>JARYHS010011408.1:49238845-50592343 GCA_031002005.1 Vandiemenella viatica
TAGCCGTAGTCAACTTATAAACCAATAAATATAAACCAATAAATACTTCTTTATCTTTATACCACAAATCATCTGTATCCGACTGCAGTTCAATGCGGGTAACTTCTTTGGCGCACATCCAAAGATTCTGTTTCATCGAAGCTGGTACTGCCAACTTCGTTTTTTGGTTTCCACGGGGATTATTCAGCAGATCGCTAATCAAAAATTTATCACAGAAAGATAATAAGTTGGCTAAAAATGAAAGACAGCTATCTTCATAATTATTTATGAAATCTTTGTTTGCTTTTATTCCGTTCGCAATATTTTAATTAATGTTATTTGTTTTCAAGCTTTGACGTCATGTCACTACTTCCTGATCCAATTGATCAGTGACTTCTTTCGCTGGCCTTCTTGGTTTTCTGGATCAATATAAAATCTCTGATATTTGATGATGGCTGATCAAAACTTAGATTTGGTATTCATTTTGTACTTCTGACTGTCTTTTTTATTTTTTTGCCTGTGTTTACCGAAATTTCACTACTTTATTTTTAATTTTAATTTTGGGGCTTTGCATCTCATCGTTGTCGAGGTCATTAAAAGTGGGAGAAGATAGAGCGCATGGAACGAAAAAAAAAATCGGTCATAGCCTTCAGAACTTCTTAATCACTAGGTCATAGGTCGTTTCATTGTCATTCCCATATAACAACAAAATACTGTTTCTAATTTGTGATATTATTGGTTTTATCTTGTATAATTGTTCATTTATCTCAAGCCTATTTGGCTACCAAAGTATATCTTACCTAAAACCCGTTTTTAATATGTTTTAATAATTCAGTTTCGTAAATTAATCACTTTGTTCCCAACGACTCATAGTAGAAAACTCATTGGGAAATAATCCTTCAAGATTGATAATTCTAATACAGGGGCTGGGCTAGTTCGCTTCTAATATTCATAATCTTGTCACAGAAGTTCTTCTTCTAATTTTACGTTAGACTTAATTTCCAAATTCGAAAATTAAGTACATCAACTCATCCAGATATCTGAATTTCTCGAGCAATTCCATCTTTCAACATTTAATTACCATCAAACCCTGCCTACTTCATCATAGATTTCTCAAAAGAGTGTCTGTAGTTCTACTCTCTCCACTCTTTTCTAATAGTATTATCGTACGATTTATGACCAAAATATGTCATACCACTTACGCTTCTAGAATATTATCGTTAGACTCAAAGCAGAACTTGCAAGATGTGGTTAGGGAAATGATTACAATTTCCAGAGTATAATGAATGGCAGCTACAAGTAATTTTAAAACTACACTAACGTACACTAAGAAGATGGTCGGTCATTTTCGGTTCCGTATCCACGTAATTGGGAACTCGAAATATTATACAATGTAGGAATAGTCCAGAGTGTCAGGTAGTGAATTAGCATTATTAGATAATACCATCTCCTTAAAGACTCTACGTATTTTGGCTACATACATACTTGGACTGTGAGATTAAAACATGTTTCTTAATCACATTACTAATTCGTTTCTAATTCAAAACACTATTACTTTATTGCATTTAATAAAAAATTAAATATCTCTGTTTACATAACAGCTATTTCGTAATTGAAGACATTACATACTGCTGGAGGAAGGTATAAATTACTGTACATTACTAGCAAGAAACTTTGGTTCTTGTCACAATAATTGTAAAAACCAAAAATGTTTCTACTGCAGAATGATCATTTAATATTATAATAGAAATAGGCACCTTGATAATTCCATTCTTCTTTGTGAATAAGGTCAAAACCTGATGTTGGTATCCCATGCAGTTGCTGTAATTGTTCGTAAGCTCACTGAGGTCGTCTTATACGTGGAGTAGTTGATGGATAAGGGTGCACCGCAATGACAGTTTCGCAATACTGGAAATACATCACTCCATAACTATAAAATTCCCCTTTTCATTACATACAACTGAGTACCTTATTGTAACATCGTTTCCTCGCTAAGCAATAACCTTAGCATACTTCGGTTAACGGGAAACTATTTCATTCACTCCTAAAAATTTCTACGACATTTAGTTCGTTTTAACGTGTAGATTCGGTGGCTACAAGAATATTTACCCGCACAAACCACGTTCTAGATCTCGTAAAATATTCGATTTGAAGTGTATAGTTTGGAGTTTCTGAAGTAATAAAGCTCAATTATCATTCAGCTGACAGTAGGAGATGAATAGATCAATGGATGACATATTGTAACTAATTGTTCTGAGGCAACTCAATTCTCACTAAATGGACGCCGAAGAGTATATCGTGACTGAAGATGGCACAAGCTATACAAGTTCTTTGCTAGATGTACTGTACCATAAATCGATTTCGATTCCACATTTTGCTAACATCCATGCCTCAGTCTACACATTTAACAATATTATAGCATTGTGATTTCATGTTCCTCTCCTATTTTCAGAATCTGGTAATCCCTATCAAACTCTGTTTAAATTTACAACCTAGAACATGTTACTGGATATGAGCTTTCATTGATGAGCCTTAATAATGTTTTCCCGAAGCAAAATCGCAATATTTTAATTCGACGACTGTAAGAGAGCTTAGTACAAAGTGGGTGATAAATGTCTGAAACGGTATGAAGATAATTTTTGTTTGTCAGGATACTCTGACAATCACAGACGAAGTCTTAAGTACTAATTAACACTGTCTAATTACCTAGTCGATCTGATGCTTCGGTTTAGCTTTATGATATTCATATTGAGAGTTTCGTTACATTCATTGCCACTACACATATTAAAAATTATTTGCTGCAGTATATCTGTATCATCTGAATATTGCAAAAAAAAAAAAAAAAAAAAAAAACACACACACAAGTGTGTACTAATTTCTTTGCATACACGTTGCCCGAAAGGGAAAACTTATAGAACCTATTGGAAAATGAACATTTCAGTTTTGAATAATCTCCTTTAAGAGGTAAGTCGTTAGTATTATTTACTTAATTAATATCATTTACCTATAAGTAAAATGGTCTTTCGAAGCGTAACAAGTTGTGAAGTACTACCTCAAGTAATATTCACATTTTGATAAACTGAGTACACAAGGCCACTAAGTGTTCATTTTCACTTAACCAGCTCATAGGTAAATTAATAAGCAAGTCAACTCGATTGTGAAACCGAAATATCTGTATCTCTAATCGACAATAAATTCATGTAACATGCGTTTGCTACATATACCTGTTTCTACTCTTCTACGGAATGACATTCAAAGAAAATTAATTCATAGTTTGCAACAGAAATAACTTTTTCCACACAAATAATTCCATAATTATTTCCAATGTCAGAACGTAGTAGGACATCCGTTTGTATTTTTTGTGTAATTGTAAATTACTGTTTCTTAATAACTGTTATTCTTATCCCTATTCGCTCAGACACGTTTCGCTCTTGTGGAATGGGGCATCATCACTGACTGTAAGATTACATACATGGTTTTGTTCAGAATTTTACGTTATGATGCCCCATTCCACAAGGGTGAAACGCGCCTGAGCGTATAGGAATAAAAATAACAGTTTTTAAGAGTGGGTATTTTCATTTACAAACCTTTAGCAAACAACTGTGGAAGAATAGCCAACAACCAATTGTATTTTAAATGTTTGCTTGTGATTATTTGCTTAAAGATTACTAACACTGATGTATAATATTTATTGCCGTGCAGCATTAGTAAAACATTTTTGTCAATAAGGGTATTATTTGTAGGATGAGACATTTATTTACCTCACAACAATAGAAGATGATTTATAATGTAAGTTCTGACGGGTGTGAGAGATAGAGCTTCTACATCGGATTGTTCTTACTTGAGATATTACTGTATGTGTTGTGTTACTACCTTGGAGAATGTAGTTTAGCTCTGTTAATAAAACAAATTGTTAATAATGAGATTTTCTAATGAATAGTATAATATCTATCAGTATTTAATATATATTTATTAGATATGTATAATGTGACTTACTGCTAGAATGAAGTTGTGTAACCGCTTCGTACTTGATGTTTAAATTCGAAACTTTTTTAAAAGTTATCTGATATAAAATTTATCACATATAATGATACGAATAAATTATTTAATATCACCATTATTTGTTGCATATGATTCCAGGAGCGTCCAAATTGAAGAATAGAACTCTCCCAATAGCAACAGTGAAAATTTCTAATGTTCTGGAGTTTTTGTAAGATGTTAATTCTCGTAGGTATCATTAAATCAGTTGATCAAGTAACCCTAACGCTTCTGGAAATAAAAGACTGGCATGATTTATTTGTTAGTGATAGCTTATTGTAACGAGTAGTGTGGTTAAAGGCGGGATAGGTTGGGGACTAAGGAGTGTGGTTATGAGTTGCGCCTGCAGGCTGCTGGGTAAGCAACACGCGACGCGTGGAGGCAGACGCTGTACTCCGTGAGCGATGCCGGACGTCTGTTTGAGGGTAATTGGCAAGCCTGCTTGTGTACAGACAGCGCTCGGTAATTTCCCTGCAGACTGCAGCGTTGGTCCAATTAGGACAGGCGACGGAGAAGACGAGGGGCTGCGCCGTGCTGCGCTGTAATGAATTTGTTACGACGGCGGCGGAAGAATGCTTAACCAGCCTGGAGGGCGGTGGAGGGGGCGCGGCACTGCTCTTTGGCAGATGTCGCCATCCGCACTGCTGTTGTCGAATTCGTTAGCCATTCATTTCACGCTCTGCTCGTAGTGACACAGTGCGGTCCATGGCGATACAAAAAGAATCACGTAACGACCACGGGAGTAACTCCACATTATAAAGCTCGGCTGATCTCAAACATGTTACCGACAGTTTATGAGATAAAGCACTGCAGTCTGAACACACACCTGATCAGAGTTCGTCTCCTTGTTTACGTCTTCTTCTCTTCGATTTCGGCCATCTAAGGACCACGAAAAGTAATCCCGTGCATTCATTTCGATGCTTCTTTTCTTGACTTCCAATAGTTCTTCATCCTTTCACTTTACTGTTTCCACTTTTCTTCCGTCCATGTGTTATTACATTTCCTCTTCTGTTTCTCCTGAAAACCCTTGAAAGTTGCTCTATCTTGTATTAAATTATCTGTTATTCCGATATCAATCATATCTTGCTTTACTCCTTGGATCCACTGGTTGCCCTACTTACTCTTGTAAACATGATTGAAAATTCTTTTTGTAAGTCTATTGTTATCCATTCTCATTTTTTGACCAAAAAAACTGATTCTTCTCTTTCTGATCGTGTCTGACATCCTTTCAATTTCTTCTTCTTTGTATAGATCTTTTTTCCTCCGGTGTCTAAACTCACCATTTTCAATTTTTAGTGGTCCCCAAATTTTTCTTAAGGTTCTCCTTTCCCTTCCCTCTATTTCTCCTATTTCTCCAGTTTTCACAGAGAACAAGCATTCTGAGGCGTACAGTCCTTCTGGTTTGATTACTGTGTTCTTTCATTTTAGTTCTCCTCAATAGATTCTTCTTATTGTATGTATCTTTAGTCAGTTGGTATACTAGTTCTAGTTTTCTTGCTCTTGATATGTTTGCTTCCCTATCAAGTCCATTAATCTGAATTACTTCACCTAGATATTTAAATTTATTGACCTTGTTAATTTTTCAGTACTCTGTCTTTAGTACTGTGGGAGAATCATTAATATTGGTCACGAATGCAGTCTTCTCAAAAGAGATCTGAAGTCCAACTTTTCCTGCTACATCTTTCAGAAGGTTGATTTGTTCGAGTGCAGTTTCTATACTTTCAGAAAGAACCGCTATGTTATCAGCGAAGGCCAAACAGTTTACCCCAACCAATTTATGTTTTGAACCTAATCTTATCTCATGGTGAATTCCCCTTTCGTTGAGTTTCTCTTCCCATACTCTTATTACCTTCTCCAAAACGCAATTGAAAAGAATTGGGGGAAGCCCATCTCCCTGCCTGACACCAGTTTTTATTTTAAATTCCTCTGAGATCTCTCCCATAAATTTTACTTTTGAATTTGTTCCAGTGAGGGTCTGCCTGATTATGTTGACCGTTTTGAGTCAACACAAAATTCCTGTATAATGTTCAGTAATGAGACTCTATCTACTAAGTCGTAGGTTTATGTATTAATAAATTAAACATCAAACTCCAGAGTGTCTGTGCCGGTCAAGGCATCATCAAACTCGATAAGGTAATTACAACGGGATCACGTTCAAATCCTCCACCCGCTAACCAGTCGTCATGACAACATTTTAGGAGGTTACCCGCAATCATCTAAGTGAGTGCTGGGGTGGTCTCTTAACATACACTTATCATATAGTAAACAAGTTACACGATTCGCAGACAGATGGCAACACTTGAGCTTCTCCAATTAGAAAAGGTTCCCTGTGGCAAATGGGAGGGTTACAAATCCGCCACTGATGCAGGCGAAATGACTACGTTTCACAAACTTAGATTCATGATGACTCTAAGAGGCCTCGTCAGCTCCTGATTGAAAATGGCTGATACAAATATTGATAACGAAGAAGTTTCGGAACACTGCTATGATCATAATGATCCATTTATTTAATAAGTACTGTAAATTAACAATATTTTATTTTCAAAATTTCTGAGGTCAGCACACTGACAGCTCACATGCAGGTGCAGGTATTTTTATTTAGGTTGTATCAATACCTATCACTATTTAGAAACATATAAAGGAATTTGTAGTTATAAAAATTTAAAATAAGAAATACTTCGCTTGTACGTAGGTCTGAAATGCGAAGTTTCAAAACAAATTGTAACTCCGATTTGATCAGACAATTTTATCAGACAATTTTATCAATGAATAAAATTTTCAAATTGAATGAATGACTGAAAAGAATTCATTGCCAAAATTTGAATCCTGAGACAGTTCAATGCATTGTGATTTTCTTAAAGGCGGTGTTCGTGATATATGCAGAGATAGGCACCACAATGAATACTTTATTTCAGTGTTTTAGATACCGGTTACAGAAAGTATATAGCAAAGTAGCACGAGGGAATAAGTAAACAAAATTATAATAGAATTTATGCCATAAACGTAAGCTGCCTATCGTGTCAGGCCTTTAGAAAGCAAGCTCATGCAAAAATTTGGTATTGAAATGATTATTTTTTAAAATCAAAGTTCCAAAATTAAAAACATTAATATTTGATTATAGACTATCCATTTGCATTGTGTATCGCGTTGTTTGTGCTTGTTATCTTGAAGAACATGAGTTTCTATCTTGGTGAAGGAACGAACATATAAGGAATCAGTTTCTACGGACAAGTGCACATTGGCACACATGCTTGTCCAATGTTAATCGAATAAATATTCCTGAGGTTGATAGTGCAGGAATATACAGTTTTTGCAATAATACTAAAATCGTATTATTATCCTTAAGATATTTATGACTATGTAAGTAAAATTGTAGATTATGTTGTAAACATTTTTTTAAATTGTGTCTTCACAGCTCTATGAGGTCATTAGAGTTAGGAGAGAATTAACTTAAAACTTAACTTAGTCCACAACCCGAAGGTTGGTTGGATCCTCCAAAAGGAGGCATACTAAGCCATTGTATCAGAGGTAGGACAGCCAGTTCCTTTCCTCTGAGACCTACAGTTTAACGCGGAATCCGAACCACGGAAGGAGAGAATTACAGGCATGGAATTGCAAGGAATTTGGGCATAGTCATTTTGAAGGAATATTTCCGGAGAATTACAGGCATGGAATTGCAGGGAATTTGGACATAGTCGTTTTGAAGGAACATTTCCTGCATTAGTGGGCGTGATTTCGAGAAAACTCAGAAAATAGGAACCCATATTGTTAGACTTGTATTTGTGACACTTGTTGTTTACAATTGTTAATACCTTTTTCTTGACATTTAGGTTTAAAATTCTTATTCAAAGTGTAACATTTTAGTGTTTCATGCTTAAAAAGTAATTTAATTTTGATTAATTAACTATCACTGAGAATCTATAGATATCAACAAACACGATTTTTAAACTCTATAAGAGAATTTACGGAATCTCCTTTTGTTCCACAAACAGCTACGTTTAAAGAGAATAGGTACCATCGGAACAGTTTTCATTCAGTTTTCATTAGCAATAATTTCCAATATAACTAATTGTGAAACTCGAGTCCATGTCAAGATCAGTAGCACTTATCATAGTTTTCTTAGATTGCAATACTTGATGCTTGCATTAAGTGAAGTTTAAGTGCGTTTATATGGACCTAATTCTGACATTAAATGATCCAACTATACAACTGATTAACCGTTTAATTTTCTTAAAAATTGAAATGATGTATATCACACCTGTTAATCGGTAAGCTTTCTGGACAATCTACCGTAAAGAGTTATTGAAAGGAATATGCTAATTTCAAAATCTAGTGAATCCTACACTTCTCTGGTAAACTTTGTCTACCATTTCTTTCGCGTATATAAATCATGGAATTATTATGTAATACAGTAAAAAATAGAACATTTGGACAAATCTACAAAGACAGTCATTGGAGATAACGGGAAAAAGGAAGTGGAAAGATTATAACCTTCCTTCCACAGAAATAATAAAAGAAATCGTAAGAGAAAATTCGAACTAACGTTGGTAACTATTTTACACCAGTGTTATATTTTCAGAACAGTCTTGGCCATTCTTAAAGAGACGTATCGCAACATTGACACCACTGTGTAGAGAGTTTACGAAGATACTTCTTGCTGTCAAGTGGGAGTGTGGATTAGTAATCGGTTTTAATAAGGCCGTGTCTGAGAGAAGACAAGCAGAGCGGTATCGAACGCAGCCCCCACCGACCTAACCTCCTCCCTGTGAGTCCGCCACCACCAGAGTCCAGGCCATCCCCCGTTGGCTGCTTCCCTCCCACGCGATCCCAGAAAAAGGTCGCCGTTGGCCAATGTTCTCCTGGAATCTAAATCGCCCGCTTTTGTGTGCCAATGGCCTGAAAGGGGTGGGTCCTCTCTCTCCCAGCGCCGCCGAGACGGCGAGGATAGTGGGACAGGGGCTGCGCGGCGTTGCCAAGTCTCCAGCGCTGCCTCTGTAATTCAGGCATTTTGTTGCACATGACTGCTGACAAGTTGTCATATTGAAATGCGGCTGATTCTGTATTTACAGTACACGGTTTCTCTTTACTGAAGCCGTAAAGCAACGATTTTGTATATACTCTTGCAGAACAGCAGCGACTAGAAGAAGAGAAAAGTTAAGTTGCGAGGAAGGGGTGGGAAGGGAGTAAAATCTGGCTGACAGAGGCATGACTTATCTCGCGGAGGCGATTCGGATCTCTCTCGCTGCGTTGTTGCTATTAATCGTGTTCTTTGTTTTCTTGCAAAGCTGAGTTCCACGTAAATGGAACTCGCGTCGTAGAATAGGAATAGTAGTTTAAGGGGAGCTGAGTCTGCCGGATAAGCAGCTTCCTTGCTGCAGAGCTTTGTTTGGTATGAAAACATGGCTCCGGTTTATCCCCTCTTCTGCTAAACTCTGCTCGCAGATCAACATCGTAAATAAAAACATGGCCCGACGTCCTCGCGACGACGAGATTTTATGGCGAACTAGGTTTACGTCTTTTCTCGAGCTGATATCTTGATGATAATTGAAATAAAAGGAATGAAAAATTAAACTAGATTATATAAGTAATGTGTATAATACTGAAATTATACTTGAAGGGCTTTGTGTTATATTACAAGCTAAGCGCAATTTTATACTTTGTTGATTAAGTTAAAATAAACGAAAATTTAAAAATAAGAAAAAGATTCTTCCATCAAAATTTTAAATCGTGTTTTCTAGATTTAAATTCTTTATTATAAAATTAAAGGAAAGTATTCTTGATGTTTCCACAGTTAACTGGTTATCGCATAACAATCTTTGAAATAATTATCTCGTTGAATGTGGCGTTACTGGAAACTGCAACAACAATTCTTCGGAATAAATAAATTAAAATTTTGAGAATGTTTTGAAGTGAAGTAACTACTGTAAATGCTACACTTAATTATTCAACAGCATAGATAAAAAACCTAATTAAACATTAACAGAAACAGTAAGCTATTTCCATGTAACAAAACTAAGATTGTTATTCCTCTTTCCAAGTAATCCATAAAGATGATCCAGTTTTAAAAAAAAATTTAATTGACTTTTCGAACATCATTATTAATCTAATTGACATCCTGCAAGTTGTCTCACGAAATTGTCTATTTTCTTCCGTATGAAACAAAGAAATTCCTCTCGAACTCTTTACCTGGAAAATGTTATATCATTGAAATCTAATCTACTATAACACACTGCAAAAGAATTTCAATTAATGGCACCAACCTGGTTAATTGATTTTTTGGGCCTTCAGTAAAAATTTGTATTTTCCATAGAATACCAAAAATCCCTACACTTTTATGTGAAGTGAAAAGTAACATGATTTCTTTTTTTTAATTTTCTGCTGGCGGAAAGTTTCTAAACGACTAAGTGATTCACAGTCTGAAGTAACAGGGTGGAGAACGACATGTTTTTTTTTTTATATCTTTCTCAATGTATTTCGTCAAAATCTATTGTTAATTTCCTAATTAAACCGTCGAAATTTTCAGTTTGCACTTGCTACTGCCTGCAGCTATTTTCCGAACATAAAGGAAAAAATGACAATTTTAGATTTGTTTCTACTATAGCACATCTAAATATTGTTAAAATCGAGGAGGAATACGTGGCGAACCTTCACTGTACGATGTTGTCTGAGGTTATTGTTCAAGAACCATGTTTGAAGAATTATAGAAACTTTCTCTGGTTCCAATTGTTTACCACATAATGTATAGAAAATGTTTCATGCCTCATTATAATTCACTACACACTATCATTCTATGTTCTTTAAGAAATCATTTGTCAATCAATACTTAAAACCCCTATGTCTTCACCCAGTACGGTTATGAAAGATTTTTGGTGAAAATTTCGCAAAAGATGAAATTTATTACTTACTGTGACTGTCTTACACCCGTCTTCACATTTCTCTTTGACCATTATTTGTTTGTTTGCTTTTTTAATTGCTCGCCTTTCTATTCTTCTCCCTCTCACCATTCAATTCGCAGGCACCTTTCTTAGCTAATCTTCTTTGTTTTTACCAGAATCAGAATTCTTTAGAGACATATCCATATTTCTGAAAAACCATAAAAAAAGCTGTGATGACCAACTACCACATACCTGTTATTACAGGACTGGTAATTAATGTAAACAAAGGACGAAGAAATTGTTTTCACAATGACGCTGGTATAACTATGTTAGTGTGATTCAGAATAACGTTATTTTTGATATTAAATGTTATTTCTTAGAACACGTAAAAAATATTTTCAAACAAATGTGTTTCATTAGCAAACAGCAAAAAAAAAAAAACAAAAAAAAAAAAAAAAAACAGAATAATTACGGGTGTACATTATTTTTTTGCAGTTTTTTGGTTTGGACCACAATCCATTTTAGACTGAAACATAAATATTTGATTTCCTGGGAATTATCAAGTGATAAGCATACAAAATAACAATTTTATAGTAGTTTATGGTTTGTAGTATGTTGTTTTCTAAGTTTTTCATAAAAACTTTTATTAAATCTAAAATGTATTTAATTTTTGTGGCTAAGAATTGTGGATTACCGTTTAAAAATCCCTCACTCCCACTTTTTGAAATGTACTCGGTAAGTGAGTTCCATTTACAATGCTTTTACATAAGAACCTTTTGGTACAGATAAATAAAATTAGTAAGCATAGGACTAACAAGATCTTTATCTTTTATTTACAGGTAACATCCGTTTGCAGCTGTCACTATTTGGACAACTTTATGAAGGTAACGTTTTCGTGAATGTTTAAGCTTTGTGAAGTAGCTGGAAACTGCTAGATATTTTTTATTGGAACTTATTCGTCTTAATTTTTTTTTTTTTAATTCATAGAAATCCTAAAGTAGCAATCATCCCATTTGAATTTAGTCTTCTATGTTGAATTTCTTCAGAACATTTGTGACAGTAATCTACATTATAGTAAACAATACTGCACCGATTATATTTCAACAGCAAATTTCAATAGAATCTGAGAGAGAAAATGTTTATTTTGCTTAAACAAAAAAATTTCACCGTGTAGATTAAACTTCTTCAATATTGTTAGGTAAAAGCATGGTACACGTCAGCTGATGGTCTTTGTGTATCAGGATCGGAATAATAAGCGTTATTTTAGATCATTAAAACAGTCAGCTTTAATCGTTGACCATTTTAAGTAAGTAAAATCTTTTAATGCACTAACTGAAAGCTGCCATTAAGAGTTGTGGAAGAAACGGTAGCATAAAAAACAATAGAATATTTTTCAACTACCTTGAACTCACTTCTGAGTTAGTGAATTACTATTACTCCTCCTACGGTCTAATAATACCGGCCATCAGAAAATGTTTAAAAACCTGCACTATTAAAACCCATTCGACTGGAAGAAATTTTGTTTAACGGTATCCTTTGCCTCAATTTAGAGTACAGAAAAGATCATCCGCAGATTGGTTATTTTCAGAAAATTACGTTCCGCAAAGAAAAGGCTTGAGAAAATACGTCGTTCATAAACACAGAATATATTACACAACTAAATTAAACGATGAATACTGAAATAAGTATGTGTACGACAACACGACTTCCATCTCCCCAGTGTCGCAGCTGATTGTGCACTGATACACTTGGTACCTTAAGAAAAAAATTGCTAGTTATACAATAATTAATGGAGGAGACAAAACTTATGGCCATACATTTGTAACAGATGGTGGTAAATTGACAGAATCGGTACGTCAGAACACGGCGTCAGTGTTAATAGCAGAGACTAATTTATAAATTAGGGAGAGAGTTGTTCATACATTCTTGGTAACAGCGCGATTACCCGTCAAGAGCGGATGGTTCTGTAATTACAAGGGCGACAGCGAGCGGGATGTGTGGAGGTGCAAATGAACCTCGCCGCGCCTCATAAACTGCCCTCCCTGCAGGGCCTCGCCCGCGGTCAATGCTGGCTCCACTGCACTACACCAGCAGAACCTGGGGAAATGCCATCTAACCGCCCGGCATCTGCAGAAACACACAACCACTGCTAGCGGCAAACAAACCGTTTTGTACTTTTGTCATCCACAATTGCCATATAGCTCATCATGCTATTCATATGTTAATATGTCAAACGCGTTGTATTTCGTAAGCAATAGGTTCAAAAAATGGGGGAAGCGGGTTGCAAGGTATCTTCGCCTCCCGTATGAACGTTATCCTAACTCTACATCGACGGAAGTTCCATGTCTCCTTCACTTCTCCCTAGAATTTAAAGCCTTTATTTTAGTTAATTTTCTCTGAGATGTTATTGTTAGTCCTAAGAAATAGCTTTTACTTATTTAATTTACCGTTTTTTTACCTATTTAATGATAAAATTGTGGTTGGGGAGGGAAAAGGGGAGAGAGAGAGATTACGAGCGAAACTTCGACACTCTTTAGTGTGGGCATTTGTAAAGGACAAATCTGAACTCCGACCCTATAAGCAATGCAAAGCTCATGAAATTTTCGTTTCATAAGTAGTATTTAAATTGCTCCATAATTTATTGCTACCAAAATAATACAATGATATGTAATATGAAAGTTAATATTTCTAGTTATTGGAAGTTAAATAAACTTATACAGGGGAAAGATACATTATTTAGGTTAGTATTATTTTTTATGAATCACTGCTTTTCTTCACGAATTTTCCTTCCTTAAATTCGACGATTTGGCATTTTGTTGAATGGCGGATTTATTTGAGGAGAATATTTTGGCTTTTGTCAACGAAATGTGCCTCGTATATTGTGCCGAAAGGCAATAATCACGAAATGTTTGATGGTAATACAAGATGAGGTCAATCTCAAGCTAACCGAACTACCGAGTCATGTTGCATGACCAAAAAGTACTGTTACAGTGAGACTATGAAGTTGGTTCGCCAGAAGTGTTCATTCTTATTCTTTTAGTTCTCCGGAAATAGTGTTTAAATCATTTACGAAGTTTTTTTTTTTTTTTTTTTACAGATTTCGTTTTATGGTTGGAAGATCAGTTTTTCTAAGGCGTTTTGCGTATTTACAAACCAGGGTGCCTCTAGAATTGTTCGGAGGAGTTCGAAAGGCATGAAGTCAGAATCCTAAATTCATACCGCCTTCCTCATGACATCGTAGATGAAGACGATCAAAATGCTACCTGATTCTCTTTGAACCTTTAGAAGAATGTTATGAGATTGCATTCTCAACTTAATGTGGTATTATTATTATATTTTACTCACATTGGACTTACGTATTTGTTCCAATTTTTTGTTCAAACTGTTGCTACATCTTAAAGATACCCCCCCCGGGGCCTTGAGAATTTATCTATCTTTGAATTCTAAAGTAACAATATTTCAATGTCTTACTTTTTATATCTAGATTAACCAGATTTTTGTTCTATATTAAATGTGTTGTCTGTCTTGCCAATGTTACTATATGTTAAACGTGCCGTTTTAATACATATAGGTCGCACTTTTAAAATCATGTTACACTGTAATTGAGATTCGTTACAGAGTAATCCAATTAGATCACTAACGAATCATGTCACATAAAATTTTCATACGTTATTTTGATAAAAAACCTGATTAGCATTTCGTACATGTTGATTGATATAATAAATGCAGTAACTAAGTTGTTGCTTATTTTTTACTTAATCGCTAAGTGATTTGAAAACCAGAATCGCTCAATAGTTGTTTTCTAAAGTGATAAATTAAATGTATTATGCATCGGTAGTTTTCAAATGATTAAAATCTGTTAATTTAATTTAAATGTGTCTACTACATCTGCCTAAGATTATGCAAGACTGTTAGACTATAATAGTTTTTAAGACTGTAGCACTATATGTAGTTAGTGGTATAGGTACAGGGCATACGTTGACATTTTAGTTAATTTACTGTTTTCAGTTAATCGATTGTCATGAATGTAAAAGTAGAAATTCAAATTCTTAGTAAACTCCACCCCTCTTTTATAACAGAGATAATGAACAGAAATTATCGGTCTCTACCAATAATGGATCTGTGTTATCACCAATCTGATTTCTAACGATCTCAGTGGCCAGAATAAGTATCATACACTTTACACGAGGATTTAGTTGCACGTGATGTACTAAATATCAAAATCTATTTGCTTTCCATATATTCAGGGTTGATTAGATAATTTGGATGCATTTGCTTGGTTATTCTCTGAATTATATTTTTCATTAGAAATTGACACTAAACATCGTACCAAATCAGAAGTTTCACATCGCAAATTAAACTAATCTTGGTATAGATAACGTCTTTTTTTTTTAGTACGTGTACCACAAAAAAATCATGTTACTCTGTTTTATTTTAACAGAGATAACGCAGAAAGTATTATAAACAACTAATAAAAGAGTGTTGGAACAGTAACTCAGAAAAGACAATAACATACAGGCAGACTACCAAACTGAACAGCTCAGTCAAAAACAAAGTTGAACACTATCATTTGTATAGAATTTCACAAAAGGTAACAAAATGAAATAAGACAAAAATTAATAATGATAATAAAAAAACTAAGTCTATCTGCAGCAGGTTTTATTTTATCTTAAAAAAAAAAAAAAATACTGATCAGTATTTACAGAAGTAACCAGATTGTTGTTGACGGCCAGGAGCGAGCATGTCTTAAAGATGCTAACAAGTATGAGAAACAATAATTGTTTTGAAGCAAAGGTTCTTCACAAATTTTGTGATTAGGAAAAAGGTAAACACTTAACAGTTTTAAGAAGAAAACTTGTAGAAATTAACAGTTTAACATAGATAATGAAAGTAACAAAAGCAATTTAACTTTTAATGATAATGGGATTATTAAAACATAAAACATGGAACAATTAATTATTTGATATTAGTTGAATTTTTAATGGTGATGGGATTTTTAAAATAGAAAATTTGGAACAATTAACCATTTAACACATATAATAACAGTGACTATGAACAATAGATTGGAGAGAATTGATTGTAGGATTGTTTTATATAAAGTATATATAAATATATATGTATTATCCAGTAACCACTGCTATTGATAGATATACTGGTACTATCGGTGATAATCAGAATATTATAGCTGAGAAACATTGAGTGGTAGCCGATTGTCATGCACAGGATGGGTAAAAGTGTTCTAATGTGTTCGTCGTAGTTTTCTTGTAGAATGGGCAAATACGTGAAAGATATACATATTTCCTGGGGGCATCTATGGTGTAGAAATTTCGTAATGAGTAAAGTAAGAAGATCGTGGCAGTATCCGAGATGTTCACTATATCTTTGTCTAAAAACGAAAATGCTATTCTGCTACATAGAGCCTGTAATTTTAAGAATGAGTAAACTTTAACATAGAAAGTGAAGAGATCGATGTGCCTGATGGTATGTAGGATCTGACGGTATTATTCGATAAATAACCAAGAACCTTTTATAAACAAATTTCGTAAAAAATACTAAATTATATATTTCAACTTTCAAGTCTACAAAAAACCGTCAGACTTTCTATAATATCACGCTCATTCATCGGTTGTTCTCTTTATATTGCAATTCTCACACATTTTGACTGCGAGAACATACGGAGAAACTACAGCTCTGATTTTGAAGGAGTTCGGAATACTATGCAGCCCATAATCTATCTGTTGATTTAAATCAGTAACCTCAGTAACAATTTTTATTCGTTCCACGGAATATTTAAAAAAAAAATTAGCCACCACATTTATGTCAATTCTATAGTTATAAATCTATATATCTATAAATGAGAAAATAAGAAATTTCGGATGTGTGTTTGGATGTACTTCTGGCATCAATCACGCCTTAATAACTCAACATATTTAAATGAAATTTGGCATGAAGTCAATTAATTGTGTGCGAAGTGACATAGGATAAATGTTATCCCGCAAAAACGCATAGTTCTTCTAGAAATTGCTATTAATATCAATTAGCAAACAATAAAGAGTTTCCTACTTCGTAGACAGCCGTGCAAGTTTACTCTTTGCTTTTTACTACTTTTCAGAAATAAAAGTAAAAACCTTCTTACATATGCAAGTTTGTGTTTAGTTTAAAAGCCATAAAACCGATGCACTTGACAAATAATAGTTTGGAAGCAGGAAATATGAATATGTATTTAACCTTAAATTTAAAAAAAAAGGTAGGTACTGTTGTTAAGTTCAAAAATAGATGTTTTCATTTACGTCCATAAAATAGTATGACATCTCAAATATTACACCATAATTTCTATCGTAATATACTAAATGTGAAAAATCAGATCTTGGAAAAAAACAACGTAAAATGCTATGAGTATACCAGAACGAAAGTCGATTTACTAAAAGTGTAAAATGCTCGAAATGTCGTATTTATAAAAATGTTACGGATTCCATTCTATCTCGGTTTAATTTATTTCCTGTGTGTCTTCTTTTTTGCTACCATACAGTCTCTGTAATATTACAAATTGTTTTTGCCAAAATTTAAAACTTAACTAATCCTTTTTTGTTCAAAATGTTTGTAGTATACAGTAAATCAGTACAAATAGTAGACTATGATTCACGAAACAATGATTTTTACTTACTGTTCAATTTCTACAAATATCTAATAAATCCTTCACTTAAAACGAATGTATTCAATGGCCTAACGTAGAAACTTATAGTTTCATGAAGCAATATTGGAAGTCGTTTACAACGCTATCCACCTCAGTTACACGAAGCTTATGAAAGCTGCTTATTTATTACTAATAATAACTAATGATTTTCTTCGAAGGAGCGGTGATTTTAAGCCCATCCGCTATATGTCATGTGAAAAAGGACATCAAATCTAGCCGTAACTCCACCTTGGCATCGATTCAAGCCGCATCGAGATTTGACCCCTGCTACGACTGGTTCCACAGCCGACCAATCAGAGGTTAGCAGCGGGAATCTGGTCTAGCTCAGCAGCTTCGCATGTTCCTGACCTCACTTCACCGGAAGATGGCGCCAACGATTCAGAGTGCCGAAATATTGTGTGACTATTATAACACTTCTATAACTCGGCTAGTCACCCGAGAGCATTACTTGTAAATGATTTCTGCCTTATACTGTAACAAAAACATTCTGGTTCAGGCAGCATTTCAACTTAACCACTATCACTGCTAATATTGCCGCTATAAAATCAAACGATACAAACACACCTCAACATATTAAATGCATTGGAACTGCATTCGAGTAGTTACAGAATTTTCTATATCAAGATACCTAAATAGTGTAGCATAAATTACCATCAAATTTAATTTCATTATACACCTTACTAAATCACGAGCAGTAACAGTTACTTTATTGCGATATAAACTTAACCAGGAATATTAATGAAAGTTGTCTTAGAGTTTTAGAGAATTATGGACTTTCCGTTATACACTGTAAGTTACAAGCATTTTAGTATACTGTAAATTTTTTAATTACATAACTGCAATAATGAATGTAGTATTCAGTATTTATTTTCCTGCGATCTGAAATGATAATTCACGTTACTAATGTATTAATGCGCGAGTGATAGAAGCTTTGATTTTCTAGCGGTATTATTAGCGGAGTTTGCGACTTGGTTGAAATGTAGCCTGGGCCAAAATGAGAACTGAAACATTATTAGTTATTTAAGCTTCTTTCACGAGCACCATTTTAGTGACGACTTGTATCGCTTTATAATGATATTGTATCAAAAGATCTATAATAAGCTTGGATGATTTAGCAGAACACACGGCATTGCCCGAAGTAAATTTTTGAAATTTATAAATGTTTTATTCAGATAGTGGAGTGTCAGACAAGCAGAGTGGTGATTTGCCGGTAGATATTCAATTCTGTTTGCAGATTGAGAAACATATTATGAATAAAGAATCAATTACTACTTTACATTGTAATTTATATTTCAGAGCAGAAGTAATGGATCGAAATGAACGAACTATAGTATACTGACCTACATGCAGTCAACTGTTTTCACAGATAGAAAAACGAACATTAACACTGATCATTATGAATAAAAGAATCAATTACTACTGTAATACCTAAATTTCTGTTTTAAAACGGAATTAATTGATGGAACCCACATATCTTCAAAACAAAATCAATATTCAGAGAGCAAATTAAGTTCACTTAAAAAAAATAGTAATTTTCAGATATTCAGCGAAAATCAAAATATACATTTTTAGTATCGCAATTTTTTAACAAGATGATCGTCCTTGGGCCACTTTTGCTCTTTGAATGTTAGTAATTTTTTTGGATGTTTATTCGCTTCCATCATATTTTGACGTTTTGAGTTTCCATTAATCAAAACTATATTCATTTTTATTCACAAGTCTTGAAATTAGTAATTTTAAGAGATGCCGGGTAAACGAAAGTCAAATCTTTCAATGAAATGTAAGAAAACTACGGCTGTCAAAATAGCCAAAACCCAGGAACAAATCCTCTAGCAGAGCTGCACGGGGTTGAGCACTTAGCACGTATTGCGGCTTCTGGGGATGCTGAATTGCCGGAGCAGTCGCAAGTTGGGCGACGACACCAAACTGAACACTTGGTGTCTGGACGATCACACCGAGAAAAACGAGAGCTCGGTGCAAAGAGCAAGCGGAATGGCAATCGATCTCAAGAGCTTCTGAAACACCGAAGCAAACAAAAAGACGGCAACAACAATACGCCCCATATTTGGCATTGCAACGAGTTACTGAAACACCTGAACAAACGCGAGCTCATTACTAATGTTTTCCCGAGCATTCAATTAAATATTATCAATGACGAAAACTGGTTATGTGAGAGGACAATATTTGCCCCGAAAAATGATTCTGGAGCTAAAAAAATATTAGAGGAAATAGTCGGGGAAGTGACAACACACTCTTCCATCGATACAGTAATGTTAATTGACGATGCTGCTACCTACCCCGTCGAGTTTTCAAACTCCTTCGAGTTATCGTCCCACAAACTTGAGCCTAAGGTTGGCACTCGAGTTCTCCTGATGCGTAATCTCGATCCCCCCCCCCCTCAAGGTATTGAAATGGCACCAGATTACGCATCACAGAGCTAGGAAGAAACATTGTGATGGCGACAATTCTTACCGGTACATCTAAAGGGGAAGCCGTTATAATTCCGTGTATCCCAATTATTCCCAGTAATATTCCCTTTCAATTTAAAACATTACAGTTCCCATTAAAAATTGAATTTTCAATGACAATTAATAAATCGCAGGGTCAAACGTTGAAATGCCCCACAGAGGCTGCGAATGGACAACTACCTCAAACCTAAATGCCTACAAAGAGTTTATGAACAGTTGCAGTGTTGACATACGGCTGCCAGACCTGGCCTTTAAATGAATTTACGAAAAGTAAACTTGGGACTACCCTCAGAGCTAATGAAAAGTCAATGCTAGGTTTGACTAGATAAGACAAGAAGAAAACAACCAACATTAGGTCAGCCACAAAAGTCACAGCCATCATTGAGAAGACAGCATCCTTGAAGTGGCATTCGGCCGGCCGTAATGCGTTGAGGAAAGACCAAAATTGGGGAAAAACAGAGTGGAGCCCAAGAGATCACCACAGACCGAGAGAAAGACTACCAGGCCGATGAGTCATGGACATCCGCAGGGTTATTGGAATTAAATGGCAGAGAGTCTCTCAAAATACCTGAACTCATGGCTTTAAGAGGCCAAATCATTTAATGAATAGACTGGCTGATGATAATTGCCATAATGATGATGACATAAGCTACCACTGTGTGAATTTCAGTGAAAATTTGTTCATTTGTTGCTGTGTGATGCGTTGACAGGCATACAGGCAGGAAGACAAAAAGACAAATTTTACGGTTTTGGCACTTAATCAATAGTGTATAATACAATTACAATTCACAAACATAACTTACTTATATTTGATACAGATAAAAAGAAAAAACGAAAAAAGTTATTTTAATATTCTATTTAATGGTTTCTAAACAATCACTTTTCATAAGTTGAGATAGAAAGAACAGACATTCTATCGATCCCTTTTGAGACAATTAAGTACACAAAAAGAGAAATATTTGAAGTCTCTGAATGATTCCGTTTAAATGCTGGAGGCTTCCAATAGCGAACGGACATACTGTTAAAAGATAGGAGATTAGCAAACGATTTCCGTTTTCCGTGTGATACGTAACTCTAAAAACAAGAAAAATGTTATGGCTGCAAAGATACGATAAAGGGACTGAAAATGTTTGTGAATTTAGGAAGTTTGTATTTGTAAGTTAATTGGTGAGATTTTAACAAAATTGTGATAGAGTTTGGTAGTTGCCAAGCTGCGCATCCGGTCGCTGTGATTTTTGCAGTTTAACATGGGTTTAAAACGTGTTATGACCCAGTGAACATTCCCAGACTTCACGTACACAAAACAAGTGCGGGTGAACATTTGTGGAAGGAATCGGTGGAACATAAAAGTAATCTTGAATCCACAACTTGAATCTACCTATAATTATTTGGTTCATGTATATGAGGAGAACAATTTTGTTTGTTAGATTTTCTTAAAATGTCAGAAATGCTTCGGATTTGATTTGTAATATCTCTGTCTACAACTGTTTTCTTAATTATTAGTAATTGCTTTTAATATTGAATATTTATTTAAAAAGTTATGGGATTTTCTGGAGATGGTTATTATATTTTGGCGTAGTTACAATAATGATCATCTTATTTTAAAGTAAAAGTAAAGTAAATTCATGTGGTCTTCCGACCTGGTGACAGAGTTCCGATTTACAGCGCATTCCGCCTCTGTCCAGGCACGATGTACAGTTTAATCTGGAATCCGTATTAGTGATAGTAAAAGGTCAATTCCTTTTCAAGATTAATTCCATAAATTTTCTCGCGGAATTAAAAATATTTAAATTGTTATAATATAACGTAGTAATAGATGTTTGATTTCAGCGACGGATCTAGGGGTAGACAAACCGTGGCGCTTGCCCCGGGCATCAACCTCAGAAGGGCGGCAAAATCGGACTTTTTCTCAGCTCCACTACTGCCACGGGTAGCGACAATGGGCGATAATTGGGGCGGCGGCGACAATCGGGGTTGCGACAATGGTGGCGGCGAGGTGACGTTCGAAGGGGTGGCATTCGCACAGTTTTTGCCCCGGTTCCGAAAATTCCTAGATCCGCAACTGCGTGAAGTGTTAGTTTTCTCGGACAATTTCAGCTGTACGTGAGTATACTGGTGGTCATCTTTGTTAGCTACCTGATTGTTAAATGAATAAATATATGGGAGCCTACAGAAAACAAAATAAGAGAACAGGTCTTGGAAAATTCACTTCACATTTGCTTTTGCCGAAGACTTCAGGGGGAGGGAAAATACCAACAAAAGATCACAGCCTAATCAAGGACTACGACTATCATTACAGTCGCAATCATCGAGTGTAAACCAGAAGCCCAGTCATCTGAAAAAAGTAAAAATCTGCATGAAGATACCCGCAACAATATATCATTGTTTCAGATGCCACAAATTTGGACATCATGCATTTGCCTAAAGTACCAGGTGCGATGGTCACGATGTGGGTGGGAAAAGCACGTAGTAGACTGCGTGAGAAAGCGACAAGACATGGGCCTTTGCAACTATAGTGATTCACATGCGGCGTGCTATGATGGATGCCCAGCGAGAAGACAACTAAGATCCACCACAACTAACATAGGCAGACAGAAAACCATCTGCTGCCAAGCAGAATGAACGCCGTGCGAAAGCTACGTTTGCAGCTCTATCACCAGAGACACGTCAAATAGCATTTTCACTCCCTCCACGTGCCAATCTGCAATCTTTTGAATGCCAAGAAAGCTGGCGGGCATGACCAAATTGCTGTCACGTTTACAATTCCGGAAACAGCAGCAGATATGTGCACCTAGAACCAATAATAATATAACTTACGCAGATAGTAACCAAAGGCCTTTTCACAATATAATCAAACATAATTTACAAGTATGCTCAACGTAACCAATGTATGTAATCCATTTAATTTTTTTACGCGTACTCTCCTGCTGAAAAGAGCTCACAACAGTCGTCTCGTTTTTCTTAGCCAGGATATGTGCCTTTGTCAACTTCGAAGTTGGTATGGAATCAAATACACATTAAAATCATTTTATTTATTATGAATTTTATACTAATCTCAGTATTTCATAATTTCTTAATCTTTTATGGTACAACAAAGCTTAACTCCAACGGACATATGACCCGATTGGCGACAGAGAATTTGTACTGTCAAAAAGTATTAATCTTGAATGCGTCTTAGTATCTACACAGTTCGCGACCTTATGTTGGGCTACCAGCCTACTCTAGAGATGGCTGATAACACTCAATTACTAGAATTTTCACGAACCTTGTTCCTCTGCATCTCTGATAACTGGTCAAGATTGTTTTCTACTGCTACTGTTTTTTAATCTCCTCTCAAAATTTCCATTTTTCAGGGGCATTTACTTTTCGTTACGCTGCAGTATGGTAGGATTAAAAATAATACCAGAGCAGGCAGACAGAAGGTATTCGCTTAGAGGCCGTGCTGTTTGGGACAAGCTGGCTCGGAGAGTGCCGTGCAGTGTACAGAGGGCGGAGAATCCTTTACGACCAGTGGTGTGGGCGGCATGACCACGTCCACCCTCGGCCTACAGTAATGACGTAAAATTACGAGCGCCAGGGGCGGCGGGCATCCAAACAGGCCGCTCCCCGCGTACACAAATGCGCCTCCCGGAATCCACAGCTACCAACTCCTTCATTAATTTGAATTTCTAGTTGCATTCCAGAGTAAAATTCTATCTTTTTAGTTCAGTATATCTCACATCTGAGTCATTGTTTAAAAAGCAACAGGCACACTGACCTAAGACTAATTATGTTTCGTTATATTAGTTTTTGTCAAATATTATGCCTTTAATGCAATTGTTACAGTTAATATGAGAAATGGATGGGAATGTGCTTTTTGTGGATTTCATGGTTCTCAGTTGCTGTAGAAGGTTTTTGAGAAAATTTAGCTATCAGTATTGAACGAGTTAAAGATTTGATTAATATTTATGTTGGTGCTTGGTTTCTTTAGAGTATGGAAAAGTGTTGAGAATGTTTCACTCTGACTAACATCGTTATGAAAAACATTTCCAAGTCGAGAGTGATCTGCAACTTTCCTTTGACCCCATCACAAATAACGAATTTGATTAACACGTCATTTTATTAAATATATTTTCAATACAGCTATTAGAAGAAGACGTGCAATAGTATCCCTTAAAATCGATATACTTCAGAGTCATTCAGCAGCAAAACAACTTGTAATAAAAAATGTAACCATGGATTAAATTAATTGCAAGTTCATAAAACATTTCAGGGACTGTTCCGCATCATTCAAAACGGCCAAAATTTTCATTTTAACGAGGGAAATAAGATCTGGAAGTCAATCCACCTGAGTGATATATAAAAAGTGTTGATTTAATAGACATTGCGAAAAAATACATAACATTACTTTGGGTTATTCGCTATTTAAATTAATGCATTATTTATAGCATAGATATAAAATTGGGATAAAATACAGCTTTATTATCACTCTTCATAACGTATTAGGAAAATTAATAAGGTATGTAGATTCAAAAAAACTTTGCGGCAGTGACGTTCTGAGTAGTTGAAAAAACAACAAATTTCAAATTCAATACGAACAAAAAAATAAGCAACTGTCAGCTTAAATGATGCAAAAGATGTGAGATTACGGAGCTTATCCTAAGATGTTAATAGAAAATAGTAAAGAAAGGTGCTTTTCTGACTTGTCAAAATTATTCGAATAAGAAATAATAATTGACAATTAAATTACAGTATATATTTCAACAAATGTTTTATAAATTTACATATTTTCAAAAATGGTAGCAGGTCTTCGGTTCTTTTTGAAATGTGCAGGAAATTATTATCCGCTAAGTTTAAATAATTATATTTTTTAATTTTTTCTAAATCTAGTTCTAAGTGATGTAGCAGCAATTATCTCTATTTAAATTTAATCCTACATTACCATTATTTTTTTATGGAATATTATGTTCTCAGTACCAATAAATTTACAAGAATATTTATTTTCACTAAGCTATTAAAAGATTTTAAATTCTTTTTCTGTAAAAATAAAAATAAAAGAAACACAAATAAATTTTTAGAAATTATGCACAAAGTAATATGATAGTAATCTGTCATCAAATAATTCTCAGGACACATCAATTGGGATCAAATAGCAGCAAGATTTTGGAGGAACCTCATCACCAACGAGAAGGTTTAAGCACAAATGACAGTTCTCCTTGCAATTCACTTTAAAGAAATGTTTGAACAGTGACTCATTACGGGTATTTGAAACTCCATTTCGACCAGTGAAATACTATCCAGAATGATACGATTATTGGTATGTAATTTCGGAATGCCACCAGACAACAGAGGTTCTTACCAGCCTTTCAAAAGTCACAAATCGCTATCTAGAATTTAAAACCTAACCTCACAATTAAATTGAAACTACTCCTACATAAAACTGAACATTATCAGTTATGTCATTATGGTTTGTCGACAGCAATATCATAATAGCCGATACAGGGTTGCTAAAAATGAATGGGTAGGAAACTGGGCAGTTTTTAAGAAAGGAACTTATCTGTTTACAGTTCTAAAATTTTAAGGAAAATATAGAAAACCAAAATATTGGAGCCTCTGCATGGAACTGGAACCAAAATCTTGCCAAATACCAGGACCGAAAGTTACCGCGCACACGTTAACATAGGCAGATTTAGTGTTTTTGAGAATCTGAGCCACCTGACGTCTGTTTTACAATGAATGACCGTCATATCCTTTATTACCACCAGACATGAAAATAAAGAAACTTTTAAATTGTTTCACATCTTGCGATAGTGATAAATGGTATTAAAGCAAGTGTGAGAAGTTAAACATGTTAGATTATGTGTACCTGAAATTAAGGGAATCTAAAGATAAGTTTCTGTAGCTTGTAAAAGTTAGAGTGCTGATACTGTTAGAGCAGAATCTGCGAGGTTCAGCTCTGCCCGCTGGGGCGGTGCTGCCTGTGTCTGGCTCTATCATGATCCAACGGATCACAGATGCAGCTCGGAAGTTCTTCTTACTTCCGGCCTCAAGGCGAGGTCCCTGCCTTACGGCGACGCCGAAGAAATTGAATCTCGTCTTCTCCTTCCTCCATCCACCGGCAGCAGGGTCTGTACACCTGCAGCTGACTGCTACAGAAACTTCTGCATACCGTATTGCCAGCAGTTACAGTGGTATTAGTCAACATACCACTCACAAAGATGTCCAGCGTATGTACTTGATCTAAACCACAGAAATGTGATGAATTGATTTGTAAGGTATCAGTTAATAACATCTATCACAAATCTAGATGGATATTATAATATCTGATACCATAACTCTTTGTATGATGATGATAATTGTGTTGCGTAATACAGTATTATTCCTTTAAGTATCCAGCCGTTTATATTGGCAATTAGTATTTTAAAAATATTTCTTCGTACATCCTTCCATCTGACCTTCATTTGTAAGGTTAAGTTCAGAGAAATAACGCTTTCATTATTAAACTTGTCCACTAATATTATTGAACTAAGGAAATGTCCATTCTTTTCGCTTGGAATGAGAGCACGAAATCGTATTTGGAAAGAAAAAAGATGTAATTTCCTTCGACGATATGCAAAGTAAAACGTTAAATATCGTACCTGGTTCTCTTCGGAATGTTATCTCTATTTGGATTGATCCATATTAGTAGCATTATGTTCTTTTACGCATTATTCAAGAAGTTTTGCAATCAATGCAAACATCTGGTGCAAAATTGGTTTCATCTGACCTGCATGCTACCACATTTTAACGATACAACTTGAAGCGGCTAGTTTTCTTCCGATAGCCAAGTACATTAGCCGGTATTTATTAAAGCTTAATAAATATTAGGATCTGACGTATTAGTCTCACATGGTGAAATATTTACTACTAATTTAAATATTATGTACCTAAAATTGTTAAGTCAAAGGATTCGAAAAAATATACAACTGAGAAAATGTTCGGTCCCATGATCCAAGATGGCATCTGGATGCACAAAAGCACTACTAGGAAACACCGATGATTAAAAGCAACCAATTTCTTTGCAATTGCTCTCGGAACGTCCAGGCTTCCACTTTGTTAGTTGTTCTTCTGCTGGAAGTTGAGCTAACGCTATAAAGTCCTGAATTAAATATCTATATAGTTTCGAGTTCATCAGTGAATGACGACCAAATAAAATCTGTTGGATTTCTTTTTATCTGTGATTAACAGAAAAAACATTATGTGTCATTAATAATAGAAAACCTTACATATCATTAGCAACTCCCTTACTGCTGACAACGTTCTCGAACACTCCAGACAACTCCCTGTCCACCCTCTCAAGCTGCCTGAAAACCCACTTGACACAGCATAACTTATAGCCCTGTTCCGAGAACAAGTATAGATAGAGACCTGTATGCAGTCGGGACCAAAGCTGGTCCCTCGCAAGTTCACAGCGTTGCAACGATTACACATTTGCTTCCTCTGTTACGACCCTCACCAGCATTATAAACAATCCTTTGCAACAGTGTTAGGTTCTTACAGGTTTCAGTTTTTTCAAGAATTCCAACTTGTCTTCTGCTGACAATGTACTATGGTTTCTATTTTTTGTGGTGATGATTGCTTCCAGATGCCAAATACGTGTGGGTGAACTGATTACAAATTCTAGATTATCCGTAATTTTTATTTACTCCACTTTTATGTGCATTCGCATCTGCCTAATGGCATCTACGTAAGTACACACACGTCCGCAGTTGCCATATAACCGTGAATTCGAGCTCATTACGTCCTACTGTTTATCCGTAGGTGGTAAGCTAAATGAATCATGTGGTTATTTTTATTTTCTCTAAAGTTAACATGTAGATGACAATCCGTCTCCAGCACATGTTCCTGAGCATATTCAGCAATCGTTAAACCGCTTCACGAATGTGTATGTTCGGTTTGCCCTGACCATCAACACTCGAAAAACTAAAGTGTTAGTGAAAACATCCTCCTCGAGCTACCCTTACAGACTTTGATGTTACCATTTCCGGAACATCCCTAGAGCATTCTCTCAACACTGTGTACCTCGGAGAAGGATGTAGAAAACGGCGTAGCTTATGGATGTCTCTTCCAACGGGTGTTCCTGAACAAAGAGCTTATGCTATGCGACAAGCTGCTGTTGTACCGAGCTGTTTTGTTGTCTCCACGTTATTGAATGGGTGTGAGACATGGATCCTTTTCCGCCATAGCATTAAGAAGATAGAGCGATTTGACTAGCACAAAGTTCGCTCCATTATAAACATCAAATGGCATTACTATGCGTCCAACGTTGCAGTCCTAGAAAGTTCACAAATGTATAGCATTGAAGCCGTGCCGTCATTATCAGTCACCAAGTCAGATGGATTGGACATTTTCAGTGAATTGGTAACAACGGACACTCTCGTCAATTTTTATATGGTGAAATCGGCACTGGCAAAAGACCTCGTGGAGCCCACCTGAAGCGTTACAAGGACCAGCTAAAAAGATCATGAACACTACATACATAGACCTGAACACCTGGAACTACCTTAAAAATACAGCGCTCTCTGGCGCAAAACCACCGCCACGGCTGTCACATTATCTGAAGAGGAACAATGAAGACGGACTGTAGGAGCTCGTAACATATAAAAAAAAGTACAAACTCTACCACGTCCACCACCCAAAATAAGATGCAACGTGTGATTTCTATTATTTAATGCCGGGATCGGGCTGATCCGCTATCAACGACGCCTACATAAATTATTGTCAGCAAAGTGAGAAACATAAACTCGGAAACGAGTCTTGGCCGACGATGATGAAAATTGGCAGTAAACAGCACTGCTACAAGTTTGTTTCTCTCGCAGTCGATAATTATATATTCTGTTATAACTAGAAAATGAAGTTAATGGCTATTTGGAATACAAATAAACGCCACCTACTCTCACAATAACGCCCACTTCCAGTTTCTGCCCCTAGAAACCCTCGTCTAAACCCACCAACTCCACAACTAGAACTATTCCTAATATGCCACTTTCCCACAATATACTTTTCAATAATATCCGATCACTCCCAACGAACAAAAACCTCCTCCTGCATTCCCTCGCTACACACGACATCCATTGCTTAATGCTCAATGAAACCTTCCTCCAACCCCACCATCACATCCGTATGTCACCCTACCAGCTCACCCGAACCGACAACCCAGCGCCTGTAGCACGCGGGGGAGTGGCCATTGGCTATAAGCATCATATCCCCATCAAAATACACCCACCACTCAACCATCCATCTGAACATATCATTGCCACAGTCTTTCTCAAATCCCTCACAGTCACCCTTGTCACCATATACATTCGACCCGGTGTTCCCCTCCCTTTAAATTTTATATCATATATAGATAAACATTACAGCTCATACATCATCATGGCAGATATCAATATCCATAGCCGCACCCAGCAAGAAATTCATCAATTTCATAACATCCTAACCGCCATGAGAGGTGACATCATTAAAATCCCATTACCCACACGTCCCGAATCAAACACAACCCCTGACGTAGTTATAGCTTCTCCCAATATACTAACCCGCTCCACCCTTCATGTCCTCGATCCAATCGGCAGTGATCACCTCCCCATTATACTTTCCATCCAGTACAATGCCCCCCACACCCCACACCCACCCAACCCCACACCCCATAAATATATTCAAAACTACAATAAAACCAACTGGAAAGACTACAGGAAATACATAGACGACCAGATAGCGACATATAACCCAAATATCATAGACGCAGACAGCCTACTTACAACCGCCGAATACCTCCAACGTACAATCACAGACGCTACTGCCGCTCATATCCCCTTGACTCCTATCACCCCTCACAAACCATCACTATCCAGACGAGCCCTTCAACTTCTTCATATCTCACGTCGCCTCTTCCGCACCTACCTAAGAACCCATGACCGTCAGCTACTCACCCTCCACCGACAACTCCAGCGAACAGTCCGCAACTGTATCGCCGCTCAGAAAAGACGCACATGGAGGGACACCTGCAACCAACTAAGCCAAAAATATTCGCAAAACTCCTCCCAATACTGGTCCACCTTCCGCCGCTTAACTGGTCTCAAACCCGCCCCCAACTACCCCCTCCTCCACAACAACCTTCCTGTCCCCGACAACACTCAAAAAGCCAACCTCTTCGCCAACCTACTTGAAACCATCCACACTGTCCCAAACGACCCCAAATTCGACTACTCAGACTCCCATATCATCGAACAGCGTGCCAACCCTACATCACCTCCCCTCCTACCCGACTTCAACTACATTCAAACCGTCAGCCGTACTGGACTTAACACGCCTATCACAGCTAATGACATCCTATCCGTCCTCAGCACGAAGAAAAATACTGCCCCGGGCCCAGATTCAATCACTTATCGCCACATTAAAGAAGCACCCCGCTCTTTCCATCAACTTCTAGCTCATCTATATACAAACGTACTATACTCTGGCATCTATCCCCCAAAATGGAAATCTTCAAAAATCCTTATGTTCCCCAAACCTAACAAACCCACATCAGATCCGAACTCATACCGCCCCATCAGCCTCACCTCCGTCTTCAGCAAAACATTTGAAACCATACTATCACGACGTATCCACAAACATCTATCACAACACTCTCTCCTATCCCCCGCCCAGTGTGGCTTCCGTCCAAACCTATCGACCCAAGATCAACTCCTCAGACTTATGCACCTTCTGACCACCCACATCAACACCCACAGATCAGCAATACTTATACTATTAGATATTGAAAAGGCTTTTGATCGAGTATGGCACGCTGGCCTCATTTTCAAATTGCAAACCTTCGCCCTTCCTATCACCTACATTCGCACAATAGCTTCCTTCCTCACCAACCGTACCTCTTTCGTTTCCATAAACAACATTCTCTCCCGCATCTTCACCATGACCGCAGGTGTCCCCCAAGGGTCTGTCCTGTCGCCCCTCTTATACATCATGTACATAACCGATATACCCATTCCCGCACCACCTACATATATCCTTAAGTACGCCGATGACACCGCCTACCTCGCCGTTCATAAAACCCTTCAACAGTCGGAGAAAGCCCTACAGATCATACTAGACTGCTTTGTTAAATGGTGCAACCGCTGGCGACTAATAATTAATCCCAATAAAACACAAGCCATTATTTTTGGAAAAAACTAGTAAAAGATACAGGCTCGCTGATTTTAACATAACCATATACAATCATCCCATCCAGCTACAACCCACAGTTACATACCTAGGAATCACCCTCGACCGACATCTTACATGGACACCTCATCTTAGAACCATCAACTCCAAAGCCCAAACCCGCCTAAACCTTTTAAAATTACTTACTGGAACATCCTGGGGACTACATAGCCAGGTCATCATAAATACATACAAAGCATTTCTTCGCCCCATCCTAACTTATGGTCACCTCTCATGGCTCTCCGCCCCTGATCACTTCTACAATAGACTCCAAATAATAGAACGCCACGCCCTCCGAATCGCCTACCGAATAAGACTACCTTCTCCTACCCAACAGCTTTATACCAGAATGCGTTTTCCTCACATACTGATCCACATAGAATCCCTCCGGCTAAAATATGCTATCAATAGCCTTCTAAACAAAAATCCAATAACTCACCGCCTACTTAAAGAACCACTTCATCTCCCCTCCTGTTACAAACAGATCCCACCAACACTGCACCTCCAAAATATCCTTTTTATAACCCAGCACAGAGACCGACCGCCTACCATACCTCAACAAGAGAAGAGAACAAAAATTTACCCCACTCTGTGAATGACATCAAAATCGCCTACTACTAGCCACAAATCTGCAAGAAAAGCAAACAAAATATTGTACAAAACTACAACTCTGATCATGTAACATCTAAATTCAAATCTACTGTATTATTTTTGTAAAAGTGTAAACATTCCTTTACGAAAATCTATTGTAAACCATATTATCATTTGGCTGAAGAGCACGACATGTGTGCTGCCAGCCCGCTTCCCCCATTAAGGGGGTTGAATGAAATGACAATAAATATATATATATATATATATGAATTTATCACCGAGATGGGAGGAGGCCAATATTGGCCTCCTACCTATCATTCGGGAGGACCGGGGTTTAAACTCGGTTCGGCCATCCTGTCTGAGGTTTTCCGTGGTTTCCCTCAGACACTTAGGCGAATGCTGGGATGGTTCCCTACAAGGCCACGGCCGACCTTCCATCCCCCTTCCCTCCCCGTAGTAGTAGATTGGCTGAAAAGAGTCCCCTATGACTCTCCAGCAGCCCGCCTCCCAGCCTTCTGCTGGGAGGAATGAAATGTAAAAAAAAAAAAAAAAAAAAAATAAAAAAAAAATGGCGTGGCTACTACTATCATTTTTACCTTAACGTTGCAACTAATTGGTTCCCTCGAAATAACAAATGCAGTTGAGCATAAATTTAAGTGATAATATGATCGGAGGTATAAAATTAAAATAATCTTATCAATATAACATAGCAAACGAATTGTAACTTCTTACGTTGTTTCTAGCACCTGTAGAATAACAATAAGTCTTTAGGTACTGTACAAAGATAACGAACATAACGAAGAACAGTCTTACAAGAATGATGAGTAAAATTGTATACAATAAATTTTCACGTAATTTTTTTTATTATATTTCGAAAATTCTCTTCACTTTATCTTTATTCTTTATACCTAAAAACTTATTGTTCTTTGTTACAGCTGCTCGAAATAACGAATTCAGTTGCGTCCACCTGAGTAATAATTGTTCGTTGCTGATAAACAAAACTTTTTTTTGCAAATTATCTACAAATATTTTGTTTTTTCCACTACTCAAACACATTTGTAGTATTGTAAAGATGAGATTACTTTAATTTTATACCCCCGATTTTATTTGATTCAGTATGTACTAGAGAGGCCCAAATGAGTTGTCCCTTCCATAGTGGGGGCGATACATGGAAATCGAGGAATATCCGTGTGTGATGTACTTTTGACTTTCGAAGATAATTCCTTTCTATCACGGTCATATCCAGGGGTCTGTAGATTTAAAACTAGTCTCCAGACTTCATTTTGGCTAGACTGTATCGCTCAGGTACCGCCACGTGTGTTAATAATCCAGCCGTAAGCGGAAAGAGTCGGCGCCTGTCGTGACAGCTGTAGACTACCTGCTAGACAGCACGGTCTTTGTTCCACTTTGAACGCGGGGAAAAGCAGCAGGCGGCAGAGGGATTGCCTGTTGAATCCGAAATGACTGCGCAGACAAGTGAGAAGCTCAAACGGCCACCGACAGGCAGCAGGCAGCGAGCCCGTCGTTCCACTGCTGGTCGTAAAAGCGAAGAAGTTGCGGCACTCACAACTGAGGACTTATGAGGACTTGGCAAGTAGTCCCCTTGTGATTCAACAACGATTCAGCAGTACATAGACAAGGACGTCTCTAAGTTATGATGCGGTAACTGTTCCAGCCTATCAGGCTTTATAAAGAAAACCTCCCACCGACCATAAAGCTTTTGTTCGCTCTGTTGTTCTCCCTTCACACGTTTCGTAAAACCTAATTGTTTGTTATCACAACTGCATACACTTGAATAATTACAATTTGTTGCTGATATACGGAATCTCACTAAAGATTTTTGCTAATTATCTAAAATACTTTATTTCCCCACTGTTCAAACTCATTTCTTGTTTTATAAAGATGCGATTATTTTAATTTTATACCTCAGTTTTCTTTTTTTATAACATGATATTCGTGATTTAGATATTGGATATAAAACTACTACAGTGTTTTAGTAGCAAACATCCCCACAAATTAAAGATGAAACAATCCATTTATTATTCATAAACCATGAATTCATACCAAAACTAATTTTCTTACTAGTAATAAAACTATAATTTTTCTTTCTTCGGCGCTGAGGCCATTAGAAGCGGGAGTAGATTGCGGACAAGGAACGGGAAAGAATTCATTAATTGCCTTCTGAAGGATTATTACTAAGCGTGGTGAGTGAGCGGTAACGCTCTGAACTCGCTTTCGGGAGGACGTGGGTCGAATCCCCGTCCGGGTATCCAGATTTGGGTTTTCCACGGTTTCCCAAAATCACTTCAGGTGCATGCCGAGATGCTTCCTTGCCGTTCCTTGCCTCCAGTCCTTTCCAACCACTAATTAACTCGTCGTCGACAAGGCGTAAAGCAGTAAGCAAATAGTAATTAATAAAGATATTTGGCTGCAGTGATTTTTGCGAAATTACGGAAAACAGAAATTAGAATGTTCAGACGTATAGTTAAACTTGCGTCCTCCCATAGGGTCCAATTATTGAATCGCAGTTTATTTTGTTATCCTATTAAATAGAGCATTGAATCAAAGTTTTTTTTATAGTTTTATGTTACATCATCATTTCTGATAATTCATCATCATTATCGTTAGTCTGGTATAAATATCTTCACGCGTTTAACGCTGCGTCACAATGTTCCTCCTTTTTCCAGATGTTTCGACCAAGCCTAAGTTCGTCTTCAGGGGACTAGCCTCCGGCTGAATCTGCTAGAGACGTAGCAGGGGGCTAAGTACCCTGAAGACGAATTTACCCTTGGTCGAAACATCGGGAAGAAAGAGAAACATTGTGATGCATCGTTAATCTATTAAAGATATTTATACCAGTATGACGACTGTGAAAACAGCAAAACCTTTTATCATTGCTAAACGTTTTCGCTTTTGCATATCATCCTGCACATCTTCTTCCTAATCTGGCGATCACTCCAAGATTTTTCCTCCACCACTTGTATCCAAACAACTTGATAAGTAATTGGTTTCTTTAAACTTATGTTTATTTTTCTCTTCACAGTAACGTAAACACACATGGACATCTGTCTACCCAAAGATACTAAGTGCGAAACATATACAAATGCTCCAGCAATTTTAGCACTCAATGAACTTGTAACCCTTTGATAAATAAAACTTTAGTGGAAAATTTTGCAGCGTTTTAGTATTTTATGCAGCTACTTTCATTTTTTATAATTTTTTTTGTCAGATTTCAAGTGACATCCTGCAATCCTTCTAACAAAATGTCACAAACATTAGCGCTCTTGTCTCGCATTCGGGAGGACTCAGGTTAGAATTCCCGTTAGCCATCCAGATTGCGGTTTTCATGGTTTCTCGATATCACATGGACAAACACCGGTGTGTTTCCTTTAAAATGACATGGCCGAATTCCTCCCCGTTCCTTGCCCCACTTTTCTCCTGCCTATAATGACCAAGACGTCGACGTGAGCAAAAATATCAATGACTCCAAAATAAATCATTGTGTTTTAACTAATAACACCTGTTCTGTTGCCACCCACCTCTCATGATTCACAATGGCTATCTGTGTCCTTCGCTGTGGAGGAAAAAATCACAAGCTTATCACTATCCCCATTATCAGCTGATATTCATAATGACAACAAATCTTCTCGGGTTTGCAGCCGGATTTTATTAATTGACCTGATGATGGCTGCTGAGCTAGTTGCCGAAAGTTGCTTTTTAATAAAATACGGCTGCAAACCAGAGAAAATTTGTTGTCATTTATTCGCCGGGAAAGCCTACACTCACAGATATTCATAATGTTTTTTTCCATAAATAGTGGTATCATTGTTTATTGTTTTACTTTGCCTAACGTCCTATCTTTTTCCTAAACCAGCCTTAGCTCCTTATCAACGTGAATGTTAGGGACGAGCCTTTCCTTTTTCTCGTGACATACATTAAACACTTTCTAATAGAGAAGTTTGGAAGCTACCTTCAATTCGATTACAAGATACAGAGATATTAAGTAAAGTACAGTTTAATCAGATATAATTCCGAGTTTTTGTAAATAAAAGGTCGTGTAAAAATTTTTGTAGTGTAAATTTTTTTAACACGTTTAACCTACGCAGTATAGAACAGCATGATGGAAGGGATATTGATGTGCAGAATTTTTTAGCGCTTATATGTGACCGTTTGAAATGCCTGACGAGACTGTACAATGAAAATCTGGTTGTTTGTCAGTTGCTGATCAACAGATTTTTATAAATGAAATGCCGTCTACAACAACTGGTGTGGTGATATTTTCTATTCCACAGACTCGTTTCGCCCTTATAGTGTGAGGCATCATCAGTATATTTTATTTACAAGATCTATTGTTCAGCAGCTTCGGAAAATGGCGTACAACAGATTTATATAATTTCTAATTGCTGATAAAACTCTCAGGACGAACCTTCTTTTTCGCTTATAGCTTTGTTCCTCGTTGACATCAACGTCATTAGAGGCGGGAAGTACTGGGGCCAGGAACGGGAAGTAATTCGGATACTGGCTCCACCTGGAGTATTTGGGGAAACCATGGAAAAACGAAATCAGGATGCCAGACGGGGATTCGAACCCGCGTCCTCAAGAATGAGAGGCCAAAGCGTTACCGCTCACCCACCACGCTCGGTACACGGGACGTGTAAAATCGAAAATCATAAACAACTGGGACATACTCCCCCCATCGTTTCGTTTATCTTGCACTCGGTTGCAAAGTGGTGTGATTAGTGGGATCTGCCACAGCGCATCAGTGGATGTCGGGGGCAGAAGTGTCCGCTTTCTCTTTCGGCGCGTTGTGTGCGCGTCAAAGGGCCCGCCTGCGTGTGACGTACCGCTGAAATTTGCTGTCACGACACCTGGCGCGGCTTCCGCGGGCTGGATGGCTGCCGCTGAATGCGTCGTTACCCGACTGCGTGGAGGACGTTAATCACTGCTTTGAATCTCGCCCCGCGCTCGCGCTTCTAATTGTTTACTCTCTCTTATTGTGTATCGCGTGGAAGGAACGGCTTGGAGGAGGCATCATTAAAATCCCCCGGAGAGAGCGCGCGGCGCTGTGCCTTTTCCTGCAGCACTGAAGACGGTGTGCATGACGTAACGACCCGCCGCACCGCGCCATTTGAGAGACGCGGAGAGGGTCGCTTTGCTCTCAGCTGACGATTCTGGCGGCTGCGTACGCAGAAACGGTAATCGAATGACTTTGTTTGTAAGACATTTTTCTCTGACAGAGGAAAGGAACTGAAATTAATTGTGCTGCGTAGTGTCTCCTAAACATTAACGAGCAATTTTATTCCACCGAGGCCCAAATCGAATCGCTCTTATAACGGTATCGAATAAAAGTATTGATGCTACACTCAGGAGTAGTATCGGAAAAAAAGCATCGTACTAACTAAAGTATTTAAAAAAAAAGAATAGATACCTTAAGGTATCGGAAGAAAAGTATCGAAAACATGATTTTTTCACATCATTCATTGGGATTGATATTTTCTTTTATTTAATTCATATTGTATTGATAAAGGCCTACAACTGCGGTTTAACTTCAAATTTAACCCCTTTTCTTAATCTTTGTAAATTAATTGGCAAGATATTTTTTATGATGATTAATCAGTTTCCTTTTTGTAGTGCTTTTATGTGATAAAGTGTATTATAAATTAAAACATGGTTAATCATAAAATGACTCTATTTTATTACAGTTATAATTCAAATCAACTGCAAAATGCCATAACTCATTAAACTGTGATAGTACGTAACTATAATTTATACTAATCTTACACTACCCACTCTTCCTCCCTAAAGTCATTTAAAAACAATAATTAATCCAATCGTTTTGATGATAATCTGTTTCTTATTTTTAACTTTTTAACGTTATATTGTCTGCATTGCAAAAAAAAAAAAAAAAAAAAAAAAAAAAAAAAAACTTTCAGCAGGGCATGACGTTGCTAGAATTGTCAGGTTGTCAGGTATTCATGGGCTAACTTAAAGAAGTGACGGAACATTACTTTACATCTTCCCATTGCTCCAAAGATCAGTCGACAATGGTGACGCTGGTGTTGCCAAATAAAAGCTCATTTAATTCTTTTCAGTAGCCAAAGTAGACTGTAAAGAGGAGAACGATGTTCAGTTTTTGCTTTCATGTTTTGCATGTTCTAAGGTCTTGTGATGATTCCAAAAATAATATGCTGATATAGTGTCAGTAGAATAATCACTAACTGGATCACTGGAGGAGCTGACAGTGTTTACTTCTTCTAAACATCTTTGAGCAGATATTGCCGTGGGACCGTGGAAGTGAATATTTTTGAATCTAGGTTCTAGCAAGCAGGAAGGATTAATTATCTTCGATGTGTTCAGATTCGTTCCTAACGCACGATTCATACAAAACCAGCAAGCGACTACGTTGATAACTTAACCCCTAAGTTTTCGAGTTACGAGTACCAGATGCCTTGCTTCCTTTTTAAAATAAAGACTAGAGAAATGTCGAAACTAAATTATCATAAAATTCTCAAGTTATAAAAACTACAATGGTACCATCACTGAAAGAGATCTCACTTCTCGACTTCAGATGTACCTATTCTTATCTTCTGGTCCATACAACATACAACCATGTCTGTTAAATTATACTTTAAGTTTTTTGGTGGCTTTCTAGTACTGCCACTAATTTTTCCACCATATTTTTGGTATCAATACCTAGCGTTAAGTAATGATATGAGTAAAAGTAGCATATGAAAAATATCGAGTACAAAAGTATCGGCATCAAGAGAAAAGTACTTGATACCAATAAGTATCGATAATTTTTCCGTGTCCTCAGTTACATTTCCAGTGCCCAGATTAAGTAAAATTAAGATGGAGTAATAGGAAGACTGAGGGATCAGACAAACTAAACGTTAGGACAATTTTTACAGGCAGGGTACCTCACGTTTCAGACAAAAAATGTGCTCCGTTATAGGTTGACATCAGGTAGCTGAAGAAATAGGGCAACAATACGACTTACTGAGCGTGTTAGGAGATGGATAACGGTCTGGCATCGCATTCGATAGGACATTGGTTCGAATCCCCGACCGGTCTTGAAGACTGCCGATTTGGGTCATCCGTGGCTTATCAAAGTCAATGCAGCCGTATGCCGTGATGGTTACTTTAAAAAAACCAATGGCCGGATTCCTTCACTTTCCATGTCCCCTTCCCTTTCCAATCTCTGAAACTTCTACTTCGTGAATCAATAAAATAAAAAAATAAAAACTTTTATCATCATAACTCAGGTCCCTAAGTTCCAAGTCCAAGGTCACTCGGAACGAAATGTAGCAGACTCTAAAACTGTTTTAGCAATTTTTGTTTTATTGTTTTCAAAGGGTGGTTTAATTTGTAGGTAAGGAAATATTTTCCATTTTATAAAAAAAACGGTCATTCAACTAGTTTCACAACGTATTTATTGATGCAACCTATTTTTGTAAAAAATCTTTATCAATTATCTTATTCTGCATATTATACTGTATTTCAAGCATTTCTTTTCACAAGTATATAGATATTTGTTTTCACAGCGACACATTATGAACGTAACATTACTTAAAAAGGCAAATTCCCGATAAAAATTGGAGGTCAACACGCTAATTGCTACGTTACGAGAATCGGCCAGTAAAGGTGAATAACTGATCGAGGGAGTAGCTAAAACATTTTTCTAAAACTGTGAAAGAAGTTATAGGAAAAATTAGCGTAATGCAAAATTAATTTTACACGGAAGCTGGTACCGGGGCGTAAAACACATCTTCACTAGTAGTAATGATAATTTTCTGGTAGAGAATAAGATATCAGCAGAAGCATTCAGCCAAGAAAATTTAAATTCTCCTTATAATTTAAAGGTTTATTGTGAACGTTATTTTAGGAACTAACAGAAGGGGATGTAAGTTGTGTTTTAGTTTTGTTTGTTTCATGTTATGTATTTAGAAAGATAAAGGAAAGAGAGGGCTTATACCCAGTGCCAACCTCTTAAGATCTACTCCTCTGAAAACCATTGGGTAGCCGCAAAGTTCCGTTTAATAGTATCTTATTCACTCGCTCCATTTGTAACGCGGAGTGATTAAGGATATCACCCAGGTCATCGGTACACAAACTGGTTATTAGAAATAGACTGCTGGATAAATCCTGAAGGATGAAAATTCGTACCAGCTACAGCCTTGGCAGGAACTGAACGCCATCATTGTTCCACAATTATTTGAGACAACGGGGTAGAGACATTTTAAGAATGTACAGCAAATTGATGCTAATCTGCCAGCCGTTTACTCAGTCTTGAGTGATTAACATTAGTAATAATTGTCAACGAAGGTTAGAGATAAAAGATTTTTTTTATATTATGGCGTCGACACCGAGATAATTAGAAGCTAGAAATAATTGGGACAAGGAACGGGAGCAATTCTGAGATACTCTTTGAAGTAACAATCTCACCATTAGTCCAAAGTGACTTCGGTAAATCATGGAAAACTGAAATCCGGATGGCGGAACGGAGATTCGAACCTGCGTCCTCCCGAACACGAGGACAGAGCTCTACCGCTCATCCACCACACTCGGTGTAGATAGTATTAGTATTGACGGTACTCTTGCAGCTCTTGGTGGCGGCTGTCGGACCCGCGCTGCCCTTTCATCACCATTTAACACGCGCGACCATTGTCCCCGCGCTATGCCCTATGTAATGGGACACAAATAGCCGCAATCATCAATGGCAGCTGCGGAACATCAAAACTGCTCTCGCCTCTGCCCACGTGGCTTGTAATGGATGATGGATTCGCGCTCTGCTCCATGCATCGGCATGGTCCAATACGGAAATTTCTACAAAGTTTTCGTAATCATAAAATGATTTCAGTTAAAAGTAGTGAACGGAAAATCGTGTTCATGTCGTTAAACATATTAAATGTAAATATTTAAATGAAGCAAACATGGATGGGTGGCACGTCTTCACAAATACCAAAAACGTAGACTCCCTATAGCTAGATCTGTATGGTAACTGTTTTCAGAAACATTAAAAGCAGCACCACATGTCTTGATATTGTCACAGAATAAAAAGAAATATAAATAGCATAACTCATTAAACTTCTCCTTCATTTTGATCTTTTGGAACACATGACGTTGGAAAGATTTTTCGGAATTTCAGAGCAATATAATACGCGTCATTTCAGTAAATTAAACAACTAAAGGAACGATTTTTTTTTTTTTTTTTTTACTATACGTAAGTTAAATACGTATTTACCATTTGTAAATTCTAGAAAGGATCAGAACAACAAGTACTGTACTTCCAAGGATGGCAATTTTGATTCACGTTGTAGCAACTGATATTTGACCTCGGCAGTTGTTGAATTTGTACTAACTCATCTGACAAATATGTTTACTACTTTCCTTTAAAAGTCAACTTCAAAGTGCACTTTATCCCATTATTATTGCATCAGAACACCACCAAAAACACCAATTGTGAATCACTTGCAAACATAGCTAGTTTGTCAAAGATAAAAGTAAATGAATTTGCAATGATCATACGAATCTGACAGTCCATTTTTTTTAATGATACTTGACTTCAAAATAATAGTGATTTACAGATACCAAAATCCTGAAGTATCTTTAAATTATTATTAGAAATTAGAATGTTTACAACGGTTACATGGTCCAATTATAACTCCTTCCTCTTGTAAATGGTGATTTCGAAACTGTTTTCTTTATTTTCATTATAACTGTGCTCCTCAGGCATGAACAGATACTGCAACCAACTAACTTATTTAAAACAGAAGCGCGAGCTTGGATTGAAGCTATTGGACAACTTATTAACTCACTGGTCATTTACGACATAAATATGTCACCATACCTCTTGTCGTCTTTAGAATTTCGTAATCAAAAAGAAATACAGCTCATGTGATAGTTATTAAAAGTAAAAGCTTAAGCTGGAACACGTTGTTCCTTGGTGAATTAAAACCCTTAAACAATACGTGTGAGACCTCCACCGATTTTGATGTTATGGTAAAAAAAGTTTGCATAGACAGACACAGATTATATATTTATATCTAAAAGGTGTTTTTTTTTGTGACGAGTCACGTTTCTCCCTCAATAAGTGAGGTATCACTTTCAAAATTAAGTTCTACGCTTCGAATCGTCATTAATTATGAAAGGAATTTTTCGAAATTCAACCCGCAAATGGCAAAATTATGAGAAATAAATGTCAAGGGCTGTTATGCTTCGATGACTTCGATGGGATTTGACTCATTACCGATAGTTAGCAACACCACATATCATGGCTAAACCGTGTGTGTTTACCGGAAACATTTCATCATTTATAATTGTTGTGTAAGACGTCATGAGTGTTTTGATATATTCCTGTTTCAGTTGTGGAAACAGTTTTGAATGTAGAAATTTTGTAATGTCGTTTACATGTTTTGTTTTGTGTTGTAAATTAACACGCGTTTGTGTTAGACGAATTAATCATTAGTGGTTTTAAATTTTTCGTTGTGTTTTTCTTTGTACCTATTTCAGTTGACAAATAATCAATTGCTGCAAGTAAGACGGATCTTCTTTCATCCTGCTATAAACCACCAACCTCGCTGTTCATGGTACATCATTCGCGAAATTGTCGTCTGAGCCACGTTAATGTTTATATTATGGACTGTTTCCAACCTACAACAAGTACTGATCTCATCGTGCACCTGACGCAAGTTTTCTATCAAAGAGAATAAAGTGGCATGTTTTATGTAGCCACCCACCGTAAAATCATCGAGACGTCAGTTAGTCGGCTCTTTATTCCCTGGCTGTTGGGAGACTGCAAACATTTCAGCGCCACATTTTCTGTGCGCGCGTGTGCCGACACGGAGCCCGTTATTTATCCAAACACTCTGCGTACGAGGTGGCGGTAAGGGGTGGTGGGGTGGGAGTGACATACGCTGTAAATATCGGCGCCCTGACACATACACACACGCGCGAGCAGCGTAACCATGGCAACACCTGGCAACCTGGGCGCGCCGTGACGCCTGTGATGCGAGTGCTGCGTTGCCGACAGTGGCACCCGCCGCCTGGGCAAGCGCCAGCTGGTACCCGCTTCCGGCGACAGTTGCGACGGAGAAAGTGAATGTACAACAGCTGCCAAACGATTTCGAGCATTTACGGATCGTGAGCTACAGGCCTCCAAGTCATACAAATCCTGTGCTTCCATTCATTTCATTCGACCCAGGAAACATTTCTGTATCAATTACGACTGAAGAGTCAAAATTCCTCTTCATGGTGTTAGGGTCTTCGGTGGTTTAATTAATATACTGATTAATTAAAAAAGGCCACCAAAAGGTTATGTTGAAGATTTGTTTATTTTCTCAAAACGAAGTCAGTGATATTCACAGTCGCAAAGATAATGTTTATAAAACTTCTGTGAACTCAACTTGAAAACTAACTATAAAACTCTCTGTAAAACTAACTGTCCATCTGCCGAATTCCTTTATATAGGCTCTATCGAAATTGCGAGAATTCTTCAAAAGCTTCCGCCCGATATTTCTCAAACATTAACAACTACTCAAACAATAAACATATTAAAAACAATCGGAATTAATACATAATCACTTAACATCATTACAAAATGATCAGAAATGGAAATTAGAGATACTGAAATACAAAATTATTTCAAACTATAGAAAATTGTCCTGTAGACATCGTAACTTGCATTAATATTTGGAATTACACACATTTAAGTAATTTTCTTACACAATTCTGTTCTTAAACATATTAAATGCACTTTAAATAATTTTCTTTCATAAAACAAAAGTCTATATACACTGATTTACAAGAAATTACAAAACAAACATACCAGATCATATTCAAGCAAACTTTAGCTCACTACAAATACTTCATACAGTACAACACTATTCAAAATCCAGGTATGAGGGCTGTTACAATGGGTTTGAAGGACTATACGTTCTGAAATTCAAAAATTCTTTAATTATTCTGTATAACCACATATATTATTTCGGTAAGGTGTTTTTTTTTTTTTTGTCTTTAGCTATTATCACCCTTCATATTTAACTAAAATATATGAATGAGGTATCAGTTCACAGCTTATGGTCTCCACTTTGATCATATCACATTTAAAGAAATGAATTTTTCTGAATTCGAGTCTTAAACAGATAAACTACATTTCTTTTTTTTTAATGTTTTTTTTTTTTTCGCGAATCATTAATCTCCCTTAATACCTAAACAAAATCGATAAACCGGGTATCATTTTAAAGATTAAGGACTTCGGTTTGGTCACATTATACTTTAAGAAATGAATTTCTCGGAATTCGACCCTATTACCACAAGTATTATTTGTTTGCATAACGTGATTTTCTTTCACGAGTCATTTATCTCCTCCGATACCTAACTGAAATCGATAAATGACGTATCATTTAAAAGATTAAGGTCTACAATTAGGTAAAATCTTAATTTACGAAAGAAAATTTTCGGAATTAGACGCTTAAAGGGCAGAAGTAATAACTATGAAGGTCGCGTTTAAGGAACAGTTCACAGCCACGTCCCTAGATAGCAGCAGCACATTTCACATAGATGCCAATATACTACTTTTTATACAAGTAGCTTTTCGTATAATGTTTTTATTACGGAAACATTTCTCTTTTACTATACAATTCAAACATAAACATTTCATTCGTGAACATTTCTCACATGCTATGATCGCAGAAACATATATCACAGAGATATGAATATGATGTGTTGCATTCTGTTAAGGTCAGTAACAGTATGTTCCTAATTGTTTCGTAATATGTTGTATTATGATGCATACCTATTACGCTAAGCAAACAAATAATTGCTACAAACGAGGAGGCTCTACTTTTCATTCTATTACAAGCCGTCAACATCACTATTAATCGTATTTTATTCGCGAAATTTTCACTTGGGTCATCTATTCAGAGACCTCTGTACCATGTTTCTTCAATGTATGGATTCCCTCCTTGAAGTGCTGTTCTGGAAGGTCTGGAAAATACCGATCTACTGCTGCTATCACCACTTTATTTTGCAGACAGTAGCTCCTTTAAACTTTTAAATTGCTGGAATTGAGAGGCAGCTACATGTGGAGAATATGATAGATGTTCCAGCAATTCACATTAAAAATAGAACTTTAAGAACAGGTGTATTGTCCCCCTGAAAAATTACTTATTCCTTCTGCAAACAGAACGCAGTAATCACTGAGCAGATGAATGAACTGAAATGGGATTCACTGTAAGACAGGAGGATGGTGTCTAGAATGCTGTGGGTGTACAAGGCGTATAATGATGATGAGGTGTGAAAAGATTTTTGTGGAAGAATTAAGTGTATTGTATGGAAAGGAAAAGATGTTCGTGACTACAGGATAGCAATTGAGATTAGACATAAGAGAATGGGAAATCAGGGATTGAAATAAATTACCAAGGAAAATTATGAATAATTTACCAAATTCACTGAATGAATTAAAAATTAAAATTCTTAGAGGACAAATTTAGGCAGTACAAGAAATGTGAAACACGGGTTTGTATGGAACTTTTCGCCAAGGCATGCATTCCATCAAATTTAATTTAAAAATCAGATGTGCCATTCTTCTGACTAGTGTTTTCAAAAGAATTGCCTGTTTTCGTTTCTTCTTTTCAAGGTTTTAAATTAAAGGAATCATTATTTCCTGTCCGTTTTTGGTTCAGAGCCACCTGTTATCATTGAATGTTTATATGGCTGTTTTATTTCTAAAGGGCATAGGCAGACTCACATTTCATACGTCGTAACAAATGGGATCATACAATTGGTGTAATCCTTTCTATTTGCACATGTGGTTTGCGGACATCATTTAACAATACGGAACCCCTCTTACACGAAGCTCAGATTTTATTACTGAGGTAAAATCACTGCATACCCTCTTCTGACATGCCTATAGGCTCTATTACAACGTAAAATTTTAATTTCCGATATCATATTAAGCACGATGTTTTCATCTTTGGTTTCAGTTTTTGTTCGTCCTACCAGCGGATTATTTTCAAGAGATGTACAACCACGTTTAAAATCAGTCACTCATTTCTCCACTGCTACAAATACTGTAGAGGACCACGCCTAATGAATATTACCAACTTTAAACGAACTTCCGTAGGCAAACAGTCGCCGGATTTTATGACAGTATGATATTTCTGTTTATAAATTTCAAAAAACACTAACACAGTACGTTTAATTTAAGCAGCCGTATAAATCTGTGTAAAGAAAATTAGTACAAGGATGAAGTTGAAATTTTACATTCGTTATTGTGACATGTGTATAACCATTAAAAAAAAGAATTGATACGAATGTTATTTCTGTCCCAGATCCTCATAATCCAAGAAATGACTATATACTGAGCATGCTTTTTGTTGGTATACTTAGTTGGTCCAAGAATAAGAGAAAACCTTAGCAAGAACGTTTTAAGAACACCTTGATCTATCACAGGGTAACTTTCTAAGTTAGGCTCGAATTAAGTTGGATTCGGTGGGAAGATTTACAACCAGTACCGTTATCAATGATAAGGTAACTGTTTCGTAGCGTTCAATTCCTTTTGCAGCCGGTTACTAACTAGGCCGTATTTAATACAAATTCATAACAAAACAAATATACAACTGCTTAACTGGTAATATTTTGCTATCTATTTCAATTTAACTACAACTTTTAATTATTATTATTGTCATGATACCATTACATTGATATAGCAGGAAACCTATCCTTAGCACTCCATATAAATGTTTAAGAAAGACTAAACATTTAGATACGTAGAAATAAAGAAAATTAACTAAAATATTAGAATTTTGAAACTTATAGTGATAGCGGTAATAGTATTATATTTGAGACACTTTTATTTTCAGACAGAAACGTGGTATTTTTTAAGAACAAATTTGGTTCATTTATGACTTTTAATTTGCTTATTTTTTATTTATATTATTTTTATCAGGCCTACATTCAAATCTTTATCGTCAATTATCTGCTTCTTATCTTCTAATCTTTTGATTCCTCTACTGTTCTTTCCTTCGACCATTCCCTCCACTAACAAATAAACCAATGTTGGATGTTTTAAAATATAGCCCGCCGTCCTATTTGATACTATTCCGTGAACTTCTTTTCTTACCAAACAAATTCCAAAATTTATCTGCTGATTCAAAGTTTCATCATTTTGTAGCATTACGTTTCAAATGCTTAAATTTTTCTTCCTACACACAAAATATCACTTCCATTAAATTATATTGTGGACGCATGTACATGTTTGGAAAAATTATTTCGGAGACGTATGTAAATTTTTGAAACAAAATATTTTAGCTAAAAAGAACTAGTTTTACCAGTGTCCGTCTGTTTTTGAAATCACTCTTCCATCGATAAAGTTGTAATTTTACGTCCTAAATAATGGATTTCTCTTACTACTTCTAATAAATCTGCTCATATTTTTACGTTTAATCTAAAAACGATATCATTTTCGCTACATTTCATGAGTTTTGTTTTGTATTTATCACTATTTATTCTCTCAGTATCTTGTTCACGCCGTTCAGTAGTTTCCCAAATTCTCAGCGTTGTATGATTTAAGCAAAAACAGATTATTTAGTTCGATTTAAATTTCCTAATTTCATTTATATAACTGTTAGTATTTTCCAGCTTTTTTTTTCCCGCGCAGATCTTTGTGTAAGTAGTAGCGCGTTTGCTTTTTGTTTTTTCCTAGAAGCAAAACATAAATGTTTGTATGTAGTAGCTTTGTAACATTTATCGTAATTTAAGTTCCCATTTTTTTTTATTTTTTTTTTACCGTTACTGGAGTGTTGAGCTAAGATCTAATGCTTTGATTAACGTTTTCGTGTACTTTAACACACTATATTTCAGAAACGTTTACTAATCAAAAAAATAGTAATAGTTTCCCAAGGTTGCGACTTTTATTGGTGTTAAAGGGTGGTCTTTGGTGGGTATCTGATAAAAAATTGTTTATTTCGGATGTATGTGATCTATGGTATCTATCTTTTCTCGGTATGAACGAATTTTTATTTCTTTCTCCGTACACAGGTCAGGTCAAATCATAAGATATGCCACAGATTTCAAACTAAATCCGATTCATTTTTCTTCAATAATTTTTTTGCGTGATATCTGCACAGACAAATGCAACCCGTTAACAGATTTTTAATAGTATATGAAACTTGCACGTATCTCCGTATTAGGCATGTTCATCAAAAAACAAATTAACAAAAAATCACAATTACTTTTCAGATCTATTTATAAGACGCATAAATGTAATTTTTTAGTAAGTTGCAATATTTTTTAGTTTTTTATTTATTCATGTTGACGTTCACAAGCTTCAGCCACCGAATACTATTCAACAGGGTGTTTGATTTATTATTTTCGTCGTTTAACCATTAGTTGAATAGGTGTTCCATGTAAATGGAATGGCACCGGTGGTCGATAATGCGCTTTGTATCGAAGGGTATTGTGGGTGACGGGCCATCATTTGTCACTCCGCAGGCAGTTCTCGCACAAGTACACCTTTTGTTGGCGGGCTTCGAAGGACGTCGAGCGCAGAAATCTAAATGTTACGTTTACGCTGACAATTAACCGATTTATATCACGTTATACAAAGCAACCAAGTCATAATGTTCACGGCTTACCGTAAAACATACTTTAACAATTCCTTTTTTAAATGTTGCGGGTACAGGTCCCATATATACTTCCCCCAAAGTACATCCACATATATTCAGATTCAGTGACGATTTTGGAGTAATACTGTGTATTATTTCCTGTCGACAACTTTTCAGAGTTTTATATGTGACTATAGCTATATTCAGATTTAATAAAGAAACCATCAACTCTTAAAGATCAACTTCAAAATAAATACTGTTTGGTAGTGTAAGCAAGCGTTTCTGAGTACTTGCCTTCCTCCTCTCTGTGTCACTATCTTCAAACAACATCTTAATTGCCTCCTTTCTTTTGATTATTGTCCTGACATGGTCGCTACCACCACTTATCGTAAGAACAGCGTGTGACTATCAAGAAACCTTGTTCTCCCCATCTTGGTGGATTGATCTTGGCCTCTTTCAACATCTTAGTAAATTTTTTGGAGAATAAGATTTGGTGAGAATCTTAGATCGTCAGATGTTTTAAAAGGAATGTAAAGTATTTAACTTTGATGTTAGTTAAATTGCTCTAATAATTTAGTTGAAATTGTTTTTCTTGAAAGTAATTATAAATTACAAAAGAAAGCGAAGTTTTAACAAATTACACTTGGAAACGTTAAATCTAGAACTGTAAAATGTTTTCTATGGCATCATTATCTCTTTTACTTCCATAATTTTATCTGTGAATGTAGTTGATCTAATTTCGTATATTTTTTTCTATCAGGACTAGGTTTAGAAATAGTTTCGATACGGATTATATTCACTGGTATTTTGTAAGCAACATTATGCGAATGCGTCTGGAGGAAATATTTACGTTATCGAAAGTCAAGCTAGAGGACAGGGTGGTAAAACTGAACTCTCTTCCAATCAACTATTCGCAAATTAATGCATAAATAAATCTAACTGTTGTAAATACTAAAATACGTCCAGATTTATATTTGAATAAATCTTCTCCGATAGTTAAACATGTTTCGACTATCAGACTCTACGCAACTATTAAACTGTGATACGGTAATAAGTCAAAGGTCATGCACACCACGTTCAACTGAGCAAAATGTAAAAAACTGGTTGTTGCAGAGAACGATTTTAAACGGGACACGGATCTTATGTAAACAAAAATCTATTCCAAAAGGTTGCTGGAACTGCCCTAATAACAGAAGGATTTTTAAATTTGTGTTTTAAATGATATAGTAAACCGAGTTTCAGCTGAATGAAGCTTCGCAACCGATGATTGGCTCAATGAGATACCCTCGAAAATTGTTAGACGAAGTTGCGCCGTGATATGTCTTGATGTCAGGCAGCTCCATACAGATCCCATTAGCAGCCAATCACGAAGAGGTTTACGTAACCAACGGTAAGTCAGAGATGAGATGGATGTAGCAGATATCACCTGACAGTCAGAGCAAAGAGTCTGACCGCCAAAACGTCATGTTTAATCAGCTAGATCACTCAGGCAGGCTTCTGTGGTAATTTATCCCTAATTAAATAACATGTTATGCGCTCTTACTAAGCCGATGGAATACTTCCTGGATAGTGACAGTGAATGACGTTATCTGTGTACAAGTACTCAGCAACTGGTTCTCATAGATGAAAATGTCTAACTGGCATACGTTAAGTCGTTAAAATGACTGAATTTAGAAGTTACTTTGAAATCGTATGACATGCGCCATGGACGCAAAATTCTACGCTAGAAGCGATCATTCTTTAATTCTCTCAGACAGCTTTAAACAGGGAATCATATGTAATGTTCCACAAAGAATGTAATTTCCTCAGACCATTCACTCCTCTCAACAACAAAATCTTGTTGTTATTTATTTCATACTCTTGATGCAATATTAAACAACAGAAATTTATTAAAGCACTCATGTATCATAATGCAATATAATATCCCATTGTTGCATATTGTGTTAGTTCCAATAGTTCCTGTTGTGGTAAACGATTCTCACTTGTCTTCTTTACAATTGCCATGTTCTAAGCGTAAGTCAAAGAAACACATTGATGTAATATCTCTACCGCTTAACAGTATAATTTTAGTCTGATGGAGAAAACGTTAGTGAAGTTTTTATAACATTTGTTGACGCATCGTATATTGCGTCCTGTATAGTTGAAGCTACATAGATGGATCTAAAAAAAATATAGGAAGCCCCCAAAGTCTCCAAAACAGCTGGTAGTCAATCATGTTGTAATCATTGTGGCAGTTTCTAATCAATCGGTTACTCCGGCGACCACAATATGCCTACCGGTCAATAATCAGACCCTTAGTAAAATCACGAAATTGCTCAAAGAATATTACTTTATAATAGCTCGCCAAAACTGTCTGTGGCATCTAGAACACGCAAATTCGCTGCTGTAGTGTTAAACAAGAGACATGTCATACGTTTAGTTATCCTCAAGTCATGAGAAACGCAATCATATGAATAGTATAATCCTGGATTATTTAACCGCCTTATTCAGCTTTTAATTATTGATGGAGTTTGTAAGCAGCATTATATGGACCATTGATTCTTCACAAACATTTAAATCTGCAAACTTTCATTCCATATTTTTTACAAATAACAATAACAACAAATTCTGAGAACCTTCAGTGATTTTCAGTTAAAAAGAAAAGCTATTGTTTGTACCGTATATACCATAAGCAAGAAAGGTTTAGTTTTAGAAGTTTGAGTGAGGCTGAAATCTTTAATGTCGTTGCTTTCGCAATTCTTCAAACTAATAACAGTTATAAAACTATTCATGTAAAGCGCTACCACTTGTATTTAAAAGGATTTATATGAACAGTAGACTACCCACGCTGAAACTGGTCGGTAAACGTATGATATGTTGTCCAAATTGAATCGTCACGTCAATATTTTTATGGATGATTTGGTGATGAACCGCATCAATTGAAAATGGATGTTTGAGCAATCTCCGTAGCTTCCATGTAAATAAAGCTACAAGAAAAAGCCTGGAACGTCAGATTTCAATAAATAGACGAGGCTCTATCTGCATAACAAAATTACAACAGACAACAACCGCTACTATATGAATCATTGTCACTGTTTCAACTCATTTAACGCTTAATACTGTCTTAAAATAAATTTATTCTCTTGGAGTGTAATCACCTTAGTCGACGTATCAACAGCTTATTCATTTCATGTTGATTTCGAAAATCACCTGAGTAAATAGCCTTCTTCTGCACTTTTCGCCGTCTACGGATCACAAAATGTAAGCCTGTGCATTCATCTCGATGCTTCTTTTCTTGATTTCCAATACTTATTCATCCTTCCATTTCGCTGCTTCCTCCTTTCTTGGGTCCAGATGTCATTACCTTTCCTCTTCTTTCTCGAAATTTAGTATAAATCTTCTGAAAGTTGCTCTGTCTTGTGATTTCTTCTGTTATTCCAATCTCTATCACATCTTTTTTTACTCCATGCATCCACTGGTTGTATTCTTCTTCTAGACGTGGTCGAAAATTCTTTTTCTAAGTCTCCTGTTATCCATTTTCATCATGTGACCAAAGCCACTGATTCTCCTCTTTCTGATCTTGTATGAGATCCTCTCATTTTCTTCTTCCTTGTATTGATCTTTATTCCTCAACTCTTCTTTTTCAGTTTTCAGTGGTTACCAAATATTACTCAAGTTTTCCATTCCTTTTGTTTATCTCTTTTATTTATCCTAGCCTACTGAACGAGAAAAAAAATAGCTATGTTCAAAATCAAGAGAACAACGGTACTTTTCTCTATATGAGACCATTGTTTTCTATCTGTTTCCGTTAACTCACAATCAACGAATTTTGGAATCATCCGTTTTAAGCTCACTCTGTGTATCAACAGTCTTTTAAACACTTAACGTAACACTAATTGGCATGTAAGGACTTACTTTTGCAACTCACGGATAAAAAATTACTAATTTATATCTGAATAAAATTTTGCTAAATTTCCTGTTCAGGAGCAAATAACACCAGGAGGGACTATAAATTGGACCACTCAGTTTTATTACAAGAGATGGTAATAAGCGCCTCCGCAGCCCAGAGGCGGCTGCTGACACTGGCTGTACTGCTGGCGGCGTGGGGAGGGTGGGTTGGCAGGTAAGGTGGCTGGCCATGTCGCCGCCGCTGTCAATAGCCCAGACCGTAATTGACAGTAACCGGCGGGCATCCCCAGTGATGGATCACCAGCGTGTCGGGGCCCCCGTAATGAAGACGGCCAGGGCACGTGCTCCTGTTCACGGCCGAGACACGACTTGCTCTCAGACAACCTGATTGCTCCGCTTCAGAACCTCACTAATACTATCTCGTCACAGTAATTCTCACATTGTTCTCCACATCTAGATAACAATGTGATAACCTTTCCGATTAATGACTAAATCTTTCTGCTCACTCCAGTCGCAAATTAACGATATTTTCCTTTAATAACTTCTTCTTACACAGGTTGCTGTCTTAGTCGCCAGGGGATGTTACTTTTCCCCAAAGATTACTGATTACTACTGTTCTTGACTGAATCCAAGACAACACACGAATCGATCTTAAATTAGTACAGTATTTATTTTTCAGTGATCTCTAAGATAACATTAGGCACCAGCCTTCACCAAAAATACTAACATAGAAATAATATAGCGTTAAACTAACAAACAAAAATTCTGACATTTATTGACAACTAACTTTCAATTAACTACTCGTCTCCACCGCTCGTTTACTTGGACGCTACAGAAAAATGCAGAATAACACTGAGAAAGCCGACCGATGTTTCTCGAATGGCGACAATGCAGCTAACAATTAAAACCTCAGTAAAACGATCATATCTGACACAAAATAATTCGCAATCATCACGAAACACACGGAAATTAAAAGATATTTATTATTGTTTTTTATTTTTGCTTAACAGTTTTAGTGTTTTAATAGTTGTCTGCGGGTCACCTCTTTCACCGTTGCAGACCACAGTCTAAGAAACACTATTAAACGTAGAATATTTGGGTTCCTAGGATGGCAGTTTGTCTTTCCAATTACCCCAGTGTCAGAGATAGTAACGATTTCCATAATCGACAGGACGTTAAACCACCAAGCTACTACAGGTCGGTATGTAACACAACAGTTGAATAATGTGATAGAATTTAAACACTGAACAGTTTTACTGGAAAACTTCAAAGTGTTTTTATGCTTAATGAATTAGAAACAGGAATGGAGAATTTCACAGGAATCTCTCTGGGTGAAAATCATTATAATTTTGTAACCATTGCCAGTTTTTTTTGTAAAATCATATGTGTGTGCATGTATTATTTTAGAGCGCTTGTTAGGGGTTCTGTTCCTATTTTACCTAGCCCTTTCGTTTGAAATTCAGTCAATATAAAAATAATTGTACTTATTACTTTCTTCTCCGGTATCGGAACTATTTGATAGGTCCACATTCATCACCTATTCGACCGATTCCAGCGCTTAACACCTACGATGTGAAAACACCTGAATAATAATATTAATATATCAATTCACTATCGATAAAACAACCATACGATCTAAAACTCTCTGGCCTCGTCAATAATCTGCAATACTTTTACAAACATCATCTCAAATAGTTTACTCGTAGATTTATAACTCAACAACTTATTTTTTGAACGTTTTCCATACATATGTCTCCATTCAAAACATCAATAACAATTTATTCATACAGCCGTGCTTCTTCATTGCCCTCGGGTTCATACTATCAAATACAAGTACAAGCTAGAGCAGGCCACCAAAATCAATTTTACGGTCATCTCTCCAAGCTACAAGAGTCGACTTACTTTTTTTGACACCTTCTTTTTTCTTCTTTCTCCCGAGGATTGACGTTCTTAAAGTATCAAAATACTATTTAATAAATGTGAATATGATTAATATTAACTTTCATTAATACTGAGTTCATGTACCTCACATAAACTTACGGCGAAAATACACAAAAAAGGGGATAACTCTTTTTATAAAATTGATGCCTGATATATTATTATTGTATTTCAGGTAGAAGATGTAACGTTCAGCTCAGTTGTCTCGTTAAGGACGTAATTAATTAAAAACTTCATACATTTTTAAGGCCTATATCACATCCTACACGTTTTATTGCCTGTGCAGCTTCTTATATTTCTTTGTCACAATCCTGTACTTTTCCCTATTTAGTTTCTTATATTTTTATTTCAGCGTCAAGCTACTCAAGCCCTTTAGGCTTATGTAACCAAGCACTGTCGAATATCACAAATAAAATCCGTAGCACCATTAAATAAATCATAAACTGTCATTCGCAATATTTTCTCCAGCTTGAGCTCAAAGTTACTGGTGCATATGTATTATTTTTAATCAATGATGTGTATTGCTGACGTATTTGCGTGGCATCGCTGGGTCGAATAGCAAGCCGCCACGTGAGCAGTGATGGCCTGTGGTATCAGCGTAGGGTTTGCCGATAATATCCAATTTACATATAAGCGGCCGGCGTACAAGACCTGGGGCGCGCCAGATCGGCTAAGCGTATGTGTACCTGACGTGCGACGTGCCGGTCGTGATAGTGTGCCATTAATCTGCCGTGATAAATGACGGCCGTGACGCTGAATCTCGCCTCGCTATAATGCCTTGCTATTTAAATGGCACTACGGTGCGAGCGGTGTTGATCGTGTGTGTGCGTGTGCATGTGTGTATTCGCCTAGGCCAGGCGAGGTCTCATTCGGCGTTGCGAGTTGTGTAGAGACATTGGAGTGCGTGCGATGTCGATCTTGAGGCCAGGTCTGCGTGGTGCCGTGCTGGTTGCGTCTGGGCTAATGAAGGGGTAGCGGCCGGAGATATATGCCGGCGGTCTAAATGACGCGGTAATGAAGTGCCCCGCAACAGGGCTCGTTATCGAATGGCCATTTCGCATGGTGTAGCGTGGCGGAGAGGATCGCGTGCCACCGCCTGTTAACACGACGCGTGCACAAGACAAGGATAGACTGAGAGGCCCCCCCCATGCGAGTCGTCGCTGGCCAAGTTGTAAACTGAACTCGGTGGCTGAACGGTTAACGTTCTGGCCTCGCATTCGGGAGGACGCCGGTTCGAATCCCCGTCCGAGAATCCAAGATTTGGTTTTCCATGTTTTCCTCAAATCACTCCAGGCGAATACCGGGATGCTTCCTTCAAGAGGCCATGGCCGAATTCCTTCCCGTTCCTTGCCCCCATCCTTTCCCGTCTCTAAAGACCTCGATGTTAAAAAGAGACGTAAAGCAGTTAATAAAAAAAAATCCAGGTGAATGCCGGGATGCTTCCTTCAAGAGGCCATGGCCGAATTCCTTCCCGTTCCTTGTCACTACTTCCATCCCGCCTCTAATGACCTCGACGTCAATGAGGCGTAAAGCCATAAGTAAAAAAAAAAAAAAAAAAAAAAAAACAAGTTGCAACGTTTTACGCACTTTGTGTAAAATTATCTAGTGAACTTTGGTTACGGTTGAAATATCTTTGTATACATTCGCAATAAAATCCACAAAAACTCCATTATACAGGACAGGAGTAGGGATTACCTCTTCAAAAATAAATTAGGGGGAAAGAAAATTAAGCTCATAATTTACGCAGGAAATGCTAGTTTAAAATATAAAGGTAAACTGGTAATTTTTTACACTATTCCTATAATCGAATCCATCCTGTTCAATGTCTGCAATATTATGAAATAGTCTTGCCACTAGATTCCGCGGTAAAAGAATTGAGCTCAGGTGATAGAATAAATTTCAAGATTTGATATATAAAATTTGATACTTTTAACAGGCGTGATGTTTGTAAAATTCTACTTATTTTGCGAGCTCTGCAGGTGAACGACGAGACGGTGCAAACAGCCGTCAGTAAGGAATACATCAGCAACAAATAGCTAGAAGGAAGGCTCCAGGATAGGTGCGGAAACGTTGATAGTAGGAACATCATTGAGGTAACGCGGAGCCCGCAAAGTAAGAGAAATTGCACAATTTGATGTTAGGGCAGCGAGGTACGGTTCCTCATAACTAGATTGTGAACCAAGCCTTGGGTGAAATCACAACCCTTTTGCGGTAGGTGTAAGATAAAATCGACATCTCCCTTGAGTCTATCTTTAAGAAGCCACTGACAAAAATCCTTCCCGTTCCTTGCCCCCAGTTCTTTCCCTCCCCTAATGACCTCGACGTCGACGGGGTGTAAAGCTATAAGCAAATCAACCTGCAGTAACAGCATCGACTTATTCAGGATAAAAAGTAGACTTTTTACTATCTTTACAATTTGAAGTCATTACCACTTTCTTGGGGATAAAATTATATAACCTTCTACGGAGGTTAGTATTTGTGTCAGGATCATATAACCCCAATAAGATTCTTTCCTGGTATAGCAATACCATTCAACTGAATATGTTCCGATTATAATAAAAGTCTATTACATGGATAATATTTGAGTTTCTAAATCAGTTATCGAGAATGTTGGATGAGCGGTAACGGTCTGGCCTCCAATTGTGGAACACGTGGGTTCGAATCCCCGTCTGGCCATCAAAATATAGATTTTCTATGGTTTCTCCAAATCACTTAAGTCGAATGCAGGAATTGTTCCTGCATAAGACCATGATCGCATTCCTTCCAGCCCCTTTCTCACAGTTCTTTTAAGCCTCTAATGGCCTCTACGTTGTCGAAGCGTAGAGCCATAACCAAAAAAATCTAGGTAAATTGAAAAAGAAAGAAAAGAGTCAGATAATCTTTTTATTTTTAACAAAGTAAGCAGTAATATAAGGGAAGATTACATCTGAAGTAAATTCGAGATGTTCTTCTTGTTGACTGCTGACAGCACTTGCTTGCTGCATTTGCGTCGCTTGGTATCCGTCGTCTAGCGCTGTTACCACCGTGCCACGTACAGCGGGTTGCATGTGCAACAGGGACCTCTGCGGCGGCGCCCGTATTAATGATGCAGGTCCCGTAATTAGCCTTGTTACCGAGGCGGCATTTTGTGCAACCGGCGTGGTGTGCGCACGGGTAACGTCACTGACTAACTGCCGGAGAGCGCACGCGATTAGAGCCTAAAAACTTTAGTAACTGAGTCATCTTTACCTGGTAAATGCTGCTTGTACTTCAGCAGAATTAACTATCATTATAGACAACACAACCAGTAAGCAGTCTGTTCATTTAATTTGTTTTTCATCAAAACAATTTTCGTTTTATTTTATTTTGCATTTGGACGAGTTGTTAACTTGTAGAACGAAGCTACGTAATGATATAATACCAAATGAATGGCCGGAAAATAAAGTATGATCAGATTGTGAATTCTATTGTTTATATTTAACTAGCTAGGGAGCTGGTGACACACAATACTCATAATGAAGTTCAATCCATAACACTATTTGGCATTATAACTAACATTTATACACCGTATGTATATTAAACTATAACACGTAACCACAATAGGCTGAGAAAATCCCACAATATTGATAAACTATGAAAAATTCAAATCTGGATGGCCGGACGGATTCGAACTTGCGTCCTCTCAAACACAACTGCATACTCAAGCCATACAGCCAATAATATTTTTTCTGTTCGATGTGAAACACATTTCATTCCACGCCTTTCAGAACACAATACGATTTATTTAATAGGAAATCTCTTGAAGCACGCCAAATTTCAGACATCTCCAATTCCTAAGACAGGAAATTCCCGCCTAATGATAAATATTACACTGCAATAATAGGCGTGTAGAAAATTTCCACCAATGCACTTAGATGTAAAAACAATAAATAAGTAAATAGGAGTTACATTTCGAAAACGAAAGTGCTGAACGTACTGAAACGTTTGAGAATCTGTTCATTACAGTATCGTTACAAAAGAAATAGAAACTTCAAAAAATCCATTGAAGACCCGAAATGTTACTGTGTTATTAACATTTGAGCATAATGAAATATCAGTGCTAAAATTCAGTTTCCACACTCAATCAATATTGCAGTAAATGCAGAAAAAAATTTCTTTTTAAACAGAATTCGATTACTTTGTTTTGTTTTACAATTATTAAAGTTTATTTTTCATTTGCACTTAATTCAATGATCCATTAATGCATACATTTTTCTTGGCTACTGTCTCCCAAATGTAAGAAGTCTGTTCATCTAAACCAATAGATCTACTATCCCATAAGACGGTAAGTTTGTTTTACTTCTAAACAACAGTTATTCTATGGTAATTTTAAAATGAGTATATACTTTATTATTTTCTGAGGAAATCTGAATTGGGTGTCACCTTATCTTATATATTAGCGCATATTGTAAATTGTCCATCATAGGTACCAATATACAATATGAATTAGTTAATAGTGAAACAAGGCTTCATTAGTCAATATTCCTTAATGTTGTCCTCCTTACAAGAAAACAGCTCGTCAAGTCCCACCGCTTATCATTATACTGTGGTAGTATTCCAGAGGACTCGTTATTGTCGATGGCTGATGATCATTCGACTTCGGAATACATTATAAAAAGTATTAAATATCAGGTTAATCTATTACTAACCAGCCAATGAATGAGCGCTCTTCCTGGAATTGCCTGGCGATCCTTGGCTTTTGTGAAATAGTCGAACGCTGAATAAAACATAGTAGTGAAGTATGATAATGTCTTTATGAATGGTCATTGTTCTGAACTACCAAGTTCAAACAATGTTTCGCCCGTGAGTATAACTGCTTTTCTGTTAAGGTAAATACATGATTGTTCGCTGTCATGGGAATTTCGGTTCTTAGATGTTAAAATGACTGTGATATCCAAAACCTACACTGCCACTTTTCCCTGACCAACAGCAAACGTTCTTCGTACAATAAGGAATCAGTGTGTACAGCAAGTGACAGCAAGGATGATTGATTTCGTGTCAGTACTAAAATAGATACATCATGTATAATTCCCTTGAAGACTCGAAAAGTCTATCACAAAACATTGTTTTGGTTTACAATGTGCTGTTAACAAAATGAAAGAAATGAAGAAATATTTTACTTTTTTTTGAAATATGCAACCGGGACACTCTAAAGAAAAGAAGATATATACCGTTAATAGGAAGTTGAAATTTTATTCTCCATACGCTAGGCCTAGTAAATTAAAAAAAAAAAACAAAAAACAAATAGAATACAGAATCATCAAAGCAGACTCGCAGTGACAAAAATCATCTCTGCCTGACACTATAATTTTTTTTACCTCTGTCTTCCTTTTTTTACAACTTGCAATAACTTCAACAAAATTAGTTATTGTAATGAATAAGTTCATAATTTTAAAAACGAATAACGATTATTTATTTATTTGATATATCTCTTTATTTCTTTCGTTTCGTGTAAATGTTCTCTGGGTTTTTAATAAGCTTTCATGTTTATCTTTTGTCAAAAAATTATATGTTTTAATCTGATTTTAATAACTGTTACAGGGAATAGCTCGTAAACATCGGACACTTTTCTCCTTACATAAATTCATGCATTTAATCGCAGCACGTAAAGAAATAGCAAAATGTGAATTTAAAAGAGTGTCACGTGTATCTCCGCTTCGCATTATTTTTTAGCTTTGCCTTCATATTTGTGTGCACTTACTTCCTCAACCGACAGTTGCCTTTTAGCTGTCACTGCAGTTACAATTCCTATTAACAATATGAATGAAATTAAAAGCAAGTGCAATATTTTACACTTTTATCAGGCGTCATATTAGTAAAAATTCTACTTACTTTACAGGGTTACCGTTGCTTCTAACGACGTTTATTTGGTTACGTTTCTGTGCCGATCCTGGGGCCTTCATCAGAGCTATTTCGGATTGGTTTACCCTTTCTCACTTTTAGTCACACCACTACGCCCAGTGTGAAGGCAAAAGATGGAGGGTTCTGACCAACCGTAAGAAAGGATTAATCAACTTGAAACAAGCCCGATGAAGGCCCCAAGTTTGGCACCTAAACGTTGGCATTTAAACATCGTCGAAAGCAGCGGCAACTCTGCAAAAGAAAGCGGAATTATTATTAAAAACAAATGAAGTTATTTTTTTAAAAATCCCTGATTAGCCAAGCAGCTCAGTGGTGCCAACCAATGTAAGGCATACTTCGAGCATTATCGGGACTCACCATAGAGCTTACTGGATTAGTCAGTTTACATCCAGTCTACAGGTTCATGGAATTATAAAAAAATGGATTCTTGAAGTTCTGCATGTATACTATATCAATAACTTGTATTGTCTAACACTTTTATTATTAGCTCATTTTGCAAGATATCTGTGACGAAAATTGAGTTTTCTCTTTTTCGGTGTTTCATAGTTTTCTGCTTTTCCTAAAGAGGGAAAGAGGTTTCCGTGTTGTGAAAACTTTGGTAACAGAAACAAGTAACACTGAAGAGAGCGTTCGCGAGATAACAGCGAGTGTGCCGAGGCGCAACTTCCTGCGCGGCCCCTTTAAGACGCCACACATCATGCGGTGGCTGCGTCTACTTGGCACTTAACAACGCTGAGCCCAAAGAGTGGCTCGCGTTACTGCGTCTGCACAACACCTGCGGGTAATTAGAGGCGCCTGGTAACTGGTCGACCACCTTGGGAGGTGAGTCGAGTTTCGTCGGCGGTGTGTTTATGACGAGGCGAGAAGCTTTTAAAAAGCACTCAGGCCTTTATTTGGACCGCTGGGGCCATGCTCGCGGATCCTCCCGCCGGAAACTTTTCGGTGAGTGCGCGAGCAGTTACAAAGTAATTACTAGTTAGCGCATTATCTCAAACATGGGCGGCGCATTGTTTTTCTGCCTCGGCGTTCTCTTGTTCGGGGCTCTAGAGGCGGTTTTAATTTTGGACTCTTCCACAGCGAGCTTTTCTTTGTTCAGTAAACTGTGTTTGTATAGCGTTTGTTGCTTTAATCTCTTTGATGCATGAAATTGGTTTAATTTATTCCCTTGTTTGAATACAAACTAAGCAAAATCAGAAAAAATCTAATTTACTCTTCTCAGTAATGAAAGAAATCATTAAGCCCACACTCTGCGTGCTATTTACCTTCTATCTAAAATACGAAAAACGTGTTCCGCACAAATCTTAACATTATTAGTACCTATTAATTTATCTGGTAAGATCTTTGTTTGTGATGGAAACATGTTTTATCACTAACAAGCAACTACGGCCTTGACATCTGCCTTACAATCCTGATATACACAAACATATTCTATCTATCATACACCCATTATTTCTAAAAGGTGTTTTTTTTTTCGTTTCGAGGAAACTATCTCCCATCGTACTTTACCAAAATCGATATATAAGTTATCGTTTTAAAGATTAAGTTCTCCACTTTGATAACATCATTAATTAAGAAAGGAATTTTTCTAAATTCAACCCGTAAATAGAAAAAGTATGAACAATCAAGGTCACGGGTATGCGATAGTTCAGCGTCAAGATTGGATAAGGAGTGATCGCTAGATAGCAACTTGACAAATAAACCGTGTGTTTTCTAGAGTAAGGAGTTTACGGATATATTTATTTCTGTTAAGGAAATATTTCATCATTTTTAACTGAGCTTGTTCATCGTACATCGACATCGCTTTTCATTTAAATCATTCTCAATATTTTCACACTGGCCAACTATTCACTATAATTCCGGTCTTTGGAGACTCTTCACCTCTTCGTTCTAAGAACAAATTATGGGCATATAAATGGAATCACTGCTCACCGAGTTTAGAGCACATAAAAGACAACTTATGACATTATTAAACCGTGAAGTTTAAGAGAATATACATTAACTCCCTGGAATAAAAGGAAACGCTATCTTGCAATCTACGTATTTCATCTTAATCTTGATATTTGCCTGTTCCTTATGTACAACGTTTTATTATGTGTATTACGTGATATGATTCCTCACTTAACAGCTTTCAGAAATTTCTGCTTTTTCTTTCTGTATCTCTTGCAGCATGTACACCATAAAAAATCATTGTTTTTAATTATTGCACTTTGTCAAAGTAGATATTAATTAGTTATCAAATTAGATTAAGATATACGGTGAAGAACTCTTAACATTGGCCATAGTGTTATGGATTGGCAAATATGTTTCAGAAATTATCTTATTCATATACGTAATTTGCTGCAGTATGTTTCTATTGATTGGGATTTGGTGTCTTTGTTTTGCAATTACATCGAGGTAGATCGGAATTTTTTCACGATATATCATCGTTGATATTGTGCTTCATGGGCATATGTGTTACAACGAGTTTAAAGTAAACTGTCCTGTAATTTCTGTAATACATTAAAGCAATTTTTATATTAAGTATTATTTTTTCAGCAAAACACTTAAAAATTTTATTTATGATTATTAAAAGAATCCCTCTAGCTTTAATCCAGGTTAATGCTCAGAGAGACATTTACAACATTTATCGTCGTAAAATATTGTACAAAAAGAAACTCTAGCTCTCTAAATCAATGGAATAAATCAAATTCCCACATAACTTGAGCACAAGGCAAACGGAGAATATTACATTGAGGCAAGACTAGAATTTAAGGAGTTACAGATTCTGCAAATTTATCTACACAGAGAATTAGAAATTTAATAAAAAAGTCAAGTGTTTTAGAGATGCAGTGTCACACAAGCAGTGGTAATATTATTGAACATCTGAGCCTTTTGATGATTTTGACTAATGCCAGTTCCAGGTGATATGTAAATTGAGTTACATGGCGCTCATTCGCTTCGAAGAAACTGTTGACGCTCATAACAAGCATCACATGCTCCAATGAATGTAGATTCTGAGAAATAACTCAAACACATTATCTGTCACGAATGTTTGATCATACCAGATTAACCACTTACCTTGAAGCAGGCACGCGATATCCCAGTAGTAACGTATAACCTTTTGTTAGGTGCGATCACAGAGATCAGCACCAAAGCCCCTAGTGACAGGTATCTCTGGAACTTTGAGCAGCAATTTGGAAGGGGAGGAGCCTTTGTGAGTAGCGGTGTCGCGTGTACCAGAGGACTACTCGAGTTTGCCTTTGAACAGAGGCCTGTCAGACGCGTTACAACAGCCTGCACAAAACTGCTTCCTAAAAGTGGTCCACACTTTATGTCAGATTAAAAATGACTCGTTTACCTGGAGCCACTTTTCTCACTTAACTTCTCCGTAAAAAAAGATTTAAACTTCATATATTATCGCAGGAAATTAAACGTAAGCAATGGTCGGTAATTGTATTATAAAATGTGATAAGCTGTTTAAGTGAGCGACATTATCTTAACGTACTTCATCACTACTCTCTCACTAGTACAATAATTGTTACTCACGTGTATAACCTTCCATCAAATTGAAAGAAAAGTTACTATGTTCTCCACCTCACTTGAATCAGCTACTTAGGACGTAAGACAAAATTATAAATCAATTACGAGCGACTGTGGAATGCACATTCTATAAATTTTTAAGATTGTATTACAAAATCTATTAGAATAGATATGTTCACTTTGATCCCGTTTGAAAATAGTTCCAAGGATATGGGACTATACATACAATAATTGTTACAAACCAATAATATTACCAGCATTTGTTTACTGGGTGGTTATTTAGCAACCCACCAGGATAATCAATTCATTGTAATAATTATAAAAAAATATTATCCCATGTTAATCTACAATCTTCTGGAGAGTATAGTTATTTGCTTGTTTTATGCCAAAAAAAAAATGTTTTTCATCAAATTAGTAGGTGTTGTTAATTTTTTCCCTACCTCTTCCTCAATCCAAGGAATATTTGCTTTCCTAGTCCTTTTACAAAGTAAACTTCAAGATAAAACGTCTTTCACACAGTAAATTGGCTATCAGTTTGGCTTTAAAGCACCGTAGAGTTTGCAAATAACCTCCATGTTTTTGTCTGTCTATAAATAAGAATTATACCTAGAAATTTCAGATCTAATGCAATGTGGTTGGTAAACAACACATCCTGCAATGCAGGCATATTAACGAATACCAGTACGTCCGTTTCGGCTATGTCATAAAAGCCATAACTGAAACATCTTTACACATCATATAAACAAACACATGCATTTTAATTCCTTTATGTATATGAAACTGTCTTTTTAACGAAATAAAGGTACGGTCTTAAAAATTTTCTGTTTTGAACTATAGAGCTATCGACAAATGCGAAACAATAAACTTTACAAAAAAAAAACAAAAAAAAATCTAAACAATTTCGGAAGACATTCAGTAAGTTTAAATTTCAAAATATTTTTATTTTGTCGAAGACTCTTAAACTTTCTGACTTATCAAGGATACCCATTTGTAAAATTGCATTTCTTGTTATTGTCCCTGTTACATGCCTCTCAGGGCCAAAGAGTGATGATATCTATGGGAACATCACAGTGGTATGGAAGTGACTTGGTCAGTGCAACACACTGGCCGGTTCTACACGGTGAGGTAGTGAATAATTTAAATTATTCTTGTCATCTCACTCTCAAATCCACGTTTTTCACTACCCTTTTTCACCCAACCTACGGATTTGTCTCTTGAACTAATATGGTCATTGAAATCTTCTTGCATTTGAATTATGTTCCAACTATAGCAACAGAATACATGCAGAAGCCAGTTGCTTTGCGTGCTTTTCACGCGTGATCTAGTGTTCTTCATACTTCATCATTTATTATTGTTTATCTAGAGGTAATAAGACACTGTATTATTTCTTACGACATCGCAATGATATTTTAAATAATACGAAATGGTGCTGTTATTACAGAGCGCTATTTAGGCGTGAAATGTTACTATTTCCGAGTTATTTTTAGAGTAGATATTAATATTGGAAATTCTACATGAGACACGTAAGATACAGAAAACTTTTGAATCACCATGGGTTCGAAAATCTGGAGCATCCAATGTTGATAGTGATTCTGCGTAAGAAGTAACGGAGTGGCAATGGTGGGACATGCACAAAAATCAGTTATATTCAAATAATATAATAAGAAAGAAATGGTAGCAAAGGATTTTTTGTGTATTTCTTGGACTTTACTACCACACACGCAATTCATTATTCAATAAATTTGTAATGGGAAAAATATAACTCTAAATTTTTGTTTATTGTCAGTCGTATCTAACACATTTAGGGCATCTTCAAGTTCAACACGCATTTGGAAGTGGCTGCTACAAAACAAAACAAAATCAAAATTCTTCATTTAGGCAAAATTAAGTCACTAAATGTCATTCCACGTGACAAAAAGGGGACTATCACATTTTCACACTACAGTACAATCAAAATCACATCTAACATATAAAATATGCAGCATGGGAGTTTCCATATCTTAAAAAAGAACTGCTTCGCGGATTTCACAATAGAGCGTACACTATGAATTTATTTCTGAAAACTACTGATTTCAATATGAAATAACCTCATTTATATATATTGTCGCGTGTAGACCTAGCGAGTGACGAACTTACCCATTGTTGGTCCGTCCTAGCGACCACTTACTGTCGGCTGAGGTACTTCTGGTTTCCAGTTGGCATCTGTAAGCTTCTGGCTAGGATAAAAATACATACACAGAGACTTAAAATCTGGACGTAGGTGCTCCTTGAAATGATAAGAAGAATTGTGACTACTTGATTTATTGTTGAAAGTAGGTGTGGTATAGTTATATGAATTGATACATAAATCGGAGTCTTCCGATATTGGAATGGTGGACCATAGGATCCAAAACTAGTGCAGAATGCATTCCGAGCCAGCAGAGGGAGAATGATAGAAATATTCCTAAAATTGCCTATTTGGATGGTAACAGGTCTGCCCTACGAAATTTCACATCACGGACTGGGGCAAATCGTGCACGAAAAGAAGCGCCCTCGGTTCTGGAAGGTGGAGAAAGCCTTCTTCTCATTGGCTGTTTATCACGACGAAAATGCGTGTGGTTCACGTGCTTATAGTGTGTAAGCCTCGTGTACCAGTCGTGCTGGTTGAGTTTCCCACAGTAAGGACTGAGAGACCAGCGGCCTTGCCGCCGGTGTCATATAGGAGCGGTGTAGTCTTCGTACTACTGCCCTGACTTAGAAACACTCTGCCCTTATTACCACTAAAATCTATTCTAAAATCAGCGACTACGACAATATAACAATGCCAGAATGTTATCACGGTTTATGTTTACTATTTATGATTGTTATGACATTAAAGACAGGTTCTTTCAAATTTAATTTTTATTATAAAGAGCGTCGATGGGTTAATTATCAGATTGTGTATCAAGTGTGTAAATTAATTCAATTCAAACCCCGTGCATTGTTTAACGGCATGTAACATTTTTCATAATTATCCAATTTTTTATTTTTTTATTTTTATTTTTTAAAAAAATTGAGGCTTCCTCGGTGTCTTTCTGACCATCACGCCAGAAAAGCCAACATGCAACAGGCGCACATCACAGCCAGCTAAACACACATCCTCACGATAATAACATCAGTCATACGGGAGAAGGCAGTGGTATCAGAATATCCCGGGGGAGTTGACAATTGTTATTTAGGGTAACATCCTGTACGCTCATCTCCGGACATGGCACTAATTTGACATCAAACTGAGCGGACCTCGTAGCCATTCTAACTAAATTATGTGGCTGTATATTCACTTTCATATTGTTACGAAATAACAAACTTTAAATATTAATTGATAATAAATCTATAAAGAAAGCCATAGAAAGATGGTACTTAGGTATAATACTGTCTAGTTCTATAGAATTAAATAAGAAAATAGGCTACAAAAGCGACTAGTGCGAGAGGTGACATGATGCTAAGATCTGGCCAATGTCTCGCATTAGACAAACAATTAGACATGGCTACGATAATGCTTCAGAAGCTGGAAGTGAGACTTCAAAACCAAAGTAAGCATTCAGGAATGTATGATTTAAGGAAAATATAGAAAAACATATAAAAGGAAAATATTATATACGGTATCTTGTAACATTATCACTAACCCCCAATCCTTTTTATTATTAATTTAGTATTATTATTATTAATATTGAATTATGTTGTAGTTAATAATATTTATTATTATCATGAATAATTTTATTAATGTTTATAGCTTGATTAGTAATATTGTTGGGTTTCCACAGACTATTGGTTGTTTAGTAAACGTGGAAGCATAGTATTTTATATTTAAGTAACACTATTTGATGCTTGCTAGCACAGCTATAAGATCAGCGATTGTTGATTGGTTGAACGTCTGCATTATAATATGCTAGGCCATGGGGCAGTGTGTGTGATACACGGCTTGGAGAAAGTTGTATGGTGCATGTTTGTGCTCTCTGTACACAGGCTAAAAAGGTTTGTCAAATGTATTTGAAAAATATTTGAATGTAACACAAGTGTTTTATTAAAAGTTGTTTGAAGGAACAGTATTGATTAGTTTTAGTAGTATTTCGACCACAACAGTGAATTTTTCATTTCTAGACGCTGTAATAATGCCTCTAAATTTGTTTGGTGGCTATGTGCCAGAAAATCGTAGCCAGAACTGTCCAAGCTAATGGCTTGCATGTGTTGAGAGAGTGCACTTGGGCCGTTCTCATCTAAATAACACGCCGTCATCCACTAACATAGTGTTTAGCTTACAATTTGCTGACCATTTCCAGGATAATTGGTAGTTCACATTTGGCTACGAATTTCAAGATAGCTGACAATATTAGAACATCAGAAAAATGCGGTTATTATATTTAATTTCCTAGCAGAACTGATAGGAAATAAAAGACCACAACTGTTACAAGATGTAGATCGATTGGACGAAAGCAGACTAGTTAAAATCTACATGGATGGTATCTCAAGAGGAAACAGAAGTGTTGAAAGGTACTTAAATTTTCAGTACTCTAAGCTGTATTTCAAAAAAGAAATAGTACTGTAAATTACGGAAACTTTTAAAATTAGAGAAACATGAAAGAGTAAATTGTGGCTTATTGAAAATGTTGTCCTCAGCAAAAGAAAAAAGTAGAACTAGAGTGGCAAGGCGTAAAAGCTACTGTACGTAAAACACAACATACCGTGTCCAGACTTGTATCCTGATAGCGAATTTACTCCAGCGCGGTAGAAGATATATTCCGCTTACACCTTGTGAGCGATGAGGAAGATTCGTGCAGCCTTTTCTTTTCTGGGATTCGTACAAAGTAGGCAGATTTTTCGTTGGCTCAGGGGGAGAAGGCAGAGAGAGAGGTATCATCCAGTGAAATACGAGGTGTGTATTACGGTTGCTGGGAAAAAGGGAGGAAAAACACCGGCAGCTCTGCGAACTCTAGCCGCCTGGGGATGACCGGCCGTGAGGGCTACTCTGAAGGATGACAACACAGCTTCCACGCTTAGAAATCTTCAAGACCATCCTCTCTCTATGGCGTTGTGGTTAGCTTCACGCCATTCCCAGATGCATGTTAATAAACACTCTCTTCTGAATACTTACCTTAAGAGAAGCAAACATTTTTCTAATGACCGTCAAGGCCTATATCTAATATCTCTCAACATTTTTACAATTTGTGTTCAATAAATGTACAATTTTTCCAGAACTTTAATAAGATATTGTGTTTTTGATAGTTAATCCTCAAGCTAGGCTATTTATAATAATTTGATAGTGGATTACATATGTAATTATCATCAACATCTTGTGCTATGATATCTTGATCATCGGTGAATTCTGTTATATCTATACTCATTCTATTATACTTTCAAGATGATGTTCTCAAACAAACATCTATATACATTTTAAATAGCGTTGGTGACACAGAGCACCATGCAGAAGACCTTAACTTGTTTAATTTTTATTTTAATAGTATATAATCAGTTTTTATTTTTGTAGATTCGTTGTATTATTCTACTTAAAGAGTTATCCATATGTGCCAATGTAATGCTTTTCATAAAAATTTTCTTGGCAGAGTATCGAATGCTTTTTCAAAATCTATGAAAATTAGTCCTATTATTCAAATTTTTTGTCCCGTTCGTTAATCTAAGTTTCGAACGTTTTGTCGATAAGTATATATATATATATATATTTATTTATATATATATATATATATATATATATATATATATATATACAAACTATTACATCAAATTCTAGAGATTTAAATGTATATCACTTAATAATTTTATCTGTGTGATCGTTTTATAATAACCCTCCAAATTTTTCAAGAGCATTTGTATTAAATATTTCCCAGAACATAATTATACACTACAAGTATATGTATAATTTTTTTCGTTACATGTAAAACACTCATTATGAAGGTATTAACGTATCTAAAAATAAGCAGAAGTCAAAACATTGTCGTGAAATATAACGTTGAAAAAGTATGTGGACGACCTGTTCACATGAGCAGATTTAATTCTGTCCTCCAGCGATCTGATTATGGGTATGGTTGCGTGGGTGGGAGGATGATTCATTAATTCACATTAAATTCTTGAATTTAAACTTTGATATTTTACTTGCATTTCATTATCCTGCCGTTAGAAAAGTGAGCTTCTTCACTAAAAACAAATCTAAAAGTTTTATACGCGTCTGGAAAACAATAACACTCAAACGTGTAGACCTACACACAAGTAATAAGAATAAATATAGGTGGAAGAGCAGATATCTGCGACAGTTTATCCGTAAGTTTTCTTGTCTACCGTATTTACTAGTAATGGTATAAATTTTTTATAGTGTATTATTCACATACACAAAAAGTTTCAAGACACATGATAGTACGGAATAATGTTCCAATAAGTTAAACGAAATTTAGATTTTGGAAGTTTACTTATAACATCACCATCGACCAAAATATTCTCTGAAGTATTATATACAGCAACGTAGAGAAAAAATAATAAAATTATCTTACCATGTTTTATCTATACGCTAGTTGTGCTAACTAGAATAACTGCTCACCAAAAAACTATTTCGGAATATGATGAGCAAATAAACATTTATTGATAAACTTATAATTAACAAAAGTATTTTCTTTCAATTTTGAAGTTATTCGAATAATTATTTCTATTCATATTTTCTAGTATTTTATACAGTGAAGTTAAGTATATGAAAGTAATCTTTTCTTTTTCAGGTAAGATCCCGTTTATCAACAATAGTCGACATACTGGGAGGTAAGATAGAGAAGTGAGTACTTCTGCTCAAAGTATTTACCATACCACACTATTTAGTTTATGCTTCTCTCTGTTTCCTACGATTATAAGAAAATCCGATATTCCATTTTACTAAATCACAATGATTCACTAGCTAGGATTCATTAGGTGAGTTTGAAATACGTAATTAACTTTGGACGAGTATATTTTATATTAATTATTAAGTTTCCGCGGTCGTCTTTGTTAATAACAACTGCATTCTGCGGGAATGCCACGTGATTTATTTGACTATCTATGCTTACGGCTGACATTCTACAGCTTTATACAAGGATACTAATTATGTTGACATAGCAACGAATGTCAAGCATCGCAGAGTATTGCCCGCCGTCTTCGTTGAAGTTGTTGCTGTTCTTTAAAATTTCTACCGCCTTCTTTTGTTCGTCGAGGCCACCAATGATCTTTTCTCCATAGCAGTCTCATGTTTTCCTAATTAATTTCGTGCGGGGTGTTTATGGCATGCGGAGCTACTGTGGATTTGTCACTGTTATTTTGTTTATAGTGGCTGATAGGTTCTTTAAGACTCTGCGCCACAGTGCGACCCGTCTCACCGATGTAAACACCACCACAGCTGCAAAGATTTCATAAACTCCTGTAAGCTGGTGTGGATGTAAACGCTCTTTAACCTTGATTAATGATTGACCAAGTTTGTAATGATCCTTCACACTGTTCGCAGCTCCACTCACTTTAACAGTTTTCCAATGCGGTCTGTGATTCCTTGTACGAATGGGATACCGGTAATTTCCTTGGCACATTGGTATCATGGAATAAGTTGACGCCTTCCATGGGTATGTCATAAATAGTATCTCCGACGTAGGATAAACAGTGGCAGCCGAAAGCTTAGACTATTAAATAAATGACGCGGAATTTCTGAAAAATCCAAACGTTATATTTTATATTTTTATCAACGATATACTTTATCGGCACTTTTTTCTTTTTTTTACTGCTATGTATTATTGATCTGTAATATGTTCCTCGTTCATTTGTTTTTCTATGTACTCTCTTCGTGAGCTTAATTTAAGAAATCGCCTACAGGTTCTTTTTAACTCTTCCTACATTTGCCGAATATACTGATGTAGAATAATTCAAGCTCCAACTGCATGATTTCTACGTCCATCTACTATTGATTGAAATTTTTATGTATAATTATTATTAGCATATTCTGCCGGGTCGCCTATCAAAATAATGTCACCGCTCTTGCTGGTGTAACGGTTAGCGTTCTGACTTCGCGTTCGGAAGGACGGCGGTTCGAATCCCCCTCCGGGCATCCAGATTTGGGTTTCCATGATTTTCCAAATCACTCCAGGCAAATGGCGCGATGATTCCTTCAAAAGGCCATGGCCAAATTCCTTCCCATTCCTTGCCCCCCATCCTTTCCCGTCTCTGAAAACCTAGCTGTTAAGAGACGTTAAGCAGTAAAAAAAAAAAAAAAAAATGTCGCAAGTATTTATAATGGTTTTTTTTTTTTTTTAAATCGTACGCTTGTTTTTTAAATAAATTATAATTCATTTCAAAGAGAGACATCTAAATAACATATGAAGCCTGGCGTTTTCTATGTCGAAGTGGTCACAAGTAGGGATTGCCAGCTGTTAAAGATATATAAGAGCAAGAGAGAGGGCTGGCACATTACATCGTCTGTCATACAGTATGGCGCTCCAACTTTAACAGCTGGCAACCTCTACATGCGGCCATTTTGACATAGGGAACCCAAACTTTTTTATGTTAGTTACATGTCTTTCTTTGAAATAATTATAATTTATTAAAAAAAACAAATGAAAGAAACTTTTTGATTTTTGTTGTTGCTGAAATTTCATTGAAAATACTTGAGGCCGTATTTTAATAGGCACCTCGGTTGAATTGTATTCAGCTTACTATACACAAAAATTGCATTTAAATCAAATAACAGACGGATCCAGAAATAATGTAGCCAGATCTTAGGGTACAAGGACTATGCAGCAAAACAGCAGCTTGATTTCGGGTGAAAATAAATTTTTCTCTGGGTTAACTGATCTGTAACTCACTGAAACAGTCTCTGGTTACAATCTTAACTGTTACTGTCGTGTAAACTCAACCGCTGAAAACTAATGTTTCGTGATAAGGAGCGTGTCGTTTCACAATGGTAAACAAATAATATAATCGCTCGGCCTGTACATCGCGATAGTGGTTGTGATCTATGATGGCGGGGGAAAATTTTCACAACTTCGCACGACGAAAATAAAAAATCCCGGAAGAATCAGTTTCAGCGATGGCGGATTTAATATAACCATGTCCTCGTCGGACATCTGTAGGGGGAACCGCATATGCGACTGCTATTGTTCCCCTCCATTTTCTGTACCCTTCCAAGCAGAGGCCATGTCGCCGTAATCCGGGGTTGAGATTGAACCGGCTAATACCGCGGCGCGATCCAACGCTGCCGCCGAAAACACAGCCCCCGCCGTCCATCCATCGAGAGCGGGGATCCCGCCGGTGTTAGGCCCTACTCCAGCGAAAACACGGACGCTATAAAAAGGCAGGGCGAACACTGAGGCGCGGTTCATTTTTCATGGCTGTGGGGGCGGCAGTCGGAGGCGGCGCGGGGGCAGCGTCCATCAGAGAGGACCGGAGGCGGCCACTGGCCAGCTGCCGCGAATTACAGCAATTTGCAAGCGCGGCGCTGGGGAAATTAAAGTAAAAGAGTACACCTGTCTGGGCGGACACGAGGGCTAAATGGACGGTACGTAATGTGGCCCGGAGAGCTGCCGCATGTTGCCCCAGAAATTAGATTTCCGGCGGCGAGCTTTCACTGCTCTCGGCGACTAGAAAAAAAAAGGGCCGAATCCGTACACGGTGAATGCATCTAACCAACTCGGCAATTAAATTCGTGTGAAAAGTGTCATTGTTAGGGTTTTTTTTTTCAACTTGCAGAAAAGCAAAAATAGTAGATAAATAGTGACACTGAATTCTGTAAAGTGTACGCATAAATTTTGAAAAGTTATCGAAAAACGTAAATTATTTATTCGGATTTAATCTTTTTTCTGGTACCTTAGATCACATTACACACCTTTTTATTATTTCAAGTATCACATCTTATAAGATTACTGAAAAGTCTATCGTTTTAGTACCCTTTTTCGTCAGTTATTTAAAGCTAGGAGATTTCCTTAATGTCGAGAAAATTAATAGAAATAACATCCTGGTGTTAAGGGTCAACATATAAATTTTGGAAACGCAAACTAGTCGGGTTTTTTTTAAAACGTAAAAAAAATAAAATAAAATAAAAAAGTCGAGATATGTAAGCAAGTGTGTACCATAAAAATTTGTCTCGAAGGCTAAATGCCGAACTATGGTAAAGTGCTAAGCAGGGTGTCCCATAGTGGTTACATAACAAATACCTGTTGATAATTTGGTTCTTCCCGGTTCCTTTACCAAGGATCGCTGCTATTTTCAATTCGTACGCGTAAATGACTACAAGTGTAACAACCCGTCTGTAGGTTATGATGTAAGAGTATTGAGCGTGGATGACACAGAGGAGATGCCGAAAAATACAAAGGAGACTATAAAATATTCAGCGGTATCTGCAGTCGTCATGATATTATTTTTTACGCAACTGACAACCCATACTCCTTCCTCTGCAAGATTTGAAGACTTTCTGTTGATATTGAAGGCCAACATTATTAAAGTATTAAGTGTTATAGAGCAACAGAAACGATATAGCATATATACCAGTGAAACATAACTTGAAACGAATTGTAGCCATCGAATAACTTACAATAGTGCTCCAAATTAGTTTTCCACTATATCAAACGGATACAATAAGATTTCTCGATTTGCTATTAAAAAACTACTATTATTTACATAATGCTCGACAGTGAGGAAGAAAGTAACATTCATATTATTATTAAATTACTTTTAAGTTGCCCAACAGTATAAATCTTGGTAAGGTCCTTTACAGTTTTGCTGAGTGCTTCAAGCTGTCTTCATACAAGAATTGGAGAGTTATATTTGGTATCTGTTTTATAGGAATTTTCCGTCTTTCTATTGGAAGATGTTCACCAGTTTCTGTCTCAAAATTTCACCTTTAGTAAAGCAGTTTCCACGGTGATATTGAATCCATGAGTTTCACACGAAGAAAATCGATGGTTAGTTGAGAATATTAGTTTCAACCAACATGTTTCAATTGTAACAGTGATTCTTGAGTGAAAGAGCGAGAATTTTCAGTTGCTGCTGAGTTATTACATACATTGCAGTGTTGATAATTACACATTTTATTCCAGACTTAAGAATCCTTAGCTATCATCACAGTACCAAATTTTTTCGGTTTTCAGTTAAAATCTCTAAATTGTATATTTTTTTATGACCAATAGATATTTTCATATCGTTTTGGGAATTAAAAACAATAAAATGTTTTATAATTTCTCTATTTATTTTTGACTCTTTGAAACTAGTCCATAATGGATGGCTAACATTACACAATGCAGAGCCATTAAGCATAACAATTAATGTGCTATTCGTTCTTCTGTTGAAAATTCAATATAATTACAAATTAATTCACAGAATCTGATTTGTAATGTAACTGATGTTTGTAAAATGAGGAATTCTTTCTGTGATGTGTTTCCGCGTAACATCAAATAAGGTATGTGATCACAGCGTTTTCTCTGTCTGCATGAATTTTTTCGTCTCATTTATAATGGTTTTAACGACACACAGAGTTTCCCAGAAGTCACATTGAGTGAAGCATCTGTTCCATACAATTTCATATTAAATCATCACCACGCCCTCATTAAAGCTGATTCTAATAATTTTGACCATTACGGGCGGAAACGGTAGCTGCACTCAATCACGGAACACCAAATTAATGCATTTATTGCGTGCGTGACATGTTTATACTTCGGCGTTGGCAATGTCGTAATCATAAACGTTGGCTTTCAAACCGGCTGTATATACACAGAACCTAAAAGCAGTAAAACAAGTGTTTCGTGAATGGTGATAGATTTAGTCTGTAAACCGGATTTACCACTATGACTAACTAAATAGGATGTAATTGAAATGTCGAATTATGAATTTAATCATTAATGCTGCGTGTCGTTTGCCGTTAAAATATGGTCGTCGAAGTCACAAACAGAACATTGATTTTTTTTAATATTAAAGTGATGTAGTTTGCTTCAGTTACTATATGGAAATTCTTTTTGCGGCGTTTTTTTAACCACGCCAAGCAATCTATTATTCTTTGTTTTAAAGTACTATTGTAAGAGTCGTCACTAACTGCTTGATGAAAATATTCTTGTCAATGCTAACGCCACTAAATTGAGTACAAAACTGTAAAAATGAGAGAATACGGTTGAAAAAATTAACGCTTTTTATCACAAATGTTGGGAAAGTTCTAGATCTATTATCACCAATATTTAAATATCTCGTACCATTGATGTCTGAAACGGAATTTTTATGGTGGAGTGGGTTTTCACGCACTAACATCAGATATTCAATCGCAGTCTTATTGTTAGGAAAGGTTAAGAAAATAGCCATTCGTCCAGAAACAACTGTGTAGTGTTTGATTATTTCCATGTTTACTTATTGATTTTCCTCAGTGTATGTTCATTTTCTCCACGAAGTACAAATAACTCAACACGAACATAACGCTTAATTAAATCCACACATGCCCGAGGCCGGACTCAAACGCGCGACCCCTGCACCATGAAGCTAGATAGCTACCCCTACGCTTCACTGGGCGGCTTTTAAAACTATACAGCCAGTATCCTAGGAAAGACTGCAGATACAAGCTATTTGTTATTTCATTTCTTTTAATTTATGTAATTATTGGGTTATTATTAAACTTATCGACAACATGAGCTTCTTGTGTACACTTCACAAGTATTGTAAATATTCTAGATGTTTCTATGAAATGCTTGAAACCAAAATATTAACAGATCTATTCACTTATCTACTCACTATTCAGAATATTCCGTCAGAATTTAATTCTAGCAAGTCTTGGCATGTAAACACGGACTTTGGCTTCCTTGGGCCATACAGCCAGCTCAAGTATGAGTTTAGTTCATCCAGTGCTTTCATTTCCTCCATGTGTATATTGTCTTTCAAGTAATTCTAGACACTTCACAGGATGGACATGACAAGCACACTCACATACAACACTTAAACACCCATACCCTCGGCCGGACTCGAACCGGCGACCTTCGACACGAAACACGGACTTCCATCAGTTAGTACACATTATAATATGCTTCAAGTTTATTTTGCTCTGGAATTAATGTCCGGAAAAATTATTTATTTTAAACAGAATAATAAATAACGATATCAAGTAATACTTTGGATTTTGCTTAGTAAAAAAATAACTAATTTACAGCTTTAAGAAATTATCTAATGAACCTAGATTAACCGTGCTACCTTGAGAAAAAGAAATACGAAAAAATGTCCGTAATTTTCTTGTTACCTATATAGTGCACATAGTTTATCCCTTCATCAATTTAACATACAGAACAGTAGGCTAGGAACTATAATGTTTCGATATAGCAATACAAGTATTATTCGCGTCTAGTACGATTTAGCTCCTACACATCGGATACAACGAGTATAAATTAATTTCATGTTAAGTACGGAACGCAAAATCACAAAAAATAGACAATGGAATCATATGTTCAAGTTAATTAGCTTACTACCTAGCCTTTCCGCCTATGATGACTCCAATATTACTGAACCATTTTTTCTGTTAATATACGAAAGAAAATATCTTCATTTTATACTGACTTCCGTCTTTCGTCTTTTATATATATATTTCTAGAGTGGTTACCTTTTCCTTTTACTTTCAACCACCGTTTCTTATGGAACGGTTACATTTTATATATTTTCGCTGAAGTTACATACTTTCAAAACTCGTAGAAATTTTACAGAATGCCTGTCCACAGCCGATTTTTATTAACATTAAGAAGAATTATTTTCGAAGGTTTTTTGGCAAGGGAAGTTTTTCTGTAGCGTAGTGTGCTGGTAATGAATAAGAAAAGAATATATAAATGTTATTCCTTTAAAGCGGGAAGGTTAATACTGATTATTTACTGTGTATAGATGAATACCATGGATCGAATGAACAACTGCTGTATTTGTGATCCTTTATATTGGATAAATAAAGGCTAAAACTTCACACAAATTGTTTCTAACGTAAAACATCGTGGTATAATTGTGTTGTGTTGCTTTTGCAAGATGCTCCCTCCAGGCTGACAGGGGGAGGGGTGGGGAGGCGTGACGTGTGTACACAGACGTCTGTCTCTCTGTCAGACGAACGGCAGCTGTTTGCAGACTCGATCAGAGCAAACTGCGATTACAGCTGAAACAGATAGCCTGTCTGTTCCGTCGACGTTTGCTTCTTACGCATACACTGAAACGACAACAGGACGTACCGCTTTCAGAGATGTTTAATAGTTTTCACTTATTATTGTTTTGTTACTATCTGAAGCATATCGAATTGAACTGAATTTAATTACAATGAAGCGCGTGCTCCGGTGGCAAGTTCCCTAGTCATCTAATTATACTTTTCTCAGTGTTTCTTTCCTCACTCCTTGAGTGCCAACTTGTGCTCCTGGCAATCTGTTCCCATCCATGTACTATTCCTAACTCTTTGATCAATATCCTTCTAAGCCCAATCATCAACATACGCCTTGTACATTCCCAGCACACCTTCACCCTCCTCCTGTATTCCAGCTCCTTTATCATATCAATTACTGACTGGATCCTGCGGTACTTTCCACAAAAAAATCTAGCAGCTGTAATTATACTACTTTTCTACCTTATAATGTTGATGAATTCATCTGTTTCAAAGAAATGGAGCTATTTCTAGACATGTGTCAATGCAACAACAGTGTAATACTGGTCGTCTGTTCAGGTTTTTATTTTTAGCCGTTCCTAGACGAACGCTTGAAAGTTAATCCGTTAACCATCTGTTAAGATCAAAATCAGAAACTTCCTGAATTATTTGGTATTTATTTACCCTTTCAAACAGTAATTAGGTTTCTCAATTTTACTTCAGGTAAGGTTCAAAATAATTTATTTTGTGTATCCCTTACTAAATAGATAAATCATAGTAGCTTTATCCTCTATTCTCGTTGATTGCTTTCTGCACTTAGCTATTACATAAGTGGCTTTTTATGTAGGTGGAAATAGGTAGAATCTTGTTTAGAATGATTTAATGATTAGTACGACTATTAGAAAGATTTAGTTAATCAGTTGTCCCATAGTTCTAGAGATTCTTCGTTCGATAGCAGCAAATATAGGTAGTACTCAATATCAATCGCCTCCAGAATTTCGTGAAAATCGCCTTCACCCTACACATATCCAGAGGTACTACTTCCAGCAACACATTACGTGATCGATTAGTTATGTAAAAAGCATGACCTAAATATGCTCATTTTTTGTTAAATATTAATTTTATAATTTCTTAAACGTCAATACTCAAACTAACATATTGCTTTAATCCCTGTATTAAACTTTAAAAGCTCTTTTTACGAATAGACTTGTCCCTGATGTTATAATAGCTTCTTTTATTTGAATTTTAAGTGTCCTGGCTAAGTATCTTCTTACAACGTCAGTATTTACTTGTGTACGTGATGGTTGCAACCTGTCGAGTTACAGTGGCTGTATGATTCTGCGGTATGATGTGCGAGTGGCAGTTTAAGAAGACCACTGCAGGTGCAAAAATTCAAGACGCTCGAGATAAAGACAAGTACGAGTTGGCCATCGGCTACACAAGACGACATCTGCCGGAATTACTCCTGCTTTTGTGTGGAGATGCAACTATTGTGGACGGAGATAAGCAAGTAAGATGAAACGAGGGTCTCGCTGTCGTTGTGGAGGTGGCGGTGGGGTATCGTTCCCTCTCATTTGCGCGTGTTAATCACGTGGCCACCCGCATGCAGACACGCCCACCCCTATCTAGAGTTCCTTCCCTACCACTACGTTTCGGGGAGCCAACTGCAGGGACTAAATCAACTAACTGACAGCCTCAAGAACAGCGTGATGCATAGCAGTCACTCAGATGGAAGGCACGCATATTCATCTCATATATATGGTTATCTCTGTTACTAACTTGCTGAAACTACGAACAAGAGAAACACTGATTACACCGTATCACACAAGGTTTCACGCTTTGTTTAAGTTCCATTTCATTTTTTGGTGAAAGAAAAGAAAATAGATTTTTAGCGAGACATATTTTAAGCAAATAAAAATATATATTTAGCTTTCAAAAACTTTACTCATTGGTATTTAATTTGTATTATCACAGAATGTTCGGACTGATAGCAAGTCGTTCCAGTTTAACGCCTGCGCTGTTGAGTCCGTACGCTAGCCTTCCATGTTCGATCAAATGTAAGATACCCTGGCATTGGTGGACGACGGCTAGTTATTTAAAGGATACAGGCCCAGATTCTTCTCTTTCGACACATGCAAACCGTTAGCTGGGATAAACAAATTTAGAGGAATTTTGACACAGTCTGGAAATGAAAAACTCATTGTTATCGTCGAGATGTTATTGATTTTAATTAATATCATTGACTGACATTTGTTTTATATTTTCCATACATTTCACAAGCTATTTTAGCTTGTGTACGAAAGGGCCGTGCTCTCGCCATACAACCATCACACAGTGGCACGATATTCTGCCCAGCGCCCTGCTTTGATACAATGCAGGCGCTCAATCGACAATCTCTGCCTGCACAGCTGTGTTGGCCAGCTTCAAAGATTGTTACTTAAATATAACAACGCTATGCTACCCCGGTTAATAAACAAACTACAGTCTGTCGATACCTAACACTATTACAATCATTAACGAAGTTATTCAGGATACTTATAATTAATAAACGCTAAATAATTCAATAATAATAATAAAAAATTATTAGGAGTTAGTGATAGTGTTACAAATCTTGTTTCATTTATTACGAACTGAATGACATCACATGGCGCTGCAACACAAATGGGAAATTATAGGGAGCTGATGAAATTGTACTTAAAGAATTCAAGATTAATAAACCTCATGAAACTGGAAAGAGATGCATACGAAAATTTCTGCTAGTTCGAGCAGGTCGATTTATACTGAAACATTTAAACAATATCGTCAAAGATATTTGATGGAATATTTATAATGAAAATTTAAGCATCAACATACATCAAACTTCAGCACAATCATAAAGTTCCATATAAATATGGCATTCTTGGAAACTTGTTAATTATTATTATAGTTAGCAAATGTCGAAAAAATCATGATGATATGTAATTTTTCCAATGAATTAGTTAAATTTTTTTTGTCACAGATTAGCTGTTGTTCTTATCGTAAGATTATTTTCTAAGCTACCAGTTGATATTATATTACACAGTCGGTGATGTGATGAAAAGTTATGTCTTGCTTCCTTTAGCACAATTAAAACTATTGTTGTCTTACAGTCAGTTTAAAGTTTTTGATTTTTTTACATTGTGGTCGTAAAACGAATCCTGGAAATAGAAAATTTGTCCAGTCCGATTAAAACTGTCGACGTATAGCAAAATTTACTGTGTTTGAAGTATGCCACGTTATTTAATCTAAAGTGAACCGCAACTTCATGAAAGAGGAAAAATGGAAGGTAAGCTGAATCACTGTCAATAATCAGTAAGAAACGACGCATATTTATTTATTATTTTCACCTTATCATTTTCTACGTCATGGGTTTTTAGAATTGTCAACGTATACTGTAATGTTTAAAAATTATAGAATATTGTCAAATGGAAATTTATAAATATTTACAATACTTTTATGACCATGAATATTATAAGACTTTATGCCTAATATAGTAACTTTTAAGTTACACCGAGCACACTTCAGAGAAACGAAATCAGCATTCATATCACATAAATTATGAGACCAATATTATACAATTTTCGTAGGTCACTGTTTTACTGATGACATCAGCATGGCTGTGAAAATAATTATTATATAGGTAATTTTCTTCCTGTTAAGTCCATTAAACATCACTTGGCAGAAATAAACCATTGTTTCTATTAAAATAATAGCAGATAATCGTATTAATTAAAATCTTCTATACTTCCAAAATTTGTATGTACATTTTTCTATCGACAACAGGCATAGATCAGCGACGTAAAGACTTTCGCTATTGTTTTTAAAATACCGCCATAATTTGGGTGAATATAAAATTCCCAAATTTACTGAAGCTGTAATAATTGTATAACTTGCGTCCATAAACATACTTTATCTGAAAAGCGGTTAAACGTGATATAATTCATTTCTAAGGATGAATATCCATTGAATTCTATAAATCAAACGCTTCAATAGTAATGGGTAACATACGAATTCTTCTGTATATATCGAGAAAGTTGAGTTAAAAAAATAACTGAAGGTAAAATCCATCATTTTAGCATACGTGTAAGAGATACTTAATTCTACGTTTGCCAGAAAGTTGTTTAATTCAAATTAACCTGCGAACCAACCTTAAGTAATAAGTAGCTACAAAAATATTGTTTCTTGGTAGACATTATTAGTCTTGGGTAAATAAGATAGTAAAAAGACTTTATAAGGAATCAAAGTGATCTGTACACATTTTTAGATTGAAACTGTGAAAGTTAGCATTGATATTATTTTGTGAATGTTTACGGTTTTGATGATTTTTTTGTTGTTTTATGAAGAGAAATGCTCCTAAACACTCATGTATAACATCCATGAAGACTACGAGTTTTACGTTCATTTGCCTGGAACGGAAGTGAGCAAGTTGCAGTAAGTTCGATGGTGCGTGAACTATACAGCAGTTGCTGCTATTGGAGGGTCGCGATTTGCATATCGTCCTGGATGCGCCACCTTGTCTCACAACTCCTGAATTGCTGCTACTCCACACAACAGAGCAGGTTCAGTAATTGGAGTCTGTGTGGGTGGGTTGGCAAACTTGCGAGCGGCTCTTCTTATTGGTAGTCCGTCCGAGCGGCCAGCCTACTGCAGTTTGTCGATGGCCTTGCCTCCGGTAATTGTGTTCCACCGCAGGGCCAGACTTCCAGTCCTCCCCAGACAAAACAGTCACTCGCTATAGATTGGTCTGTTGATAACATTGGACCTGTCTCGGAGCCGTTCGAAACCAAGGCAAGTAAGCCAAGTCTAATACCTGATAGCTGAAGACAGATACCTGCATAAAGCTTCTATGGAACTTGTACTTACAAATAAATGTGATGATATAACATGCAAGTTGTTTAATTTAATACGGTTATATGGATAATGTTCATTATTAGTCAGAAGCACAAAAAAGGGTAAGATAGCAATCCCTGAAATGTTCTGTGCATATGATTAATCGGATACCAAGTCCTAGGAGAAATGTCTACAATCTCTGATCCTAGGCAAATCACAACTCGATATCGCATTGTGTACTGGAAGGAATTACGATAAATAAACATGGCGATTTTTGGAAAAATTTTATTTTGTTTTTGGTGGATTCATTAATATATACCAACAGGTCAATTGCTTAAGCTCTGACATTTAAAATTATTATATCCACTTCAACGAATTAATTTCCTTATTAGTTAAAAAAAAATAATCAGTACGTTGACTCTTTTTATTTCCGGTAGAAGGTAGGACGTATTAATACATAGCACTGTAATTGGGTGACACAGATTTCTTCGTTAAAAAACACTACTGTGTAGTGACCTGACAGTTGTGTTTGGAACTTAATATGGGCGATGGTATTATTGCTACTATCCATTAATGATACTGTAAGGTAAGTGATATAAATTCATAGATAGGTTTGAACTAAGGTTTGCCATCAACTAAAATATATGCCTTGATGTTTGCATACGTATATCTTGGCAACATAATCATCACATAATAAGTTTTACTCTCGTAATTTTAAGTAATGGCACTTGGTTGTAAAACATTAAGGTGGTGTCTCGTACCAGAGAGATCCATTCCTTGTACAATTTACATGGAAATATCTTCACATCTGTGAGCAGAATCTTCATAGGGCTAATACCTGGGTCATCATGTAAAGAATGCTGGTCCCAGAAACATATTACTGTTCGTTTTATAGGGCTTCATGTTCATCCACGTCAAGGCCGTTAGAGCCAGCTTAGTATTGGAAATTAGGGAAGAATTTTACCATGCCTTTTTAAAGAATTCAGCCATGTCCATTTCAAGGAATCACAACGGCTCTCGCCTAGTGTGACACTGGTAAATGTGGAGTCGACCCAGAAAAAATAAAGTTGATATTGGGTTACTGCAAACAAGTTCGTGTACCCATCTTCCACAAACAATTCTAAGCTTAAGAACCAACTTACACATTTAGTTACAGAATTGTCATTACAAAATGCGAGCCATTAATCGTTTTAGGAATTCGAATTAAAGCTGAAATTTCTTATACCGAATAAATTATATATTAAGCTAATAATTTTCACTAGGACTTACAAAGTGAAATATCTCTTAATTACTTTTTTGTGTATCTACTTTGTCGTAGAAAATACCCACGAATCCGGCAAAAATATTTACGAGAAAACATTTGTTCCGTGAGCTATTACATCTGTCACCTTCTAGTAATGTTTAAATTTGAGCTGCTTGATTGTTCTCGAAATACGTAGACATTTTTGTGATATAGTAAAATATTAACTCGCTCCTCTTCGGAGAGAAGGGATGACTTTCTGTATCATGCATATGGGCTTAAATACCTAGATACATCTTAGTTATAGCTAACACCAAATACAAGGATAACTTGTGAGATGGCTGTTTAAATTTGTAAATCATGAGGTCCAGAACTTTTGATCGAACTGTGCTAATCTATATGTTAGAATTTTTTGCGACGGCTGGGTGATAACTCGCGACAGCTCCGAGAAATTTTTAGCTTCACTGAATCTTTTATTTACCCTAGATGATTACAAATTTGTCTATGAATATCTACTCTTCTATATGTGATGATTAATAATTGCCTCAAATTATGACTATTTTTGTAGTTATTTCTAGTACTGAGGAGACATAGGGTATTATCTTCTGTTGCAAAGTAGACTATATAAGATTGCTTCAAGATTAAAGTTTAAATGAAAAATAGCAATATAATGGAAGCAGAAACTGATTGTAATTCTTAGCCACTAACGTATTTGTGCATATGAGTGAATATAAATCAAAGCTTAAATGTTATACATAAGCGTATAAAATCGCAGATATTCACGTCATTACTAAACACAGACGTAATATACTCTGTACATCTTCGCTTAATAGATTATTAGATTACTTTAGTGCTCCTTACAGTTATCGGAAAATAAGATTAATGAGATTCAAAAATGTTGACGATATGCCGATATAAGACTATATTAGAAATGCTTTCTTCTAGGAAACATACAAAAGATATGTGTCTCATACAGTTACACAATACATATAATCTTTTGGAGAAAAGATATATAGAGGGGGATGGAGAGAGGGAGGAGGAACTGCCAAAGATTGTAAAATCTTCTTATCAATAAGTTTTATAAATCTTGAGAGAATATATTTTACCTTCCTCACAACTGTATGAAAGTCAGGTATTCACTTTTACTGGAAGATAATGGGCACGTCAACGTTTTTGGTTTGATCATGTTCTTAAAGCAGTTATCACCTTTAACATCAATTCGTCTACAGATTTTTTTTTAAATCCACAACTGTTAATACTATAAAAACTCATAGCATAATATGCGATTCATGATAAAGTCCTGCGGTAAATATCCTTGAAAATGGTAACGAAACATTAAATCAGCAACTGGGCTGAAAATGCAATATCGGGGTGTAAATAAAAAGATAGCCCGTACGAAATACCTGATGATCATTATTCAGAACGTTATTTGTCTCAGAGTGGCAGTGAAACAGAGAATTTAGTAGCCAGCAAACTGACAGATAACTACAATTAAGTTAGACGTCAGTGAGTTTGTTGTTCTTTTTGTTGCCGAATAAAGACCAGCTCCCCTTTCAATAGAGCTTCACTTGAAGTCAGTTTTCCGAGCGCTTCATTGTTTCTCTCCCCATACCAAACTTTGAGGCGCGTCGGATTATTAATCCTGCTGCAAGTACGATATGAGATGGTTCACTGGATCAGCAACTTTTTCTTCCCCTCTTGTTTCTACGGCGAAGTTGGCCCTCAAAACGTCTCCAGGGCAGCTTCGCCGTTGTGCAACCTGCTATTCGTTTAAATTCGAAATATTGACTGATCGACTGCCACGAATATCCGATACAATATTGGCCCGGAATACGAGCGCAGTTTTTTCCTCCACAAATCTTTAATATGAAAATAGAATAATTCTACCAGAACTGCGCTTTTTCAATATAATGTTTTCCTTCGTTAAATTGTACAGCTAGCGGGTATGGACATATTTCTGCGTATAAAACTTTCAGATCAGCTCATAATTACGTTAGGAATTTAATATCGTTGCAATGAGACAGCAGCACAATGTAGTGGATAGCATTATTATGGTTTGGCATTCATTGATAATACTTTCCGAAGACAGTAATTTCATTTGTTATTCGACAATAGGTTTCTTAAACATATTACAAAATAAAAGTAGTTTTTTCAGTGTTTAGTATTGTTTTTTCATCAGTGTCTTTACTCATTAGGTCATTGGTTTCAGCTGTTATTAACTGTTGGCTCGAGGAACTAATTACATCAGCTGTATTATTTTATTAGCATTTATTACTATTGCCTCTTCGAGTCGTTTCCACTTCATTAGAAAGTTGTCAGAAGATTTCTTGCCAGACAGACTTCTTAATTCTACGCTCTATTACATACTTAAAAAAATCCACAAAATTAAAGAAGGAATTTTTATTGGGAAAATACTAAAAGCGTAATATACCACATATTTCCTATTAACTTTCAGCTCTACAGAGTATTATTTACCAGTTAATGTTGATCTACCTGTACGGATATGCTTTTATCGTTATTTCATCCATTACTTCAGTTGTTGAACCGTGAAAATAGTAGTTGGAACAGCTCCATTTAATCCAAAAGCAGTTGTTCTAGCACCTGTAGTAATGTTCTAGGCAAAATCATAGCTGGTATTTGTAAACTAGTGAATCCAGCATAAAAAAGAAATATGTATTGATTTCAATCGTCATATGGTTAGTACAATAATCGCTGTTCATAGATTCTGTCGTCTTTTGTGAGTATATCTATTTTTATATTTAAAAAGTCGATAAAATCGTGTAATCTGACCTCATAGAAAAAATTTGGTTCACCTTCTTCTGAACTACTTAGTAGTATTTGATTTAAGTACCGGTACGTTTTACTTCGTAACACAACAATGATTGATGGGTACCAAATACATTAATACGTAAAGTTGTTGGACGATTTGTACAGTGGTACACAATAAATAGACAGTTTTTAGCCAAGTTCTAAGATGTGGGTGACCGCTTGGAAATTCCAAAGTGGCAAATGCTAGAGATGAGATTTATAGGTACTAGAACTGTTTGTCACCACGAGCCGGTAGTAGATTCCTTTATTGAGCGGTTTCCAGACGAACAAGCACCTAACATTTACAGTGTGCGAAGCGATGAGTCCAGACCCTTCTCGATGCATTCAATAAACAAGTCATTGCTGCTCTCGCAAATCCGGCTACTGACATTTCAGGATAACAACCAGTTTCCCTTCCAGAGCACTATAAGATAACGACCTTCTTTGAGAACGTTACTCAGAGCCATCTTTTGTGCCTGGCTGGTGGTTTTACAAGATTGTATGACCAAACCTCACTCATAAACCGAGTCTTACTACAAGAAGGTGGACAAATGAAAGGAAACTGGCACCAAGGATGGAGAAACATTTCTTCCAAAAATGGGCAAGCGAGACAACATTCGAACCTCGTAATAGGGAAGACTTGATCTCTAGCCTTTAAGAGGCAAGGACCCTAGAGTGTGCACAAACACTGCTACATTTTTTTTCTCCCAAGCCGAAAAGAAACGATGGCTCACAAAGTACTTGTGAACAAAGTCAGCAGCGACTTAACGTCTGTAGAAGACAATTGACAAGTAAAAACGTTGTGCATTATCCTGAACGAACTATTTCTGTGTAATACCATAGAGTACCACCTAATCAATGAATCTAATCCTATCTCATGTTCACTTGACATTTTATGAACAATTCATTCGATCAAGGTTCCTTAACTCGTATCTGAATGTAATTAAATCGGTTACGTCTTTTGATGAACGTAAACATTGAATTTAAATAAGCAATAAATAAATGTAGCTCTGTTTCTGGCTTCGCATTCTGGAGGACGCCGTTTAGAATCTCCTTCCAGACATCCAAATTTGGGTTTTCCCTAGTTTCCCCAAATCACTTTAGACGAATGTCCCTTCAAAAGGCCATCGTCGAATTCCTTCCCGTTCTTTCTCCCCAGTCCCAGCCTGCCTCTAATGACAGCGACGTCGACGAGGCGTAAAGCCATAAGTAAAAAAAGTATCTCAATTAATCAATAATATTTGTAATAAACAATATATCTGCCAATGTGGCTGAGCGACACTGGATCGGGGAGATGCTACGAAACCTCATTCGAGTCCTTGTCCCAGCATACCGACCGTACTGATTGCTGTTTTTTTTTTTTTTTTTCCTTTCTTTACCTCACCGGTTTTGTAAAAGTCCGACTACTGTTTGTAGCTTAATCTGTTTTTTCTGATAGGTGGTTTTGGACTCGCAGGGGCAGAACCAGGCTATGGTCGAGGAACGACCCTAATAGGAACCCTTTTTGTATTCATATTTACATATTTTATAGGGCATTTTTCTTATAACCTTCTCATGATTGAACAGGATTCATTATTATACTTAATGGCACCTTATACTTATGTCAGGTCATTGGTACCACTGTGCCGATAGACTCGAGTCTTCGGACTTCGTGACGGACTTTTTGTTAAAGAAATTTTCAGAAGATTGGAAAATTTGCGTATGTATATATGGAATATTTGTAATGTCGTGGAGGAGCGCTGTCTGTGTGAAATAATTTGTCTGGGTAATCATTAGAATGATTCTATTCTCGAGTCTTTGAATATACATTCAGTTAGAGTGGCTAACTGTTCCCCAGCTTCTTGCAATCATCAAAGAAAATGATGGGAAGATTCCCAGTATACTTCTCACAAGCTACGCATTTCAGAAAGTAAAGTATATTTATCACACAGGCACATAGTTACACGTTTCTCAGTTAGATGGCAACACAATAGTCCTCAAATAGAGTAAATGTTCTTGATCTGACAAATCCGGTTTTATCAAGGGTATACTACGTTTTCTACTAACCTCAAAAATTACAAACTGAACGCCTATGTACAGGTTCTGATGTTTCGTGATCCGCCAGGGCCAATATATTAAAAAGACATTTCAACCGCCATTAAATAAATTTCTTAAGAGTGTAACCATTTGATGTGCCTTCGTATTTTCAGTTCAAAAACTCTTCTCTGCCACCACTATTTTATTTTTGTCTAATACGTTTCGTCTCGTTATTTTGAACACGTTTCGCGCATTATATTGTGGAATTTTTCCCTCGATATCTCTTCGTCTATTTACCTGTTGTTTGAAATACTTACCGCCACGTCATTCCTGTTTTCAGGATAGGCGGAATAAACCATCACACAGCTCGGTACCATCCAGCCCCGAGCCGCAGAATTTGGTTCGCTCATGCAAATGCACCGAGCAACTGGAACGAGTCCAATCACTCGGCGCATACCGATTCTCTGCGCGAGAATTGATTTCTTTTAATGATTGCCGGCGCTGTTGGCAGAGTTATTTCCACAGGTGCGGCCAACTGAAATATTAAACCGAATGCCGCATCGGCGCAGCTATGGCGACCAATCAGGACTTTATTTACACAGCAGCAGAGCCCACGGCACCCCTGGTCCGTCACACCCCTAGGCTGACGCGAGGGTTGCAAACCAACTTTCTGGAACTTTCGTCTCGAAACTGGAGTGTGTTTTGCAACAGTAAACCTGAAATAATCTGCTTATGAAGTGTGAACATTTTTTGTTTTGAAATTGCCAAAAACTACTCAGAAACTACTCTTCTACATACAGAATTTAAACCAATTTCTCACAACATTCAGAATTTTGTGTTTCCGTGTTAAAATTTTTAGAATCTTTGTGACACTTCTTCTGTCGATTTAAATTTCGCGCGAACAGAGTGGCTTTGAATAAAAATTGATTTCATGCAAAGCTGTCTTATTTTAAAATATTTGTCAGTATGCAATTAGAAAAAATTGAAAGTTTCACAATAGTTTTCCACGTGGTTATGGTTATTAACATTTGGGGGTAACATCTAGTGTATCTTAATGAGAAGTTAGTGAGTTTCAGAAAGTTGTTTGTGCACTCATTTATTTTACATGTGTATCTAAGGACCAAGAATAAGAACAAGAATATTTAAATCTGTGCTTTTGGAAGCATTTTCAGTATATGCTAGCTAATATCACTTATTATGAGAAACATGTTACATGCAAATAGAAATTTGATTTTAAATATAACAACGCAAACAGACGAAATATTTTAATGCAATTTAAGCAGAAAATAAAGTTTGTTCACCGAGCAATGCTTTAAAATACAGTCAGTTATAGTTGCTCCTTCTGTTTCAGGTAATGTCTGATGCCATTTAATGGCGTACAGACTAAACTGGTACCCAAAGTTTAACCATATTTCTGTTAATTTTTTTTAGTAACAGCGTTCTCAGAAATCCACGACAAACCAGGGTTTTTGTGATGATTATAGTCATTTAAGCAGGCTACTGAGAAGTGGAATAGAATCGTTTTAAACGGGTGCAAGGTCCTGGCTGGTAGCTCCTTGTTTGTTGAATCCTGAGTCAGGAGTGTTTACACTGTGGACAAGATGATGCCTCTTGTCCACAGTGACAGACGACTCAGTTTGAGACAATTGTAAATCAAGCTGTTCCTGAATGTGTCAAAAATTATTCTGCGACTGCGACTGTGCAACTGTCTAGTGTTTACTAGATGGTCTCCTCGTTTGCTGGCCGCGTTTAAAAAAGAAACAGGATGTGATCTTTGGCAGTAGATGTTGATTGTCTTGTGTATGTATTATAACAATAGTTGTTTTTTGGATCTATCTGTACGACATGGAGACCGAAGAAATTACACCAAGTGTAAATAGGACTATTCTACTTCATAGAGGTGTAAGGGATGAAAAAAGTACGGGTTATCGTAAGGTCCTCTTTTGTAGTCATAAACGTAAAATGTAAAGAATTTCGTTACACAAATAAGAAACTTCAGTAACTACGGTAGCGCTCTTCGGAAATTACCAGACATTGCGATGTCATGGTGTGATCACACAGACTTCTGAACCCAAACGTCTACTGTGCAAGCCAACAGGTATGGCTATAAAACATATCACCTCCTTAAATAGTCACATGATCTTGATTAAAATTACTTTGTTCCATGTCCAAAAACAGGTAAACCATTATGAAGTGGTTCATATAACAACACGAATGTGCCAAATTTGGAATGATAACAATTATTTTTGAAGCAACCAATGAACTAAGAAAAGAATTCTAAACACAAAATATAATTTTTATGTTTTCATATATTCTATTCACATCGGTATTTAAAAGTCAGTCATATAGTCTCCTAAACTTAAAGTTTTCGTATGTGATTATTATACTTTAAATCACAAATAAAGTTATTTTCAAAGCTAGTAATCACAGCGGAGCGTCTTCCACATTACATAAAAAAATTAAATATTATAGTAAGTTTATACATAGATGACTGAAGAAGCTATGTTTACTTCCAGATAGTAGATAAGTTCTACTATTGTTATGAATGACAGATTCTATAATCCACTATTCATATCAGGATGTGTTAGGCAGCATTTGTAGTTTCGGAACTGACTAAAACTTTTACATTACTTCAGGGATGGTCTCTGACAAAGATGTTATAAGTTATCAGCACACATATAATAACTAAGTCGTCATAATATCGTTTCAAACCAAATTTTGGCGAAAATTCAGAAAGTATCAACCAACTTCGGATGGTATGATAATGCGTAAAATCACTATAATCTTACATTATTTAATTATGAATGGGTACGTGATTAGCAGTGTAATAAATCGATCAGTTATTATTGGTGCGTACGTGAATTATCAGAGACGATGAAGGCTTCGGAAGAAGGGATTCCGCTTGGCTTTGTACCGCTAAGGATCGTCCAAGAGGGTGGTAGACCCTCATCACCTGTCAGCCAATGAAACTTTCAATTGAGTCGTTACCCTAAAGTGTAATATTTATGTGTCTCCAACATCCACCATGGATAATTCTGGCTTCGTGACATCTTCAACGTTACGCGGATTTACGGAAACAAGACTCAAGTGACCGAAGCGAATCGACACGAGTCTTAATAGCCATGCGCCAGTTAAGTCTTTTTGCACGTAATCACAGGAAACAAGGACAGACTGTTAGAGAAGCTCGATATATGAAATTCCCTCAAATGACGACGGGGAAGGGATGTTTCACCCTATCAGAAAAAAAGTATAATGAAGTGGTGTGGTCTAAAAATGATGAGTATGTGTGACTATCCAGTAAGGGAATTGTTTATTTGAAGTTACTATTTATATACAATAATGTTTCATGTCGAAGGAAGAACTTGTAGACGTCATTGGCGCTCCGAACTTTAGCTGGTGGGAGAATAAGGCCTCCCGGGATGTCGAGACCAGGGGCGGGGATTGCAACTGGGACTGGTCCATCGATGGCGATCTGGAATGCAGCTCTGATCAGCTGGCAGCAGTGACCAGATACATTTTATTACTGCTTCACTAGTTGACGAGGAACTCATGTTATGTTATTTGTGGAAGATCATGTGGAAGCCGGAGAATATTTTTAATGACTTTTGTTTGTAAAACCAACTCCATGTCTTTATATTTCGAATAATTAATTTTGTTTCAAATTCACATAATCACTTTATTATGTTAGCCGAGGTGAAAGGTTCATTTTGTATGTCTAATAATAGTTTTCTGTTGTTCATTGTGAGGAAACAGAATTCCCGCACATCTACAATTTATTTGTTCAGTATTTCTTGTTTTTTTTGTTGCTGTTGTTTGTATGCTCTGCTGTATATTTAAAATTTTGTCGTTTATTTAAGTTTGATGAGAGGCATTGGCAATGGTTCTATTAAGGATATCGAAAACAGTGTGTATGTGAATTATCTCTAAATAGTAAACTGTGAGTGGAGTGAGAGTATCTTGTCAGTTATTCCGCGGAATGAAATGATGGCGGACGGAGGCATGATGTGGTGTGCCTCGCTCATTTAGTGGTGAAGAGAACAGTAATTGTGTAATTAATCGAGATGGTAAGGTAGACTATTGAGTATTTGATGATTTGTTTAAAGTTGAGTATTTTATGATTTGTTTAAAGTGTAAACTGCGAACCATATAATGGAAAAGGTGTGTGATGGATGAAATATATTCAATAGTGAAAGGAAGTTTTTCTTTGTTTGTTGGATTGTATTTGAATGATACAGGCCAATTAAGTAGCAGAAGCATAAAGATAATATTCCGTGGGTCCTGAGGTCAGTTTTACCTACCCGAGACAAATCCAGAAATCATAAAAAGGTCAGCTTGTTAAAGTGGCTAACGTGATGAGGACAAGAAGATTCGTTATTTCAGTTTGCTACATCATGTGTAGTTTAGACATGTGAGTAGGCTTTGATTGCCATTGTTATTAACATTGCTTGAATCACCATTCTGCAATTTAAATTTTAGTTCAAGAATAATTTGACGGGTTATGGCAATGTTAGATTTATCTATGATAATATATAATTTCATCAAAGAACCCTTTTCATTTTCCATAAATTCAAAATAACTAATTTTTCTTCCTGAGATTATAAAAATTAAATTAATATCCATAAATCAAGTGACCCAGCAACCCATTTATTACGAAACAATGTTGGAACCATGTTTAATTTTTCTGTTGCTGAAATTCTAGATCGAAAACACCTTCACCAGAGCAAACAGGTTTGGAGAGGTTATTTAAAAATTTAACGGATTCGTAAATAAAATCGGCATTTATCATTTCACCCAGCGATTACTCCTACGAGAAGACCATACGACCATACCTGGATGTCGAATGTGTGCGGTGAAAGCTTCGGCGAGATTGACACCAGATAACTAGAATCGACTCGCCCCGACATCATTTTACGGCCGGTTGGATCCTTGACGCGCCAGCTGACCTCACAACACAATTAGCAGCTGCTAGGCGACCATCGATACGAACAGCTGCAGAGCGACAGTGTGCTATAAGCCAGCTCACGTCCTAACAGGCTTGGGCTGTTGCTCACAAACAGCAGTTTAAACACCACATACAAAGAGTAAGAAATATATATGCAAATAGTTAAATTAAACTTGTTTGATGAGGAGAGTTGAAGATATGGCTAGTAATCCACTGTTCGTCTCTTCGCAAACTGTAACTACACTACCAGATCAAATGTTTTTGGACACCCCTAGTCAATGAGAAATTGAAAGTTATATGTCAGGACTGGTGTACCCGCCTGTATAAAAGGAGGTGGGAAGTATTGTGTAAAGAAGCAATAACTGCAGAATGGGTCTGTCTGTAGAACTCAGTGTCCTGGAACGTGGACTAGTTACTGGAAGTCACTTGAGTAACGGAACCATTAGAGACATTTCCATCCTATTATAGCTGCCCAAGTCGACTGTTGGTGATTTAATTGTGAAGTGGAAGTGGAAGGAACAACCACACCTAAAATAAGACCACGCAGTCCTCATTTAATGACGGGAAGATACCTTTGAGCACTGCGGAAAGTGTTTGTAATAAATCGCAAGGAATCCGCGGATGGATTCACTCGTGACTTCCAAAATGATGATTGCGGTCCAGCCAGCGCAATGAGTGAGGGTTGGGATTTAGAAAGAATGGAGTACAAAGGTACAGCTGTTGCTCGTAAGCCAAACTACAGTCAATTCTAAGCAACGCTTGAAGTTATGTAAAGAACGACGCTAATTGAGATTAGATGGTTGAAAACGACTGATTTTGAGTCATTAAGCATGCTGTACGCTGTGGCCATCCGATGGAAGGGTTTGGATTGGCGAATGCTTGAAGAACGTTATCTGCCATCATGTGTAGTTCCAACACTGAAATACGGAGGAGATGGTGTTACGATAAGGGAGAGTTTTGCATGGTTAGGTGTGGTTCTCTTATTGCGCTTAAGAAAATTTACCTGTGGAAGGATATAAAGACATTTGATACAATTGTGAACTGCGTACGGTAGAAGACCAGTTCTGAAACGGTGATTATTTGTATCAGCATTACAATGCACACTGTCATAATGCTGCATCTCCGATGCAATTGCTAGTGAAAAATAACGTTCCTAAAATGGAATGGTGTAAAGTCACAACGGGGACCTAACGGAAAACCTTTGGGATGAGTTAGAAAGTCGACTTCGTTCCAAACCCTTCTCTGGTTTCACTTCTTGAGGAAGAATGGGCTGCCGTTCCTCCGTAGGCATTCAGACACCACATCCCATCAGAGTTAAACAAGGTGTGGATCCACGGCGTATTAATGTCCAATAAATGGGAACGAGACAAGGGTAAAATTTAAGTGCAGATAGGTGTCTGGATACTTTTGACAAGGTGGTAAAAGTATGGCTTTCAGAATGCAGTCGTTCTATGTCATACGTCGAGGTTAGACAATCAGTTTCTATCTTCCTCGTATCTAAGTTTTCTATGAGAGAGGACGGATCATTAATGTTGATAAGTGTGATGATCTTTGGGCAATCATTCTATGTCACACGCGGAGTGAGGAAGGCCAGTTTCTATCTGCCTCGGGTCTAAGTGTTGCATGAATGAACATGACGGAGTAATATTGATAAGTGATTTTTTACATGAACATAAATGAGAGGACGAGATCCGTTGGAAAACTATTCAGGTCCGATTTTCAGAAAGACACTACGCGAACTGTTATATCAAGTGTGTTTCCATTTATGGACATTGCGAAGAGATCGTTGTTACACAATCTGGTGACAGGAATCAAGAAACCAGGAATCAAGAAACCATCACATCTTCTACCTTGCTGACCGAGTCTCAAACGGTGAAAATTTCTTCTTCGAGGAGATGATAGGCGCAGGATACCATAATGCAGCCGTAACGACCAGTAATGTGAAATTTCATCCCTGTGTTTCGCGATGGGAAAAGATAGCGTGATTTAACGAAGATTTCATCAGAAATTATTTCATTTATGTTCACTGTGGCAGAAGCAATTGTCCCCTTAACTAGTTTTTGCACTCAAGTAAAAAACAGTTGACTTATATGAATATCAAATTTAAAATTGTGTTTTAATTCTTGTATATTACAAACTTCTGTAACAATGACTTTATTGGACACAATGTTCCCTGTGTGCTATTACTTTTAAATATGTGGCATATTGACTTGACTCTTGTAAAAAAAAAAAAAAAATCCTTGAGTACCGACTACATTGAATGTAAAGATAATGCCAAGCAATTGTGGTTTGGCACCCAGTCATACAGAAAAATACTGAAGGTAGTGATATACGAACCTTCATATAATAAAAAGAAAATTATTCCACTATATTACAGAAAGAGCAGTTTTCATTTTTAGAATTTCATACTATCCGGTCTGTTTTAATACTTTCTACATAATGCAATAGAGTGCAACTGAATGTATATACAAACGTGTTTCTTTTTTTCGGCAATAATAGTGAAAATGAATGAACTGACATATTACTTATGCTCTACTTTTACCATTAATATACTGTGCCTGGTGGGTGAACGGTTAACGTTCTGGCCTCGCATTCGGGAGGACGTAGTTTCGAATCACGATGCGGGCATCCAGATTTGGGTTTTCCAAGGTTTCCCCAAATCACTCCTGGAGAATTCGTGGATGCTTCCTTAAAAAGGTCATTGCCTAATTCCTTGTCTCCATTCCCATTCCGCCTCTAATGACCTCGACGTCGACGAGGCGTAAAGCCATAAGTGAAAAAACCCACCAATAAAATCGATAACAGGTTTCTCATATTTCACTGTTCCACATTAGTATTGTACTTCTATAATTATGGCATTAATATATTGTTTTTTATATTCTGAGTTTTTCGTGGAGTATTATATTTTCGATTTGTTTATTTACAGCTACGTTGCTTGTGTTATTTTTCTAACATCTTATTTATCTTGAAAATAGTCGTAGCTTCTCACCATAATTCTATTCTGTTTTGGTAAAAATCGAATACCTGTTGATTAATATTGATAATTGAAAACATGCTTTCATGCTTCCACGCTTCCATGCTTCCAGTCGCGTAAAAAGTGACATTTTTACGCTGCTGGAAGCCCGAGAACGCTTTATTTAATCACGATGACATGAAACGCTTCATTCTTATAATATTGATAATAGTCATTATGTAATATGCTATTAAACCTGCAATAAGACAATTTATTAAACCTGTAATAAGAAAATTTATTCTATTGATACATTTTTATTCCTTTATCGTTCTTGTTAAAATATTTTCATGAAACAATGTTTGTGAACCAGTCTTAGGGATCTTGTCAACTGGCATTATTTATTATTCTTTACGTGAACTTGTGAAATAGACCTTCGGTTCCCAACACAGCTAAGATTCATTACAGTATAACTAATCTTATCTAAAATTCTTTTTTCGTGTCTATTGTAGCTTCGAAATGTGGTATTGATAAGTAATACACTTTTTACATTCATAAATTTATTGTTTTGAATTTTTGTGTTTACTTACACCGAAAGAGTTTGTGTACTGATTTGGTACTGGCATCCTTAACATTATCTTACGTGCTCCTCTGTTGTGCTTCCCTCCTCAGTGGATGCAGCCGTTATCACAGCGTCCAGCAATCCAGCGAGGTGACTTACTTAGATAGAAGGGGGTGCGTCCCCATTAGCTCCCTCCCTTGGCCGGGCCATTAACTTGAGGCACAGCGGGTATTCCGTGTTAATAGCAACTGAAACTCCACCCTTGGTAACTCATTACAGAAACCGTCTGTCTGGAGAAATTACAATTGTCGTTCAGTGGCAGTAGGCAAAGTAACCATACAAATGTCCGTTTTGTAAACTGAATTTTATGTTGGCGTGTGTAGGCCCCCCACACCATTTTTCCCCATTTAAAAAAAAATTTGAGAGTTTAAGGCTGCCAGCTCGATAATTCTAGACGAGTAAGAATCTTAATTCCTTTATTGCAATTCATTCGACAGTGGTCTATGACCAGCCACACAGCATTAAAAGCAGACGCCGATGCACTTAGCATATGAAGTTAATGTTCCGAATCATCATTGTTCCTGCGTAAAGTAATTCTGCGATATTGGAAATGTGAAGAATACACGCTGAAATTTAGATTTCCGGTTCACCTCGTTTAACTCTCCACAGCGACAGTAAATCAGGAAAATATCGTTTTCTTAGTTATTTTTTTTAAAATTTATTACCCCGCGGTGTGGGTAAGTTATACCACCCGGGCCCGTCATTCGGAAGTAAGCGGGATCAAATCCTTTTCCAGCCATCCTCGATTTTCCGAAATCACTCAGGTGGTTCCCAGGGTGGTTTCTCCAAAAGTTCATGTTGAAGATCCTTCCCGGACTTTGCCCCAATCCTCTCCTGCTGCTAATGTCCTCGACAAGGCGGAAAGCTGGAAAAAAATCTCTGTACGATTTTTCAGCTGGATACGTGCAGTATTATTGGTGAATTAGCCTCTAACAAATGACGGGTTGATCTGAGTATTCTAGAAAGTCATTTCGTCACATTTGCTTAAATAAGTACAATTGTTGCAAAATAAGTTTAATGAAATTCCTCTTGTATTACTCTGCAGCAAAAAAGTTTCAATTGCCATCCTGGTCGGGAGCGGTCTGTTTGCTCAGTGGTTAAGGCTTCTCACTGGAGATCGAAAGGGCCCTTGATCGATACCCGGTTTTGGTGGACATTTTCTCAACGTCCTTAATACCACCTTAACCTGCGTCACTGCTTGCTGAATGTGAAGTACACAAGAACGTTTCGTGGTTCGGATTCCACGTTAGGCTCCATGTCCCCTCATACGCCGTACCAAGTTGCATTTGAACCTAACTAATAACTCTGCTAATATTGGCTCTGGAAAGTAAAAGCTTCAATTACACCAGCATTAGTACATTAACTATATTGCATATTAGTTACATCATGCATAGCGATATAAACCCAATGCAAAGTCGTTACTTGTTCTTACATATTTCTTTCCTGTTACCCTTGATTCAGATCCATATTACTATGTTCGAATGTAGTTAGAACTACTTAGATTTGGTTAAAATAATGACATCAGTAATATAGATTCAGTGAAAGCATAGGAAATAAAGAAGAAATCCCAACAATTTACTAATATGGAGCTTGGTGGGGAAGTGGTAACGCTTTGGCCTCATATTCGGGAGGACACATCCGGCATTCCACATTTAGGCTTTCCAAATTATCCAGGCAAATGCCGGCATGTTTCCTTCAAAATACCATTACAGAATTTCTTCACTTTCCTTTCCCCCAGTCCCTTTCAGCTTCTAATGCCCACAACGCCGACGAGACGTAAAGCCATCAGAAAAAAATTAACAACTTAGGTTATGTCACGTAATATTATTTTTAATCGTAGCCTGGGCTGCATAAATTACGATCAATGTGAAACTACTTTCATTCGAACGCAGTAACGATTTAAATACCCCGAGGACTGTGACTGCAACTTAAACAACTCCTTCCCACTGCTGTAGCGACGAATGCTATTATTTCTGATCTAGAATGAAACCTTCCACTACCTCATAGTGCGTCGCAGTATAAGCGTGAAACCATATTATTTACTATAACAGCGATCATAGAATATAAGGAAAACATCTACGTCAACCTAATACAAATAAACAAAAAGCCACTTATAGTTAGGATGTTGATTTAAACTAAATACCTACTTTTCTTTAAGTATTCTGGCAATCATTTTTCGCAGTTACTTAAATAAAACTGATATTAAGTAACGTGCATTTGGTATATCTGTGGCCGTTGTTAGTTTGGCAACGAAGGCCAGGAGCGTTTGCGAACCGAAAGTTTACCGATTGCACTAGACGGAGTAGCTAATGAAACGCTGATTAGTAAGGCAATTAGAAAAAAAACAGGGGAGGGTGTAGAGAGGTGTGGGCTTTTAGAAGGTGTGATGAGGTGTGGAAACTTATTGGTGGAAGAATTATGAGAGGTGCACGGAAAGTAGAAGATGACCATAACCACACGTTGGCACTCGATTTCAGGTACAAGAATTTGGGAAAGTTTTCTTTCGTCAGTAAGAGCGCCCTTGATTGGTATAAATTACGATGGGAAATGATGAATAATTTAACAGAAATCCCGAAAGAATTTAAAATTAACATCCGGGTACAATGAAGGAGAAAAATGTATGTGTAGGGAAATTTCCACCAGGGCGTGAGCTTCATGGCAATTAAATATATTAAAATTAATTAAGAGTAAACGGCCTAAAAACAACCTTCTGATATGAATGTTTAATACAACTTTTTATATTTTACCAAAAACATCAAAACGAGATTAGGTACTGTACTATCAGACAACAGGAGATAGAACATTCCACCGACGTAGTTAAAACTTTATTTATTTATTTCTCTTCCATTGAAGATTTTACAACTGATCGTACGATATTGTCAATAACATCGCGTAGTTTACGTTGCGTCCCAACACTCCTCCTCTTCCCGACGGTTCAACCACAGACTAGGATCGTCTTCGGTGGAGTACAAATTTGAAGGTTTTCTTCCCGTACAAGTCAATTATAAAAGATATTGCAGTTCTTATAGTTCTCAAGTTTTACGTTGTGTCCCAGCACTTATTCTTTTCTAGACGTTACGTCCACAGCCTATGGTATTCTTAAGGGCGTACAAATACTGAAGTTTTCCTTCCCGTACAGATCAATAATAAAAGATATTGCAGTTTCGGCAGCGGTCATGATGTTGTAAATAACTTCACGAGATTTAACTGACTTAACTGCTTTTCCGCGATATCGACCAAAGCCTATGGTCTTCTTCAGGAAACGGAAACGGTATAATTGAGTCGAATTTGTGAAACCACACATATGGTTTCTAGTGTTACCCATTCCGACTTTCACTACTTTGTATCTGGCGAAAATGGGCTAGTGACTGTGGAATCGCCATGCAGTTAGTTATTGCAGTTGCATCTGTGTTCGAGAGGGGTAGTGGAGGCGGCCGGTGCAGCGACAAGTACAATAGCGAATCAGCTCATTACTTGAAGCCTGTGTTAATTATGCCGGCGAACCTCGTTAGAGCGTAATGTTGTTGCGGAGGGTAGGGGCCGCTGTCCGCCGCACTGGTCCGTTTAATTATAGGTGATATGATTGCCAGCCGGCCAGATGCTCCGTACTACCTGCCGTTTGCAGCGAACGTGCTACGACACAGCACACTGTGCGTACGTCGCGATTCACTCGTTTACAAATGCGTCCAAGATTATTTATTTATTCTCTTTAATCAGTAAGCAGTTAAAATGATTTTTCTTACATGTTCATTTTATACTAGTTGTTACCAGTTACTTCGTTAGCGTGGACGTAAAATTGTATTGCTGGAATTGGATGTAGAAAGTTACGTAAAAGGTGCACAAAAGGTGGAGTTGTGATAATATGATATGGAAGCCGTCACCATATAATTTACCATTTAACCTATCTCATGAAGAGATACAATTTTCAACATATTTGAAAATTGTAACAAACTGGAGGGGGGAGGATGTTAACTGTGTTAGGCTACTTGTTACAGTTCCTGCAGCAGATGTTTAAAATTATGTTACTTTCTGGGTACATTTTCGGTGAATACCTTTTTGTACGTTTTTGGTTTTGTTGTCTTTTGATAAGAAATATAGTCATTGGAGTTTGGAGACCCATGAAATAGCTACATATAACTGGAGATGGAAAAAAGTCTTTTTTAAGTTTACCACTGCTATTTTCAGTGTCTGTTCCTGGGCTTTAGTGATAGTCACAAACTGAATGTGGGAGAAACAAATCCTGAGTGACCGATATAACATTACACACGCTATCCATGTGTCTGTCAACATCAGGTTAGTTTTCAAAATTTTATGACAGAATATGTTATTTATCCCGGAAAAGTTTTGTATGTCCTTCCCAATGATACATAGCATTTCCTTGTCAAACTTCATCAAAGTCAATTAAGTTGTGAAAATGTGACAAACTGACAGAGAGACAGAGTTAGTTTCACTTTTATAAAATTAGTGAACATTTGTGTATTACGGAAAATATCATAGATTTTTTTCAACTTATCGTGGATTCCGTGAGTTGATTCTAAGCATTAGCCATTTTATCTCTTCAGGAGTACAATATGGAACACATCGTTATTTGCTCTTTTAATAGTGTCCACTATAATGGACCTTTCCGGATTGTGAGAAGAAAGTCTACATCATATTATCGCTTGATATTTCGATTGCGTTTCCCCTTGGTCTACTTTGCTGTATAATTTCCATGTCTAGTTTCGTGGCTTTACCGCACACACCCATTTTGATATTCTAGTAGGTCATATATGTATGTACTCGTTCATTGCACTGAAATTCTTTTTGTATTGAGGTTTCCAGATGTTTTCACCATATTCGAATAATGGTAACCCATTGGCCTTGTTTACTTGCTTAAATGTCATAGTGAGTAAGATGACCATTATATATCACTATTATTTTATTTTATGCTGTAGAAATTATTAATCTTTCACAAGAATTTCAAAACCATTTGCTATAAGATAATAGTTTTTTTGGGTATTCCAAGACATTTACCGGTTACCTACTGAAAAAATTAATTTAAAATGTCCTTATACAAAGAAGCAGTTGTCTTATTGCAAAGGTATCAAAGCTCACTTGCATATATTTTTTAATTTTGTGCAGTATAGCTTACACTTAAGGGGCGGAAATCCCATAGACATCTATAAAAACAAAAAAATGTATAAGTATACATAAGTATTTCTGAGTTCAATGAATCCATAAATGAAAGTTCTTACTTATATTCGTCTAATGTCAGTTTAATGGTTTGGTTGTGAAAATGTGACAAACTGACATAGAGAATTAGTTTGGCTTTTATAAAATTACTGTACATCCGTGTATTACGGAAACAATCAAAGATATTTTTTAACTTGTTTACATTTGCAGAATTTATCGTGGATTTTGTAAATTGATACCATACATTAACTATTGTATATCTTGAGAATTAAAATCTGTGAGACATTGTTTTTTGCCTATTTTAATACTGTATCCGCTCTAATGGACATTTCCGGATTGTGAGAAGAAAGTCTCCATCATATTATCCGTTGAGGTTACGAATGAGTCTCCCCTGTGTCTTCTTTGCTGTACAATTTCCATTTCTAGTTTCGTGGCCTTTCTGCACACACTACTCCTTGAGCCATTTTGATAGTGTATTAGGTCGTATTCGTACTCGTTCAATGCAATGAAATACTTTTTGCACTAAGGGTTCCAGATGGTTGCACCGTATTAAGATAATGGTAATAAGTCGGCCTTGTTGAGTAGTTAAATGTCCTAGTGTGAGAGATGATTGTTATATATACCTATTATTTTAAATACATTATGGTGTAGAAATTATTAGTATTTCACATAACAACAGTAATCCGAAATGATTCTCGCAGTCAGGAGAGAATATTTTTCTTTATAATTTAGTCACCGCAAGTTTTGTTTTCAAGTAATCATTTAAGTTGTATCCAGTTAAAAAAAAAACAAGTTTTAATTTTAAACTTCGTTCCAAAGTATTTATTTTCTTCACAGATGATTGCGCTATACTATGTTCGTGCTATCGTAAACTCTAAGAAATAAATTTCCTAAATAAATTAATATATTGACTATTAGTTATTTTTTTTATTACTGATGTCATTATACTAGCGTCATGAACATCGTTCCAATGGGTCTCAATTTAGATCCAGATACGGTGAATGTATTGTTACGCGCGTGATATCAGTTATGCTTTTCGAACGGTAATAGTAGTGGAATTTGTGATTAGGTTGAAATATAGCCAAGATCAGAATAACAAGTTTTATAAACAATTTAAGCTGCTTTCATAAGAGCCATGTTAGAATAGTTATAACGTCATGCGGATGGGTGTAGTTTCTTATTTATCGTGCTGAATATGGTGTGCACCAGCAATATAATTGATATTAAGTGAAACAGCATAGGTTATTGGGACTCATAATTTATTTTTAATATAATTGGTTCCATACTTCTGTCGTCAAACATTCAGTTCATTTTAGATCTGAATCGCTTTGAAAACTACAAACTAAATATGTTCAACATTACAAAATCAATAATTCTATAACAATACCACACAATTAAGCAACTGCGAATGTATGATTTGCCAGAATATTGTGTTCACCCTTCCTGCTGAGGCTTGTTAAATAATTAAACGATGAACTTGAATAAATGAGGAACAGAAACGCAATGACGCAAACGAAACGAAATGGAGCCATACAGTAGGAAAGTAAGTCACCGATTTTGTTATCGAAATAAGTTATTAAATTAACATCAATAATTTTGGATTTTTTTATACCCCTTACAACCCACATCCTCAATTATCTGCTTCATATATTCTAATCTGTGTCTTCCTCTACAGTTCTTACCTTTGACTGGTACCTCCGCTAACAAATTAACCAATCCAGCATGTCTCAAAATATGACCTCCCAGCCTGTCTCTTCTTTCTGTAAGCATCTTCCATAAACTTCTTTTCTCACCCATCATTTCCAAAACTCGCTCATTTCTTACTTTGTCTGTCCACCTAATTTTCAGCATTCTTCTGTAGCACCACATTTCAAATGCTTCAATTTTCTTTCTTTCCGGTATTCCTAAATTCCGTGTTTCGCTACCGTAAAGTGCTGTGCTCCACACATAGAGTTTTAAAAAATTCTTTCTAATTCCTAGCTCAATATTTAAAACTAAAAGATTTCTCCTTTCCATGAAGGCTCTTTTTGCTAGTGCTATTCTGCTTTTAACATCATTCCTGCTTCGGCCATCGATTGTAATTTTGCTTCCCAAGTAACAGAACTCCCTCACTTCTCCTATTGCATCCAACCCTATTTTTATATTTAATCTACTAGTATTGGTATCATTTCTGCTACATTTCATCACTTTTGTTTTGCTTTGATTTATATTCAGTCCAAAATCTTCCTTCAGTATTTTGTTCATGCCATTCAGTAACTTCTCAATATACTCAGCCCTCTCTGCTATCAAGACAATGTCATCAGCAAATCGTAGCATACTGATTTTTTCTCCCTGAAAACTTATGCCACATGGAAATTTTTCTTTAACTTTCTTCGTTGCTTCTTCTACATACAAGTTGAATATTAACGGGGATAGACTACAACCTTGTCTCACTCCCTTTTTAACTGATGCATGTCTCTCGTGATTCTCTACTTTTATTATTGCCACTTGATTCTTATATAGTTTATATTCTTCTATCTCGATACTTTAGACCTGACTTCTTTAAAATTTTGAACATCTTGTCCCACCTAACATTATAAAAGCTTTTTCTAAATCGACAAATGCCATAAAAGTATCTTTGTTTTTCTTGATCCGCCCTTCAAGTATTAATCTTAAAGACAGAATTGCTTCCCTTGTACCGCGATTTTTCCTAAACCCAAACTGATCTTGACCTACTATCTCTTCTGCTACCCTTTCCATCCTTCTGTATATTATTCTGGTCAGTAATTTTGAAGCATGTGATGTTAGACTAATGGTGCGATAATTCTCACATTTGTTGGCTTGTGCTTTCTTTGGAAGGGTGAAGATGATATTTTTATTAAAATCAGTTGGAATTTCTCCTGTTTGATAACTTTTTGATATCAGCTTGAATAATCTTTCGATTCCTTCCTCTCCTAGGGATTTAAGAAGTTCTGCAGGGATCTCATCAATTCCAACTGCCTTATTTGCTTCCAAGTCATTCAGTGCTTTATTGAATTCTGTCCTCAAAACAGGATCTCCTAAGTCATCAATGTCGACATCGCCTTCATTTTCCATTTCACTATTGTTTAACCGGTCGGACACATACAGATTCTCAATGTATTCCTTCCATCGGTTAGCTCTATCTTCTGAGCTTAAAAGAGGTTTCCCATCGACAGCTTTAATGTTCATACCCCTTTTCTTCATTTCTCCAAAATTCTGTTTGATCTTTCTATATGCAACATCTACTTTTCCTACGACCATTTCCTTTTCTATTTCGTCACACTTTCCTTGTAACCATTTTTCTTTTGCTATTTTGCATTTCCTATTTATTTGATTTCTAAATTGCCTGTACTGCTCTCTTCCTGCTTCATCCTGAGAATTTTTGTACCTTCTCCTCTGATTCATCAGCTCCAAAATTTCTTCTGTGATCCAAGGTTTTCGGGCAGCTTGTTCCCTAAAGCCTAGTGTTTCTTTACCAGCTTTCAGTATTTCGGTCTTTAATGCATTCCATTCGTCCTCGGTTGAGCTCCTTTCAGAGTTACTTCTTAGACCTAAGTCTACCATTTCTGTAAATTTTTCTCTCGTGCTAGATTGTTTCAGCTTATTCACTTCCAGTCTGTTCTGCTTATACTGCTTCCTTATTCGCTTAAATTTTAGCTTGCACTTCATTATTATCAAATTATGGTCAGAGTCTATGTCTGCTCCTGAGTACGCTTTACAGTCTAGTACTTGAGTCCTAAATCTCTGTTTGGCCATGATATAATCTAGCTGATATCTGTCTGTATCGCCAGGACGTTTGCAGGTGTATATTCTTCTTGCATGGTTCTTAAACACTGTGTTTGCCACTACTAGCTTATATCTTTCACAAAATTCAAGTAACCTGCTTCCTCGCTCATTTCTTTCTCCTAGACCAAAACTTCCTACAGTATTTCCCTCTTTTCCCTCTCCCACTATTGCATTCCAATCACCCATGATTATTAGATATTCCTCCCCCTTCACATATTGGATTAATTCTTCAATTTCAGCGTATATTTTTTCTATTTCTTCGTCATCTTCCTGTGACGTTGGCATATACACTTGTAGTAATGTGGTTGGGACGGGTTTAGTTTCTAATCTCATCAAACTAATCCTGTCAGTAAACTGTTCATAATAACTTATCCGTTTCCCTACTTCTTGTTCATTACAAATCCTACACCAGTGCGTCCTTCCATTTAATCTCACTAATCCCAACAACATCTAACTTAAGTTGTTCCATCTCCCTTTTTAAGTTTTCTAACCTACCTGCCCTATTCAGACTTCTAACATTCCACGCTCCGATTCGTAGAATGATTCTATCCATTCTGTTGACTCCTCCTTGAGCATTCCCCACCCGGAGATCCGATTGGGGGACTATTTTACCTCCGGAATATTTTACCCAAGAAGAAACCATCATGATTTATGTAATTACATGTCCTCGGGATACCCTTTGGGTCTTTAATGCAGTGGTTTCCCGTTGCCTTCTGCATCCCCATGCCATTGATCATTTCTGATTCATCAGCCTTTAGGGGCCGTTTCCAACCCCAATTGGAAGAGGGTGCCCTGAACCGCTCCCTGTCTTCCGCCCTCCTTTCGGAGGCCGTTGACAAGCAGTGGGTGACTCCTTATACCGGGAATCTTTCAGTCGCCAGAGCCTCGTCCGTGCAAACAGGGTGCACCGCATAAAGGAGAGGTTGACATTTGGTTGGAAAATCTTAGCCTCCACGGAGATTTGAACCGGAGACCACGACGTTAGTAAGCAAGTGCTTTAATCACTGAGCTGCCAGTCCTAATAAAGCCCGATGTTAACCCTATGGGAGTGTCGAGCAACTGAAGGAATAAGTGATCACAATAAAGATCTGATAGATATAAGGGGATTCAGTAAACCAGTGGTCAGAATAAAAAGGGTAAATAGGGACAATTATAAAAAGCTCAAATTTTAGAACTGAAAGTATATTTCAGGACTAGTTTCAGCAAATGGAAGGATGACACAAGAACAGTGGAGTCTAAGTGGGAAGAGTACAAAAAAGTTTGAAGAAATATTTGTTCCAAACCAGAAAATAAAGACAAGTACAGAACCTACATACTATATCGGGGAGGTGAGGAGGATAATGAGGTTGGTGACAATAGAATATAAAAGAGATAAAAAACAGCAAGGCAGTGGGAAATACTTGAAATAACTAAACAAGGACTTAATCATAGTAAAGGACGTGGCTAAAGATGTGTTCATGCAGAATATAATGGTGCATGTGGACCACTAATTAATACATCTGGCAATATCTGTGGCTATATCAGAAAACTGGGGGAAAGAGAGACAATTATAGACTATAAGGATGGAGAAGTAGTTACTGCGGACCTAAAAAGTGCAGAGTTATTAAGTAACTGGTTGAGTGAGGTAGCAAGGGACTGTGTTTAAGGAATGGTAGGAGATAAATCGGAGAACGAGAATATTGATACAGTTGAAATTAAGCAAACAAGAAAATCTGAAATTCAGTATGAAGATATCATAAAGGAACTAAGTAATATATATATATATATATATATATATATATATATATATATATATATATAAACGTAATGGGGCTGGTGTAGATAATATTATTACGGATGTCTTAAAGATAGCAGGATGTGACATGGTATCTTATCTTGAAATAATTTTCAAATTGAGTCTGGATACTTGCTACTGACCAGTTGACCGGGGAAGTGCAATAGTAGTACCAGTCCATAAATAAAGGGGTCAAAGACTACAGGCCAATCAGCTTGACATTAGTGGTAGGTAAATTACTGGAGAGATTGAATTGTAGCCATATCAGAAATGTCTGTGAGGTTTACAAGTCAGCAACATGGCTTCAGGTAAAGATATTCATGCGAATCTCAGTTAGTAAGCTATATGCATGATATTTTGAATGAAATGGACAGGCGACAACAAATTGATAGTGTAGCATTAGAAGCTTCAAAGGATTTCGACAGAATGAGTCATAAATAGTGCTAAATAGGGTAAAAACTACTGAGTTAATGAAACAGTGATTTTCTGGGTACAAAAAAAGTAGGAAGCCTAAATTTAGGATAGGAAATGTAGTATCAAGAAAATTGGAAGTGAACATGAGAGTCCCACAAGATAACGTAATGGGGCCATTGATATTCGTTACTGCAACGAATGATTGTGTTGATGGTTTACAATCAGAAGTTACATTGTTTGCAGATAACATAATGTTATTTAATCTGATAAGAAGATTAAACAGCTGCATGGTGATCTAGGCAGGATATCCACATGGGTGTGTCAACATGGATTAATATAAATGCAACGAAGTCAGCTTATTACGGACACAGATAAAACGCTAAAAGTTGATTATGATTACAAAGTGCGGATGGGATTGGTTATTGAAAATTCGGAAGTAAATGCCTTCGCATAATATTTGTAACAATCTTAACTTGGCATAATACATTGGACATGTTGTAGGAAAGGAGTTCAAAATGCTCCACCTGTTGGAAAGAATGATGAGAGGATGTACCAGAGAAGCAAGGAAATTGGGTAGCAAAACTCGGTCAGACTATTGCTTGAATATGGTACTGTAGAATGGGACTCATATTTGGTATCAAATATAGGAGTCGGATTGGGTGCAGAGTAGGGCTACTAAATTTGTCTCCGGAAATTACTGCAGTGTAGAGAGTCATGGGAGTGTACTGTAAAGGCGTATATTGGTGATGAGGCATGGAATGATATTATAAAGGATTTTTTGTTGTTTTCGCAGGCGTCATATTACAAATATAAATGCTTACGGGATTGTCGCTGTGTTAAAAGAGGTGTGTGGAAGGTTAAAGATGACCATGACCACAAGCTGGCACGCACTCGATTTCAGGCAGAAGGATGTGGGCATTTTTTTTCTTAGGGAATGGTGTCAGGGATTGAAATAAATTACCAAATGAAATTATGAATCTCTTACCAAAAACACTGAAAAATTTAAAGTTCAAATTAGTGGAGGGCAAAATTTGATGTGAAGATGAAAGGAGAAATATGGTGTGTACTGAAATTGTCACCGGAGCGTGCGCTCCATAGCAATTATATATTATTATTATCACTTGCATAAAACCGGAGGAATTTAAATTTATTTCAGCAATAAATACTTCTTTGAAGGAAAAAGTTTTTTAATTAGCATTAGTAGCATTTCAGAGCGTCTGTAAAATGTTGAATAAAGTTCTTTTCCGAAATCGTCTGTACCAATACTTGTTACAAATTTATAACTAAATGCCGTCTGGAAAAAAGGTAGTGGTAAAACAGTACCAAACCAATTCAACAATTTAACAAATAACACACTATTCAACACACTAAAAACTACCACTACAATGGGAAGCTAATAAAGACACTCTCATAATAATCACAAACATTAAATCAATCACAACTGCTGATACAAACATAGAAATAGTTTAACAGATGATGAACACACATACAATAACACAAACGACAAGGTTGGTACTGCTGCATTCACAATCATAACAACACAGGTAAAAATGCTCTGTTTTGTAAACATGTGCAGCAAAAAATAAAGGCTTGTAAATAATACATTGAATATTGAACTGAAACAATAATAATACAAGTCTGTAAAAATGATATAGTTCGGAAAAAGTGCAAAATTGTAGTGTTACACCTGTAAAAACATACATTTACATCTGCTTATGATGGCCCACACCATCAGGATGAAACGCGTCTAAGTAATGAAAAACATTCACCTCAAAAGTTGTTTGTAGGCGATATTTTATTTATAAAAATTATCGTTCAGCAACTGCGGAAGATGGCCTACAACCAGGTTTATACTTGTTAGAAAGCTCAGTTTATACCAAGAATTTTAAATAAATTGTCTAGAAAGTACAATAAGCAAAAATAATTTTAATTCTAGTTCTTACAGCTCCCGCTCTTAGATATTTTGAACACATATGGGATTCACATTTTGGGTATCAAGTAAAGGAATTGGAGGGAGTGCAAAGAAGGGCTGCTACATTTGTCTTTGAAAATTATCGCAGAACACAATCAGTAACCGATGTGATAAAAGAACTGGAATGGGATTCAATGGAAGACAGGTGGAGGACAAAGAGAGTCATTGGAGTGTACAAGGCGTATATTGCTGATGAGACGTGAAATATATTGTTGTAACAATTCAGAATATTGCACAGAAGAGTAAAGGTAACTATGACCACAAACTGGCACTCAATTTCAGGCACAAGGGTGTGGGAAGATTCTCTTTCGTAAGTATGAATGAATTTAAAGTGAAAAGTTGTAAAGGGAAAAATTAGGTGGGTACAGGAAAGGGCGAAAAATGGGTGTGTAGTGAAATTGCCACTGGAGCGTGCGCTTGTGCGCTCTATGACAATTAAATTAAATTAAATAACATCAAACAGACTAAATCTTACCTGCACATGAGTTGACGTTTTAGTAATCAGTCGTCTCTGATTGACACATTTATATTCCATTGGGTTTTCTGCGGCTTCATCTGTCTGCACCCCAGCCCGGCTTAACGCTCAGCCAAGGCATTTCCATCTGGTTTCGAATGTCTGTTTGCGGGAAGACTTACCCAAGTCTGTTGCCGGAAGGAGAAACTGGCGGGGAGAGTTTTCACCCACAGCCATCACAGCCCTGTGGCTAAAATAACATCGCCGCCTCCACTGCCATCTTTAGAGGCACAAATGGGCCCTCTGCTTGGTGCTTGTATGCTTGTTGATATATGCCATTTAGTGTTTAGATATAGTCTCGACTCGCCGGCTCCCCTTGAAGGGACTCCGTTATGCATATGAGCATCAACTGATCCGCAAAAGTAGACCCTTAGAGACAAATCAAACATAGCGAAAATGTTTCTATCTTCCTGCCTGCCCTTTCAGCGCTGCAATCAACCGAAACACTTTTTAGATTAGTAGAAACTCAAAACATCGTATAACTAGCGAAATGTATCAGCATATTGTATTGAATCAGCTTTGGTACAACAGTTGCAGAATCGTCTGAAGGAAAATTTTTCGATGATACAGAATGTATCTCGAATCAAAATTTAAATTTTAATTCTAACCACTGTCACCATAAAACATTTTTGTGGTCCAAATTTACCAATATTAAATCTACGGTCAACACGACCTACTCAACTGATTAAGGACATCTGGGATGTGAAACATGTCATGATTTAAATTTGTACATGCAAGATGAAAAACAATCATAGTAAAACAAAACAAGAACAAAATAATAATAAACATTAATTTTAGAACCAAATTTTGGAAAATTGAAATTAGAGACAGTTAATTCTTTTGTACAAATTCTTGGACGTTAGTCCATCAGTATGTGGCAGATTCTTAAATTATGAAAAATTTTTTTATCAACTTTGTAAATGCAAATTTAGTCGTTCTTATTAACCCTAAAACGATGGTAAGTTTACAAAATTCATAGGTGATAAAAGTAATTATAAGGGCTTTAATTGGAGGATGAAGGAAAATTTTCTTTAAATAATCTTCACGGTTATCAAATGATAAGCTGATAAACCAACGACTCTGAAGTGTACATTTTTTTGTTTTTGTTTTTGTTCCATGTTTCCGAAAAAGCATTAAAAATACCACTTTTCATGTTTATTTTCGAAACTATTGATCCTAATTTTTTTCCCATTTTTAAAGTGGTATGTAGCCTAGTAAAATTTTCAATAAAGCTATTGTGGTCGTTATAGAATTATTAATTTTCACGATAGAAAAATACTTTTTTGTAAATTTTCACATGATTTGTAAGATTCATTGTAATTTGATTTACATATACCATTTGAAAGACAATTTAACAAATTTAGTGAATTTCATACACAATCTGTGTATGAAATTTCCTGCACGCCACATGTTTGGATGAGACAGATGTAACTGAATCTACCGAGATACTTGAATATTATAGTAGAAGCTCAACTGGTTAAATTTAATATTGAGTTTAGATCACTCAAGAAATAAAACTTAATCATTTTTGCTTGCAGAATACATTGAATTTATCAACATTTGTTATAACACTAAATATCTACGAAAATGATTGTAACTATGGTTGTCTATGACAGAACAATTCAACTACGTTCGTGATAACTTCCTCCAACGAACAAGGAACAGAACAGATCGAGTGCACTAGAATGCCAAGCGTTCGACTGGAAGCACTGGCGCCTCTTGGTCGTGGATATAGGTTTTCTGCACCAAATGTTTCCGCGTCGCGGCGCCAAGGGGTTGACAAAGTAACGGGGAAGATATGCAAATGGTATTCATTAGGGGAAGAGAGCGTGGACCGCCTTGGGAGTCAGCCAGCGTTATTGGTTTTTGCGCTCTAAACAACAAGCGTTATTTAGTTGATTCAACGGCTTACCGTTAACATCCTCGAAACAATAGTCAACTACTTTTGTAAAATATTGTGAGACGCATCAGGCCTGACATATCCCTTGTCTATAGTTTGTAAAGGATTAGCCCCAAGGTCATCAATTTTTACTTGTTCTTCATTTTGAATTAAATAATTTGCTTCTGCCTAATATCATAATAGGATATTATTTTTTTATTTTGCGTATGATGCTGTATGACATTTACAACATTCAACAACAATACTGGTTATGAAAGTAATTAAAACAGTAATTTGCATATTTTTATTTTAATTCACTGTGAATTATATTATTTATGATTCAAGGAGAAATAGTGAAAAACTGCAGTTGTGTTTTACCAACTGAATTGTCATATGTTGACATTTATTTGTTTCTTGTAAGACTTTAAATTAAATTGCAATGGAGCGCATGCTCCGGTGGTAATTTCCCTAAACACTCATCTTCCCCCTTTTCTGCATCCACCTACATTTACCCTTTACAAATTTTATCTTTAAAGTTTTTCAACGTTTTTGGCAAATTATTCATCATTTCTCTTGGTAACTTATTCCAATCCCTGACACCCTTACCTAAAAAAGAGAATCTTCCTACACCCTTGTGCCTGAAATCGAGTGCCATGTAGTCATGGTCATCTTTTCACTTCTATGCATTACTATCAGTTCACACCAATATCTTACCAATATCTTACAGACTGAGAAGTGTTTACAACTAATATGAATAAAAGAAACTATTAAAAATTAATCAGAGCAATACCCCGTCTTATATTGATCCGGCAAATGAAAATATCTAAAAGAACGCTACATATAGACAAAAATGAATGTAATGAAAATATTACATATGATTTTAACAATTCCTTGGCCTACTTTAATTACTTTCCCTGTCCAGAAAAAAAAAAGATTTCATATTCTCTTCTCCAAAAATTCAGGGACCTTAAGCGCCTTGTCATTTGCTTCATTCAGATCTTTGTTTGAGCATACTGTTCCCATGATGCTGCATCTGAGCTGGTGTTTATGATCCTGCACCTCCCCACAGTCGCATCTGTCATCGTCCTCGTATCCCCATTTCACTGTATTAGATATACATTTGTGTTCCGCCTGATCGATCAACTTTAACCTGTTATGAACAGAGAATGATCACTGCAGAATGATGTCAGGTCATACTAATAAAACAAGCAAGAAGTAAATGACGCCACAATGCTTCAGAATTAGCGTTCACAAAATTAAGCGACTGAAAGTCATACAGGTTATGGTACGACTTTCAACACTGTTAATGGTCTCGGCTTTTAAACTAGTAGCTCCGTTAGTTGTTTGCTAGAGAGGCTTTTAATCGTGCAAGACTCCTTGCCAAGGCCATTAATGGGCAAGAACTAATTGAAATAAAACACACATACTGTCTTTATTCGTTGAAATTCTTTACCATTTAAAACTGAGATGACTTGGAGTAAAGAAGGTGGTTATGATGCAAAAGGATCTTTCATCTATTCAATCTAGTAGTCACTTGGAAGTACACGCATAGACACAAAGCCGGACAGAGCCATACTGTCCACTTACATTAAATTGCAACTGCTCTGCTCTGTAGATGTTAACGTAAGGCCCCGTCACTTTGTCTTCCTTGCTATTCGTTATCTTTCTTTCCTTCCATCTTCACCAAGGCACGCCTCTTTTAATAGTACTCGGCGACATGGAAACATAATACACAGAATTTTAGGTTATGTGGTAATTTTAATATTAGTGATTGGCTCTCCAAGAGATTCCCTCCATCAGCAGGCAATCTTTACTGACGGGAACTGTATATCACCCTTTGGGAAAAATGGGCACAACTCGCAATTTTTCGGCGCTTCATGGTTCGAAACTTCCCGGCCGCCCGAAGTCAGTGTCTAGTACCAAGGCTGGCCTGGCTTGTGGCTCTGGGCCCAGTAGATGCTCGCCCTTTGTTATTCAGGAGAGTCTTGCGTATTGTGTATTGTCGCCGGTATAGGACACCGTTAAGGTTCCCTGAACTTTCGTTCCAATTTTCCGATTTGCTACAGGTTCGAAATTTTACGCATGAAAATATTTCATATAATATTCTCCATTTCCAGTATTTTAACACATACCAAATTGTATCGGTGACCATTTCGGTCATCCTACTATAAGTTAAAATGCGATTTGTGTTGAAATTATTATTTAACTATAGACAAATAACTACCGCTTACCCGTAACTTCGTCCACTTTGTTTATTTCATTTTACAAAGAGATATTTAATTAATTTAGTTCTTTTATGAAATTTGCTCGCATGGACTATTCGATCTTCTAAACTGCAATCAGTGTATAATCAATAATGTAGCAAACACGATGAGAAATCGAATTGGGTCTTCGACTCTAATGAATAAGTTTAACGACAGTTGGTGATAAATATCAGTTTCAGTTCCAAATAATAAGATGCTGTTGGTAAGTAAATAAGTTACCTTAAACTGACGTTAATGTATGGATGCTTCTGCCTTAATTTCTCAGATTTTCGACGTCACATTAAAAGGAACATCCTTTTTTTTACTCTTGACACCAAGCAATGTACGGCGTTCGAAAGCACATAAAAATTCGACCAGCAGCAGTGTTTACGTGAATTGTGTTCAATTAAACGAACAGACACATTTTGTTTTATTTCTCACCTTTCCAATGCCTCACAAGACAAAATTTACCCTATTTTATTCCCTAGACCGTGGGCTGCATTATGTTTGAAAACCTATGAAATCTGTCCAATTGTTATTGCATTCGCACTACTACCTCACATTCGAGAGGACGGGTGTCAAATCCCGTCCGGCCATCCTGCCTCCCCGTAGGTTAGTTAGGATGAAAAGGGGCTTCGTGACTCTTCAGCAGCCCGCCTCCCTGCCCTGAGCTGGGAGTTAAAAAAAAAAAAAAAAAAAAAAAAAAAAAAAAAAAAAAAAAAAAAAAAAAAAAAAAAAAAAAAAAAAAAAAAAAAAAAACCAGCGTAATAATGTGTTACTTTCAATTCAAATTGATTCGAGATCAACATTCTCGAGTAATTGGGTTTTATCTTGATAATAAAGAAATAGTAATTTGACTGATTGGAGATTGCAGCTTCCTATGTAAATTTACTGACATTAACTATCTGTTTTTAATGTATTCATTTATGTATGATCTATTATCTTCTTATAAGGTAATGCAAACATTTCCTTCGAGCTTTACACCTCGTCGACGTCGAGGTCTTTATAGAGGTGGGGTCAGCCGGGAGGGGGTTTGGGGCAAGCGAGGAACGAAAGGAAATTCGGATATGTCCGCTAGTAGGAACCGTACCCGCATTTGCAAGTAGTGATTTGGAGAAACCATGGAAAAATTAAATGTGGATTGCGGGACGGGGTTTGAATCTGCATCCTCCCAAATGACAGACTCGAGCGTTACCACTCAGCCACTAGGCTCATTCAACTACTTAAATTTGACATCATGAAAAAATAATATGTAATTCTATGTAAATGTTAAATCTTACAAAAATTACAGTACAAAGCACATTTAATGAAACGAACCATATTCTCTAATAAACATACATTATTCAGGTAATTCGATTAGATGATCTGTAACGTACACTTAACATACATGCAAAAACATTTTTTCTTCCTATTAACTAGTAATAGTTCCACAAAACAGCTGATATTCCGAATTTTATAATAGATACATTATGTTAGAATAGTACTGCAATTAAATGAAATGGAAGCACTTGGTTACCAACGAAACTCCATTGCAGTGTTTCCTTCTTTGGTTCATAGGCTTTAAACTGCCCATGAAAACACATAAGGAAATGATAATGAAGCAACATGAAAAGTTGGACGAGTGTCGAAGCAGTCATTTGTGGCAGCTTTCGACTTGTAGAATATGTCGTTTCGTATAATTTAGAAGGAATAATGATAACGGATTTTAATTCCAACTCAATGTAGCCTCTGACAGACAGGAAGTATAAGTATGTGGCTAAAACGTGGTTGATATTCAACTTTTCGTTTGAATATTAGCTATTCAACAAGGGAATATTAAAATCGTTATAACTTTCATACTTAATTTTCGTAAACCCATTTAATCAAATGCAATTATCACTATAAATTATAGAATTGTTTAGAACAGATGCATGTATTATGTAGAATGTTGCATAATACTGTTATTTAAATATCATCAGTTAGATCTGTCTATCCCGTTATTGATCGTGGGTCGCACGTATGTCTTCACAATCTCACCAGAGATTCCTCCATTGCGATGAAGACTCGGCCCCACTTTTGCTTCACCCCACCCCTTTCCGGAGCCCACCCGTAGGGTAATTCAGACCTTCCTCCGGTGGCAAGTGTTAATGCTCCGGCGCCCCTGTCGCGCCATGAATAACGATCTCCTTTTGCGGGCTGCAAACGAGCCCACGCTGCCTCCGGAAAGGAAAGGTGGACTCGGCGGTCCCACTCCGCAAGCACAGAGCAGCCCAGTTCCTGCCAGTGAGCACAGCTTTCACTGTAAACAGAAATCGGCAACACCTAGTCAGAAATCCATATACTTGAGGAAACTAATATATACAGGCTGATTAAGGAGGAATGGTAAGTACTGAAGGAGGTGGTAGTACAAACAATATTGAGTAAAAAAGAAGTTCATATATACATGTGTCCTATTTCCATGCGTGTGTTTCTGAATGAATAAAGGAGTTGAATTAGTTATTTGTGCGATCTTAATCATTTTCTGAGGTTTGTTTTATACACAAAATAAACCTCTGAAAATGATCAAGAGCACACAAATAACTTATTACAGTATTTTATTCATGCAGGTCACGTATTACAAGCATTACATAGTCTCATAAAATAGCAACTCTTTTCTACTGAGATGCGTGCGCATCGGGACTGTACCTGTCGACTTGAAGCATCAATGAAGTACTTCAATTTGAATATTGAAGTCAATGGTGGGATTTTCGAAAATTTAATTTAAATTTTTGTTAAATATTTGTGTGTTTTTGCATGAATAAAGGAGTTCAATATGGTATTTGTGTCCTCTTAATCATTTTCCGAGGTTTATTTTATGCACAACATTCCATCACCTGTATCTCCAAAACAAATAGAATCCGGACACATGTTTATATCAACTTGTTTTGCTCAGTATTGCTAATACTACCACGTCCTTAAGTTTTTACCATTTCTCCTGAATCACCCTTTATTATTGCCATGTACTAGCTATGTTCAGTACGAGATGATTACAAGTTTAATTTTCTTTGTAGCTCATGTAAGCTTTACAATAATTAGTGTAAACAATTAGCTGCCGAAAATCATAGAGTCAGCTCCAGCAGAATTACGAACATCATTAACATTTCCACACCATAGGGAATGACACTATGGTTGTTTCAGAAAATGAAAATGATTTGGATGAAACATTTGCTAAAATTGGAGAGGATTTCACTGAGCTTTAATCTGAAAATAAACAAACGAATACCAAAGTATTGATTTGCGGCAGGGATGTTTAAAAGCAAATACAGGTAAAATTTGACAAACAATTAATTCTACAAGTTAAAGAATTTAGATATCTAGGTAGTATAGTCACAGAAGGTGGGAGAAACAGAAAAGAAACATTACCTGGCATCAACCAAGCTAAATAGACTCTTGATAAATCGTGGCACAAAGTACTGGCGAAAAGGAAATAAATGGAGGCACTTTAGTACTAGTGTTTCTGACAAAAGATGAATTTCTTTTCCCTAGTGGCTTTAAGCCTCGTCAATGTCGTGATCACTAGAGACTGGATGGGACTGGGGTCAAGGAACGGGAAAGAATTCGACCATGGCAATTTTGAATCAAGCATCCCGGCATTTGCCTGGAGTGATTTGGGGAAACCATGGAAAACCCAAATCTGGATGCCCGGACGGGGATTCGAACCGGCGTCCTCTCGAATGCGAGGACAGACTGTTAACCACTCACCCACCACGCTCGGTCAAAAGCTGTAGATAAGCTGGATGGATTATGTCACTAATGATTATGTATTCAGAAGAGTTTCCGAGGATCGAAGATTCTGGAAGGACTTACAGAAAAGAAGAGACAAAATATTCTGCGTCACGCTGGTTTGCTTCAGGCGATTATTGAAGGAAAGACAGAAGGAACTAAGCAAAAAGTAAAAGGAAGATTAAGTTGTATGAACCAAATTATGAATGACATGAAATACTACAGCTTTGTAAAATTAAAAAAAAAGAAGGCAAAGAAGCGGCATACATGGAGAATAGCCACAAACCAATCTTCGGATTGATAACGAAAGAAGAAGAAGGGAAATGCTAGAGACAAGGAAGAGGAGGCCTCCCTCATCACGAACAGATTCATGCTGTTACTCATTTAGCTTAATTAAAATGCTGTTAAAAATTTGGATACTCCAAAATGATGAGAATTGTTGTTATTATCAAAACGCAAATCACTGTTCCGAAAGAAATATTCACCCATTTCATTTGACAATGTTACTCAAAAACAACATTTGAAACATCTATAACAGCACTTTTTAATAGGCTCCGACCACAATCCGTATTTATATTTCAGTCTCGGATTAAAGACACTCATCCGAGTATCACGACCATGTGGCGCCAACACATGCACTGTACTCTTAGCTGTTATTAGCCAAAGATTCCTACAATACTTAATGCTACCTAAAAGACTACTATTGCTGGAGGAAACCCTATGATAAACAGATTAAATCACAGATATTAATATTCATAAACACTCATAAGGGAGCGTCCATAAATAAAGTAGTAGTTCCGTTTTGACCTCCTGTAAATACTTTCTTGAGAATTTTTTAACTGTGATTATTTTTTCTTGTCTTCCACAGTCACGGAAATGTGTTTACCGCACAGTGTGTATGACTTTGATGTATGTATTAAGTGTATGAACTGATGAACTGTTTGTGTTGTGAATAAATGAAAGTTCGAGTAACGGGATTGTGCGAAACCCGTTTGATAAATCAGGTCTACTCTTTGAAATACACTGTGGAGTCCATCAGGCGCAACATCTCCTTCCGACAAGTGAATTACCATGAACCGTGTCGTATGCCCTCACCACACGCTGTGCTGGTGATCAGGAATTAAGAACCACTATCTCTATTACTCTGCCGACCAAGTACTGATGGCGAAAATTTCCTCCATCATATAACGGTCATACATTTCGTTACTCTGTAAAATGTAAAAATGAGATTGAAAAATATTTATTTTATGTATAATAAATATAAAGTGGTGATATAAAATAATAATCAGATTTTTTTGAAGAATTTCTGATAGCAAGAAGAAAATTTAAGGGCTTATCATGGATATTACAAAATAAGAGTTGAAGAATGGAGGGTTATGGAATGTATTGGCTTTTCATGACGTCTATGAGGTACTAAGAGTGGGGTTGCAACAAACACTCGACAAACAGCGCTAGGCATCCGGTCACTAAAGGTACAGACTAGAAAACCGCTCTGCACTTCTCTCGACTTTTACGAAAGAAATGAAATAAAGACTTTACGCTCTTCCTATAGCCCAGAAAAGCAATCATGCGACAATATAATATAATAGCCACTCCTAAAATTACATGCACTCATTTCTCAAATGGTATCATTTGTTTCTGTTGCTTGCGTTTCGAAAATTTAAAACGAATTTATATCTGGGTGCTTGGAACTTGAGTTGGAGGCCTGTAATGACGTATAGTCTACCGTTCTGTTGGCTCAGTGATTATGGCGTCTGACTGGAAATCTAAAGATCCCCGATTTGAATCTCAGTCTCGGCGGGAATTTTCAACAGTCTTTAACCATACTTTCACGTCCGGCACAGGTTGCTGTGTAATGTGAAATGCGCCAGAACGCTTTCACGGTGCGCATTCCACGATAAACTGTATGTTTCTAGAACCTGTAGGGTTACCGGGTTCGGTTAAGGCGGCTACGATGGGGACGGATTGTGGAGCCAGTAAAAATCCTGTCACCAGGTCATTACGACCGCGTGGGCCTGCACAACGAGTGTTCAGTAATGATTAGAACAATGTACTTTCTGAATGCCTTAGAATTCTAGTCCTAGAACCAACATAAAGTGTTACAATTTTCCTCTAGAAGACCTGACATAGCGTTTATAAATTATTTAGGACTGAAAATATTTCTTTCTGACAGTGAAGTGTTTTCAATATCTAATCTGGAAACATAATTTTGGGTCACTCTGATATCCTAGTCGGCAGGTTAGCCGGGCATGTTGTCGTTCCTAATGTCCTAATAGTCGACACGACATTAAAGTGCAGCCAAAGCAGACCGATTAGAGTTTATACAGGGGGATTTTAAAAATATTAGCTGTTTTTAAGTTACGTGATATAGTTTACACATCTAGCGCGCGATTAACGTCTTGATCTACTAAATCAAGGAGGAAGAATTCAACTAGTATCATTATTTGTTTTCATGAACTTTATATACATGCAGCTTATGAAATGTGATAACAATTTTAGGTTAGTTTATCCCATCTATTCAAATAAAAAGTTGGGGGAGGAGGGGACGCTAATAAGCTGAAGTAGAATGTATAACATAAATCTTATTTTTTTATTTTTTAAAAATACGAATGTATGACTTATCATTCTTTACACAAATACAGCTGATGAATAACACTGATAACTATGACTCCTTTGCAAACTAAATAAACAAAACTCTCAAAAAGGTTATTTAGTATAATAAATTCAAAACCAAAAAAAAAAAAAAAAAAATTATTGGTTGAAGGAAACAACGGTGGACGTCAGTGAGTTTAACATCGTGAAGGACATCATGAAAATGAAAATCGGTATCTTTTCAGAACCTCGAGAAATAAGCACACGTTTGTGGTGATATGTAGAACGGTGAGTATATGAAGAGATTTGTAAGTATAGGTAAGTGAAAAGTCATCAAGATTGTTAACACGCTCCAGGGCGTTATACATATGGGAATAGCGAAGAAGAAAGAAGAAATAAATAAAAATCTTAGCTGAACTTTTACTTATTCATTGGCCTTTCGACTCGTCAACGTTGAGGTCATTAGAATCGGGGAATGATTGGAACAGAAATGGAATTTTGAATGATCCAAACCGGCATACGTATGTAGTGATCTCGTGAAGCCCAAATCTGTATGTCCAAACACGAATCGAACTCGCGTTCTCCAGAGTAGAAAACTTCCATACATTAAAGTTGTTGACATTATGAGAGCGGCCAACATACGGATGTAATAAGGTGGCCGTTATAATGGCTGGTTTCACCGCCACTAAGCGTACGCCGTCGATGCTGAATTATTGAGCCTTAAGTGGATCTGTTGGCGCTGCGGCAGTTAAGTAAATCCGCGAATGCGGCGGCGGCGGGTCTGTTGTCCGGCGGCTGTTTGCGTCCTGCCTAATTGCCGACTAATCTGCGGCGGGCCTCGCGCATACAGATCGCCCGGCGCCCCTGGCTGTCACACCGCCAACAGCTAATTTATAGCCGCCCCCCCAAAACCAGCAGAACAACCTTGACGATACATCACAAACTTTAGTGCACTATTGATTTTAATCATTCCGATCGTAGTGTTTGTACAGAGTGACTCTGTGATGATGTTACAAACTTTCAGTAATTATGCAGAAGGTTAAATGTATCAATTTGAGGTAAGGGACCCTGGTCCGGAAACCACTGAGTAGAACGTTATAAACGAAAATCTTCCTGCTACCTCTGTCAGCTTAAATGCACCAATGTACACAGCGTTTATCACAGACATTCGAACGAGGTTTCTGGAACAGATCCCACTTGTTATACGTCAACGGATGTGGTTCCAAGATGATGGTGGACCCGCCTCAACTTAGACTGAGGGTTCGTGAACACCTGGATCAGACGTGCTCTGAAAAGTGGGTGACCAGAGGAGGTGCTATTCCATGGCCAGCATGTTCACTCGATACCACCCCACTTGATTTTTTTTTCCTAATGTGCGGCCATATGAGATGTCGTGTGTACAAGACACCTGTCGAGACTTGGAGACTGAAGAGGATCTCCTAGCAACAATTCTTGCTTCTTTCTACACTGTTCAAATGACACCAGGACTATTAGTTCTTTGTGCGACGATGCCATGCCTGTATTGACGCTGTGAGACACCGTATTGAACAGCTGTTGTACGAGTAAACGTAGTAGCTTGTGAAACTTGAGCAGGTAAATGGAATTCATTACGATTGTACCGTAGACTTAGGACTTTTCCGTCTCTCTGACATTAAGTTACATAGGCCGTTACTAATCCATTAAAGGGAAATTATCTGAGGGTTTTAGGGAGCATTCAGCAGGAATTCTTTACCTAAGTCATTATCAGGCTTCGGAACTTGGGGCCCTTATTTCGATCGCTGCGCGAGGCTAAGGCAGAACTTGATTTTCGCCTATAACATTCGTGTCGGTAGTTTCCGGATTAGCGTCCTTGATCTCAAATTGATACATTTACCTTTCTACATCATCCATGAAAGTTTGTAACTTCATCACTGAATCAGTCCATCTATTTCTTATCATAAATAGAATGTCAAAAATGACAGAAGAAATTTTGTCAAAGAAATAATTAAAATCTGAGTAGGTTGTTTAATTATTTAAAGACGTAACTTATTGTTCAAATGCAGAACTTGGAGGGTGTGCAAAGAAGAACAGCTAGATTTGTTTGTGGAAAATACCGCAGTAACCAGTCAGTAACTGATATGATAAAGGAGCTGGATTGTGAGTCATTGGAAGACAGGAGGAGGATGAATAGAGCACTGGTAATGAGTACCTGGAAGGATATTGGTCGAAGAATTATGGGTAGTGCACAGTAGGGAAAATATGACCATAAGTAAAAGCTGACACTCGATGTTATGCATACAGGTGTGCGAAAATTTTCGGTTGTGGGTTACGGTGTCAGTTGATTAATTTTTTATTTGTGATTAAAGCTTTGATTTTCTAGCTGCAATATTATGGGAGTTTTTGGTTAAATTGAAATTCAATCTGGACTGAAACATATTGATACAGCTTAGCGAACGAAAAGTTGTACTGAGCATTATTTTATAACAATTTTGTTTAGTGTATTAACTGCGATGAAATGACTTTACAAAAAAAACTACGTCAACTCCCTAGTATTAAATACCATTATCTGGTAATTAAAAGCTTAAACACATTGCTTTGAGAAGCTATTTCCACGATTATAGTCGCTGTCGCCACTTTCAAGTGAAGTTATGACCAGGCAAGAAAATCGAAACTGGTCAGCACTTCATTAGACGATGCCGTCGGAGGCTATGAGCGCCAGAATATAACAACATTTGTCAAGTTCAACGTATCTGTATATTGTTTCTATTGGTCGCCCGATTATTATCTTGAAGACTAGAACAGATGCTGTGTTTGCCTGTAGTAGGTGGGTTCTTGCCTGTTTCGTTGGTACCATAGCCAGAAAACTAAGATACTTTATCAACTAGAGTATATAGTTCTCTATACCAGTGATACAGTAGCGCCCACCGGTGGACATTGAGGAGATCATAGGGGACGTTACTGGTCCAATTGAAATTTAGGGGCCGTTGAGGACTAATAACCATCCCCACACTTTCCAGTATTACATCAGACTTTGAGGGCTACATAAAAGACGTTTCTAATTGCATTCGCATGATCATATCTAGCGAAAAGAGGATTTAGCAATATATTAGCTAAAGAAAGAAATAGATTTTCAATAGTGGAACGCTGCGATTTAAGATTGCTGATGACAAATAAGTCACCAAAAATCAAAAAATTAGTGACATTACGCAAAGCTCAGCCCTCTAACTAATAATATATTTCGTAATATTTATTTTTTTAATTAAACTGCGAACAATGGACCAATTTTATGTATATCTTTTTATAAAGTAATTTTGGAAATATGTCCCTGTTTTCTATATGTGTGATATTGTACACTTCACCCAAGAGAGGCATCATGGAATCACTGTGTCAAAAAGTGGATTACGAGCTGAAAAAAATGGAATACTATGGGCTCTGTTATTTATTACAAGAAGGGGAGACGATGTGTTGCATCATAGCCTTCCCGGGTTTACAGCCAGATTGTTGTACCATAAGAAGATGACAACGTTTCGACAACGTTCTCTGTTGTATTTATCAGGCACTTTGCTATCGAGAATCTAGAAGTTCACTATCAGACATCAGCGGGTTGAGGGGTTTATATTACGTCATGCGCCTGCAGCCAACCACTTGTCGTCGTTGCTCTGTACACAGTCCGCTCCCTCGTGTCGTGTTGGTCTGATCGTGCTAGTTTCGTTGGCGTGTTTTTATTTTTCTCAAAAGGGAACGCTGAGTAATTTTTTGATCGAAAAGGGGGCGATGAGATACTTTTTTTCTAAAAGGAGGCGGAATACTAAAAAAAGGTTGGAGAACTATGATCTGTAGACCCTACCTATGTAAGCTATTGGTGGTTATAACCTACACCTTTCAGCGTATCCCTGACTTCTAATTCTTTTCATAATCTGTTTCTTTGTATCCTTTCCACTTCATTTAAACAATATTCAAATTCTCTCTTCGGTCAGTTAGCAACGATTATTAATAATATTACAACATTTCCTTTTACCTTATATTGATTCTTAACATCTTCCACCAGGGAGGAAATGGGCTACCTGTTTCGACATATTTTTACACTAAGATGCATTTCCACTTTCGTCATTCCGGTTATTATTCCTTTCCATCTTTCTCATCACCTGAAATTAATCTTTATACTGTACCTGGAATAATTTCACGATTTCTCCTTTTAAATAAAACTATAAAATATTTCTAGAATTCTTCTAGTATTATTCCGCACTATACATAACTTTATACAGTATGAACAATTATCATTTCACAACTTCAATGACATCAATATTCTTATTGGTCGCCAGGCGTACAAATTATTAATAATAAATTATCCTTTTATAGCCCGGCAACTCCCTCCCGACACCATTTTCAATTTCAGATCTGCTAGATGGGCTCAATCACTCCCATTCTATCCAACCATTTTTATTCCTCTTTCTTGTTACATGTAATCTCCATGACCAGACAACAGATTACTCATTTGCTGTCGAAGATTCTTAACAAAACCATCTCATTTATATCTTATAACATTATTTTATATTCATTACACACAAAACAAATATTATTCAATTTTATTTCTTAACATTTTACAAATTAAGGGGGCATATGGCTGTTAGATGCTGACATATTCTTTTAAGATATGAGAGACGTTAGCATCAACGACTGATAATCCATCCGAGTATGTGGAGGGGGCAGCTGGGCGACTTTGCAAATTGGCCCGGTGTGCCGGGGCTCCCGCCAAGAGCCCGGCTGCTGATGTTGCTGCGGCGGGCCAGTCGGGCCTAATTGCCGCCTAAACTGGCGCGCCCCCCCCGGCATACAGATGCGGCCGGCCGCTTCATTCGGCTTGTGGAGCACGCGCCCTCGCTACGGACAAACTGCACCACTCGCACGACCACCCGGCCGCTTTCCTCTCTCTCCTTTTTTCCGTTCCCCTTTTCCTGTCCGTCTGCGGACGCACCTCTTGCGCCGGCGGCCAGCGCCTGCAGCTGACAAGTGTTAATTCTGTTGGGGGCGAGCGGACCGGAGACTCGCCGTCAGCACAAATTTTTCGCTGCCGCCGCGAGATCTTCTTTTATCTGTAGGTGACCGCAGCACCGCGGTCTGCCAGAGCCGCTGGGAATTGCCGTCGGTGCAACCCTTCCTCTGGGAAGACGGATCCCACCCCGGCAATGAGCAAAATCCACGTAAGGACTTCACCACTCCACAACAAGTATAACTTGAAAGTACCCAAAACAAGATTTACCCATACAGCACTCTCAACAGAACTCACGTAAATGTTTTCTACGACAGTCTGATATGCATTGTTTGAATTGCTATAAACAGTCGCACAGTGGTAACAATTGATATTACAGTGGAATAACTTCTGAATTGTAATAATTGTAAGGTTAGTAGTATGAATGGTTATTTCCAAAAACGTACATTTTTGCCCATCATTAAGGTTGCAATCCACGCAGACGATAGCAGAAAACCACAACAGATTCCTCACCTTACTTACATTGAACAGCGTACCAACACTATAACGATTCGAAAATCATCTGACAAATAGTACGATCTACGGAGCACCGTATAACTTATAAGATTTACGTTTCGGTGTATTCTTAAAAATACTCACAATACACAAAATATGATAGGACGACGTAGAATTGAGGAACGTTCTGAAATTAAGTTTTTTTTTTGTTTTTTTTTTGTTTTTTTTTTTTAACTGTTGTTGACCAAGGCATAACATACGTGAACACATCTTTAGGTCTAATCACTTAACATACAATCTGAAGTGTACGTTCAATTAAATTTATGTAAGAATAGATATTGTTTTTATTTATTCACTTCCTTTTAAATGCGATTTTCGTTACAGTTTGTTTGTGGTCCCACGGTTAAATTTTAAAATTGGCATCTAAAAATCTGGATTTTACTTTTGGAAAATGGTAGAATGTGAGACTGTTCATGTTGTACGAATGGAAAAGAGTCTCCGTGTAATAATGAAGAACACCTGAAGAGTTTTTAAGGGATTTGTAAAGAATAATAAAAACATAGTAACCACACCCTCGTATTCACTATTAGACTTGTTGTATATTGTGATCTAGGGAATTACCAAGACACAATACTTATGTCACTAGCCTATCATCACATAGGATATAATTATTTTAAACTGATAATAAGCTTTTTTAGCAGGACTTCGAAAAATATCACTGATCCAAATTTTTAGACTTGTATATGTTGTACGTGTTATGAAACGAGTTTAAACCAAAAAACGTATTGTGATAGCAATTTTACTTCTTTTATAACTCGTTATTACAATGTTGCTGCAACGTTTTCAAAGAAATCTAAATGGTTTTAAATGTTGTTTGGCTCTTACAAATTCCATAGTACCAACATACATCAATGAATTCTCTGTGAATTTTCAAAGTGTTTCATAAATATATTACAACTTATTTAGCAACTATAAGATGAAAATTATAATTGAATTGTGTTTACTACAATATCCACACATTTTGTAATTACGATCTGACACAATTTCAAACCACATAACAAATCCACTGATGAGCGAAAAACGACCGAAGCTGGCATTCGGAAGGACATGAATTCAAATTCCTATCAGTTCATACAGATTTTGATTACCAATTGTTCCCCTAAATTACTCCAGATTAATATTGTGACGATTCCTTGAAAATACTGTTGCCAAATTCCTTCCTGTTCCTTGTAGCCACTCCTATATCTTCTCTAATGATCTCGAAGGCGATTATGAGAAAAATCTCAAATTAAAAATGACCAAACCAGGTATTCAACTTGATGGAAAAAGGAAATTTACGAACCTCTTATTAATATTGTTTCCGCTACTACTTTCGAGTTGTATAATAAACATTATTTCATTAATTTTAAAGTAGATAATTGCCTATATTTTTCCGATAACTGACATAATTGTTTTACTAAACATTGTAAGTTTCGTTGTACGACTAGCCCATTTTCCTATTGTTTAAGCTCAGTTGACACTACATCATATTTCTAGAGTTTCAAAAAATACGGAAAAGTATTTTTTTAAATTCAATTGTGAGTAACAAACGTTCTTTGGTGAGGTTCTTTTGACTTCTGTGTTTATAATTACAAAGAAATAAGTAAACAAAACAACGAAACCTTCATTTCGGTTTAATGAACCCGTAGCTCCATTTGATTACGGCGGAAGTAGTTACTGTTGGCAACGTTTTCACTTCTGTTTAGCTACCACGAACACAACCAAACAAAAATCAGTTTCAGTAATTGGGAGAAAATTAAAGTGAACGTAAATACCAGTTATCGGTGACCAAAAAGGATTCAAATTATCGACGATTTTTATATGAGCTCGAGGAACATGCTGCCTTTCATTATGATCTGTTCCAACTCTATTATTTTTAAATTTGTGAACATAAACAGCTTTAGAAAAGAAGTAGTTTTTATAATTTATCTGGACGAATGTTTCACGGTTAGCTAAGGGCAATAAGCTATTAAACTAATTAGCTCAACAATTTTAATTAAGGTTATCAAGGAAACATAGATCTTTTCCTAGAAAAATACAACCCAAAACATTATATTACTCCAAGATAAACTACCACATTTTTATTTTTATATTTAAACATTATAAAAAATGTTTATGGAAGTAAATGGGATAGATGCTAACATAAAATGACACTTTAACTTAAGAAGATGTCCTGAAAAGATCTTAGCTTCCATCATAGATGGAAAAGTTGTCGGAAAACTATGAAACATGAAAATTAAAGTTAATTTTGTGGCAAATACAAGTTTAGTGCTACATTTTGTACATTTATTATTACAACACAGTCTTATAACCTAACTAATAATCTGTGACACAGTGGAAGAAGTTTATGAAATATTTTTGTATTTACAGTGTAATTGCACCATATAAAATAGATATTTACAAAGCAGTATATCGAATTAACTATCGGAATATAAAATTGTACTTTCGAAGAGTTTATGCGAAATTTGGTAGAGCAACATTCAATCTAAGGCGAAATGCTTTCATGTACTGTATGTATTAGTAATTACGAACTTTAGATACCGAATCCTAGACATTCTAATGCTGTCTAGACGGACAAGGCATGCAATTATTTCCTAAATTCGTTTTCGTTGAAATTTATACGGCCGCAAGGATCGCCTTTTAAATGTAGGGAAAAAAACCCTGCTATCAAATGAGTACCGTGGGGGAAACTTCGCGAGAAGGTAATGAAAAAGGACCAGACCGTGTCGCTGACCACGGCACGTCCACTATAGTGCCTACGGTTAGGAAATAGGAATTCTAAGATCTACCTTCATTAATATTACGGGAATACGGCTCGAAAGCTGTGAAAACCCACTGCCTTTAACTAGCTTTTTAATTTCATTACGTCTAATAGAGGAACTATTAACTATACTTGACACTAAATGTGGTACCATCTCAGTGATGCAGTTTTAGTAGTGTGGCGAGCAATTTCACGAGTTAGTTTTGGTTATCTCTGGAGGAATCCTCTAGTTTTCAGTTCCCCAGGCCGTCTCTCTTGCTGCTGGCCGTATGATAGAGCGGCGCCTGGCGTGAGTGGGTAGGCAGCACTGCAATCCACTTGTGAGGCCTTCTGGGGACAACTGAGAACAATTATTTTGTGCTACGTTCTATCGAACTCAGTTGACTGTGTTGTGGCACAAGATCTCTACATAATTTACTAAGCTTCAGGCTAGCAAAATAATAATAATAATACCTAAATGATATTGCCTCCTTCTGCTGGCATTATGATTACTTATAAAACATTACCTCTATTAGTGAAATCAGCCAATCTTTCAGAGGCGATCATCACTGTATTTGCTTCGGGCATTATCGTCTATCAGTTCTCTTATTGCCTTTCTATTTTTATGGAACAAATTGAATTCAAACAGTGCCCCGTCGTAGTAAACATTTTTACTGGCTTTCTCTGTCATGGCAGTCGTTTCAGAGAGAACGTAATCGATGAAGTTATACTAAATACACCCATTCACATGATTACAATTAGTAACATAACACTGTGGATTATTTTTGGAGACGTCGTTTTATGGGATATATTGGTTAAATTCGGTTTACAACTGCTACATTGATTAAAATGTAACATGAAAAATCTTGAAGCCTTCAATGTATGATTATTTGTTGCATTTGCAGATATGAATCAAAAGGATGCACGACTCACTAATAATTTTTTTCGTTATGGTTTTTACGCTTCGTAGGAGATTGGGAGCAAATACTGTAAGGAATACGGCGACGGCTGTTTTGAAATAACCATACGGGAATTCGTGTGCAATGATTTCGGGAAACCATGGTAAACCGGAATATGGATTCTGAACCAGAATGTGAACTCACGTCTTCCAATTCACCTGAAGGGATTCGGTAACTTACTGAAGATCAGCACACGATGACATTATCAAAATTTCGTTAAAAGTACTTGAATCATGAAGAGAATACGTTAATTACGATATTTGTGTTTGTTTTTGTGTCTTATTGATAATACTTAACACAATACTCTAAATGCATTTGTCAGTAAAACATGTGTGAATCGTATTGATAGATAAACAAGATTTAACTATTTTTAAAGATACGAGTATCCTCATCTGTCGATCAGTTTCTAACGCATTTGACAGAGTGAGCAATAAAATGGTTTTAAATAAGCTGAAATCTATTGTATTGGATGAAAAAGTTACTTGTTGCGTACAGGAATTCTTAAAAGCCAGAAAGAAAAGTCTTAGAGCAGAAAATACATTATCAAAAGACGTGGAAGTAAATATGGGAGTGCCACAGGGTGGTGCATTGTGACCATTGCAGTTCATAATTATAATGAATTACTGTGTTGATGGATTATGCTCAGAGTTAAGGTATTTTGCAGATGAATAAAAATGGTATACAATTGGATCAAAAGAGATGAATACTGTGAACAGCTGCCGGGTGACCTTGATAGAATATTTAAATGGGTTGGTAAACATGAAAGAAAGATAAATGCCAAGAAAAATCAGCTTATTAGACATACAGATAAAAAACAAAATGTTAATTACGATTATAGGGTGGGGTCAGAATTATTGCTTGAAGTGTAAATATCTTGGCATAATGTTTGATAACAAACTGAATTGGGCAGGTGGTAAGAAAAGGTTACAAAATCTTTCATTTACTGGAGAGGGTGATGAGAAGATGTACCAGAGAAGTTAGGAAGTTGGGTTAGAGAACTTTGTCAGACCATTTTTTTAATGTGGTGGTGTAGTATGGGATCCACAATTTGGTTATCAAATACAGGAGTTGGAAGGTGTGCAAAGAAGAGCAGCTAGATTTGTTTGTGGAAATTATCGCAGGAAACAATCAGTAACTGATATGATAAGGCAGCTGGGTTGGGAATCATTGGAGGAAAGGAGAAGGGTGAAGAGAGTGCTGGGAATGTGCAGGGCATATGTTGGTGATGGAGCTTGTAGGGAGATTGGTCAAAGAATTAGGATTAGTGCATGAAAGGGGAAAGGCGAACATGACCACAAGCTTGCGCTCGATTTCATGCATAAGGGAGTGGGAAAATTTTCTTTTGTTGGTAAGTGTGTCAGGGATTGGAATAAACTATCAAGTGTAGTGATGAATAATTTTCCAAAAACGCTTAAGGAATTTGGAATTAAAATTTGTAAATCGTAATAGTAAATGGGGCGGGGGATTTAACATTCCAATTATAAAAGAAAATTTTAAAAATAAATATATATATAAAAAGGAGTAAATGGACGACTGGTGTAATTGACTCCATCGCAATTAAAAATTAGTAATAATAATAATAGTAATAATAATGATTTCCTATTGTTGAATTAGCCATCATCATGGATAGTATATTCTGGCGAAGACTTGTGTCACAGATTTGATTTATTAAAATTCAAAAAATTTAGCCAGAAGTATTTCGGAAAACCATAAAAACCAAGATCTGGATTCGTTTTTCATGTTTTACGGTTTGAGGGGGTTGATGCCATTAGAGCAAAGAGTGGATGAAAATTCAAGAAATGGGATGGAAAGTGTCCACAGCCTATTGAAGAAATCATCCCGGCACTCACCTGGAGCGATTTAGGGAAACCATTGAGAACCGATATCTGCATGACTGTACAGATACTTGAATTCGCGTTCTCACGATCATTACAGCTCACCCATCAGGCTCAGTAGAGACGGAGTGGTTATTAAAGATTAAGAGATACAAGTAGTTATTAGAAAAATGACTAGTGTGTAAAATCTCGTGTTCTTTGTTGGTTTTTGAAAACTATCGTTTTGACTGTGTTAAAAGTTTTAATATTCAAAGGCAGGATGGTGAAGTAAAGGAGGAGACTGTTGTCAAGGATATGAATTTTGGGAGCGGGCGGCGCTGTGTCCCTGCGGGTAGCCGATCCGTCATCTCGGATGGCCCGTCATTGTTCTGCAGACTTCACGAGCCATTTGTCTGTGTCGCTCCTCACTAATCAGTTAATGGAAATGGAGTTGTTGCTGGAACGGTGCATTGTGTCTTCCAGGAAGTGTAGGCGTCAAGCCAGATCCCGTAAGCAACTTGTCTGCCGACAGACTCCTAAACAAATACACAACCATTAATGGCTTATTAAATGGGATAGACAGATTTTCTCTAGTAAACACATCCTTTTTCTTGTGCGCTGGAACTTTTTTGAGAAGGTTCGTTCAATTACTTATAATTTTTTGAGAAGTCTGTAATACCTATTAATTATCAAAGAGTTACTTTCTTAAGTTCAGCAAATGTTGCACTATACGTTCATTGCATTTTGAGAAATGGTTATTTTAAACACCGCTGCGTAACATTGCAAAAGTGGTGTTCAGGTAAACCATCTTTTTTTTTACTATCATGGTGATTCTAATACCTATTTCAGCATCTGTAACAAAAAGCTATCATTTGCTAAATCATTATTTCATAACAGAGGACAATTCTCACTTTATTTTCGTCTTAGGATATTTTCCGTTTCTTAATCGCAGAAGTCAAAAAGAAGTTATGATATTGTTTTCTGCGATGAATATTTTTGAGTTCTAGATACAACACGGATATGTTCTTCTTTTCGAATTACTATGGTATCTTCTTTAACTACGTAATACGGTTTTTGAAGCTGCATTTTAAAACCAGAATATTTAGAACATGAAGCGTTTAATAATAAAAAAGTTTCATAAAAATATTCCATCCACAACGGCTCCCTATTTTCATATTACAAATTTTTATGAAAGGTGTATTTTTTTACATATTTTGATATACATCAGATTTAATGAGTTGAATTTATTGTCTTGAGATGATGAATTTGAAGTTGCAACAATATGGAGTGAAACAAATAAGTTTCGTCAGATGATTTCTCAGGCTTCTGCGGCCGTCTTTGTTAATGATTGTAAGATTTTCGGGGTATGCTGCGTTGTTTAATTGATAATCTAAGTTTTCGTCTGCCATTCTACATGCTTCGTCAGAAATACTATTCATGTAGACGAGTGACAAGCATCCCAGAGTAATAAGACGCTGTCTTCGTTGAAGTTGATTATATATATATATATATATATATATATATTAAATTTCTGCTGCCTCTTTCAATCGTGGAAGACAGAACTAATCTTCTCTCCAGAGCAGTCTTGTGTTTTCAAATTTTATTTCGTGCAATTTCTTCAAGTTGAGAAACTATAGGTAAAAATATTTTCTTTTAAATTTATAAACCACACTTACCAAATATAACAGGTTAGATGGTAACAAGGACAGAGGAAAGTAGTTAAATAAAAATAAGTTGTCGAATCCTGTAACTTATTCAAAATTAATTACGGATTAAATGTTATTAGTTAGTGAGCAAAGGAACTTCAAAATAATTTTTATACATATATAGCTGGAACAAAGAATATACCTAGTTCTAAAACATCCTTCAAAGCTATATTATAACTAGAAATATAAATTTAGAATATTAGCTATTATTTTTCGCTTTGTCTACAGTATTTTGTTCTATCACTAAATTGGGTTGAAGCACTATTTTAAGAAAGAACGTTTTGTATCAGAACAACACTATAATGAGGTTAAATTAATTTGTAAATCAAATTCTACAGGCAGACGTAATTTTATAGTATGTTAAAACGTTGTTACCACCAAAATTTGACATTCGTTTACTTTAGTTCTGGGATGAGAAGTTAAAATGGAATGCTTGTATGAGTTGTAATTTTGAACATAAATTATTTATTTCGGTTATTAATAACTGAAGTGGGACTTCCAGACTGATGTTTCATTGAACTCATAAATAGAAATGTTTTTTGCCATGAGAGGAATTAGTCATTTTTCTTTAGAGAAACTGTTCAAAGTAAGAATGTAACGTTGTAAGAATTTCGAATGCTCTCCAGCAAACACACGGTGAAGAATTGGAAAAATTATGCATTCCTTGCATACCAATAAAATTTGTAGCCATCAAACGTGTTAAAAAAAATAATAACCTCATTATATTGTTGTTCTGATACAAAATGTTCTTTCTTAAAATAGTGCTTCAACCCAATTTAGTGATGCATGATGAACTAATAATGTCTACAGAAAATATTGTAGACAAATACAAAAATAGTAGCTTATATTTCTAGCTATAAGTTTTACTTCAGGCAATTGGCCAATATAGCTTTGAAGGATGTTTTAGAACTAGGTATTTGCTTTGTTCCAGCTATCTATAATTGTTAATAGTATGTGTGGATGGCAGTGATGTATCTTCGTGTAGCTGGAGTTGTGTATGAGGGTGAAAGAAGGAAGAGAGTGTTATCCGGTTCCTTCTCTTCCGACTGACACCAACGGACCATTGAGTTTAACGTTCGTAACCGGCGAATGAATCACCATCAACAATGTGATATACCGTAATTTGATAAGGGTTTGGAAGAAGTTTGGGATTTGTCCCATCACTACACCACATAATCACGTGAACAGGAGCAAAGCTCCACCAACATCCAATCACGCTAAACAAATCGAAAAAGGTGAATCAATTATCATCAATGTGTCTCGAAACTTCTAACGCCATATACATTCCAAATACGGTCACTGTGACTATGTTATCATATATTAGCGAACGGTAAAAAAGAAACGAATGTCTGTTTATGATTCTATAATCTTTAGTGTGTACCATTGCCACTTCGTTGCCCGATGTCATTCAACAACATAACTGTATCTGGCTTTTGCTGGCTCCAGTTAATGTGGAGGAATCAATTTTTATTATTAGGGATTTTTCCAGTAGTGTACAATTGATGGTAAGCCACGATTTCTATAATCCAGATGTATGAAAGTTCCAAACTACTCGGTGTGCGTATGGAGTGCATATGACAGTGTTGAAGGCGATCCGTCCGTGAGACGGTAAAGTTCGCGGCGCAACATGAACTACAAATTATCTGAAGAATTACAAGAATATACTCACCCAAACACCCTGAAAGAATCAATGATAAACATACATCTAGCAGGACATTGATGGGCAGTGGTAACATCTGCATAGTAACTGACTTCGCCTTGGAGCTTCGTATGGTAAACAAAATTTCTCAAACTACACAGATTCAGTGGAAAATGCGTCGCCTAAAGTAAATAATATATAGAAATTTTCTCGTTTACAGAAAAATTATTCAAATAGTTTCAAATGTGTTCTAAGAATTGGGAACAACGGCCATTGAAATATTTCTTTACATCAATCTTATGTAAAAATTATGTTTGGTTTTTGTCCGCTTCTTAAACCAGTAGCAACACATACATGTGATACCTAAATACTTGGAAAAGCGAGCGCATATATTGAATATTACTTCTAGATTCATATTATTTCTTTCATCTTGAGATAGAGATATAGTTTCTACATATACACACTTACAAAAAAATCTGTTGTTAGTAAAAGTTATACCATCTCGCCTGTAACCCACAGTGCAGGATGAAATCTATACACTCGAACAATCTCTCTCACTGTATGAATTCCCGTCCGGCTATCCAGATTTGGGTTTTCCATGGTTTCTTTATGGTAGCGAATCATGAACGTCAGGAACACCAAAAGGAAGGAAAACTGGAGCATTTGAAATGTGGCGCTGAAAATTGAGTGGTCAGATAAAGTAGAAAATGAACGTGTTTTGGAAATGATTGATCAGAAAAGAAGCTTGTGGAAGCGTCTTATAGAAAGAAGAAACAGGATTGTTGGTGAAATTTTAAAACATTCGAGATTGAATAATTTGTAAGTGGACGGAACAGTAGAAAGTACGAACTGTAGAAGTAGACAAAGATTAGAATACATGAGGCAGATATTTGAGGACATGGTTTGTAATGGGTATGTTGAGATAAAGAAATATTCAAGTATACTTTATTTTCAAGTTTTTCAATGCTATATTACAATGCAGGAAGAAACAAATGTATTATCTGACATAGGATAGCGGTGGACGCCATCGCAGCCACCGGTTGAGCATCCGGTTGGAAGACCTTATCGATCATCTGATGTAACTGGATGCACGGTGAATTAATGAATAAGTTAGCAACGGTGCAAGAAATAGCAGCCATCGTTCACCAGAACCTTATGAATTTTATCTGTGTGGAATTATGAAAAGATAAACTCTAGGCTAACCTAACTAGTGCCTTATGAATATGAAAGTGTTAAAATCAAAAGCAACATTTCAAAAATTAATTTTTCTATTTTTATTTCACAAATTCCTATTATTTTTCGTCTTCGGAGACTGAAAATCAATCATTCATTAATTGTGATACTATTTCTTTGAAATATGATTCCTCAGTCCTTTTGACATTTATGATCTGTGCAAGTAATTTCTAAACAGGAATGACTGATCAGATTTCATTTAAGATTTTATCGCAAATTAAATGTTCTGTACTCAAAATTACTGGCAATAATTAGATGAAATATAAAGAATCAAATATACATTTTTTAAGTTAGAATAAAACAGTTATATGTAGATCAAATTCTATGAATAAATAACATTAAAAGTAAGGTATGATTAGAGTTCAAGGAGTGAGTATCTAATACAATATGCTATATCTACTTTTTATTTAGTGCTATCTATGCCTCCTTCGTTTTCTCAGTCTATGTACTAGTTACTGATGAATACTATCAGTAAACTGATGTAGTTATGGATAAACTAGCTGTTATTCTCAACTTCTGATATTGTTTTACAAGGAATTATGAGATTAAATCAGGTTTTCTAGCGCAGTTCCTTGCACAGACAGTTTGGCCTAATATGCTGTCAACGCACAATCAAAAATGTCACAAGCACATGGAGAAGTCCAATGAAATCGTGACTCTCAGATATTAGTTAATGTAATGATAATGAATAATACACAAATTTGCGACTATGAGAATTATTTATCATCAAACCATCGAATGTCATTGTTGACCGGGAGATCCCGAAGTGATTCGTCGCGCAATGCGCCCTCATCCGCGGCTAAATAATTTAATCCGGTAATGATACGGATAGGTGACGTTAAGTTTAACACTGATTCATTAAACAGTAAGCTGTGCCACAGGTGATAGTTGTGTTTACATCCTTTGAAAATTCCTGCCGAGGACATTTAGATCTCAAGTCAGACACCCTAATCACTGAGACACCTGATCTCTAATGAACACTAATTTTCGGATACTTTTATCTTAATTTATCAGCTTTTCGATGTCATATCAAAATCAAATATACCCTATTTTACTATTGGAATTATGAGATGATCAGTATTCGAAACCCTATCGACATCCAATCAGCAGTTTTTTTTTGTTGCATGAATTGATTTCAAAGCAAAAAATAGCCGACTTATGGATACGTTTTTCTTATTTCTCGGCTATTCGATGCCACATCAACAAAAAAATATGCGTTAATTTACTACTGGGAAAGTGTGTTGCACGATGTTTGAAATCCTATGAAAATCCGCCCAGTTGTTTTCGCTATATCTATATATATTCTCTCAGTTGAAATTGTTTCGCGCGAAGTATATATAAAAGTCAAATGATTTATGACTAGTTAATTGACTGCGACAACATTTGTAACTATTTACCTCAGTTTGGTACGTCCACTGTTTGAGTGCGCGTACCCAGCGTGGGGGTACGCGGCCAAGATACACGTTGCAAGACTATAAACATTGCAGAACAGAGCCTCTCCATGTAACCAAAAGGTTCCCAACTGGAGACCTGCACGCAACCGCAGGAATCCACTACTGCAAGATAGGATACGACAGCTGGCCACATCCTTCTACATGACAGCCCAAACATCGCAGAACCCATTGACAGCACCACTGGGCGCGTACGGCACTTACTTCGACCGCCACAGAAGACCACTCCCCGTTTTTGAACAAGAATGAAAAAAAAGCAGCACCATAGAAGACATACCGCAAGAAAAGTGACGGAGACGTAAGAAGTACAAAAACCTTCACCACAACCTGCCTGATAACTTCAGAAAGGCACTAATTGCTGAGCGACAACGAATGTCATTATCAATATTCCCATCTATTATTTTTTGACCCACGAATAGTACTGTCTGTATGACTGGAATAATTGATGTTTACTAAATAATAATAATAAAAATATTATTTGGGACAAATAAGAAAAAAGATAGAGCAAATTTCTCGTTACAATTGTATGGACGACTATAAGTAAACATTCTAACCGGGGTAGGGAGGGGGGGAGGGGGAGGGATGGTCTTAAGTGCTTGATTTTTAGGTAGCTATTTATGCATATTTAATATGATTATTTTACCTTGATTTGTAATGAAGAATTTGTAAACATACATAAAGCTAATTGTGTAATAAATTGACCATTTATCTTAACATAATCATGGCCAAACAATAATAAACAATTCAAAAATTCTTCATAACACGACGTGCCATTATAATAACGTATTTTAAGTTAAGTGGACAGACTGGAGGCACAGTGGTTAAGGAGTCTCTCTGGAGATTGTAAAGTCCCCGGTTCAAATCCTGGACTTTGCTGGGATTTACAAGGGCACCTAACCTAACCTTCCTCACTGTCACGTATCTTGTGACGCAGAAATAAATTAAGAAATATTATTAAATACCACTGAAAACGTTAATTGCAGTATCAAAGATGCAGTTAAAATTCATTGTTACTCCTATAACTAATTAATAAAATCCTAGTAATAAAATCTTCATGTTCATCATAAGGCATTTAAAAGGCAAGGAAGCATCAAACGACAACGTCAGGCACAGGACGAACTAAAAAATATACAGTGATATAACATAAAAGCGATATAGGATGGCGATCTATGTCAGTTATACTGAAGAAAGATAGACGATAAAAAAGCAGTTAATATTTTCCAGATGTGACGAGTACATTTAACACAAGTTCAATACTACAGCCCTCCCAGTCGTCTAGGTTTATTCTAAGACGACTTGTTGTCCTTCATCATTTCAGATCTTTTCTAAATGTTTCGAATTACTGAACTTCCCCTCGAAGCTGCGAGACTTCCGCCAGTAAGTGGACTTCCGAGCTGCAGCCCTTTGCATTTCTCTTCGCCTGTTTCTCCCGCCTGCCAATTCTTTTTTTCCCTTTATTCTTCTATTGCAGTCTAAGAGAAACACTTCTCCGTTTTCACACCGCTACGAACACCTAAAAGCAGACGGAACAAATTGCATGTAAATCGACGTAACATAAGGATGACAGATCGTTCTGCATAAATTGCTCCTCGAGGGAGGGTTACGGCGACTATCGATCCAACCGTGAAGGAAAAGCATTTCGAGTCGGTTGCGTTTCCTTTCGGTATTCAATTGATCGCCGACTGAAAACGCCTCTGCTCGGCTTTGGCATCTCATTTAGTTGCGAGCGCCGCGGTGGAACGGGCTTCGTTAGGCGGTCTGCTGGGTGGTAAGAAAAGCAGGCAGTTGTCTCGCTATAGATTTATCGATCTGTCTCAATGTCTGAACATTTCTTGTCCATCGCCACCTATACTGAGAATGCATCAAAGGATTTTATGACAGGCGAAGGCACAATTTACTCGAAGATGTACAAATCAAATATCTTTGATTACAAAGTTAGTCTTTCCGTATTGTCAATGTCATTTGCATTTGAAACAAGCATCCCAGTAATGTCGTCCAGGATAAAAGTATTTACAGTTCCTGTGAAATTTCCGATACCCTAGCAGTATCTCTCCACATCGTTTTGAAAGTATACTGTCAAGCATGGCTGGACTCGCTTTTCGGAGAACGTGAGTTATGCCGTCACCCGGCCATACAGATTTACGTTTTCTATGGTTCCCCCAAATCACACCAGGTGAATGACAGGATGGTTTCTTTAAGGTCATGGCTGAATTCCTTCCCAAACACTGCCCCCAGTCCTTTCCCACAACTGATAACCTCAATATCGACCAAGAAAAATAAAGAGGAAGTTTAGAATACTTAACGCACTCTGTCTCTGAGATAATATTAATAATAGTAGTAACATTGATACGATACACTCATAAAAATTGTAATAGTACCTAAAATCTACCAGGGCATACATTGGATTTGTCAAAAATTAATTAAAACCTAATCGATCTGAACTATATTCTTCCAGACTAAAGATCTAGTGTAAAGTCATCGTTAGCGTATAAATTAAGTAAATCTCAACATTTTCTCGCAATTTTTTTCCGTTTGAAGTTTTCCTCTGTGCATATTACAGCCATTAATTTCAATGTTTATTTACGAACAACAAAAAACACCGTTAGTGGCGTTTATCAAAAAAACAATCGTGACATTCCTAGAATTTGCTATCGCTAATCGCAAGGATTTTGAAGAAATATTTTTCGATTAATATACTTTATCCATAGGGGTGTCCATTAATTACGTGTGGTGAGATAGGGTGGGTCGGCGTCCAGCGAAATCTTACCAAATCTCATCAAGACAGAAATCTCACTTCGTCCTTTTAATTTCTTGAAGTACAGTAGATGGGAAAAAGTATTCTACAAACCACTACCGACGTAGTTTCCAACGTTAGGAGTGAGGGGGAAGGGGGAAAGGGGATCTTACCATCCTTGAAAAGAAGAGGGCTAAAATAACAAAAAAAATAAGGTCTCCAAAATTTACGACGTCGTTTTCAGTGGGGAGGGGCGTTCAGTTCGAAATCTCACCTCACCATGGTGTCCCACCAGATCTCACCAAATCTCACCATGGGGGGGGGGAGGGGGTGCAGATTTCCGTAAAACCACCTCACTTAATTAATGGACGCCCCCAAACCGTCAGATTCCTAAAAGATTAGTAAATGGCGCAAAACATACTGATAAAACTTTGACGTGATTTTAGTTGTACGCTATGCTTTACAAATTTTCTTTATAGCCTGATTTCGAAAACTAAGAAAGGACATAAAACTCGTATATCAAGGACAATTCGCACATTTAAATAACCAATCAACTGAGTTTCGCCTTTCTGTAATGTAATAAATGCTTTCACTTGAAAATATTATTGTTAATATTAATCTATTTTATCTAATATACCACCACGTTATTTAGGTGACCATTGCAGTCAAGTAACGACGACAACACAAGTAGTTTGTTGCTAACATTCAACGGACGTATTTTTTAATTAATTCTTTTGATGACATTTACTTGATTAAACCTTACAGCCAGCTAGGATATTTTTACATATTATATTTCCGTTATGTGTGTATTAGTCTCAAGGTTCCATTACTATAAAAGCGATAGATAGCACACAAAACATTTAATTAAAACCACTCATATCCTCGGGCGGAATCGAACCTGTAACCCTCGGTACGTGTGACTAAGGGCTGCCAGGCTATCCAGGCTGTCGCTTGTAAATTACGGGATAGCACAGAGAAACGGGACCCTCTCTATATTGTCTACTGTTCTGCTCACTCATCTCAACTGATGACTCCGTTGAAGGACTGAATAGTAGCAACCAACTACGAGTTCTAAGTTATAAGTGTATGCAGTGAGCAAAAAGGTGATCGGGAAAGTTCAAACCATTCAATACTACATTATGACGCCAAGTTACAACCTAATCTCTCGTTCGTTTCTAAAAGTAGTGATCAGGGTATGGTATTGTGAATGTCTGTCGACAGTGGTGTCTCTGTTCGAATTCAAAAGACAACCCATATTTCTAAGTTTTTTCTTATAGCAACACAAATGATTTTTTACTTTGAGATATAGCATATTTTCGACGTTTTTTTTTAATGTATATCCTCTGCATGTTAGCGTTCATCATTCGATTATTCAGGAGCGAAAAATTGAAATAATTGTCGTACTATGGAATTTAATTTAATAAATTAATGCATGGTTACAGAATAAAATATCTGCAAGATTCTTTTTCTTGTTATGATCCCATGCCTGATTCCGGGCGTAGGTGGTTACAATGGATTACGTACACCTCCGTGGGAACTCTCATGGGTAGATGAACTGTGGTGGTTTCTAATTGCTTTCCTCAAAGTGTGTTCATACGTGGTATTGTAAGTGTGTAAAAATGTTTGTTTTAAGAATAGAGTATTGTTTGTGCTGTATGATATGAGAGGTGAAGAACGGGGATGCCGTAACCTGGTGGCGGTCCGTTCAAGACAATTATTCCGAAAGACACCGAGGGTCCGCCGAGCTTAATGTCCGTATCCGTCGGACGAATCACTAACAACAGTGTCGTATGTCCTTACGCCATATACACTGCCGGGAGGATTGGGATTTAACCTAGGATTCTGGCACTCAGTCTGGTGATTAGGAACTGTGCAGCGCCAGCTCTCCTTTCCTGCAGGCGAAGTCTGGATGACGAATATTTTTTCCAGCATCAGGACTGGATACAGCTAACGTCTCGTCAGCGCCGGACATCGTCACTGCGCGCAACCAACTAAGCCAACGGGACAGGTGCATATTTGTTAATAGTTATTTACTTTAATATATGCTGAAGGAGTGATAAAATGTGTGAAGAATTGGTAAGGAGTTTCCAGTTCCAGATATTCGCATTCAAGTGTAACTCCTGCCCAGTACACGGAGAGGAATTGGTTTGGTGCAGCGAATAATCACGACTGAATTAACAGTGATTGACATACACGAAACACTGTGTGTCTCAGAGTGCTCAACTAAAATGTCGAGTTGGTATATCAGCAGTCTCTGGTTTGTTGCGTTCGCTGCTGGTGGGGCGTCAGTTGCAGCCAACACAATTCAGGCAAGCTTGTTGCGCTGAGCCACTTGTTCGGATTGAAGAACCTCTCGCATATTGAGCGGACGCTAGGGGAAGGCGCTCTCGTTTCGTTCTCATTCCTCTCGGCTACGTTTTATGATGGTTCGTTATCGAGAAGCACCGAACGGGAAGTGTGGAAGGCGGACAGAAAGCGCGTGGGAGGGAGCCTTGGAGAGACGGAGAGAGATCTTGTGGGCAAATAGCTACCGGAGAGCTGGTCGGCGGGAAACAGACGCGAGCTAAATTTGCTGAAGGCGGGACTGGAGCAATCCAATAGATGAAACGGTGAAAGCGTCCCGCCGGTGTGCTGATAACACGAGGAGTCAAGGGCACCACAAACTACCAGAAATCTCAGGACACTTGTCACTATCTGTCCAAAACGTTTTACCTTCTCCATAAACTACAGAACACAAAAGGTGTAGTTAGAATATTGTATTGCACCCAGACATATATAACTTTACATCTGTGTATCACGTTCATGTTCGCCATATTCATTATCATGATACGTAGTTGTACTGTCAATGCCTCGTACTTTAACGTATCAAATTGATAGTGGCTTCTTCTTCCACGATTCAGTATGTATGTTCCTTTTTGTTTTGTAACATTATCGGTAACTCCCCCCCCCCCCTCCAATGATATTTTTTATTTTTAGTTCACTATTATTTTTATTATTAATATTGAATTATTTTGTATTTATTAATTATAATTATCTTGAATAATAGTATTCATATTTATAACTTGGCTCTTAATATTGTCGGATTTCCATAGACTGTAGTCTGTTTAGTAAACCGGGTAGCTTAGTATGGTTATATCTAAGTACCAATCATAGACGCTGGCCAGCAAAGCTGTGCGTGCAGTGATTGTTGATTGGGCTCCTGCGTTGTCGCAGGGCAGGTCCCGGGGCAATGTGTGTGTCGCACCGCTGGGAGAAGGTTGTATGGCGCTAGTTCTAGCCCTATGTGCACAAGCTAAAATAGCTTGCGAAGTGTATTTGAAACTTGTTTGAATGTAACACAAGTATTTTAAGAGTTGTTTAAAGGACGTTATTGATTAAATTTAGTATTATTTTGACCAATACAGTGAGTTTTTTATTTCTAGACGTTGTAATAATACCTTTAAATTTTTTTGGAGGTTATATGCCAGAGAAATCGTGATTAAAACTAACCGAGTTAACGGTTTGCATGAGTTGATACAGGTGAATTGGGCCATTTTCGCCCACTAATTGAACTGTTAGCTCACAATTGGCTGATTATTTCCAGGATAATTGGTAGCGCACATTTGGCGACTAAAATTTCCACCAAAATATTTTAAATGCCAATTGAAAAATCAGTATAACTGTTACGCTTCATTCCAAATCAAAGTTGTTGATTATTTGTTGTAAAATCTAAATTTGGAGATAAAATGCCACCCAAAAATTCTACTTCTCACCCTTAGACAACAATCACGATTACAGCACTGTTTCGATACCTTGTAATTTATGAGAAATATTTGTGTGTGTGTGTTAAATCTTATTGGTGAAGAGGAGAGAGGGTTAAATAAGACCCCAACCTTGGAGAGTAAATGAAAAATTTTGTGACTCCTCAAGTTACGGAACTTTTCTCATGAGAGTCGACCAAAAAAATATTACGCCAACTCCATTACTAAATTTTCCAAAGGTAAACGCAAGAACTATTTTAAAAATTCCAGTCTGCCGTCAGTGCAAATCATTTTTTTTTTTTTTCGATCGCTTAAACTTGAAAGAATTAAATTTAATGTAATTAACACCACAAATCGATTCATCAAGTTGACAACAGTGAACTCATTCAACCTCGTTGCAATATATTCAATTCCAAGAATAAATAATAATTTATCTAACAAAAAAAAATTGTGTGCTCAAAGAACTTACCATACAGTACATCAATTAAGGTAAAGGGCACATGTTAACTGAGGCTACTTATACTTCTCGCAGTATTCACAGAGGCAGAGTTTTGTGTTTCCAATACAACCTTCGACATTACAAGCTATGTGTCAAGGTGAGCGCCACGCTGCGGCAATACATTACCTTCCAGCTGTACGCATTGGAAAGCAGGCTTGGTCATCTAGGGGTGCCATTCCACACATTCAACTTCGAAGTAAAATCGTCGGCCTCAACGGGGATCCTGTACGCAGTCAGATTCTCTATCACGTGAGCTTCGTGACAAAACGAACATCAAGCAACTAGTCAAAACTTTTTTTCTTCGTATTTAATTTCTTGTTTCGCGTGTATCTGGTTGTTTGGTGTGAATATAAAGTAGGTGGAAAAAAATTAAAATCATAATCCAAGCACACAAAAAGCATTTCAAAATTCAAATTTCGGCTTTTATATACACCATCAAAAAAGTTATTTATTATCATTATTTATTTTAATTTCCATGGAACTATCGCTCCGGTGGGAATTCCCCTAGTCATCAAATTACCCCTTTTTATATTATTATTATTTTCGTATGTTCCCATAACGGAGAACGATAAGCAATCCTAACTGGATACGTTCATTTTGTTTTAAATATTCTTGCTTAGATTTGTCGTTACAGCTTGGTGTCTCTGGTTGATGTAATCTAGTGTGAAAATAATTTTATTATCTTCAAACACGGTCGCCCTTTCCTCTTTAGCTTGTTTTCATAGATAGCATCTAACTACGAACAGATGCACAAGCCATTCATTGTTCTGATAATAACTTTTATTTCAATGAGTTAATAATTTAACATTCTCCACCAACATCATACTATGACCGTTACTTTTATATCGGACTTCTTGTGATACTTCCCAGTTCTTATACTGAATTTACAAACTTAAGGTAACGACTCAACTAAGTCACTCAATTATGTCGCTCCTGGCAACCAACAACATTTCTAACAACAACGACATCAAGGAATCTATTAGTATGCTTGCCTACCATGGAATAATCTGTAATAATCTGTAATATATATGTGAGCGTCACAAGTTCCTCTTTGAGATGTTCTTCTTGCCGGACCAATTTTTTTATTCATTCTTTCACTGACGATTTTCTTTTCTTCAGCAGTCCAGACGCGTTTAGATTTTTCCCTTTTTTTTTCTCTATGAAATAATTTCCCATGAATTCATTTTCTTCACAAAAATCTCTTGGTCTGTGACGACGCCCTCAGGAATGCCTGCAGACTTTAGGTCTTTTCCCACCTCCTCCATCCATGTGGTTTTTGTTTTACTGATTGTGTGTATTCTAAAATTTGTTTTGAGATTCTTTTCTTCTGAAGTCTACTCAGATTTTCATAAAATTTCAGCCTTTTTTTTCTCATGTCTGATTCCATGTTTGACATTTTCTCTGTAGTTTTTGTAGTTTGAAGTCTATACTATCCATCTTCATTCACTCTTGGTCCCAGAATTTTTCTGATAATTTTTTCTTCTTCTTTCTTGAATTGTTCTGTTGATTTTTTCGTGTTCATTGCTAATGTTTCACTTGCGTATGTAAGTGCTGTCTTAATTACCGTGTTATAGTGCCTTATCTTGGCGATGTCTGAAATACATTTTTTGTTGTAAATATTTTGTACTAACCCCATTGCTTTCTTCATTTTCTGTACTCTTGCTTCCTGTGCTTTCCCTTCTAGTCCTGTAGGTTCTATGATTTCGCCTTGGTATTTAAACTGTTTTACCCTGTTGATTTCACCATATTTTGTCCTTAGTGTTTGCGTTTCTATTTTGTTCCGTATGAATTCTGTTTTTTGAAATGAAAGTTGTAATCCTGTTTTTTCTGCGCTATTTGCCTGATGTCCACTTCTTCTTTGTCTGTGATGATAGCTAGGTCGTCAGCAAATGCCAGATATAGTATGTATAGTCCTTTTGTTCCGATTTTTATTTGGGGCCCACAAGTTTTCTGCTTTCAGCTGTGGTTCCCATTCATTCATTACTTTATCTAGTACAATGGTGAGGAGTAGAGGTGAAAATCCGTCTCCCTGTCTTACTCCTGTTCTAATTTCGAATGGTTCAGATATTTCACCCATGAATTTAACTTTGGATATATACTTATTATATATTTATTAAAAAATTTCTATTATAATTTGCGTGTTAAATTTCTCTCCCATTTACTTTTCCAATTTGCAAATTAGTTTTGACTTCGTACTTATAGATCAAAGCATTTAACTATTTTCATAAAAACAACTAAATACATAAAATTATAACATGGCTCATGGCGAATCTCTCATTTCGTTTCATTGGACTTCCTATATTTTCTTTTGATGTACAGTGGTACACAATAACGTTCTACCGATGGCATCATAAAAGAAAAATAACGGTTTTAATTTGATTCGGTCCTCAACAAACTGTACTTTGCTTCAATTACACGAGTGCTAAAAGCAGACATATTACGAGGAAATTCATTGAAATTTAATAGCTTATAACATTATATTGAAATTTACCAACAAAGGGTTTAAAGTGTTCTGATGTGAAGATACATTTGGATTTGGTAAATAGTCATTATTTCTTTTTTTCGTTTTCCTTTGAATACATTGATTACATGACGCTGTTGAAGACGCGATCCTTTGAGCCAGGGATGTTTGAATGTATATATTGCCGACGTGGTGTCGGCAGTGGAGAGGCCTGTTTCACGGTTCTGAGCGGCTTCGCATCGATTGTGGATACAAGTACTGACAAACAGCTGGTCGTGTGAAGCTACGTCAGGCAAAATACCCACTCCGCCAACAATACATCAATATCGATGTGTTTTCGATAGCGGACTACTCCAAGCGATAACCATCGACATGAGGGTGAAAAAAGAGGAACAATCGCATGTGCTGCAACATTCACGAGAGAAGTTCGTGCAGCACGTTTTGCTCTAATGACTACCTTAATGACAGGCCCAAGTAGCGACTCAGTGAAATTTCTGCGTTCATAGCTGAGGGTCAGTTGCGTTTCACGCTGTGCTGCGCCCTACAGGATTTAGTTTTACATAGTGCAACTAATTTAATTGCGACAGAACGCACGCTCCGGTGTCAATTTCCCTACACACCCATTTTTGCACTTTCCTGTACGTGCCTACTTTTTCCCTCTACGAATTTTAAATTTAAATTATTTCAGCGTGTTTGGTAAATTAGTAATCACTTCCCTTGGTAATTAATTCAAAACCATGATTCCCTTTCCTAAGAAAGAAAATTTTCATATACCCTTGTGCCTGAAATCGAGTGCCAGGTCATCTTTTCCCTTCCATGTACCACTCTTAATTCATCCACCCATATCTTTTGACGCCTCATCACCAATATGCGTCTTGTGCACTCCCAAAATTTTCTTTACCACCCTCCTATCTTCTAATGAATTCCATTCCAGCTCCTTTGCCACATCAGTTACTGTTTGAATTCTGCAGTAAAACTGTTTTCTACTATCCCTCCCCCCTTTTTTCTTCCTCAAATGAGGTTTTGAATTTCGGTGGCAAAGATAAATTGAATGTAATTTGTCATACATAATTTTAAAAGTGTTCTTTGAGGTATAATTGGTTTTTTGTTTAAGTCTGATAGTAGAAAAACAATACATTGACTTTTCATGGCATCCAATTTTATGCTTCATTAGAAGTTATATTCATCTTTAAATCCTGTTCAATTACCGTTGGCATACTACTCTTCTTGAAATTTTTTGCATCTATCTTTTATGTCAATTTATCTAGAGCCCATGCCATGGATTTCCTTCTTTTTTCAACTAAACTGAAATTTAGACGACATCTCATAAGTAGTAAATTTCAGTCAGATCAAAGGTGCATCAGGCCTTTTCGCTAATGAAAACCACGAAGCAGTATGTAACAACCATTAGATTACCTCAGAATTTTATAACATAATTGCTAGTGCAATCGATATTCCAGGACGCTGTTGAATATAAAGAGAATTTTCGCCTGAATTTGTATTACATTAGGCTGAGTGTTTACTCCAATCAGTTATCGGTCAAGAAAGGTGAGGAAGGTTAGCAAGAGTAATATTGTTTCAAAATACATTAGTAAGGATTCTGTTGTTTTATATTTGCAGAGATCCCAAGATTCACTTCACCAATTACGAAAAGATACTTAAAAACTATAACAAGTTTGATTGATTTGACGTTGTTAATATATGAACCCTCTGTTTAACACTCTTCCACATCATCTAATGCAGGACGTACAAGGTCTCTATAAGGATACAAGTATATATATATATATATATATATATATATACTTATGGTTTTACGCCTCATTGATGTTGAGGTCATTAGAGGCGGGATGGAACTTGGAACTGGGGACAAGGAACGAGAAGGAATTCGGTCATGGGCTTTTGAAGGAAGTATCCCGGCATTCACCTCGAGTAATTTGGACAAACTATGGAAAACCCGAATCTGGATGCCCGGACGGGGATTCGAACCGGCGTCCTCCCAAATGCGAGGCCAGAGCGTTAAGCACTCACCCACCAAGTTCGGTCTTTAATTAATTTGTAATATAAATCTTTTTTTTATTTGAAGAAATAAAGTTCATTTGCTTTTATTTGTTAAAAGGAAATAAAGTTGTCAATATTTGTTTTGTAAATTCATGGGTTTTTCAATCTTTAGAATGATAATGTTAACCACCCTTTCATTATCAAAATAACAATTTCATATGTAAAAACAAAGATGAATTTCAATTTAGATATCCGGAAGGAAGGACAGCCACGATTGTAGTCATATTGCCGTGAACTATAATTAATTGGTATTTAGCCAATTTTGAAAAACAGAATATTGTAACTTATTCTAAGAATGTTTAAACCAATTAAATAGGGAATTACTAATAACAAATTTCATAGATATATATTTTACTATTACTACTACAACTTAACTTTGATTAATTTAATTCTAAGAACACGTATATCTATAAAAGGATAAATACCAGCCTAGGTGTATAGCAGAACGCAGAAAAGTGTTATTAAATTCTCCATCCTGTTTTGTGTATTTTCTACTCCACAATATGGAACGTTACTTACGGGAATTGGCACAGCGCATAACCTGTCAGGTGAGAGCGCCTCAAACAGACGGAAAATCCCTTAAGCCCAGCAGCAGGGCGTAATGGAGGTCGCGCACCCTGCTCACACGTCTTAGCCCGGGATACGTATCGATAAGTCGACAAACAAGAGAAGCAAAAGTCGATAGCGGCCGGAGTCAGTCGAGATTTAGCCCGGCCTTATCGCAGCCTTTCTAGCGTGGGGCGCGGATTTACAGTGGTAGTCTGGAAAACAAGCCGATGCGTTGCTGTAATTGGAGGGCAGATAAAGGGCGGGTGCCCGTTGTCTCGGCGATATATCAGGGATTATCTTACGGTAAACGGCTGCCGGAATCGTATGTAGATAGTGGGAATTAGCATCGTAACAGCGTCGCTAGCCAACAGGTCTCCCTCGCCTGCCCAGACACTCAAGGACGTCGCGCTGGGCTGCGTCTTATTTCGCACCTGCTGCGATAATGCAGAGTGAAATGTCTTAGCAAAAGTTTCTTTAACTACATATACCAGAATTTGGCATGTATTGAGACTGAATAGTAATTCTTTTTTAATAAAGAAACAGTATGACTTCAAAACTATGTCTAAGACTCACCTATATCTACATACTGTTACGGCTTATGATCGTTTAGAACGTGAGTACCTACCACAAAAAAATCATACAGTTAGGGTTAGGGAAGCTGCACTCATCCTACAATGGCAGTCCCAAACGGCCTCATTAAACCAGTTATTCAATATCTCTGCATTTTTCATGTTCCCAGTAGCTTATTCTTTACCTTTTACCACAATTTCTGATTACTTTCCTTTCCCCTCAGATTTTTAATATAATTATAATTATAATTGCTGTGTACTTCAACTATCTTACAAATCCAAAGTTTTACTGCAAACTGTAAGATATGAACCCAATGTAATAGCGATAAAAAGCTAATGTGCCACATAATAGCTATTATGTGAACGATTTATATATGGATGAAAGGAAAGGGATTGTATGTACGAGGCGTATTTTTGAAGTAACTACCGTTTTGTCACACCGTGACGGCAGCGCTACGGTCGGCGTTCCGCGCATGCGCACTGGGTACCTGCATCTCTTGCCTACGCACTGACGCCATTAAAGTCTAATTCTTCCTTGTTTACATTGTTCACTGAGTGTTTAAGATGCCTCCGATAATCGTGAGTCTCGCCGACTATGAAGTATGGGCTGTTATAAGATTTCTTTGTGCTAAATGCCTAAAACCGATCGATATTCATCGTGAGATCTGTGCAGTTTACGGAAAAAACATTATTAATGATGGAATGATGAGAAAGTGGGTGAGAGCATTTAAAGATGGCCGCACAAATGTGCATGATGAACAACGGAGTGGGCGTCCTTCGGTCGTTAATGAAAGTTTGGTGCAGAAAGTGGACAATTAGGTAAGAGAAAACAGACGCTTTAAGATTTCCTCCTTGTGTGATGACTTTCCTAATGTTTCTCGTAGTGTTTTGTATGGCATTGTGACCGAGCACTTGAATTACCGAAAATTGTGCTCACGTTGGGTACCGAAAATGTTAACGGATGTGCACAAAACCAAACGTTTAGGCAGTGTATTGACTTTCCTTGAGCGGTACCACAACGATGGTGATGATTTCTTAAGCCAAATTGTTACGGGCGATGAGACATGGGTGGCCTACGGCACACCTGAATCAAAGCAACAGTCCATGGAATGGTGGCATTCAGATTCACCCAAAAAAGTGAAGTTCAAGCAAACGATTTCTGCCCGGAAAATCATGTGCACAGTTTTTTGGGACATAAAAGGAGTATTGCTTGTGGAATTTCTGCCTCGTAATGAGACAATCAATGCAGCAGATTATTGTGAGACATTGAACAATCTGCGCCGTTCAATCCAGAACAAAAAACGTGGCATGTTGAGCAAGGGCATCGTTTTGCTGCATGACAATGACCGTCCACATGTCGGCTAATCAGACCAAAGATCTCATCACATCTTTTCGATGGGAAACTCTAGATCATCCTCTGTACAGCCCTGATCAGGAGCCCAGTGACTACCATCTGTTCCTGCACTTGAAGAAACACCTGGGTGGTCAGCGTCTTGAAGACGATAACGAAGTCAAAACAGTTGTGATGCAGTGGTTAACAAGTCAGGCGGCAGACTTCTATGAGGAGGGTTTTCAGAAAACTGGTACTACTTTATGACAAGTGCCTCAATATTGAAGGGAATTATGTAGAAAAGTAGAGTAAGGTACAGACTTTCATGTAAATATAAAATTATTGAGATACATTTGCACTTTTTTTTTTAAATTTCAAAACGGTACTAACTTGTAACGAGCCGCGCTGTCGCTACGTTACAAGGTGCATTTTTATTATATATGTAATAATATAAGAGTAATTTACATAAATCTTGGGCGACCACCTAAATAGATTTTTGTGGTAATTTTATAAAGTACGCAAGATTCCAAGTGAGGACCCGTAATGAAATGATGAACATACAGTGTATCTTGGTAAAGCGAATATTCAGGAATTATTGAGCTATGTAGGCTTGAAGCTAATCTTGGTGTTCCCGAGCCTTGGCGACAAGAAGTCGCGGATTTGGGATTTGCCAGACCACACACTCTGCTCCCTAGGGATAGGCGGTCAACAAGGTTACTCACCGGGCGGGAAATGCCAGAGTCGTCCCCGAACTTAGCCGAATATGTCCGACCTCTGTTCGATACGCTGGCCAAATCACGTATCAGGGATATCACGTGACATTAGGTGCCGACCTGAAGATCCAATCAAAATGAGCGTATAACTCAAAATCCTGGGAATTTTTGTTGTATGTGAGCTTCGAGACTACAAATGGGCGGAGCGAGAAGTTTCCTCGTGGACCGAGGAGCGAGGAGCTGGAGATTCTAACTTCGATCGCACCAGTCTGAGGTTGACTTGGAAAGTTGACTTCTTTCGCTAACTGCAGCTTGCCTTGCTGGAGCGAGCGTATCACCGCAACACAGCCGGTAATGCGATGATGCGCATTGCCAGACCAGAGATGCCTATAGCCGACTTGTGAGATAATCTCACATATCGTGGGTCCGCTACACTCATCACAGACATCAGACGCAGAACTACAATGGTAATTGATTACGACCAAGCCATGTGATTGTGCATTCCGTGAAACAGAACCCGTAAGCGACTTTGAGAGGATAGGTCCATGTTCTCACTTTGTAATTGTAAAAACTCCTGAGCTAGCGGCATAATTTGCCAGAACTAGTTATTTTTGAATGATATATTGTTCATTCTGGCGCCCATGATTTTCTTGTTTAACTGTAAAGTCACAGTATTATGATACCTTTGTCTGAGGTCATCATAACTTGTATTTTTATTGTTCCAATTGTCATTATTTCTTGCATTTTGATTCTGAGATATATTTAAAAGTAAATATACAGTTGTTTGCTTGCTCATGACGGCTAATTGTAACTCTGAGCGTTGCTTTTATGATTTTGCCAATTTGTGTTAATGTTAACGATAAATTCGCTCAGACTTGTAATCGCCAGTGATAAGAAAATAAATGTCATATTGTGACAATTTTTCCTAAATTCCAACTAACGTCGAGATTCTTGCAAAATTAAATAATTTTCCCACTCCTTCATAAAAAAATTAAAATTGAAAGTCCACAATTATTAATCATAAAGGTATGAAATATAATTGTAATGTGGTTTGCCCACCAAGGCACCCACCACAAATTTAAAAAACATGCCTCGTATCTACATAGTGGTAAACGCCTCCATTATAATTCTCTTTGCTTGCGTTAATTATACGATGATTACTATGAGATCTTACTAGTATATGTTTAAATAACAAAAAAATTCCCGATACAGCCGAGGAGGTATTTTTTCTAAACTAGACCCATCAACCTGCTGTCCAAGGAGTGCCATGAAGGAAACTCTGCTGGAAGGTACATAATGGCCGCAGCGTAGTGCTGACTCCTTTACAACCTTCTAGAGTCAGTGTTTGTTATGAATGATAATGCTGAGCTCTTTATCCGTGAATCCTACGGGAAGCGGCAGTAGCCGTAGGATCCCAGAGATGATTCTTTGAAACTGCCATAGCCGAATTCATTCCCCCTTCTGGTCCCTAGTCCTCTTCTACTCTAATGACGCCGATGAGGGGCAAGATCATAAGTGAAAAAACCTCTAAATATATTTCAGCCTTCAATAAATGTAAACACTAACTAAGCAGATAGAACCCTTGTCCGTTGTTCTTCTACTCAGAACCAGGGTATTAATGACATCGCAAGCGTAAAACGTTATTCATAAACAAAGGCAAAATGATAGGTCTACACAAGAGAAAATACTGCTCAGTACCTAACTCAAGGATGTCCAACCAATTTTGCCGATGGGCCACAATTTCAATTCTAAGTTAGCCTGCGGGGTACAGTTTCGATCCTAAGTTAGCCTGCGGGCCACATAATACTTTCCTATAGTTACAGTAGATAATTAAATATAATAAAGAAACAAGTAATGCAGTTAAATTAAGTCTAAAAGTAATAACATCAATTAGTTCTTTGCAGAGTTTTTTTTACAGAGGTTTTTGAGCTAGCATATTCTTGGCCGCTGCTGCTGGCGGACAAATTCAAATATAAGTAACACCGTTGAATTACAGTCAAAAAATAAAAATCATCAATGAGATCTTTGCAGAGGTTTTTGAGCTAGCACATTCTTGAGATCACTAAACTGTCATCAGAACTGATAGCCAGATAATCAGTTCTGATGCGTAACATCGAAATAAAGAAGTTTTAGGGATAGTGGGGGTCGTTTTTGGGATTTTCAGGCTGTTGCTGTAAAAGATTTCAGAACTCAGATTCGAAAATGTTAACATATAGCATATAAAATGCTTCCCAAAAAGCACATTAATATTTGCGTTAATTTACAACACTCAAACTCTAGATGTGTCTCTACATGCTGGTGCACGATGCTGATAACCAAGTCGGTTTCTGCCCGTAGCTTCGCAGATGTACTGGCGAAACCTAGCTCTCTCGGTATCTATCCCGTTCAGCGTGTCATTTCCTGACCAAAGATGGAAAATTGGAAAGCAGTCTGTGGTAGCCTGGAAGTGAGCCATAAACTCGGGGCTCGGAGTGAAGCCACGAAGTGCTTCTCCTCTGGACCCTGGGTTCCATAATGCAAAGCGCCACAACCTCCTGAGAGGCTTTTTACGACTCCGGGGTGAAAGAAGCTATCAAACTTTCCGCGTCTAGGGCGCTTTAAGCCCGTCGGGTGATGCATGATATATACATCGGAGGAGTGGGCTACATAGGTGTTTGTCCGCTGGGGTCGACGAGTACGCGAAGGTTTTAGTGCTGAAGGCGGTGTCTACCTCTTAAATTGGTAACGGTACAGAATGCACCATTCAACACAACCGGCATTTTGTTCTGGCTGTTTTATGGGCTTGTCTCTCTCTGAAACGTCTACAGCGCACAGTATAACCTTAGACATCTCTTATTAATACTATCCTCCTTGTCAGTGTAGTATTCATTGGAGACTGAGAAGTTGCTTTAACAATTTCTCTCATTTATATATAATCATGAACCGTGTTTTTGTAACTTCTTGCTGGGCTTTTTATGCTGAAACTATAGACTTCAGCATTGGGGATTATAAAAAACTGTCTAAGATCGTAAAACTTAGTTTAGTACCAACCAGAGTTGGACTCTCAGAGGTAGGAAGGCCAATCCCATTGCACTGGGACCTACAGCTTTACGTGGAATCCGAAGTTCGAAATGTACTGGCGTACAACTCAAAAATTCCTGACCTCAGCGGCAGTTGATCCCGTGACCGAACCCTAAATTCCTTAACCACTCAGCTAAAAGCCATAAGCAGGTCTTTAATTCACAACGTTCCCAAATCCTCATAATCAATCACTACATTCTGAATAGTTACGAAGGTGTACTATCCTTGAATCCTTGGTTAGAAAACAGTAAACAATTTCACATACAATATAATGGTCCTTCAAAGCAATAATTACATATGTCCATTGACGAAACTAATACTGGACAATATCTTTTAACAAGCTTAATTTATGTGGTAATCAGTTAGGCTTTGGTCACTGTTTTTTTTTTTTAATTCTAATAGCAAGAGTTCACGATATTTACCAACAACAGCCGGTAAAACCTGTAAAATTAATTAAATACCCTTTACGGTGCCTTTTTTTATTGTTTTATGTAGATGAAATGGGACTTTACTTCTCATCTAATTGTCTTAAAAATTATAGTTAGCAACATTTGAATGGAAATATTTACTGTACGATACTATCAGAGAATCTCTAGAAAGACGTGAGATCATCACAGTGAGCGTATTAAAAAAAAGAAAAAATTCTATTTAAGTAAAGTAACAAATGATATATTCAAAATCGTTATCGGTTATTCATTTACTTGCGAGGAGTAGTTAAGAAAACAAGACTCAAAATGTAATCAGAGAGAGATTATAAATTAATCATTTTATTATCGTTCTATTAAAGAATCCGATACATTTATCGGAAGCATAAGTTAAAATTATGAAGTTCGATTGATATTACCATTCTCTTCGACCCAAAAATTGGATTGGTTTTACCGTAGGAGGTACACTGGGCTTGTTTGAAGAGGAAGAATGATGGGTTCGTTTCCTACGTATGTCTGAGGGGTATTGTAGCCTATATTTATAGATGTTGTTCAGTATAGTGCTTTGTTTGTGTTGTGTATAACAAAATCAACTAAGGAAGAGTATGAAATCCAATGCGAACCTATGAAGTAAGGCCTATTCCTCCCTAATAGGTCAGTTTAACTTCCATCAAAATGTAATATCCTTCTTCGGTAGGCACTGTGGAAATGTGGCTACACATCTTGAACGCGGCTGTTCGACTAACCCAGCAGTTTTATTTTTGTTTTTTTATCTAGACCACTACAGTTTTAGGTGTACTTATAAAAATAATATGATATTCAGACACAGCAATGGGAAGACATCAAGCATCGTGAGTGGATCCCGCATTGTAAAAATAAGTATAGAGTATGTAATAGATCGCTGGAGAAGGATTCTCTGAAACTCAAGGAAACTTTAAAGAGTAAGGGCGAACATCGTTGAAATAACTTGATCCATATCTCGCTGAAGCGAGAATCGCTACATGAAAAAATCTATAGCAAGCTGTGTCTGCCTGTTTATTTTCATGTCATCACGCAAAAATCTGGGATGTTTTCACAGTTTAAACCTTATTGTCCACCTTAAAATGTGTGGTATGCCAGATATCGTCCAACATGCATGGGTATCGGACGAACAAATGATAATCTGTTATTAACATTAGAAGATATCCATTAAATATTCTTAATATAATAAGAAGGTTGATACTACACCAAAAGTTAACACCACAATTACCCTAAAGATTCGTAAAAAGGTTGTATTTTTTAAAGAGTTTTACAATGGTCCAGTTTTGGAATACTAAAATTATTTTTTCAAACATTTATCGTTTTTTTTTTTTGTGACTGATGCCTTTCGATTTGCATTTTGGATTCGGAAATATTGTCGTTGAGTTGTGATCTTTGTATTTCGCGCACAATGACTATTATATTCTGACAGTAGTGTACAGCAAATTTTCACCTCTAAATTACGCGTTTGGCGAGGAGAATGATGCAAAACACGTCAACGATTGATGGTGGATAACTCATGAAATTGTGCGGGTTTTGTTGCGTCTACGAAATGTGGGGCTTGAGCAGATTTTTAGCAAGGAATTCTGGTACAGCCTCCGATAATATTGTCATTGGAAAATCAGAACATTTATTTTATGCGCATTCGTCACACACATATGTCTACGTAAATAAATAAATCAGGATATCTGAAACAATGTGAAAACGTATGTTACACCCTTCTGATGCTGAGAGTAGACAGTGTAGACGAGCGATAAAATGAAACGATCTGTACTTCTTATATTTTTATTTTCTTCCGTCTGTGTCTTTATTACTCAATATTAGTGATCCAATATCAAATTTACAAGTAACCGTTTTTAAATTTATTTCCCTGCTTGGTAGCTAATACATAGGGTCCTTGTGATGGTCGGTCCCTTAACGTGGCGCTGGTCAAATATTTAAGGGACCCTCCCCCGCAGAAGCCTTTGTTTAATGTTGGCCAGACAGTGTCTCCGCTCCGCCATGATTTAGCTGTGTAATTCCCGCGGCTGCTCGCCCAACTTTGTATCGGCTGCTAGAGTTGTCGACCAGGGGTATACACAGACAGTCACGCTTTCTCTCAGCTGGAGCGCGACCCACAAACGCTAGCATAAACATCACAACTAGTTAAGGGACCGCTAGTGCAGTATCTGTCTCACCCTACGGAAATCCTCGATTCGATCTGGCATGTTTCAATTCAGTATCGAAGGTGTCTGCTGATTTGATTTCAGTTATTATCCTGTCGGTTTAACACATGTTTTACAACACCTTTGTGAATATTAGGAAAACAAATTTTTTGTACCAATAATTACATGCATAACAGTTGATTGAAGTAACTAAATAGCTGACATCTCTAGAAGTCACAGCTTCTAAATGCAATGGTATTCTTCAGCGAATATCGTTCTAAATTGTAAGTATTGTAGAGTTGACAAAATATACCAAACTTCGAGAATTAGGACTTATTTCCTCTTGTATTTTCCTAGGGCTGATCCACATTCTTCTTACATTGGGCCAACGGAGATGGTGAGAAAATATTCATGATATAAAATATTTGGCGCTTATAAAACTTAATCTTTGTTTAATAATAATACAAAAATATTGAAAATCCATCAAATGAAATTAACGTTTGGTATAATTAACGTATCTTCCCGTATTCCCTCATCTCTTAAACTCACTTGACCAAGTTACTGTGTGGTACATCTGATGCAACTGCAACGTCATCAAACGTAAAAGAGTAAAGGACTTATTTTGCCCTTAAGCCCTTATATGAAAGCATTTACTTCTATTAAATTAATTTCACTCCTTCGTTAGAAACTATGGTTAGAATAATGAATGGTTGGCAGCTATTAGTCAGTCAATCATCAAACAAGGCTATTGGATTGGAAAATAAATATTTAAAGTTTCACTTGGGCCAGTTCTGACTGCTATGTTCGTACGAACTGCATAGTCAGTTATTTAAATACCAACTATATTAATCAAAAATTAGGATTAGGCAGAGGAAAATTAAAGATAGATTGCCTAGCATTTGCAGACCTTAGCAATCTTAACCCGTGACATTGCAATAGCCCAAAAACAGATCGAACTCTTGAAAGAAGTAGCGGAGAAAGTAGGTCTACAGATTTCATTCGAGAAAACAGAATTTATGACCTGCAATAAAGAAACACCAAACTACATGGAGACAAAATATGGAAAAATTAAACGAGTCTCATACTTCAAGTATCTCGGTGAAACAATTCAAGAGAATGGAACTGAAGCAAAAGCTAATGAAATTCGATGTCAGAAGATGGAACCAGCTTATCGCCTAACACAAAATGTCTACAACAAAAAATGCATCTCCAAGCACACAAAACTGAGACATTACAATACAGTTATTAAACCAGAATGTCTTTATGGATCAGAAACACTTATTTTTAACAGAAAAAAAGATATAGAAAACATTGAGAAAAAAGAACGCAAAATTATAAGGAAAATTTTGGGCCCAAGACTCATAGGAGACCAGTACAGACTCAAAAGTAATCAGGAAATTCTACAATATGCAGACATTGACAGTGATATTAGAAAACGTCGACTAAAATTTTATGGACACATCAAAAGAATGAACCCTAACAGACTTACAAGACAAATAGTTCAATTCCATGAAAATCGAAGTAAATCAGTATCGGATACAATGAAATGGATTGGAGAAATCAAGAAAGACCTCAAATTAGCAGGAATTGTTCCAGAAGATTTCGAAAACAGAGACACATTTAAATCAAAAATTTACAAGTGGGAAGTAGATTAAAGAAAAGATCAGGAACAACATGGTCTGATGAGAGAAAAGAAGCCCATAGCAAGCATATGAAGGAAATATGGGCACAAAGGAAAGCGAACAAACGCTTCTGAGTACTTTGCGTAGTCCTAATGGACTTATCCGCAAATAATATTATACAGGGTGAGTCAAAAGTCGCAGTACACCCTTTTATTTCAAAAACTCTGCAGGAATTGGGAAACCTGAATATTCCAGTAAGGTATTGGTGAGGTGGTCTATCTTTTACGGTATGTACCGAACATGGGCGCCATCTTGAAATCGGCCATCTTGAATCTAAGTCAATTTTTTTAAATGGAAAGGGGGTCGTGTGACACATCAAATAACATCAGAATTTTCTCACAAGTTCATTCCTGTAAACAGATTTGAAATAGCAGTTGCGGTTCAAAAGTTACATAGCTTTTTTGTTGCAGATAACTGAAGATGGCTTTGACCAAGGAGGAGAGAATTGAAATCATTTTGATGTCTGGAAAACGAAGTTTCCGTGTCATAGCTGCAGATTTTAACAACCGGCACGCAGAAAGACCTCCAATTTCACACAACACTGTCAGGTGCTTAATTTCCAAATTCCGAGAAACTGGGACTGTGGCTGACAAGGCACGGAGTGGCCGCCCAAAAAGTGCTACTGACGAGACAACCTCAACAATGGTTTTGGCGTCCTTCGTGAAGCGCCCACGACGTTTGTCAGCAGAATGTGGAATCAGCCAGTCATCGATCATACGAATCCTTCATGCCCATCGATGGCATCCATTCAAGATTCAGTTACTCCAGCACCTAGCAGAGGATGACCCAGACAGTTTTGCACGTGGTCCTTAGAGGATCCCTCTTTTGCACAAAGCATCTTGTTCAGTGATGAGGCAAACTTTTATGTCAGTGGTGAAGTTAACCGTCACAACCACGGTTGTTAAAATCTGCAACTATGCACGGAAACTTCGTTCTCCAGACATCAAAATGATTTCAATTCTCTCCTCCTTGGTCAAAGCCATCTTCAGTTATCTGCAACAAAAAAGTTACGTAACTTTTGAACCGCAACTGCTATTTCAAATCTGTTTACAGGAATGAACTTGTGAGAAAATTCTGATGTTATTTGATGTGTCACACGACCCCCTTTCCATTTAAAAAAATTGACTTAGATTCAAGATGGCCGATTTCAAGATGGCGCCCATGTTCGGTACATACCGTAAAAGATAGACCACCTCACCAATACCTTACTGGAATATTCAGGTTTCCCAATTCCTGCAGAGTTTTTGAAATAAAAGGGTGTACTGCGACTTTTGACTCACCCTGTATACAAAAATTAGGAATTTAAATTCACAATTAAGGGATCTGTGCTTGATTATGTTATGGAATTTCATAGTGTTTATTTTGGTAAATTTACTAGCTCATCTTTCCTTGTTTCCGTTTAGATCTGTGGTAAAGAAATTGGATATAATTGATGTCTTCGTATCATCTTGTAACAGCCCTAAGACCCAGCACTATTATGAAATTTTGTTTTAAGAATTATTTATAGCAAGGTGGAAGACGATTTATTATGGATTTGTATATTTTTCGTCGTATAAATAAACATTGTATTATAGAGATAAAATGTGTAAATGATATGTAACTCAATCATGGACAGTATTAAGTCTTTATTGTAAGTATTGATGTGAGCCATGATGTTTGCTATTTTGAATGGTTTAAATTGATAATTTTGTGTGTAAATGCCTGTAAATATCTTTAATTTTCATTCCGAGTGTTTCATAATGATAGAGAATAGATTTGAATTAGTTCTGATTATTTTATCGCGGTTTTAACTGTCGGCCACATAATCAACGCTCGATAAACATCTGTCGACCTTCTTTGTATTATGGATGTTTCTCTAACGATTACCTAAACAAGCGGCTGAGGCGAGGAGTTAGTATGAGTTGCCGTTATTTAACAGTTTCAAATATTCTGCCACAGTCCAAACGTATTGGTGCTTTAGTATCTTTGGACGAGTCTATTGCCAATGCGCGTGTAATGTAATACGAAACTTTCGACGAAATAAAAGTGGAGTGAAAAGAGATTCGCCGGTGATGTCATTTCCTAGAACTATTTAAACCGTTCAAAAGCCATAGTAATCAGTATCCTTTGGTGGAAGGTTGAATCCACCTGGCGACCAACGACAGAAACCTATGTATAGGAGGCCCAAGTAATTAAAGGTAATCATCATTAATTGACAACAGGGTGAATTAGTTAATTACCGATATGCTCATCAACCTGTACCATGCAATTAGCTGAAAGCTTCCTATTCGACAGGACATTCGTTGTCCGTGAAGTTATCGGCTTAGTTAAGAAGATATAGCGTAAAATGCAAATGAATGTAAGAGCCACCGTACGCGGAGGCCTTGTGAAGGCAGCTCCTTTGTTGATGTCATTGTCACCGCTGTTTCCGTCTCCGGCGGTCCAACCGCCGCCGCCACCTCCCTCCGTCTGTCGTATCGAGTGGCTGTTTGCTGTCACAGGGTATTTCTGCCGTCGTCTCGCGACATGCTTTATTGCCTGCGAGACGCGGCGGCGCCGTCGCCGGGCGCCGATAAGAGGCCGGAAAAGCGTCGTCGCCGCCATAATTCTTGTCGGCCTGCCATCGCCGCGTTTTATGGCAGCAACTGTGCGTTAGCGCGCCCAAATGGCCCCGAGTAAGCGGTCCCGCCACTTTCTTGTGAGTAGTTGTTACGTCCACTAGGCAGCAGCGTTCAGATCGTTAAATACGTGTCATCCCAACGGCAATCATCACTTTAACGTTGTATACGGCGAGCTGTAAATAATAACGCCGAGGTGTCATAGAATTTAATAGCATTTAACGTAGCAGCAATTCAGGAACTGCTGCAGACACTTGTTTCAGGAGTAATATCGTGACCTGCGCAGGGCAGTAAGTTTACCTCATGCTTCAACAGTATATTAAAAATAGGCAGTAAAAGTGGTTACAATATTCTTTCTTAACAAAATATCAAATGTCACCGATGCAACTATGACAATATCACACTCCACCCATCATATTTGTATTATTATTAGTTTCCTTAACTAATTATTATTTGAGTGTGGATAATTGGGTAGTTGACTAAATTTGAAAAATAGGTTAATACTTCACCTTATTATCTATTTTACTCAAAAAACATCTTATTTTGTAAAGAATCGAACATTTACATTATGTATTTTGCATTTGTAAAAGCGAATTTAAATTTAGCTCAAAAACGCTCTAGACTGTCATGGCGTCTTGGATGACGTCATAGCGTCTGATATGAATGTAAACAGTCGTGTACGTATATGGCAGGTATAGATTTTCTTTAGTTAAACATGAGTTCCTCGTTTTATAAGTTCTGTGTAGTGCCGAAGTGTAGAAGCACAACAATAAAAACACCAGATAAGTTATTTATAAATGTTCCAAACAATGAAAAAATACGGAGAAAGTGGTTAAAACTTGCAAGGAGGGAGGATGCTCACAGTTTACCTGCAGACAGAAGTATCTATTTTTGTGAAGACCATTTTGATGTAAGTGTTTGTGCATAATATATTTCTAAATCCAAAGCAAAAATGATGAATTTTGCAGAACCACTACTTTTCAAGTAATGATAATGGAATAAGGTACCGTATGAGTTGAGTTTGTTTTGGTTTTATGTGATAAAATCTTTCTTTAGTGCTATTTTTCATAGAATAAACATCATTAAGTGGCGCCACAATCTGGTGATAGATTCTTAAGCAGCTTGACGAAACAATTCGAAAATAAAGAATAATTGTTTTTAATTTATCTCTTGGTTCTCGAGATATCGTAACTGAAAGGCTGATATGAAGCTTACTTGGGAACCATCAGACCTGTTCCGAACGGATTTCGATCCCCCGAGTATATGTTGAAAGGTAATAACTCCATATGTCTGTATTATAATAATTTCTTCAAAATGAGTCCTAGGTAATGAGATATTAACGCGCAAAAATTTGTGAATATTGTTTAAATTTCATAATTTTAGTGTATTGTTTCGCAGTTTCAGCGTGGCGTATCGGTAGCGTGCTTGCTTAGCATTTTGCGAACCCGTGTTCAAATCCCCATACTGGAAAATATTTTTATTTATTTTTTTATATGCAGAAATCATTAAGCATTGATTTTATTTCATTTACGAATTTTTATTATGTAAAATAACTTTTAAAACAAAATATTACAGAATATACAGTCCCAACTTTTTTTATATAATCATTAATTCATTGTTTATTGTTGATTTTTTTTCTTTTTTATGAAACAGGTATATTTCATGTTCTACAAAGGAAATGGAACTTTAACAGAATATCTCTTTTATGGTCGTAGCATTGTAATAAAAATTGGTTATTTTATCTATTGTAAGTAATTATATTACTGTAAGTAATTATATTATTGTAAATAATGTTTTAATAGTTATTTCGCATAATAAAAATTCGTAAATGAATTTTAAATGAAATAAAATCAATGCTCAATGATTACTGCATATAAAAAAAGAAATAAAAATATTTGCTAGTATGGGGATTTGAACCCGGGTTCGCAAAATGCTAAGCAAGAGCACTACCGATACGCCACGCTGAAACTGCTAAGCAACAGGTTAAAATTATAATATTTAAACAATATTTACAAATGTTTGCGCGTTAATTTCTCTATACGTAGGTCTCATTTTGAAGAAATAATTGTAACAGAGACATATGGAGTTATTCCCTTCAACATATACTCGGGGGATCGAAATCCGTTCTGAACACGTCTGATGGTCTCCAAGTTAGAACAGTCTGGAAACTGGCAGTGCCATACCTTTAAAATTTACCACACCTGTTTTTGAGGATATATTTTTCTAGAAAAGGTTTATATATATATATAAAAAACCATATCTTAGGCGTGATGCAGCTGAAAAGTTAAGACACGGCACGAACAAAGAACTATAACTCATTTTTAACGTGCTATATCTCGAAAACGAAGCAAGATATCAAAAAACATTATTCTTTATTTACGATTTGTTTCGTCGAATTCTACAAGAATTCGTTATCAGATTGCGACGTCACGGTAATTATAGAACTCCCTAACAGTTGCTTATACTTCGCAAAAGTAACATCAAAACCATATCAATTAACTTATAAACCTACGTCTAAGCAATAGATTATTGTTTACGAAACTGATTTCAGCTTATAATATATATTTGACACTTGTATATGTTTACATGGAAGTTTTTACATTGCGGAATTCCGACGAGCAGAAGTCTATGTTTGAGGCGAAAAATCTTCCAACGGCTACGGCGTCAATTTTGGGCAAATTACAACTGGTTGCTTTGCTAAAACCTTGTTCCATAATGAATTAGACTTCTCTTTCACCAAATAATTAACAATAACTAAATTAGCAACACAGAAGTTGCTACAAACGAAAAATTTACTACGCAAGGTGTTCTATTACATGTAAATGTCAACCACTTCTGTGGCGCAAGGTAAGCTATGACGTAATGCTTTCTCATTGGCATTCGCGGTCACGTGTCACTATGGTTGATTTTGTCGATTTTATTTTCTATAAATAATTATAATCTTTATCTTTTATATTAAATAAGGTTGTTTTTTGTTAACTCCTTAGCATGATTAATCATTAAAAACTACTATACGCCCGATTTATTCTTAGTGGAAACAAGCCAATTGTATTGATATGTGTAAATTAATTTGTGTATGGTAGGACTTTCACAAGCCGTAGTATGTATATTTTTTGTGGTAGCGATAAGTAGTATAAGAATCTTTGGCTGATAACAGTGGGTAAGATGGACGACCGCAAGCATTGAAGCGTGACGCGTGTGAGGGACGAAATGTCTATTATATGGAAAGTTTAATGTTTGATTTTGATGTCTGATGTTATTCCAAGAAGAGATGTAAAGAATATTTAAATGTTAATTTTGAGTTACTTTTAAATCAACCATTTTTTTTTTAAAATATAGTAACAATAATTTGCATTACTATGGCGGATCTAAATTAGCCAAGATCATTTTACCTTAAAGATAAATCAGCAGTATCTTGCATGTGTTCGTGATAACACAGGCTTTTCGTCTATAACAAGCTGTATTTCCCTATGCATTGGAAATTTTTATTAATGTATGTAATCCTTCGGGAGCTGACCTGATGATTATCAGCAGCTAATTATCCTCACTAATTAGAGGAAGGCTCATAATTGGCTACATATCCTAGGATTATGACAGCTCATACACTGAAAATACTCTCCAAAACACTATTTTACAGTCTAGTTGCTAGGTTCTTAATGGCAAACTTCTTTTCTCGCGATTTTGCAAGTGAGCCCACAAATATTACATCATGTCGTAAGTTGTTGATAAGCTGATACACGTTTTGTTAAGAATTATGTTTCTGTCATTACTGTACCGCAACATTACTCAGTCTGTGCTCCGCTGACACGCAGTCGTTCTCGAATATAGGGCAGGTGGTCCATAGACATAATTTTATTGAAACTAATTTAAAGATATCACGATAAAAATTAAATTAGCGAAAATTGTTCACATAAAATGGAGACTTACTCGTACTATATAATGCTATAAGTACGTATAAGGACTGCACAAAACTTACTAAAAGCCATGAATGTTTCAACTACAATAAAAAAATCTGGTATTTTATATTTATGATTGCATTGTTTCTTTAATAGTTTATTGACTAAATACGTTCCAGAGAGTGCTATTGCTTATGAGAATTAAGCTGCTGACCATTTCACGAGTTCTTTACTGACTTAAAGGACCGTCCAACGAATGGTATACTATGATCGATTAATAATATACAAAAAGTTAGGCCCATTTAAATTAGTGTACGTATAATTATTTTTGACATTTTACTGGTTCTAGAATTGAAAGAGGCTGAGAAATACTCTTGTATTGTATTACATACGCTCCAATATCTATCGAAGCCAAGGTATTGTAAAGAATTCTCCTTCTGTGTTGATTGTCGTATTGAAAACATTCCTACACCGATGTTCAGCACATCTGTAGATGAAATTCTCCATATATAAGATTTATTTCGTCTCCTTAACGTTTGTCTTCGATAAAATTATATTTTCTGGATGATAGTTCCACATGATGAGTGATGGCAAGGAGCCGTCCTCTAAATCGACAGAAAAATTAACACCTCATACAAAATAATATCTGGATACATGTTTCGTGAGGTGAAATAAGATCGAAAAAATGTCGAATTTTCCAGACATATTAGTAAGATTAAATCAGAAGAAAACATATATTATTCTTTGTGTTCAAAGCTATTGGCAGCAGACATGACACTTAAATGTGTAAGTTTATCCACAATCATTATTAAATCTAAACACTCCATTACGTCGCCTCCATTATTTGAGAGTACTTAGATTTCTTATCCAAGAGAACACCAGTTAGTTTCTACTCTTTCAACATTCAGCGCATTAACCCTCTTGCCTTTGCTTGAAATTATTATTACTACTAGTATTATTACTCTGCGATTCACTAAAAGAGGGTGGTGAAAGATGCATTGCATCTATCCTAAGGTGTAATCATTTGTGGACTGAAAGGGATATACGGGATATGACAAGAGGCACTCATGGCCTACTTTGAGGAATCACTCCGGCATTTGCTTGGAACGATGGCTTTCAGTTTGGATTTCTGCACGGTTTAATTCATCATCATTAATGGAATCCTGTAGTTACCATCATTCAGGATATGCTCGGAAAATCTAGCGTCCAACGTGTAATGAAACTACATTCGATATTTAGAAGTTTGTTGTACTGTGCCGTTAAACTTCTAAGTATTTCAAACTATATTCACCTTTTTGTTTGGTTAAAGAACTCTCACTAGGAAGACTCAAGTGTACTAACTTCCCGGCACTCCTGAAAACGATGATTTGAATCAATATTGTAGAGTTATTTTAACGCCACAACGTTTATAATTAATATGGGTAAATTCAGCGCTAATATAAACGAAGGGCCGCTGATTCAGGGAGAGATGTTTACGTCTTTCTCCTGTCACGTAGACATACAGTGACAATTACATCCAATAAGAATAATATGGTATTAAATGAACACTACATTACAATATAATCCTCTCGCGTGTCCAGCCGGATGGTGTTGTATAATCACGACGTTTCGACAGATAGCCCTACTGTCTTCATCAGGATTCAGGTCTCTTCTAGCTGTCGCAAGCTGCCTGTCACCGCCTAGACTGGCTTAGTCTCCTATCGAACTTCCTTATAAACATTCAGGAATGGCGAGCAAAATCTTGGGCTCACTAGGCGATGCTGGTAGGCCCACTCTTATTGGTCGGAAAGTTGTGTTTTATAACACCCTCCGGCTGGACGCCTGAGAGATTATATTGCATCAGTACGCCGGGAAAGTCTCGATTCGAACACTACATTATTTACTATTAAGTGGCTTCACCGTAGTCACCCTCAAGTCTTTTTCGCCATGTTTTACAATGACCCTACCGTATGTTAAGTAGTTAAATTATTGGCTTGGTCGGTTAAGGAGTGAAAACGAAGCTCAGTTGATGCCATCTGATCCTCCAAATCACCTCCGGTACAACTTTAGGAAAATGTTTAATGGAAATCCATACACACTAATTCGAGAATATAAGAACGGATTTGATTGTTTAATCTACGAAGGAAGCAAGGGCGAAGAAAACGTAGAAAGTGGCATGGAAATAAACTAAGAAATTGATGAGATTTTTAGAGGACTTGTTTGGATCAAGGAATTTTTATGCTGATATTAACAGATATTGAGTTTGGCAGAAAATTACATAAAATTATTCCAAGAATTAGGTAAAAGCTACTGGCTAAAATTCAAATATCCTCATTATTTTCAGTTCCAGACAGTAAAAATTTTTGCCAGGTATTCACTCTTATGAGAACATAAGGCGAATGTCTGCGGACGAAAAATAGCTACAAAAATAAAGAAACGTTATATGATTTAGAACAGTAATTAAAATGACATTTAAACTTCTGCATGAAAAACTGGGTCTAAATTTCACATGTTAGAACATTTTGACAGACAGAAGTATTTCTAACTTAAACGCTGCTTGAAGATGATACGCATTTTGTCAGTTTGTTTAGAAGACTAACTTCCAAGCAGCGGAAGACACTACCCAACTTTCTTATTTATTCGCGATGTTTTTTTGCATTAAATGAAACAAAGAGAAGCGGGAACTTTCTCATTTTTCCCCTTTTTAGCACCCCTCAGTCCAGCACATTTGCCACAGGATTACAAAAGAGCATTCTAATTTTTTACTTTATTTCCATCTCTTGTTAAGCGTAGCATTCTTAATGACCATGTTTTCTGAAGTCTCTGTCAAAAAGAGGAATGGTTCTAATGGAAGAGGGATGTAAGGCATTACGCCGCTTGTCTCCACAGCTCCCCTCTACATTTTCACGCTTCTTTGCAATCATAATAACCTGGGATGTTCATCCTTCACTTCACCCTCTCACTTTTCTCATTAGGCGCTCTGACGGCTTTAAGATATTACATTCGAGTGACAAACATTTTGTGAAAGCAAAAATACAACAGTGCAGTTACTTATTCAACTAATCTGTTGCGAATGATCTGTCTCAGAAGAAACCTAAGCTCATTATTTGAAAAGCTTTCTGCAACTATCTTCTGAGGCTCTTGAAAATAGATTGTTCATTTATATTGTTGCGGACATGGTGAAGAGGTTAAATTGTATTTGAACCTCACAAAGGCAGTTAGAGCGTTGTGGTGTCATAGGTTATGGCGCCTAATGGGAGTACCCCGGTTCGAATCCCTGTCTCAGCTGAAATTTTAAAGACCCTTAACCGGATATTCACCTCTGGTACAGCTTGATGTGTAATGCGGAGTACGCCAAAATGCTTCCGTGGTTCTTAATCTACTCTGAACTGTAGCTTTCCTCTTCCCAGTAGGATTACCAGGACATATTAGATACGTTGCAAAGTAACTGGCCATCCTGCCTCTGATACGAGGCTTAGTATTCCTCCAACCTTAATATACAATCAACATTTTGGTTGATGACCCCGATTAGTTTAAAGCCAATCGCAGTAATTACGATAAACCAATTATAATGCCACTACATGTCTTGAGAAATGTAAAAGCCGATATAGAATTATGTTTCAAGGCAGTTTCGGGCAGTTACGGAGATGAATACTAGAATGGTCAAAATTTAAATGCTTGAAGTACACCTTTCACGAAGAGAATATATTCCTATCTTTGTATTATGTTTACACGGGTGCTTGCCCACTCATATGAAGACGGACGTTAGCATTAAAGTATTATTGTGTACACGCACTAAAGATGCAATTAAAATAATTTAGTTACTTTAAAAAATATAATTTTATGTTAAAATAGAACTTGCAGTAACATTTGCGGATTAATAAATAATAAATAGTTCCAATAGTTTAATAATAAAATGTTTGTTTGTACATTTTTTTATGCATTGATACATCACTTCATGTTTTTGTCGGGTACACGTTCCGAAAAGTTAAAATATGTTTGTAGTGTCTTATATCTCAAAATCATTTGGACTAAATGTTTTAATACCAGCGACCTTGAAACTAATTTTATTGAGACGAAAGTTGGTGAAGAAACCTCGAAGAATATCAAGTGTAATAACAAAATTCCATCCAAGTGAAGATCTGACTTGTGCTCTTGATTTGTAGATTATTGTGATTAAACATACTTTTATTTTTTTTAATTATTTGAAAGCATTTTACTCGTCTTACTGTTATGATACATTTACGTATTTATATAAAAATTTCTACATTCTTAGTGTGTTCTGTGCCTTAATTACAGGTTTGTTATCCACAGCATAGTTAAATTTTTTGGTTTAATTGGTTTGAAACATAAACTTATAACCTTCTTTATCAGTGTTAGTAAAAGTTTTATTATATTAGTGTATCTGAATAATAACTTTGAATGGGTGTGATTGCGGTTACTAATTTTTGATTGTTGACCTAATTTCGGAATTTCCAATTCGCACTTTCAACTAACTTTGAATTTTTAAGTCTTTTTCATGTACTCTTGTAATTATTAAAGACGTTCGAAATGATAATTTTATAACTTCGTGGATGTCAGTGATTAAAAAATAAATGAGAAGCACTTTTTCTAACTTTCGGACAGATTAAACATTGTTAGTTTAATCAACATTAAATAATGTAAATTTTCCTTTTCATCTTCGTTTTTTTTTTTTTTTTTAGAAGATATTTTGAATTTTTTTTTAGTCATTCTTTAGCTTGTATCAACAACAGAAAATGAATGGAATGTAGGGAGGTACGAAAAGAACAGCGACGCGGCGGAAGTTCATTTTGCTATGGTGTTTTTTTTAGCCATGAGAAAGAGAAATAACTATTGTTTCCCGTAGGAATAGAGGAATTTTGCATAACAAAACATGTTAAAACTTGTGAATCCGTGGTCATGAATTTGGAGAAAAAGTTTACTTTTTATGTTGGCTTATTCTAAAGTCCAGTTAAATTTATCATAATGTCATTTTCGATTGTAGATAAGACCGTTTTAGTAACGCAATTTTCACACTCTTACGGGAATAGCCAGGCCTCGAGGTGAGATCTTAACTGGAACACCATATGGTGTCGTATTCTCTTTAAGATGGTTCCATAGGTATACCGACTGGCCGGCTATATTGCTGCCATCTACATATTTCATACGTTTCGACATTAAGGAAGTCCTAGTGCATTTCTCGTATTGCCAAAACCGGTTAATTCAGTGTAGTTTTATTTTTAATTATTTATTTCATAGGCAGAATACATGTGGTGGCATGTTATTATGTGATGGTAGATCTGCGCTTTGTGTTTGGTAGAATTCGTAGGGAAGTATTCTGAAATAATTGTATGAATCGAAAGATTGTATTCTGTGTATAAATCCCTTTATCCCACTAGAATCTGTAAAATTCGGAATTATATTGATTTTTACTTATCTTAGGTTTTCTTGGTGATCAGCTCACAAACTGCATTCCAATAATAAGCCTATAACTTGTATAGTCACAGACATTTCAGGATTTTATGCTACCTTCTTAAAATTTTTATCCCACCAAGGTAGCGTCCATGAACCATGTAGCTCCATTTTGGAATCCTGTCAACATCCTCCCCCCGCCCCCACGTAGACTGACATGGCTTTTCTTTCCCTCTATCCCCCCCCCCCCCCCCCACTTAGCACGTAGCCTTTTTCCCTATTGATTATATAAGCCATTTTGTACCGATTCCTCTTGTCAGACTATCGTAAATTACTTATAGAGATAATTAAATGACAAAGAAAAATATTTACATGCTGTTGTGTGTTGTGTTCCTGATTTTAGCTGTGACAAATAATATAAATGAAAATCTACGTGGCCTGCCTCGGAACCCCTCTCCCCCTCCCCCCTTCCACGTAGCTCGACGTAGCTTTCCAGCCAACCCCTCTCCACCACCACCCTAGATCGAGCTACGTATTTTATGGAAGCTCCCCAACCTGTTAACCTTTTTTAAAAGTCTAAAATTAAAAGTATTTTACCTTCCTGGTTGACTTCACTAAATGAATTCGAGTCATATAATCTGTGAATATGGTGAATTGGTCTGAATGAGTACAGACAGACATAGCCTAATTTAAAGAAAGAACTGCGGAACACCAATACATTTACGTAACATCTACAACGCCAGACATTGCAGGATAGGGGCTGGCAAGCTATCCCTGTGTTACAATGGCTTCAGGATTGATATGCTGAGATATCTTGGCTATGTCTGAATAAGGATAATCGAAATGGAAACGGTCGTAGAATCGACAATAGTTTGTACATTGCTCTGCGACTGCAGCAGTAAATACATCATTTTTAAAATACATTCGCTCTTCACAAGGTCTGCTTTATCATTAACAAGTCACGAAGAAAGAATATGTATTATATTTAGACAATAGTAAAATAAATATTAGTTTACGTAGCATTAATCACTATTAATTGTTTACGTTCACTGAAAGTGACGTTTTCACTTACTTTTCAATAGCCACAAAAGGAAAAATACGTTATGTGGTGTCGGTAATAGTGATAAGATAAAATTACGGCCACATAATGTCTCAAATTGACTATTACTCTAATTAAAAAATGATGTAGTTGAAGCTTTGAAGTCTTAATTCACGTTTTGAAACTGCTAATTAGGGATATCGATAGTGAAAATTTTACTTTTTATATACAAAACGCGGTAGCATTAAAAGGTTTTAGTAGGTCCTGTAACTCCCTGTAATTCACATCAACTCCGAAGGTAACTGTTTTTTTCCTTACGTCACCTCAACCGTTACCGATGAAACATAGCGCGCGCACAAAGAAACGTATGTTAGCGGGGAAACAAACGCCCATTATACCCCCACGGCTACAAATCCAGACATTCGTTTCCGATTCCTGCGTCGTTTTTTTGTGTCGCTAAGCGCGGTTTGAGGGGTGGTCCCGTGCCGTGTGCCCGCCCGAATGACGAATGGCTCGGCGGAAGGATATTGGAAGAGCGGCTGAATGTGCGACGGCCTGGCCGGTGGGCCGTGTGAGCCAGACGAAATGATGGATGGAGGCCTCGGGGCGCGTCTGACGGATGGCGGAAGGACGCTCGGATCGGCTGGGCTCAGCGGGCGGCAAGTCTGCGGCTAACAGGGGCGCGGGAGACCAGGTCGCTGATACAACGCTTCCGCTGGAGATGGTTTGCGATGTTCAGACCTAACAGCAAAACGTGACGTACAGTATTTCGGACAGTTCAAAAAATTTCTTTTATATGTAACTAGAACCACGTTAAGTCTTTGTGCATTTGGCAGTGAATTTCACCTTGTTTTGGGCCCAGAAGTCTTTCATTCGTTTTGAATGTGCCTGTTTGCGCTCTTCTGTCCTCGTCTTCTTTTGGAGTGTTCGTCTCTGCCTGCCACGTTTTCCATTACTTCTTCCGAAAAAAAACTCTATTGAAAACATCTTCTGGTTCTAATCCCATCAAATGAAGGACTTCTTTAATATTTACGAACCGGGGAGTTACGGTTTTTAGTCTTGAATCAAATAAATCAATGATTTTTTTTGTTAGTCTGTTCTCAAAATTCGTTTGAGGAGTCCATAGAATCGTGACAGTCTTTTGCGGATTGTTTAGGTGATTTTCTCTATTTTGTTGTAGACTTCTTTGCTGGATCTCTTTTAACGGACGCCATTATTGAAGATGGAAACCACAATTCCTCCAATAATTTTTGCTCTTTTTTTCTCCAAATCTCCAAAGAATCCTATATAGGCATTCAGGAAAAATGTTTCGGCTGCATACAAAACTACTGGTTTCACAACTGTTAAATAGTGACATTTTAGTATTTTGTGAAAGACATTTTTTGTTGTAAATCTCTCGTGAAGTTTGGTTGGCTATTTCTAGGTTGTGAATCCTTTCCCGAATTTCTTATTTATACTTTTTTTTCCTTTTTGACATGAAAACCTCTATATGCTTGTTAAGTAAAGTGATAGCCGGTCGAACTTTCTTGTGTTACAAAATACACTCCTGGAAATTGAAATAAGAACACCGTGAATTCACTGTTCCAGGAATGGGAAACTTTATATACACATTCCTGGGGTCAGAATACAACACATGATCACACAGACAGAACCATAGGCACACAGACACAGGCAACTGAACATGCACAATGTTGGCACTAGTACCGTGTATATCCTCCTTTCGCAGCAATGCAGGCTGCAATTCTCCCATGGAGACGATCGTAGAGGTGCTGGATGTAGTCCTGTGGAACGGCATGCCAAGCCATTTCCACCTGGCGCCTCAGCTGGACCAGCGTTCGTGCTGGACGTGCAGACCGCGTGAGACGACGTTTCATCCAGTCCCAAACATGCTCAATGGGGGACAGATCCGGAGATCTCGCTGGCCAGGGTGGTTGACTTACACCTTCTAGAGCACGTTGGGTGGCACGGGATACATGTGGACGTGCATTGTCCTGTTGGAACAGCATGTTCCCTTGCCGGTTAAGGAATGGTAGAACGATGGGTTCGATGACGGTTTGAATGTACCGTGCACTGTTCAGTGTCCCCTCGACGATCACCAGAGGTGTATGGCCAGTGTAGGAGATCGTTCCCCACACCATGATGCCGGGTGTTGGCCCTGTGTGCCTCGGTCGTATGCAGTCTTGATTGTGGCGCTCACCTGCACGGCGCCAAACACGCATACGACCATCATTGGCACCAAGGTAGAAGCGACTCTCATCACTGAAAACGACACGTCTCCATTCGTCCTTCCATACACGCCTGTCGCGACACCACTGGAGGCGGGCTGCACGATGTTGGGGCGTGAGCGGAAGACGACCTAACGGTGCGCGGGACCGTAGCCCAGCTTCATGGAGACGGTTGCGAATGGTCCTCTCTGATACCTCAGGAGCAACAGTGTCCCTAATTTGCCGGGAAGTGGCGGAGCGGTCCCCTACGGCACTGCGTAGGATGCGACGGTCTTGGCGTGCGTCCGTGCGTCGCTGCTGTCCGGACCCAGGTCGACGGGCACGTGCACCTTCCGCCGACCACTGGCGACAACATCGATGTACTGTGGAGACCTCGCGCCCCACATGTTGAGCAATTCGGTGGTACGTCCAACCGGCCTCCCGCATGCCCACTATACGCCTTCGCTCAAAGTCCGTCAACTGCAGTGTTAAAGACTGAGATGGAGCTCCGTATGCCACGGCAAACTGGCTGACTCTGACTGCGGCGGTGCCCAACCGCTGCGCAGCTAGCGCCCTTCGACGGCCAACACTGCTGTTCCTGGTGTGTCCGCTGTGCCGTGCGTTTGATCATTGCTTGTACAGCCCTCTCGTAGTGTCCGGAGCAAGTATGGTGGGTCTTACACACCGGCGTCAATGTGTTCTAATTTCAATTTCCAGGAGTGTACCACCAGGTTTGAATCATTAATAATTGCGACACTAATAAATGCGTTAATATCGGCTTAGCCCACAACGGGTGGAGCATGTCTGTACGAGTTCGTTGTGCAGCATTTGTTTTGTCTGTGACGTCATCGGGCTAGTGTGAGTGCATGTCGGCCATAGTTTCAAATTAGCGTGGTGTAAAGTTATAAATTAGTGTGTAAACGCGTTCAGATATGACGTTGATTCAAGTGTAATCGTAATGAGCTCGCGATACACTGTTAGAAGTCAAAGTGAGATAGTAAAAATATTCTTCCGGAAATAAGTAAAGATCGATATTAATTTGAAAATTACAAAAAATAAACATATTATCTCATATGAGTCATAACTATGTTAGAAAACGCAAAATAGAAGAAAGCTCGCGTCAAAAGGCGCCCAAGAAAATTAAAAAGTCCAGGGCCGAACAAATGCGAGAGCTACGACTCGGTCTTGAATAAAATGAAATGTATGTGTGTTACCTCAGCTGTCACAGACCTCTGATACATGCGATAAACTTGTAATTTGTCTATTTTATTCATACAAAACACTTTCTAATAATTTATTACGACGTTTTCACGAGAAATCTACGGCGCGTACTACTCCGTATCTTCATTCGTGTACCTAACAAGCTGACGCTTCTTTGCATTTATCATTATCCAGTGTTGACATACCCATATAGGTTTTGGTATAACAAAATTAAAAAATCCTTCTTTTTTTTTACTTTGGCTTTATAGCTTGTCCATGTCGAAATCATTACAGCCGAGAAAACAAATGAGGACAGGGAAGTAAATGAATGTAACTATGGTATTTTGAAAGAACCGTATTGACATTTGTGTGTAAAGATTTCGGGAAATTAGAACTCAATAATTTGACTTTCTTGGTCGGAGTATGAATCTACTTAATCCTATATGTCAGGCCGACCGTTGACAGGTTAGATGTATTTTAAATTGACTAACTATAATAGAAGGGACCACAGCGTTCCACATATTGGAAAATTCCAAAACAGGGCTCCGGAAACGTCAGTATCTAGAAAGCCACCACAGTTTTTAAGAGGAAAAAAAAAAACTAAGAGAAGTTAAAAATAGGACCAAATTTGACAGAATCAGCTTTCTTTCTACTAGTACAATAACCAGTGCCACTGTCCTATATTTGGGTTCGTATATACCGACGATAAAGGAGCTGTCATGTATAACTCTTGCTGCTTCAACATTTCTGTTTGGTTTGCTATTGCATATTGTATGGACAGAAAAGATATGATTGGTTGTAAATCTGTATTTACTTCTGTACTGGGTGTTTACTATGAGTTGGATATTTAATACTGCAGTCGTTGCCTGAATGTGACATCTGTAATGCTGTGTTGGATGCAATGCCCCTGACTGTACTGTTGTAGAACAAGTGTTTAAAGATAAGTACTTTTTATAACTGGATATAAGCTTAGCATGATTGATTACGTAAAGCTATAATTCAGTTTTTGTTGCTTATTGCTTTACTCCTCCTCATCGTCGAGAAGCGGGAAAGAACTGGGGCCATGGAATGGGAAGGAATTGGGTCATGCCCTGTGTGAAGGAAGCGTGCCGGCATTCGTCTGGAGTGATTTGGGGAAACCATGGAAAACTCAAAGTTGAAAGCCGGGACGGGGATTCGAACCCACATCCTCCCGAATACGAGGCTAGAGTGCTACCGCTGACCCACTACGCTGGGTAAGTTTCAGTAGATGGTAGGAATTTTCGTTATACGGGACACGGACTGTAGTGTAGGTGAGTTAGTAGCAAACGATTCCTTTTTTTGTAACTGCTTTACGTCTCTTAAGAGCGAGGTCTTTAGAGACGAGTAAGGATGGGGGGGGGGGCGGCAAGGAATGTGAAGGAATTCGACCATGACCTTTTGAAGGAAGCATCCCGGCATTTGCTGGAGTGATTTGGGAAACCATGGAAAACCCAAATGTGGATGCCCGGACGCGGATTCGAACCACCGTCCTCCAGAATGCGAGGCCAGAACGCTAACCGTTACACCACCACGCGCGGTACGATTCCTAATCAGCATATTGTAAAGCAGGAATTCGGGCCCTACCTGGCAACAATTATGGGCAGAATGATAGCGCAGTAACACACTCTGCCAGGGTGTTGGGTAGCGGCAGCTCGTTTGGTGATTAACCACTCCACGTCTGAGCTTTGTACTACGAATGACGTAGAGTTAATATAACGTAATACAATTACAGAAGAAAGATGATGCGTATCGGATTGAATTCAATATTATGAAGTTAAAACAGGAGACTTAACAGCTAGGACGACAACTAAATATGGAGAGTAAAATAAAACTCACGCACATGAACCACAGGAGATGCATAGTTCGAATATTTGTTTTAGATATTCGGAATTGTCTCTTTTAGCCGGCGTTAATATTAAATTGTATCCGCGCGCCGCCGATGGTCCCTGACTGACGCGCGTTGCAGTTTGGTCGCTGCGTCAATCCGTCCCCTGACCACAGCTACTACCTTCAGTGTGAAAACTCATTAATCAGGATTCCAGGGGAGGCGTGCATTGAATCAATATGCGGAAATATCAGTACAGTGAAAGGGTGGCAGTCCGCAGCGGACGAGGGTGTGGAAATATTGGCAGCCCGGGTCTGGCAGGGTTGGTCGGCCCGGGGATTTGTCCGCGGGCTTATCAGAAATCAATCGGCTAATTCCACCGCCGGCAGTTGTCGGACACCAGGCGTCAAGCGACACGGTCTCGAAGAACGCCAGGAACGACTCTGCAAAAGGTGCACTTCGTCCCCAAAGTCGACCCGGCAACCAATAACAGACAATCGAATTGAAGATAAATTGTGAATACTAAGTGTATCCATTAAATTATAATATTTCTTCTGCTTTTTTTTAAGTCAGTAACATACTTAATTACAAAATAACAAGCATCAAATTGTACTAGACTAAACCTTGACCACTTCAAGTGCATTTTCTGAGGCTTCATAATTGTCAACTTCCCTGCAGGAGGTTAGACATAGTTGACGCCGGAGCATGTGTCGAATAGTTTAATCCTCTACACAGTCGCACTTGATATTATCAACCTCAGCTTAGTCCATCTTGCTAGGTTAACCTTGGGTATGGCCACTCCTAATCTCAGCCTATTCAGAAACTTCCATGATCAGCCATCCCTTGTCATAGCCACGTGTTAAAGTTTCAGAAAATCTTTCCCAGCCAGCTTCGCACAATTTTAAGCTGGCTTTTATAGTTCTGGTCGTAAGTTCATTTGATGTTCTTACGAAAGTTTTCCTGGACTTCAGCCTTTGCCTGTGTGGTAAATGCCAATGTAACGGATAAGTTCTTTCATGATTCACTTTCCTTCGTTCCTTTAGTTGTTTCTATTTCTCTTCGAACAGAAGCTGATGCTATTCTTGCGAGGCTGTGGATCCATTTGATTAAAGTGGATTTTAAACAACCTGTTATGATTATGCAGGAGTCGTTATGAGCTACGCCCAACTTTGGAATTTAAAAACCATTAACTACCCTACTTAGTTAGGCTTCCATTGTGATCTCCTCAAAGAGAGAACAGCAATGATGTCAGTTGCAGAGAAATAAGATCAAAATTAATGCAATGTCAATTGTGAGTGGACAATTTGGAAAGTTAAACAAAGAAATGTGGATTCTTCGGTGAAAGAGCTATATAACATTATTCAGGAAACCTAGAACGATTTATCGGCCATCAAACTGACAAACATACATCTCGCCTAACATTTCCTGGTAATCCTAGCAGGAAAAGTAGTATCTTTCATTTCGAATAATCCGAACAACGTATGAAAGCAACTACAACAAAATTATGCATTCCAGCAATACAAAAAATGTTTTCTTCTTAAGTTTACTTGATTATAATGGACGATTGAGCTAACAATTTAATGTCTGTTCTTATTAGTGCTATATCAATTACAAAAACCATGTTAAGAAGAGATGTACTGCATATTTTAGTATTATGGTTAGGAACCAGTAAAACTGCTTTGTAGTTAGTGCCAGTAAAATGGAGTTGCTGTCACGAGGCTATGAAGTGTCAGAAGGTAGTGAAACTATCTGACAGTTTGTTCTATCAAAAAGACCCCGCTGGCAGATGGATTTCATTTGGATATTTTTATAGTTGGTGCTCAAGATAAATACTCTGCTAAACTTGCTAGTGATGATATACTCAGAAAGAGAATAAGAGTATATCTTACAATAACCGTCTTTAACCATTTTTCGTGTTCTGCACTGGACTCAGCAGCAGTGCTACTGTACTACTTAGCTGGTTTCTGAAGCGTGGCAATTCTGGAGAGTCAACGTTATTAGTAAGTTTTTTTTATTGTTTTGTGAACAAACCGCACCCTCAAACTCCCGTCGCTGCTACCATCTCAGTTAAACTCGTTCACTGGATCACCAGGCATCATGAGAAGTAAAGGAACTGGGTTATGAAACTTTTATCAGGTCATTGTTGGAGTATGGTGGTGTAGTTTGGGACCCACATTTTGGGTATCAAATACAGGATTTTGCGGGGATACACAGAAAAGATGCTAGATTTATCTCTGGAAATTATCGCAGAACCCATTCACTTAGCGATATGATTAAAGAACAGGAATGGAGTTCACTGGAAGACAGGAGGTGGGTGAAGACAGTCATGGCAGTGTACAAGGCGTATATTGGTTACGAGGCATGGAAAGATATTAGTCTAAGAATTAGGAGTAACGCATGGAAGGTGAAAGATGACCATGAACACAAATTGATGCTTGATTTAAGGCACAAGGGTGTGGGAAGATTTTCTTTCGTAGATAATGGGGTTAGGGATTGGAATACGTTACCAAGAAAAATGATGAACAATTGAACGTTGAAAGAATTTAAAGTTGAAATTTGTAGAGTTGTTGGGTACAGGATATGGGAAAAACGGGTATGTAGGGAAATTGTCACTGGAGCGTTCACTCCATCGCAATTAAATTAAATCTTGTACACATATGTATGCCTAATGATATACTAACTTCATTAAATGTCATTTAAGTTTCCTAATTTTGTGTAGTATAAGGTTGCGTGGATCATCTTATAATTCCAATGGTCAATTAAATGAGATCTTAAATGATGGAGGATTGAGATCCGACACTGATGACTAATACCTATTAGTATTATAGTCTACATCTACATCCATATTCATGAAATGAGTCTCGTCAGATCCCAGTAATGCAGAAAACCTGTCGTTTTTGGTACGTTCCTGCATCATAGGGCAAAATAGGAAGTACTCTAGAACAAGTACTTTTACGTACATCAAATCTTCAATTTTTTTTTCCAGAAACAAAAATACATTTTGGAGAAGGATGGTGCAAACTCGCATTTAAAACAATAGTTGAAGCTAAACAAACATGAACCTGTTCGCATCTTAGAGCGATAAATATAGGGTAACCCTCAAAGCTCTTTAGGATATTTCACTTGGTATCGTCTAAACATAATATCTGCTTTTCAGGTTTACAAGTGACGTCCACCGATGGAATCATGAGCCTGGCACAAATAATTAAGTCACTTGTCAACGAAACCAACTTTGCTTGTTTTAAATATTTCCTGTTACCGCTGATCAACAGGTATTTCTCAATGAAAATTAAAACAGCGGCCTGTATATTACCCATATGGTACTAGAAAAATCTCTTATCTTAATAAATACTCGTCACATTATTAAATCATACATACTGCATTAATTCAGATAACAAAGAAACTTCATATTGCTAGCGTAAACGCTCTTAAATAGTGGTGGATTATGTTATGAATAACAGGCACATACTACCACGAGATTTCCAATTAGAAATCCCCACATCCCCTTTTCGCACAGCAGAAGTCTTATTTTAATTTTGGAACAGTTAATTAACAAGTCCCTCTCTCTTATTACCAGATAATGTACTCATTTTTCTATGTAAACAGTGAACTTGATAGTTCTTCATTCAGTTTCTAATAACAAGGATTTATTGTTTGTTCTATAATTCCCATGTTAGTGAACAGTTAACGCTCTGGCCTCACATTCCTAAGGACGCCGGTTCGAATTCCCTTCTGGGCATTTAGGTTTTCCATGGTTTCCCCAAATCACTCAAGGTGAATGCCGAAATGCTTTCTTCAAAAAAGGCCATGGCCGAAATCCTTCCAGTTCCTTGTCCCCAGTCCCATCTCGCCTCTAATGACCTCTGCGTTGATGAGGCGTAAAGCCAGAAGTAAAAAAAAAATGTAAGTTCCATAACTGAAAATAAACTACTTGAAGTCTTAAAGGAATTCATAGTACCATACTACAACATATGTAGTTTTAAATCTTGGTCTATACCAGAAAATGTGAGAAATAGTATTTATGAAGATCAATAATAAGCATCAGGTCATTTTAAAAGTTTTGAATAATATCAGAGATGACGAACTTCTTTTATAATGTTTGATGTTTAAAAACTACATTCAGAATTGTGATTGAGCTTGATAATAAAACCATAGGCTTATCAGTTATGCTCCTTAATTAATGTTGCGGTTAACATAATGTAATGGTCAAATGTATAAAAAAGCTATTGTTGATTACTTTAACATACTATACAAAGTTGGAATATAGAAAACAATTTTCTTGTGAATGCAACCATGTAAAAGATGCTCAACATACTTTAAAAAAATTAGGCTTTGTTTGATGGTTATGACAAACCGAGGGTCCAACGTTCTGAATACAACGTTTGCTTGGATGACAGCATTTTACCCTGAGCCATCTTTTTGACACGTGTAAGGGAGAAGTGTTGGTCATATAACACAAAATTGTTCATAAAAAATCAATATTTACCTTATATACAAAGTTTCGTAAAAGTCTGGTGTAACAGATATGCAAATGGCGTCGAAAAAGGCACAATCTAATATTAAATATGCTACTTTGATATGATTGTCCACGATAATTGTCAGTTTGCGACAACAGATTAATCCATCATAATTAAACAGAACAGGCACACATCAACCAATTTATATTAAAAAAATAAGCTAACTATTCCCTAGCCTCGTAATGGAACTGTCATGATGTACCATTATCATTTCCGGGATGATGAAATGACAACTAGTTTTGGTCTCAAACTGAACAGATCTAAATACGTTTGCTAACCCACTGTGTGACCATGAGCTATATGGAAATATTGGTCGTCTTTCACTTATGTTGTCCAGATCAACTGTTTTTAAATGTTCGTGCATGATTCAATAATAAAATAAATTACCTGACAAATCACGTTCTAACAGAATTTGTTACTTCTTGTGCATTGCGAAAGCGCAATGCACTTAATTATGAATTAACAGTACTTTGTATAATGATTTTTCTCTATCATTACCTACTCATCCAAAACAAGAATCTTCAACAATATTTCCCTCTTATGACGCTCAACAGATTAGATATTGCCCATCTGAGATATAAGGAAATAAATTCAAAGCTATTAAAATTTTATGATCTTAATTTTCTCATGATCAGTAGGTGAAAACTTGATGGACTTGAATTATCGAATTGATATGTTATATTCTTATGCAGAAACACACAAATTATGTTAGACAAATGAAGAATCTAACAAAATAATAAGACGGAACCTACAGCTACAGAATGATAAAAACCAAACAGTTACAGGAAAAAAACTCTTAAACAAATAATAGGGAGAGAACCAAAAAAGTATAGAAGTTGTTTATGCTAAGGACCTCATTGCTGACTCTATAAATGTATGAGTTCTTTCTTGAATACAGCGATGCTGTCATCAAAATTTCTCTGGGTGGGTATTTTGTTCACGGAAAGAGAAAGATATCCCTTTATGACAAACCTGGGTAATATAGAGGGTCGACTATAAACGAATGCTAATTTACTGCTAATTCTAATAAATGCACTGTGAGATTTGGTTGGTAGTTATGTTGGTAACAGCCACATTCTTTTTGTAAGAAGTTTACGCCATATCATGCCATTCTTGAATATTATAAGATACCGCATCAGTACGTTTTATTGATTATTTGCTACTACAGCCGAAAGTTCAGTTCAACGATTCCCTCACAATCACAGAAAATAGATAATGGCTGATCCCTTCAGTCTTGCCTTTTTCGGGATATTTTTGCACAATTTTCACTTCTCTTACTTTTCTCTGTCGCGTATATATACATAATATTTTTATTACAAACAGTATACTGGAAACATGTTATATATGACGTAGCTTTTCTATCATGCTTTTAGAATAGAACAAACAAAAACTGCAGGGAGAGTAATATTTCTCAATATGTTTCAGGATCAGATCCACATTCAAATGGTGATCTTTTTTCACGACCATTTACGGATTTTTAAGTATACTTCTTATAATGAAATAAATAATTAATTATATGATTACTATGATAATTATTTATCTTGAATTTTCAGCCTTTTAGCTGGAAGTTAATTGTACTATTCACACTAAATAAATTTATCTACCTCATCAATAAATTAAGATATACCACATCCACAATGTGTCAATATCATACTGTTGCTTCAAATCCAAAGTAGTGATTTTTTTTGTCCAATTAAGCATACTATAAAAATTTTGTTCCAATAATAACATAAATAATTGCATCTTTTTACATAAAATTTTTTAAAAATTATGTATCAATCTAGAATGACCAAATTAATCTATACATACTTCATAAAGTGGGTTTCCCACCCTTCATCCCCAGGTAAGTTTTTTGATACGTCCCAGCATGTCTGCCGATAAATGTTTTAGTAATAGACTTGGGTAGCCAAATAGCACCTGATACTTACGTGCAGTTAGATGTAGAACTTCGGACTCTACATTATTCAAGTTTCTAAATCACTACGTCATCCCAAACAGTTTCAAACTGTTAATTTCGCAGGGGCATCAGAAAATTGTTATGTAACAGGGTTGGAAACCGTGTTTTCAGGTTTTTTTATAGATATACTGTGAAGATGGTGGACAGACATCTCACCGACAACAGAAATAATTGTTCACGAAGGTTCAATTGCTGCCGTAAAATCAATAACTGAGCACAAAAACAAAGGATTATTTAGAAATTTGAGAAGGTTTCAAAGGAATATTTTTATAACATACTGTAGTGACAATTATCGTAACTTCAAAGTAAGAAGAGCCACTGTTGAATAGATGTAGCATCGATTTATTTTTATAGTCACGGATGGTATGGACATAAATACATAGAAGTGGATAGTCAAAGAAAGGAATGCTTCACCGCTGTATACAGGTGAAGTAGATACAGAATTTTTGATGATTCATTGTTCTTTTTCCGAAATCACTACGTCTTCCTATATACAAAATAAGAAAAAATCTACATTTATGTAGATTGACCGAAGTGCACTATACATATTTACTAAGGTTGTACGAATTGTTTGATTCACACCCGTATGTCGGAATATCAGTGGTATGGTAAAAAACGTGGGGAGTAGTGTACCATTGGTGTGATTTTAATACATTTTGCATTTGCCACTTCAGTATTACATTTTAAGTAACTATGCTTTTTTATGTTTTTGTTAGATTGGCAACACCCACCAGTGCTCATGTTCGTGCACCATTATATATGGCTCTAGCCTTGTTGTTCCAGAATGCGCTGCGTGCAGATCCTGGCCTGTTTATCAAAGACCACAATATTTCTCTGCCGCGACGTTAATCCGTATTTCACGTGTAGATTAGACGAGTTTCGCACTCGGCTGTTGCGAGTGCAGCGAGCACACGGCCTGGACGTGCGGTAAATAGCCGGCTTACGGCGTCACAGCGGGCGGCAATTCCGGCAACCGCGACGACACTGCAGCCCGCTCACTCCAATTAAATCAGGCGCACTTAACGCGCGCGGGCAGTCAGTCACGTGTCTGGATTATATCGCAAGGATTAGTCGCCTCACAGGAGCGATACGATACGTCGGGTGTCCCCGCCGTTCGTTTAAGAGGATTAGACGCTGCCGCTGGCCACCGCCACTGGTGTCGCTTATCTCCCGGGTAAAAAACTGCATCAACTACTCTACCGGTCCAGACAAGCTTCGAAAACTGGATATGTAATTTGACTTTGTGTTTGTAATGGTCATAAGTTCCGTTGCTATGTAAAATGATAAAAAAATAATAGTGAAAAATATTTTTTTTTCTATAATAAGTATAAAGTGGTAATATAAAATAGTAATCAGATGTTTTTGTATAACATCTGAAAGCGAGAAGAAAATATGAGGGCTGGTCATGGAGATTACAAAATAAAAAAGGAGAATGAAGAATAATTGGAGGAATGGGATAGATTGAGGAGAACTGTACGATATGAAATTGGAAATGCAGCCGATAGAGAGATATGGAATAAGAAAGGATACTGAATTATCAGAAATATGTATGGCTGCGGCCAAAAAGATCATTAATTATATTCAAGTTGTGTTATGTTAATTATTCATAGTGTGAAAAATGGTGTATTGAGCGGAATTATATATGGATTGTTGAAAAAATAATTTAAAAGAAGAAATCATAAAAGAATTTCAAATATAGTATAAAGGTTTATTTCAGATTATAAGAAGAAAGATAATGAATTATAACCGGAATGGAGAGTCTTGAAATCAGTCTTAGCAAAAAGAGATGTTATTTCCTTCTAGATGGAAAGTTTCAAGGAGCACGACAAGATAAAGGACAATATTGTAAAATTATTTATAATCATCGTCAAAAGATTAGAGATAGGATTTGAATATTGATTAATAGAAATAATAAAGTTAAAAAGTATTAATGCATGTAAAAGTTATTCATATACCAGCAATAGACCGAGAGGATAAGTTATATGTTTCTTCATTTAACTTATTTTCATTAACTAATGACTGAAACAATACATGACTTATATGCGATCAATATAATTAAAACTTGTCACATCAACAAATAATAGTTATTTTATTTTACTTCGATATGCCACTGTGATAATTCCTACCACACATTTTTTTGTGAGAATTAGTTTTGTCACGTTTATTGAATTTATGTGAATTTTCTAATGCATTTCTTTCAGAGCTGTTGAAAAATTAAACATCTTCGTCTAGCTGGGACTAACTGTAGCTACACGATTAAAGATTGACCTCAAACTATCAGCGTTTACAAGATTACCACGAGAAACATCTTGTACGGGAAACGGTGCCTGCTTTATACATGGACGATTAAATTAATACGGAAGCTTAGTGGAGTCCATTTATTATTGGCCACTTAAATAAGTCTCAGTAGGTATGACAAATATGTATTATGTAGACCGTTTCCTGTGAACTTCAGATCATTGCACGTGTTCCCAGCTTTTAAGGATCAGAAAAGTTGAGTAAATATTTCAAAAAGTTCAAAAAGTATTTAGGTTTTTGATATCGGTGATTAAGTCGTCTTAAAGTTAAGCCGTAATCGTAGTATCAAGATCTTTATTCGACAAGATAAGTTCGATGGATTCAGAGTAAGCGCTTCGTCATTTAAACATGAAATATTTGCCTGTTTCTGGTGTCACCTAACGATGAATAGTTCACTGCTATGTTGATCTTGCTGAAATTGTGAACCTCACCATCTGTCAGTTGGGTATGACCTTCAATCATGATCAGCTGTCTACGTGTAATGGAGTTCTGTAAGCTGTGATGAATAGAGAATCCACTATATCCTCCTTGTTTTCACTTATTTTTTACCAGAGCATACTTGAAGCAATGGAAACGAGCATTGTTAGAACTTTTATAAACAGAAGTTGATTTAAACGGCACACAGTTGGCAGAGGTGTTATTGAAAAGTACTTCTCTGAAATGCCGTTTGTAGTATTTCACATTTCGCCTCAATATTGCTTAGTCTGCAATATGGCGAGTTGTGGTAATTTCAATGTTTCTCGTAGTTCAAAAGTGTTTAAATATTCAAATTCGATGCAAACACATTAGAAAAGTAACTTCGGTATGTATAGGAGCTCCTTATAATATAGTTGTGTCTGTCTTGTTTAACTGCTATATTTCTTGATCATTATATTTCAGGTTATACAGTCGTGCAAGTGTATTGTGTTCTTCACCCGAAGCAAGATGGAACGAAATTTTGTCGGATGGTTCACATTATTCTATGTTAACATATTTGGTACATTTTCGCTATTAATATCAACTGTAATTGTTTTATAACAACTAAACCTCCGATAAAGCAGATTAGACATGTGCAGCAAGCTATGACTTATAATGTTTGGTTGCCAGCATACACGTTCCACTCCAATAACGCAGAACTAGTCACAGTATACATTGATCCGCCAGTGAGGCTCAGAGCAGTAATCCAGGTCCCCGTTTACCGGCCGTCCTGAATGCGGATTTTAGACGGTTTTCTGCAGCCGTCAAAGCGAATTCTGGGACGGTCTCTAATCTCCGCATCATAAACTACACATTTCACAGAAGAAAAATAAAACTTATCACTATTTAAACGTAGTTACACGTTTTACAGATGGAAACACTTCACTTCACCCATTAGTATTTAGAAAGATCCAGCAGTAGGTATAAAATGCTTGGCGTCAGCAAGCAGATGCGGCCGTAGAACCATAGCTCTAAATATAACTATACGAACGATGAACAAAACTCATCGAAGGCAGCCTACCTCAAAATGCCGGGAAAAAGTGGCGAAGAAGAAGAGGAGTCAAACTATACCTTGAGAAACTCCCATTGAAAGAATCAGTTGTTTTGATTCAATCTTTACCAGAAACGTTTTCAGAGGTTTATCACTCTTGTCTTAGGAACACCGTGAGTGATTCTTCGTCGTGAGACTCGTATCTTCAACGCTCCTGCACTATCATTTCTCTGTCTTGTTATTTTCCTCTGCAGGAACTAGTCGGAAGGAGTGCTCCTTATTGAATCCCGATCCAGGGTTCAAAGTATCATGTCCTACCAGTTTATTTGATTTTTTCTTTGACTTCTGTGTGTACATTCCCATAGAGAGACAATTCCAAACTTTACCTGATTACTTCCAGAAGCTCATTCATAACTAACCAAAAAATTCTTCTTCTTCTTAAGGCGCCTGCTCCTATTAGAGGTTGGCGGTCCACACAGCTCTGGAAGTGACAATGCAGCATGGAAAACCTCTTCTGAAGTGCAGTTGTGCCATCTCCGAATGTCCTTCATCCTCGAATTCCTTCTCCTTCCAAAAGATGTTTTCCACTGTACCTTTCCTTCAATTTTGAGTTGTAATAGCTGGAACCTCTCACCTATCACAAGGTATCCTAGATATTAAGTATTTCTTTACTTTATAGCGAGCAGCATTTGTTTTGGTTTCTCTATTCGATGTTCTTCGTTCGAGATTTTCAGTACCTAAAGGTACGCGTAAAAGTTATGAATTCTGATGTTTTATAATAAATATATCTCTGAGAGAGATATTGCGATCCATTTTTCGTTAAAGCAGAATCATCGCTGCTTATGGGAGTTGGATTAGACTCAGTCTGCATCAGTGGAGAGACTTGTGTTATTCTTAGCCCCCGCAGAACTCCGCGCGGAAGTGTAGTTTCCGACGCACACGATTGACGTCTGCACATTAGCAGAGCACGGAACGCCTTCGCCGCAATTGCAGCCCAAGTCAATTAGAACTTGGGAATATCCAAACACAACTCCGCCTATAGAATTAAATACGCCGTAGTTTGCTGCTGCTTTATCATTGTGCTCCACGAATTCAATCTGTGCCCGCGCCCAATTTTGATGGCGTGTGCGCCGTGTATGTTGGGCCCCGCGGAGCCCAATTAAAGGAGGGAGGCACGATAAAACGATTCGCAAGGCCGCCAAGTCAGGTGCCTGTGTTCCCAGGGCATTATTCAGCTGATTGCGTGATCCTCTCTGCCTGCTTCTTGCTGTAATTGCCTCCCCCATCCGTGCGCGTATATCACGGGGCGCAACTTAAGTAATTGGCCAAGTGCAGAAAGCAATTACATAAATCGGTGTCAAGTTATCTGTTTACCGGCCGTTCCTGTTTATTCGCAGCTTTTTGGATTGTTTTTATTTCGTACCACCGACTTTAATGCAGTAAAAGGTTTCTAGTCAGATAGGGAAAGATGTGATGTATTTAAACTAATTGAATTTATTTCTACTTTTCAGGTAAGTGGGCGATATTTCTGTTACTCTACTGCTGCTATATTTGCTAAAAGGTAAGAATTTCTGCCATCACCTTAATTTTGTCTTGAAATAAGAAACAATCTTTCCCGGTTACATGAAATCTCCATTTAGAAATAGGAGCTCTTTATGAGAATAACAAAGTATTAAAACTGAAAATATTTCTGATTCTTAGATGTCTCATCAATTCGGAATGTGAGTAGATTTAAAAAAATAATAGACCAAATGAAATGTAAATACGAATATTATTTACCTACTGCCTCACAAATGACACTACTTCAATATTCTCTGAACATATCGAATCAGCGATATGCCAAATAGATTGACATGGAATATTTAAAGAACCCTGTTGTTTTAAAATAATGAAACGACAGACAAAGCGAAATGTAAATTCGAATATTATTCAGTTATTAATTCACGAACTACACTGCATCTAGTTTCCTCTGAACACATCGTATCAGCACATATGCGAAATATACTGATATGAGATATTTAAGGAATCCTGTCATTTAAAAACACTCAATATGGAATGATGGATTGAAATGTTTAGGTCTAAAAAACGATTATTCAGACGCATCACTGAAATTGTCAGTTTTCTTGTTTACATTACTAAAACTACTTGACTCTGAATCTGCATCATTGAAGATTTATGTTACTTATGTTTGTACATAGGGGTACTACAGGTCTCTAAGTAACCACTTAATCTGCTACATTCGAATATATTATTACTGAGAGGTTAGTTACAGTTAATACATTTTCATGCTTTATTTTCTTAAAATTTAGTGCATTTGACTACTATTATTTTCTATAGTATAATTGACACCAGTACCACACACACAACAGTAATATTGTTGCAAGAGTTTGAAAAACTACTGAGAAATATTGTTTTAATTTTGAAGCTTATGGAGGCTAATAACATTTTAGTTCATTAGAACCAGTCCTTCTAAAATGGCGTCAAGTTGTGGAGAAAACAACCGTCGCTATGGGTATGAATGTAACCATGTTAATAGTCGAAATTTTAATAGTTTTCGTATACAATCTATCCTTTGGTGGTCTGATTATTCACTGTTTAATTTAAATGAGGGTTCTTAATGTAAGAGTAACTAAACATTAAGTATTAGTGTGGTAAGGCCAAGGCAGTTCTGCAATATTTGAAATGTGTTCCTCTAAGATATTTAATCTTCCATTTCTAAATTTGCATCAGATTAAATTTATTGAGCTCGTATTGTGGACATTGTGTGATATAATGCTCTGAAGTTTAAAATAAGTTACGGTCGTAGTATCATTACCCACTCAAGAATGTTAAGCCGGGCAAAACCAAAAGAAAGAGCCTAAGTTCATTATTAGCACTAAATGCTTCCTACGATTTTGTCGCTTAACTCTTATGTCTAGGTTATTAATAATGCAAATGATTTCTGAAATTGCTCCAATTCAGTGACTGCTTCTTTAAAATATGATATCGACAGAACACGTCTGTTTAAATTTCCTATTAATCCCATATCTGATAAAAAAATACACTTTTATTGTCATGAATAGATATTTTTCTATTATTATTTGTTATGTTACAAGCGTCATGGTTTTTTCCTGTTTAGACCTTTCTTTCAACAAGCTTCCTACCTCAAGTTTTTGAAGTTACTATAGCAAGTATTACGTTGATAAGTACATAGATATACTATAATGCATCTGATATCAATATTATTACTTCGAATAATAGTTCCAGGAGTCAAACTAATAACGTAATTAAAATAAAATAATAGGTGTCAGAGCATCAGTAATATGTGTACAGGGAAAAGTGAGATCACGTACATACATTTTGTGTCCTTGGCCAGCAGAGTTTCAATGACCTCAAATGCTGCTATACCTGTATTACGACCTTTTATTGCGCAATTCCAAATTAGTGGAATACTAATTAGAGATACCGTGATTGCAGGATTGTCATAACATTTCACTGCTGCGAAACGAGCAGGCCACAAATTTGGTAAAGCCGGCTTCGATCGCCTCTCTCTCGTTAGTGTTAATAACGTTAATTGAGGTTAACCTGACATCAGTCAACAGGTGTTCAATTAAACTCTTGTAGTATCACATAGTTGCCAGGTCTAATTATTCGCTATTCAAAATGGCACTACAACAGGGAAATGTTTTCCGATAGCCGATCATCCAACTACTAAAAAGAGAGCTTAACTGCTCTTTCGTCTCAAAAGTTTCTACCTGCCAATTAAAACTTCGGAAAGGCAGAATAAATATAGGGAGAAAATCTTCTGAGAGTTGACGACAAACTGTTGCATTCCAGAATTACTTCGGCGAAGAATAAATATTTCCATTAAACAGGTAAAGGATACCTGCAGATCATTGAAACAGACATTCGTAGAAGTAAAGGTAATTGTCGTGATATATTTTATATTTTGAAATATATTTTAGAAAAAAACTTAAACTTTTTACAGAATAAACTAATATTTTGCTCATATGTGACTGTAAGTGTTCATATATTTTCATGTAATTTTATTGTATCCGCGTCGTACTGAATAAAACAATGAAAATGGCAGCATAATCTCTTAAAAAATATTAGTATTTCAGAATGTATCGGGAAACGTAGATTCTCAGATTCTCTTCACAGGACGGAAAGTTTCGATTTAAAAAAAAAAAGAAAAGAAAAGCAGAACATAATTATTAAGATTTTTTTTTAAAAAATCAGATCAAACCATCTTTGGAAAAGTAAAACTAATTTTAGTGACTTTGGTGAGGGTTTATATTTCTGTATTGTTCTATTATTCAGTCAACTTCCATTTCGATGTATCGTAATAGCCTGGGGAATTTTTTTAATTGATATTTAAAAATTATTTAGTCAAAAAGCCTCTACTGCTCTTTCTCCATCAGACACGGCCAATTAAAAAAAATTCCTACTGAAATAAATGATACTTTAAGGAATTTTAATGTTTAAGTAACTCCGTTAAAACTATATATTTTTCAAATTGCTTCCAGGCACATAGGCCGGTTCATGGAATCCGTATGTGGTATTTTGTAGTCACTGCCACTATGGAACTGTGGTTATTTCTTTCCTGCTTCAGAACTCACGCATAAAACAAATGTAATTATACACTGTACGCTTTGAGAAGGATTGCAGAGTACACAGATTTCTTGAGATTATAAATATTTTTACTCTCCCGCTGCGGGTTCTCGCAGTTGTATAGCACTGTTGGTGAATTACAAACTTTCTATTAAATTTGGATGAATAAAATCTGAAAATTTACCACCTGTAAACAATATCCGTGCTTGTGAATTTTCTTTGTGTGCTTGGATGTTGACATACTTGCAATGGCTCTTTGTCGAGTTTACTGTCGCGAGCGGAAGGAGATCTAGAAAGTAATATTTTCGTTGCTAGAGACAGCAGAAAGGTGACTGGTTGCAAGAAATTATGCAGAAAAGCATTTAACTGCCAACATTTCAGTAAGTTGTGTATGATAGCCGAAAAAGAAGAACATTGACTTTTTCAGCATGATTTGAGGACAAAGAGTTTATTTTATTGTTAATGGATAACGAAAAGAGCTAATAATTATTTTATTTTGATGTAAAATTAGCATAGAAGGGTAATTTTTTTTTTTTTAAAAAAGTGGGGATGAATTATCCTATCTATTCCATCTTTACCATCTATTGCACGCGTGGCACATTTCCACGTGTCTAAACGGTAGTGATGGCCGACTATCGAATCATTGCACTGTGATGGGATACATCACATTAGTTGAGATTTTTCATTTTTTTCTGGGATTTAAAAACTTCCGACTAAGAAGAAATAATGGCAGAAGTTAGGTAAGCGATTTTATTTTAAAGGGCCAAAGCTTAGATCACTGTTGCATCGTTATTGCAAACTGATTAGTGTAATGAAAAACTTTTTCACTAGATGATTTACGATTATTTAGTAATTTAAATTTTCCTTGATCTCTATCCATTTAATTTAGCTCTCGTGCTCATTTCGACTCATTACAATTATTTTTTGAAATTAAAAGAAAAAGCATTAGTATCTGCTATTTGTAATTACACCCACATTATGCGATTGAGATGAAACTGGTATTTACTACTTCCTGAATTGTGTTTTAATATTGTAAGTATAAGTAAATCCAAAATTAATGACTAAGAACAATTCATATGTGTTCACTAAGCCATGATGTAAATTAAGGAACATTTATCTACTTAAACATGTCGAATGAGGCCTATAGCACCCTCTGTGATGACTACACTACTATCATATAGACACCTAATTACCTGAACAGTTAACTGAGTATAGTTGCTTTGACTAATTGGGTCCATTCATCAACTTGTTTTTGGCCGAATCTACATATTTACCGTCTTTAGAGTTACCTTTAGTGTTAGTCTTTTATTTTCGGACTTATAGTTGTATTCCTAGCTTTACGACATTCTAGTGGGCAGCTAGTGGGATACTACTTCAAATATTTCTTTTTTTCTGTTTCCAACAAAACATTTCCGAAGGATATTATATTATATATTTTACGTAACCATTGTTCGAATCGAATAAACGGTGTCATGCTTTGTTTCAATATACTGCGTGTGTTATGACTTAAGAGATTGTTTGAAAACAGTAAAAGAAAGTTAAGATGTAGAAGACACGGGATATTTAACGCCACCATTTTAAGAGAGAGATGAAATATTTTGCGTAACATGTCTTTGTAAACTCGTGTCACTCAAATGTGAAATAACAGGTTTCAATACTCGAACCCGAGGTTTTGATGTATCTTCAGCTTGCATAACGTGCTTAAAGAGCTGGTCGCAGCCACACAGCTATCCCGGTTGTGTGTTGGGCGTGGCAGAAACCCCCCTCTCTCTCTGCGTCTGTGTGTGTGTGTGTTTGTGCAGACCAGGAGGCACGCGACCATCCGTCACGCGGCCGACGACTCTTTTATTGCTGCGCGTTCCGACGGCCATCGGTCACAGACAGTCGGCGCAGGTGGGCAAGCAGTACGAGGCGACTCTCATCGCCTCCCGCACAAAGCGCGAACCTGAGATAATCGATATGCCGTTAGCTTGCGGAAAAATAAGACACAAGGAAACACATCGTAATAATACTAGAAATGGGAAAATTTGGATGTATGATTGGATTATTTGCTTCATTCGGGGTACCTTCCATCCAGCAGAAATCAATAGATAATAAGCTACAGCATAAGCTCATCCACAACACACAACTGTATAATTCCCCCTACAATAAATCTGGCATTTACAAAATAACATGCACTACATGCTCTCAGGCATATATAGGTCAAACGGGCAGAAACTTCTCCATAAGGTTTAAAGAACATTTAGATGCCATTAGATTAGGAAATATAGAAAAGTCCACTTTTGCTGCCCATGTTATTAAAAATAAACATTCCCCACCATCTTTAGATGACAACCTACAGATAATACATATTGCTGATAAAGGTAAAAAAATGGATCTGCTTGAAGAAATAGAAATCTACATCCATGCCAAGAAAATGCCTAACCACTTATTAAATGAACAGATAGAGCTATCTAATAAAACATTCCTATATAATTTTCTAGAACTATTTGTTAAACCCAACACAGACTAATTTAAAATTTAATAAAATGTAACAAATTTAATTTGTATCAATAAATATATTATTTCTGTTTATACTATACATATCATGGTACAATTAACCTTTAGTGTTTTATATTTATAAATCCTGGTTTATCACATTATAATTTTAACGAAATAATATTCAGTCTAATTTTACCTTTGTTACTATGTAAACTTCTTTGTATATAATCATCTTTGCTATATATTGTTTCTTTGTAATATGTCCTCTTTGCTTTGTATATCCTGTATATTTGTATAACATGTGTGAAATGGTGGCAAACACAGTATGCTCCTATCCATCTCCATCAGTGCTAGTGCAGCGCATATTTGTAAATATGTGCATTTATAGTGCTTTAGTTTTGCTATCGGATATATTCAGATGCAAAATGTAAGTAATAACAAATTGTAATCTTCTTCATCATACCTTATTAATTTATGCTCAATACACAAATACTTCTTTTGTTACTGTAGGACAACCATACATTCCTGTATATTGCATTTGTTGATGTAAACATTTACAAAAACTTCTTTTGTTACTGTAGGACAACCATACATTCCTGTAAATCACATTTATTGATGTAAATTTACAAACCATCTGAAGATGAGCAGGTATAGCTCGAAACCGGTAATGGTTCAATAAACAAAATCATATTGTGACTGGTTGCTGTATTTTTTACAACCCATATTTGACATCACAGTCGCGGAAGTTCCACCAATCCATCATGGATAAAATATTTTAATCAATAGTTCCTCTGTGAATTATCATTATCAATTCGCATTTCGCTAACACCAAAGAGTTTCCTACTTCGCAGACGGTGCTGTCACGTTTACTGTTTGTTTCTTACGTAAGCCACATACACTGCTTTTCAGATTTCAAAGCAATAAAATTATGATACATTCAATGGTATGTTCAGTTTAAAAGTGCCAAAATTGATGCACATGATAAACTACTAGTTTCAGAGTAGTAAATATAAATTGGTTCTTTAGCTTAATTTTTTTTAAAGCAATATGTGCTTAGTTTCTGGTATTTTGTACGTAGACACACAATTCTGTTGATGGAACGCGGATCTGAAAATAATAATTACATTTAACGTTACTCAATTTAACATTACTAAGTTAAAAAGAAATATTCGTAGCGCTTTCTGTTAACAGACTGCAGTACCAAAATATGAATAGCACAAAACATTTACATGCTAAAGTCGAAAGTAATGTTTTTTTTTTTAAAAATAATTAAACTGTGATTAAATTAATACTTTCTTTTATTTAGTTTTGTTGAAACATTGAATGATCACTTACTACCCGATTTACTTAATATGTTTTAATAAATACATCCCAACGTAATAAAATGTAGTAATTGGACGTCAGACATTCAAATCCTTGAAAGATTGAGAAACTAAAAGAAACCTGTAATAATATTACAAAAGATCAAAGCGAAGAAATAGTCAATTACTATTTTTACACCCATGTTCCCATTGATCGAATCGACATTTCGACAAAAGAAACCCACTATCCAAAGAGGAAAAGAGGCCCCTTTCTTAAAAGAAAGATTAGTAATTTTAATATATGATGGGTAAATATAAGTTAAATCTTTCAATGAGATGTAGTACAGCTAGGACTGAAATTAATCAAAGATCACAATGAATAAACGATTAATTCATACTTAAATGTGTAAATTTCTATTTTAAAGCAGTTGATTAATATAATGGAGTTTTAATATTATGGTAATTGCATTTTTCTTTGTAGGGTGTTAATAAATTTTTATTAAAGCTGGTCAATGGTTTACAAAAATGGAGACAGTGAGAATAATTTATACAAACTACATAAAACAAAGTCACTGATCCAGAACGTATTTTAATTAAGCTCTTCAATGTATATCAAACTATAGTTTACCGTTAGGATGAAGAAAATATCTACTTTAAGACCTCTCTATATCAATAAGACCCGCAGCTTATAATTAAGCCGACACGAAATCAAAAAAACAATGCGCGTGAGTAAAGTACAATATCCAAAGAAAAGAAATTCCCTGTTGTTTACACTGTTTAACAACGGGAAAGTGCGTGCGTCAAATAGTGATGGTCTCGAAGTCAGTCTTAGCCGCAAGAAGAAGTAGTTGATTGAAATCGAAAAGTCGCCTGTATATAATGCGTTCCTACTGTAGGTAGACTTGGTAACGTTTCACAAAATATAGTGAGATTCAAGAAATTGTATTTGACGAATTTATTAAAGTACCGGGCGTCTGAAACAGTACTTTTCGAACAAAAACCAATATCTGTCAGTAGCTAAACTTACGCTATAGCCTCTTGCTCCCATCACGATTTAGCAGGATTTATTTGCGCTCTGTTAACATTCCACCCACAGACCTCTCCGAATTCCTACTGTTATTCTATTCCGCCTGCGAACCGGCCTCGGGTGTAAGTGAAATTTTCCGCCATGTGCGTCCATCAGGCGGGTCGCAGCCGGCACTTCTCTCAGAATTTCCTTTTTCTCCATTTTCACCTTCCCTTTTTCCCTCTGCCGGTCGGGTCAAGGCAGCGCCAATTAACCGGAGGGATTGGGGGTGGTGTGCCGAACGACGACGCCCCCCCCCCTCCCCTCGAGTTTTATGCCTTATTAAATTAGATCGGAGAGGACTGGCCTCCTTGCCTCCGCTTCTCCTTGCCTCTCACGTGCCCGGCTGTTATTGGTACGTGTTCTGCAGCCCTGATCGAGAGCTAATTTCTTTTTAAAGTGCACCGCAGTCCTCCCGCGTCAGGGACAGGCGTTAGGGGATGGTAGTCGTGGTGGCTGTTTCCGACTTTAGGGACCGGAGAAACCTAGTTAGCTGATGAGCAATGGTCTAGGAAAACATGGTAGCTCCAGACAGACCCCATACGCCGCTAAGCCAATTATGACGTGGGAGCCGGTAGCGGTTTGCATTTTCCACACGTAGGGAGCTTATTTGTGCTGGCGTGGGCGGGCAGACCGTGAATAAACATGAGCCACTCGGCTGTTCTCCTGCCATTAAGCCCCTGCGGCGGGAAGTTGCGTTATTAGTTTCATCGTTCTAAGCCGGGATTTTATCTTAAATTCCCATCGCGATGAAACGTCGGAGGTTGTATCTCTCTGTCACTCTGCTCCGCGCGTCAGCTCGAAACTCTGAAACTTGTTATTATCTGTCGCAGATCGCAGATATTGCTTCGTAAGGTTGGCAGTAGTAGAAAAAATTGTTGAAACGTTATACCAGACAAGATTAGATCCATATTTAAGTTTCATAGGATAAAAACAAAATCATAGAAATCGTAACAGCGACAGATGTATTTGCAACAACATTGGGGATACATTTATGGTTTTACGGTAGTAATTAATTATTCCTCTAAGAGCAGTAAAGCAAAGAAAGCATGTAAAATGCGACAGATTTTCATAGATTTTGTAAATATAAAATTTCAAAATCGGTGCTAAATACTGAAGACATTTTAATAGAAAAGGGGTTAACAAAAATTTTGTCAGGTGGGTTACCAATTTTTGTTTTCTCTGCTGGAAGATTCCATCATGATACATTCTTCTTTTTTTATCTGAATATTTAGTCACCTAATATTTCTATACTTTGTCATACATCCTTTTCATCTAAAACATCCTTATCTTTGAAAACCTAACACTTTTTTATTTTTTTTATTAGCAAACATTCTATTACTATACTGTGCCCATTCAAGTTTAGCTTACTTTTATCGATCTTCACTATCAGTCTCCTTTCCTCACCCACTCTTCTCACTTCAGTGTCTACTTTTCCGCACTATGTCCTACCATCCTAATCATTAGATTCTTCACCACATACACATCTGTAGTGATTCCGTTTTTCCTTCATCACTTTCGTTTAACTCCATACTTCGGATAAAAGCAATGCAACTCTCCTTCCGAAATATTTTATCTTCCACCTTATACAATGAAATCCAAATTCAAATAGGGTATATATTTTGTTAAAAACAGTTTGCCAAAGATTTTTCTAGAAGTCTAGGATGTGCGTGTTCACTTGAAGATCAGTATATATTCATTTTTCGTGTTGCTTTCTTTTACCAGGCCTAATCTCATTATAATATGAGCTGTCATGATGTATGTAAAACAGAGTTTTAAAATCTAGTTTTTATGCTGTAATGTGTTTACAATAGTGTATTTAGTTTTGCAGCAGATACCTCTTAAGCATAATAATCTGAGTCGTATTTCATCAGTCAGTTTTCTAGAAGAAATCTACTTCAACGAGTGTGCTAATTGTCCTCTACGTGAAATAAAAAACACTAATGGAAAATGTTGTTTGTCCCACTTATGTTACATGCAGGTTTTTCTGACGAGATCAATACCAGCTGTGAACGTACTTTATTATAGTCACAATGTAGTCATACGCTCATATTTTATAAATACCAGATTCTTTGCTTTTATTTGAAATGTTCATGGATTTAACAAAGTTTGATTTATTGGCTTAAGGCTTACACTCACTTATAATCTTATGCAATATATATACCGCATCCATATTATGTGAATAATTTTTAAACATAAAAATAAGAGGAGGATTGCAATTCGATTATATGTATGTATATATATAAATTTCAGTGATCATATAAAAAAAATTAGGCCGGTCAATTCAGAATTTTTGTATGTCCCTTTAATAATCTTTGGTACAGCTTTCACGCAGTTGAAATGCAGTGAATTCTCAGTTCCAGCAGCATGTTTAGAAGGCTTGTCCATATTTAAAATACTAAACAAACTGTAATACCAGACAAATTTAATATCAAAAATTATTTTACAAAAAATAGAAATCACCTTCAAAGAAAATCACTTATACCAACAATTTTAAAATAATTCTGAATCTTGCTTACAAACAAATAAATCTAAATATATTTTACATTTCTACTATGGAAATTTGAACATTAATCAGTTATTTTCTATTTCAATGTCAACAAAGGCAAGAAAAACAAGAAATGATAATAATACGGAATCACAATAACGCATTAGAGTAGCTTTGAAGCTTTTACCGAATGATGCAGTCTGCCAGCTGACACTGCACCTAAGACACAGATTAAAACACCTTTTAATTTGTTTCGATAAACTGTCTCCAGCAAAGCAATTTCCACTATATGCTGTAAAATATTAGAAATTTTCGTACGTACTTCCCGCGTTGCCTCGATCAGCAAAGAAAGTGAAGAAATTCGTTCCTCGCGATGGAAGGCTGTCCGCTGAGTGACGGTTCGAACCAACATCAAAAATTTCGGTAGTAGCACTATAAAATAGTGTCCATTATCTTTTAAGCAAGGTATAATCTTAAACTCATTTTAAATGTTTTAATGTAAGCGGTTTTTTTTTGAGGCTGTTTTTATTTTTTCTAAAAAAATATTTGATGTTATATCTTTAATTTAATTTGAATTCAATTTTGCTATTCTACCTGCGAACCATAGGTCGAGAATCACTGATCTAGTCAAAGTTCGAGTCCTGATCGCCACGTATCGGCCGTTATGCTTGCGGTTTTTAGGTGCTTTCCAGTTGTCATCTGCGACAGTCTTCAAATTCCGCATCATAAACTACACATTTCAGAAAAAAGAAAAAGAAAAAACACACGCACTTATCATATAGGACAAAAAATATTCGCAAAATTTTGAGTGCGTAACGCGTAATGGTAACAAATTTCTTCCCACCGCACTAAAAAAAAAGGTTCATTTCAAAGAAAGAAAGATTGTCGCTGCATTACATATTATACATAATACAACATCGGCCTACTTAATGCTTGCATTTTCTCCCCTACGCCACCGAAGCAGAGCGACCAGACAAGACCGTGTGCCACAAGCTGTCCCAAGGAAATTTATCGAGGACCACCGTAAGCCGGAGCAGTCCTTGGTCCAGCGGCGGAGCGGTAAATTTTTCAGGGCCACGCCGTACATTGCAGTCTGGCGAAAAGTCGCATCGACCAGCCGACGTCCGTTGACGGTGGAGCCTGCAGGCCGGGACACAGGTAAATAATACATCACGCCGACTCGGCCGGCTATAGGTAACTCAATTTCTGACTGGTGCAGGCGGGGGAAGCCGAACGGCTCCCATGGCGCCCGTTGCCGGGCGCAGGTGGCCCGCCGGATCACTGTGCACCCGCCCGCTCGCATCACTTATTTGTGGGGCTCGCCCGAGACAAGACCCGACTGTTCGACTCTGTTTATTGCCCCCGTTAAGTCACGGGCGACATTACACTGAACAGGCACTATGAATCAGTCCGAGGAAACCGTCCCTGTGCTGACTGTCAGAGTAATGTTTGCGTCACTAACGATTTTTCTAAGGGGTGACGCTGATGTGATAGTCCTTTACAACTACAGTATGAAACTGAAGAGGAAATTCTATCTACATACAGAAACCGAGTGAGGTGAGTGAGTGGTAACGCTCTGGCCTCGCATTTGGGAGGAAGCGGGTTCGAATCCTCGTCCGCCCATCCAGAAATGGGTATTCCCAGTTCTCCCCCCTTGTGAATGCCGCAGTGATTCCTTTAAAAGATTCTAGTTGCATTCCTTCCAGTTCATAGTCTACAGCTTCTAATTATCTCGACGTCGAAATATCTAAATGGTTTGAATGGTTTGCTCAAAGTGCCTCAGTATGAATTTATGGGTAGTTATTATGATATTTTTACCTAATGCAGTTTGTTTTGTGTGAAACTACAAGGAATCGCTGGTGAAGTGAATGAGCGGTCTGGTGGATCAATGGTTAAGGTGTCTTACTGGGGATCGTATGGTCCCCGGTTCAAAGCCCAATATCGATTGGGATTTTCATGGGCTCTTAATGGGACCTTCGCCTCTGTCACTTCGGGAGTTATGTCGAGCTTATTTGAGGCAGAATAAAATTCGGAGAAAAGTGACACTGACCTTTTACAAAATGCGTCCCTACATTTAGCAGAAATGACTACAGGCAACCATTGATATTTTTTTTTATGGCTTTCCGCCTCGTCGAAGTCTAGGTCATTAGAGGCGGGAAAGGAGTGTGGTAAGGAAATAGAAGGAATTCGGCCATGGCCTTTTTGAAGGAAGCATCCCGGAATTCGCCTGGAGTGATTTGGGTAAACCATTGAAAACCCAAATCTGGATGCCCGGATGAGGATCCGAACCGGCGTCTTCCCGGATGCGAGGCCAGAGCGTCAACCGCTACCCATCACGCTCGGTGCAACAATAGAAAACTGAAATCTGGATGGCCAGACGAGGATTTGAATCACGTCCTTTAAATACCAGTTCGGAGTGCTAGTACTCACCCAATCGGCTCGGTGAAAACTATCCAAGATTTGTCTACCTGGTGAGGCCTATTGAAGCCCTAGCAAGGGTTTGACTGGCTGAGAATCAACGGTAACGAATCTCCGATACCTGTAGTGACCTTTGAAACAGTCCCAGGAACAGAAGTGATGGCATTTCCAACACCTTAATGTTAATTCATTCCATTCAGCACCACTTTAGATTTATGAAATTATACAGTTAATATTCTATTGGATAGCAAGTGAAAGCGTTAAAATGGTAGGCCCTACAGTATGCAATTGGAAGTGTTCCATCTGTATGCAAAAAGACACTCTGCTTGAGGGAAAGGGCGGAATGCGGCTGAAAATCGTGTTTCACGGGCTGGAGAGGCCCTCTTGCTCTATTGGATTACAGGGGCCAAACGTCGTTTCATGTGGCCATTGTCTGGTTTCATCTGGCGGGCGAACCATTAGCATAGAGCGCCGACATCCGCTCTGATTGAAGCTTAACTTCCCACCTCCCGCCCCAGCAGCAGCGGCTTTCATTTCCTTCTAACTTCGGTACAGTAAATGCAAACAGCTCTTTCGCCGGCCTCGGTAGCGTAGAGGGTACAGTACTGGCTCCACGTGCTGAAGGTCACCGGTTCGAGTCCGGCAGAGGGCATGGGTGTTTGAGTGTTGTGTGTGTTTATATCCTGGCTGTCCATACCTAGAAGCAACAATGTACTGGAGAAAATGATACATTGGAAGAGTCATGATAATCACACTGAACTGACTGAATGGCCTAAGTAGCCAAATGCCAAAAAACAAAATGTTTCTCTACTGGTATAAAGTGCAATTGAGACTGTAACATTCAACGTCACACGTATTTATTAAAACAGTGAATTTAACACCATGACATTTGTATCCTTCACGTCTCTGATTAGTATATAATTATTTGTAGGGAATTCTATCGAAGCTGTATTGCGCAACTGAAGTCCTTTTATTTCATGAGTCATGTATGATTTCTTACTTTCCCAGTATTGAAATTTAGAATGCTGTATAAAATTCGGTACATGAAAGTCACTTCAGAATATGTCTATATATCTCCACGCAATAAATCTAGTAATATCGATCTTCCATACAAACACCCTCGTGGCTGGGTTCTCTACGCTGAGAATATATATTCGTACAAGCCTACAAGCTAAGGGATAAAGGAATATCTAAAACTGCAAAACAATTTTCGCTACCTCAAACAAGGACAAGATATTGTTCCTTCCTTAAAAACAAATTAAAACATGTGGTGTAATACTTTATTGACAATATCTACTCCCCAATAAATTTTGGGTAGACGTTAATGCCTATATCAATACATGCAAATTATTTTTCGCTTATTCTTTATCTCTCCCTTGGCTTTTGGACAATTTCTTACACTTGAGTGTTAAGGGAAATGAAATAATTAATTTCCCACCTTCATTTTCTTCCAATAGTTGAACATCAGTAAGGTTGTGATGTTCTACATAATCCTGTCAACATTAGTGTCTCGTTGGGTTAGTTAAATTAAAAATGTATCTCTCATTTCTTTACTGACGTATTATTAGCTGATTTGTTGGTTTCGCGATTGAGATGCATCGGCATTCAGTCATCATGTCTTAGAGACACAATTTGGTTTGGAAAAATAAAAAAAATTCGCAGGATGGTACAAAAAATATTCTATAAATCAAAGATACAGCAATTAGCATCATTCTTTATTCATAATCGGAAAATGTTTTAAACTTTATACGGAAGCTACTATTTACACAAGATATTTTAGTGCTTAGCTTGCAAATGTTATAGACCTGTTGGTCAGTTATTTTTATCCTTCATCACATTATTTTTACTCTTAATGACATTATTTTTACCCTTAATGACATTATCAATCCAACAAACACCAGAGAAAAACATTAAAAAAAAACTATATTATTCGGGAACGATGGGATGTGCTTGAATTGAAGCAATTATCCTGTAATACTTTTATTAACACGAGCAGCAGTAGGGGTGTAAATATGAAACCTGAATTTGCCGATAGATGGCTGTAGCTTTCAAAAGCAGTTACCGCCAGATCGCGTCATTGCGCCAGTTTCTTTTGTCGACAGCCGAATGTGATTGTCAACTCCCGACAATACAAGTTTCATACGACAGTGCAGTTTTTAACACTGTTGAAGATGTCGACTTTGAGCCCACGAACTACGATTTGCGGACATCGTTGATTTCTGTTTTCATTTAAAGAAAACTGCCGCAGAATCACATCGAATCCTTGTTGAAGCGTACGGTGAGCGTGCTCTAGGTGAAACACAATGTTTCGAGTGGTTTAAAAAAATTCAAAAGTGGAGATTTTGACATCAGCAATGAAGACCGTGGAAGACCTCCGAAGAAGTTTGAAGACAATGAATTGCAAGCATTGTTGGATGAGGATGATGCTCAAACGCAACAACAACTTACAGATCAGTTGAATGTGACACGGGAAGCTGTTTCCATACGTTTATGGGAAAAATCCAGAAGATGGGCAAATGGCTTCCACATGAACTGACTGACAGGCAGCAAGAAAACCGAAAAAACCACTTGTGAAATGTTGCTCGCCAGATATAAAAGAAAATCATTTCTCCATAGAATTGTGACTGGTGATGAAAAGTGGATATATTTCTAGAATCCTAAGCGTAAACAATCATGGGTATTTCCAGGTGAACCGTCAAAGTCAGTCTCAAGGCCAAATCGCTGTGGAAAGAAGACAATGCTCTGTGTTTGGTGGGATCAAAGTGGTGTGATCTATTACGAGCTTCTAAAACCTGGTGAAACTGTTAATAGTGAACGTTATCAACAGCAAATGATCGATTTGAACCAAGTATTGCGGGAAAAACGACCAGAATACCAGAAAAGACAACACAAAGTGATTTTGCTTCACGACAACGCACCATCACACACATCAAAACCAGTCAAGGAAATGATTGAGTCGCTTAGTTGGGAGATACTGACGCATGGGGCTTACTCACCTGACCTAGCTCCGTCGGATTACTATCTCTATGCATCGATGGGACACGCACTCGCTGAGCAACGCTTCACTTCTTACGAAAATATGCGAAAATGGCTTGATGACTGGTTTGCATCAAAAGAGATTTTTTTTTTTGTGACATTCATAAATTACCAGAAAGATGGGGAAAAAGTATATCTTGCAATGGACAATATTTTGAATAAGGTATGTCGTTCCATTTTTATGCAATGAACGTGCATTTTTGATCAAAAAATTCCGGTTTCATATTTACACACCTCTACGCTGCCTTCATGTTGTTATTATCATAACTAAACTTTTTCTTACATGCCATTTTACTTAAGAGAATGTAGTGAGGATATTCTTCTGTTAACCATTCTAGAGAGCTTATATTTTAACTTTTATCTCAAACACTATTTAAATATATCACTCTACATTTCTTTATTCTACCCAGACCCCTCAACCACTCAAAATAATGTAATTGGTTCCAGTCTTTATTTCACCCTAAGCTTCAATTTAAGAAATGAGCATTGAAGTTTCTTTTTTCCTTCCATGACGAGCCTCTTCCAAGCAAACTTTTTCTTTTTTACAAAAACTTTACTATGACAATATCGCCATGGGAACTTTAATTTAGTCGCAGATTCCCTCCCCTTGAAACTGCCGTCTCTGCGATGGAGAAACTAAATTTGTTCGCCGTGGCTTTTCGAGTGTATGAGCCAATTACGAACATTTTAAGTCGCTTGTCTGGGCTGGGTTCCTAGGTGCGGGGAAAAGAGGGAGAGGGGGTTAGGGAATTGCGCAGATGGCCCAAGCGACCAACCCTCTCCCCTTAATTTCCTGACATTGGGGGGCTGGTGCTCGAATTTCTTTCTGCACCTCGCGCGCTACGTGAAAGTTGAGCGCCTACATTTAAGAAATGGGATCATTGGACCCCATTCTGTGCGGCAGCTTTCTCATCAACTCGCCGTTGTTGTCATTAGCAGCAAACATCAGGGCCCACTGCGAAGCGGCACTTAAGTTGCAAATAGGGCAACTTGGAACGACTGCACAATCCGATACGGGTCTAATGGTATTATCGTTACATGTAGCACATTATCGGATACGACTTCATTCTACTACAAACTTTGGATGATCGTTTAATAAAAATGAAAATCAGGAAATATTTTCACTTAACAGACCTAAATGGACCAAACAACTCCAGACATATTAACGGTAAATTAATCCTGTAACATTTGTCTATACAATTATGAATCAGAAGGTGAGCTGCTAAGAGAATTTACTCAGACGAATAGAACTTCCGAAAACCTGTACCACTCCAACTTGGACTGGCATTATGTTTTATTTTTATTTTTTTATTTTTTAATGGCTTTTGGCTTCGAGGCCATACAGCCAACTCAAGTGTATTTTGAATCATCCAGTGTATCATTTTTCCAAGTGGTTCTAGACACAACACGATGGACATGACATAGAGACAACACATACACTAAACACCCATGCCCTCGGCCGGACTCGAACCGGCGACTTTCGGCACGTGGAGCTAACACTCTAGCTCCTACGCTAACCGAGGCCGGCTGGCATTATGTTGATGTCAGTAAAGTTTCCAATACCCCTAATCTTACTTTCTCCGCAACCTTATTTCAAGTCTACTTGTTGTTTATTATTATAGATCGGTACTTTCCAACTTTTTACAACCAGAGATCAAGAAAAATGTCAACAATAATTTTACGGACGACAAACTTATTTCTTTACCTCTGCGTCTATTATTAACGAACCATACAAATTGTAATCAGCACAAACTGCAGTACCGTATGATCTATGTCTACATAAAGGCACTCATAAAATTATCATTAAATTAATCCCAAAAGCAACGCCGCTATTTTTAATGCCGGCTGTAAACGTATTTAGTAACTACACTATTATAGTAATAATCAAGTAATATCCTCCAAATACCAGGTTCTTGTTTTCCATTGAAATACTCAAGTCTTTTAGAAAGTTTGGTTTATAGCTCATACTCGTTTACAGCATTATAATTTACGAAATTTTAACTAATTTAGTTTTTGTGTTAATATCTCTAATTCTGTATGATAAAAATTCTGCCTCCGGACCACTCGACCCATCTATGCTGAACATAGGTTGAGAAACACTATTATAGATCATTATAAATTGTAGGGAAGGAAGGAAATTAAACTATTAAAAATTACACTTACCTTGGAAATCGATTTTTTGTTTGAAGATGTATTGGTCCTTACTGCTGAAATGAGTTTCTGAACGAAGAGAAAAAGAAACTAAGTTCTTAATTACATTACACACTTTGTGTTTAGGTTCGTATCGGTGGTATTTTAAGCTTATTGGCTGAAAATGAAATATAAATTTCCAATTTAATTAAGGAATGACCAAATTAAGAATATTCAGACCTTGGTATTCCTCTTTTCATTATTTGCTTTATTAATCATCTTCACATTTACTTTATGCCTCTGTAGTGTATCTGCAGTTCATACCAAGCCTGGTAACTGGCCGGTTAACATTCGCATGGGGCATTCTTAGTAAACGGGATCGATTCCGGTCCTGCCATTGTTTCCCGATAACCGTGCGTGTAGGTTGACTGCTAACGCTCTGGTTTGCCTTCGGGAGGACGCTTGTTCAAATAAAAGTCCGGCCATCCAGATTTTGGTTTCCATGGTTCCGCGAAATCAATCCAGGAAAATGACGAGGTATTTCCTTCAAAACCCCATGGCCCACTTCATGCCGTTCATCGCCACCAGTCCTTTCCCTCCTCTAAAGAACTCGACGTCGACGAGGCATAAATGCTTAAGAAAACCGCTACTCGATAGTTCAGCTATAATCCAGACGAGATTTAATTATCTCGGCGTCAACAAGTCCTAAATCCTTAAGAAAACCTATCCATGACAGTTCAGGTACAAAAATCATTTTGACAACTAATAAGTATATAGAATCTGCTTCAACCTCAATTTTTATGACCGATATACTTACAATCTAGTAATTAATTTTATTTTCAACATTACAAATGCTTTTGAAAGATCGAATAACTAGGAAGTGTCGTCAAAAGTTTTAATTATCAATATTAACCAAGCGCTCTATCGGTAAGTACTTTATAAGATAAGGACGACGATGTATTCTAAGTTTCATTATGCGGAGAAATAACAAATATACATTTTCTTTCCCCCTGAACAGATAGATTTAAACACCAGGTAAGGTGATCGAAACAAGGGTATCTCATAAAGTTTACCAATCCCAAAGATATTATTACCGAAACTGCAGCCCGTATATTTATGGTATCTTCCGTGACGAATCAGTAATACTGTATTAGCTGTATTGCCTCCTGAAGCGAGCAATGATTGTTTCAATCACTTAACTTTGAAGTAACTCAACACTTTGTCGGATTCTTCGTGTTTTTTAAAAATTAATACGGTAATTAAGTAGTCCACAAGGTATTTCAGTTTAGACTTCTGTTTATTTTCACCAAACACGATGTCAACGATACTGCTTGCATGCATAGATACAATCCAGAGATACTACTAACCCAGTCCTTGGCAGTTGCAAAGTGAATCTGTATAAACTAACTAACTGTCCTTCTGCTGATTTATTTATATAGGCACTATCGAAATTTCCCGAACACTTCAAAAGCTTCCGCGAGATATTTCTCGAACATTAACAATTTCTCAAACAATTGAACAAATTAAAAACAATCAGAAATAGTACTTAATCATTTAACATCATTACAAAACGGTCAGAGAATGGAAATTAAACACAAATTATTTACAGAAATATTTTTAAACTGTAGAAAATTGTCCTGTAGACATCGTAACTTGCATTAATACTTGGAATTACAAACATTTAAGCAATTATCTTGCACAATTCGTTCCTTAAACATATTAAATGGCCTTTTAATAATTTCTTTTATAAAATAAAGTCTATATACACTGATTCACAAGAAACTGAAAAAACAAACCTACCAGATGATATTCAAGCAAACTTTAGCTCACTACAAATACTTCATTAATACAATTTTATTTAAAGTTCAGGTATGAGGGCTGTTACAACTTCCTGTTGGTAACTCTTCTTCACACTCTCTTACGGAAGTTATGTTTTCAGTTATTAAGAGGTAAATCAGTGCAAATACATTGAATATATTTATGTGTCAATTTTATTTGAAAACACAAAGGGGTAGTTTAACGATAATTTAAGTTAATAATACCAGCTCAGAGAATTTGCAAAAATTAATGTTGTAAAAGTTAGCCAATTTATTGTAATCAGAAGCAAAAATCTTTCGTTAGTTAGCGTTTGACAGTCACAAACATCTGGAGAACTCATTGTTTATCCATTCAACTGTAATATTTTTATTTTAAGTGGTATATTGAAATCAGAACATTTCTTCCTTTGAGGGGATGTTAACAGTGGGTCATTCGCCAGTGTAATTAAGGAACGTGGTCCTGCAGAGTGAACCGTAAACAGAACGCTGATATCAGAGTTTGCAACAGGAACTGCGTAAGAGATGAGTTGACAGTATCTTCCAGGAACGAGCTGACTCGCTCAACTGACCAGAGCCGGATCATTAGGCTGAAAGCATCGCGCCACACACAGGACATGGTGTTGATATAACGAACTACGACGAACCAGGTCTCGATGGAGAGAGATGGAATCAGTTCATCTGCCGAATTTGGCAATCTTCGATTGTGAACAGGAGTTTCATAGTACGAAGAGCCACCAATAATATGATAAAAACTATTGGTTACGAATTAACTATTCTCATTTCAAACTTTTCTTTCCTACTCGTATGTGTTGTTTACGAAAACATTTTAGTTATTTTAGGTTGTAGGCAACTTTAATGTTTGCTTATTGTACATTATATCTTCCTCTTCCGTTGTATACTAACAAAACAAATTTTAAAATTGAATAAGGACAGCAGAAATTAACGTGAGGAGTGGCATGGTTTCATATTGCTACGCATACGTGTTCCGATTTTTTGTAGTTTTACCGATGCTGCTAAATCTATCGTGTTGATGCGTTCTACAGTTTTCCAACTGGCTGCTGAAAATGCTAAAAAAAATTAATATCATCCATTTATTTCTATAAAAGCACTTGTTTTTAAACACAAATTTTTTGAGTTGTAGCTAACATAAGATCTTCTATGCATCAGAGGAATGAACTTATGGGGTTTCAAAAAGAATCCAAATGTAACCCCCATTACTACAGTTGGTGCGCTTGCTAGTCCGAACTTAGAAAGCTCGCTGATCGGTTGGTTTTAGCCACATGTAAAAAAGAAATGTTCTAATCGGCAGTTGTATAGTTGAATCACATTGCGATAAGTATTGTAAGATAAGAAAGGGTTATCATATTTAAGCATTCTAGGAAACTTATCCCATACAAATTATACTAGAATTGAAGGAACGGATAAAATTACACCTGAAACAGAGACATATTGACTAGTTAGCTTCCTTACCAATGAATAAATAGAGCTCCAATATAAAGAGCAATAATTTAAAGTGGGGTAGATGTAGATAAATCATTCTACCCACAAAACATGATCCAGCATCTGACGTTGCGAACACCATTTCGTCTAGCTTTGATGTCAATTAGGCGTAAATCGCATAGAGTTTAAAACAGTCAGTTATTGCCTAGACGTTGTTCCGTGTAGACATTACCAGTCAGTACGTTGGTTAATTGAGGACTGAACGGAGAACCATATGATTTTTCAGTGATGACCCAAAACATAATGACCACTTTCTTATAAAGGTATTAGTACAAATTTCCAAAGAAATACAGCAGAGATTTTGCGTGGCATTGGTTCAACAAGTAGATTTTCGGAGGTATCTGGCACCAGATGCCTACGCACAGGTCACGTAATTCCCTTAAATTACAGACTGGTGGTTTGTGGGAGCGGAGCTGGCACACGATGGCGTAACAGATGTGTTTTATAGGGCTGACATCACGGGAAGTTGGTGGCCTTGCCGCAGTAGCCAGCTTATTCTCCTCTTTCAACACATTCAAGTTGTTAAGTCGTATAAAAAAATTGAGAGGTCTGAAAATCTAACTGTTCTGGTCGAAATACACAGACGGAAAAAAAATCCCAACACCAAGAAAAAATTATTGTAGAGTAATGAAATTTGGACAATGCATTTGTCAAGTTAACATGTTTAATTGATTAAATTTTCAAGATCACAGGTTAATTTAAGCTCAAGAAAATGCATTTCAAATGTGAAATACTGTTAAATTAATAGCCGGTGTAACCTCCAGAATTTTGAATGCAAGCCTGCAAACGTGAATGCATTGTGTCATACAGGTTTCGAATGTCACTTTGTGGTATGGAGTTCCATGCTTGTTGTACTTGTGCTGTCAATACTGGGACGGTCAGTGCTGGCTGTGGATGATGCTGGAGTTGTCGTCCAATGATATCCCATACGTGTTCAATTGGAGACAGATCTGGTGATCTCGCAGGCCAAGGTAACATGTCGACACTTTGTAGAGCACGTTGCGAGACAACAGCGGTATGAGGGCGAGCGTTATCCTGTTGAAAAACTCCCCCTTGAATGCTGTTCATGAATGGCAGCACTACAGAAATTCGAGCTGCAGTTGGTACCACAGTGACACAACGAACTGTTAGAAATCGGTTACTTCAAGGACAGCTCCGAGCCAGGCGCCCTGTAGCGTGCATTCCACTGACTACAAGCCATCGCCGTTTGCGACTCCAGTGGTGTCAAGCCAGAGCTCATTGGAGGACGGAGTGGAGATCTGTTGTGTTTTCTGATGAAAGCAGGTTCTGCCTTGGTGCCAGTGATGGCCGAGTGTTGGTCAGAAGGAGGCCAGAGGAACGCCTGCAACCAAACTGTCTGCGGCCTAGACACACTGGACCTACACCTGGAGTCATGGTCTGGGGAGCAATTTCCTATGACAGCAGGAGCACTCTTGTGGTTATACCAAACACACTGACTGCAAATTTGTACGTCAGTCTGGTAATTCAACCTGTAGTGCTGCCATTCATGAACAGCATTCAAGGGGGAGTTTTTCAACAGGATAACGCTCGCCCTCATACCGCTGTTGTCTCGCAACGTGCTCTACAGAGTGTCGACATGTTACCTTGGCCTGCGAGATCACCAGATCTGTCTCCAATTGAACACGTATGGGATATCATTGGACGACAACTCCAGCATCATCCACAGCCAGCACTGACCGTCCCAGTATTGACAGCGCAAGTACAACAAGCATGGAACTCCATACCACAAAGTGACATTCGAAACCTGTATGACACAATGCATTCACGTTTGCAGGCTTGCATTCAAAATTCTGGAGGTTACACCGGCTATTAATTTAACAGTATTTCACATTTGAAATGCATTTTCTTGAGCTTAAATTAACCTGTGATCTTGAAAATTTAATCAATTAAACATGTTAACTTGACAAATGCATTGTCCAAATTTCATTACTCTACAATAATTTTTTCTTGGTGTTGGGATTTTTTTTTCCGTCTGTGTATTATTGAATTTAAGTAGTACTGTTCATTGACCTATGACACTTATGTTGCAGTGAAAAAAGTGTCACTTATATTTCACAACCTAGTTTAGCTTGTGTACAAAGATCCTTTGCTGGCGCCATACAACCTTCTCTAAACGGCCGACACACACACACACACACAAACACTGCCTTGCTACAATGTAGGCGCCCAATCAACGATCGCTGCCCATCCAGTTGTGCTACCCAGCATCAAAGATTCTTACACAATTTAATTTAATTTAATTTAATTGAAATGGAGCGCACTCTCCGGTGGCAATTTTCCTACACACCCATCTGCCCCCCTTTCCTGCACCCACCTATATTTGCCCTCTAAAAATTTCAACTTTAAATCCTATCAACATTTTTGGTAAATTATTCATCATTTCTCTTGGTAACTTATTCCAATGCCTGACACCCATATCTTAAAGAGACAAACTACTTACACCCTTATGCCTGAAATCGAGTTCCAGCTCCACTATGGTATGCCAGTTTACTAAACAAACTACGCCTGTGGAAACCAAATAATATTACAATTCAAGTTGTAAATGTTGAAACAATTATTCAGAATAGTTATAATTTAAGAAATGAAACATAATTTAGTAATAATACATTAATAACAAACATGACTGGAGTGTTAGAACCAGGGAGTGTCAGTTCCTGGAGCAATGGGGGGAAGCATAAGTGTTACTATCTGTCTGCGATTTGTGTAACTTATGATTTTTAAGACATTTGTATTTTTGTTTGTAAAATGTGTAATTTATAAGGGGGAGATTATGGACCGCCTAAAAAGCTCAATCAGGTAGATTGTTACGCCGGTCCAGGACTCTAAACTGCCCTCAGGCCCAACCCACTTTATGAAACTGAGTTTTCAGAATTGGGTGTATCAAACAAATTGGGAGTAGATTAACTATGGTTTTGTACAGTTTTACTTTAATTAATTGTGAATTTGTGTAAATGGAATTTGTTTTATGGATGTAAATGCTATTTAATATGTTCAAGGATAATATTATGCATGAAACATAAGAGTTGAGGTGAGACATGCTCTTTTGAGGACAATTCTTAACTGTTTGGACTGGTATACGTTAATAATTTCGTGCGTAAATACCGAGGGTGGTGATGTAACGGTTAGCGTTCTCGCCTCTCATTCGGCAGGACGCCGGTTTGAATCCCTGTCCGGAGATTTGGGTTTTCCATGGTTTCAAAATCACTCCAGGCGAATGCCGGGATGCTTCCTTCAAAAAGTCCATGGCCGAATTCCTTCCCATTCCTTGTCCCCCATCCCTTCCCGTCTCTAAAGACCTCGCTGTTAAGAGACGTTAAGCATTTGAAAAAAACAGTGTGAAAAAATCTTTTCATTTCCGTGTATTTTATGCTGATTGTGAATGTATTTGGATTAATTCAGATTGTTTTTATGTGATTTTGATTGTTAACTGCATTGTTGCCGTTGGAGAAACATCGAGCGGCTTTCTCTGTGTTGTTCCTGATTTTTCTGTATCGTCTATATAAGCGAACGGCAGAGACGAGTTAGTTTGAGTTTTATAGTTAATTATTCGGCCAGAGAGTTCTCAGTTAGTAGAGTGGCATGTTAATAAACTTAATATACTAAATATAAACTAAATATTTAGATTGATGTAATACTTTTTAACAAGTGAGTATGCACAAACTTTCATGTATATAATTCCAAGCCTAACATCAGATGCACTAATAATGTACAATAGCCACAGGTTCTGAAGAAGACTCCCTTAAGGCGTGTCGAAACCGGTAAACAATAAATTCAATGAATATTGCAACAGGTTGGCTGTGATTCATTTTACAATAAGGAAAGGTGATTCTTCGGAGTTACTCCATTCAACCAAACACACCCCCTCCTCCTCCCCCAACCTATCCTGAGTGGTGGTGTCTTGGTCAGTTCCAACATTTTATTTTCATCTTATTTTTTTACTTTCGAGGACAATACCCTCCTTTCCGAACGATCTTCTCGTCAACAGACTTCTCGGTTCTCGGATGCACTCCTTGGAGCGGTCTGGTCTCTGCTGGCTCCAATCGCCGCCATTTAGTTTTTAATTACAGAGGGGGGCCCCACGGGGTCCATCTGTCCTCGGCTCCCCTCCTGCTGGCCCGTAACGAGATGACAGCGGGCTGGCGATGCTCGGGGTCTCTGTAACTTATCTCCCAAGACAAATCCCCAGGGGAGGAGGCAGGCGACGGGTTCTTTGTATCTCCCATAACCCGGGTAGGCACTGCTTTAAAAAGATCTCTCCCTCATATTTGTCCCCAGACTCCGTATTTATCTTCACCGCTTTTCCTTCTCCCACTACCCCGCCTGTTTTCCTTTCATTAAAATGTATGTTCACGCTTCTCATCAGTGTTGGTCTACTTCATTTGAGAGTTCCACGGGAGGAAATGTGTCTTTTTATTCCGGGGAAGCGGTATTCACAGCTCTATAAGTTTTGTATTCAGCTCTGTCACAAAGGAGCTTCTCCTTCCACTCCTCAATGGATCGATAGAAGGTCGCTTTTCATAAATGCTCTTTGAAGCAGTTTCTTCAGCAGTTGTACAATTGCTTACAAGGAGCGATTATTCTGAGAGCCGTTGTTGCCGCACGGTGACACTCACAGACACTTCCACAGTTATCACGGTCTGCTGAAGATATCCCGTTCGAATCCCACACCGGTCAGGAAGTTTTAGGTGCACTTAACATGATATTTACCTCTTTGAAAGTAACCGTATTTAGAGAATGATGTGAACCAACCACTTTAAGCTCTGTCATCCAATCGCAACATTTCATGCATTTATTTTACCTCTTCACTTAGTCGTATGCAGCTACCGTACTGTGAAATAGTTCTCCTGAGTAGCATGCCTTTATCTACTGAAAAGTCTTCTAAAAACGTTATCCGTCACCTTGCAGGTCTCAATCACAGTTTCTGATCTAGACAAGTAAACGTTTATACTTTTACAGCAAAATGTTTGCTTTTCAAAAACTTGTCTGATATCTATGTATTGAAAGTAATTACTATTCATTAAAAATTAAATAAACAATGGATTAATGAAAACTATCATGCTATATTACTATACGCTACAGTCCTTGCGTTAGTTGCACTATTAATGTTTCTTCTGTTTAGAATCCAGCTATCTGAAAATACCTTAGACCTGCGTTTCTCAGCAATGTTCAACCCAAGAACCAGTAAATTTTAAAAAATAATCCTACCGATCTCTAAATTATATATAAAAAAATTATTTACTCGTGTATACAGGGTGTTAAAAAAGTGTAAAATAATTTACACATCAAAATAATACAAAAAGGTCTAATTAACGTTTGGTCGCAAACGCATACTTTCGAAGTTATTAACAGGTGCGCAACGTGACGCCCGTTCACGGCAGTTCATGCATTTGCCTTTCTGCCACCCTTTGAAGCTGTCCTGGTTGGTCCTGTACGTCTTCAATGCCTGTCATCACGTTCAGGACCAACCAAGACAGTTTCAAAGAGTGCCTGATTCCTTGCGGCGAAGGGCTGAGACATGCATTGCCGTTGACGGGCGTCACATGTTTATTAGACCTTTTCGTCTTATTTTGTTTCATACCTCTTAAAATATTTTAGATTTTTTTAACACCCAGTATATTATTAAGATTTTGGGCATATAGTTTCGTACCTTTAGAACAAAAAAAATTAAAAACATGTATCTTAATTCTTACGGAAACACAATTTTGAAATTGCAAGTGAACTATTAAAAGTGAATTATATATTAAACAGACTCTAAACGTTTACTAAAATCATGAATAATAATTCTGTGTACCTGTAAATGGAAAGAATAAACCGCGTAAAAATAAAACAAAAAGGCTAATAATATTATGATATTACTCGCTGTTAATTTATTTTTTGTTATGATAGCTTAAATTCAATTAGAAATAAAGTTTCGTTATTCTACCTGTGGAACACCTGTTATTATTCACAGGCCATGTGTTGAGAGACGTTGTCTTGAATCAGTATGCACGAAAATTTGGTATGCTTCAACAAAAGTACAAATAGTAGTAACAGAGTTTCGAAACTCCCTTTGATTGACAGTATCTATAAACTTTTAGAAAATTTAATTTAGCATAAAAGTAGACAAATAGTTTCACTCTCAGACGTGTTTCTTGGTAAAAATACTTATTAAATCGAAGAAAAAGCTAAGAAATTCAAAATACAACTTTAAATGCACTCATTCTCTTCATCTTTTATCACGAAAAACCACATACGCTAATTCATTTACATGTTGCAAGAATCAGCTCATATCGAAACTTCTTTTACGAATTACTTTGGCAAGTGAATATTTAACAAAAAATCTTAATAAAAATTATTTAAGGCAGAGAGGCACATCTGACTCAATGATATAAATTATTATCCATAGACGTCATTCACGTGAACTAACTGGCAAATTTCCCGTTAAAATTTCTACATCAGTGTTTCGCATAATTACTAAACTTTCTCTGAATTTTTCATATAGAATAAAATTTAATATCCTGCAATAGCATCGCAAGAAGTTGCTGCGATATTGGATACAAAAGTATTTTATTAAAAATTAATCGTCAGTGGAAAGAAGCAGTTATTTAGTTGACTGTCGTCATGGTGGTAGTATTTCTCCAGGCAGGCCGAGCTCTCCGTTTGTAACGGGTAACGCCGCGAGAGGCGGAGTGTTATCAGCTCCCCTCCCCTCCCGTGCTGGTCCACAAGCAGAACGTTATTTTCCAATCAGATCGCACCACCCGCCGAGGGCTGTTTTAATCTGAGCCTGGTCAGCGCCGCCCTTCGTCAGATCTCTTTATGGATCGTAAAACTTGGGTTTCGAATTTCATTTCGCTCGCGCCGTATTCCACGGTATATAGCCGCCCTTCTGTTATCCCATCTTCTGTACGAAAACTCCGACCTGTTACCACACATCACTGTATGAACGGAACCCTTTGATTATTGGTTTCTTTTCTGTAGGAGCGCGCCACTGAATTATTATTAATTTTTTAAATTATTTTTCCGTTTTAAAATGGTCTATTAATTTACGTTACGTTAAAAAAAAAAAAAGAACGAATGGCCAAAAATTTTATTTACATTACATGAAATATATAAGTCAGGAAGCTAATTCTAATATTTTCCGACCTTTGATCTAAATAAACCGATAATAATTTGAGAAGGATTAGAAAATTTTATTGTCACCAAATCTGCAAGCGTGTGTCTTGAAAACACGAATTTCTTTAAGGAGTTAAACACCATAAACATCAACAACAACATTTTAAATATTTATATATCTAGAAAAAAAGTAATATTTGTATCACTCAAATGGAAAACATCTTTTAATGTTGCTTAGCCATAAATTGAAACAAATTTTAATGTCTATACTCATGTAAAGGAAGCTGTTTAATGCAGATGGGGTGGAAAGTTGTGAGATATGTTTTGGCATTATTTCTGCGTCTAAAAATTTGTAACGAAACCACTATAAGTCATCCGTTACAAGCTTCTTATAAGGTTATAATTGATCGATAAGAATTACAGCCTTCTTTCTCTGACATACTTTTCTAAACATGTTAGGATGAAAAATTCCGTATATTCTGAGAAACAAACTTACTTATACCCAAGAATAAGTTTATAGAGAACGGACTGTGTGATTTAAGACTAACTACTCTTGATTTCTCTCTCCGTTTCGGCCACCAAGACACGGTGTACCTGAGGAATATCTTGTGTTGCCAACTGTGTAATTTTGTGTGTTATGTATGATAAGTAAATTTTTTGTTTGTGGTATGTTTAATTTATGAAACGGTTTGGTGACCGTCACAGCGTTCCCCTAGATGATTGAGGGAAATCGCATAAAAACAACAGGACGGTACGTGGAGGTGTAGGCCCGTGCCTGTTTACGTTGTACCTTCCCAGACCAGTGTACGAAGCCTCAGCGCTCTTAGCCACATTGGTGGACTGGTTCTTTACTCGTTTATCAGAAAATTTATCATTCAATGATGTAGACCCTTTAAGCCATAAGCCCATATGTAACACGATGTTGTGCTGAAAGGAATGAATTTAAATGACCTCTTCCCGACTATTGCAACAGATTGGTGATCCACTATAAAGGAGATAAAATGTTGTCATTGTTCTACGGACACCTGAATTAAGTGGGTGAGCAATAACGCTTCGTCCTGGCATTAGAAAACCATCTAGACATCGGTTTTCTGAAATTACTCCAGGTGAATGCCGTTATGGTGCCTTCAAAATGCTGTGGCCGAATTTCCTCCCGTTACTTACCGATAATTCTCTCCCACCTCTAATAACTACGTTAACGAGACATTATGTTCTCGTCAGAAAAGTATCTGAACTACCTTAACCGCCTGAATGCTTTCTCTGTGACCTAGATGTCAGAGTTCTAGGGAAATGTGTAATTTTTTAGGCATAAATAATTGCCGGAAATCCCAGCAATTGGCAAAATGATTACTCGAAACAATCCATGAGAGATAGGATTGTAGGTTTGAAATGTGAACCGAGCGTGGTGGGGGTACAGTAACGCTCTGGCATCACATTCAGGAGGATGCGGATCGAATTCCCCTCGGACCATCTAAATTTGTTTTTTCCATAGTTTCTCCAAATAACTTACAACATAAAAGTTTAAAAAATAGTATTAGCAATAGTCGATTATATTTCATATTCTTCGACGTGAATATCGGTTGGGTGACAGAAGGGTTGTTGCTATGGTGACATAGGGGAACACGCTGGGAGCCATTAATAAGACTAGTGTGTACGGGTGCTTACGAGCAAAACCGTCACTGTTAAAACTGGACCCTGTATTCTCCGGATACTATACTTCTATGGCGCAGTTCGGTGAAGGAGCAAGGAAAATTACGATATTAAATTATTACATTCGTCAAAGTTTAAACGAACGACTACATTGTATCATTAACGCGGGGACACTCCATAGAGAAACAAATTATACCAGAATTGTCCCCGGTGGCCTGGTCTATCAGAGTCAGACATAAATCTGATAGTAATCCGATAGAAATCCGAAAAACTCATTCAGAAGGACATGACAAAATCTCTTCCCGTTCCTCGACCCAGTAAGAAAACATTGAGATTTAATCCTGGGCCTTTTGTACTTTTCTTTGTTGTATATGGCGGTGCTTTAATGCTATACGCCAACCTGACACGTTATTAAAAAAAATTGGTAGGTAAGCAAATAAGTAAAACTTCTATGCCGTCTGTATTTATTTTATGTAGGTACGTGAACAACAATTTTCAGTAAGTTTGCTCCTATCAAACGATTACAACAAAGGCCGTATGCACGGGGCATTAATCCAGTTCACAGGCCAAAGCTGGGCAAACATTTGCAGGGAGGATAACCGGCGACGAGCCAAGTGCCTGCACAGAGGACGCGTCGTCCTGTTTGAGTTTCCGATAAGCGTGGAGCACGCGCTACCGGCCTGCTAAGGCGATTGCTGATTTCACGGCAATATGGGCGCCGAGTAACAAGCAAGGCGAGGCGACGACGAAGCGTCGGCTATGAATAAATCTGGACGGATCTCGGGCAGCCTGAATGCTTGACAACAGCCAGATAAAGTTATTTCACGCGCAGACGGGCCACTTCCCCCTGGACGGGTGAAGTATAGCGTTGTCGGTGCGGGAGGAACAAGCGGGGACGGAGCCCACTCCCCGAACAGAAATGTGCGGATGTGCCTAATGCCTGCCACGCAGCAAATCATCGTATCATAGCTCCCGCCTCGCGGTTGGCTGGTGCGATGTGGGCGGCTCCAAATGGGATTCTTTTTTATCGCGCTCTTGTCGTTCTCGCGGCCTGGGGATGGTCTCCCCCATAACGCCAGCCCACCCTCCCGTAGTGCCGCTTTCTAAGTTATGGGTTCAGACCTATCAATAAGTCGAGGGGTTTGGTCGACTGGACCACCGCGAGGTGAGCCGTATGCATGTTTTATGGCTGGCTCGATCCTGCCAGTAGTCGACTGTTCGATATGGCAGCGCTAACATAAAACTTGCACTCTTGTGAGTAGGTATAAAATGGCCCCCGAGATCCTCCCATCTTCTCGTAGAGTGGTAAACTGATGTCTCTGTGCGAGAGGAATAAAGTTAAGAGTGACTATCCTCTTCTGACGCCTTCTTGGATACTAACCATCATTTACGTTTTAAGGAACTGTAGTCAGAAAGTGCATCAATGGATGAGCGTTCAAACCACTAGCCACAAGTCGCTAGCAGTTTCTAATATCATCATACGATCTATAGCTCCACCGATTACAATATTTCACTTCTGGCTCCAGAAATATAAACAATAGATTGTAGCGTGATGGGTGAGCGGTATCGTTCTCCTCTCGCGTTCAAGAGGACGTGTGTTCGTATGCCAGTCCAGACTTCCATATTTCGGTATTCCTTGGTTTCCCGAAATCACTTTAGGCGAATACTGGGATGCTTGCTCCAAAAACGCTATGGGCAAATTCCTTCCCAGTCCCTGCTGCCAGTCGTTTCCCGGCTCTAATGACCTAGTCGTCGACGAGGCGTAAAGCCATACGCAAAGAGAACAATCAGAAAAGTTTGTCTGTTTTCCAATCACACAAAAACGTCTTAAATAGTTTGGATAAAATTTGCGACTTAGACAATACCTATTCGGAATATAAAATACATGACAAATTTTACCATGTAATGCAATTTATTTCTCGACATAAAAGTAAACGAATATATTCGTTTCCGCGCTACTCAATCAGAAATGGTTAGAAGCATTTTGATTATAATTATTACGCGGACGATACATGCCTAGGGTTAATGTATTATACAGAAAAAATACATTTCCAGAGACAAAAGAACCTACAGTTTGTATTTGTTGTTCGGTTACACCGAAACAGATGAAATAATTGAAATAAGACTTCTGGCAGGGGCAAAGCGCAAACATGTTATTATACATTAGTAGAAAATATAAGTCGTTCAATGTTATTTTCAATTGATTATTATTTTTACAAGTACATGAGTCTTCAGTTTGCTCGTAAAATTTTACATTGTGCAGTTAGCAAATGGGAAAGTAACTTGAAGGATAATTATCAGGACATAAGAACGTCATTGACGTATCTGTTGTATTTCAGTCTGTTGTTTTTTTTTTTTTTTTTTTTTTTTTTTTTTTGTCACGGCACTCGTAATTATCTGCGACATCGATACATCATATGTATCTATCTCTAATTATTAACCAAATCTTGACTTTTAGTAACAATAGAATTTCTATTCCGCTCTTTGAGTTCATTTTATATAAAGATTCTAGTGTTTACCTTTGCTTTCCAAGTAATAGATATTCAATTATCACTTGAGGTTTTTGAAATACAGACGGTTAAAATAATACGAAACGATTGATCTAACCTTTTACCACTAGACAGAAAAAATTAGCTATTTAGGAGAAAATTTCTTTGAAAATATTAACTTTTCCATTGTCACACATTTTTCAATGTATGTTGCCCAGGTTTTGCTGATGTTCGGGAACATAACATCTAATTACATCCACACTCGTAGGTCTACACGCACAAAGCAGCCGTAAAAATCTAGTTACGTAATCTGCTTTAGCATAACATTCAGATTTTCTAAATTCATTATGTACAAATTTTTTTTACTAAAAGACATATACTCAATACTCAATACATTTTCAAAAACATGCAAGCCTTTACTTCTTCCATATTTCTTAAAAAGGATTATCTCAGAAATGAACGAGAGTTATGAAGATAATTATTTTGCTTTGAACGTAAATACCGTAGCTCTGATGTTTGTATGGAATCCACGCAAATGCTACTTGGATCATAGCCAAGGAAAGCGACACCTCACAGCTTTACGTGGGATTTGGTTGTTAGCTGCTTGGCCTTAAACAAAATACAGATGAAACAAATAGTCACCAAATTCAGTTAGAACAATTTGAGTAATCACATGTTCAGCGTAGTGGACGTGTGATACTGATTTTTACATGTTTAAAGGATGAAATTATAAACTGTGAAAAATCATGGAGAATTTTTGGCCGTGATACCCACCGGGATTGTTCGGCCACCGATAACTTAGTTTCGATTTGGTGAACATTCCACTCTTTTAATGTTGCGTTTGCGTGTTAATCAAACCACTGATCGTCCTGGCGTATCTCGTGCCAACAAACCAAATCCAGTAAAAATTTAACACATTGGTTGTGTACATAAACACTTAGACAAATGAGTTAGCAGACGAGAGAGTGATGCAAGATAAATTATTACGTCGTTTCAGACCCTCCGTCTATATATATTTACTCTTTCTGTTGAAACTAAATGGTATCTTCTTTGATAGGCACCCATATATTCGTCTCTTCCTTGTGAACAAGTTTATGTACATTTTTAAATTATTAACAACTATTTGCTGGTAGGGTTACTGTTTTCACTTCATTTACGTTTTTTATTTAGTATTACTATATTGCAGTGGAGAATTATTCGTTACAAGTTTATCTGCTGTATCTTGACAAAAACTTTATGATGGTACTAGCTTCAAAATCCCGCTAAAATTACGGAGTGAATGGAGTGTTCTGGCAAGTCTCTTTTTTTGCAGTTGTTTAACTAAACAGAATTATTATAAACAATGTTCATTGCAATTCGTTGTGCTATACGTTGTAGCAAAAGGATTTAGTTTTCATCCTGACCCGGTGTCCATTTAAACCTAACCACAAACTGAAATAATGACTTCAGAAACATCGCGTTAGTGAAAGTAAAAAAAAAAAAATTAATTACGTTTTGTTGCGCAGTATTAGTTTAAAATCGTGGTCTAGACCACATAGATTGCGATCTACGTGGAACTACTTTCCTTCAGACTTAAAAATGTTTTCAAAAACATAGCGCTTATCAAAACAAAAATTATTTTTTTATCAAACTTAAGCCACTAAGGTTAGTCAAATCCCATGCTAAGTTTCAATTAAACGAAAAGTTGAGCTAACATACTGCTCGAAAATTAAAGCATTTTTCTTACTTATCTATGAGCAAAGAATTTAACAAAAACGTCTGCACTCAACTAATATAAATAAGAAAGTAACGGATAATTAATATGTTAATTAAAAATCAATACAAGCGTTTCATCCAGTGTTTTGTTAAATCATTTCTTCACGGATCATTAGCTAAATACATCTGCTAAATAATGCGCATAAACTCTACTGTTTAGTGGCATCTCTGGTCCGTGTTAAACAAGCAACAAAGGGCGGGTGGGTTATGTCAACGTTACGTGCATGGTTACACGATCATCAAGCTATCCTTTTATTACTATAGATTGATACAAGGATGAATAATTATCAACTATAAACATACCTTTGTTGTTCACGTGTTTTTTGTGAATATTTTAGGTTTTTTTAAAGATTTTTTTTCGGATTTTCACGGTTGATTATCTAATAACTCGAAACCTGAAAGACCAACTAAAACAGCATATTTTAGTTGCAGTAAGTAGACTAACACAGAAATGGTGGTAATCGATAAAACATTTAAATGAAGCTTTGTCTCTTGAGCAAGTTAGGGGAATAAATGATTTTTTGTTTGCATTGCCATACGATACAATTTATATCGGGGATTACACTGTCGTTTTTTGCAAACTGTTATTGGCTAATACGTTTCTGTACTGATGTATACAGTTATCAGACTGTTATCCGAATATGAAACCGAAAGGGAAGTGTTTCTTGATTACTAGACCAGAGGCGGCGAGCAACCCTTTCAACACGGTCTCCAAGGAACAGGTCTATATATAAGTGTCGCGCAACTGCGACCGAGGCCGTGAAAGGGAGAATATTTACCCGGTCGGCGGGGGCCTCACCGGCCGCAGATAACGCAGGTTTAATTCAAGGAAGAGCCACGGGCGAAGCAATTTCATCGGCCGCCTGCTCCGCGCCGTGCTAGGCAACCCGCCGGCCGCGGGCTGTTGTGCGTCACGGGGGATAATGGCACCCCCTCCCCCCCCCCCCACTGTATAGTGTGCTTTATTTCTCCATCCCGCACTGCACTCAACACAGCCCCGCACACGACGCCTGCAAAGCCAGCTTGAGTTTCGCTTCACTGTGTCATTCCAACTGTGGACATATCGACGCAAGCAAACGGGACCGACAGATGTTGAAACTTAAGAGGTTTTCTAACCAACATCTTAAACCAGTAGCAGACATGATTTCACGCTTTAGATATCTTCCATAAAGTTGCTACAATACTGTATGATCCTGAAAAGTTTTAAATATTAAATGTAAACTAAACTGATTGCCTCTGTACGTTCCACTAACACGTACAAATTGGCACGAGACGACGTAGGACTTCGCATTCCGTATCAATACAATATGGTACAATACACTCATTATCCAAGACACAGATAGTGGAAGTATCACACTAATGGACACGTTAACACCAAAAAAGTTACCTTCCAGTCGATAATAATTTGAAATAGGTTGGCTATACTGCTGTAGTACATAATGACGTATTGGCTTTTCAGTAAGGTTGGTTCACCACGGCTGTAGTGATTCTGATGTTTTTGACAGTAATAAGGACAGTAAATAAGGTTCAAAGTGTAATTACAGAAAGTAAGTTGTTTAATTTTAACTGAAATTAGTGGAATGTAGTTATTCTCGCTGAAATTGTGAGATTCTTTTTTATATAACTGAAGTGCTACTAAGAAAGAATTTATTATTCTTAGCGTTAAGAATTAATGTAATGTTCACAGATAACCAGACAAGGGAACAAATTTTTTACACACAATATTTTCGTGTTGAAAATTTCAGACACTTTTAGTGATGATTTTATAAAATAAAGTGAATCACAACATTCGAGTATTGTGATACTCCTGAATGTATCCACTATCAATGTGGTTGCATAGTGGAGAGCATCTTTCCTCCGTATATCGAAGCGTACTTGGATATACTTTCTGTTTTCTACGGTCCTTAGAGATCGTTGACGTCGGGGTCATTAGAGTTGGTAGACGGGGCAAGGAACGGTAAGTAATTCGTTCCTTTTGAACGACCAATCCTAGCATTAGCTTGGGGCGATCTGGGAAACTATGTAAAACAGAAATTAGGATCTCCTTACGGGTTTTAAACACACGTCACAACGCTAGATAGAAAGTTATGGGATAATCTTCTAAAAACGAGTGGGTCCTGCTTTAGTTCTACAAAATACAGCAACTCGACTTGCCAAGTCGATGAAAGTATTTACGTATCATATGGAGTTTCCTGTCGTGCAAAACGTTGGCCGAATGTCGATAGCTGTGGGGATGTGGGAGATATGATGATTAAAGTTTGCCAATGCAGGGCGTTTTTATATTTCGACCAAAAATTTGTGTCTTCTTATACTTCTCTTTCCTGCCACAACTACATAGCATACACCATTGGTGTTTGTGTGTGGTAGTAGAATCGTGTCTCCTGTCGTGCACTATGGTTGTTAATTGTTGTTAGCTATGGGGGTGTGGGAGATATGGGGGTTGAAAGTGGTCGACCTGCGGCAATTTCATATTTCTGCCAAAGACGCATGTGTCATGGTGTATCACTTTTCAGCGAAAACTATCTACCGCAAATCATTGTCATTTATGTGTGGTAGTAACACAGAGTCACTATTCGATCACATCGCCCGAATTTCAGTAACTGTGGTAGTGTGGGAGATATGGTGGTTGAAATTGGCCGATCAACGATATTTTCGTATTTCGACGAAAGACATGTTTCTACGCATATGTCACTTTTCTGCCACAACTACATAGCATAGAGCATTGGTGTTTGTGTAGAATCGTATCTCCTGTCGTGGACTATGGTTGTTAGATGTCGGTAGCTATGAGGGTGTGGGAGATATGCGGGTTGAAAGTGGTAAGTGGTCGACCTGGGGCAATTTCATATTTCTGCCAAATAAACGTGTGTCAAGGTGTATCACTTTTCAGCGAAAACTATCTATCGCAGATCACTGGCGTTTGTGTGTGGTAGTAACACAGAGTCACCCATCTGTCACAACGTTGGCCAAATTTCGGTAACTGTGGGAGTGTGGGAGATATGGTGGTTGAAAGTTGTAGATCAAGGATATTTTCGTATTTCATCCAAAGACATGTGTGTCCGTAAATTTTACTTTGCTGCCTGAACTACATAAAGCAGATGACTGGCATTTGTGTGTGGTAATAGCATCGTGCACTATGGTTGTTAGATGTCGGTAGCTGTCAATACAAATTCTTTAAAAACACGAACGAAGTCGTGGGTACCAGCTGGTCAATTAATAAAATCAAGAGTAAGATTAACCAAGAAAGAAAGATGTTACGAGTAATATATGTTTATTCTATAATGAGTCTTCACTGGAGCACACTACCAAATTTCACTCAATCATACTTTTGACCGAGCACGGTTGATGAGCGGTAACCCTATGGCCCCGAATTCGGGAGGACGCTGGTTCCAATCCCCTTTCGGCCACTCAGATTTGTGTTTTCCATGGTTTACCCAAATTACTTCAGGCGAAACCCGGATGGTTTCTTCAATAGGCCTCTAATGACCTCAACGTCGAAGAGGTGTAAAGCCATAAGCAAAAAAAAAAAAAAAAAACCTTCTGTTTCTCAACTACTATACAACTCAGTTGTTCTATACTTTCTAATCATTAAAAGTTTTTTCAAACTGACAGTCTTTATCAAATTTTAGTTCAACCCACGTATGAGAAAGAGAGATAGATGTATTGTTTCACTCACTATTTCATACTATGCAGTAATTTCGGCTTGCTCCCACAGGGTGCAACAAAGCTACGCTTTTAACCACGGCATTATACCGAATAGCCTCGTCTTGTTCTGAGGGTCCTTATAGATTCAAAGATGTAAAATTCAAGTTTTAATTGGCTCTCATGTTACCAAGCCGCAATTGAACCTGAGAGATTCACAAACAATATTTAAGCTTTATGGCATTAAATATACCTGCTTCCTGGCATGTTTTTCATTTTCCAGTGATCGTTATATACGACTAGGTGTCAAGTGTCCTATACCACCCTTTCCACCCAGTCCAGGAACATGCCTGCATACTTCTCGTCCATCGTATCTCGTATACACTGTCTGTTAAATATTTATACCTCAAAATTATCAAATTAATACTAAATATACACCTTAATATAGTAAAATTACCAGTATACAGAGTTCGCGTGTATTGACGTGCTACAAGCAGTAGTTTCTACGCCATGTGTCTGTTCTTCGATTTATTGTCGATTTATTGCGTCATTAGTTAGATAGTTAGCTGACTGCTACTGAGTTATAGGCTGCTAACGTTAACAGAATTCTTGTACAAGCAGTTACAGACGTAGCCGAGCACCTCATGCGACTTGTGCGACAACAGACGATGTTTCTCGCAGACGAGAGCTGTTGATAGGGCGGCACATCTGGAAATATTCCGCGTTGTAATTGCAGGTATTGTGTCGCCGTACGCCCTTGGACTGGAGTTATTGGCGACGCCTCGTCGCTTCATTGTGTGCACACAATGGGTCAGCTGGCAGCGCGCCTACTCGTCGCAGTGCAACCACTCCACAAGCACTCGGAACTCAACGCCGAATTGCTGGTTCACAAACTCCGCTGCTTCTCCCGCAACCTGTCTTGCTATCACTTAGAATAACTTTGGAGTATCACACTTAGATAAACTCAGTCCTATGAGAGAAGCCTCTCCACAGAATCAGAGCGTAAATAAATCAGGCAAGGGAAAAAAATATTAGTGATAATGCTGTAAGCTTATGGCCTTTATCCATTGATCTAATTCGAATCGAAAGAATATCAAAAAGTATGCTCTTTAGCTGTGCCGAGAAGATAAAAGGAAATCGTTTTGGTTTGATTATAAAAAAATTATTCTGGAAGTTTTTCGTACCAATTTGGAGTTTGTTATAATATGCATGAATTAAGGCACTCTTTATTTAGAATTGACGGGCGAAAGTAAATGGTATATTGTCAGTAGTTGTTTGGCAATGTGACCTTTGTAAGAAATCGACAGATACAAAATGTTTACAAGTTGTTTATAATGTAGTAAAGATATTAGCAGAAATTAACGTGTATGCGAACGAACTTAGTTGTTATATCGCACAACCATTACAACGTATGCGTTAAATGATATTTTCAAATACTGTTATGTAGGTTCCCAAACTGGGGGGCGCGAAGAAATTTTGGGGATGGAGGGCGAACGAGCGGAGAAGAGCGAAGAAATTTCTGGGGAAGGGGTAGCGGAGTGGGTTGCGAGACAGCTTCGGCGAGGTTTTGATTGAGAAAGATTCCAAGCAAAATTTGGAATTTAGTTTCACTAATAGTGTCTGTATTTTAGCAGCCATCCACCAGGAATTAGCTAATTAACTATGAGTGCATATTACGTTGCAAGATTTCGTAGCATCTCAAGCAAAAAAAAACAAACAAAATAGGAATTTTTTCAAGAATCCTAAAAGGATAGCAACTTCTTCCTGACCGGTTATATTAAATTTAAGTTGGGAAATATAACAGTCGAGTAGGGAAAAAAAACCTACCAATCGCGGTGGATAGGCAGTAACTTTCGGGATGGGCGTTGGTGAGAACACGAACTAAAATTCCCGTCAGGACATCCAGATCTCGGTTTTCCAGGTTTCCCGGAATCACTGCAGGTGCAAGCGAGATGGTTGCTTCAAAGGGCTATGGGTAAATTCCTTCCAGCTTCTTGTCCCCCATTCTCTCCCGCCTCTAATAACCCTGAAGAAACTTGAAGCCCGGATATAAATAGATCATTAGAGCTGTGAGGAGACAGGCAAGAAAGAAGAAGAAAATAAGGTGTGGCGTTTTGAACTAACTATCACAAAGATTATCTGAAGTAATTTCAAGAAACCATGGAAAATGATGGTGGATGGATTGATGTCAAGCTCGCGTTTTCTCGAATGCTCGTCAAACGTGTTAATCAATGTTTTTCGCACACTCACCAGACAAGTTCGATACAGATTTAATCACACGGAAAAACAATGAGTGTTCCGTATCGTCATATTCTGTGTACTGAATTCAAAAGGAAATGCTGACTGAATGTAAACTGCCTAAACAAACAAGTGAAACACCCAAATGGGAATAAGGTAGTGAAATGACACCTCACGCGTTGAGAGTATCATTTTATTTCAGCGAGTCAAATATACAACGAATATGGCAGTATGACCCTACCGCCTTTGACCTGGATGCATTGACTGGTTCGGTACGGAAGGGTGTCATAAATCCGTTGAATCTCAAGTGGCAAGCTGACCTATAACTGTTGTAACTGGTTCTTGACATCCTGGATACTAAAACGGAGTCCCAGCTGATCCCATACACTTCTATCGAGGACAGATTCGGTGATCTTGCTGGCGATGAGAGTACCACCAAATTACATAGCCAGTTCATAAGTTCATAGAGACAGGTGACGTTTATGGACTAACATTGTTCTAATGAAAATGGTAGAATGAAATTATAACGTGAGGCACACCATGTCCTTGACGTTCCGTTGTCCCTCAGTCACTATCAGCCGTTACCTGAAGTCATACCTGACACATCACCACACCTTGGCAACAGGAGTAACATCGCTGCGATTCTGCAAAACGTTGGAAGAATGGAACTTTTGCCGAGGTCGTCATCGTATTCACCGACGACTGACATCTGAGGTAGTGCAGAACCGCTGAACACACTGAATGACGTCGCATGAACAGCGGCTATGCTCTACCTCGTATGACCAACGTCGGCTAGCATGGCAGTGGCCTGGTGAGGTCCTCAGATGCTTTGGAGAGGCACAGCGATTTTCTCCTGGCATCATGACGTGGTAGCCATCGGGTATGAGTTCTGGTCACGGCTGGTAGCCAGTGATTCAGGAAACTCTGACGACGCAAAAATGCGTCACGGACGGCCTACCGATCATGGTGCATGAGCGGTAACGCATTCGGGAGGATGCCAGTTCGCATTTACGTCCGGACATCCAGATTTGGGTATTCTATGGTATCTCCAAATCACTCCAGGCGAATGTCTGGATGGTATGAGACCAGTTCGGACGTCAACTCCGTCCCGGTGCTCGTATCCAGGATATCAAGGACCAGTTGTAGATCAAGTTGTATGAGGAAAGAATCAGTGTGTTCATCCAGGCCAAGGGGAGGGGGAGTTCAACGTCATACTGATACTTCGTATCATACTGCTTGTAAATTATACTTGATTTTGTAATCACTTAAATCACATCTTACACCCTCTTAACTTGTGAATTCTAGTTTTGTTTTTTTCTGTCACTGTGGGTGCTTCTCTTTTTGATATTCAGTGTAGATTGATGATTCCACGGAAGGTAGTGCATAATTTTCTAGTGGAAAGGTGAGGCTTCAGAAGTTTACTACTCCACATAACGAAAGTAGGAAAAAAAGTGGCCTCTTGTTACGGGGGCAGTCAGCCGAATTTCAGACAGCGACCACGCTGGGGGCCATGCAACTTGCGGTCCGGCCGGGGCGGTGCCAGTTAATTCATTTATCAGGCGTTTAATCCGGCGTTGCCGCGGGCTCCGCTGCCGTCACGGCAGACAAAACCGCGGCGGCGGCAGCAGCAGCGCAGCCGGCCCAGCCTGTATCGCGCACGCGATCTGCCACACCGCCGCCGCCCGCTTGCTCACTTTTGTCTCGCCCCGGGTGAAGTCAGATAATTACGGTGATTAATCTGCGAGCGCCCCTGAAAGAGGTAGTCTGCCGGGAGGCAGTCCGCGCCGAAAATTAGATGCGCCCGACGTAGCCTCGTCTCGCCTGCTTCTGATGCGCCGCCGCCCGCCTCTTTGACTGATCAAGCAATTAATCACGTTATCTGTTTGAACGTCTTTATCGCAGCACGGTTTTGTTAGAGCCGCTGGGGAGAAGAGAAAGAGAAGTTGAGACGGGAGGCTGCGTCCAGATTCTTGGCGAGATTAAATACGTTGCTACTGCTGCAACAAGACAGGTGCGCAGATAGTGTCAACCGTTTTGGCTTTATATGTCTTAACTTGAATTACAATACAGAAGCTTAGAGATTGGAAATAACACAATTCTTATTAATGTCTGCTTCATTAACTAAACGATAATCCAAGCCTGCTAACTTTAATGTCAGACACATTAAACCGATGTTATAGGTTTTTTTTTGCGAATTCTATTGGGTGATGATTTAATTTAAACTATATAGTATCGCATTGTTCCAACAAGTATGAGATAATTGACAGCAAACAGCAGTGAAGAACCAATATTGCTTCAATCATTCGATCATCAAATTAATTTTCTAATTACAAGAAAGTAATGGGCAATCTGGCAGGTAAGTGTTTGAGACATCTGAATCGTGATCGAAAAATCCCAGTTTCAAATGCCTGTATAGGGGGGGGGGGAAATTCATCGGCACCTCTGGCACAGCTTGCTGGGTCATGAGAAGTATGCTTCCGTGTTTGGGATTCCACTTTAAACTGTAAATCCCTTTATAGAACAGGATTACCCGTTAGATTAGTTAAAGAGGATAGGAACAGGCAGTCCCGTATACGATACCATTTTATTTCTTTCTACGGTGTACAAAGAATGTTACAGATCCGGATCTCAAACCGACTGTAGTTAATTTACAGCAACATCGGCGTGGTGCGAAACGAAATTTACGTTACCCGTAGCCTCAATGGCGCAGTTGGGTCCCATCGCTGACGAGAGAGACTTTTGCTATACAATCTCTGGCAGAGACTGTAGTCGAAACATCGCACGTGGAAGAACTGATCCGGAAGAACATCCGACAAGAATTTTCGTATCTGCACGCCGGGAAAGACTTAGTTCTGACATCTTCGGTTCTGGTTTGTGGTGGCGCCGCATCCACGTTTCTCCCCGTGGGAAAACCTGCAAAGTGCTCTATGCGTCACCATCTCTGCGGGTAATTATTCAAATGGACCAATTCCGCAGCGGAGGTGGCTGCTGGGTAACTAGAATTTTTTTTGGTGGGGTTACTCTTTGATGACCGATAGGATGGGTACCAACTGAACCTCACTGGTCCGTTAGGATTAAACAAAGAAAGTTGCGGTTTTGTTCCTTCCAGGGGCAGAATATTTACCCTCTTTTCTTATGGCAAAGTATAGAATTAGTTGTACTTGGTTGGCGGTATAACATCTATTATCCTCGACATCATCTCTGTTTGGCACAAATGTTAGTGGTTTGCCAAATCTTGTTTAATATGGAAGAAGGAGTTACTTGATCATGATTTTCTAAAGATAGTACAGAGGAAAAACTCGTTAATTAAGTTAGAGATTAATATCCCTTAATCATGAAAAAGTTAACTTACGCTTTTGTGAAGGTAGTTCTGCATAGGCCCTTAACAAACCTATTAAAGTCCAAGACATAAGGAAACAACCCATACCACTCTCGTAACAGAACGGTTGAGCTGGTATTAAGAAATCACTTCTCGGCATGACGTGATTTCCCCATTTTCTTTTCTTAACTACTGCTTTCTTACTGCGTAGTCTTACTTAAAACTATTATCGGTTTCAAAGGCCAGTAGTTCTCACTGCACGTATGTGGCAAAAAAATCTGTTTATGAACCACTACAACATAGTTAATTCTATAAATTTGTTATTTAGTAGTCAGTTCAATTTCCCAGGAACAACAGGAGTCTTAATTATGTCAAGAATATGTTGTCGTAATTGACTTTCTACTGCAAACTGTTATATTATGTAATAGTAGCTGCACCTGTTACTTCATCTACGGGGAATTTGAGGTTTGTGACGTTAATTCACAGATAAAATATCAAAGAAATATTGAACATTGCTAACAACTTCGTTCGCATAGGATGTTAAAGTACGGACGTGTCACAGTTAACACAACGCCCGTGAGGCAAAGAAACAAATGCGATGCGTGATTCGCCTTCAGCAAAAAAGTGTGGTAATTTGTGGAATTTTTTATATTTAACTTCTCAACTCCCCAACTTCACATCAAAATGAAACCATCTGTCCCTCGAATCCCTGGCATTTTCCTATTTTGCGTGTAGAAAAATATTTAATTGAAGTTAAACTGTAAATATTTACTCAAATGTAACGGGACACAAACTGTAAAATTAATTAGTGCTTATAATGTGAATTCTATTTAAAGGAAAGAAAATACTGTTGTTGTGAAATATATGTTATAACATAAAACGCAATTTACGTAAACTGAATCAAACAAGCTAATTTTATTTTTCCACGTCAAAATCGAATCAAAGATAATTAACATCGTAGCAACACAAAAACTTTCATTTACTCCCACACGTGTTTCCTACACTTACTATGATTAACGAATGTATTCTTTTATTTCAATACACCTGCTATATTTAAGAAAACATATGAAATAAATATCCGTGCTTAAAATAACAAAACATATCAAAACAGTATTAAACTCCTGTGAGGAATGTTTCTCAGATATAGAGGTATCTGTGGAATCGCGATCAACTTAACCTACTGGTAAATATAGGAATTATATTTCAGCGCCGCCTATCGAAACGAACTATTAAAAAAAATACTTTCGCGCCACCTTAATAATTTTTCAAGTGAAAATGGCTTCAATTGGTCCAGTGGTTTGTCCGTCATGATGCAGTTATGAACGTCTAGGATTTAGTATAAATATTAGATTGGTTCATTATAGTCTGAAAAGAAAGTGTTCTATGCAAATCATAATCTCATGAACATTCCTTCTTGATTCTCCCGTTTATTTGCCTTGCAACGTTTTAACACTATTTTCTTAACAATACTGAAAATTAGTAGCTACTAATTGTTAACAATTGTTTTACTCCTATAATGAGCATTGATTCATTTTTTGATATCTGAAAAGTTCAATTTAATGCGTAATTCTGACGTACGCATTACCACGTGGAAGAGTTGTTATCTCGAAGTTGATTGTAACAGTGAGCCCCTGCTACTGTGACTGTACCGCCAGACTACTACTCCGTGGACCGCCGAGGCCATATTCCGCCAGTTTTATGAGTCCCCTGGGCAGCCGGTGACCCGACCTACGTCGCTTTGCATTTTCATACATCCGGACGGGTGAGCTCAGGTCCCCCAAATACACCTGTCACAACACGACGCGCTGCCTGTTCCATCTGCGATAATACTGCAAAGTACTGCCTGTAGTTGGGCAGAACTTTCATTCGGATATTTCTAATGGTTATCATACTTGGGGTAACTTTAATATGTTTTTACATATTCTTGAAGTTTATTTGTGCATTCTTTTGCCCTTGTGCCATTAGATATTGGTTTCTACAGAGCATAGAATAGTTTTGGTACGATAAAAAGCTCTGACACCCATAGCATCATGATTTTAATATTATTGAAGCAGAGACTGTAGAATCCATCTGTCTGTTTGTTACACAAAGTATGAAAACTTACGTTTAGTTACATAGCTGTGATGTCTAAAATTCTTTCATTTTTGGATTTGTAATTTATATCTTATAACTCACACGGATTCACCTGCAACAAAGGAATTACACACAAATTAGTGGAAAAAAGTGTAGAAATTGATAGTAATCTTTTTTGACATGTCAAAAGCTTACAATAAACGTAAGTGCTTGAAAATAAAATAGGTATTTGGAAATGGTTGAATGTCATATCAAGGACGGAGGGCAGAGTACAAATAGTAAGAGGTAGGTTAGAATGGTTCAGAAGAAAGAGAGGGGTACAACGTGGTGATTAAGTTTCCCCGTTACTCTTCATTACTTTAATGTATATGGCGAAAATGTGAGAAAAGATTAAGTTGATACAACCGGGCTTATAGAGTATAGGACGACTGTGAGACAGTGGCTTTGATACTAAAAAACTGAATATGCCACCAACAGTGCAGCCCAAGCAGAAATTATCATGTCTACGGAGTGAGGAAAATGTTTAATTGCCTAATTATGAACAAATTTTAGCAAATAATACGCAGAAACCAAACTTATAACTAGTTCTTTTGTCTTTCCGTGAGCTGCAATGATAAAATCTGGGTATATAAACGAAAGTAGAAACAGAAACTATAAAATCTGAATAAAAATAAGCTTTTCAATCTATTTTTTCATGTCTTCTGTTTTACTGTAGTTCTAAAATTTCATGATGATGGAAATTTTTACAGCTAAGCTTTGTTGTTTTCATAATTATTTTTTTTAAATAAACAGATGTATTATCTAACCTTTTGCTAGTTTTTGTTTTGTTAAATTTTATTAAAAAAACAATTGTCACTTATTACGTGAAGAAGGTTTCTATGATTATAAAACTAGAACCTGCACTTGCCTTTGTAGATAATTCGTAGTTACAACTTTTTTTTTTGCTGTCTACGGTCTCTCCACTGGTATGATGCTAAAACTTTCTACGGTATTCCCCTCTTTACCTTCTTCCACTATCGCTTTCAAATCACCCACGATTTTAGATTTTCGTCCCCCTTCACATAATGGATTAATTTTTCAATTTAATCATATATTTTCTCTATTGTTTCATATCTTCCTGTAGTGTTGCCATATGCACTTGCACTGACGTTATTGGAGCAAGGTTAGTTTACACACTCACCAAAATAATCCTGTCACTAAACTGTTCATAATTACTCACCCCTTACCCTACTGTTTTGTTCATAACAAATCCTACGCCAGCAGCTCCACTGACAACTTGTGTGCTAATTATTCAGTTTTTCCTGGACAAAAATCCTGTCCATCCTTCCACTTAATCTAACTAATCCCGACGAAATCAGCTTAAATCGTTCCACCTCCCTTTTTAAGTTTTCTAATCTATCTGTCCTATTCAGACTTCTAACATTCCGCTCTCCATTCTAGCCGTTTTGATGACTCCTCCATGACCTGTCCCCATCCGGTAATCCGATTGGGGGACTATTTTACCTACGGAATATTTCACCTAGGAAGAAGCCATCATTCCATACATAATTTGAGAGGTCTTTAATACAGTGGTTTCCCATTGCCTGCTGCATCCCCATGCCGTTTCTGATTCATCGTCATTTAGGGGCTATTTCCAACCCCAAGGGCACGAGGATGCCCTGGATAGGTCCTACCTCTTCCATTCACCTTCGAGGAGGCCACTGGCAAGCAGTAGGTGATTATATATACCGAAAAATCGTTCAGTCGTCAGAGCCTCGGCCGTGCAAACGGAGTACACCACGTGAAGGAGAGGTTGAAATTTGGTTGGAAGAGGCTTATATAGCCCAAGCCCTTATAATAGTAATTTAAACGAAAAGACGTATAGATTTAATTGTTGAAAGGATCTAAACCGCAATCAAAAATTTGTTTGGTTAATTCGAGAATTTGACTGGAAATTCCTTCGCTTACACTTATCGCTGCTGTGTTGCGTTAGTTGAGTGATAAGGCTGTGAAGAAGAGGCCGTGGATGTCTTCCCCTGTGGCCAGTTGATATCTCTGCAGTGGGGAGCGGGGCAGAGGAATTTTACATTTTGATCTCCACTTTGGTCTGCTCCCTTGAGAAGAGCAGTCCCGCAGGCCGTGAAATCTCGAAGCTCTTTATGACAACAAAGTCTTTTAGACGAAACTGCTGCATAAAGCCTGTGATATGCAGTCATCCATGTCTCCATGATTTATCGAGCAATAAATGCTGTCGGATACTACCCTCTCCGAAGAATGTAATTAAATAAAATAGTATTTTCAAAATAAGCGAAATTTTTAAAAGTGACCAAAATGTTTACTCCCGAATTTCAATCTTGTACATTGGTTCAGGGGGTATCGTCTACCCAGAGTACCTTTCAATGTTAAATCAGAAGTAGCTTTGTAAATTACCTTTTCACTAAAACTTACTGCGTCTGACACAGGCCATAACACTTTAAGTAATCAAAAGGAACACTGATAGTTTCAAATCAACTTTTATTTTCAATGTATGAATCAGAATGAAAGACTTGTTGGAATGTTGTCTACTGAGGGAAACAGCAGAAAGTGACATGAATAGTAAATAATGTTTCTCCTTGAAATAAGTGTACTGAGTTCTAACAGGAAAATATAACAGGACTTATTAAACTACTACCTGTACACCCCTTCCTATTCCTGCTATTTTTTATACAATTGGGTAACCAGTACCATGTTATTAGTATTGGGAATGTCGTATTAAATTGCATCTTATGCCATAAAGCATTAGTGCCCTGTATTATTTTAAGCGGAATTAATTAAACTTCAAGCTTTCTGTCTGGCCAGGTATTGTGTTTCGAATATTGCTCAAAATAATTTTTCAACAAGCGGGAGTTGATTAATTATGATTAAGAAAGGAAAAGAAAAATGGCTGTAGCAATAACATTTTTTGTTAGAAAAACTTAAGAGTCTAGTTTTATGTGTCTCAAAATTTTCATCATTAGATAGTTGGAGATGTTCAATTTGTACTTATAAAGTGAAAATCGTGTATATTACTTCGACAAAAACTCAAAAATTACTGTTCACATTTCGATGGAATTTTCGCCGCTTTAAAGATTAAAATCTTCATTGAATAGTTTGATATTCTTATGCTTCAAAATAACATAACGCCAGAACAATAAGTCTAAGCATATGTCGTGAAACACCAAAGATGAAAACCAACCAGTCGCATATGACATACTGTAATAGACACAATTGTGGCTGAACCAAAAAAAAAAGGGAGGGGGGATTTATAATTAAATCCTGAAATATGAAAAACATTTATATAATGATGCTATAAGGGGATCTAATAGGTTACTAACTAGAACCATGAATTTCAGACACAAAATAAAACCTCATTTATTGAGTCTTATGGCCTTACAAGGTCGGGTAGTAATTAACGTTACGTTAAACACAATTAGATCAGCAAAAACAAGCAATACCCGACGTTTACAATTCGCCGGAGTAAGCAAACAAAACTGAATGAAATATCTCAAACAAGTAATAAAAACAGCAAAGTTAACATTGAAATCACATGGCAACACAGGCCATCAAATTGAAGCTAACATTTTACTGTACAAAGGAAAATCCCAGGGGGCGCCGTATAAAGTGAATGAAAAGCATCAAAATTGAATTAACAAACAGCAAGATGCTTAAGAAAAAATTGAATTGAAATATAAATCCAGCTAGCTCAGAATTTAAGTGGCGGGAGCAGAGTCTTAACCCAGGCGTCGCTTAAGGGCACATAAGTCTGTTAAAAATCCACTGGATAGTGACCGTCGTTTCTGGTACATTACCATAGTATCATCGCCGTGATGGTGAGCGACAAACACAATGCCACTGCAGCAATGGAAGCTAAATAAGCGGCTACGACCGCGTTATTAGCATAACTTCCGAATAATGGCAAGCACGCCACTCAACATCTCGCTTTCCCAAAGCAAGAAATGATCAACCACAATGATCATCAGAAAGCGTGCCGGCTAGCACGTCTGTTCACCAGCTCGTCTTGGACCCAAGTCACGTCTGCTCATCAGCTCGTCTTGGACAGAAGTCACGTCTGCTCATCAGCTCGTCTTGGACAGAAGTGTTCTCAAAAATGGCTCCTTCCTCTTCCTCGGCTAGTTGCTCGCCACATGCAAAAGAACTCCACGGAATTAGTATTGTAGCCCCCAATAAATGTTCAGGATTGGCTAGCTACACATTTCCGTCGTCACGTGTTTAATATCACGCGTCGCATTCGCTGACTCCTTCGCGCGTTTCCTACTTGGCCTTCGGGATAGCGGCAAGGTGGGGTAGTTCGTTGACCGAATTCCAACGGGACTCAAGCCGGGCTGGCCCGGCGTCACCTTGTCGCCTCGCCTGCTCCATTGTTCCACCCTCAACGGTCGAAATGGCAGTCTCTAGCCTTCAATATTTAAGCGTTCTGAGCCATGCGTTTACAGAAAAATTAATTTATAATAAACTATACCTTTGGCCGCCCTGGTTTAAACATACATTTAACCTATCCAGACAACCCTCATTATTTATAATTAATTTACACGTTCCAAGATTAAATAATTAATAAACTTGAATATAATAAAAAAGGAAAAAAGAAAGAAATATGAATATAATTAATAATGATTTGATTATATTCATTGTGGGTGACGCTGTCACACCACAATATACCTGCCACCCAATCAAAATAAAATTATGCCAATAATTTTATTTGAACTATTGTAACCCTACAGTTGCATCAAAATCATTGCCTACATTATAGTTTCATGGTTCCAGCTCACTCAAACTATCGCATACATGTGACCTCTTTAAATATGTAAATACGACACGTGACTCTGGTTAACATAAATAATGAAATGTCTTATCCTAATATGCAAAGTAAAACATCATAAAACATTGACAGGTACATAGATGTAAATGAACGACAAAATAGATCTGTTCAATCAATAAACAAAAATGATGTAAGCACAAGATATTAACATTAAAACTAGACAACTCAATTAATTATTTACAACGGGCTATGCAAATCTAGCACATGTGTTGAAGTTAGATACAGCAACAACAAGAATAAAGAATGCACCGAATGTCCATTATCAAGGCCGACACAAGTATGCCGAAACCACATAACATGAAAATCAAATGGAAAAGAAAAATCTTCCGCGAATTTACATAATTTAATCCTTCCGCGAATTTACATAATTATCCATACAATACAAAAGAAAGACGGTTCTCGCAAAATGAACTATATTATGCTTTCCAAACTACACTCGTAGCAAAGACATTATAGCGGTGAAACTAAGCGATCAGCTGTTTCCACTTTGCCCGCTCTGTTGTTGTCAGTAAGCGCTGTCCCGTTAGGCTTGCGGCTCAGGCTACCTGTTTTCGTTTAACCTGATTACGATCCTTCCAGGAAAACTGGCGGTCGGCACAGCTGCTATTCCAAACAGCTGAGCGTCCTTTACCTGTTCTCGCTGCGTTAGCGCTACGCTTGTTAGGCAATTACGTGTCTTAAGACTGACACTCTCACTTTCTAAAGATATGCTCTACGTTATTACCTAACTAAATGTACATTGATCCTTAAGCTATATTTACAAACATCCGTCTAGGAACTTGTAGACTATGCTGTGTGAAACGGGCGCAAATTCCGGGCATTATGCGGGCCGAGCTCCGTTCTGCCGTCGGTCAGCATGTAGCAGTTTGGGGAGATAATCCGCGCTACTGAGAACGGTCCCGAATACAGCAGAAAGAATTTGGAAATTAATTTTCGCTGTGCGTCAGACGGGGTCATAGTCCTAAGTAGCACCTGCTGCCCGACGCTAAACGTTTGCGTCCGCAATCCGTCGTGCTTGCGTTGCCGCTTCGTAGCTTTCTCTACCAAGAATTCATGTGCTTTCTTGATGTCATCCTCGGGATTCTTCTCGGGTTGATCCTTAAATTTTACATTGATACGAATCAGACGCCGTCTCATCCCGCACGAAATGATCGTGAGTTTCTCATTAGCATCGGCATAGCTTTGGCTTTGACTGTGGTGCTGTCGTCAAGTTTCTCGTCAGTATCGGCATAGCTTTGGCTTCCGTGCTGGCGTCAAGTTTTCCTTTTTCCCGCATTTTGTCGGTTGGGTTCTGTGGTATGAGATTTTGCTCGTCAGCTGATGCGCATATAGCTCTTCCTCCGTTATTCAAATTGCCTTCGCGTCCCGCGGTGTCTTGCATTGGTTTGGAACTATTTATTCCAAGGCTCTGCTCACAGGCCTCATGTTTCCAATGCAACACCTCCGGAACCAAATTTGTCACCGTCTTATTTCCCCAATCCAGAATGACTTTACGTTTTGCTAAGAGGTCGCATCCAACGATCACATCTTGCGTCAAACCGGGTACTATAAGTAGTGGCAACATTAACTCGCTATTCGCGACTTTCACGGGGATTAGCGCTTGCGTGCTAACGATCTTTTCTCTCTTTCCTATTGCAGGAACCACCGTAACTTGCGTTGTGGGAATTTCTTTTAGCCGCGGATTCTTATCTTTCAAGCGTAGCAGAAATTTCTTAGACATTACGGAGACAGACGATCCCGAGTCAATTAAAATATTCGCCCGTATGCCATATGCAATAATATCTACACGGGGACACTTCGCGCGCGCCATGAGGCTGTCGCCGGATACCATATCTTCTTCTTCGTCGATATTTTCCGGTCCTTCGCCGCGCCAATATTCCAAACTGCCGAGGCAAATGCTGTCGGAGTTTGCAGCGTCCCCCGAAAAATCTCATTGTGACGGCGGGGAATTAGACACGTTGCTAACGCCGCCCACATTTTCCTCCGTCGCCTTTGCACACATTTCCGGTTCCGCGTTTTCAATTGAGATCGCGTTCACTGGAAATTCTTGTGGATACGCGGATCGGTTGTTTCCCGACCGCTGATGATTTTTATCATCCTTCCACTGTGCATTTCCGTTCTTCCATTTCTTCCCTCCATTACGATTGCCGGAATTTTGATTGGAAGATTTCCCATTCTGTCCATCAGCATAGGAAGCTTTATTGCCGCCATGCGGTCGCTTAGACTCGCTTTGCGCTTCGCCATGGTTTCGTTCCGCGTCTTGTCTCGCCAGATTATCGGCCATTTTCCCGATTCTGTCTAAGGTTACCGACGGTTTCTAGCAGTTCTGGTATCGTACGAATGACCACGGGGTTAATGAGTGACTGCACTTGTGGACCAAAGTGCGCGATCACCATCTCTATGAACTCTCCGTCCGTCATTTTGTCGTCGAATTGCCTACACTGCACCAGCAAAGTTTTCACGTAGCTTTCCATTGAATAATGCCACTTGGGAATGTACCTTCCTTGGTACAGCTTTATCCTCGCCTGGTTCTGGATCTTTTTCGACCAGAAGGTCTCAAGAAACAGGACTCTGAATTCGGCGTAAGATAAGTTAGTTTCGGACGCAATTTTCAGCCAGAGTCTGTCTGTTTCTGAAAATGATTCCTCGACTAACACAAGCTTCATGGAATCAGGCACTCCTTTGATTTCAAAATACCGCTCCATTTCGGTAAGATAAATCCTAGGATTTACGTCTTTGCGAGACCCAAAACGTGGCAACTTAAGCTCGATATTAGCTGCAGCGTACTGTGCGTAATTCGCGTGAACAATACTCCCGCTAGCGTTGGAATTACTCACTTCCTTCATTTTGGATTCCAACTGCGCCAGTTTTGAATTAGTGTTCTGCGCAAGTGTTTGCTGTGACGCTTGCAAATCCTGTTGTGCCGTTTGTACTCGTTCAACCGAACTTGTGACCTCCGACACCTTTGCATTTACAGCCTGCAAGCTTCGTTCAGTATTATCCTTAATCTCGTGGACAAATTCCGAGATCTGACCGAGACTCTGGTGGCTTTCTTGCCGCACGTGCTCGACAGATTTTTCGGTCGCGTCCAAACGCTTCGAGATTTCCGCGCTTGATTCCTGCAATGCAGTGCATGTTGCCTGAATCGTATCTGTGCGTCTCTCCAACACTGAAACATTCGCTCGCATCTCCGATTTGAATGCACTCATTTCACGGGTCATTTCCTCGCGAAAAACGGACAATTTTCCGTCCATGCCCTTCAATAAAGCACTTTGTGATTCAAATTTTTGACTTAACTCCTCCCGTTGTGAAGCCATTTGCATAGTTATCTCCTCCCTCAATGAGACAGAATTTTGACTTATTTGTTTACTCAATTCCGAAGCTAATTTGTTGTTCATGTCCGCCATCGCGTCAAGTATGCTTTGAAATTGTAACGCGGGCTGTGGCAATTCTGCCGCGCTTTGCGACGCACGTGTTTCAACTTCTGCTCGCATGGGTGGATTTTGAACGGTTTCATTGTCTGGGGTTGGAAAAATTCCTAACTGTTCCCCATCTAATGATGCATTTGAAGTGAATGCTTCGCGTACTAGGAGTATCATTACACTCTTCGTCCGCCAACGGCATTTCGTGTACTTCCGGTGCTTGATCCATCGCGTTAGTTTGCTCGGAAATGTTATGAACAATAGATTGATCTGCCCTATTAATGGTGCGTGACCTCAACTTCATAGATTTGATCGTAAGATACAAAATTTCAACTCCGAACAATTTGAACAATCGACAACAAACAAAATACAACCGGCACGATTTAACTCGAAAAGTACAGCATTAAACAAATTTCGCGCATAAATCCCTTCAACATGAAATAAAACCCATCCAAAATTAAACAACAAGGAAAAACAACGATGTTTCATGCGACACAAATACCTCAACACATGAGCAAAATCAGCATAAAGAAAAATCTTAACTTTTACCATGCATTAAAATTTCAAAAGCACTGACTCTATCTTTAATTTTAAACTAACCATGCTTGATGCAAGTGAACGAAAATATACTTGAACAACTGATTGAAATAAATCACACATTTAGATTTAAATCAAGCATGGCAAACAAAGCAAACAAATTTCAACATAAAACTTATTCTAAAATAATAAAATGAATCAACACAGGTCACATCCATGGATTTTTTTAGACTTGTGAAATTCTCAAAATAATTTCGACTTGCAAAAGCCCGAAACGTTGGGTGCCAATTGTAATAGACACAATTTGTGGCTACCGTTAAGAAACTCAGTTGCAAAAAAGGGAGGGGGGAATTATTAAATCTAAATAATTCCTGAAAATGAAAATACATATAATAATGATGCTATAAAGGGGATCTAATAGGTTACTAACTAGAACCATGAATTTCAGACACAAAATAAAACCTCATTTATTGAGTCTTATGGCCTTACAAGGTCGGGTAGTAATTAACGTTACGTTAAACACAATTAGATCAGCAAAAACAAGCAATACCCGACGTTTACAATTCGCCGGAGTAAGCAAACAAAACTGAATGAAATATCTCAAACAAGTAATAAAAACAGCAAAGTTAACATTGAAATAACATGGCAACACAGGCCATCAAATTGAAGCTAACATTTTACTGTACAAAGGAAAATCCCAGGGGGCGCCGTATAAAGTGAATGAAAAGCATCAAAATTGAATTAACAAACAGCAAGATGCTTAAGAAAAAATTGAATCGAAATATAAATTCAGCTAGCTCAGAATTTAAGTGGCGGGAGCAGAGTCTTAACCCAGGCGTCGCTTAAGGGCACATAAGTCTGTTAAAATCCACTGGATAGTGACCGTCGTTTCTGGTACATTACCATAGTAATCATCGCCGTGATGGTGAGCGACAAACACAATGCCACTGCAGCAATGGAAGCTAAATAAGCGGCTACGACCGCGTTATTAGCATAACTTCCAAATAATGGCAAGCACTGCCACTCGACATCTCGCTTTCCCAAAGCAAGAAATGATCAACCACAATGATCATCAGAGAGCGTGCCGGCTAGCACGTCTGTTCACCAGCTCGTCTTGGACCCAAGTCACGTCCGTTCATCAGCTCGTCTCTTGGACAGAAGTGTTCTCAAAAATGGCTCCTTCCTCTTCCTCGGCTAGTTGCTCGCCACATGCAAAAGAACTCCACGGAATTAGTATTGTAGCCCCCAATAAATGTTCAGGATTGGCTAGCTACACATTTCCGTCGTCACGTGTTTAATATCACGCGTCGCATTCGCTGACTCCTTCGCGCGTTTCCTACTTGGCCTTCGGGATAGCGGCAAGGTGGGGTAGTTCGTTGACCGAATTCCAACGGGACTCAAGCCGGGCTTGGCCCGGCGTCACCTTGTCGCCTCGCCTGCTCCATTGTTCCACCCTCAACGGTCGAAATGGCAGTCTCTAGCCTTCAATATTTAAGCGTTCTGAGCCATGCGTTTACAGAAAAATTAATTTATAATAAACTATACCTTTGGCCGCCCTGGTTTTAAACATACATTTAACCTATCCAGACAACCCTCATTATTTATAATTAATTTACACGTTCCAAGATTAAATAATTAATAAACTTGAATATAATAAAAAAGGAAAAAAGAAAGAAATATGAATATAATTAATAATGATTTGATTATATTCATTGTGGGTGACGCTGTCACACCACAAATACTCGTTTTTTTTTTTTAAGTTTCATTCCTTAAATTTTGGTTTTTAGTCTTTGAACCCCATAGATGGACGTATTGAATTCAAAGAGGAAACTGCGATAAATGTAAAAAATATAAATTAATTTTACTAGTATAAGGGAAAAACTTTTGAGATCTTCTTTGTTTCTTGAAGCTACGATCTCAGGCCGCACAGCAACAATCTCTTACGTTTGAAAGTGAAATTATATTCCCTGTTAATATTAATTAATGCATATCTCATGGGTTTGAACAAGAAAGTGAACTGATTAAAACCTTCAGTCTTTGCATTTCCGGTATTTTTATAATTTACTAGCTGTTACCCGCTACTTCGTACGCGTGGACTTAGAATTTCACTGTCGAAATTGGGTATAGAAAGCTGTTAGTAACATAAGATTTGTCACAAACAACACCCGGTCGGCATCGTATGAGTGGAAAGCCATCACTATATCATTTTACCATCGAACCTGTTTCATGAATAGAATCAATTTCCAACATATTTAAAACAGAAAAACGAACGAAGGTGTGGGGATGTTTAACTGAGGGCATCTTTATTTCAGCCACGTATTTTCTTCTTTCTTCAGCATGGTCATCAGATTATTGGGTTCTAATTACTTTAGCTGTTCTTGTTCTTCTATAGCTACACCTAAAGCCAGGTTTACGCCCGTAAGGCAAGTCAAAGAGGAAGACAAAATAAACTGGTGCAAGAAACTTTTAAGCAAATACAAAGTAATTGTACAGTGCAGAGCAAATTGACATCTATACTAAATCTAAACGAAATTTACTAACAAATCATTCACTAACAGACTGCACGAGAGGCTCAGCTTGATCAACCGATGTAACATTACAGACTAACACATGCATCCGTCTGTCTGTCACCATTCGACAAGTTCCTAAAATTTCATGACTATGACTGTTATCCATACCGAAAATATATTCTGTCCCCTTCCTAGAGATACAAAGTATTTCTTCCTCAAATTCCATAAATATTTGTATAGCTATTTAGTCGACAAAACGTAAGAAAAAGAAAGACCTACTTCCGCATTTATAATGTTATTAGTGCAGATCACACACACACACACACACACACACACACACACACACACACACACACACACACACACACACACACTGACTGCGAGAGAAACAACGCCTCAGTGATCAATATTGCGTAAAATAGTGTACGCCTACATCATTGTTAGACCGCATACGATTTGCCACACATTGCATCCCGAAATTTGTGATATCTACAGTTTAAATTGGAATCCGAACAACTGACCGTCCAGGTGTGGCTCATGCGATCAAAAATAATTCTTAAAAAAAAATTCTCCCATCGGGAATTGAACCGCATACTACGATGCAAACGATAGTAACGGAGGGCATTAAGCACTGAGCTACCAGACCATTATACTGGAAGGTATTACAGAGACTTACACATCCAATGCGTCTGTCTATCGCCATTTCTGTAATTCTTCAAAATTACATGACAATATATATTATTGATACTGAAAGAAGTATCCTATGTCCGTCCTAATGCCAAATAGCCCTTCCTTGTCAAATTTTATCACAATCGGATCAGCCGGTTAGCCCAAGAAACGTAACAAACAGACAGAGTTATTCGAAAATTAACAGTTATTATGAGGAAAAGAATGTAATTTTACGGGCACATATACAGAATGGATAACAATATACTAACAAAATATATATTCACATTACTAAACAAATAAAAATCCAAACCCACATGGTTCGCTGAAACTGGAAAGGACATGAAAAATGCTGGAGTGAAAACAGATATAATAGACAACAGAACACTCTATAGAGATATAATTCAAAAGGCAGGTTTTCAGGAAAGACATAAATACATAAAGGGAAGGAAATGGATCCAGGAAGAAAAGTAACAACACTCTCAAAGAATGAAGGAAGTTTTGAAGTAAAAATAAATAAATACAAAGAAAAATAGCCAAAGATGATATATTGTACCTTCCAAATGGGTTATTTGGAAGAAGAAGTATAGATAATACACGAAAACTTCAAGAAACTCGGTTATGTCGTAAACATGAACACATATGGCGTGGAATAGACTGTAGCATAAAGAAATCGAAACACAACGGCATCTACTGGATGGTTATCCAAACTAGATAACCAATAGTTGTGTCGATAAATTAACACACCGCCATCTGTTAGAAACTTATGGAACTTACAAATATAATAATAATTTCGTGTGGTCGTAATCATATGGTGACAGGGTTTCAATGGGCTGCACATTCCACCCCCGTCGTAGCCACGTTAACCTAACCCCGCAATCCTACCGGGTACAGGGGACCTACAGTTTAATGTGGAATCCGAACCACGGAAGCGTTCTGGAATACTTCACATTACACAGCAGGCTGTGCCAGAGGTGAAGGTCGTGTTAGGCCCTTCGAAAAAAAAGCCGAGAAAGGGATTCGAACCGGAGATATTCCAAACGCCAGTCAGATGCCTTAACCACTGCCCCACCAGACCACTTAATTTACAACTAATTACAAACCATTGTCCTATGACAAACATTTAATTCGCAATAATAAGTACTGAGGTCAATAATCGAGATAAAAACCATCCTATCATTTAAGTTAGACCAAATTACACACAGTAAGACAAATTTCAGTAAAATCGGTTTAGTAGTTTCAGAGTTTATCTCGGACAAACAGCAAGACGCGAGATTTATATATATATATATATATATATATATATATATAAGATTGATGAACGGTTCTGTATTTTCCACATTTCTTTAGAAAATTCATTGTTTTTATTGTTGCACGGATCGCTGTGGTTATTTTAATAAAACTTGGTACACATGTTCCTGATAGGGCGGCAAAAATATTGCAAGAATAAATCAATCCCATCTCTTTTCTGTTACACCTGGGGTTAGTTGTTCTAATACATATAGAAAATGGACTGATTGGCATTAATTAAGTACAGAAAACTGACCTATGTTATGAATTGCAGTATTTACTGTGTGGGTATATCAACAAAGATCATACCGGGCAACGCCAGGAGCTCTGATAGTATATATATATATATATTAAAAAACAAAGAATTTTGAGCAGCAGTCTTGAAAGATTGCTTGGATAGTTTAAATGGGGAAATTAATCTTTCTAACGAACAATGTTTAAACCGTGGTTCAAATGAAGGTATTAAATTAAACTACGAGACGTTTCCCAAGCCTTCCATGCTCTAAGTCAGCGGTGGCCAACCCAAATGGTCTTGCGGGCCACTTTGGAAATTCATCATAACTCCACGGGCCGCATATAAAATTATATATCCCTTATTAGATTTAGACCCACTATAGACTTTTTTGGAGTGAATATAATTTAATTATTCTGCGAACTCATAACTGTAAACTCAGAAATAAAACAGGCAATATCTGTTATATATTCGCAAGATAATTATTTTAAAATTTTTCTCATAATTTCGACAGTTAATTTTTGAATATGTGGAGGCATAAATAATATGTTTTTTAATACATTGCTTTTCGCTACTTTGGCCACTATAAAATAAATATATTTTGTAAAAGTGTGATGAATCTCGCGGGCCGCAAATATTTTCAAGACGGGCCGCTTGTTGCCACCCCTGCTCTAAATGAAATGGATCTACACATTAACCCAACCATACTCCTCGAATCGAGAATGTGTGTACAGGCTCAAATACATTGGTTTGAATAAACCGACAAGTTTATTTATTATAGCTTCCCCATCTCAGAGTTATACACCTAACAATTACAGTAACGACAAGAAAGCTATCATACGATGAAATAGAGTAACACTTTCTCGCTACGTAGTTGCAATCGTCGTCGGAAAGAAGATAAATTTTAGATAGAACTTACGGTTAGTCTTTAGCAATATATGAAGCAAGGAAGAAATCAGACTGCAAAAGATAAATAAGCGATATACAACTGCTTTGATCACACCGTATGAACATTTAAGCTGGTAGTGATTACTGCACACTGCTGAAATGGAACATTGATTTCAGGTTCTTGGTGGGGCACACAGCAGTTGTAGCAAGAAGTAATGGGCCCATCTGTCATTGCTTGTCAATACAGGACAGCCACAAGTCATGGCTAACTCGACATAAAACAGATTAATGCCACAGTCGTTCTTTTGAAACGTCAACTCGTAAAGTATGAGTTATACGCCTGAGATGCTTCCATCTAGTTTGACATTTGTCGAATAGAAAAAGTTGATGATTGAATTTCCCTTCGCAAATTTCATAAATAAATCGCAAAAATATTTTTAGTTTGATGCCATTTATCGAATACAGTGTAATTCAAAATATACTTTTAAACTAAAATGAGTGCAGTTATGCTCCTGATTTATAACTGCAGTTGCGATATACAGAAATTTATTATCAGTGTTCAAAAACGAGAATACTCGTATTTTATATTGGTATCTCGTTTGGTGAATACATTCAACCAAGACAAAAATATTTTTTTGGGTCGAATAGTATTAAGCATTAATTTTTTTTTTACGTAATAGTACAATTCAAATGTCTTTCTCGCACTAAGCAAATCAATGGCACAATTTCAAAAGGAATTTTCAATTAGATTTTATACACAACGAGGCAATTCAAAAGTTGTCAGGTTTCCTTCCATATTGTATCCCAATACCAATCGCAAATGTGATGCATTTCTCTGGAACAGATGTGTTATTAGGAAGTTACAGCCAGTGAGAAATGGAAAACTTGAATTATCAAAATTGTAGAGTAACGTTTTCAATTCCCTTAAACTGCTATAAGCAAAAAAAAAAAAAAAAAATTCATAACTTAAACTGATGTTACTAATGATACAAAAAAGCGAATAATCTATTAGTATTTCTGGTTAACTCACTCCTATTTGTTCCCTATGTTGAGGTATTCAAGGAGACAGAGTACTTTTATATGACAACTCAATGTGCCATCACCATTTTAGCTGGTAAATAGTTAACAAGTTATTTGGTTAATTACGTCGCAAAGCGATTAATTTTAATTTCTTGATTATTTTGATGTGATAAGGCTCCTTCATAAACAACTGGGTGGTTAAAACAATTATTGATTTTATTAAGTTGACTTTTAATTTCATTCTGCGTAGATACACTAAAGCTCAGTAAAATGAAAGTATCAATCCAGAGGTAGAAATATTACTTTTAACAGACCTGCGTGGTTTTGATTTTTGAAAATCAGCTCGTTCTGTTCTGTATATTCAAAAAGGAGCTTTGGAGGCTAGACTACAACTAATATTTTTGTAACATTACTAAATCTTACCTGTTGGTAAATGGCATATACTAGTTAAAGTTTTTATGCTTTGAAGTGAACCGTGTACAGTGAGCTTACGTACAGTGAGTCGTTTAGCAGGGCAGGGGCGGCTCTAGGCGTAGTGACACTGTGACATAGCACTACTTGCTAATCGATACTAAAAAAATAAAAGTATGGAAACAGAAATATTTGGGTAAAAATTCGGGATTCTCTAACAAACAATAACTTGTAACAGGTGGATAAATATTGAACTCCATCTGTTGGCCACATCAATGAACTATCTCGCCGTCACGGTGATAAATATCAGTTGTCTCAAAACGCGCATGCGCACTGGCAGCTTCGCGGAAATTCGGATTGTAGGTGTTAGCTTTTCACGTAGCAGTTTGTGACAACCTTGTTCAGGGAGCTGGGAAAAGTCAGTAACATGTCGGTAGAGCGCAGCAGCAGCTGTGATTTTTTATGTGCCTTAGTTGGAATGCAGGAAATCGTGGCAGAGCTCACAGTCTGGGATTCGTGGTCTGAAAGCTGGTCATATCTTGCAATTATCGATGCGTAAGGTGTCGTTGCGAGATGAATCATATTAAACAGTTATTAAAGAAGGCTTTCACGGTACTATCCAACAGCGAAAAAATTAACGTGAAAAATTTGGAAAGACTTACACCACATTCAAACATTTCGTATCGACAAGAAAGTACTTAAACATCTCGATCGAACAAACTTAACCGTGATGTATATATAAAAAAATAAGTAGCTATCTGGTTGTAATGTGAAAATGCGTTTTACTGTATTCCATGTGTTTAGTTCGGAGGTGAATTTAATTGGTCGCGTGATGGAGTTTCTGATTTTCTACATCCCACCGGAAAAAATTAAGATACACGAAAAATCATACTAATATTGAGCTTAATTTAGCAATGCCCGGTAAAACAAATATTCAGAATCAACTTAATTCTCGCTACCATCTCACTATTGTTTATTTATTGTCTATTAGATAAACCAGCACTGCCTCTAGCTCAACACGTCGGTTTTAGGTAATCAGTCGTTGTTTACCTTATGGTCAATTTTAAAGTATTTATCAGGGTTACTTCAATTTCAAAATCATTTCTTTAATCCAGTAGTACACTCAGGTAATGAGACTGTCAAACGTTGTAAATTTTTAAGTTGTGAGTTTCTTAGTCAACACTGAGCTGTTGTTCCAGGTATCTTTCACTTCAACAACGAAGATAAGTAATCCGTCAAAAATCACTTTGGCCGCCAGTGTAGCAGGGAGTATTCGAGAGAAACAGTTTAGTCTGTCTATCAACCGGAAAATCCGCCTTAGTGACTAAAATTCATCGTAAACAATAAAAAAAATTAATTTGCTTAACAGCAAGCTGTGAATCATAAATAGTGACTGAAGCAGTAAGGAATGACATTAACAGACATGATTTTAAGTAGAAATTTTAATGGAATAAATATAATTCATATAAATAGAATATATTTTAGTGCCATTCTGCCTTTCTGTTAAATGTAATTAATTATTCAAATAATGTATAATTTAAAGGTAGGTCCAAGCGTTACTGTAATTTTTCTACAAATTCTGGGGACGAGCTGAGTTCCCACATATCTAACACAGTGCTTGTTGGTCCTTGTGGCTTGAAAATAAGGCATTCTATAGTATATGCTTGGTCTTAAAAGTTTTCTTGTTACATAAATTATCTCTCTTTAGTATCACGATAATGTTGTGAAATAGAGGACAAATCAAACAATAAATGCGCTGCAGCTATTTTTGATGGAAGAGATTTCTGATTTTGGAGTATAAGTGAGTGACTCAAGTATTACAGAAATCTAATTTACCTCCAATAAGTTTTTATCTCGTAAAATATAGTTACACCATCAGTGTAGCATACAGATTAAATCTTAAAATAAATTCATCTTCGCTTATGAATAATTAAGGATGATATTAATATAAAATCCCAAATCCCTTAACCTATAATTGTAAACTAGTATAGTTTTCCCCTCGTCACTGGGCAATGCCTTCCCAAATTAATTGGAAGTTCGGCAAAATCCTCTCTTTGGCTTGAGGGTGTTTCAAGAGAAGTGTTTAACAACAAGCTGCCAAGGTTAACTGACGAAACGTTTATGTGAAGCTTTCTTCCAATAATACAACATGTAATCTTAAATTGTGATACATACAGTATTTGTCAAAGGCAACATATTCATGCCTACATAACACGTTTTCTTGCAGCGTATCAGAAGTATCTACTAATTTGATACGCAAATTGTAAAAAAATAATTGATATATCTGGATGTCTGATATTACATTACTGTTTACACGCAAATAATCGAACTCGACGTGCCACTGATTTTCATTACTGTTTTTAACAATTGATAAATACTTATTTTGTATAAGGATTTGAACTTGTAAATCGAGTGTACACTGATTGCCTATAATAGGCGCCACCTCATCGCCTTGATCATTATTCGCATCGTCTTTTTCCGGACACATAATTTGCTGTGTGACCGTAAATTCATACTGATTATTGACACTGATGGCAGGTATGACACAGCAGCGAAACGTCTGTCTGCTTTAAGAGTAAATATGCAGATTGTGACTGTAACATTTAATTAAAATAATTTCAATTAGTCCTTAATCAATGCGGTAATATTCGCTGAAGGGGATTCAATACTAGCGGGTCTGAGATAACTCGGGACATATTATTACATTTTAATTTAAATGCATCGGAGCAAATGCCCCGGTGGCAGATATGCCTACATTCGCATTTTTATTTGTATTTTTTAATAACCTGGGTTCAATTTCACCACCCATCCAGTATTGCCCTTCAAGAATGTTACCTTTTTGTAAACAGAACATTATGTCGTATTTCTTCTAATTCATCTACAAGCATCCACCTAAATCTCATTGCCAATAAGCACCTTGTTGACTCACTTTACCTGCATTCTACTTTTTGATGACTCCAGACACAGATCCATTACTACATCATTACTTATTGTATTCTAACGTAATGTCCACAAACAGATCATGCTGTCCACCATGTTTTAGGAATGATTCAAACACATTAGTTGGAAAACACAGGTGTGTGTATTCATAACACTGAGTACTTTTAATTAAACTTATCAATACGAATATTAGTGACTGTACTCTTGCCATTCGTTTTTGTTGAATTAGTAAATACTGATGAAGAAATATTTCATCAATTGTAACAAGGTACTCTGCTGTAATTTATACACTGGATTCATTCGATATCAGAATTCCGGCATACATAGCAGGTCCGATATATCATCACTTTACTGACAGACATGATACATGTTTTAGGACGACACTTGGACTCTGCTACCAACGGACAAATATTGGTCGGCGCACCGCAAACACTATCTCCTCCGCTGCCGCCTGTCTCCAAGCATCTTCCGCCGTCGATTTTCCCCTCTTCCTGTTTTGTTTTATAGCGTGTTGGTGAATTTTGGTGGCAGGGGAGACTGAAGAGAGTTCATAAAATTTCATACTATCTGCTGGAACGCTGGCTCTAGGTTATTGGTTGCGAGCCATTGTTCCTGTCCCCTTTCAACTCCATCCCCAAACACCAGTATCGCCCTTTTCAGCCTTCGAGGCGCCGATATCGCATCATCTGGTCTCAAACCTCCAGAGCTTTGCAGAAAAATATCTACGGTTAATCTGAGCGCTGGCTTTGAAAGTGATCTTATGCCTCACTGCTTCGGTGATTTCGTACACAACACTTCGGTCTGTTCAGTTAACAGTTTCTTGAAAATAGTGTTGTACCTGAAATAAAACATTTTTTTTAAGAATACACATACTTTTCTCCATATAGACTGTATACTGGCAAATGTTACTGCAAACTCGATGATGTTGATTAATGTAGCAGACTGTGACAAGCAAATAGCTAAATGAAAATGTCTTAATACCAAAGCAATCAAACCATTGAACGTTCCTTTGTTTTTCTCCGGCTTTATCTTTCTACGATGTTGAGGTGGGAAAGGACCGGGGGCAAGGAATGGGAAATAATTCTTACATTACCTATTGAAGAACCCATCCCAAAATTTGTCTGCAGTGAATATGAGAAACCACGAAAAATCCAATCAGGATGGCAGGAAGGGGATTCGAATCGGCGTCCTCCCGAATGCGAGGCCAGACCGTTACCACTCACTCACCATGCTGGGTCTGGTTTGTCATTCTGGAAGACCAGATCTGGTTCCCATTGGAGCAATCCAGATTTATTGAACGTGAATGACAGAATAGTTTTTAGATTTAGGTCATAGGTGAATTCCTTTCTATATTTTTATATTAAATTATCTCAAGATTCTATTGATTTCGTCTTTGACAACCATTTGGCAGCTAATCTATATCTATCTATCTATCTATATATATATATATATGAATGTTGGTATATCTGTTTGACATTAATAGACTTTGACACCATCTGACCGATCACCAAGAAAGTTGGCAGATGTTTGTGTGTATTCATGGAGGAGGTTCGCTCTGTTGTAACTTGAAAAAAAAATAGTTCTTATGAGAATTGTCATTAACGATTCACATTTCGCTAACACCAAAGAGTATCCTACTTCGTAGGCGGTACCTCCACGTTTAATCTTTGTTAAATCGCATACACTGCTTTTCAGAGATCAAAGCAAGAAAGTTATGACACATTCATGGATGCACTTGATAAACTAATAGTCCCGGAGCACGAACTATAAATCAATACATAAACTTAAAAAATTTTAAAAGTCGTAAATACAAGTGCCTTTAACGCAATCTGTTATTACTATTATCCTAGATGGTGCAATGGGTATACATAGGTATATGAGATAGGATATTTTCTATTTCTGTTTCATTTATTGCCGAATTATATACGAGGCATATTTTTTTAAGTAGGTACCGTTTTGTCACACCGTGGCTGCTGCGTTACTGTCGGCGTTCCGCGCATGCGCACTGGGTACCTGCATCTCTTGCCTACGCACTGACGCCATTACAGTCTAATTCTTCCTTGTTTACGTTGTTCACTGAGTGTTTAAGATGCCTCCGATAATCGTGAGTCCCGCCGACTGTGAAGTACGGACTGTTATAAGATTTCTTTGTTCTAAAGGCCTAAAACCGATCGATATTCATCTTGAGATCTGTACAGTTTACGGACAAAACATTATGAGTGATGGAATGGTGAGAAAGTGGGTGAGTGCATTTAAAGATGGCCGCACAAATGTGCATGATGAACAATGGAGTGGGCGTCCTTCGGTCGTTAATGAGAGTTTGGTGCAGAAAGTGGACAATAAGGTGAGAGAAAACAGACGCTTTACGATTTCCTCCTTGTGTGATGACTTTCCTAATGTTTCTAGTAGTGTTTTGTATGGCATTGTGACCGAAAATTGTGCTCATGTTGGGTACCGAAAATGTTAACGGATGTGCACAAAACTAAATGTTAAGGCAGTGCATTGACTTTCCTTGAGAGGTACCACAACGATGGTGATGATTTCTTAAGCCAAATTGTTACGGGCGATAAGACATGGGTGGCCTACGTCACACCTGAATCAAAGCAACAGTCCATGGAATGGCGGCGCTCAGATTCACAAAAAAAAATGAAGTTCAAGCAAACGATTTCTGCCCGGAAAATCATGTGCACAGTTTTTACGGACAGAAAAGGAGTATTGCTTGTGGAACTTCTGCCTCGTAATGAGACAATCAATGCAGCAGCTTATTGTGAGACATTGAACAATCTGCGCCGTTCAATCCAGAACAAAAGACGTGGCATGTTGAGCAAGGGCATCGTTTTGCTGCATGACAATGCCCGTCCACATGTGGCTAATCAGACCAAAGATCTCATCACATCTTTTCGATGGGAAACTCTAGATCATCCTCCGTACAGCTCTGATCTGGCGCCCAGTGACTACCATCTGTTCCTGTACTTGAAGAAACACCTGGGCGGTCAGCGTCTTGAAGACGATAACGAAGTGGTTAACAAGTCAGGCGGCAGACTTTTATGAGGAGGGTTTTCAAAAACTGATACTACGTTATGACAAGTTGTAATAGCCCTCATACCTGAATTTTGAATAGTATTGTACTGTATGAAGTATTTGTAGTGAGCTAAAGTTTGCTTGAATATGATCTGGTATGTTTGTTTTACAATTTCTTGAAAATCAGTGTATATAGACTTTGTTTTATGAAAGGAAATTATTTAAAGGCCATTTAATATGTTTAAGAACAGAATTGTGCAAGAGAATTGCTTAAATGTGTGTACTTCCAAGTATTAATGCAAGTTACGATGTCTACAGGACAATTTTATACAGTTTAAAATGATTTCTGTAAATAATTTTGTGTTGAAGTATCTTTAATTTCCATTTCTGATCATTTTGTAATGTTGTTAAGTGATTATGTATTATTTTGATTGTTTTTAATATGCTTAATTGTTTGAGTAATTGTTAATGTTCGAGAAATATCTGGCGGGCCCTTTTGAATAATTCCAGAAATTTTGATAGAGCCTACACAAAGAAATCGGCAGAAGGACAAAGTTTAGTATATTCACTTTGGAACTGCGTCAGTAGTATCTCTGGATATTGTATCTTTGCATGTGAATATCGCTGACGTTGTTTTGGAAAATAAACACAAAAATCTTCAACATAACCTTCTGGTGGATTATTTAATTAATTACCATATTAATTAAACCACAGAAGACCCTAACAAAGTGCCTAAATATTGAAGGGAATTATGTAGAAAAGTAGAGTAAGGTACAGGCTTTCATGTAGAAATAAAATTATTGATATATTATTCGCACGTCTTTTTTTAATTTCAAAACGGTACTTACTTAAAAAACATGCCTCGTATCATATATGTTTTGCTAACTTGTGATTATGTAGGTAATTTATTATTAATGCCAGTCTTCCTCATGAAATGTACCTGACAATACTACTTGAGATTTACAAAATATTACCGAAATTTTGCCCTTACAGAATGCGTGGTGTAACATTCCTAGCCCTACCGGTGATAATTCTGGTTAATTTATTATCAGTCGGACTTCTTACTAATGATTGACTGCATTCAGTTTACAAAATCACTTATTAATTTCGGATAAAAAGGCAGGAACTTTAAAAATATATATTCATAATGAATGGATAGATGCGCCACAATATCCAACTCTTACTTCTGTTCTGTATTGTAAAAACTTGAATATAAAAATTGACACTATAAATTGGTTAATTGTAACACTTATGCAAATATCCAAGTTCACATGAACAATCCAGTAAACAACAGCCTAAATATTACGACTTTGTACGAATATGGTCTTCACTCAGAAATGTTAAACGAGTCATCTTAATATACTTAGATTTCTTCATACCATAATATACAGGGCGTTCGCCGGAAAACGCAACCCTCCCAGTCTGTTGCCATCGGCAACTTGCTCGGACAGCGGAGCCAGCAGTTTCCGCCACACGCCACCGTGAATCACCGCACTGTTTAACACCTCCGCTGCCCCAACAGTGCAGTGCAGTGACCCTTACATTGTTAAGAACGGTTTCTTTGCATTGTAGATAGTTTGTGACTTCAGTCTCTTATTAATCAGTGTTGTGAATAAACGTTTCTTTGCGGTTTGGCTGGTTTGGGGCTTCATACTCTTACTAATCTGTACCGTGTTTGAGTGTGAGTAAAATTATGGTACGTTACAGTTTGCAACAAAGAATATTTCTCTACGATACATATGTGAAGAAGAAGTCGTTTAAAAAGTGTCGCAGTAAATTTCGTCGCGAATATCCTGGCGCTTTACTGCCAGCTAAATCAACAATTCTGCGTCTGGTTAAAAAAGTAAGAGACGCGGGTTCATTTTTTAACAAAAAGAGACTGTCGGTCAACCGTATTCTCACAGAGGAGAAAATTGACGATATCGCTTTTCGACTAGAACAGTCACCCAAAAAATCATTAAGTCAGTTAGGGCAGCGTGTGTCTCGAAATATGTTCAGAAGATGTGAAATGTGCATTACACAAGAGGGTCAACACTTCCAGCATCTTTTATAAGGTAAGCTAATGAATTACGTCACATTTAAATGCTTAGCACATATAGAAGTTTATGAAATAGTCCGCGGCCGACGGTCGAACAATGCCGGAAACATACCGCTCGCTCGCCGGGAGCAGTTTCTTCCTTGTAGCGCTAACAGTGGGTTGCGTTTCCCGGCGAACGCCCTGTATAATTTGAGTGAGCACTTTAGCAGCAACATAGAGAGAGAGAGAGAGAGAGAGACATGGACTTACATGCAGATAGAGGCCCTTCTCGGCACTCGCGGAATCAACGATTGACCATCACTTTCAAACTAAACAAAACTGAGAGTGACATAGTGTCAGGAGGAGCTGATGTATCCTTCTGGTAACTGTTAATGGAATCTTCTTGCGTCATCCGAGAGAGGCACTGCCAACATTAACTTCTGGTATCCCCACTGCAGTAGCCGGGATGCTGCAAATGCGAACTGGCTCAGGACTGTAGTGGCTGAGAACATATAATTAAGTGAATGTTACTTATAAGCAATTGTTATTACGCAGTAATCCGGTATAACTACATGATAGTTTACAGAAAGATATGTACAAACTGTGTTAACTGCAACTAACTGAATAATGGGATACTCTAAGAATAACTGGAATATTTCAATAAAAACCACTAGCACATAACAACAATAAGCGATACTTGTTATTCAATATAACATTAAAATTTGAAATAGCAGCTGTAACTGTTATTATTGTAAGCAAGACCAAATGTAATATTATAGAATTGATTAGACAGTAAGTCAAAGTGTAACGGAACTGTATGCCAAATTCCTTGCATGTAAATATTTTGTACAAATCTCAAAACATTATGTAATCAACAATGTAAAAATTAATACGTAGGGCCTAATTTAGTCACTAAGATATTAGACTGTATAAATGAAGGGTAAAAAAAATTAATCCCCACTGCAGTTTTCAATCTCTTTGTCTTCTGGAAGAACACACAACTTTCCACAAATAATACCCCTCCCACAAGGGGGCTTTTGCATTCGTGGGGATGGTAGTACAATGACACTCTACTCTCAACGCCAAAGCAATGACGGAATGGGAGTGATTTACCTTTAAGCGTAACCTTCCTGACACAATGGCTGCCACAGCAGAGTCCTTAAGTTCCATAATAAAATATTCCACATGCCTTACTCCTGCTACGTCAAACTTACGATACTCAATTAAATAGTTATTACCTATTTAATACAAAGTTTCTGACACGAAAAAATAATACCACTCCTACAGTATGACCATAATTATTTGACATTTATGTTGTGTCTATTTTTCTCGTTGCAGCACAGTGAAGATCATGTTATCTCTGTTAAGAAGGCAACTCGAGTATGGCACCAATTTTCTTCTTCTTTCCTTTTTATGTTCAAAACATTTCCCGTATGGCAGGTATTGTGGTATGTATCAAACAGCGAAAAACGTATAACTGTTATCGTTATTAATCTTGTATCATTAAGTTCAAGATACCCCTGGTGTAATACTCGTAATTTTCAGGTTTACTCTGAAAAATCTGCGTTGTAAGTTCTCGTTGTAACGTTTTTATATTACTTAGAAACCATTAAATTTAAAAAAAAACTATATGTGTAATTAATGTCGTAATTAAGAAAATAGCATATTTTATAATTTTATCTAGATGAAATAGACATTCTTTATGAAAAAAGACATTTCAAAGTAATTGCATTTTATTAATTTCAGGCCACTTATTAAAGTATTTCGATTGATCGACCTTTTCAACGTTTTACATGTTTTAGTACTAGCGCCGAATCTAAAGATAAATCACCCTAGATTTTACTAGTCGCCTAGAAATTCCTCTCGGTACTGCGGTAATGCACTGCACAAATTCAATATTTTCTGCTCCTAATCATATTTTCCAATCCAAACCTTATCTCACTCATCTATATCTACAAGCTATTGCAAAGTGGCTGAGTGGAATATCAATCGGAATTACTCATCTGAACGTTATATGGAACACGTGACTCAGGTAAAGTTTTGTGAGTTATAAATGAAACAAGTCCCTTATAGTTAATATCGTGGAGTATTTTACAAGAAGCCTCGTTCGAAAACTCTTACATGTTTTTAGATAAGACTAAAAGCTGGATCTTTACCAAAAGCGTTTGGTCAGGTAGATGTTATGCTGTTCCTTTTAAAAGTAAACCGCTCACTGATATCAATATACCAAAAAACAAATAATTGAATGTTTATAGCTGGAAGCAGATTTGTGGCATGTGAATTCTGGCTCCGTTTGACCCACATCTCTGAAATTACAAGTTACTAAAAAACTGAACTTATTCCACAAACCAGGAGTTCTAAGCCATTGTATCAGGGGTAAGACGAACCGTTCCTTTGTCCAGGACCTACAGTTAAACGTGGAATCCGAACCACGGAGCGTCCTGGCGTAGCTCACATGTACAAAAGCAAAGCCAGTAAAAATTTCCGCAGTGGGAGCCGAACTCGGGACTTTCGATTTTATAATCGAGCAACTTACAACTTTTATATATATTTTGTTCAATTTTTTAATATTATTCTAGTTTATGAGGCCACAAGGTTGTAAAACATTTTTCTGCAAATATCGGCTATGTGGATGGATTGTCTATTGTAAATCATGGTCGTCATTAATAACATTTTTACAGATGGAAATGGAATTAGCAACATGCTGTATTACCAGGTGCACACAAATTCCAATTTAATTTACCAACAAAACAATGTATGTCATGACTGTGCTAAGAAATGGCCTAACATTATGAAAGTCGTCCGTTCGATTCCAAAGAAAGGCATGGGTGGTGTTCATGAAGTGTTTTCTTCTTGCAATAAGCCATTTTTTTTTATTTTTACTGCCCTAAAAATTATTCACTCTGAATTATTACCATGATCATAACATTAACAGTTTCCATCCACTGGCTGAGTTTGTTTAGCGTAAATCTCTATTGTTAGCCTATTTCCCGTAATTCGTTAATGACAAGTTCAATGTTAAACTCTAGTGGGATTTGATTTTAATTGAGATTATCAGATGTAGCAGCAGCAGTGATATTTCTGGCCTCGCATTCGGGAAGACGGCGGTTCGAATTCCCGTCCAGGCATCCAGATTTGGGTTTTCCATGGTTTTCCAACTCACTCCAAGCAAATGCCGGGATGCTTCCTTTAAAAGGTCATGGCCGAATTCTTTCCCATTCCTTGCCCCCCCCCCCATTATTTCCCGTCTCTAAATACCTCGCTGTTAAGAGACGTTAAACAGATTAAAAAAAAAAAAAAAAAAAAAGCAGTGATGTTCCTTACAGGGAAAAACTGATTTCAAGGTTGAGGGGAAGTCTTTGCGCTATAGCGCATCTCCTTCCATGTTATCGACTGTCATATCATTATCAAAACGGTTAGTCTCTATCTAGGTTTGCTGTACGCCGACCTATTGTCATATAAATCATCAGATTGTGTTATCAGATTGTTGGGCAGATAAAATTTAATATCTTTTTTTTAATAATTCAACTGCGAGAAGAAGCTTACGTTTTGCTGAACGCCTTTCTATCTGTTTGTCTGATCTACTAAATTCACGAAAAAAGTACCTTTCGGATTTGATGGGGTTTCCAATAATGCTAAATTCATACTATGTGGGTTGACGTCGAAAAGCTGAGACACTTAAGACAAAAATTTCCACAAATTAATATCAATTTTTCTTTCAATGCGATTCACGCAAAAACTACTAATCGCATTTAGTTACTTCTGACAGCGGAAATGCTTATCATGATTTTAGACGAGTGCATAGTGTATTTTTTTTTTCCTCGCTGCCGATATGTTAATTATAACATTATAGGTTGAAGAGACAGATTCATACTTAAACTCTCCAAAGTGACTGAAGATGCATGAAATAGCTAGTTTTACTCTAGAACTGCTGGGTTTATACTAAACAAAAAAGTAACTGAAAAAATATCGATTTCATAGCGCTCTAAGTGTAGTGGGTGAGTGGTAAAGCTCTGGCTTCGTATTCGGTAGGACGTGGGTCGAATGCACGTCCAGCAATCAAGATTTCGGTTTTCCCGAAATCATTCCAGGCGAATGCTGGGATAATTCCTTCAAACGCCCATGTCCGAATTCACTCCAGTCCCTTGCCACCAGTCGTTTCCCGCTTCAGATAAAACATACAAAAGTTATAAGCAAAAAAAAAAAAAAAAAAAAAGTGTTCATATCTGCTAGAAGAAATATCTGGAACATCTGTAACGTATGAATGTCTAAAAATTTGAATAACATTAATTCACGTATTTCCACGTTAAAAAAGTGGGTTTTGATCTTATTTTATTTTTCTGGCGTGGGAAGGTGTGGAGGTTAATAAAGGTGGGAGAAGATAGGTTTTAAGGAAGGAGGAGGAATTAAGACACCTATCGAAAGAATGAAAGCATTCGCCTGGACTGATTCTGGTACCATGGTCGGACGGAGATTTGAAACCGCGGCCTCCAAAATACAAGGTCGCGCTCGAAGGTTTTCATCTAACCATTAACCGGAAGGAATTAAGTTGGCGAATGTGAAGTCAGAGTTTGGAAGCCATTATTGTCCTTTTCGTACATAACTACACAAAATGTAATCTTAAAAACTCTCTTCAAAGTTTATTCTGATTATAACGTTTGTTTGTCTACCAGAGTGTTTAACACTCTGATTTTCGAAAATTACTACTGTCATTTGTTTTAATTATTTTAATGCGTTTTCACCTAAATTCCATAAATAGTTTGTATAACATTTAACGCAGTATTTCGAAGATACAAACTCTTGATGTAGTTAAAATTTCTGTTGGCTGCTTTAGATTAACCGCCATCACGTCCACCTAATACAAACATTCACACTGAGATGCAGTAAAGTATTCGTAACCCACGAAGCTAACAACATAAAATTTTGTTTCATGACCATTTTGTTTTCGTACATCGTACAGTACTGTACATACAACATTTATACAGTTGCGTACATATACAATGTCCTAAATTACTACTGAAATTTACGTCATGGTCCAATCGCGCGATAGAAGTATTAATGACGAATTTATTATTCATAAGCAATAATTGAGTGTACATTTAACAGCAAAAAGTTTTATGATATTTGTCAAAACTGAAACTGAAGTTAATTTCTCAAAAGTAAACACTGGTCAGCTAGGAAATTTTCACACCACATTCTTCACCGCAGTTCCACAATGTCCAAATTTTTTTAAGTGAGGACTGCTTGCTGTCTAAAGATTGTTGTTTTCCCGGCTACGCTATCATTGCCAGAGCTTTCAAGTGAAACATCGTGTTTTATCTTTCCGTGCGTCTGGTTATTTACATTAGCAACACGACATTGTAAAAATAATTTAGTGGTATTTCCTGCCGTAATTAGATGAACTAGTTTTAATCATCGCAGACAACTTTGACACAAGGAAATACCAGTTTATATTCTGACTTTTAAGAATCACGATCAAATTTAACTCTGGAGGAAACATGTAAGAGACGTAGTGGGCGTTTTTTTAAAAGGAAGTAATAATTAGTGCAGCCAATGGTGTACGCTTCCAACGATATAGTCTACTTCATCAACTCTCGAATGAATTAATTCAACCTGTTCGAAGATATTGAGATGCCGTTGTGAAAAGTCGGGTTGGAGAAATCCAGCATCGTGGAGCGAACTATTCCACTGCCGTAATACGAGCCTTTGTGCGCATGCGACCATGTAGATCGCAGAAATGGCTTTCCATTTCCTGCTAGGACATAAAAATATCTTTCCGCCAAAGGGGGGAAGTATCGAGGGTACGCCAAAGGACGTCGTCCTAGTGGTCTCCACAATCGGTACACCAAATTAGGCGACGCGGGCAGTTTTAGAATATTACTTTCCACGGCGTCCCGCTGATACGGGTTGGAGCAGAGGGGGAAAGATGAAAACCGTTCCCTTTTTACGAACACTGCAGTGATTCCGCAGAATGGGCTAGGGGGAGCCACGGCCGGTGCAACACAAGGAGAATGGCTATTCGCGAATCGTATATGCAGTTACACAGATGTATGCAGTTGCTTTATCTCCGTGGGCGTAGTGGCAGGGGAGATCACATATGCATCGAATCATATATGAGTGCTTCCCTCCCACGTTTTCTTGCCACAAATATGGCAGAAGGCAGAAAACATTCAGTGAAGAGTTATTGAGCACACGATGCAAGAATGTTATCCCTGACTTCAGAATGAAGCCGTCCTTATCATAGTGTATTTCGTAGGACCGAATGAAGAAGAACCAATTCCTGCTGTCACCTTGATACCCTTTTCGGTAATTAACAAATCCTTCCTGTTGTCAGTTAATGATGATTATCATTAGTTGACTCGTCCTCCAATTCACAGTTTACTTTCGTTAGTTAACAGGGGTTTTACCTTCAACCCAAGATTAAATAACTACTGCTTTGAATGGACTAAACAGATCCATGGAATGGCAACACCTACTAATCACTTTCGTTTCATATTTATTTCTCTGTGAGCTCCATAGTAACATTACACGCGTGAAAAGGCACGAGACTCTTCAAAAGATACTAAAGCATAAATACACAAATATTCCAACGATTAAAGTCACAAACGACTGCTTGACGAACAACAAACAAAACTCCTGACGACTCTGCTCGCTATCTCAGCGCGTTTAAATAGGCGCTACAGAAACATCCAGAAAGCAATAAAGAGTTCAGACAGACGTTTCTCGAGCGCAAACAGTACTTCGACAGTAAAATTCAATATAAAAACAATCACAATGTCTACAAAATCACTCACAATCATTAGAAAATACCTTGAAACGGAAATGAAAGCTTTTTAAATGCATTTGAACATAAAATGGGAAACATAAAACACTCCAAATAACTGAAAATCGTCCTCAAAACACCGTGGCTCATATCAAAATTTACAATAAGAAACTTTTAATCAATGTTTCATATAAAATACTGTTCTTGATCGTATAACATATCATTTAGATAGTTTCTCTCCTTAAAACAATGTTCGTTTACATCACGAATATACACAATTTCATAGTTAATCACACAAACAATATACAAATCCACAATTAACTAACTCCCGTCTTGTTATACATAATTCTTAAAAAAAAAAAATCATGAAAGACCTGTTACAACCTTTTTCTAACTTTTCTATGGAAACTTTATATAAGGTAATTTTTAATTGATGTTAACATTCGCTATTTTATCGAAGGTACAAACTAAAATAATGTTATACCTGAAATGGTCACTTTAAAATTACAAATATCTGTCAGTTTGGTATCGCGAATTAGATCGAGCCCAGGATCAAATCTTTTATTTGTACCACCAGATTTTATGTGGTTTCCGTAGCCGTAAAACTTTATACTCGGTTGCTATCACAATTTCCGCATCAAAAAAATATAGTATTAACAAGAAAATAAAACCGAGCCCCTTTGGGTGATCGGCAAAGCTTGGGACTTGCATTTGGAGCTTCAAACGCCATCCATATTTTCTTCGTCCATCACTACCCGAAATGACTCCAGGAGAATGCCGGTACGATTCCTTCAAAAGGTCATCGCCGAATCTTTTCTCGTTCCTTGTCCGCAATCTTCTCCTGCCTTAATATGATACAGAACATAGCTAAAACCGTATGCAGGTGAAATTATTGTAACACATAAATCTCCTCGTTAGATTATGAATGGCCGGTGAAGACAATAAAAAAATCCACTCTGGAATTTTATTCCTCAGAATTACACTTAGGAAAACTTTTCAAATTCAGCTTTTGCTTCAGATAATAAATTTAATTCAATGGTTTTTTCCTACCTCTAATGATCTAGACGACGTCGAAACGTGAAGCCATAACACGATAACAACATGTAACTGTTTGCTATTTATAAACTATTTTCAACTAAGACAAAACAAATAATATTTAATGTTGGATAAAAAGTAACGACGAGATGACCTTCCACCTTCCAGTTACTCATCTCTTAATTGATACATATAGCGACAGTGATTTAATCACTGAAGGTTGTGGAATATTACTTTTTTTAAATCTTCAGATCGCTTTGAGCATATTGTAAACACAGTTGTGAGTTTTTGAAGTTATTATTAATTGTTTTTAATAATAGCTAAAAGCAATTATCGGATGCAAAATTGGTAGCCACCATGTTTTCGCTAAATTTCGATTGTGACACATTGTTTACTCTGGTATACAAAGATTTCAAATTATTTATATTAATTTTAGAAATCATTACTGTGTAATTTTGTGATTCTAAACAAATATAATTTTCTGACACTGTTTATTTGTGATTGTCATTTTTCTGAAACAATGGCAGCCACACACGAGTTGGCTACAGATCACCCTTGTCAGCCTGTAGAAGTTTCGATATAGGTGGATATAGTATTGCAGAAACAGCGCGAAAAGTGGCATAGCTGTTATGAGAGAATAGCCTTATTGTCTAATAGGAAGGGAGCTATTTTATTAATAACTTTATGTATGCCTTGGATAACTTCGGTTAGAAGTCTGGTGTAATGTTTTATTGACGTTCCCAATAAATGTGGCTTGAAATATGACTGTTTACTTCACCATTTGTGGCTGGATTTTATCACTTGAGATTTAAATGAATTATGTTAACTACCTATATAAAAGTATTCAAACAAACTGGCTCCCGAAAAAAAAAAAAGTTGCAACTTAGAAAGTAACACTGGCAAGTGCCTTGTTGCTAATTAATTTATATGGCCGACTCTCGTATAATTAAAAATCGCAATCGGCGATTTACATTCTTATCTGTCCACAGTGTTCATATGAGTTCTGTTGGTAATACGAAATATTTCCAGGCGAGGTGCAGAGTACGTGGTAATGCAGACTGTCTGCTGCGTATAGTTGCAGCGAAATAATCTTATGAAATCTTCCTTCGCATGACTAACTGTAGGTTTGAGTGAGAAACATCATCATCAAAGGGTATTATCTTCAGTTTCTCCGGTGTGGTTTACGAGCCTTCCAATATTTCGGTTTCGCTGTTTAATGTAACTGCAAAAGCTGTGTCAATATTGGAGATGATCACTCTGAGTGGTTTAGTACAACCAAAGGAGTACAACAAAGATGTGCCGTATTAACTCTTTTATTCACAGCGGTAATTAATAAAATCTTAAAAGAACTAAAGGGATCAAGAAACTCAGATCTACAGACGCTGGTGTTTGCGGAGTTTGTGGCAGGAAGCAATACGAAACTAAACTAAATATGTAGAATAATCAATTTGACGAATATATAACGAAAGGGAATCCAACAAAATTGTAGCACTAGAAATTAGCTGAAATAATCCAGATTGCTACACAAAATTACAAGATCATCAGGCTGAAGTCGTAGAACAATTCAGGTACCTGGAAATCATTATGGCTAGTGATTGTAGGGGTGAATCAGAAATAATTAAAAGAGTATCCAAAGGGTCCGAATTTTACAGTATTATGGGGAGCTTACCGTGGGACATGAAGAGTCTCTGAAGTCCAAATATAACCTTGTAAAAATCATATCTCATTCCCATTCTCACATATTCTATGGAAGCATTCACACTAACATTGAAGGACCTTGACGAGGTCCAAACCTGTGAATTGAAGTTTCTTAGAACTGTTCTTCAGAGAACGAGATTTGATCACATAAACTAAAGAATGATAAGATTAGATTAAACCTAGAATTAAATCAATCCTTGGAATTTAGTCTTAGATCATCTAGACTTAAATGGTTTAGGTGTGTTAAAACAAAGAATAACACAAGATAACAGTGAGCTTATTTGTAAAAAATGATAACGGACAAAAGCCCAGAAGACCAAAAAGGACACAAATAGACCTGCTGAATGAGGATATAGAGAGAAGAGGATGGAACTGAAAATCTGTTATGGTAAACAAAGGGACATAAGTGTACAAGGAGAAAAAGTTAGTGTGCTACGATTTTTGCTGATGACATTGTCCTGTTAGCAGAACAGGCTGAGGATACTAATAAGTTACTGAACGTCATGTATAAAATACTGAATGTGGACTTTAAACTAAATATAAATCATAGCATGACAAAAGTGATTAAATGTAATAGAAGTGAGAGCAGTAATAGTAAATTAAATATAAAAATAGGATCGGTTGCAACAGAAGAAGGAAATGAATTTTGCTACCTAGAAAGTAAAATTACAGTTGATGGCCGAAGCAGGAATGATGTTAGAAGTAGAATAGTACTAGCGAAAAGAGTATTAATGAAAAGGGTAAATCTTTGAATTACAAATATTGTTCTAAGTCTTAAAAACTTATAACTCTAGACCTTTAGGAACACCAGAAAAAAATGAAAATTGAAATTTGGTGCTATAGGTTGATGAAAATTAAGTCGACAGATAAAGTACTAAATGCACGTGTTCTGAAAATGTTGGGTGAGAAAAAAAAGCTTGGAATAAGTCTTATTGGAGGAAGAGACAAGAGAGTGGGATTCATTTTAATAATGCGGTATTGGTTAATTTGTTAATGGAGGGAACAGACCAAGGAAAGAAGGTAGACAAATATTGGAATATATGAAACAGATAATTGAATATTCAGGTTGTTAGAGGTATGTTGAGAAGAAGAAGTAAGCGCAAAATAAGAAGGGATGGAGGATTGCATCAAACTAGTAGAGAGGCTGATGACAGAAAAAACAAATCACATCAAAAGATAGAAATAAAGGACGTTTAAAATGTGCATAGATCACCACAGGATGGAGAAAGCTGTGTGATTTCTGCGCAGCAAACGTTTCACTTCCACTTTTACATCTACACGTTTGACACTGTACGTTATCTCCTGGATCGGATTGTTGCTCGCGGCGGTAGTAAGCGGGTAGCCTAGCAGATAAGGGGCGGCGGGCCCCCGCGACCGGCGTCGCTAATGAAATCAGATGTCAGTTTCCCAGAGCGCCCGTAGATAGACCGGGAGGTGAGGCCGGATAGGGATTTATTCGGGCCGACGGCTAATGGGCCTGCGCCGGCTCCGGCAGACCCAAGTTTACGACGCGGGTTGTAAATCGGCGTATCTCCAGCGGACACTGATACCTGTCAGGCGTGGTTTACTGCGCCGCATATTGCTCGCACGCATTGGGACGCGGACTGCTGCGAGCGTGCTAAGATTTAACGGCGTTTGCGCTCAGCCATAAATGACGCGTATAGCCCCCGCGCCTGTCTTTCCCGCTCTCGTTTACGCCGCATGTTCCGCTAAAATCCGTGCCTCGGAGAATGATGTACAGGTACTAAAGTCAGTCAAAGTAGCAGTGGCAAAGCTGCCCACGAGTTAAGCTCCTGTAAGTAAACGGAGTGAACTCCAGCCTGGCCATGTAACACTCAAATTGAAATGTCATTTATAAAGCCAGCCGAAGATATATGTTTGTTTGACGGATCATGGATTTTCCTTTATTATTCGGTTATGACGCTCCTAAATACACCGACAGCTTCACTTTGTAAATTAGTAGGTAGTCAATTAATAGTTTTACTGATATAGAATAAGGTTGACTGAATGACTAAGAAAATCTCAAATTTCAGTAAACTAAAAGTGACAGAGTGAACTTCGATTAAAAAATCAGTTTTTTTTCTCTTTACACCTCGTCGAAGTCGAGGTAATTAGAGGCGGGAAAGGAGACACTTGGGTGATATTTTACGTGTATGTTCACTCAACTCGAACTCGGTGCATAAAATTTATAAAAGTTCTGTAACGATTCATACAATGTTCTAGAGACAGGTTAATTATTTTCAATACTTCGTTATTGCCGCGGTCGCCAGATGATGTACCAAACCAGCCGTAAGTAGTAGGTGGGTGGATAATTAATAAAAACAGTCACCAAGACGTTAGTACAAACTTCAGTCCACCATACGTTTATTGTCAGATCTTAAAACATCGAACTGGTTGGCCACCACCAAATTTTAAATACATAGGCTTATCGAAACTTCATCATTCCGTAGATTTCAGAGTTCTTTAAGAAAAAAAAAGGAAAATACTAATCGAATCCGCTTTCCACCAAGTTACTTTAGTGTCACCACTAATGTTCTTTTTTCACTTCGGCACTGTTCAGAACTCTTCATATCACACGTACTGTTCTAGCTAAACCCATTAAGTTCTCTTCTTGATAATATTGCTTATGTTTATTAAGAGTTTCTAGGAGAAGCGTTTTGCGAAATTGGAATTTCCTCTATCTGCTTCCGCATAACTGTCTGCCAATGATAAGATTTTTAGAGAATATGAAAACAGAGACATGTAGGCGAATAAACTATATTCTGGACTCAGATACCATACTAAGTTTATAACAGAGTTATTGTTGAGAAAACAATAGGAGACTGTCACAATTCATTCAAATAATAAGTTAAAAAAAAACTTATAGAAATGTTAATCTTTTTGGCCGGGATTTCTGTGGCATGATGACCAATCCACGCAGGTCGCGAGCACCTAGGCACATTTACCAAGTAGTGCAGGAGAACCGACGTATTGTAATAATGACAAATAGAGATATTTTTATAGGTTATTGTACAAAGCAATTAATTTTTTTAGAGCTTTACGGCTCATTGGCTAATTATTGTTTGCAGGACGAAAGGCTGAGCATTCAGATTTCACCAAATCATAAAACTGCCTGTTGCCCGCGGCGATACCACACTCTTATCTTTAGATAGCTCCAAACTCACAGAATTCGGCAAAATACCTGATTGAGTCTACTCCGTGACGTGGGGTCACTACCTGAAGATTGCATCCTGTTCTCCCTTCCACGTAAGATAAGACTAAGAACTGGATATCTCATTCCATACGAACATCCTTAGAAAATATCATTCAGAGCTACCACACATTATGCTGAGTTTCGTGAAAGATAATGAATCAGTTATGAAACCAGAAGTAAACAACTTCCAAAAATTTCAGTTCCTACCCGGCAATGGAAGACAAGAAGAAGCCAATTAAAACTGTATACAACTGTAACGACTTAGTTCGGCTGCTAGCTGTATTCCGAACAAAATATCTTTTTTTTTTTTTTTTTTTTTTTTTTTTTTATACGTGTTCTGTAATGGATCTGTTACAAACTTAACAAATTTTAGATTTCACATAGTACGAACATACAATACCGGAACTGCTTTTGGTTTTAAAAAAGTAAAATTATATGATATTAATAGTATTGACCATTCCTAACCCTCTGTTAATAAGAACTGAGTTAGTAATGACAACAGGTTCATCGAGCGTATAGCATAGAAATTATAAAGCTAGCTGTAATTTGATCAGTAAATAAGAACCAATGAGTTTAGATACTGTAAGCTACTCTTTCATTTATTCAAAATTAGTGATAATGATTTCATGTCTACAAAATAAAAAATACTATCGGAGACTGTGCTTATTTTGAGGTTTGTAAACACAGAGATTAGTGATATTGTGGTGTTAAAACACGCTCGTGAATGAGCAAGCCAAGCTTCTCCTTCCTTGCTAATGACTTACCGCTGCGCTCCCCTATCGGAACGCCTTTTGTAACGATAACGAGTTTTTGAAATTCCATTAGGAGCCAAACTGCTGAAAGGTTAAGTGAATAGCAAATAAAATCTATAGAAGAAGGGCCATTGCGTGCAAGCTGGGGCTGCTTTTATGTAAACACAGATATTAGAGGTTGTAATGCCTGATTTGGCCCACCAACAGCGGGCAATAACAGCTGTTTCGTCTCACGCAAGCTGCAACTCTCATAAGCTCTTCGTAAACATCTTATCGCGGCCATATTAAAAGAAATTATTATTAGAAGTTGGCTATACTCAAAACAGATTCACTTTTTGGTCTGTAAAGTCAGAACCCGAAAGGCTATAATCACTATAAAATCATAATCTAACACACATTTTAGAATATCACGCATTTCAAAGATGAGATTTTGTAAAATTTGGAGGAATAAGTTTCATTGAAGAGATTTCTGATTTTTTTCCCATTGGAAACATTTGTGTTTTTGTTTTATAGCGAGCATAAAACTCTATTGTAAAAGCAGAAATAAATAATGTTTTTTAGTTATCAAAGATACCTAAAAGCAGAGGTACAATGTACAAAACAGATGATTTGTTGATTTAATAGTCATGCATCAGATATTAAAAACAAAATGAATAGTAAAAATGTTAACCAGTTATCTTAGATTAATTTTAATTTCAGAAAAAAAATCGAAGTGCACATCCCGCAGAACAAATTTTATCTTTCAGCTATTTGTTAGATTTTTTCCAGGATAAATGTGTTGGCATAAAATCAGATACCACTTTTTTAAAAAATCAATTGACTGTTTGCGGCATGGTGGTGTCCGGCGCCTAACACGGGGCCAGCCGGTTTGAACCCCGGTGCTAGAATTTAATTTAATTGTCTGGATTTGGCCACCGGGTTGCCAGGGTGGTGCACGATTTTTGATTATTAGATTCTGTAGGAAACTTCTGTGTTAAACCCGAAACCTCTCCTTACAGAGAGAAGGTACTAAACTGTTGCTGTTGAATAGTCTATCGGATACCGACGTTAAACTAGGCTTTGTTCTTGGTTTCTATCAGAGGAGCATAAGTCAAATGGATGACACAGAATTTCACGTCCTCCATACTTTCATCTTTCATTCACAATGCAACCAAGTCATTACATAGTCATCCACACAAGCGTTAACACACACATTACTTGAGACAAAATTGTCAGACCTCTACACTTAATTCTGCAAGAAAGTTACTTTTTGGTGTCATCAGTCATTTAATTGCTTTGACGCAGTCCTCCATCCCTTCCTATCTTGCGCTAACCTCTTCATCTCAGTATACCCCTTACAATCCACGACTTCAATTATCTGCTTCTAACCCTCTGTCTTCCTCTACAGTTATTACCTTCCACTGCTCCCTCCACTAACAAATTAATCAATCCTGCATGTCTCAAAATATGACATACCACCATGTTTCTTCTGTACGACGCTTCCACAATATTCTTTTCTCGTCCCTCATTTCATACTTTATCTGTCCATTTCATTTTCAGCATCCTTCTATAGCACCATATTTCAACTGCTTCATTTTTCCTTCTTTCTGGTGTTCCTAATGTTCCGCTACCATAACGTGCTGTGCTCTACACACAGAGTTTAAAAAAGTTTTTTCTAAGTCCTATATCAATAGCTGCAACTAAAATGTTATTTCTTTTAATCCATGAGGGCTGAATTTATTGCTGAGGGGTAACTACTTTGCATGGTAGTTACCAACTCCTGTGTCACAGGGTATACCAATGATCAATCATACGTTCGTATGATGGCAGCGAAATACAGTAGAAATGCGGTAGAAATGCAATAGAAATTATCTGAAACGATTATGTTCAATCTTGCCAATGGGATTTATTTAGATAATAATTTCTGCCATGTTGTAGATCAGCCTATGATAGTGAACTAGAAAAGAACACTGAACAGACGTTGTAATGATTTCGGAAAGTACGTTGCTTTCTGCAGACCCAGAAATAAATTACGTACAAGTGCTGGGAGACAGACGCAATAACGTTGCAAACTAATAGACCGTCGTCGGTTACAGCCACGTTTCTACAGTTTTAAGGATTACCAGAAAACGAGAAACAATAAATAAGCACGCGACCTGAAAGACCAGCGGGCTGCGGAACAAGTTTAAAGGCCCGGCCGCGGGTGATTAGTGTGGGGTCGACTCTGCTCGTACCAAGCAGCCGGCGGGGTGATTTAGCGAGGTAATTAGCGCGCTCTGTTTGTCATCTGTTTGTGAAAACTTGGGAGGAGAGCGCGCGCAACGAATGCCAGTCACGCGACCTATAGCAGCAGGCATAACTTCACTCGAATTTACATGGCTTTTTCAGTACTACGGAATAGAATCGTAAGCCGTCATTCTTCCGGTACCTAGTTCACTCGTGTGTAACTGTGATAATAAAGTGAAAATCTGTTTCTTCCACAACTTTTATTTTTGTAGGTTACGTTACTGAATCAAACGGACTGGAAGATCAAGTAAGGTGTAATTTCTAACTGTCCTGCACACACTCTGTCGGAATGCAAATAACAGTTTTTAGTATATGAACTGCTGAGATTTTCTTAATACTTTCAGTAGTTACGGTCGTTTCACTATATAGTTGTGCGCAATATTCAAAACAGACTCTAGCACAGAAAAATATGTTGATTTCTTTTCGAGACCTAATAAACTTTAGAGAACAGCACTGACGATTTGGTAGGTATTTCTCTGAAGTGTCCCAATTTCTAGAAGTTACTACAATACGATAACGATAATCCTAAAACTTACCGTCATCGTATGTTTGGAGTAAAATAGAAAGAGTACAAATAATAATAATAATAAATAAAAAAATAGAAGCTATCGTACAGAACATATTTGAAGTCATAACAAAACCTGCATAACGCCCTTGGTTTCTAGTGTTTAAAAATAAGACAAAAAAAATGAACATGGAAACAGTCAACAAATATGGAAAAATATAAAATTCACATTGTTACGGATAAATAAAGATTTTTCAACTAATATATATACTAGAAATCTTACTCAAGAGCTGTTATTGATCTTGGATATCTTTGACTGACTCTGATACGCATAATGAAATTAAATAGCTTAAGAAATCTATTAAATAGAAATTATGGGGAAAAACATAAATAAAATGTAATGGAACATAAAATTCACGCATCAGAAACAGGCACTTGCTAACAAATGTAATAAGCATGAAATTTGACAATTCATTTTTTAATAAAGGTCAATAGGCTTAAGAGTAATTAACAATTAACTAGTGAATTAGGAGAGAAGTTATTTCATGGTGGAATACTTATGGAACTTTAAATCTTATCAGGTTACAAGTCTCTATATGCAGCCAACAAGAGTCTCAATCGGATGGACTATTAGAAAGTCGTAGGTAAAATGTTCCTGGAACATCTTGCTATCAACCAAGTGTTGTTTTACATCGCTCAGTAAATTATTAAGACTAGTGACATCATACAAACTGAAACAAATAAAAAAGTTGTAAACTGCAAACACAAAGATAATAATAATAGAGTTAACCTCAAAACTGTGATTCCGTATTGCTATCAAAAGGAATAATTACATTACTTAAAAACAAAATTGCAACAGAAACAAAGAAAGCACTAATTCATAAATGAAACCAAAATATTATTACATATTGTGGTCAACCTGTACTAGTTGTGTAAAGTATAAGAAGTTATGGAAAGGAAATAGATATGCAGAGCTCGTCTAGGTTTCGAGTGAGATAATATTTCTGACTATTCCGGAAGGAAAGACATCATTCTATTCTTCGAGTGGCCACCATATTGTCAAGCCGAAATACCAAGTCAGGACGTCTCCTAAATGTATTTTTAGTATCAGATGTTCATTTTTGCTGAAATATCATAACAGGATGTCTTAGAATAGTGTTTTGAGTATCAAATGTTCATTTTATTCCAATTTTGTTTAAGAAAACAATGGGTAATTTTCTTACAAAATATTTCCTAACTTCAGATTTTGTGTTGACAATGTGTAATTGATGAATAAATTACACTGACTCTCACTGAATCGTCTTCCGAAGAAGATACTTTCACAATTAGCGCAAAAATAAGAAATAAAAATTCTCCATTAAAACAACATTCTTGCATTGCTTCACGCAGTTGATTTTAGAGAGGACGGCAAACAGATAAACTAGGATGATGCAGAAGCAATTCGGCAATCTGTTGTTATTCCATCTATTTGACCATTTATGAGTAAGTGGATGGTTTTAACGTTCAGGTCTGGCAATCAAGAGGACGAGTATTCTATCACCGTTCCGGGAATACATATTTCCTTGGTTTACCGAAATCATCCAGACGAGTTCAGTGGTGATTTTTTTCAAAGGTCATTGGCAATTTCCTTTTCATTTCTTTCCCTCAGTCCTATCCCGGCTCTAATAACCTCGGCGTTATCCACCCTCCCCCCAAATAAGACAAAATGCTCAAAATGACACAGAAAATTTAAATGTACCCTTACAACATGACGTTCCTTTCTTTCTGCCCCTAGTGTTTGTTAATCTTCGAAATTGTCACCACAAAATTTTTAACAATACAATGTATCATTTTATGGAATAACGTATTCTACATTCCTAAATGGCGATTCTTTCAAAGGATTTATGGCTGTAAAACTAACGTTATTTATTGCAAAAAAAGACGTTGCTATAGCACAAAACCAGAAAGCAATTGAAAATTCAGGAAAATCCGTGCCTGTGGACCTGTATGTGGTGGCCTATTGTTTTTATTGGCGTTGTACATTCCAGTTTGGCTAGTGATAGCGAAATGCAATTCGTTTAAAGCACCAATTATCAAGCTAATAAATCGAATTCGCAGCGAAACATATGGATAATTTTCCATGACGAAACACATGGCTTATAAAATAATCCAGAACCGAATTTCATAATTAAAATTTTGTAAACTTATTTTCTAGCATATATTCCTGCGGATAAAGAAGAACCATTTTGAACAAATGCTTGTGTGTGGGGCACACACACTGGTAAACTAGAGCCAACTCGTTAAAAATGTATATATATTCTATGACCTTCAAATTCAGACCCATTATCGATCATACACTGCATTTAAATGAAAAAGTTTGCATCTAATATAGTTTTTAAGTTGCAAGTAGCACAACACTATGACCTCACATTCGGGAGGACATGGGTTCGATTTCATGTTCGACCATCCAGATTTGAGTTTTCCATGGTTTCCCAAAATGACTCTGACTAATTTCGGGATGGTTCCTTCAGAAGGCCATGGCCGTATTCCTTCCAGTTCCTTGCCACAGTTTTGAGGTTACTTTGTAGTATATGAATACTATTTTAATGCATATGCCATTAATTCATAGTTCTGCATTGGAATGGATTTTATAGGTACTACGTATAGTAAATATGGTTAGTTGTGTATCTGAAGAAACGTGAATCTATCTCTTCGTCCTAGCTTAAAATATTTTAGCATTGACTTTTACGCCAAGCTGCTGCCGTCTCTCATACCATCCCCATGTGTGTGAATCTCTTGATCTTAATTGCACGAGGCTCGATACACATATGCACTGTTTTTACCATGTTATTACTACTAGAATCACTTCTGCAGCCATATATTCAGTTGTACCTCTGTCTCAGTGTTTGTTACGATTATTACATTACTGTGATGGGTTAGCCTTCAAATTAACTTGACGTCTTGGTGTCACGTCGAGCAGTCGGACAGTTGCTTGACGGATGAAATCAACAGGCGCTTGTAAACATTTCTCCTGGCTGCTTAGGCCTCCCGCCGACTAGGCGTGATGTGGCACACGCTCCGTGCTCCGCCATCCTCGCATTAATATTCATGATGGCCGGCCAACAAGAGACAGGCTAGGCCGTAGTCGGCCGGGGCGGAACCAGCGCTAATCACGGTCCGGCATAACGATCTAGCTCGGACACTGCCAACGACAAGCGACAAGATCCGCTAACCCCAAAGGCATCACAATTTAGGTAATTCTGTTAGGAAAGACAAGAGTAAATTTATACTGCAATAGGTTTTGTCACAACTGCACGCGTTTTCAACTAGGAAAATGTCACTGCTGTTTTTTCGTCTATGACTTACTAACTTATAAAACCCATTTCAAAATAAGAAAACTTAAAATAAAAACGAAATTTTTCCTATCAAAAATAGAAATCCAACATTGTGAAATTGTAAAAAATAGGTAAAGAAATATATATTTTTTAAAAATTATTTCATTCTAATACGCTATCCTTCTTTAAATGAAGTAAGCAACACGTTTATCATAGTCCTACATATTCACTGTATGATTCGGAGTTTGTAAAAACTAATTGTTTAATTTACAGAACGAAATTTTAAAGTTCTTTAATTTGACTCTGCGCTTTCAAATAAGTAATATTTTAATCTTTTATTGAAACATAAATATATACTCCAATGAAACCTTGACACGACGATCCTTTCACAGGGATTATACTGAAACGAAGACGGTTACAAATTCATATCAAATCCGATATCAGATCACGAAATATTATATTTGTACAGTGATTTTCACCAAAATCAGAATGCAGATAAATAAGAATGCAGATTACATCTTGATGATTTGTTTGTTCCATAAATTGCGTCCCATTTTTTCATAAATGTCGATGAAATATTGTTCAGAACATTAAACTAGGTATTCCAAAAATGGAAAATAAAAATCTGTTATGTAAGAAATTTATTCGCACTGATAACTTCCTAGGTATTGTTAGGAATAGCCCGAATAAATGTGTAAAAGAAAATCAAATTTAATTGAAGTCGTTAATAATAAGTTACATGGTGGCTATGATACAATAAAGAGATAAAAAGGTAAATACTATTTTGGGGCGATTTTTACCCGTTCATCAAGGTTAAGAATATTTATCGAAGAATCTATACTAAATTTGCTAATGGAAACCATAACATTAATACTAATAAATTGATGAAAATAAACCTGGCACGATTTACAGAATACGAGATTAATAACAAACTTCTCGAACGTTTCAACTTCTTCACATTCTCTATCTTCGTTCAACTGCAGTTTATCGGTACTCGAATTATAGTTAAACACTTTTTTTAACTTGAATTACTCAATAAATGAGTCCAGGGTTTAAAATGTACGATGGTTGTTCGAACGTTCGGTGTAACGATTCACGAAATAAGCTCTGCTAACTCAGATCAAGCGAGAAAGTTATTATGTTGCATCGATAGTCTGCTGACCTCAATGATTTCGCTTAGCTGACACCAACGATTCCATTAAAAGAAAAACTACAGGTCTCTTAATCAATACTGCAATTTCAGATACATAATTCTCTATGCATCTTCTCTAGATCTGTCACTCGTAAATATTTTAATAGCATTTCATGAACAACTGAGTATTTAGAATGATTATAAAGCTGTTTTACTATATTAAATTATAACCAATGGTCACAGAAGCTTCGGTTTCGCTGGAAAAAATCATGTAGTCCCAGGAACAGTAATGATAGTATCTCCTGTTTCCGAATTAGTGAGGTATAAAGATTACAGTTAACATATTCCACCGTTATATATTAATCAATTAGCTTCATCCCATATTTGAACTATATTGGAAAATTTAGTAATAATACCCTGTTGTAAAATAAGATGGAAGGAAAAGAAATGTTATACCATTGGAAAAAAAGAAGAAAATAATAATAATAATAACGCTAGAAAAGTGATGATAAAACGTATAAAATTTTGTAAGGCAAATCCCACAAAGAAGAACAGGAAGTTAATTTTCAAGGAAACATCAACCTCTAAGCAAGATTCGCAGAGAAGGGGGTTTGTGTCTGAAAGTGTTCGCTATATTTATTACCGTGTCAGCTATTGACTTGATGAGCGGCAATCGGAAGAAGACTGCCACTCTAATGGGAGCCCAAGATGTTCCCAGTAAATTGCTCGTCCATTAATAAGTCCGTCTATTAGGAACTGCGGCACGCAACAGAATATCTGCCCGCTGGTGTTGCTTAAAATAAATCCTCCCTCGCAGACACAAATTTTAAGGAGGTGCATTAAAACCGAGTAATGAAGGAATAAAAAAGAGAAGTGAATTACCTAATCCTTAGACATTAAAGACATTTGCTCCTTCTTTCCAGGGAAACTTAATATCCTTTTACGATGCTCAAGAGAAAGCGTGAGTTCGATGGGAAGGGATGGGAAGTTCTTTATGCATAATAAAAAGTTGTGATACCATGAACAGGAATGTTTAGTTCAAACAGAGGATTATTATCTTCCTCGTCCTTGTAATTAGATAAAATGGGTGGCGAAAAGCTTACCGGAACAGACTTAAAAGTTTAAAATCAAGAAGGAAAGCAGTACCTTAACTCTTATACTTTTGAGTCAATTAAGAAATATTTCTTGCCCACACTTTGAATTTCCTCTTTTCGTTAAGCTGCCAATTCCGATATTTATTAATATCAGCTTCGCTGGCTTATTCTGAAACTGGTAGCTTACTTATTTCTCTTAATTCCTATTAAAGGGATTAAGTTATGAGGGCACAAAAATCTTTTGAATCATCCATTGAGAAGCTTAGGAAAAACTTGTAACTGACATTGTAAGCACATTTGTGTGGTGTAATAGAGAGCAAAGTACCATTCTAAACTGCAAGTGCAAAGTAACTTATTCATTGATCAATACATTGATTTAAATCGTTTCTCGAGAAGAAAAAATCTTCTTCAGTTCGTTTTATTCACAGGTTATTATTGGTTTAATTATTAACAGTATAAAAGACTTAGATGATATAGCTAAAAATTCTAAAATAAGTTTATATTGTCGTTGCATGGAAAAAGCTGTGATTCCATCTTTGGTTGTAAACCATTCTGGAACTACATGAGATCTTCGACTAAAAATGGGTTTGCCTTCGATAAATATGAATTAAGCTATTGATGCACCTTAAAACCCAAGGAAAGAAATTTATTCAGTAGAAATGCATTATAATTTCTAGATTTATCACAATACTTAAAACAAAGTACTGGATTAAACACAAAACATCGCCGAAGTGCCTACGAAGTGAGAACATAGTGTTGATGGAGAATCGTCAGACACACGGGAACTTTAAATTTGGCCTCCCAGCTTGGTATCTTTAGAAATAGTAGATTTCAATAAGCTTGCACCTGTTTTCACCCTCTTTCTTCCTTCATCTTCAAATCATTATCAGCCAGTTCAAACATTTTCTGACATGGCCTCTTAAAGTCATGATTTCAAATATAACTTGAGCAGTTTCCTCCAGGTCTGTCAGTAACTCCGAAAATCCTGCGTATGTCCTTTACCCATCGTTCAGGTGATCCTCCTCTCGGTCTGGGGTGATCTCTTCGGTTCTAACACTGTTTTGTCCACTTCTGATCTTTTCTGCGCGCAATATAGCCGGACCATTGCCACTTCAAGGATGCTGTCTTCTGTAATTGCCTTTGACCTTTGTAACTGACCTAATGCCAGTTGCTCTTTTCTTGTCTTTTCTCGCTAAGCCAAGTATTGACCTCTCCATGGCTTTTTGTTCAGTCCTTAGTTTACCTTTTGTAAATTCATATAATCGTTGTAAAAAAAGCAAATAATAAGTCAGTTCACACATACATCAAAACAAGGTGGAAGAGAACTGACCTCCCTACGTACACCACATCTGTTCTAATACGACGCCTATAGCAATGTTAGACCTACTTCAGGACAGAGCACCAAACTTAATTACGTTCTATCATGTTCGTTACCAATATGATTTACCAGACAAGAGGTACGAGATATAATTTCATTTAAGCAGAAAATCTTTGGAGTGAGCATCATGCGTTCCTATTGAAGTTTACCGCTCAGTCACCGCGGAGGACGCTCTGCTAGGGGCGTAGGAAGGCAGAGGCACTCTAATAGCTAGCCGGACGCACAGCACGTCCGAGCTAAGTGGAAGAATAAACTGCCGAGCGGAGGCAAGCGCTCGCGGGGAGCAATCAATACAGAGCGGCTGTCTACTGTGCGGCTTTAAGGCGGCCGCCCACACAGCAGCCGACAGACAAGTGTGTAATTGTTTCCTCGCTGCTCAACAACACGTGCATAACTGGCTAATCGGCGCTGTCAAAGGGCGTGACAGGCGCCGGCAACAGCCGCAGTGGCTGGCGGGGTCTGGACGCAAACCTCCCGAGCGTTCATTATCTCTTCACAGCTCTCCTCTTTTTACATTATCTCTGTATGAACGGATGTTAAAGGATCCTTTTTTAAGTCACTTAATAATCTTTTTAATATTTTTTTTATCTAAAGTTATTCCAAGTGCGGTCAGCAAAAAGTATATTTACAATTCTACCTGTAGGTTTCTTGTAATTTTATTGTGAATAAAAAAGTGGCAACCAAGAAAATAATTGTGTTGTATCATTGCGTATTGAAAATAATACAATTCTGATGTTTCTTCTTTTATTTAGATACCCGTTATTTAAACACTTCGGCATTTGAGATGACAAATCAGAACTGTAAAAATCAACAAATAAATGCACCATTACTGGTATGGAATTTTCATAACGAAGCGGGTAATTATATTTTGTTACTAGCAGGTACCCACGACTTCGTTCGTGATTGTAAAGAATTCATATTGACAGCTATAGACATCTAACCACCCTAGTGCACGATGGGAGACTCGATACTATTACCACACACAAGTACCAGTCTTCTGCGCTATGTAGTTCCGGCAGCAAGGTAAAATTCACGGATACACACAAGTCTTTGGATGGAACACGAAAATATTCATGGTCGACCAATTTCAAACACCATATCTCACACACTCCCACAGTTACCGAATTTCAGCCAACGTTGTGATCGATGGGAGACTCTGTGTTACTACCACACACAAACGCCAGTGATCTGCGATTGATAGTTTTCACTTAAAAGTGATACACCGTGACACATGCGTCTTTGGCAGAAATATGAAACTGCCACAGGTCGACCACTTTTCAATCCCCATTTCTCCCACACCTCCATAGCTACCGACATCTAACAACCATAGTGCACTACATGAGATACGATTCTACTACCAAACACAAACACCAATGCTCTATGCTATGTAGTCGTGGTAAAAAAGTGAAATCTGCGGAAACACATGCCATTCGTCGAAATACGAAAATATCCTTGGTCGGCCACTAACAACCACCATATCTACCACAGTACCACAGTTTCTGAAATTCGGCCGCTGTTGTGATCGAAAGGTGACTCTGTGCTACTACTACACACAAACGCCAGTTATCTGTGATCTATAGTTTTCGCTGAAAAGTGATACACCATGACACTTTTGTCTTTGGCAGAAGTATGAAACTGCCACAGGTCGACCACTTTCAACCCCCATTTCTCCCACACCTCCATAGCTACCGACATCTAACAACCATAGTGCACTACATGAGATTACGATTCTACTACCAAACACAAACACCAATGCTCTATGCTATGTAGTTGTGGCAGAAAAGTGACATATGTGGAGACAGTCGAAATACTAAAATATCCTTGGTCGGCCACTTACAACCACCATATCTACCACAGTACCACAGTTTCTGAAATTCGGCCGCTGTTGTGATCGAAAGGTGACTTTGTGCTACTACTACACACAAACGGCAGTTATTTGTGATCTATAGTTTTCGCTGAAAAGTGATACACCATGACACTTTTGTCTTTGGCAGAAGTATGAAATTGCAACAGGTCGACCACTTTCAACCCCCATATCTCCCACATCCCCATAGCTACCGACATCTAACAACCATAGTGCACGACAGGAAAGACGATTCTACTACCACACACAAACACCAAAAGTCTATGTTATGTAGTTGTGGCAGGAAAGAGAAGTATACGGAGATACGAATTTTTGGTCGAAATATGAAAACGCCCTGCACTGACCAACTTTAATCATCATATCTCCCACATCCCCACAGCTATCGGCATTCGGCCAACGTTGTGCACGACAGGAAACTCCATGCTACTTCCACACACAAACATCAGTGATCTGTGCTAGGTAGTGGTGGCTGAAAAGTGAAATATAGGAAAAAACACGTCTATTTTTATATATATATATAAGATTTGAATGGAAGTACGATTCAGAAGATTTTTCACAGAGAAACAGAGGAGACTGTTGCAAGAGATTAAAATATTCGGACCGAAGAGCAATTTTAGAAATAATCGTTTTGATATTAAATGTTAAAATAACAGTGAAATATAATTTTAATTCTTATATTGTTTTTAAATTCTTAGGTGTCTGTAACATAACAGTAAATGTTAATTGGAAGCTCATTTGTGAAAAGGAAAAAGAAATGAATTTGCGGAACGGAAATACTGCCTATTTTGTTATAAATTAGTAAAGAAAAGTATATTTATCTTAAGTGAATAACGTAGGCTTACTGACGTATTAAAAAAGTATAGTAATCCAATCGATATTGTTTAAAAGTAAATTTGCTTTTAATAGTTATTTTAATAGCAGAACCAATATACGACGAAACTAATTATCTTAAGTCATAGCAGTAAACTGTATGAACGAAGAAGCAACGAGAGGAAACATAGGGCGGTACTATTAAAAATATAATGAATAATAGAAAAAATATTTTTTGGTAACATTTCATTCTTTTCCTGCCATCTCATTACAGAAGGTTGGCGACAATCATCAAATATTTCTCCCAGTCACCCGTTGCTTCTATGTAGAAGGTATGTTGTGGATATGGAACCTGTGTTAAAGAGTCTACGACCAGGAAACTTTCCTATGTCCAACTCCACTATTTCCATCCGTATTGCAATCGATGATAAGCTTCAAAAGTCTGTACATAGCACATCGAAAAACGATAAAATATAGACATTAGTAACATGATGATCATTATTTCCTTTACTGGGCGACCCAGGGATGCTGAATGTGCTGGAAGGTTACTCGAATATGGTTGCTTTTTGGCAAATTTTACTTTTCCTGTTCTGTTTACCAGTGACGTTATTACATGTAGGCCTACGTATTACTGTTTTGTGTGGTCGATTATTATGTGTGTATCTTCAGTGTATTGTTTATGGTATGAATTAACGAAATATGAAGGAAGGATAATGTTGAAACGAAGTGCCTATTTATTCAGGTCTAGTGTTCAGAAAGACACCGAAGTGGTAACCAAGATTAGTGCCCCCACCCAACAGACGAATTAACATCATCACTGTCCTATTCCTTCGCTCTGTGTGTACTGCCCGGGACTTCTGTACACAATCTGGTGACTAGTTATTAGATAACGCCGTCTCTTTTACCCTGCTGGGGAAGTCTTGATGATGAAAATGTTTTCCACCTCGAGTACTCATGTCAGTCAACCCCATTTCAGGCACCTGATATCATTACGGTCCCGCAACGACCTGAGCGAACTAGGCGCGCAGCATTAACATAGTACATCATAAATAAATTTGATATTAAATTACACAACAGTAGCAGGGCGCCTTTCGATTTCTGTTCAATATTCAAGATTTCGTCAAAATCCTTAGAGATGTCTGAGAGAAATTGATTTCACCTGTGTACAAGAGTTTCCCGAATATAGTATTAAATAGATTAGATTTATAGACAATATATATTAACTATGTTTTATACCTAAATAATTAAGGCCTGCATTCGGTTAAACATGAAATTCATAATCACCTATAAACTGCGTTTTTTTGAAGGATGTCACCTATGTTGTTAATTTTGAGATGAGTCTTGACTGCGTGAAGTTTGTTAAGTGATTTTTTTTTAATACTACCTAGGCATTTTGAAGTACATATTTCCTTATTCTAACCAAAAAACACATCGCTAATATTTTTTTTCTTATCTGCTTAGCGTCTCTTAACAGCGAGGTCTTTAGAGACGGAAAAGGATGGGGGCAAGGAATGGGATGGAATTCGGCCATGGCCTTTTGAAGGAAGCATCTCGGCATTCACCTGGAGTGATTCGGGGAAACCATGGAAAACCCAAATCTAGATGCCCGGACGGGGATTCGAACCGCCGTCCTCCCGAATGATAAGCCAGAACGCTACACCACCACGCTCGGTTCGCTATCTAGATTTTTGATACTGTCATCCTAGATATACATTTAGATACTACTAAATTTTATACGATTATACTGAGATTACAACTCGTTGTTTAAAAATAACTCAGATTTTTCATTTGTTCATAAAAGAAAGCTGAAAATTATATAAATACCGTTACCTCCAAACATCTTAGGGAAAAAAGGGTTCAAGTTACCAAAGATTTTAAGGTCGAGCTTATAGGTTAGTTTTTGGCGCTTTATCCCAGATATTGATTTGTTGTTTAGGTAACTGAGATGTTTAGCTTAAAATACAAAAATATATAAATGTAGTATTATCTAGAATTATGATTATAGCATTTCTTTCCTTATTTATAATCTGGAATTGTGTAATTTGTTGTAATTTGTGTCTGATATTATATTGTACAAGCAACCAACAGCGTTGTATTCTGTGAAAAACATTACAAGTAATCTATAATACAATTATTTTTAATTCATCGCATTTAGGAAGCATTGTGCTTATTTATAGTCGTAAGTCTGAATCAGAGGTCAATCAACGATCTCTGATTCTGATTATTTTATTCATATCATGTACATAAATACCAGTGAAATTAGTCTGTAACAAAAATAAATTTGATGTGGACTCCCTTATCTTTAAAACATTTAACAGATAAGAGTGTTAGAAATTTTATTTTATCACATAGTAATAAATGTTTCAGATGCCTTAGTTTGTTTAGAAAATCAGTTGTAACTTAGATATATGAATTAGTTAAGTAACCATTGTCATTTAGATGTATATATAGCATCAGAACCAGCTATCGTTTTCAAAAATTCCGTGTTTACCGTCAAGATGAATTGATGGAATCTCTGTCATTAAATAATTTCCATGTTTGCTTGATAGTAATATTTCGCTGTCAAAGTTATTTTATTTACAACTACTTATTATTTGATGACTGAAAGTGAAACTTGTACGTAAATTATCTATTTATTATTTTTCATTTTTGCGTGGACTTCACGGATTATTGCTCAAATATACTTACAAATAATCTAGCGCAGCGTTCCTCAACATTTTTTAACCCGTGGAACACTAAAATGTCAAAAATAATTCTAAGGATCATTAACTTATATGGGATTAATTAATTACCTATTATTAACATTTCAGACATATTGTATGGTACCATTTTAACATAATAAATCAAAAACATGTTTGAATTCACACTAAAACACAGTTATATTACTGAAAGTGAACTATAAAAATGGTTTGTGTATTGAATAGTTCATTCAAATTTATTAATGAAATAATGTTATGCAGTGGACCAACTTTGTGGATCAAAGGTTTAGAATCACTAAATTCTGCCGTATTTTAAAATTAGACCAGTTATATAATTATACGTATCAGTTGTTATTGATTGGTTGTGTATGTGTGCATGACACGAGGGTACTATGGGTTTTTCCCTACGATGCCCAATGACTTTCGTAGACCATCTTCATGTATCTTCCGCTCTTGAGCTTTTGTGAATTAAACAGTCAGTTGTGGATACCTCTTTTAATTTGTACTGAAACCGTGCTACAACTACAGTGGATGAATGGAGCTAAAAGTTGTTATTATGTCGATTCATGTAGACCTCTTAAAAATTATCCCCTTCTAAGGTGATGTGAGATAGATAATTATTATATTCTGCCACAAATGTGATAATCAGTCAAAATATTTATTTGAAAGGAATCTTTTATTTGTCTCCGGTTTATTTTAAAAAAAATATAAGTATTTGTTTACCTTCATGCTTAAAGGTTGCGGTATTAAGTTTTATCTTCAGATACACATAAACATCATAGTGTAAATGAAGCAGGTGTCACCACTGTGCCTGTCACTCGCATGCCGGGAGGACGCAAAGTGTTTGAGTGACCGGCCCTGGTGGCCCGCCATCAGCGTGCAGGTCGTGCGCTCCGTGTCTGTCACGCCTGCCAACCTTGGCGACGTGCCATTCCCGGCACGTAGCACTCATATTGCCGGGCGGCGGCGCGCTACCTGCCGCGACTGCGGTCTGGTTTGCGACCCGACCCGCCTGCCTGGACGTCCGCCCTTTCTTTCATTTAGCGCTCGACGCCTTATCTCAACCTGCCGACTGCCTATAACTGTCCTTTCAGAGTGACGGAAAAAGGCCCTCGGCTTATCGTTCAGCTTTAGACGTGCCATGTTCCTTTGAAGCGTATCACTGTTCTGATTTTAACCATCCTTCTCGAGATATCACTTTGAGGCTTTCAAAGACTCAGGTTTATGAATCTCTTCTACTATGCGAATAGAGAATGACATCTGATGTTGCTTCTTTTATTCTGAAATTTGATACAGGTACCAGAGGGACTTCAATGTTAGTGGCAATCCATAAAACTGCTTAATTTCTCTATTGATACTCTTATGATAATGCGATTTATCACGAGAAATTCGTTTCAATAATTTATCAGCACGAAAAGTAACTATTTTTGGAAGCGTAACGCTATGCCATTATTAAGTTTTTTCTACTTTTACACTTTGTCGACGTCGAGGGACAAGGCAAGCTGAAAGGGACTGGGGGAAAGGAAAAGGAAGGAATTCTGCCATGGTCTTTTGAATTAACTATTTCAGTGTGTGTGTGCCTGGAGTGACTCGGGAAAACCATTGAAATCCCAAATATGGATGACCAAACTGGGATTCGAACGTGTGTAGTCCAGAAGGCGAGGCCATAACGTTACCAAGCACCCACTTCGCTGGTTGGCATTTTAAGGAACACGTTTATACACTTGAATATGAGCCCTTCTGGGACACTAGCCTGGTAACGGTCGGACTTGGCATTCGAGAGGACGAGGGTACAATTCACGCCAGTTTTCCCCTGATCCCTGAAATTGTTTTCCGAGATAATTCCTTCAAAAGGCCATGGCTCAATTCCTTCCCACTGCTTGCCTTACATTGCGTAGAAGGTCTGAATTGTGTTCATAGATGAATAAAAATTTCAGTTTCTCTGATGGTACGCAAGTTCATTAAAGGTGAACACGGAATTTTTGAATGCACTACAATGATGCAAATTTGTAAATCCAGCCGTAGTTTCGAAAACTATTGTTGTGAAGCACTGTCAAAAATACATATCCCCGGTTTCAAATATGTGTGCCCTGCTTACTGTTACTGCGAAGTTTTTCTGTCTTGTATTTCCAACGCAAAATTGTGAATTTTACACAAATTTTAACAGAAAAAAGCTTCAAAGTTCTCAGTCAAGTGACAACACCTTCATTACCATATTTGATTACAAGGCAACTACAGAAAGACAACACATGGTCTTAAACCTTAAAAGTAGGATAACAGTATCGAATTCCTTGCCTACCTGGCTGAGTGGGGCCGCCCTTTAATCTGGCGATGATCCGATCATGTGTAATCTTATTAACAGGTTTTCTCTGTGGCATTCTACTTCTCTACGATTCGAATAAAGTGTCCCAAATGCACACATCACACAGTCAGAATCGTTGTACGCAAGACCTGTGCCAGAGAGGACTATTTTTGGCACACTAAGCAGCTTCGTACTGAGCTTCTTAGTTTATCTCGTATTTGTATATTGTGCAGCTACGGTATAGTCCACCCATTATCGCTATGACGCAAAGATTTCGCGTGGCCCTCGAAGGTCCTTTTGCTTGTAAACATGAGTGCAGATACAGACCACATCAGAACACTCTTGTAGGTCTTGAACTAATGTATGTTTCCTACACGTTTCTTTTTCAAAAAAAAAAAAAACCTAAACTTGTAACACATCTCCTCTTTAGCATCACACTTGCCATTCAAGTCCAGTAATTTCAAGTGTTATTTCGTCTGACGTGTATTCGCTCCTGTACTAGTTATAACGTGTGTTCTGTATACTACAGGCGGCATTCTTATTGTAACGTTCTGACCTCATTACCTGATTTAAAATTATAATTCATTTTTTTTATTTATTTTATTATCATGAAAGGTAGAACTTGCGTGAATACTTTATACGAGGAATCACAAATTGTTTTATTTCAATTAATCACATGACATATATAACAAAATTAGTTAAAATTACTCAGTTGTCCTTTTGCGGGCGCCAGGGTATTTTATATAAAATACACAAAAATTAAACAGTAAACGAAGTCAACATTTTGACTTCACTTCTGAAAGAGATGTTTGCTCCGGGCTATGAGAGTTCTTATCTGCAGGGTCGTAGCTGGGCAATACTATGAACTTGAAAGTCTAGCTAGCACAGTGTCCTTCATTGGCGATGTATAATTACCGAATGTACATGTCTGCCGCCACACATTGGATGACGGTCTTCTCTGCTATGGACCAGTGTAGCACAGTTCCTCAGATGTCGTCCTTTGCCTGAGCTCATCTGCTCAAACAAAATAGCGGGTGTCCGGATCCAGGTAGCAGCAACAGTCCCACTCACGAATAGACAGTCCAGAAATCACATCGTCCGAACGTGCTGGCCGCCGGCATCGAATATTCCTTCACTCGTTCGTCATGCCACATGCAAAACAGAAAACTCTCGCCGATCACCCTGTTTGTCTACCTGGCCAGCACAAATCTCCCCTCCATTAGGCACTCACTATTCTCCCCTCGCTAATTCTAGGAAACCGGCCTGCTGGCATTCCTCAGATCTGCCGCTCCACACTCGTACAATGTACACTGCGCCCAAACGCCCACTAAAATATTCCACATTTTAAATAATAAACATATAGTTTATTAATGTAACTAGCGGTCACAAGACGCGTTCGTTACATATTCCCCCTGGTTCGGCAAATTTAAATAAACTAGTTTTATTTAAATTTTCACAATAAGAAATATACAAATTTTCCTTCCTCGTCCATTAATTTAGCAGTAATTATAAATCTGGTAACCTATTCTAACCTATTCCATCACAAGTTCCACCGACATGAATATTCAACCGAACATATGTCCCTTGGCTACTTTGTACATAGACTTTTCTTACTCCCATCCCTGATTGTGGGTAGATTTGTGCAAGCCTTAAATACATAATATAACCATTTCAAATGTAACCTTATAAGTAACAAATTATTGTAGTGATATAGATTTTCTAGCACAATAACATTTTATATCAAATTGAAAATTTTACTTACACACCATTCTTAATAAATATAGCGCAATACATCATAAGTTGTGATCATCATAGATATTCAACACATAGGATAACACAATCTTAATATATAATGAATGAATAAAACTGGTAGAGAACATATCCTATCTGAATAATAATAATAAAACTTTTAAGCAGTGACGTCATCATCTATGAAGTGCAGGGTTGTCCAAAGCAATGCAAGATTGTTCTAAATATTTTCTTACTATGTCACCGCGAAGCAAAGTATTTGTAATGGATTTACGCCACCATCCTTTGAATATATAAAATGACAATTACATCCCCATTTATCTCCATTCGTTACAAACCTCGCGTGCTTGTGTAAAAATTTTGTGATCACTATTGATCTTTCGGATCATGATACTCTTTCAAGTTCCGTGAATTATGAGGGCCGAAGTCATTGGTTCCATCAGTGAGCAAATAACTATTAACCGAGACTATTCTTTTCACCGTGTATGGACCATTGTATATTACAAAGAATTTTGCAATAAGCTTCTTATTGGCGTCTGATTGTGGATTGGTGCGTAATAGTACTCGTTGCCCTACTGTAAAAGTTTGGTTATGCCTTTTGTCTTGCAGGTTTGTAACCATGAACGATCTTCTTCAAAAAGTGACTGGCTAATGATTAAAAGTTTTGCCGACTCTGGAACAGCTTTAATTTGAAAGTATCTTTCAAGATCTTCGAGATAAGCTTTCGGGTTTATTCCCCCTTTGGAACCAAATCTAGGCAGCTTTAACTCGATATTTCCCGAAAACAGCTGAGCACAACTAGCTTGACATTGTTCATTGTTGCTAGCAGAGTTATTCCTTTCGGTTAGTTTCCGTTCCAAATTACGTAATTTTACCTCCGTTTCGGCAGCAAGGTTACGCTGTGATGTTTCTAGATTCTTATGACTTTCCTCCATTTCTCCCACGGAATTCTTAAGGTCTCCAACTTCGGATCTTATTTTACCTAAATTTTCTTCAACACCATCTTTTATTGAATGAGCAAACTCAGAAATCTGACCTAAATTTTCACTGTTTTCTGTGCGCATTTGTTCAATTGAACTTTTATTCGCTTCTACTTTACGGCAAATTTCATTGTTAGTCGTCTCAAGTACATTGCAAGAAGACTTTAACTCCGTCTGGACTTTGCTTAAAAGAGTGATCTCAGAGCTAATTTCCTTTTTAAAATCATTTATTTCTCGGCCAATTTCTCCGCGAAAAGTAGCAAATTGCTCTTCAATTCTTTTGTGAGCCATTTCTTGTTTTCTTTCAAGACTCTCGATTTTACTAGACATTTGCACTGAGAGTTCAGACAATTTTTCATTGGATTCTTGAAATTGTGTTGTAAAATGAGCAGATAATTGTGAAAATTTCTCCATTAATAAAGCCGCTATATCGTTCATCTGGTGTTGCTGAGTCTGCAATGCAGGAATCACCGAGACTTTTTTCACACTCGTTGGAGGTATTCTGAAAATTTTCCAAATTTTCCTGCCTTAATTCAACGGGTGATTGGGTGGAATACGCTATTTCTGCGACATTATTGTCTTCCCCGATATGATCCGTATTTGAATCAGTGGGTACTGGCTCCTGTGATAAATTTGACCCTTCCACGATTTCTTTCGACATGTTAATAATGGTACTGGATCTCAAGCGCATTACTTTAAAACTTCACGCTATTTTCAACTATTTCGCTGACACATAAAGAATATTCCAATACACAACAACAAAGAAAAGAATAAGGATTGCAAAACATACCATCAGAGAGACTTTACACTAATCTGCAAATAAAATGCCTCAATAAAATCCGCGATTGCACAATAAAATCAAACCCAAAGAACATTCCACAACACATTCTATAATTTCAATGGAAAAATTACGAGAAGAATTTACTCATCAATTACCTTCGCGGAAAAATGGTTTAAATATGAAAGGATATCGTTACCCTGGACACATGGCTCGAAATCCACACAAATAGTTCGACAACTAATTGCAATTGCCTTAAAGAAAGCATCACAACAATTATCAACGCCGTGATACAACAGAATTTGAGTGCGTTTGGACAAAACCCATTGCACATTCCCATGTCACACAAGATAATTATGATTTAACACACGCAATATGCACACAAAATAAATTTATCTGATCTTATTGCAAAACCAACTTCCATCTAAGATCAACAAACACATCAATTTATACATGCATTAACTACGGAAACTAACACAAATTACTTTCTATCTACAAAATAAGAAAGTTGCCAAGGACATAGTGCTGTCTTTCGTTCATAGCATAATTAATTTTTGCAATTAATAATCGAAAAGCCCTACGTTGGGCGCCATTGTAACGTTCTGACCTCATTACCTGATTTAAAATTATAATTCATTTTTTGTGTATTTTATTTTATTATCATGAAAGGTAGAACTTGCGTGAATACTTTATACGAGGAATCACAAATTGTTTTATTTCAATTAATCACATGACATATATAACAAAATTAGTTAAAATTACTCAGTTGTCCTTTTGCGGGCGCCAGGGTATTTTATATAAAATACACAAAAATTAAACAGTAAACGAAGTCAACATTTTGACTTCACTTCTGAAAGAGATGTTTGCTCCGGGCTATGAGAGTTCTTATCTGCAGGGTCGTAGCTGGGCAATACTATGAACTTGAAAGTCTAGCTAGCACAGTGTCCTTCATTGGCGATGTATAATTACCGAATGTACATGTCTGCCGCCACACATTGGATGACGGTCTTCTCTGCTATGGACCAGTGTAGCACAGTTCCTCAGATGTCGTCCTTTGCCTGAGCTCATCTGCTCAAACAAAATAGCGGGTGTCCGGATCCAGGTAGCAGCAACAGTCCCACTCACGAATAGACAGTCCAGAAATCACATCGTCCGAACGTGCTGGCCGGCCGGCATCGAATCCTCCTTCACTCGTTCGTCGTGCCACATGCAAAACAGCAAAAACTCTCGCCGATCACCCTGTTTGTCTACCTGGCCAGCACAAATCTCCCCTCCATTAGGCACTCACTATTCTCCCCTCGCTAATTCTAGGAACCGGCCTGCTGGCATTCCTCAGATCTGCCGCTCCACACTCGTACAATGTACACTGCGCCCAAACGCCCACTAAAATATTCCACATTTTAAATAATAAACTATATGTTTATTAATGTAACTAGCGGTCACAAGACGCGTTCGTTACATTATTAATGTCTTAACTTTTCAAACAACGAAGAGTAGGAACATCCGCCACTGTTCGAGTGTCTAACACGAACATTAGCATGAAGCAATAACTCCCAGAGCGTTTGTAAGAGCAACACTTTCGGTTCTACGTAGTCCTTGGATATGGTAAACAAAGACACATCATAAAATTTTGAGTTATTTCAGAGGTTAATGTTATCAGGAAATATGCATTAGTACCTGTCACTCCTTATAAACAATAATAAACTTCAATTACATGTAAACAACAGATCTTCCAAAATGTATAACAAGCCTAATGGGTGAGCGAGTAACATTCGGGTCTTGCATCGATTCCCAGTCAGGCTATCTTAATTTCAGTTTACGATGTTTTTCAGGAGTCAGCCCAGTCTTATGGCTGTTTCAAAAGGTCATAGAAAAATTCCTTCCCACTCTTTGCCACATTTTACCATCACCCATCACCTGGTTCCTTTTATTCTTACAACTTTTATTGACAAAATTTCCCACATTTAACTCTTTCTAAATTGAAAAGGATGTACTCAGATTCGAAACCCAGCCTTACTGCTCACACGATTATCTATCGATTGTAAAAAAAAAAAAAAAAAAAAAAAAAAAAATTGTCTCAAGCTTTATATAATTCCGTTTAAAATCAGCATTAATGCGACGGATGATAAGCGAATGTTCAGAATATCATTCATCAAAGCAACCAAGTCATTACACTATTTAAACACCAGTTAATAAGAAACTTAAAGTAATAAAACTTTATTAAAATTAGTTATAACCTATTCGAAGGCTGATGACTTATAGCTTTCCGTGTGACGTTACGAACTGTCCACGGAGCATCACAAATGCGTAAAGGTAGCATTTACGAATGTGGGAAGAATCGTTGTACGGCCTACCAACTGATCTCTGTCAATTTGTAACTTTACGATCATTGACTCCTACACTGTGGAACCATCAATACCACACAAACAAAGAAATACAAGTATGGAGAAACAAAAGAAGAATACTGGCTCACCCCGACAGGGAGGGGTTGTGCGGGGTCGGGATATCGAGGGGTTGGCGTCGGAGTGGCGGCAGTACAGACGAAGTCCCGGGAAACTGGGAGGGGGTGGAAAAAAGGACGAAGAAAAAACGGTTCCGTAGCGACCAAAAAAAGAGAGAGACGTATAGGCATCCGAAACAGAACGGAGCTCCGCGGAATTCCAAATTACTTTTTCTGTTTCGACAAACGTCCCTCGCCCACCACCCCGGATGAGGGGAAACCGGCGACTCGCCAGCATTATGATAAACTTCATTTGTTTTTATTATTTCCCAGCAGGGCTCTTTACCTCGAGTCCTTTGTTCCAGTGCTGGCTAACTTGTCGCTCGCAGCCTGAGGACTGGCTTAGATACAGATTTCTCGCCTTGGGAGACCTGCCTCGTAAGACAGGCAGGAATTTCCCTGTCGCGCCATCAAAAAAAAATTTAAAAGAGGCGGATCTGGAAATTTTTTGTCTCTTGCTTCTTATATCCTCTTAGATCATTTCTTTGAAGATATTCTTTTAAGAGCGCATCTCCGTTTCAAAGGGCAGTAAAGTAATCTGATTCACTGAGAAGAATTTAAGCTTGCTTGGTGTCTTTGTGCAGAGAATATCAGCTATTCTGTAGTGTTATTACCAACCTGATTCTTTCTACAAAATAATATACAAAATTTCTTGACTCTTATGTATAGTTATTGTAGCACAAACTTAAAATTACAGCTTAAACTACAAGCCTCGAGATGATTGACGCTAGTATATTCATTAGGACGTGGATTCAATTCCCGGACCTGCAATCCAGATTATTTTCCCGAAATCAGTCCAAATGAATGTCAAAATGATTCTTTAAATAAGCAATGATCGCTGCTAGTCCTTTCTTGACGCTAATGATTTCGACGTTGACGAGTTAATGTTAACCGGATAAAGACAGACGTATATAAAGATTCCTTACAAACCATCCTCAACACAAAGAAGGGAATTGTTTCCGATTCGGATTTATTTTTATTAGTTGCTTCAAGGCCTGTTGGAAATTTCACAACAATTCTGCTGTAGCAATACATAATTTTTTAATAACTTGTTTCACTGCACGAAGTAAATTGTTCTGCATCTCTTTCGGTAATTTATTCCACTACTTGATTCTCTTCTCTAAATTTAAAACATTCTCATTCTGTTAAAACTGACTTTATGTGTTGATTTATAGTCATTATCATTTCTTAAGTATCATGCGCAAGTACTAATTCTTCATCAAATAACCTTGCTGTATCATATCTTTGACTAATTGTGTTCTTTATTAATTTCCAGGGACAAATTTAACAGCCTTTCTTTGAACCCACTCCAACACCCGAATTTGATATTAAAACTGTGGGTTCCATACTATACCACAATATTCAGGTAATGGTGTAACCAAAGTTTTGAAACCCAATTTCCTCACTTCTCTGGTATATCCTCTCATCACCCTCTCGAGTAAATAAATGATTTTGAAAACTATTCCTATCACCTGCGCAATTTATCTTGCTCACTTGATTTTAATGTCTAATGTTATTCCAAGATATTTACATAACAAACTATTTTTTTAAAAAAATAAACTTGTTGTGGGTAGTTACAGTTCACAAACTAAACGTTCGGTCACAACTTTCAGTTAGCCGACCCCGGCAGCGCAAAAGTAGCATGCTTGCTTGATTCGCGTTGTAGGGGTAGCCGGTTCGAGTCCGGCCGAGGGCATGGATGGTTTTAATTAAATGTTGTGTTCGTCTTGTGTCGTCCTTACAGAAGATTGAAAATAATCACACTGAAATGAAATGTATACATTCTAAAAGAAACACATACCTTGAGCTGGCTGTGTGGCTAACATGTCCAAATGCCATGCGGAAAACCGGAGTCATTTTGTCTGGAGAGCGAGGGTGTTTTTGTATAGTTTAAACCATAGTTACTGAAACTTTTTTTTTTTAATGGCATTCGGCCTTGTAGCCATTCAGCCAGCAACTGTGTTTCTATCATTTTTCAACTGTGTTCATATTATCTTCTGACATTATTGATTACCACAAGTGATAGGACAACACAGGACGAAAACAACACTTAATTAAAACCACCCATGCCCTGGGCCAGACTCGAACCGGCGACCCCGACAACGTGAAGCCAGCTCGCTAGCCCCGCGCTACCGGGGTCGGCTGACTGAAACTTGGATGGAAAAATGTTCCCACGCTATATTAAGCTCCAGAAAATATTGTGGTAGACACGTTTGGCCTTTGTAATATTGACCTCAAACAATCTGAGGTAGAATTAGATTTGTGATGGTACATTAATCTATTTAGACTACGATAGTCCAGCTGTGGTTCCATTTCCTGTGTCTCGTTGACCATACGTTCAACATGTAGCCATACTCCGAGTGCAGCACTGAGCTCTGCTGCCAAAACGCCGGTTATTTGTGCCTTGGGCTATCAGCAGCAAGCGGACCGCAGTTGGCACTTGAATGCAAACGAGCGTAGTCTGGGAGTGTTTGTATTTGGAGCATATGCTAGGCAGCTGGGCCACTCGTTTGCTATGCAGACGGTGAGTGGCGGATCAGAGCTCCGAACCGCTGATCGCCCTCGACAGCACACGCTCTACGTGCTGAGCGAGCACCTCTTCGCTCATGTGGAAACGGTCCACAGCGTTAGCTATCTGGCACTTGTTGTTACGTTCAAGTGGTTATGGAAACACAGTGATTGAAGAACGATGTATAACCGTAATCGAAAAAATAAAATTATAGTTTGAATAAACTAAAAACAGTTTCGAGTAAATTTAACTTAAAAGTTAAAAATAGTATTTAATTATATAGATCTTGTTCAACACAATTCAGTTTAACTTAATTTTTTTTAATAAGCTTAAAATAAGAATAAAGTCAGTGGCCAAAAAATTAACTTTAATATAAAAAAATGGGATGCTCTCTTCTTACTTTTTATGGTGACTCTACATTTACGAATAGTTAATGATAGAAAATATAAGGCAATTTACACCTAACATCCCATCGAAGTTGTAAAAAAGGACCATTAAGTGGGCCTGAGCAGAATGTTGCGCAACAAGTACTAATACGGAGAAGGTTGCACAGAAAAATCACTTTTCCGTTGTTACTGTCAAAATAATGATAATATCAGAACATATCTATGACATTATTATATTGACATCGATAGTTAATATGTGTGAAAAATTTAAATTAATTCTAACGCCTTGAAAGAAGTGAGTGAAAAATGAAATGAAAGATTCCATTACATTCATTCATAAGTACATATAGGTCAAGCTAATATAAAACGTATAAAAAATAGCTCTGCCAGCCTTACACGGATCTACCAGCACACTAGAAAGTAATATTGAAACTTTCTCTGTCCTAAGGTACTTTGATATGAAAGCTATACAAAACTGTTTAGAATTTAATAAACTTAATGACTTAAAAAAAAAAATAGTAGAAATAGGAGTGCGAATTGAAAGAAAAGATTGATAGCGTGGTGTCAGCAATAGAGCTCCGTTTCCATAAAAAATAAAATCAACTTACCTCAAGATTAGCCAGTTTCTAGTGGGACGTACTCATGAACACATAACTCTTTCCTACCAAATTTATAAACTTAACAAGAATGTCGGGGGTAGCGAGAAATGATTTTTAAGTACCTCTTGCACATTCATCGCATTTTATCGACGTTCTTCATTTTGTTTATGTGCCACACCCATGTCTGAGTATTGGCAGTTAGTATGCCTCCTAGGATGTTGTAGCATAACAACATAAACGGTACGAGAGAGTTGTAAATGTTTCTATATTCAAAGATAATTATGTTCTATGAAGTCGAGAGAGAGACATTTGAACGTTGTTGGTTCGTGCTAGACATGAAAGTTGTTACTTCGGTTAGAATAGAATGAATAATTCTCTTCCACGGATTCTGCAGTATACAGGAAAAGAATAGTTTCAGAATAATTGTTGGTTGGTGACCCCGGTGAGGGAATGCTTTATGTTTTAAGTTGAAGGGAAAAAATAAATCTAGTGCTTTAACTGAACTGTGTGAACGTTACTGTTTGTTAACTTACAATGTCCCGGAGAGATGATGAACTGGGATAGTTTACCATTGCATTCACCAGTCTGACAGTGATCGTAAATGTTGTTGTAAGTGTAGATGACTGTGATGATGTGTGTGTTCAGTGTAGAGTGATGTTTATGTTGTGGATGAGAGATCAAAGAAACCTGGTGGCGGCTCATCCGGGCCTAATCTTCCAAGGGACACAAACGTCCTCATTGGACAGCCGAATCACCTTTAAGAGTGTCATATGCCCGTACTCTACATGCACTGCGGATAATTTTCAGATTCAACCTAAGGATTCGGTGTTCAATCTGACGATTAGGAATTGTACACCATCATCTCTCCTACCCTGTTGGCCAAGACCTGATAGTGAAAATTTTCCCAATCACCAGGATTCGAACCGTCAAACCCCGCGTCAGTGCCTCACACCATCAATGAGAACCAAAAGTGGAGTCATTCTCTCTATGTACTATACTAAAAAATGCATCACGAAAATACATGGTTCGGCATTTAAAAGGTCTGGAGCCCTAAATTATTTTTAGCGACATACAAAACTATTTCTGTATTCCGATTTGTGATTGTTATCAACAGATATCTGGGTAGCAGGTAAGTTAAGTCAAATTATCGTTTACTATATCATAATAATAATTTTAAATACATTCTCCAACAGAAACATTTCGCACATTCTTATCAAATCTTTGTAGTGTCTAATATTCATTAAACCATCATTTTCAAATCATCAAAGACAAGAAATACTTTATTGATTTGATATTTTAAATGTTTCCATTTCAGTCCTAGAATTTTGTTTGGAGACTTTAATATTGTGTGTGTAAGTATTAGACACGCAAAGATATTGGGAACTATTGATAATGTAATCAAATAACAACTCACTGTGAAGAAGATAATTCACTAAAAAACTGTTTGTCAGCCATTAAATTTCATATCTACATATTTATGCTTATTGAGGTCTATTGGTAGAAGCTCTAACAGTCTAAACCAGTGTTTCCCAACCTTTTTTGGGTCATGTCCCACTTTTAACTTTTTTTTGCCCCCCAAAAAGGTCAGGTTGACGACTCAAATCATCCAGATGATATATTTTGCTAACATCAAACGAAACTATACCTAATAATTAGTTACAGCACTGTTATAAGAATTTGCTTTTTTGTTATATTTTGTACCTATATATAGCATTGCATTTAAATAACCTGAAGAGAAAGCGGTAAAGTCGTACCAAGTCAATTCCTAAATTGCCCCCCTAAAAGAACCAAATTTCCCCCCTGTGGGGCGTGGGCCCCACGTTGGGAATCACTGGTCTAAACAGTTTCATTTAATACTTCCGCTCGTAACTGAATCATTTTTAAGCGATATATGTTCACGCTGTAATAACGCCATTAAGATAACACTGAAGGAAGAAACAGTACTTTATTGCCACATACCTAAAATAAATATTAAAGGTTATTCACAATTTTTAATTGTAGCAAGAGGCAGACATAAACACAAATTATTTATCAATTAATTAATTATTAAAATTATACAATCAACATTTTGAATATGAAATATCGGATTATTAATGAAGTGTGCTATTGAAATAAAAAGCTTTTATCGCAATTTAATACATTTATTTTGACTCCATAATTATTAGTGACTTGTTCCGACTCTTCTTAAATGAAACATTAATATTACCGGGCTATCAGCAATGAATCGATAAAAAAATACGAATAATCAGTAGATGATCTGAGGGCGAATTACGGGTTGGTTTTGTGCACAGCTACTAGTTACTAACGTACCTGTGGAGATATCAGCCGGCGTCTTTAGTCAGAACTGTGATTATGTCAGCTACTCCTTCCCGCCTTGACCACTCTGTGTCCGCATTAAAACGAAAGTAGCAATAGTGGAATCCGTAGCCCGCGATGATTCCCTTGTTCGACTTCGGTCTTCTAGCTGTACTCAATGCAGACTGTATCTCAATGACTTTTCAGCACCGAAAACTATTTTCGAATGTCCGTACGTTACGCTTACTTTAAACAAAATGCTCTGTACCGTTGTTATATTCGACATGACGTCACGTCCCTCTACTCGCTCTCGAACTCTGTAAAATTATCTTTCTGTCGCCGTTCATTCTCAGCTATCATAATGTTATCTGAATCGTTCCGAAGAAGCTATCCCTCCTTCTTACCTCAGGAATATATATTACGGTGGCAAAACTAATCCTGACTTTCACGCACGTGCAAACTGTTAGTCAAATCCTACTAGCCCTCAAATGAAAGACCGTAGTGTGTGGTTAATATCACGTCACTTCTTGTTATGGGCAACATTTTGGCTATTCGCACAGGGTGTTTTCATACAATTATCGTCGTTGGTTACACTTGATACTCTGTTGAATGGCCTTTCCCTAGTCTATAAGAAAGACACTCTAAATCACCCAGGAGAGTCACAAGCTTACTGCTGCTTGTCTGTCTCAGTGAAAAGAACTATCATTCACGACTTATCTATGGACTGGATATTCCCCTAATAATCACGAGATTGTTCATATTCACTTGATATAAAGTGTCTTATTACAATTATTTCACTTCCTTTAAAGTGTCCTATAAGTAATAAAGAAGAACTATTGATTTCTTCACGATACAACGTTTGCATGTCCTGTTAGCTCTGTACTGTTTTTAAACACTAATTTCTTACAATAAAATGGTAAATTTATTTATATAAACCTGAATTTGTAGCCTGCTATTGTCTTACTGATTACCCATCCCGAAGTAGTTAATTTTCTGCCCCTAATGAAACTCTGTTGTACGCAACATAGGACCTAATAACACATATCGGTTTACTGATCCAATAATTCGTTACTGTTGGCTGAAATTTTCCGGTCAATTAATATGCACTATATTATTACATGCAAACTGAGTTACCTCTTCGATTGATGGAATGATCATTTCTGCTTTAGTAATAATGTTATATTAGATTTCCAGTTTAAAGTAAGATCACACTAGTTATTAAAATTTTAAAATTATTGGTGTCTTTGTTACGTATATTTTGTTGAGCGTTTGGAAGTTAAATAAACTGAGAACAACGCTAAATATGAGATCTAAGATTGATATTTAACGAACGTCTTATTTCCTAAAAGAAATTGGCTGCAATCTTTAGTAGATTTATTTTCTAGGATTTACAGTTATGTTCCTTCGCAACAATGAATAATGACCGGTAACAGACAATATAATGTGTGTCTTATGTGTTAGGAGATATCGTAAAGTGTAGTGTACTTCATAAGATTTTACATAAATTTTTCGCTGTTTAGAAATCGTTTTAAAATTTCTTCTGAAACAATTATCTGAAACTGAAGCTGGAAGTATTCAGCAGCAGCATTAATTTATTACTTAACAAACTACTCTGAAGATCTTTAAAAATCGTAGAGGTGAAAATAATTAAAAAATTGTCATAATCTTTATGTAATGTTTAATTTTTGATATTACTTAATGTGTGTGTTTTTAATTGTTATATTCTAGAATTAAAATTATTTCAAGAATGGTCACTTTAAGAATGTTTATTCATAATAATGGTAGTCATAATTACCTAGCCTCCTTTAGCGTCTTTGTTGACTTGTTTATTCATAAAAAATACTGATTTCACATCGAAAGGTGAGCTACGAGATATACTGAAGTCTTAGTAAAAATGATATTTAATTTAAATCATTTAAGACAGCTTCAAGCAAAACCATTTCATTCTGAGTTACTAATTGATTTTTCCCTGCAACATCCTTCCCACAGTAATCAAGAAGATTACTTTTTTAGAGTGGAGCTAGTGAGGGAGACATTGATAAGCAATGTTTCAACGATAGTCACCTATTTCATTGCAGGGGTAAGTTATCTTCAAGTCGCCAATCATTTCTGAAACAAACACTAGAACAATGTAGTTTTTGATATATTTATATTTTTCCTAAACAAGTGTACTAGACGGGAAAATTTTTTCTCAAATTATTTTTAGTTTAAGCTGTGTTAAATTCTGAACAATTTTTAATCCAGGTGTTTCGTTGTCTTCATTATGTGTCATTAATCTGTACTCCTTGGTCCTTAATTTCCGACATTCCACAAAAGATTTAATGAATTATCATTCTTATTAACGAGATATGTGTATAACACCGTATCAATGGTTATGTGGACCAAAACGTATCGATGTTCAGTGCCCACAGAGTCGCTTTACGTTCTTCCCTAGCCTTCGAAAGGAAGTGGGTTCGAATCCCCGCTCGGGCAACTAGATTTGGGTTTTTCAAGATTTCTGCAAATCACTTCAGGCGAATGCCGAAATACTGCCATACAAAGGTCAAAGCCATATTTTTTCCCGCTCTTTGCCCCCAGCCTTTCCCGCCTTTAAGAACTTCGAAGTAGCCACAATAAAAAAATAAATTAAAAAATGCTCTTCTTTGCATGAAAATTGCATTGAAACACGTGCTTAGCAGTTCAGCTTTTTTGTACAACTTATTTCATTACAGAAGTGTTGAGATGCTCCCACCCCCCCAATCGCCATGTTGTCCCTAGTGGTATACAAATAAATCTGCGAAAAGTCAAAGACTTGAGATCATAAAGTCAGTGCCAGGTAAAATGACATTGCACTAATGGAAAAGTTAAGAATACATGGAATAGAAAATCCTACGATAGCACAGTGTTTGTCAATTAATAGACTGAAGTTGTCTGGGCGTACTGCAGTGCAACCAATTGCCGATCACAGGGCTGGAAGTGGCTTCGAACGCGCTTTCGCAGTGCGATCCTATCGTAAAGAGCTCTTTATGGGCTGCGTGCCGACTAAATTCGCGTGCGGATTGGGATCGCGGGAGCCCCTCTACGCTGCCTTCAGCGGGTCTGATCCGATCGAGCGATTTGCAATGCAAACCCGCATCCAGTGGCCGATGCCATACCGCGGGCTCACCGCTAATAAAAGGTGCCCGATCTTAATTGCTAGTAGACCATAAAGAACGTCATTAGAGCTGTAATAATGTTTTATGCCTTAAGTGCAGGCCGATGCCCTTGACTGAAAATCAAAAGGCGTATGGTCAGTGCAGGTCAAGTACTCTATGGAGATAAGCAATAACTGCTACAGTACCCAACAGTACGTACGTTTTAGTAGATGTACAGCTGGAAGACAATGCCTAGACTCCCTCAGTAGAAGTTCATTTACACAAAGTAATCATTAGTTAGTCTATCTGTGCAGGACATTACTCTGAGTGTCAAAGGTATACTCTTTGATATCCAGTATTTCCAAAAGTTAGAAATACAATACTTGGAGGTCATGATTTATGGGATTATCCTTATATACAGATGTATAATTGAATAAGATATAACACAACTGTTAGTTATTAAGATTATGTTTCATAAATAACACAATGTTACTAGCTGAAAAGGTTTTTACTGCCACGTTTTCACAATTCAGGCTGCGCTCTAGGGCAATGTTTTATTTTCTGTCACTGTGGAGAGTTTTCGAAGGGCAGAGTCCACTTGTGCGGGTGCCTATTGTTCGCCACAGATGGATCTGACGGCTTTAGTTTAAGGGGAGATATGACCTCCTCTAAGGGGCATCCTATCGCTGGCTGGCTTCCACGCCCTTCTGTTTGTAAGAATACAAAATATCATTGTGAAATATATACGAAAATCAGCTATAGGAAACTTTTATACTGTTGAATGTATTTTAAAAATTTCTTTTACATAAGTTCTATTGTTGACAGCAGTAATATTTATTTATTTATTTACCGTTTGAAGTTTTCCACGGTTTCCACCTAACCCTCTATGGTGGGCGGTAAAGATCAGGCCTGGGATTAGAAAAGACATATAACAGTCTGACCATACCGATTTCAATTTTTCACGGTTTCCTAAAATCCATATGGGCAAATTCCTTCAAAAGACAATGGCAAAATTCCTTTCCGTTCCTCGTTCACAATCCGCACCAGCCTCCAATGATCTAGACGTGGACGTGACGTAAAGACAGACCCCTATCCAAAAAAAAGTACCTTCCATCATTTACAGAGAAAATGTCATAAGAATAATCTTTTTTTTAAAGAATCTAACGAAATAATTGTGCAAATATTGTCGGGGTGATAGTAACATTATTTTTACTAAACAGTTGAGAGTTATTGACACAGATTTCGGTCTTGTGTCTCCTAATAAATTATTCATATTACAGACAGTAACATTTGTTGACTTACTCTGATGCAAGTAGCAATATCTAATAATTCCATTGTACCATGGATCAGAGTTTATTGAGAGTTATATCTAATTGAATGCCGCGTAAGAATTTGAGTCATGTTAGCAGTAGATATATAACTAGCGATGTGTTTCTCTTAATCTTCTTATACATCTTTAACTCAAGAGAACACATCTGAAAGATTTTGATTCATTCAGCTCCCTGATTTGTTACGTATCATAAAGTTTTAAACTTTCCTAGTTACTCTCAGCTGATGATCATTTTTCACGAAAAACTAGGTGTTACGTGACTATCACGTGTCTTTATTCATGAAAAACCATGCTTTTAAACATGTAAAAAATGGATCGACTAACGTTAACTAATGTTTTTAGTAAGACTATGGATTTTGCCATAAAAATTTGCTTACACATATATATATATATATATACTTCCACAGTTTCAATTAGTTCCACTTCATTCTACTGGCATAGATTGATCGATGTATGATAATTGAAGCATTAATTCAAAATCGTCACTTTCTATGTAGTCCCATTTCATTATTAAGTAAAACGATAGAGGACTGTAAACAGTTGCAGGATGATCTGGACAGGATATCTAAACATTGGTAAACATGGGATGAAGATAAATGCAAAGAAGAGTCAGCTAATTAGATACACAAATAAAAAACAAAAGGTTAATTATGAATATAATGTGGGGAAAGAATTGCTTGCTGAAGACTTGAAATGTAAATATCTTGGCATTACGTTTGATAACAAGCTTAACTGGGCAGGACACATTGGACAGGTGATAGGAAAAGGTTTCAAAATTCTGAACTTGTTGGAGAGAGTGGTGAGGGGATGCACGAGAGAAGTAAAGGAATTGGTTTACAAAACTTTGGTGAGACCATTGCTCGAATATGATAGTGTAGTATGGGACCCACATTTTGATTATCAATTACAGGAGTTGCAGAAGGTGCAAAGAAGGGCTGCTAGATTTGTTTCTGGAAATTGTCGCAAAATGCAATCAGTGACAGATATGATAAAGGAGCTGGAATGGGATTCATTGCAAGACAGGAGGAGGATGAGGAGGGTAATGGGAGTGTACAGGGCGTATACTGGCGATGAGGCATGGAAAGATATTGCAGTAGGTATGAAAAGTAGTTCACTGAAGGGAAAAGATGACCATGACCACAAGCTGGCTCTCGATTTCAGACACAAGGGTGTGGGAAGATTTCCTTTTTTAGGTAAGGGTGTCAGGGATTGGAATGAGTTACCAAGGGGAATGATGAATAACCTACCAAAAACGTTAAAAGAATTTAAAGTTAAAATTTGTAGAGGGTAAGTGTAGGTGAGTGTAGGATAGGGGGAAGTTGGGTGTGTAGGGAAATTGCCACCGGAGCGTGTGCTCCATTGCAATTAAATTAAATTAAATTCCAGCTGTCAAAAATGTTACACGTGAAATTTTGTGATTAAACATTTGAAACAAACGAAAGGTATAGAAGTTAATTCATTCAAAAACCTAAGCGTAACAGGAGCGAATTAAATATCAGCAAATCATACAACTCCTATTCCTTTGATAGTTTCAAAAAAAAATAGGCTTTAGACAAACCAAGGACATACTCTCATTTCACCCATTCTTTTACCAGTACCATTCAAAGTGAAAAAATATTCAATTCAGGAAAAGCTATAAAAAGAAGTACCTAAAGGAAACATCTTCCAATGGAGATACAAGTTATTTTTTTAGGTTCACCAAAATTGTGCTGTTAAATATGAAAGTTTTTATAAATGTTCTGAAATCATCTTGCCCGGAACACATATAGAAATAAGAAAATACAGACAGGCGAAGGTACAGGCTTCATATGAAAAAAAGCAGTCATTAGATGAAGTAAATTGTGCTGCTAAGTATGAAAGTTTTTATAAATGTGATTGTTTGTTCTGAAATTATTTTGCACGGAAAACATATGGAACTATGAAAATATAGACAGGCAAAAGTATAGGCTTCATATTGAAAAAATGGCAGCTATTATCTAATCAGATGGACTATTTAAAAAAAATACTTTAGAGTTGTAAATTTCGGAAAATCGATTATTGTTTTTTGAAAATAACTTAGTTAAATGAAATTATTGTTACCACCTCTAATCTGGAATATAACGGCAGGGCGAGACACAGATACAACACTTGTATTTTTTTATTTAAAAAATCTACTGAATTTAACTTGATACCGATTTACCTATTGTATTTTCGGTTTACTGCTGGGACACCAGTAACATGACTAAGAGCACTAGAGCATAATTTAACGTCCTTAAAACTGAAGTATACAAATTAAATCCAGAAATTTCATGGCGTATCCTTCTGTGAAATGTGTTTGATGGATCATTTTTATTCGAGTTCCAGTATTCAGCAGTGTCTATTCTAAGCACTCGCACCGATTGAGACGCATGATCAAGAATATGCTTCAAAAATTTCCACTGATTAAGAAATCAGTACAACAAATAAAATTTCTACCTGTTAATTCGCACTGTCAGCAGTGTCATTTTTATTAGAGCCCATTTTGAAGACGGCAGGTAGATATTCACATTCAGGAATGATGGGAATGGTTGAAATTAGGCCAGGTGACAATTATAGGACCACATTAAGGTACCGTTGTAGTTAAATAATATGTTTTCTTCCTCCCGAGCTAGTTACGTGAGCAATTAACGTTTTGTCCTTCCATTCAAGATGACGTATGATCCATCCCCACATTGAAAATCTTTATTTCCTTTATAAAATCTGCCATTGATTTCCACCCAGTTTCTTTTCCATAATCCACGCATGGATGCCATGACATCTACGTTGACAAATCACTAAAGAAACTTCAAAACAATAACTTCCTTGCTTCAATAGCAATGTTCCAAACCGACTACTTTGTTAATTTAAGACACCTGCTAACTGATAACAAAACAATAATCGCATTACATCTTACAAGACATTTTTAAAGAAAAAAAAACGTAACCATTGCGAAAATTTCGTGAATGACATACGATGAATAGCGAGGTTGGAGGTTTGTAGTGGGAAAGAAGAACCGGCTCATTTGTAACTATTGTTAATTTGTCTACTGAAGTGTGTACTTAAGGAAACACTTACAATGTCTTACGAACAATTAGAAATTACCAAATATTTCACTAATAGAAACAATAATATCCGAATCCCTCCTTATTCCAAAAAACACACCCAGTTCATTAATATCTCTGTGAAATGTGGTGCTGCTATCTAGCGGTTCCTTATCCATGGCAGTGAAGACTAGTAGCTTGGCTCTGAACTATCGCTTACCAGCGACCTTGATCGTTCATAATTTTGCCATTTACCGGTTGAATTTCGAAAAATCCTTTCTTAATTAATGATGTGACCAAAGTGGCCTCATTTATCAATGTTGGTTCAGTATGAAGGGAGAAAGATGGCTCTTCCAAAAAAGCCTGTTAAAAATAATATATAAGTATTTTGTTGGCAATCTAAGTTTTTCTAGAGATTTTGATCTATGTAAACGTATTCACGAATTTATGTTCGTGGATTTACTTTTCGATTTTCACTTGCGGGTGGTGCTGTGGAGACGAGGCAATTCAGATGCTGGTAGGGGTGGCTGAAGGCAGGCACAGCTGGTACGGTTAGGAGACTAGGGTGGGAAGGAAACAGCTCGTCATTCATACAAGACGTCAGGGATTCGACCTGCCTTTATGTGGACATTACCCAAATTGAAAACAGAGAAAGAAGATAAAACGACTTGTATAAAAAGGGGAGAAGGAGGTTTTGAGAATAAAAACACAGTTGCATTAGGCAAATGGATGCCTTGCAGTACTTCAGCACAAACACTCCATCTCAAGACAGTGACGTGTATGGGACTTTTACCCTACAGAACTGACTATTCGATACATTGTAGGAGGGGGTTGTTTCCCAGATGCATATAAGAGAAATGATATATCTTAGGGTGTAGGGTGTTTGACTATTGAACAAAAACTTATATTCTGGTAATAAGAAGTTAAAAATAACATTCTTCTCCCATGAACATAAAATTATGAAAAATGTTGAATGTGGAAGTTGTACGGAAAGTTAGTGTACATACACTACAGTAGCGGAACATCCAAAAACTCTTTCATACAATTCAGTAAAATATGAGCCATCTCAGAAAAAAGTGTACTTTAGCTTACTGCCAGTGCAATGAAGAATTGTTTTGTCATGAATAGATTTACGTTCAGAAAGATGTAACCATTTACTACTACCATCATGTATGACAATATTCATGCAACTCATCCAAAAGATAAAAAAAAGATAAAAGATAACTAGCGAAGAAATGGGATTGAAATTTCTGATCATTAATAAGACTTAATGCGAAAGTTCTGTTATTTAATGCTGATACCACAAAGATAAAAACTGTGCAACAAATCCAGTAACATTTGAAGTTTTTAAAGATAAAATGGTATTGAGAAATTTTATTTTTCATTCGATTATCAAATTTGGTATACGCGTTGATGCGTGTGTTTGTGGATAAGTGTGGATGGCTATGAATTAGGTAGCATTAAATACGACAACAGATATGTATTCAGGCCTCTAGAAATAGAAAATTCACACGGTTGACAAGCAATTTTTGTATGGTAATATAGTTACCAGAAGCGCATGAGAAGATGGAATAAATTTTGATTCGAAAAATTGGTTTCCAGAGTCAAAATATCGTGTGGATGGTTATATGTTTGGGGTTTTATTTTAAATTGTGAATATATATTGTATTGTGAATTATATATAGTTTGGGAGTTGTTAAGTAATCTAAATGTTATTCTAAATTATTTAGTAACCACTGTTGTCTGTTTTCCATATAAATGTAAATCAATGCAGTATTTGTAATATACCTCTTTTAAGACAATATACACAAATATTTCCGCACTAAGGCATTGCAAATAATAGTTTCTCTAGTGTAGCTCATTATAAGCAAAAGAGGACTCGAGGAAAGGAACGGGAAAGAATACGGTCATGTCCATTTTAAGGAATCACCCCTTTATTCACCTGGAGTGATTCTGGGAATCGTGGAGACCGAAATCAGGATGGCTGGACAGCGATTCAAAACCACTTCTTCCTGCATACAAGGCCCGAGATCGGTAAATAATAGTGGTTTCTTAAGAGCTGTGCACTCTTGCAACGTACAATGGAAAGGGTCTCCGCGTACCTGTCGTCCTGATTGTGGTTTTCAGGTTACCAGCAAACATCTAGGTCATTGTTTCTCAACCTGCGGATAACTAACAGGTGATACGCAGACAGATTATTAGAATTATAAAGTTAGATAGTTTATCAGTACTGTGCAATGTTATAAGCGAGTATAAACTATAAGCCCAACTTTGCAAAAACTACGAACATATCAATGACCAGGCAAAAATACGGTTTAACCCGGAAATGGATAGGCCAGAACTGTTCTATTTATTTATAGTTGGCATCAAAAACATCATCCGTGGGGATTCAAAATACACTTGTAGATTTATTTCGTTACAGTGGTACAGTAAAATGTGTCCAGTTTTTTGATTATATATACATTGGTAAAAAAAAGTTAGGCTCATATATGTTAGTGGCCTGTAGAATTATTTTTGAATATTTACTGGTCCTCTGGTGGAAAAAGTCGAGAATCGCTCCTCTAGGCGAATGCTGGACGGTCTCCATTCTCCGCCCCATGAACTACACAATTCAGAAACAAAAAAAAAACACACACTTATCGTACAGAGTACATAAATTTAAACGTTTCGCAGATATGTGACAATACAAACTTTCCTCGCCGTGTCTAGAAAACTCGGTTTGAATTCGGGAAGGACAAAGGTGCTTCCCCCCCCCCCCCTCCCCTTCCTCCGATCACTCACCCTGGCTACCTGAGTAAAACAAGAAGGAGAAAAAAAATATTATTTGGTTAAGAATGTTAAAAATCGTGGTTTAATCTCCGTTTGCCAGTAAAATTAATATTTATCATACATTAAGCATTAAAACTCTTCTAAATCACTTAGCATACGATAATAATAATAACTTCATAATTATTTGTAAAATTAATCAAAAGATACTGAACGCAAAAATACGTAAGTACAGGAAAACAGCCTAAACTAAAGAATTAAAAACCAAGATACTGAAACAAAAAATGCCAGTAAGACCTAAAAATGTTTAGTACACCTGAATAAACAGAATCAGAGTTTTAGATGATCGTGATTATTTATTTACGTCGTTTTTTTATTTAATTTCTGTTAGGAAAGAGGCTATACATTTGTTTTATTTTTTCTCCCTATCTCTCTAGTTCTTCCTTTGGTTTTGTATGATTAATCTTTAACACGATTTGAATTCACCCCAGAATGTTTTAGTTTTTCTTGGTTGAGACTGTACCACTTTAATAGGGCACCAAGCGAAGCTCATACCGACCTCGTTGGTTTTCTTGATTTCTGCCGTGCGGCACGTAATCAGATTTACTCAGAGCGCAGTACTGGGAACGTACCTTGCTGATTAATCCAGGACCTCCCGCGCTCAGTCGTCGGGGCCTGATTAAGTGTCGCGGAGTCACGTCTGCCCGAGACCTGTGTTGAGGGTCGCCGTCACGTCAGCTGCTAACAGCCTGCCCTCTGCGTGCCCACGTTCACAAAGATTGATGGCCGGTGGCTCTTATCGTGTTCCCGGCGTATCGGCTGCTGATGCCATCATGAGTTATTACCGTCGCCAAAGCTTCAAGTGTTTAGTGCAGGAAACCGTTTTTACTGTTGCTCCCGACTTGAGTCAGTATGGCAACTGTCGATCTTATGTGACACTGCTCTCTAACGTAGTACGTAAATCCTTCATCTGAAACATATTCAACGACTTAAGGACATATGTCTTATGGCTAATTATTACCTGTCCTGTATTTTCGTGTAACTTTATATTGAAAACTAGCTGATACCCGCGAATTCGTACGCGTGGATTAAGAGTTTCTTTTCCAGAATTGAATATAGAAAGTTGTTGGTATCAAGGATTGGTTCCAAACAATACCAAGTCGGCATAATATGACAGGAAATCCATCACATTATCATTCTACCGTCGACCCTGTATCTTGAAGAGAATCAATTTTCAACATATTTAAAAACAGAAAAACAAAAGGAGGTGAGGTGATTTGGGGGGGGGGGAGGTGTTAACTAAGGGCAGCTTTATTTCAGCATGGTCTTTTCTTCTTTCTTCAGCATGAGCATCCGGTTCTTGGGTTGAAATAACTTTAGCTGCTCGTGCTCAGTTAGAGCTACAACTTAGGCCAGTTTACGGTCGCAAGGCATGCCAAAAAAGAAGGCAAAGTAAACTGGTGCCAGAAACATTTAAGCAGACACAAAGTAATAGGACGGAGAAAACCGACATCTATACTAAAAAATACGTTTTTTTCTCTAAACGAATTTATTAACAAATTATACACTAACATAATGCGTGAGAAGCACAGCTTGAGCAAGCGACGTAAAATTACAGCCTAACACACACATCCGTCTCTCTGTTACCATTCGATAAGTTCTCATAATTTTGTTGCTACATCTGGTAATCATACCGATAAAAAAATATTCTGTGCCCTCCCTACAGATTTTCTCATCAAATTCCGTCAATATCGATATAGGTATTTAGTCGTCGAAACGTAACAAAAAGACCGACTTACTTCCGCATTTATAGTATTGTTACTGGAGATCACACACACACTGAATGCGAATCACCCCTGAGGGATCAATATAACGTATAAAAGTGTACACCTACAGCATTGCAGGACTTCCTACGAATTGCCTCGCATTGCACCCCTAAATTTGTGATATCTACAGTTTAACATTCAATCCGAATAACCGACGGTCCAGGCGTGACTCTTACGATCAAAAACAATTTTTAAAAATCTTTGCCTCCACGGGGATTTTAACCGGAGAACACTATTCAAACATCAGTAAACAACCGCTTTAACCACTGAGCTACCTGACCGCTGCATGGAAAGGCAGTACTCAGACCTACACATCCAACGCGTCGGTCTATCGCCGTTAAGTAATTTTTCGAAATTGTAAGACAACATGTATTATTTATACATATAATTTTTCAACCAAATGTAGACAGTATTTTTTTCCTTGTTTCAAAGGATAAGTGTGCAAATTTTCATCGAGATCGGATGAAAACTGTAGATTTGTATGAAGAACAAACCAACAAACAAACATACATACATACATACATTCATCTTTATATATATATAGATTAAGGAGCTCAGAAAAACATAGTTGGGTGTCTATGTAACTTCCCCCTCATGCACACCATCGGCGAGTATTTAAATGATTTCTGGAGTGTAAACTTATACTGGTGCGTTAGGCGGTGTTTGGACAGGGATATTCCCCTCAACGACATGCTATGCCATGTTGCGCGTATGATATGCGTGGTGGATGCTTTTTGGAGGGGTAAAATATTATGGTTTCGCGTCACCAACATACTGTAACAGCAGTACATATGAGTATAGGTATGACGCGTTGCGCTTGGACAGCAGTGAAAGTAAATATTATACTTGTATCTAATATATAAAAATGATTGTTTATTTGTTGATGTTTTTCCAATGTTATTCATACAAACATGCAATTTTTATTCAGTTTTGATGGAACTTTTCATATGTATATTTTAAACCAAATAGAAAAACACTGTCTACGTTTGATTTACAAAAACCTAAACTCTCTTCTCCTTAATTTCTGTCATCGTTGTTCATACAAACCCACAACTTTTATCCGATTTTAATAGTACTTAAAACACGTATTCTTCAAAACAAAGGCGGTCTGGGAGGTCAATGGTTGAGGTGGTTACTTCAGAAAGTTTCTCTCTCCAGTCACGGGTTCGAATCCCGTGTTGAGCAGGAATTTTTAGGAGTTGTATCTGATTACATGAGCTACGCCGGTACGTTCCGTGGATCTGCTTCGACGTTAGACTGTAGGCGCCTGAGGAAAGGTAGTGGTCTTCCTGCCTCTGACACAATGGCTTGGTACATCTCCTTCGGGGAAATTCGATCAACCTTCACGTTGTGGACTAAGTTAGATTTTTTTATTTGTGGGTTTATCAAAGGGCTAATAAAGCCAATAACATAATACAATTCTTTCGATTGAATTTAAATTATACTTTCAGTACGTATAACATGCAGGTAAAATATCTTGACCACTTTCTTGATCGGAACTAAGAGAGATTTCTTCAGAGAAGTTATGTCAGCTGTATTCCAGCCGTCATTGAAATGACATCGCAAATCCTCCCTCCCCGGTAAGTTGCAATTTCGTTTGCTAACCCCTTTCTGGGCACTTCACTTATTTTGTCATGAAATATAACATTAAATTTTGATTTATATTTTCCTATTATCAGTCCACCACGTTGACTCAAAATGATGGCGTCCGGTGACTGTCATTGGTTTGAAGCTCCTGTGGTGAAGGAAATTTTGCAGTTTGATAAAGGTATTTGTGCACTGTTCCTATACACCAGTTCGTGTACCAAAGTCGTGAGTTGAATCTGTGATCCTTCCGGATTGCGTGTGTAACAGAGACGTAAGGCATTGTTGATAGTGGTTCTTGGGTTGGATGGGCACGTTAACCAACTACGGTGTCTCTCAGAAGCGTAATTCTGACTAGGAAATATTCCAGGTTTTGCCCTCTTTCCTTCTTCATCATGAAACATACAACACGAACAACACATGACACATAACAACCATCATGTACACAGATAAAACAATCAGTAAAGGAGTATGTCTACTATAACTTTCACTGATTTGAATTTCTTGTTTTTCCTATCGTCTGGAAATATCACACCTACTTTAAATATAAGGGTCACCAAAATCAGTAGTAAATCATTTCTTAGCTAATGATTAATGTTTTTGTCTAATGCAACCTTCTCATGCTCAATATTATGTTTTACGGTTATCAAATTCAGTTTGAGATTACTTTAGCCCCATTTTAGGTTGACAAAATGAATGTAGTAATGTGGTATCCATGCGTGATATTTCCTGTCTGTTCTTTGGAACTACCTCAGAGCAATCTTCCTTCAAGAAATCAGTGTATGTACAGGTCCTAGAGTGTATGCGAGCTTATGTACCTACTACGCTACTTCTGGTGACCGATTGTAAAAACTATTGCATACCTCGTTCCACGCCACCTGCTATGGTATTGAAACAATTTTTGGACTAGGACAAAGAGCGATGTGAAAGGTGATAATATATTTTAATGCAAACCTTAGGGTAGAAAGTATTATGGATTGTACGGTAATCAATTAGGTTTGGTACAAAGTTTACCCGTTGTCCGGTCAAAACAATTAACTATAAATCATAAACTTTCACAAGGAGGTCTTACGTTAAAACAAAAAAGTTTAGCACTCACGTCCTAGTCAGATTTCCTTGGTATAACATTTAAAAATCAACTCAACAGTGTCGGACACATTGGAAAGCTGGTAGCAAAATTTTTCATTTTTTTTTTACTTATTGCAGAGAGTAATGAGGGGATGTACAGAGATGTGAGGGAGTTGGTCAGAATATGGCGGTATAGTACGGGACCTACATTTGTTGGATCAAATACAGGAATTGTAGGGGGCGTGAAAAAGGGCTGAAAATAACTGCAGAACATAATCAACAACTCATATGAGAAGGAAGCAAGAATGGAATTCACTCAAATACAGGGGAAGGGTCAAGCAACTAGTTGGAGTGTACAAGGCGTATGTTGGTGATGAGGCGTGGAAACACATTGGTGAAAGAATTAAGAGAGGTGCATGGAAAGGAAAATATGACGAAGACCACAAGCTAGCATTCGATTTCAGGCATAAGGGTATGGAAAATTTTTCTTTCATAGTTAAGGAGGTCAGGGATTGAAATAAATTACCAACGGAAATGAAAAATAAATTACTAAAGACGTTAAAGAAATTGAAAATTAATATTCGTAGAGGACAAAAGTGAAAACGCAATTGTTTTAAATTGATTTCAGGATGTTTTCTGATTCCCATTTCTACACAAAATGCAGGAAAATTATTACCACATTCTTTTTTGCATCTAATAAGTACAAATAGAAATATATACACAAGAATCAGCATGTTGTTCGGAGCAGCCAAATACGTCGTCTCAATTTGAGTCCAAAACACTTCTCAGGAGCTTCTTATTTTCGAAAGGATGTCTCGAGATAGCAGGAGAGGTTTGTCCCACTGGGACGGCGCAGGTAGTTGCGCCTACGGGACGCCGTTTGCCGGATGAGCGCCAGTAATCAGCTTATTGTGGACGAAGAGGCGCTCTCAAGAAGTCGCAAAGAGCTCGTCAGTTTAACAATGGGTCGACCGAGCGTGCGACCTGCGGGCCAAAGCGGATTGCGAGAGCTGGCCCGGCCTTGTAATTGGGCGGGAGCGCCGGGCTATGGCGATGCGAATTGCGTGTAATCTTGGGGCGACGCGCGATTACAAGCTTCACCGGGGTTCATTAGTGTGGGCCCTGGGGCCCGGTGGTGCGGAAAAGGGGTCCAACGAACGAACGGCGCGGGCGGACGTAATTGGCGAACGTGCAGTGGTGTTCACCGGCGCTACCTTGGACCGACTCTGTGGTGTGCTGGGGCGATGGTTACGAAACAAATGTGCCTTCCTATTGCATAGAGTGCTGTTGGTCTGGTTTCAACACCAGCGGAAAAGCTTTTCTCTTCAGAATGGACATAGTCACGTTACTTTAAATATCAGCTATTACCCACGACTTCGTACGCGTGGACTTAGAATTTTACAGCGGTAATTGGATACATAAAGCTTTAAGTTACGAAACAGCTGTTTAAAAAAGCACAGAGCCGGTTAACACAACGGCGCAGCCTACACTTCCGTACTATATAATAAGTTGTGTCTGTACATCAAATACATGAGCAGATCATACACAAACTGAGTGCTAGAGAAACTAAGCCTGAACGGCCGATATAATGTTACAGAGACTTACAAACGCCAGCCGTCTGTCTGTCAGAGTTAGTTTTCAAACTTTCATGACAAAATATGTAATTTATCCCGAACAAAATATCCTGTGCCCTTCCTAGTAATACACAGAATTACCTTGTGAGATTTCATCAATATGGGTTTAGCAGTTTAGTCGTGAAAACCTAATAAACAGACGGAGAGTTATCGTCGCATGTACATTATTAGTGTGGGTGATTCTGTCTTGGGTCACTTCAAAAATGCCGCGCAGAATGCTAATATATAATAGAAATTAAGTCCCATAAGATTTTTTTATTCCATGAGCTAGTATTATGTAAAACTTGTATACTGTAGTTCTATCAGGATTGGATGTAACTTGTCAGGAAATATACTATCCAGCGTATACCGATTACCAGATGGCATAGCGATTAACTGTCACTAAATGACTTTAAAACATTTGCGTGGATATAAGTATTCTTCACCTAGTATATCTCAACGCATTGAAACCGGAATGTAATTCCGATTATAAATATATAACTATATTTATTGCGAAACTAACAACATTGTTAAGACGCCATATAAAATTCAATTTGTTAGATAAAATTTCATTACAACAGTTGGTGGAAACCTAAACATCTGATACACGAATTTAATTCCAGTCATCAAAGCTTGGAACTTTCATATATAAATCCAGAAGTCAATCCTCGCTAGAGAAAGGTTTACAGGCACTGGTAAAACTTCACAATATTACTGCTTGTATTCCTCACAGCTGGTAATAGTACTAAGCTCGGAATTATTTTTATTTTACAAGGCACTAATTATATTTTGTATGTTTTGTTTTATAGTCTTTCTCCATAGATACACACTGAAGAAGAATTACCAGAATGTGTAGTATGTACCAACATATTTGAACACCCCTTAAGCGTAAAACAATTTTAGATTAATTTTTTGTTTTCTCTCCAGTAATTTTTAACGCGTGTGCTGAGTGATATTTCTCAGCGTCGCGATTATGATTGCAGAACTTGATTGTGTATTGAACTTTCATAATACCTTGATTTACTGATTCTGGAAGTATTGAACAATTATAAGCCATTTTCTACCCTTCATATTCGAAAGTATTATGAGCATGTTTTGTATGACTACCCCAACCCGTCGTGGACACATTAAAGCTATTGCTACTGTCTACAAACAGTTTTGCACTGTTAGGAACTTCGTAAAACATATTTTCTGTAGATATCTTACATATCTGAATTAATAAACAATTTATTATCTGAGAATTTATTTTAAATAAATGAAAATTGTCTATCCTAAGGTACTGTACATAAGCGAATACGTGCTCTGAGAAATCACTGTTAAAATAGAAGGCTTTCTAAAAAGTTTTTCTTCACTAAGTGTTTGTTTTTACTTTTCTCGGCATTGTACTACCTCTATTCTGTTCTATGAAAACGTTTTTGCTTATCGCTTAACTCAAATACTAATACCAATGAAGGGATTAGGTATCTAAAAGTACTGTACTCTCTTGATAACAAAAAAAGAGCGCTCCTAGTTTATCAGGTTAAAGAAATGTTTTATTCTGCATTGCTCGACTCGGCTGCGCACACCTGGCGTCGCTTCGGCGCTGTGGCACCGCCTCGGGTGATGAACCGCCCAGCTGTCACTCAGCCGGAGCGCCGCCTCGTGTTCGCTAATGTATCGATTCATCACCCATTGTGAGCTACAGTGTAGGAATCAATGCCAGCATTTGTTTCCTTTGTCGAGGGCACACGTCTGGAGTGATGACGAAAACAAGAACAGCGTTATCGAACACTGTAACACTTTTACACGTGGCTGGAACATGTGTCACCCTTTAAAGTGGAGCGTAACCTGAGCATGTACTATCAATGACTTGTTGAGAATCAAACATTTATGGAAAAATTAGAAAAATGGAAAATCCAGAAGACGGGTAAATGGAGGAAGGTTAACATTCCACAAAAAGTACGATAACCATTTTGTAGGTGGGAGGTAGTTCTATATATTAAGCACAATTATACCAATAAATCTTTATTGTTAAAATTAACATCCAAAATTTTGTTAAGTGGAAGAAAGATAACTTTCCTGAAATGTTATCCTTTTCCTCCTCACAGTTCATTTAGGTCCTCATTTTGGTACTACTACTACGGCTGCATCAATCCTAAAAAAAATTTATTTCATCTCAAAAGTGACAAGATACATGACTGAAGGCCACCTTTCACTTTAACCTCTAAGGCAACTAACAGTGATACTGAGGACTGAAGTGCCCATAAGTATGAAATTTTAGGCTAAGTGATATGTAATTTTTTTATAAAAATTCCTTAAGATCAAAATAGTATAATTGTATTCAAGAATAAATATATTAAATCAAAACAAAATGTACATTGTTGTAAAAAAGGCTAATATTCCAACTGATAGAATTTTTATATCCACGAAACAAGCAAATTTTATAAGTTCAAATTCGTGGAAAAATATCTTGAGCGTAGGCTCATAAATAAACACAACATAAAACTACAGGTAAATTTTACAGATTTTTTTTACCAAAAAACTAATTAGTGGAAAATGGATGATATTCCACCCGATAAAACGCTTTATATATACGAAACTGACATTGTAAGTTTAAACCCTAGGAAGAGATACCTCAGCCTAAGTTCCAGATAATTGTAATAGTAAGGTTTTTTTTTTTTTTTTTTTTTTTTTTTTTTTTTTTTTTTTGGTAAAACTAATAGCATGCTCAATAAACATATCTTTTTTTTTTTAGTTTCCCGAAAAGTTAGGTTCAAGGAATGTTATCATGTTACGACTCATTAGTTTAAATTGTTTCATCAACTGGCTTACCATAGTGATACTATGGCACCGTATATATTAAAAAGTTTTTCTTAGTACAGGTTTACTCTTCATTCAAGTGGAGATTATAATAGTCTGGCCGAATTGTTATTGATTGTTCATGATTAATTGACTTACGGGTTTTGCCGCGTTGTTTATTTCATTACCTAAGCTTTCGGCTGCTATCCTCCAGCCTTCGTCAGAGATACTGATTGTTTGATTGGACCTAGAATTTAACTATGTTGACCGGAATTTAACATCTTCTTCTTGTTTGAAATCCTGTTTTTTTTTTTTTTTTTTTTTTTTTCCAGAACGATTGACACCTAACTAGTATTGAAACTGTTAGACTCTTTGAAATTATGGGCTTATGCAGGCTGATTGGAAGTAGGAAGTGGGTGGATGATAGCTGACTTAAACTACTTCTAATAAAACGTCGTACATGCAGAAGATCATAATTGAATGCTCTTGCTAAGAAATCTGCGTTACATCACGAAAGACTAGATCACAAACATTTAAGCTAAATGGCAAATTCATTAACGGTAGTCATGGGTACTGATTTATCTGCCTCCACAGTATGAAAAGTAGGTAAGTAAAACTGATAATGGGGAAACGCTAAGAGTCCGAGGTTCTCTAGATTGTTGCTGAAAGAATGAGTGCTAACAGTTTTACTATGGTTCTGAAGTCTACGGAGGGTATTTTGGTAATTGTCTTTTGAAGGAACAATCTCGACATTCTCCAGGAGTGATTTAGAAAAACCTTGAAAAACCGGTTTCTAAACAGAACGATGAAGTGACTGATTACGTGTTAGGAAGTGCAACCTATGTTTGCGAGTTTACTTTTTGTGGTATTAGTAGTTCTTTCCCGACTCCAATTAAAATACATATTTCAATGTTCGAAGCATTCCGACAGAAATGTCCTCACCCTAGGTTGAAGCTCCTATGTTTAAGAGAAACAACAATGTTGGTTTAGTAGGAAGTAATAAATGAGTAAAAAATTCATAGGACATACTGATTAATATTCATTTGCCTCAACGTTATACAAAATAAAGTTAGAAACTGTTGTTACCAGTACTAACACAACACTTTTAAATTTGTGTACGTAATATACGCCAAAGGTAAGTCATGTATCTGCATGTAGGGGAAAATGTTGCTAATTTTAAGAAAAAGGAATTTCCTCTTCACAAAGATTGCGGAAGAATAGACTTATCTAACTTCATCTGAAGCTGTGATTAAAAAATATATATATACTGCTATTTGCATAGATTGTAATGGTTATGGTTAGTAATTTTAAATTCAGTATGATCTATGAATCCATAGAGATGTATATTATTTTATCGTAGTTTCTCACCTGTGTTATAAAACTATCCGAACTTATTTGTTGTTTATTCCACAATAATTAAGGATAACGTAAGTGGTGAAAATAGGAACAACTGTTACAACAGCATATCCTTTAAAAAATGGCCAGACTTTCCATATGATTCGCATTTTTAGCATTGCTATATTTCTCTTAACTACATGCGTACAGTACATAATGATGTAGACAGGGTTTGTTAATGGCCAAGATCATTAGTTTACGATTTTTTTTTCACTTCTATTCACGATTTTAACTGACACGACCATTTTAGGTAGGGTCTATTTCCAAATTGTATAGTGGTACGTTTTGTTTCACATTCCTCTGAACTAACGAGAGTTCCAGGACTTTGCAATGACGTGGTAATTTCAGTATTCCGTTGAATAGGTAATACCACTGAAAGTGTAGAAGACATTTTTCAAGAGAGTCTTTTAATAAAGCGCGGAAGCAAATGATGTTTCAAGATAGTCAGGTTGACTGAAAACATATGAAATAATATCGATCCTTGTCTCGGCGGTACTACAGAGTGAACTAAGCCATAGAATAATTACGATGTCAATTTTGTGAGTTGATATTAAATATAGCCACACATGTCAAACCACTGATGAAATAATTAATAATAACGGTTGGTAACTATTCCAAATTATAAACGAATACCAAATTTCTCGACGCGTTATTAGGTAAATTTTCTTTCAATTTGAATAGAAAAATATTTTTATTTTTAGTTTAATGCTCAGTCTGAACCAACCTTACACTCCCACATTCTAGTATAATGATTACTAGAAATCACAGAAAGTCCAAATCTGGATAACATGACATCGAACACGGGTTGTTCAAAATATAAGACTCGAGCGCTAATCACTCAAAGACGTCTATACCAAATATCATGTGATTGCAGGAAGCATTTTTTCTTGTTCTTTCGTTTCTCAACCACGTGTTTTTGCAGTAGACGTAGCGAATCGTCAATTCAATTTGCCTACATGATAAAGTGAAGTGACTGAGACAAACAGATGACCATGTGGAATCGAATCAGTCTTGCTTGCCGTGTCCAGTAGGACTCTTAGCCATACAGATGAGTAAAATTCGTTATAACGAACCAAATAAGTCTCCGACTAGAATTGTTTTTAGCTGCATAAAATTACATGTTGGCAAACGCTTAACAAACAATTCATATTTAGTAAGATTTTTTTTAAAAATCTCATGAACGTAGTAAATTTACTGAATATATAAAGAAAAAGAAAAGAAGTGTGGAAATAAGCCATTGCTTGTGATAGTACATCCCACATAAACTGAAATATTGATAGTAATATCTAACACGGATTTTTAAATCTAAAGTGCTGATTGTGTTAATAGAATCCCTACAGTAATGAAGTTATTTCATACATAGAGTATTATAACATAAAACCTTCTATTGGCAGAGGTTATCATCTACACTATATCTAACTAATTTTTTTTTTCTTAAAGCATAAAACAATACCAAAAGAAACTGTTCAGTTCCGATTGATCTAAGCACCAAAAATGTTTACAACAGAAATTGTATCAAATTGCAAGCTAAGAGAACAGTTTAATGAAGTAATTGACTTGTACATTTTATTTTGATAGTTGGAACCATACAGTGAGAATTTTAGTACGAAAAATACTTGTTAACTGTTTCCCAGGGAAAACAGATTTTTTTATTATTATTATTATTATTTGACCATGAACAACTTCAAATGTCTAATAACGCGACCGAAACTCATAACAAAATTAAAGTCCCTCTCAACACTTTGTTTATCCAACAGCTTCGGAGAAAACAATAGCGACATAAATGAATAGATTCAGTACGTAAATCATACCAGAAGCAAATAGAACTTTTTCACCGGAGTACACAATGCCAAAAGCAATTTATTGGCCTGATAAGAGCACCTATTTCCATAATAGGGCGCTCCTTATAAATATAATAGAATAAAGGCCACCGCACAACAAAACATAAACTGTGCTGATATATCGCGTCTAACTGTTATTTGTAGAACGTGCAACACAATTCGCAAGGGGAGAATAACTCAACCGCAGCGAGCACTCAATTTCAGCAACAAAAACAGACAACAGCGGTGCTGTGCGTTGCGGTGGTGCTATCAGACTGGGACCACAAACAAACGTGGAATAAAGTGCCTTGCAACCAACCGCCAAACACGTCCTCGCTCACTGTTAGTATTAATGTCCGGTGTCAAGGCCCACATGTGCGAATTATTCGTGAGCTTAGCGACGGTTGAGAAATAACTTCACACTTTGGCATTGTATAACACTGGACCAACAGTATTTAAATGCATAAAATGTGGAGTAGGTTGGTAAATGTATTGTTTTTCCTTACGCAGTAGTGCAACTGCACAAAATTTTTCCGTAGTTGATCCTACATTTAGGTTTTGCAAATTTCATGCTTGTAAACTTTTTCTAATCTGACAGCCCGAGAATGAGTAAACCATGTTCAACATTTTTTTTCGTATTCTTTTTATCTGAATTAATACAATTTTCTATCTGTATTTTAATTCAAAAAATATATGAATTCTAGTTTAAGAATTTTTCTGTCGTAAAAAATATAAAATTGTTGTTTTTACGTCACTATGAAACTAATTTGTGAATGAAGAAAGCATGTAACAGTAATCGAAATTGTTTCTGCCAGTTATTTAACACAAACCAATGGGAAATTTTTATTACAGCTACATTTTTACAATAACGATCTACTGACAAATACATTTATTTTCATGTAATTTGTTGTGAATCAATCACAGTTTAAAATTTTGTTGTTTATGGATGCCACCACAGTTTTCTATTGCAAACTTTTTCTTGCTTTTGTGTAATAGTTTTAGTCACAATTTAAAGGAGTAGATTAAATATTTCTTCGTGTATAATAGATATGTATGTATTCATTGTTTTGGAGATAGATACACGGCAAACGTGTGAATTTTACTAAGTAAACTACGTCAAAAGTTGAAATACAATATATTCGCAGTACCTTTGAATTAATGGACCGCAAATATTGCAATAATATGTAATCATTAAAGATATTACACTGGTAGGCTCACACAGTGATCTTTTATCTCTTTAAAAAGATCGTTTTTATACCAAAGTTCTTTCATATCAGAGTTCATCAACTGGAAGAATAGGATAATCGTTTGAGAACTTTAGTCTGGAAAAGGTGTATAATAGTCACAGTGGATCTGTTTATTTTAACTTGAGATCTTGTAATATTCTGTTGGATTAAAACAACTAACAATTAAAATAAAAACAATTATCGAAAATTAAAAATGTTATTTGAGGTACAAATTATTATCTTGCGACTTGTGTAAAGTCACACTATATTTTAAAATAATTAAATTTGCGTTATTTTTGGAGAGAATCTTTAAAATGTTTGGATAAATTTAAGGGGGTAGGTACACCTAAAACATACAAATATGTGTAAAGTTGAGATGTCATTTTCTCCAAATCTATTTAAATTCGAGGGTTCAAATTTTATTGCTCCATAGAATTATTATAGCTAGATATAAAAATTGATTTTTAAAATAAAAATATTGCTTAGCAATAGGATAATGTACCATCCAAATTGACAGTGAAAAATGTGTTGTTGTGAAGGGTTTTAAAGACAGAAGGCATAGTATTTGAAAATTTTCAGAAATGTTCTTTTAATATTGTAAACTAATATCAAGGCAACAAGTTGAACCTATAATATAACATATTTAAGTCTATATTTATTATTAATAAAAAAATTTGTCAAGAAATTAAAACTTTTGCTTTTTTTGCTTAAATATAAAGGCATATTTTTCATTTGGGAAGAGCTGCATAAACAATAATGGTTCAGACTGTAGTACTTAGAATGTAGAACATGTCCTGCAAATTTGAAAAAGATCTATATATTTGGAAAAAAGTTATCTTTAACACCGTTTGATGAAATGCTGTTTTGATATATTCAAGGTTAAAGATCTGGAGACATGTTATGGTACTTTCAGGTGTCCTGTTTCTTACCAATATGCACCAGGAGCATAGGAATGACCTTCTGCAACATTCTTCTTGGTCTCCTGTTCTAACCTTAGTCTCTTCCTAGTCTTCCTTTGTTGCTTGGGTTGCTCGTTTCTTAGCAGAACTGATGCGATCATCGTCCTCTTGTTTGAGAATTTATTCATATATTTTCTTGGAGGGATTCCAAGCTTCTCAAGAGTTTTTAGTCTGCCAGCCATTCCATTGTTAAAAGAAATAACTGCATCATTTGTGCCAATTTCAACTATTCTTTTTCCAAAAAATTCTGTCTTGGGGCATTTTTCCCAAATTTTGGAATGAAATGACTCATTGGCATTCTGAGTAAAACCCCCAACACATCTTTTCAAGAGCTTGGTGACACACAATTCTCTAAACACAGGTATAATAGCTTCCATTATGGAGATTGCAATATTGTTCCTGTTTGTAAGATGATAGTGTGTTCATTTCCGTAGCACGTTGGTATGTACACCATGAATTTATACCCTTTGGGCAGGCATCATACATGGGCTTCTCATCAGTTGATGCTTTATGAAACCATATGGCCCACACTGCTTTCTGCAAATCTTCAACAGAGGAACTATGATCTCTTGTTGCATTACCATAATACTGACACAGTGTATTTATTACACCATCAGTGAGTCTGTTTCTACCAGAAATTGCCCTACCATCTGATAACTTACGTAACAAATGAAGAGCAAATGCGTAGAGTACGAGAAATTTACATGCTGCTCCAAAGAACATAAGTGTATGAGAAATTTATGTGTCAAAGAACATAAGTGTATGAGAAATTTATGTGTAAAACTTAAACTGACATTCCATGAATTGGTATCAAAAGTGGGCGTGGCAGTAAGATTTAAATGGCTGTCACCGTGCAGAGCATTGCTTAATCACACATAATTTCCACACTGTTAAAGATATTGAAATAATTTTTTAACTAAAATGAAGCCAAAACTATAAACTATGTTTGTGAATAATAAAAAAAAATCATTTTTTTGAAACCTGATAAGTGTACCTACCCCCAAGCTGGATTTATTAATATTATCTTACACGGTAAATAACGGCTGTCTCGTAAAGGTAGAAACGTTATTACGGAGACTACTAGCCTCTGTCTATATTCGTAGCTATAACGTGATACAGGGGGTGGGTAAATTACCAACAAGGATTTGAATGAAAATTATTTCAGGTTAGCTACAGTTCTGTTTAGCGGATGAAAAACGACTCTTCCAATGATAACTTCAGGTGTGATGAATGACGGATATGGGTGAAAACTTTTAAAATATACTAAACTACGACGTTAGGAAAGAAACATCTTGTGTTAACATCTAGGCTAATACGGGTCTGCTGCTGTATGGAATATGCGGTGTACTAAGCGTCATGTCCTGATATATTACATTATAATCTTACTTTTAGCAAATACAGTTTTTTGCTCTACCTGAGAGCTAGGACGCTTAAAGATCAACGGCTTGTTTGTACTACCTCTGTCAGCAAGGTAGGCGATGTCGCAGTGATAATCTGACAGATCCCACATTTCAAGACTCTTGATCCCTTCACGAAATAATTTGAGATCTGTATCAATCTTTCCCAGTGAAATTCAGTACAGCCTCAAATCCATTCATAATTCATATATTTTTATTTTTTCATTTGACTGTGTATTTGTATTATATAATATATCTTCATCTCATACTGTTTTTGCAAAGAATGGATTTTTCTAACTCGTAAAGTGGAAAATGCTTTGATAATGTCGTATGGTGTTATTGTTACGTATTTTTCGATTTCCATATCATGGTGTTTCCGCAATGTACAATAACATTCCACATTTCACTCCTGTTTTCGAACATTTAAATCTGAATAACTTTATTTCCATTATGTCAACGCTTATTTTCTAACGGAAGCAGATAACTCTCTTCATATTAGACCATTGCCGAATTTTGTTCCATGTATTATGAAAACTAAACAATGGCGTCGAAAATCTGAAGCGATGGGATATGGAAATCCTTATGTGTTACGATCCAGAAATCGGTTGTCAGAACGAGAGGTGCTTTCCCTAACAACCAATATACTTCTTAAATGATGCAGTCTTCTATGAAATACACAGTAAGATGGCTGAAAAATTAGGCTTCAAATCGAAGGGGCTCACCCGGAGATTCAAGATAATCTCATAGTTATTAGTATAGGGTATTCTCATGACTCAGCACGTTTCAGATTGTAACAGTAAAATTTTATGCTTTGTTCATTAAAACCATTAGTCGCGCAAGAAGGATTTGATTATCTGATACGACCTTATTTCGAGCTAACATTCCATTCGGGTTGTCTCCGGCGTCTGGCAGGGAAACTCTGTCTGCTTGGGCCAGACCAGCAACAACAAACTGCATAATGGCCGTTGACATTCATAAATAAAACATTAGTCGCTCGGCTCAGGGCACCTGGGACCTGGCCCGCCCCGGCAGCCATTGTTAGAGCAGGTGGGCTGGCGGGCTGCCTGCTGCCCAGGGGACGCCACGAACACTTGGTCGTCCCAGCTGGTATTCACGAGGTAATAAGCTGGTCCTGCTGTACCAACTGTGGACCACGAACGCGGTAGTCTTCGCGACTGAGCAATTCATCTTGGGTAAAGAAATGTTGTGCAATGATGTTTACTTATATGCTGTAGTCAGAATTTTATGAATTAATTTACTGGTGCAATTTTTACCTACTAGCAATATGGAAATTGACTCCTGAGCCTAGCAGAAGATTATAACCACAATCAGGTTCGTCAAAAAACACGACGAACTTACCGAAATTTTATTACTTGGATATATTGTATTAATAGTTTGTTGCATTATGGAAAATATAGACGCTACACTATTGGGGCATTATGTTTAGAACGGCGTGATTTCCTATTATGATAATACTGTGTTCTGAAATTACTGCACGATAACTATTTAGATTGAGCTGAACTTAATTTATTTATTGTTAGTATTGACTCAGTTACTACTTTCATTGTAGAAATTCGTTCATAATGGAGACAATAGTAAAAATAAGAATATTAATATTTTGACCAGGATCGTTTAAACCAAACAAAAATCCTAATCCATTGGTGGAGCAAGAAGATACAACTTTTTTTCTGCTTTGATTACGAAAGCTTTTGAGTTAGTTTCCTTACGCTGAAGGCGGCTACAAACTTTTGTTATCAACAATACCAATTGAAATAAATAGAACAGAAGTATTACTCTACAAACTCTGATATTAATGTTGATCAAAATGATGACCTGACTAAAAATAATTCCTACAGGAAAAATCTGCATAATTTTAAAGCACCTGGCACGGTGCTCAGTATTGTTGACTTTTTTTAACGGACGCAATTATGCCGCATTTCAACTAAAATCAAAAAACGAACACTTTAAAAAAGCGTTTCATCTATACAATAACAGAAGTGGTACGCTAAATGTCTTCTGTGTAACAGTGGGAAAACAAAGAAATCGAAACCATAAATCAAAAATCAGTTTACACATAAAACTGTGCAGGCTCCAGTATTGGCGCTATGATTCTGTCATACGTTTACAAATACCATAACATTCAAAACAAAGAAATTAAAGACCAGTATCAATGTAATGGTTCGTATTATTTTTCTTTAAAATAGTTACATATTTCTGACATAAAAAATAACATCTGCTTGGTACCGTAATGAGACACTACCAAGGAATCGACTGGATTATGGAAAACGTCCGACGTATGCTGCCCCATCTACTACTATCAAAGATACAAACAGTAAAATAATTTTTCTAAAATGTCGATTATTATAATGGTATCATTCAACGCATCCTGGGCTAGCAAGATTATGGAATCAATTTTAAGCAGTTTTCAGTACGTGTTGCATAGCAGTAAGATAATTGTAGTATTAGTATGGGTCATAATATTGAAGTAATGACTTCACAAAGAATCAAGTTTATCTTTATATTAGTGTATTAAACTAATAGTGTGCTGAAAATATTGTTTTATTAATTTTAAGCTTGTCGTTTGATGTTTTATGTTTTATACGTTCGATTTGTTCACAAACGATCAGCTGCAAATGATGTATACTTGTCTAGAGCAAAGGAACAGAAATTTATTTTCTGATCACCAACACAAGAATCAACTGCTAATTCGTGAAACTTGTCTGTAGTGTCAGAGTTATTCTTCCAAAATTAAAGAGCGTTAATGCTATACCCGTAATCCCATTAAGCGAAATGTAAAACCGTTCGGAGCTCTGAGGTAGCTTAGGGCAAGCTTTCCTCCCATATTCCAGGCCTGACTTGGTAATTGGCTTATCTTACCACGATTTCGTTCTTTCCAACTGCTGAAAATCAAATGCAATTCTAATTCGCCGTATATATACATTTATTACGCTAACGAGAGATAATCTCCTATAAAAATTATCACTGCTCGTTAAATGAATCTTTAATTTAATTTAATTTAATTTAATTGCAATGGAGCACAGGCTCCGGTGGCAATTTCCCTACACAGCTATCTTCCCCCTATCCTGCACCCACCTACATTTGCCCTCTACAAATTTTTTCTTTAAATTCCTTCAAAGTTTTCGGTAAATTATTCATCGTTTCTCTTGGTAACTCATTCCAATCCCTGACACCCTTACCTAAAAAAGAGAATCTTCCTACACCCTTGTGCCTGAAATCGAGTGCCAGCTTGTGGTCATGGTCATCTTTTCCCTTCCATGCACTACTTTTCATACCTACTGCAATATCTTTCCATGCCTCATCACCAGTATATGCCCTGTACACTCCCATGACCCTCCTCATCCTCCTCCTGTCTTGCAATGAATCCCATTCCAGCTCCTTTATCATATCCGTCACTGATTGCATTCTGCGATAATTTCCAGAAACAAATCTAGCAGCCCTTCTTTGCACCCTCTCCAACTCCTGTATTTGATACGTAAAATGAGGGTCCCATACTACACTACCATATTCGAGCAATGGTCTGACCAAAGTTTTGTAACCCAATTCCTTGACTTCTCTCGTACATCCCCTCATAACTCTTGTTGGAGGGTGTCAATGACTCAGCACGTTAGTCAGACATGCAAATAAATCTTGTCATTAATTAAACAAATACCAAGGCTACAGGACGATTGGGGTTGGGGAAAAGCCTTGTTGTCAATGCTTTCCAGTCAGGCAAAAAAAAAAAAAAAAAATCCTTAAATACAGTTACATATTGAAACATTCGATCCTTTTTCAAGAAAAAAATGATACAATTTAGAAATTTGTAACTCTTTTGAAATACGTAATTTTATGAACAAATTGAAATTTGAGAGATTTAAGAGTTTAAATTATGATTTGAATACGGTGTGTAATGAAAGAAACAAAATTAAATATATTTACGTTGCTCGTAAAGTCGGCAAAGGCAAAATATGAAACTTTCGTTCGTTGATCATGGGACATATACTTGATTTGTGAGGGTAACTAATCTTAGTAATAGTTATCAATAAATAATTTGGGTTTTAAATATCGATGTAATAATCTACATAAATGAGAAAGTTTGGATGTTTGTTTCGATGCACTACCTGTCTCAATCACGCCTTAATTGTTCAACAGGTTAAATTAAATTTGGCACGGAGTTAGTAAATTGTGTGCGTAGTGACATAGGATAATTTCTTCCAAAAAAACGAATAGTTCATTTAGAAATTACGATTATAAATTCGGATACACCAAATAGTTTCCTACTTTGTAGACGGCAGTGCCTCTTTTATCTTTGGTTTTTTCGTAAATCTCAATCACTTCATTTCAGAAGTAAACGCAAAAACTTTCTGATACTTGCATGTGTGTGTTTGGTTTAAAAGCACTAAAACTGATGAGCTTAGCAAATAATACTGTACTTCGGAAACAGGAAATATAAATCTGTATTTATCTCTTTTTTTTCCAATGGCTTTCGGCATCTAGTCTATACAGCCAGGTCGATAATAATTATGTAATTCGGTGCTTTCAGTATCTCCAGTATGAATTGTTTCCAGTTAATTAGACACACGACAGGACGGACATTACATTTACAGACACAACACTTAAACAGCCATACCCACGGCCGGACTCGAACCGGCGACCTTCGACACGCGGATCTAGCACTTTAGCCCCTACGCTACCTAGGCCGGGATTTACTTAACCTTTTTTTAAAAAATCTTACTGTCGGTATGTTCACAAAGAGATGTCTTCAATTGCGTACATGAAATAATATAACATCTCAGGCATCGTAATTCCGTTCATAATATATGTGTCATAATTTACATCAGAAATCAAAGCATTGGGAAAAAATAATTGAAAAATGCTAAGAATATACCAGCGCAAAAGTAGGGACACTAAAAGTGACAAAATGGTCGTTCACGAAATGTCGTTTTTGTATGTTCATGACAAATATGTAACAGTTTCGACTACATTTCGGATAGTAGCAATATTTTCCATATCAGGATTCCTAATTAGCTTAGCATAGATTATCACATATAATTTCATTACACACCTTCATGACTGGATTAAAGCACGCACTCTAACACCATCACTGTATCGCGATGTAATGTTAGGTGTGTTAAGAGGTGTATTGATGTCTAGACTTTTTATTGTACAGCGTAAGTTTTACGAGCATTTTAGTATGTATTTTTAAATTACGTTGCTTTCATAATTGTTATGATGATCGCGCCATAGTTCAAGTGGGCGAATGTAGTTCCACATGTATTCATTGTTTACTTAGTTTTACGACAGCCATATTGCAAATGTCACTTTTCAGCTAGTTTTTAGCTGTTGCTTTGATATCACGATCTCAATTTGAGGGTCAAGTTTACTTCGCAATACATTACGTCATAAACATGCAATGTAGTAAATATATTAAAGCGCGGGTGATAGAACCCTTGATTTTCTTGCGACAATATTAGTGGAATTTTTGGCATGGTTAATATACAGCCTCAGCCAGAATGACAACTGAAACTTTATTGGTAATTTAAGCTGCTTTCGTGGAAGTAATTTAGTGACATGTATCGCGATGTACTTAAATTGTATCAAAAGAACTATAATAATAGTTCCGGAGAAGCAAATAGAAATCTGTACGTAAGCTTAAAAAATTTTAAAGTTAAAGTCATACTGTCGGTAAGTTAAAAAGGATATGTCTTCAGTTGCAGGCATTAAATAGTGTGACACCTCAGGTATTACACCTTAATTTCGTTCGTAATATAGATGTCACAATATATGAAAAAAGTGATGATTTCCAAGGAACTGTATTAACGAAGGTTGTGGTATGGTTGAAATACAGCCTGGACCAGAATGAGTATTAATATTGCATGGTGAATAGAGGATTTGGAGTGAAGAAAGTCGCTGTGATGCCGAATTCTGACTATAATGATGTCAGAATCTGCTCAAGACGTCTTTTTCCGCTAAGTGAATAATATGTGAAATCGTATCTTTAGGGCGCGCGTTACACCTTTGTTACGTATGTCCCGACTTTTCATTGAAGAGTAAAATCCAAGGAAGCAGTTGACCACATTTTCAACCTGAAAGGAGAAATTTTTCTGCTGGTCGTTCTTTGAATAATAACAAAACCTTTTATACCATAATAAACTTTCAAGCGGACGCAGTCGCGGGTAACCGTTAGTTTGTTATAAAACGTTTGCAGGTTCTTCTGTCACATTTATAACTCACCATTCGAAGATAGTTTCAGAAATGTCCTTTCTCATCAATTAGATGATGTTTATACAAACTATCTAAGGATTTCACAATAGTTTCACTTGTTTTTTTGTTTTTGTTTTCTTTTTATCGATATTTCAATAGCACCATAGAAATATAGACATCTCCGACTACTTTAATCAAAATAAGTACGCATGAATTAAGGTGTTGTTGGCATTTTCAATAAAAGTAATTTCTGACTCTCATTAATTTACAATGGCTTACATTCTGTTTACAGACACACATAAAGTAATCTAACTGATCTTAGGCAAGATCCAATATCATACAACCGCATGGTGGTAAACGATAAATTCAAACATCAAAATTAGGTGCCAGGAAAGCGGGAGCTTGAAGTAAAACTTTTTTTCTGGGTTACATGAGCATGATAAAACGTCCATAAAATTTGACCTTGGTAGGTTACTTCCATTTTTCATCAAATTTTTCACTGTGTTACACATATAGAAGCCAAAGAGTTGAGTCATTTCAGAACTGGATCAGTCTATAGCAACAATTATCGAAAACTGAAATGACAAAATAGTATAAATTAATTATGATTCTCCACTCAAGTCACATTGCCTTGCATAAAAATCTATCAATGACTTCAATTGAGTGTTTTACATTGTGAAATGAGACGATTTAAAATAGTGCAGAAATATGTCCTGAAAATTCAAGAAATAATTCATGGTAACTGCTGTTACCATTCTTGGAGTTAATGATTAATATTTGACTGACGGTATTCTTACAAAATGCGTACAGTATTATTTACTGGGTAGAAACGTCTAAAGTTAGACACTTTTTCGAAACAAGGTGAAAACATTATAAATTTATGAAAGACCTAAAACAAAAGTTTGGTTCGGAAACTTTGAGGGATAAAAGCGTCTACAATTGTGTGAAATTTTACTAATGGCCTGTATGTGATGAGAATAAACTTCGTTATCTACTTCCCGAAATGTGTGTAGTCAAAGGAACAGACGGGAAACTACCAAGAAATACGTCGCAATTCATACCGAAATGTATTTCTTCCCAAAAAAATGTATATTAAATATGGTTTAATGTTTCTTTTTGAATATTCAATAAATAATATATCAGATTTTCAATTTTGACGCCTGTTCTAAACTATACATAGCTCTCTCTAGTACTTTCCAACATGTATTACACAAAACATATAAATAGATGTGGCTATTCGGTATTAATTCCAGTTCTCTATGCGGTAATATCTTCGTTCCATCGGAAGAGCTTTTTACAAAACATTGCAATGTACCATATATACTCTGTTAGTAACACCTATTGTATATTCAATTGTTGGAATGTTGAAAAAGAATACACGAAATATTAAGGTAAGTTTAACATTAGTATTTGACGGAATAGGCTATATTTAAACGAAATTCATGGTCATTTTAAGCATTTTCTTTGCGTTTTAATGCCTACAATGATGTTAGCCTTGGTTATAACTCACTCAAGTATGTCCAAACGTTTCGATCTTGTAATTTCGGCATTTATGTGGAACCATTATTACGCACACTTATGTTTCATTGAGAAAAATTATTTATCTAGGCTCGGAAAATAAAAGCCTGCTTTAGGATTTGTAATGCTGCTAGTCCTGAAATTTGTGTGATATGATTTGCAGGCAATATACATTTATTCTGTACCAAAATTTCAAAGTTAGATTTTAACAAACAAACCATTCTGTTTGTGTATATGTTTGAATCATACCGAATCTTCACTTGAATGTTACGTTTAAAACATTCCAAGAAGAATACGAATGTGGGTAACCACACTGTTTTAGTAGGTTAACAAATATATTTGGCTGCATTACAGGATGTGTAGAATTATGCGTTTTAGAAATAAACGTCATGTTGGCTATGATTAATAGTTACATGTTTAATTCTGGGTGCAACATTCGCGTCAGCTCTTGTCGTTTTGTGCACTGGGTAATAATCTCGACAACAATCAATTCATATCTAACCGTCCCAGACTTAATTAGTGTTGGCAAATATAGCAGCCCTGTCGCAGACTTTCATAAGTTTTGTAGTGTTATTCTTGTATCTCGGTGTTGTAATCATCCAAACCAAATAAATATTTCTGAATATCTTCCCATTCATACAGCTAGATGTAGGAACGAACATGAGAAGTGTTGAATAACTCATGCAGCAACAAATTTCAGTTGCGTCGTGAACGTGAATATTAGCTTCCGCTATTGAAAAATTGTTTTGGAAACCATACTTTCAAGTTCATTGTGACATGACTTGTGCGAATGACTGATCAAACAGCGGCACATGTCTCGGACATTCAGTTTACATTTGCCAGGCGTGCATGCCGCAGGCGATGACGTGCGTTTCCCCTTTTACCGTTCTAATGAGGCTCTGGCCTGAAGAAAAAATTACAGTGGTGGTAATCAAAGCGAACAGCCGGAGCCACAGGTAGCCGTCCGTGATGAAACTCCGCCGGCTGCCCGTCCTTTGTCGCCCGCGACGGCTGTCTCTGCCGCGCCGTATTGTTGATCACGACAAGTGCCCGAGGGCGCGCACCGTGATGCCTGTATTGCCCGTATTGACTTCTGCCGGCGGGCATTTAGCGGGCCACACTGCCCCGGTATTAATCAACTGAGCTGCCGACAGGAATCGAGGGGGAGGGAGCGGCGCACCGGGCCATCTCCGCTCGCCGACCACAAATGAAGGCTGTCTTTATTACGAGCAGTGGGCTCCGTTGTTCATTACTGATGAAGACAATGAGCGTTTTAGAAATCAAGACGAACAAACGTGACACAGTGAAGGTGTCGATTTCTTCACCTGAAACGGTATCGGTATCAATTGTTATACTACTGTGTTTAGTCCCAGATTGGAAATCCGGTACATTGTAAGAAGCCACTGTATAAAGTAACACTCTCATTTACTATTGTTATAGTGCAACAATAGAAAAGTGTATTGTGCTCAAAATAGTTCGGTTATAAAGCTCGCTGCTATATGTCAATTACTTCCTATGCTGCAGATTTTTTCAGTGTTTTATGCACGATGATGAAGTAACGATTATAGTTTATTTTGTATTATTAGTTTACTGGTAGTGAACAAGGTCGAGAGAGGATGGCGCGAGAAAAAAGATGGGATTTGGCAGTAATGTTTTAGGTAACAGTAAAGGTATTCGTCTGAATTTATTTCGGAAAGCTACGGATAATTTAAATCGGGATGGCATCGAATTCAGTTCCTCCGCAAATTCTGGGCCAGATTAATGAATGAAGAAATTGAAATTTCTTTGAATCTACTTTATTCCGAGCTGACGCATTTCGTTACCTTTACTAGCGTCCAGAGAAAAGACGTCAGTACTTGATACCCAAAAGTTTGTGATTTTTAACCATGACCCTAGTAAACATTTTTTTTTCAATTAAATTCCGCATATTTTCCCACACCTGGCAGTCAAATCAGATAATCTAATTCGGGATTAGATCATGTAATAGTGCTGACTGTAAGTCATTACCTATTGTGGTGGGTGAACAGTTAACGTTCTGGCCTCGCATTCGGGAGGATGGCGGTTCGAATCCCCGTCCGAGCATCCAGATTTGGGTTTTCCATGGTATCCCAAAATCACTCCAGGCGAATGTCTGGATGCTTCCTTGAAAAGGCCATGGCTGATTTCCTTCCCGTTCCTTGTCTCCACTCCCATCCCGCCACTAATGACCTCCACGTCCAGGAGGCGTAAAGCCATAAGTAAAAAAAAATGTAAGTAATTAATGAGAAACGTGTTCACTAACTACGTGAATAATTTAGAAGATCGTGATCTGTGGAGAAATGCTGTTGCTCTTTACCACTATTGGCTTTGAAACACAGCCCTTGAGGTTGTAGTTTCCGGGAGTAAGGAAAATCGTTATTCCAAACCTCTTCTCTGATTACTGGGTGAGTAAGCGAAGTAAAATCTAGTAATTTGTTAGAATTACTTCCGTCAAAACGAATGAATCTGGCATAAATGTACTGTACATATCAGAATCCATACCAAGCAGACTCGTATTAAAGAATATGTATGTTTCTAGTCCAGAAAATGTAATACCAATTCTAGACTATGATTTTTCAGCCCATGTCATGAAGCCACTCCGTTACATTTCCAAGTATTTGTGAAAAATCTGTCGTATGCATGTTCCTCGTCCTCATTTCGCAACGCAGAATTATTCAAAAAATAATTAATACATTTGGAGACCGGTAGTAATACTATTGTCTTCAGAAAGGTTGAATTTACTAATCGATTAATATATATCTACTGAGTCATTAAGTTTCACCAAAGTGAATGGTAAATCCCTGTTGATTATTACATTTTTACAAGAATTGACGGTTATCCCTTTCTGTCGCCGAAATATACTAATGCAAATATCAGAAAGAATGTACTTGTGAGTTTATACAAATTTTTATGTCGCAGTTATGTCCGAGATGCCTCAAGTTTCTCATATAAATTTCTCACATTTAAAATAACAGAAGCAAAACGCAGTCATACCCTTTCTCATGTATGATAGGATAGTACTGGACCAACACTAAAGATTTCAACAGTAGTGAAAGCAAAGGAGGATTACTATATTCATTTTCGCGCCACAGAACACAATCAGTAGCTCTGAAAGGTAAAGAAACTGGTTTGGAAATCGTTGGAAAGCTGACGGAGCAGTCTATGGATATTGAGAGTGGAATTAGTGGTAAAATGCTTAAGGAAAGAGATGATCACGACCAAAAACAAATACTTAATTTCAGAAACAAGGAAGTGATTAAAGAATTCGGGGACTGGAATAAACTCTAGAAAAAAGCATTAAATAACAGACCTCGAATATTGAAAGAATTGGAAATGACAAATCAAATGTGTAGTGAATTTGCAACTGGTTTATAAGCTTGCCAAAATACCAAATAATGAAGTATTCTTAATAAATAAACGCTTTAAAACAAAAGTAGCTTAAAGACTTTGTACTGAGATGGATCACAAAACTGAACACGCAAGAAATACTTTTCTTTCAACGGTAATGATTAGGACTCAGTTTATAGCAATTAAATAATATAAAAATATTCTGTAATTTACATGAGGATACCAGCTTTTTGCAGAGTGCTGTAATTCATATATAATCGTAAGTCCATAAGAATTTCTATAGTTCCCCATACCAGACATATGCTATTAACATTAGCGTCTACACTCCTCATAAAATTTCTATTCCTTGCAAAATGTTCTCCCAAGATCTTCCTTAGTAAATTAAATCATCTGTTAATTCCTGACATCTTTCACCCAACATTCGAGGTAAGAATGAGTTGTGTTTATATGTTGATAAAGCGAGGATAAATTTCCATTACTGTGTGCCCAGTAAATATCTAATGGAGCGTGCACCCAGGGCAGTGTGTGGCGGGTGGCGCGCTCCCCAGGCGCAGAGCCGCCAGCCTGGAATTCCGCGCGCTCTCCTCCAAGATTTACGGCAGCCGGTGAAACCTCCTTAATTCCGTGGGACGCGCCCCAGGATAAGAGGCTTCTCCCGCGTTATTTCCCTGTGACTTGTTAAATCCTTCAAGTCTGAAGGAAAGGCATCGCCGTGGGTAGTTGGGGAGACCCCCAACAGCTTGCGCTACGTGGTGGCCTGTTTGTGCCCCTTCACTGGGTCGAAAGCCTTGGAATGCTGGGAATATTCTACGGAGAGAGAAAACGAGATTAGGCAGTCGAGATTTATACCATCTCTCGTAGAATTAACCCCTTCCACCAAATTTTCTCTTTGCTCCTTATAGTACGGAGAAGGAATGACAACCGCGCAAAATTTTGAATTTGTGGCATCAAATGATGTAAGTGAACTTATTACTTAGGTCTAATGAAGGTATTTACAATAGACTCTGCGCGAAATTTGTCGTATGAATAAACATACAACTGAGGTGCCTTGTCGTTCCAACACAGTATTCCTCCTGTTTCTTGCATTTAATTAGATGCGATAGGAAACAATTTTACATAAAAAATGGCACATTAAAGTACATTTTTTTGGCGTTTTCAGATAACGCTTTTCGTGTACATTGTACACCAGTCTCTAAATATATTTCAAAGGACACTTATAATGACTTTAATACACAGGTAGAAACGATAAATATGGCCTAATAGTATGAAAACGTATTGTAAAAATGCCGATGGGCTAATACGGCTTTTATACCTTCTGCATGTGACCCCTACAATGAGACTTTGGTGCGAACAATCTAGAATTCTGTTGGAAGTGACAACGCATCACAACACCGCATTGCATCAAACAAGGTAGACGCTGTCATTTGTTACAGACCAAGGCAAACAATATGACGTTGTTAATTTAATCGATACCCACCTATCAATTGTAAGTTACTATTAAAACTATACTGAAGTTATTCGAAACTTTGAATTAAATTATTCATAGTCTGTGAATTCTTTGCTGCAGTTTGTTTTGTCTTCTAAAAAGCACATTTCCGGAATTGAATATGCTTTGTAAAATCTGAAAGAGTTCTTTAAACGTAATCTGATGTTTTAAATCAATACTGGATGAAGTGCTACAAGAAGAATACTAAAATATTTTCATAAAATGTGTGTTCAATGGGTTGTTTAGTGAATACATCGTTCTCTCAATACTCCACAGGTGACAGATGACACGTAATTAACCTTCGGTTTCATGAGTTTACAGACTATTCTTCATAAATGTTTACGAATTTAATTTTAACGAAGAAATTCAGCTACATTTATTGAAGAGCTATTACACTGAAAGGTCGAAAAAACATCACGGTATTGTGTGTTAATAAAAAAAATCTCTAGTGACAAGATCTCACAATAGTAGCGGCACTTCAACATTGTTCGAAGACCGAGAACATTTCAATATTTTATCATAGCGAAACGTTGTTATTTATTGCAAAATATCTTTAAAACAGTTCCTTTAACATGGAAATGGAACTTAATGTTAACAGTTTTTTTCTTTTTCTCATAGGTACGTATGGTCTTCAGTGTCTCCAGTACGACACATTAGCGACTTATTCCTGTAAGCACCTATTACATTCATCAAGTTGTAAGTAGTTTGTTCTTTAATTCTTTCACTATACCACAGTTGATTTTGTTGTGTGTCACAGATGTGTATAATTTTGAATGTAATTCCACAAGCATCGTTACAAAAGAGGTTCACATCGACGATGATAGTTGCTGTTGTGTATTAGATAGATATAAGATCAAAAAAAATCAAGACCCAGCTCCATGAGACACACTTAGATTTTTTTGTTCAGGGTCATTCATAAATATGTTTCAAAAAACATATTACGTACTACTGATGTTGAATGTAGATGTGTGATATGTTCACAGTCTAAATTCATGTGATTCTCTTCCAAAACTACTGCCACAATTGAAATTTCGTTCACCGAACATGTGAAATATTTTCGATTAACTATTATGGATTAATCGTAACTATTATTCAAAACAGCATTCTTAGCCCTGCTGTAATTTATCATGCAACCTTTCTTCTTATTTGAAATATTTCACCAACAAACAATATAAACGTATAAACTATTTACATAATTAGAAATTGATGTGTCCTTCCATATTACATTCAAATGTAATAATTAACATTATAAATTATATGTTTGTTGTTAATTAATTATTTGTGGTTCTGGATTTAGAATAACTAACCTGTAATCGTTAGCTGGGAAAAGCTTTTGCATTACTTCTGCCGTTTACTTTTCTGAATCCCCAAGACTGCTTTATCATATAGGACAAACGTAAACATTCCAATAAAATCTGATTGGCCACAGGACATCCCACACAAACTAGATATATTAAAAGTAGTATCGAGTATGAGGTGATGTACAGTACATCACCGTTGATTTATGGTTACACGTAGTTGTCAGGTACTTTGAAGAATTTTTCAACCCCTGCAGCCGTCACTATGACACCTGGTCTAATACCATGCATTTACTCACATCCATTACCGGGCTGTGTTGAGGTGATAAGTGGCCTCCTTACGACTGTAACGTAATAGCAGGTAACAGAGATCTACTGAACGAAATGTAGTCTGTAAGTATCCAACAAAATTTTTTTAAAAAAATTGTATATACAGGAACTAAATATTTTTTTCACCTATCTTATATCTTCGTAAAGAAATAATGTAATTGTTCTACAAAAACCTTAAAAACACTATTTACAGATCAACTTTAGTCCACGAGAATCAAGATAGAATATATGAACATCATGTACAGCACGATATTTGCTCGATGTTAAGATAAAACAATTAATTCAAAAACTTTTATTTTAAGTATAGTGTTCCATCCTTTCAATGTATGGGCGCTTTCTTTCCTCGTGGTTAAGGAACATGTGTGTGTATGGTTTATTATCAACAAGCTGTCAACCATCCTCGAAATCTTTGTTGTATTTTCAAACTCTCGTGACTGACAACGTTTACTCATAAAAACGTCTTTTGAAACAACCCAAAGTTTCTTATAGTTTCAAGGTTTCTTATAATATTTTTAAAATAATTCATTGCTGACGAATTTTATTTTACAACCACCCCCAAAAAGTATATTCTTTTTGTAAAATCTTTTTTCTCGTTCTTTGCTTTTTCTGTTCATTGTCTTCCGTCATTTACTTTTGGTCTTTTAATTCCGACTTAATTTTCTGCCTGTACCGGAAATAAACTATACAAGCAACACATTCCTTTTGTAAGATTAAACAATCTTCTGTGACTATTGTTTCATTAACATGAGTGTAGTTTAGAATATACTTTCCTTTATTATTCTTACTAAATGAATAGCATTCTTACCCCACGAACTTCGTTTATTTTTCCCTGTAATAGAAAAGTTATTTACTACATCAGAACGTTGAGAACTAATGTAATATTCTCGCGTAACTAGCCGATCGAACAACGTATTTACACACGATATTTCGATGATCAAAACTCAGTCGTAATTTTCTGGTTACTTCGTCCTAATCGTCTTTACCATAAGATTGCGAATGATCTTTGAACTCCGAAATATCGTGTGTAAATATCTTGTTCACTTAACTAGTTACCCGAGAAAATTAAATATGTTTATTTCTTGTTTCCTGTAGCAAATTTATAATAATAATTCCCATAGCTATCGTTTACATATAAGATAGAAACTAAATTTCTTTATTGTAAAATATATTTCAGCCCGCACAATTTGAGATTTTCCAGCAGTTTTAAACTTCTCGTCACGTACAATACACATATTTGAACTCGCTTACATTAATTTATTAAGACACAGAAATAAGAAGATATTTCAGTGTCTTACTTTTGTCTATACTTGCGGTACCCGGTGCACGTCTAACATGTTCCATTAAATCTGATATAAATTATTATCCCTTTCTGGTAGTTATCAGATTAAAAAATATGATCTTTGCGTGAGAGTTTTAGAAATGATATTGAATCAATCGAAAGATTTCTTGACTATCTTTTTCCGAAATGTAGCCAGAACTGTAGGTATCAAAATAAAAGCGCGACTACCTCCGATTTATCTACTTAAAAGTATGCGTCTTTTAAGAACAAAACACTTATCCCCTTTGCATATTCTCATTTGAATTCTCCCATTCCTAGAAGTAACTGGTGATATAACACATTACGTCAAAGAACCATACAAGAATCATGCAAGTTTAATATGTTCAGATGTTATGAGGTACAGCAAATATAGTTAGGAAACAGAAAATCGTAAAACAACTTTTTGTTTTATTGGTCGTCCAATGACAAGACTGGCACAGTGTTCATAGAAACACTGTTCTTATTAGAACCTAGTGGGCGAGGCATGATCTTAGTACTGAATGCGGCCGCTGCGGCGCTGCAGTACGGACGCCGGCGATCGCCCGACAGTCGGCGCGCTCTACGAATTACCAGATGACGTCACGATGTCAGGGATGAGCCAGCGTAGCTGGAAGTGGGGGCTCAGTCTGGGCCTCTGCGGAAAGCTCGTCGATATTGAAGCAGAAACTGGGATCATCAAGAATTGACAAAATCAATCTCGTATGATGTAAGGCTGGAACAGAATTTAAATAAATGGACGCAATATTTCTGATATATATTTAGTAACTAATATAAATCCAATATTTTACCTGCGGTTTCATCCAAATGAATCGTGGTGTGAGAAAATTCTTTTTTTAGCTGTTATTAATCTCGAGCAGCAAAAAAATCAAGACAGGAAGTAACGATGGGTTCATATAGAAAAAAATGGATGAGATACTGCGTATGAAATTTCCTCCTGCCTATGTACTATCTTATCTCCACCTTTCATTAAGTTTTGAGCATGGTTTTATATAAGTTTTACCCTAAATATAAATGTACATTAAGCACACCTACACAAAGATCAAATCGAATATATGTTATTTGAAAAAATACCGTAAAAAAATCAAGAGAATCATCTTTCAAAAGCAATTCAAAAAGCAAAAAACCTAAAATAACGTCAAATTTAGTCAACAAACATAAAGATGAGGTATTACAACTTCGAAAGCAAGACTCGTTACGAAGCTTAACCCATAATATATATGATGAAATATAATTTTCGGTGGTTACATAAAAAAATTCGTCTAGTGTCGTCTATGGACCTGTTTATGAATTAATACTCCAGGACTATTTCCTTTTGCGGTTGCTAAATACGTGCGGCTCGTCTGCATATCAGAGTAGCAGTCTAATAAGAGTAAAAATAATATTGAACAAAGTAATTTTTCTAATGTTCTATAGATTTTCTATGTTTACATTGATGTCCAGTTTCCATATTAAAAAACTTCACCCTCGTCAGTTTAGCGATTTGAGTGTGATTGAGCAACAAATACATACTGTAATTTCGGTATATTTTTAGGGATAAAAATTATCTTTAAATTAATCCGAGACATGTACTGTTACATTATATAATACATGTATATTATATTGGTGTTCCAGTGTGATTTTCTATCTATAGGTAGCTACTGCCTTGATTTCAAGTAATGCACAGATACATACTGGTGTATCGGTATTAAAGATTTCTGCTGATTTGCCTGAAAAAATTGACATGAACTTTTTACTTTGATCTCCCGTACGCGTCCGATCAGTGGGATATTGACTAAACCATATTCCCTCAGATGTAAGTTTGAAGGGAACGTTTGTCAGACGTCCAAATAATACGTTGGATATACTTTTGAATATCGGAATACTTATAGAAATTCTAACTAACGTGGTGAAACACGAAAGAAATGTTTAATAAGAAAATGTTTCTCAAAACCTTATTGATTCTATCTACGAATGGAAATAAATTTATTCAAGAAATGGCATAAATCAATAAAATATTATTTTAAAACACATGTTAAAAGAATACCTGAGATGGTCTCCAGTTTGTGATAACGCTTTTTATCTGTGCATTTTTTCCAACAACGAAATAGTGATAAACGTAACTTTTAAAATATCGCCCTATGTTAGCGTACTTCTAGAACATTGGAATTTGATTTTGATCTGATGACTTGCTTCTGTAGCCCACTACATTTAGAACTCCTCAAACATTTTCGACTCCGTTTAGTTATAATGGCGTCTTCAACACATATCTTAGGACGTTTCGCAAATTAATGTTAGATGTATCCACCATTCATATCCGCAAGTGGAATCGATTTCCGTCTCCGGTTATTTTCATAGATGACTTATGTCTTACTAGATTTATTGTTAAATTCTTTGACGTTACAGGCGCCCGCTTTATAAATTGATTATTTCAACTACTCACTCAACATATGTCCATCTTTTCCCACTATTCATTGCATTATCCCAATACCTTCTGGAACTTTATTCAGTTATAGCAAACATTTTTTAATGACACATTTCCCCGAAATCCTTCACGGCTTGATGTGGGCGTCCCATGCAACAGGTTGTAAAAGTTTAATTTTTAGAAAGTTTTGGGAGGGTTAGAAGTGATGCGTTAGTCTGCGTGTAGTCATGGCACTTAACTGATTAATTCAAAACGAGTTAAAATCCCCGATACAACTCCTTGTTTACCTTTTATAAAACTGACACGAAAATTCATATTTTCCTTTTCGCTTCGTCGTCGGGCTGTAAGTTCTGTTGTAGTGTTGAACCATTAAAGGCGGCATAATCCATCAAAGATTGTCTAGCTATCGGCCTGAAAATCTACTAAACTTTAAACGAATGCATTTTGTATGATTTCGATTGTGTTACGTGAGGATTCTGAAAATGAAGAATTTTCCCAGGTGACTTCATAAAAATTCCTCAGAATCTTAAGCAATGCATTCTGTTTACAAGGAATGTAATATGACCACTAACATGTTACCCCTGCATGTGTGAAACATTGACGTAATTCATTTATATCCTTAGCATTTGAAGATACCTGAGTCTACAACTGGGATTGGTTTAATTTTAACATCACAGCGTTAGAAATACACTTTGTTTACAGTATTACATTTTTGTGGGTGTTGTTATTACCACCGGCATGGAATTCGTGATTCGGTTAACGTTTTTATCTGATCCTGTGTTACAAAACGTGTAGGTATCTCACTATTCAAAAATAATTTTCCGTTACTCAACCAAAATTTCATGTCAGAAGTCAACATTAATCGCCACTTTTTTCTCATAATTAAATGATTTGTTCCGTTTCTGTTTTCATGGATAATCAAATGGGCGGCGTTCTTCTTCTACTAATGATCTTCCCGCTTTAAAAAATCGCTTCTCTGATATCATTGAACTGAATTCAAACACTGATACCCATTAACAAATTTAACTATTTTATTCATCTAATTTTAGTCATGCCTGCATCGAAATTTTATAACAAGTTGCTCTCTAAGATAGTTCAATGCCGTATGTATTTGAATAGTTGAATGTTGCTTATTGTTTCTTCATTGGATGGAGAACAAGTGGTATTTATAAGCTGCCTCCTTTCACAACTTGTCCTGGCAGACGTCGCCAGATATAAGCTGCTACTTCCTTCGTCGTGTTATGGATGCCTGGCCCACTTGGTCATAACGAACACAGCAAGCCGAAACAGCTCTTACTTTTGGTTACCAGTAACTATTATTGTGCCAGTAAATACACACACGATACTAATGATTCCATCTAACAACTTGAATAAACCAAAACATACTGTTTGACTATCACTGATAATTAATTTAAAATCTTTCAATCCCAATTCCAACATATAATTACAATTGATTACAAAGTTAACCACAAATAAAATCTCGCGGAGCCCATGTGAGAGCTTTCCCGCACGCAACGAAGCAACAACTCCCTTGAGGAGACAAAGACTGTGTTATACTAGAACTTAACACTAAGATACTATTGCTACCCAGTCAACCATACAATACTATACTATACTATATAATTTAAAAAATCAATAAACAGATACAGTTAATATTAAATCAGTTTTTTACTAATTTACATAAATGTCACATACTATTAAAACGATACTTCAGAATATACCATTGTAATTATTTTATTTTAATTGTTTTTGATTAATTGTTACCGATATTATGAGACTATGCATATATTTGTTATACCTTAAAATTAATTTTTCTGGTTAAACAATAATACTTTTAGACTAAGATATTTGACGTTTTTTAAGTTACGGAATAGAATAAGGTATTTTAAGTACACTTTGTATTACGATTTTGAATTACTACATTGTTAATTAGTTATTCATTCAAAGGATAGTGTCAGTGTTATGCAGGTTACTAGCAATTCACACGTTGTGAGAATTCATCATACCTTCGCAGAATTCTGTAACTGCCGAAATAGTATTGGAAAATTTCCATTATGGGTTGATTGGCTCCCCTATACAATTTACTTTCACTGGGGTTAGTGGCCGGGCAGTTTTGTTGCTGATCAGAATTAAGCTGTACTAACTATTGTCTGTAGTGTTGGTTATACGTTTACTTGTCTTTTTACTATCTGAAACGTCAGAAAAAATCATTTAATATCAGTGGCATACAAACTTATTACAAAATTTAGGAGTAACTTTATTATATTGTGAAGAACATTATTTGAAAGGAATATTTTAGTAAAATAATAACTGACAGCTAATGCTGTTTGATGGTATGAGCGTTTGGAACTGCAACATCAATGTACATATTTTGTATATAATCGATTTGTTTCACCGACCATGCATTTATTTATCTGTCAATTGTAAATTCATGTGAAATAAATAAACATACTATATAGTTGATAAAGCAAGTGTCAGCGTATTAGGAACTTGTGCTCATTTACAACTTAAACGTTTTAGGACTGACGTTACTGTTATTAATAACCACTACGTGACAACCGTTTAATTATAAGAAACCACTAAAGGGAAACTATTTGATTAAATCCGTGGTGTCTGCAACTGATGAGTGAAGTTATTGAAATCTGACAGAAATTTTACAGCAGTCCTGCCAATGGCTTCATCCAAGTGGGTTCAATAGTCACAACATTGTTTCTGCGTTGGTTCGGAAACTGTTAAAAGGATTTACCTTTGTTGTTACCCATTAGATAATTCCTTTGTCACTATCATACACTTTGCGCCATTTAATTTGACTGTTTGGTTAATTTCGTTTAGCAGTTGTTCCTTACAGTGGAGAATAACTTTTAATATCTAGAATAAACATTAATTAACTCCAATCTCACGTCGACTTTAATTTTTTCCGTCACTGATACTTGACTATGCCACTGACAGTGTTTGGTTTTCTGTCATAACAAATGAATTACATTCAGTAGTTTTTGTAAACATTTTTTCTTTCACTCGCTTAGAATTAATTTTTTAAGAATATTTTTTTTATATTTAAGTTCAATTTTTCTGTAATATATATATATATATATATATTTCCTTTCAGTTTTGGCGCGCTTTGGTTTAATAACTTTCTGCAGGATGGATGGTTATAACTGGTGGTGTGACATATGACAACGCTAAAGAGAGGGCACTTGGTAGTCGTAAAGTATTTTTTTGGTAATTTAAAATAGGTTTTCTGATTTTTTAAGATACATGAATTCGAAGTAAATATCTATGGCATTATTCGCCAGTATGTGAGAGGGATAGTTTGAAGATCTGCCAAACAGTAGATCTTCAATGAGCCTCTTAGATCTTTTCGTCTCTAAACAGACGATAAGTATCACAAGTTAGAAACTGATGCACAAGTTGCTTAATACGAGTAGAAAGAGGGAGAATATAGGTATTTTTGTTTTGAAGACGAGTTATTGTTTTATATCTCCGTGTATTCTTTTCTACTTTTTTCTAATGACATTTCATGAAACTGTTAGCTAGTCTAGTTTGAGATACCTGTTAGTGCGCAATTAGTTTTTTTTATTGCGGTTACACGTCTCCTTGCTTCTGAGCTGCGACCTACTCCGTCGCCCGAGACGGAGTGGATGCAGTTGGCTGCAGGTCGGGAGGCGTGCTCATGGCGTCACGGCGCCTCGCGGTCACGTGACAAGCGCAGGCTCTGGGCGGGGTCTCAGCCAGCGCTTGCTCACTGCTCACCGCCCGCACTGCCGCCTGGCGGATACAGAAGCAACTAACCACTGACTCCCAGGCAGCCGCTCAGGCCGGCCGACTCTGACAGTCTGCCTTCCCCGGGAGACGCATGATTGTATCAGAAAATACTGAGAGCCAATACCGTTATTATACAGATACATCGAATCACTAGGAAACCAAAATTTCATGACACTAGAATCATTCCTTCTAAATATATCATAAATACGCTCCCCAAACTGTTTCATCCAACTTATCAATCGTATTTGTTTCAAAAAGAAAAAAAATCTTAAATTTATTTTTTCTTTCCAAAATAATGAATTTCTTACATTTATGCTGATTTTCTATGACCATGTAAGCAGTCTTCGATACAAGCTGCATTTGGCGTTTTTCCATCTTAGCTTATATCACTTAACAATTATTCCGTCAGCTTGTCCGCCGTACATTTTCTGTTTTAATTTACTTTAGCAACGAGTTTTCAACGAACAAAATCAATTTCTTCACAAAAGAAATTAACCAAACCATTAATTCTGTTGTATTTTCTTTGTTGACGATCAAAAATTCATCTTCCAATTCGTTTTTCATCCTCATGTCTTACGTGCATATAAACGAAACTATATTAAAGCGTGTATTTATTGATCACTACTAATTCTTTGATGGTAATGGACAAACCAGCACCGAGTTGTTTCGTAATGAATCCACAGGTTTCTCAACGGTCTGACATCGGTGGACGGTGTCTCCATCTAGACACGTGTACTGTTCTGTATCGCAGTTCCCCTTTAACCGAGACTGCCCTCGATACACGCGCCGGGCGCCCTCCCTTCCACCCCTCCAGCCACCCATTCCACCCCCACCCTCTTAACCCCTGCTCCCCTCTTCTCCCTCGTGGCCAAGGGAGCGCCGCAGCTGAAAGGAGGGAGGGTTGTATCGAGTTGTTTCGTGACTCGACACGCCAGCGCTGCAGTCGTGCCTGCTGTAGTTTCCACTGTTCGCCAGCAGGTGGAACCTCTGCCAAGTCATTGAAGCTGTTTCGTGAATATATACTGTGATTCAAATTGCAACAGATGGTGTTAGACACATGGGATGAATGTCAAATTTTTGCAACTTCTAGCAGAATTTGATTTAGTTGGACCTTTTAAATTAAATTTTTTACTCTCAATTCCTGTGTTTGGTCAACTGAAAGTTTCTAAATGAATTTAGAACAGTTAGATTGGCTAACGATAGTCATCTACTCAATTCCTGTCAGTAGTATCAAATTAATTCACCATATTTAATTGCAAAGAAATTTGATGGCACAAAATTATACACCCCATTAATATTACACAAAAAAAAACACACACACACACACAAAAATCATGAAAGTACTTTTTGGTATCTGTGTTAAGGAATTTCGTATCACTCAAATGAATATTCAGAATATTTTGCAGTCAATAGCTTTTTAATAGTAATTTACCGAAATACATAGAGAGAGTTACTGAATTTGTTATATATTGAATAAATTGGAGCGTAATTTACTAATTTCTGTTATTTTACTTGGCTAGATAGTGTAAAATTATCTGGTTGAATTAGATTCGTTACCTACCAAGTTTTAAAGATATTGTATGGATTTATTGATGATATAGTAAATTTTTTGAAGTTATAAGTGATGATATCGATGAGGAATAGATTAAAAAAATCAGGTGTTTTTTTATAATGAGTTGAAATGATTTTGTGGGTAGTGCCGTAATGTTGCATTAAAATAGTATCTGGGACACTTATTTCTCAATTCAATTTCAACTGTCAGACAATTCCACTCAACAGAATTTGGACCCATTCTCCATCTAAATTTCACTACAAATTCCTTAAAGAATTGTATTTAACAGCAACCATTCGCTGCTTGTGGCCTTTTTACTATAATTCTGGACGTTACAACTCGTCAATACAGAAGGGCTACCGCAAGAACATTCAAGTGCAGTTGTTAATTTCATTGTGTTAAAATAGCTGCGCAACGTTTGATTTTAACAGTCATAGTTCCACACGATAAATGAAAGCAGCGTGTTTGACCCCTTGTTGAGGGGGTCGTGTTATATTACTGATTGGGTATGGCAGGATGGCTGACACGTGGGTTCTATGGGGTTTTCCCTACGATGCCCTATGACGTGCGCCGACTTTCTTCATATATCTTCTGCTCTTGAATTCTTGCTCTTCGGACCTATCATCTTCTCTTTTACTGGTAAATAAACATGAGCATCGAGGGTAAACTTGTATCTAGGAGAGGGAGCGGACAGCTAAGAGTTACTTGAAATGAAACAATCTCTTACGGAAACCTCATTTAATCTGTACTAAACCGTAAACCATCTACAGCTGATGCTGTACGGGATAGAGAGGTATTCCGTAACCCCTAGGGATGAAACTTAGCCCTACGGTTTACAACTAACAGAGAATGGTAAGGTTGGTGCAGCGATATCTGTCTCCGAGACCTAGCTGTTAACTTGTTTCTCGTCAGTGAAGAAGTGAGAGTGAATAATGTATTCTGACTTGCTGAAAAAGTATCGGCTTGCATGTTCAGCACCGCACGTGTAACTTGCAACCTGAACTGTCGTTCGGCAGAAAGTCGAACAAACAGGACGTGCTAACTCGACGTCTGGTTCCAGTGAAACTTAACATACTTAAACGACTTCAACACTAGAATGTTGTACTAAGTGACGTCCCGTCACAGTAGTAACTAATATCTGAATTGACAGTGTAAATAATTTATCTGTTACGATCAGATATTTTCCAAAAATTCTAGAATCTGTTAGCAATTTGGTCTACGTTTTTTAACCAATTCATATGACAGCAGCTACTTAAAATCTGTTTTCAAGTAATTCGTCAAATACATTGACTTTTGTTCTGAGACTCATAGTCTAGCGCATAACATGTGCACGTTAGACTGCGGTACTGATGACCTGTAATGGATAAGAACTTATTATAGCGGTAGATAGTCAAATGTATTATTTAAATGTGAAGACTGTCGGTACATTGAAAAAATACGATAAAAACTACGACGAACTGGAAACGATATGATAGGTACACAAATAAATGAAATAAAAAGTGGAGAAACTAAAAAAAGGACCAAAGCAAATTATCATAATGCGTAAGACAATTGCAGAAGTCCTTGCGATGAGTAAATAAACATCTTTAATACAAATATAAGAAAAGAGAAATAAGAAAATATGTTATTTTTGTTGAAAATATCAGATGTGAAATATAAGGTATTATAGGAGGTAATGAAACAGATGGAATCTACACTACATCAAAGGATTGCTGTATTAATTCAGGTAATCATGAAGTGTAGAGTGACTATGGACTATGTTACTTGTGAATTCAAATGCACGATACAAACAGGGAGAAGGAAAATAAGTCGGCAAAAGTTAATTTAGCTACAGAATTAAGATTTAATGTATTGGTAGTACTATTGCCCCTAAAAAGGTTTATAAGAGTAGTTTTACGGAATAAATTAGTAATGATTGTTTTGAAGAATGTATCTCCGAATAAAATGAATAGAAATTACTGTGAAATGTAGTGTTAAAGTGAAATGTCATAGGAATATTGAACATTCAGTATTGACTAAAAAAAAAGCTAACCCTGTGTTTCACAGAGACGATTGTGACGAACCTCTATTTTTCACGCCATTCGAAAAACTAATCAATACAAAGAAATGATTCTAATTTGTAATCCATCTTTCAGAACTGAAGGTTAGTGGCCCATCATTTCACAAAATACACAACGTGTCTCCATTGGTTTTAAGCTCATGATTCCCGCCATAGCTCAGCAATCGTCTGGTTTTTTCTCACATCATTCATGTCTAACCGTAGTACTGGACATCATCCAAGCGATCGTTGTCTTTCCACTGGGATAATATCTGAATATAATTTCTGTTTAAGTGGCTTCTCTTCTCGTTGCTGTTTCACAGTTCATATACATCAAGATCACTACAGCCTGAAGCGTTGTATTGGTAAGAAACTGCTATGACATTATACAAGACCTTATTATGAAACAACCATCCCGGAACTTGCCAGGATTCATTTGGGGAAACAGTGGAAAGCAAAAAATTTGAATGACTGGGTTAAGGCCCTACCACCAGTCATTCTTAATACCTGCTTCGATAGACATCTCCCACTAACCGGTATCCGTTTGTCCAAAATAACTCTTAAATTAAATTTTTGAAGCATTGAGGACGCGGCATCAAATTCCAGTGCTGCCAATTAGGATTTTATTTTTCGTGGTTTCTCCAAATAAGTCCAAGTAAATGTCAGTTTCTTTCAAAAGACCATAGCCGAATTCCTAACAGTTCCTTGTCACTCCGTCCTCACTATAGCCCGACATCCGGCTGTTGTTTTAAACGAAATACAATTTTTACGTACATTTATTTATAGTAGAATACGGTTATGGCAGGTTGTCTATCAAAATATGGCCACAAGAGTTTTTAATTAAAATTTCAAAAATTGATATTTTCTCGAAAAATTTCGTTTAAAAGTTTTTTAAACAAATTATAATTTATTTCGAGGAGAGACTTTTAAAGAACTTAAAAAGTTTTGTTTGCACACTTTTGCATAGGCAACCCAAACGTTTTAAGTTCTTTACATGTCTCACTTTGAAATGGATTATAATTTAATTAAAAAAGAAATAAACTAAATTTATAGAAAAATCAAGTTTGCAACATTAATGAAAAGTACGTACGGCTATAATTTGACAGGCAATCCACTATTAATTATTGTTCATAAAAATAGCATTTTGATTAAAAAACATATGGATGCAGAAATCAGGCAGCCGGATCTCGGGCTTCTAGATTCTCGTCGACGAGCGGTAAACCCAAATAAAAAAAAAGCAGCTATTTAAAATGAAGCACAAAAACACATAACGTGAGAATTCATTTTTATTAAAATTCTTATCGTGTTAAATTGCCAAAGTTATTGTCAAAATTCTCTTACACCTCTCTCGTTTAATTGGTTAATCCGTTGCATCCACCAAAAGCGAGTTGCGCGAGGTTTATTTGTAGTTTACCGTCGTTCCTGTTGCTATTCCGCACGTCAAATCAATGCAGCAATTCTGCGATTCGGCCACGAACGATTGTAGATCATAAATTTAAACATTTGCTTCTGATACTACCAGTATGAATGTGATTTGATGGATATGGTACTGACGGTAGTTCCCACTGATTAGGCCAAGCACTTTATAACACATTTATTCAGCACAAATACACTTTCACATGCAGCGGCTAAAAAATCATTAAGTATGAGACAGTGTAAACAATCTGTCTTGGCCAAATAAGACGAATGCGACTGCTGCTACTACTTCTGACTACTGCGTAATCTAGAAACTATTCTTGCTCTTGGGTGGAGGTTGGACACCGACCCACCTGACCAAAATTCACCACGTCCATATGTGACTTCCTTTTGCCTCCCATACTGCTGAATAACTCCAGCACTGATAAAATTTACTCTTATGTAACTAAAGCAAACCTAAGTTACAATATTATACGTAGTTTTCCGTAGATATTATATACTTGTATATTTCTAATTGAAAAGTATAATATTTTTTATATTTAAGATGCTGTTTAAAATCGCACAGTATTGCAGATGATTTTATACACATTCGATCTTAAGAACCAGGAAAAAATGACATTTAATTCCTTGCATATCCTTTCATTTAGATGTGTAGTGCTCGGAATGTTGCTCCCGCAATCGGTTGCTCCCATAAATCGGTAAAACAGCTCTTGGGTACTGCTTGTTCGTTACAAAGAATACAGCAGACCTTGCGAAGTGGAGCAGCCCAGCAGGTTGTTCTCAGCCAATCTGGTATGTTTACACCGCGCACCTGTTGTACGTCGTGTCACTGTCAGCTGAGGCCGAGCCAAGTGTGAATGTGCTGCGGCCACATTTCACGGTAATGGGAGCGGCGCAGCGAGCGGTGCGTGTAACAGGCCGTGAAGGCGTTGCGTGTGCGTGAGCACAGCACACGCAGCGCGGCGCTGACGAGGGCGATGATGAAACGTGTCGGACGCTACACCGCAAGGGCGCAGGGTACAAGGTCTGCAAGGCAGTGCCAGAAAAACATCACAACTAAGCTTTATTCTCAATTAAACACTCTATTTCAGAAATATGCTGTTATAAAAGTACGTAGAAAATAAAATGTTTATATCTGGTTGTAAATACAAGGTTTGAAGGACTGTAATGCATCGTCAAGCTTGTCTGCAAACAACATAATGTATCACCTTTTGATTATGTCCACTGCAAATCATACAAATAAACGTGTTCCTTACCAACATACATGCTTCTACGCGTCCTTGTTTATCACATGCATTGGTATAGACAGAACTGCTTGTTCAAAATTTGAAATGTAAATACATTGGCAACAATTAGATAATCAATTCAACTGACCACCATAAGTTGGGATGTAATAGGAAAATATGACAAAATTCTTCGTTTTCTGGACAGGGTAATGGGGTAATGAAAGAATGTAGCAGAGAAGTGAGGAAACTGCGATATAAAACTTTTCTTGAACATGGTGATGTCGTTCGGGACCAACATTTTGGTCATCAAATACAGGATTTTGAGGGAGTGCAAAGGAGAACAGCCACATTTGTTTGTGGAAATTACGGCAGTACTCACTAACTAATATAATAAAGGAGCCTGACTCGGGCTCATTGGAAGACAGAAGAGCTGGGAGCGTACAAGGCGAGTGTTGGTGACGGTGCTTGGAAGGTTTTTGACCGAAGAATCAGAGTAGTGCATGGAAAGGAAAAGATATCCACGCTGCCACTTATTTTCACACATAGGAGGGTGGGAAAATTTTATTTCGTGGTTAAGAATATCAGGAATTGGAATGAATTACCAAGATCCGTGATAAATAATTTACCGAAACCGCTGAAGAAATTTGAAATTAGAAGAATTCGTAGATGACTAAAGTAGATGGGTGAATTAATTTAACAGATGAAGTATATGATAGGGCCTGACGATAAAAACAAGAATATGGTGGCATAATATTTGATAGAAAACTCAGCTGGGCAAGACACATTAGGCAGGAGATCGGAATAGAAAACAAAATCATTCATTTAGTGTGGATGGTGACGAGAGAATGTACCAGAGATTTGAGCGAATTGAGTTACATAGCTTTGGTTACACCATTGCTTGAATTTGATGGTGTAGTTTGTGACCAACATTTTTAATATTAAATTCAGGAAGTCGAGGTATGCAAAGATTAGTAGCTGCATTTGTTTTTGGAAGATACTGCAGGACTCAGTAACTGTACAATGTGTATGTTGGTGATGGGGTTGCAGTAACATTGGTCGAAGAATTTGAAGCAGTGTATGGTAAAGATGGCCATTGGCATAAGCTGTCATTCAATTTCGTGCACAAGGGTATGAGAAAATTTTCTTTTGTCGGTACGAGTGTCAGGGATTGGAATGAATTACCAAGGTCAGTGATGAATAATTTATCAAAAACGCCTAAGGAATTTGAAATTAAAATTTGAAAATGGCATAAGTTGATGAGTAGAGGAATTTATCACACAAATTATAAGATAGGCGTAAAAACAATAAGAAGACGAAACGGTTAATTGGATGGTTGGAAAAATTGCAGCCGAAGCGTGCGCTCCATCGCAGTTAAATTCGGTTAATTTCAATTCAACAATTACAAGAAATACTGTAAATGTGATGTTGAGGGGTCTAGCTCCAGTAGCAGAGTGGAGAGCAGACAGACATGTTCCCAGAAATGCTCAACCGTCTGTTCCCCACCGCAGTCACCATATAGGAATCCTTTAAGCCACAACGGTTCAACGTTGCACAGCACAAAGACCTGCCCTGAAGTGGTTTAGTTGGCTGCAAGTACTTTCTAGTAGTTTTTGTGTATTATCGGTGACCAGGTATCCTTTCCCGCCACTTTCTACTGGCACTGTCGACTCCATTCCATAGCAGCATTAAAGTGAGAGGCTAGCTGTGTAGCCAGAGCAACAAAACTTCTTTTTTTTTTTTTTTTACTTGAGGCTTGCTGATGGATGATTTTGCATGTCAACCCATAAAGGGACTTTTGACTCCTCTTTTACCTTCCACCATTGATGAACTAAAGCTGCTTGGCGTCTGATATTTAGTGTTTCTTATCACGTAATTACGTTATTAATGAATCGGTCTCTGCATACAGCTGACCACAAACGATGCGTGATCATTAACTCGGTAAACTAATTGAATTAAGCTACCAATAATAAGAATAATAAACATCCACGAATGGCATCAGAAATGTGTCCACTCTCACGAACATATAATAAATAAACATTCTTGTTTTCTATGTTTAAGTCTATTACTTCACATATTAAGAAATTGACCAGGTCTGAAATTTTAAGGTACGAATATTCACAAAGATATCGTCTATTGTACCCTTCAGTGCATTTTAGAAAACTTTCCTTTACTATTCATAATAAATAGCGAGACCAGTGAGTGTGCCGTCACGCTTGAGTCTGCGATTCTTGATGACTTCGGTTCAAATCCATCCAAATTTCGGTTTCCCATCATTTTCCGAAATTATTCCAGTCTAATGTTGGGATGATTTATTCGCAGAGTCATGGACGCATAATTTCCTATTCTTTACCCTCTGTCCTCTCAGTCTTGTATTTTGAAGAGGCGTTAAGTCGTAAGAAAATACAATCCAAATACTTTTTTCCGTGACATAGTCATAGATCTTTTGTTTCGTAGTAACAACTGAAATTGGGTATCACACAATATAGTTACCACGTTTTCTCCCAATCGAGTTCATCTCTACCCGCTTCTTGTTGCTATCTAGCAATTCTTTTACACTGTAATTATTAATTTCTGATAATAACAAAAAAATCTAAACGATTGATATCTGCACCTCAAATGCAGTACACCTTACAGAATATATATAATATTTGTTCTAGGTTATTTATTTGAATAACTTTCGGAAGTATCTTAAAATTTTCTTTCGTTCTAGCTTCTATCTCAGCATATTTGTAGTATTTTATTCGAAGGATTATTCACTGTTTGTAGTTTGTTATACACCAGAATCGTTTTATATCACTGTAACCTTGATTAAATGTCTAGTTATCCTAAAAATTAATGATTTTACGAACATGGCTTATTAAAGATGAATTATCTTTAATTTGTTTTTATTGGGAAAAAATACTTTACTATTTTAAACAGAATTGTTGTGTTGTGAAGGTTGTTACGTAAAATTGGCCCAGAAACAATATATTATATTTTTACAAAGTACATTTATAGGTGAATATAGACGAATGAAGATTGAGGAAACATAAAAGATTGCAGATAAAATGTAACATTCTTGGCATTTCATGATATAATTAATTATCTCAATAAGGGTCTGGTAGGGCAAGGAAATAACTCATTAAACATAACAAATACGAATTTCCAGACTCCATAAGTCTATTGGCAACGATAAGATGAGACTCTTAATGCAATTTACAGTAAAGAAATTTTCCAACTAAAAAAAAGAAGGAACGAAGCTGTGTGTTATCCTGAAAAATGTATAGACTTACTAGTAAATAACACGATAGTGTGTTAAAAGCATATTGTTTAACATAAAAAAACATAAAAAGAAAATTATTAACATTATACTGAAGTATTTATCAGACATTAGTAGGAAAAAAAATCTATACCGTAGCCATTAAAGAAAATCTAAGAGAAGTTTGATAGTTAATACGCATTGAAACAGTTTTTCGTTACCATTTGCCCATTTATTATGCATTCTTTCCAATGTTTTACATCATTTTTTAGTGGTTCAGATTTTTAAAATACTCCTACTTTGGACCATTTTAATTTCCAACAGAATCGTATTTAATATATTTTTGTATACCGCTGGATGGAAATTGAATACCGTATTAAATATTATTTTTCTTCTATTCATTATCGCTTTGGAGCATGTGTCGTTTCCAAAATGAAGCAGTGTTACGATGTGACATATAGGCATACTATCGCAACGACGGTCGTACGTTTCAATATAACTAATTACCGCTCGTGTCCGAATGGAGGCAGAACGAGTTAATTCGGATAACAATTAATAGCGTAGATCATTAAATAAGTTGGCCACTGGCCGAGATTGGCTTTGCCTGCTGATGGCCAAGATTCAGCGCCTGTTTGTTTTCCCCTACGCGAATAACGGGGGTCAATTTAGTCATGCAGTCCGATAGGATAGCTCATTTAGCATGTAATTGAACCTCGATTAGGACTAGTTGAAATTTATGGTCGTAAGCTCCGACGATTTAGAAATGCTGTTTGCGTCACGTGAGCGATAATCGCAGCCGATCTTTATGCTGGGCTGAACGACCCCACACAGCGGCGAGACAACAACCGGCGCTTAATCTTCTTGCAGTACTGGCATGAAATTCAATAGTGCGACTATCGATACAGACGATAACTTCTCCTTCATAACGGCAACCTATGCATACGTAGGATACTAGGGACTCATTTGGAATTGTTTTTCAGGCACCAACACACACCAGCCGACATCTTTTTAGCTTTGAAATAAATATTTCAGGATCTCTATTTTGAGAAACGATTCAAATAATTATTTTTCTCATTCTATTTCCGCTTCTTCTACATTCGACTGACCGGTAAGTATATATCTTTTTTCTCACACAAATAATCATCAAGGAATTGACTATAACAAAGAGCCGCTTACAGTCGACTACGCTTTGGCGTTATCTAAACATTGATATATGTGATTTTGAAATAAATAAACCTCAATGTACAGATAACAAAAAGGTTGGTTGGATCCTGCCGAAGGATACTCAATAAGCCAGTGTGACACTGCTAGAACAGCCAGTTCCTTTACTCTGCGTTTTACAATTTAACGTGAGATATGAACCACAGAGTCATCACATATTACGTCGTATTTATCGTAGGTCATGATCATATAAAATTGTTGGCGAACATTGGGATTCGAACGCAAACCTTAATTTCCGGAGCAAGAACGTCAGATAAGGGCTGGAATTTAAAAATATATATATACGATATATATGTGTGTTATACATCTATAGATAGGTATGAGTGGAAAGATACTTATAGAAATATAATTAATTATCATCAGCGCATAATAATATAAATGGCGTGTTTATGCTTACGTGCAAAGGTTGTCCCAACTTCTGACGATACCACTATAATGCTTCAATTATAGTTTTCAGGCAGTTTCGTGTAAGAGCCTAAATGAAATATCGGATGGTCTTACTGCCTAAAACAATGATAAAATAATTCACACATATCTTACGAGCAGAGAAATGTGACGAATTCAGCATTGCGACACTCACTTTCATCCCTCTGTCTCTAATAGTCTCTCTGTCAGGAGAGCTACTGGCCGCAAAAATCGATCCATAGTTGCCGTTACAACAGTAAGTTTGCTCTTTCGTATACGATGTAGTATTTAACAGTGAATTTTTAACTTGATTCGAGTGACAGGCATATATAATCGTTTTATAACTGAAAATTTCGAGAATTTTATATTTTACGATTATCAAGATCACGGTTGGTACTTATTATAGTTTCAAAACATTTTCTTGTATATACACAGTAAGTTGTTCGAACCATTCATTTTCTTTATATATCCCCAGTGTTATGTTCGAAATTCCACTACAATCATTTCTTTCTGAATATATTTTGCCAGTTGGTAGTACTGCTACTGCTAGGCTGCCCAACGCATTTGGTTTTGTTCGCAAGCAGCAGCGGTCTGGAATATGCTATCTCAAAAACCTGTGCAAAGGTCTCATTAATGATTTTTACTGCTTTATTATAGTTTTTTTTTTTACTTTTTGATTATAAGTAAACTGTGTTACTTATATCTTTATTTTATTTAAATATCAATTGTAACTATTGAAAAGGATTAGGTGCCCACAGGCTAATATAGAATCGAAAATTTTGCCCGCAGGCTAACGTAATATTGAATTTGTGGTCCATCCCCAAATTTTTTTGCCTCCTCAACTAGTATTATTAGTCAGGAATGCGCAGCAAAACAGTTGTCTTTTTTTTAATGTTTCATATATTTCAAAATGTCACTATACACGAAAGTAATGAAAACATGAATAAATGTTTGAACACCGTAACAGAAATGAAAACTTTAAAGAATTAAAAGGGCTGTAAGCTTAGTGATTTTTGTATTAATAAAAGTTATTTTATTGGAGTTCTTGCTGATTATTGTTCGATAATGTAAGGATGGTCCAGTTTTTCGTTTTGGATGCCGTTACATCTATTAGATCGTATCGCTGTGGCAATTTATTCATTCCTGGTATATTACCTTTATATGGATTTCACTAGAGTTCAGCGTAATAACTTCTGCAACACACAACGTTTCAGCAGCTTCAGGTGAAGCACCCGAATAAATTATTGGGCTGAACACCCTTGAAAACTATGTACTTTCTTTTATTATTGCTGATATCTTAAATGCTTAAAAATGATTGTAAATATTACTTATAATATCTGGATTTCTAATTATCTTTGTTGAATAGTTTGTTCCTGAAACAAAATTCCGGTATGCAAATTGATTAGTAATTATCATTTAATTTTGTACAATCGTGTATTGTTTATTAGAAAATTAACGAATATATTAATACAAAATTATTTTGGATTTTGGGAAAATTAATGAAAACTATTACAGAATCGGAGATGTTAATTTTAAAATATTGTTAACTTTAGATTTTTTAACAAATTTTTAGTCGTTCACGTCAATCAGTTTTTTTTTTTTTTTTTTTACTATTTATGAAGCTCGTTCTTTTATCTGTATCTACCCTCAGTGCCCTTCAAAAATGACGGCTTTAACGAAGTGTACTGCCAAGCCTTTTCTTCACTGTTGCGTAATTGTATTGAGTAATTAAAAGTAAAACACTCATAACCTCTACTATGCAGTAACATCTCAGACCTGGGATAAACCAGCAACGAAGGTGTCAGCACTACCAACATGGCTAAACAACGATTTAACTTAGTCTTTTCTTAGTATTGATCACAAAGTTATTCAGTTGGTTCATCATAATGTGAATATAACTATTTGGTAAAGGGAAAGTCTGAGAGAATTTGGGTTACATATCCATAGCTGACCCATTATCTGATTTCCATTTGAAGAAAAAAAAAAAAGGTTATGTTTTCTAAACAGGTACGGTCACAGCGAAAATTTTATTTCTACTTTGTTTCAAGTGTGGAACGGCACAAAGCTTAACTTAAAAGTTTGAGTGCTGTGATTTCACAGTATGGTATAAAACCCTTTCACTGGCACGTAGTTACATTTAAAAGCACTCAATGCCCATTAGCTAACTATTCTTTGTGACTTTACTCTTTTTAACACTGTTTGCCACGTGCAGCCCCAATGCTACGTTCCGTAATTACTTAGCATTAGGCATTAGGAGCGAAATATCCTCTGTGTGTGGCGGCGAAGTATAAAGGGCGGACGCTGCTACAAATGGCTAGCCTGCCACATGCACAGTGGCGCCGCAGGGCTCAGGTGTGCTGCCGCGTTTACACGCCGGCTGACTCGCGCCGGCCCCGAGCTAATCTTCTTCAATTGTTTCCCTTGCATACATTTGAATGTAATTACTCGGTAGGTGGTGTGCAGTGCATCATTAGCCCGCTTATCTGGCCGGCGGCGCTGCGTGGCACCTGTTAGCTGCCCCTGGCCGTATGCTATGCTCGCTCGCCCGCAACGCTCGACGGCTTGCCGCGTGCCCCCGGGCTGCCTATACAGGATGCCCTGGCCAAATGCGCATCGCGCTGTCTGTGCCCCTGGGCATCCTAACACAGCTCACTGGCTTACCATTCCATAAGCCAAACGGGGTTTTTTTTCAATATACCGCTCCGCTTACAGCGAAATTCTCTAAGCAGTGTCTGGATAAGAGTAATTATGCAGCTATTACATGGGAGTGATAACAGCAAACAGCTTGTGAGGATGTAACAAAGACTGTGAGGGAATTGTTATAGCTAAATATTTGTGTGCAGTAAATTTCTTTGAGTAGGGGAGCTGGTTGACGTGTAGCATGATGTGTGGGAAGATATTGGTGGAATAAATAGGAAAGGTGCATGGAAGCGAACCGATTACCATGAACACAAACTGACATCCGAGTTTAGGCACAACGATGTGGCAAAATATTATTTCTTAGTTAGGGGGGATCAGGGATTAGAATAAATTACCAAGAGAAATTATGAATAACTTACCAAGAACAATAAAAGAATTTAATGTTGAAATAAGTAGAAGATAAAGGAAGGTGAAAAAAGAAAAGGGAAGGGATGTGTGTGTAGTTAAATTGACACCGTAACCAGCACTACATCGCAGTCAAATTAATTTAAGCAAAAATCATCGCTGGAGATTAAGTCAGAGAGTTCATTTCATTGTAGGACGACTGAGTTTTACAAAAATTAATATCATATATGGGAAAGGCAAGAAATAAGGACTTTAATCTGTTAATGTATCAAGTCAATACCCAAATTGTTATAACTACAGCAATTGACCTTTCATTGAAACAATGGCTATTTCTCCATCACGTTTCATTGGTAAACCGTAAAGCTTTACCTGCTATATCGTATGCCGTAGGTACACTAGGCATCCAGATATTTCCTACGTTCTCAAGAGGTCACTCCACATAAAAACAGAGATGATACGTTCACATAAACTATATCCGAGTTCCTTTCTATTGTTCGGTCATAATTGTGTCCCAGATATAAACTTCTCGTCGTTGACGATCCATAAATCCCGATTTAAAAAATCAAGAAGAAATTTCTAAGATTGAATGTAACCTTTTATTCTTCAAACTTGGCCGTTTCTTCGTATGTGATGTAAATCGTGATAAGGAATTTTTTGTTGTTATCGACATGTATGTTGGAAATAAAATTTATTTGTGTCGCAACCACATACTTAAAAGAGGGATTTGTCAGTTTATTGACAATTTCTCATGTTTTATGACACACTTAGAAAATTATTCTGCCATTTCGTTTCTCTGTTCTGCTTTCTCCGATAGTAGCGAAAAGTAGTTCATGCCAAAAATGTTTAGTTCATGCCAGCGAAGTCACAAGTTTCATCGTACTTTTGTAACATTAATTATTTAATTATTACTGATTTAAAATGGTTGCTTCATTTTATTCTATCACACAACATTATGCTCTTGATATGAGCTGAGAGTTTTTCATTTCAGATGCTTGTTTATGATTAAAGTAGGACGGCTCAGTAAATTTCGTCCATTTATCGACCTAATTATTATAGACTATAAAATACTTGATACAAATTGTGTGTTTTAGTTTCATTAAGAAACTAGATTTACATCTGGAAAAATATCCGTACAAAACATTGAAAAATTCCCTTCTGTGCATACTAACTCGTCTTTTGGAATAAATACACGCCTTCTAGCAACAAATTAATCTGGATCTTAAATTAAACTTTATTACAGTTTTTAAGGAACTGGCAGGAAATATAATAGAAAATGCAAATTGTTTCATTATTTGCGATAATTGTGATTAATACAAATGCTAAAAACATTGTGTTAGTGTGTAATTGACAGGAAAGAAGTGGGAAGTGGAAAACCCGATAGCAAGGAGATGTGAAAAAAGGTTGCAGTGAGAGATGAGCCGTAAAATGAAGCACTGTTGAGCCCTTGTGATTTTAAGTTATCCGAAAGTTGGATATAATAAATGTTGTAAAAGTTGCGGTTCAGAATAGTTACAGAATTATTTATCACGATATACTGAATGCTGTTTAATGTATGGATGGATTAAAAATGAATATGTGATCAAATCAACTGCGGAGTAATTAATATTGCTCATAATTGCTGAATGAAAAGAGAGAAAATTCATATTTCCTTTACATGTCATAAGAAGCATAACTTATAAAATGTTTATAACGGAAAAGCTTTATTCAGACGTCGTCTAAAATACAATAGAGGACGCAGAATGTATTCCTTCTGCTACAAAGAACCAAAGAAACTGATATGGATGAAAGTAGAATAGATCGTTATTGCAAGGAGCTTTGGGTTAGTATAGGAATTTGCATGTGATTAAATAAAGTTATTAGAGATTGAGTAAAAGAAACAGCTTCTAGCTAACGTAAATCGTTATAGGTCTTTGTCTTAAGTAAAACCTATACAATGCTGCAATAAATTTTCGTGTAGTCAGAACAGAGACCACAAAAAATTTTGAAATACTCTAGAGCGAACCTCTAAATCTCTTCGCAGTTCGTGTGAGGACGAATTTAACTCTCAGTCTGTTTATACTGACGAGTGTTATTGTAAGTGACTGTTATTCCTCTGTTGCTATCTTTTGGAGCCCTGATGTGATGTTGGTAAGGAAATGCTTTTTCAGCATATTTATTTTTCCGTAATATAATTTTGTGAGACGCTTTAAGGGGTGCTCGTAAATAAACATTTACAGGAAATGCTTTTACTGGAAAGTATAGTATTCAGTTGTAATATATATATTTTTAAATTGTTTTCTTAAGTCCACATTATAAAGCAATATTAATTATTCGGTAACTAAGTGCTCACATTTCTTTCCCTAAACATAAACATTTACGGATAAATGAACTGTTATTGAGATATCGTAAATACTCAACAGTTTTCTACAAGTCAAAACTCATAATATTAGCAAGATGGCAAAAAAATATGGTACATACAATTTTAATTATTCTAAATCGAGTGTAGCATCTCTGTTCTCCAGATGATTACTTCTTGCGACGTGCAATAATTCATAACCCATATTTTATGAAAAGAGTTATAATACTCATTAATTGTTATTATTATAGTAACAAACATGGGAGCAGTGTACCTAACCCTTTTCACATTCGGAACTCTTCAGTGACAAGCGTTACGAAACATACGCTGACTTTCACTTTCGAGTGTAGTGAAATACTTCTTCCACCAACCTATTTGAGTCGGAAGAACAGAAAAGATAAAATTAGAGAAATAAGGTGCCGGACTGATTCTTATATGAATTATTTTTTCCCTCGTACCATTAGGGATTGGAATGCACAGGAAAGCGATTAGCTTTGGTGCTGAGCACCCTCTGCCACCCACAATTTTGTGAATTGCAGAGTATATATGTAGATGTAGACATTTCACGTATCTACATAAAACAGCATATCATCCTATGACATTGACATACTTTCTCTTCAATTTGCTGTAGGCTGTAGTTGTATTTTTGGCTGCAGTGACCGATTAAATGTATATAAATTGTATTAATAATACTAACACGAATTACATTAAAATTTCATACCTAAAATATTTCTTATAAGAGTATTATTGATTATCTCCATTGGCTCCATACGTTTTCAAGATTGTAATGATATTAGCGAATATCATTATAGTGAACTTTTCCTATAGATTGCGACCTGAAGCTGAGTAGCGCCAGGACATGGTCAAGGAAGACACACTTCTTTGATTATTCTTCACGTCAAGGAAAAAACTGAAACAGTTAGCTGAAATTAACAACTTCACAGTTTTAAAATTGCTTAGTTGTGGAGGTCGCTAGAAAGACAAAAGATTCGAGTCTCTTACATTATTACTTGATATTTCGAAAAATTTTACTACGCAATCCTGTATTGTTTGTGCAAATGACTTACTAAAATAATTGAAATGCTAGTTGACTATCGGTGTGAAGATGTTGACACCTCTAGCAATCAACCTTCTTGTACTGGACGATCATTTTCATTTTGTTTAGCACTTTTATAATTTCCATCACTTAATTAAATACTGTTCGTAGAATACCACACAAAATAATTTCGTACTAGATAAGTATTACTTAAGGTAGGATAACGTTTATTTCAAAGCAATCATAAATTTTTTAAAAATATTTTGCCTTGATTAATTGAATTTTATATTTTTGAAATGTTGTTTACAAAACATTTCCAACCACCTGCAGATAAATTAAAATATCAAGCATTTTTCTGATATTTTCCACTACTGTTTTGTGTACTGTAAACAAATTAACGACAAAAAATTCTCGATTCCAGCAGCATAAAATAAAAGTTGTTATTATGAAGTAATTAATTGCGGTAGAATTAAATATTTTAAGCGAAAGGTCAGAAAACTGAAAACTCTTGCTCAGCAAATATTGCCTTTGGCGCAACGAAATTCCTATTCCGCAACTGACATTGAGGTAGTTCATCTTCTATCCACTGATTTGTTTAACTGTTTTCTACAAAATTTTTCAAGAAGGGCGGTCGACGGGCTTTACAATTCACAAATCCGCTGTAGAATTGTAAGAAGTGTCTTCTTCTTCTCCCACATCACCTTTTCTCAATATTGGAGGGTCGGCAGCGTTGATGAGTTTCTTAAACTTTATTCGGTGTACAGTGTCTTCTTTCAACCCTTTTTTGGTAAGGAGAAGACGACTGAAGATCACCGAGCAAGGTGCAGTTATTGTTTTCATGCACGAATACTCTGTCTGTTTTATGAGAACCTAATACATTGCCAAAGTAATGAAAAAAAAATAAAAAAAACTAGTTCTTAAGTAGATCCTTCAGTCTTATTCTTTGTCTCCCACTGGATCTCCTTCGTCCCATAGCCAACGCTTTCGAGATAGGGTCTTCCTCACCTCTTTGCATGAACTTCCGAAACACCTTAATCTTTCCTCTCTAGTGATTTCACATAAGCTATTTTCTTTACCCCTCCTTTCTAAGTCTTCCCTTTAGAGAAATACCCAATAGTGACATTAGAATCCTCACTTCCGTCGTCTCCAGCGTGCTCTCCGTAAAAAAAAAAACTTCAACTAACTGCTGTACTCGAGCTAGTATGAATATATAACTTCCCGCTATTTTCTCTTTGTTACTTCTATGCTTTTTTCAGATTAAATACTTCTAAAATATGTGTCTAATCTAATACATATGCGGTTGCATATTATTATCAAAGTTTGTAACTTTTCCACTATCTCTTTCGGTTTGGTACTACTCGTCTGAGAGGTTTTGTTCTGAGGTAAGGCTGCAATACCGGTAGGGGCGGGAATGTGACTGCGAGAAGTGGCAAACTCGTTGCCAAAACACTTGCTGTGATGGCTTCTCCGTAACGGCAGGTTAAGAGGCAGGCCCTTCTGAGCCCCTATCGGCTATACCCGGAGATGGGCAATTCTCAAGCAGTTTCCCGCAATCACATCCCGCGCCGGCCAGCCATGCCTAATGGAACGGCTAACGTCTGGCGAGGACCCAATGGGACACTCACCTAATCGAACTGTCGAGTTGATTGAACTACAGCGCAAAAGGTTAAAAAAACAACCCTAATGTCTCAGTATACCAACAGGATAATTGCACCTACTGCAGTATCAGTTTCTAGGCCTCGGTGCCTGAGGTTTGACAATAGGCACCAGTACCACAATGTTGAAGAGCTTTCGCAAGATTTTTCTTATTTTGTTTTCAAGTCAGATCGCAATTGAATCATTCAATGAAATTTCATTGCGTAAAATTCAGTATTCCTATAGCCATCCGTTACAACTTAACGAAAAATATCATGCATTGAGTCTTTAAAACAGATAAGTGGTATTTTAACAACAATATTCAAGTAGACAAGTAACGAAATAAAGGCCTCAATGACAATACACGGAACTAAAATGCAAATGAAATCATGTCCTTAGGAATACCGTGTAGTCACTATCGTGGATTACAAACTTCAAGGAAACTGCTCTTCGACCATACATGAATTTGGGAAAAACCTACACTAATATTATAAAAGTAAAAGTTACTCATTTGTTATATTTTCACTACTAGGCGGCTAGTGAAATCAAGGAAATCCTATGCGTCATTAGGAAGGACATAGGATACTTTTTTCGCGAAAAATATATTTTGTCGTCAAATTTTGAAAACTAACCAAACGGTGACAGCCAAACAGCGTGTGTAAGTTTCTATAATATTATATCTGTCACTTAGGCTTCTTTTTTCTCGCAGTCAGTTTGTGTATGATCTGTTCATACATTTCACGCACTGCTAGGAGGGCGAAATTGCCTTCCTACCTATCATTCCGGAGGAAGGAGGTCAAACCCCGTTCGGGCCATCCTGACTGGGGTTTTCCGTGGTTTTCCTCAGTCCCTTAAAGCGAATGCTGGGATGGTTCCCTACAAGGCCACGGCCAAATTCCATCCCCCTTCCCTCCTCGTAAGTTACTGTCCAGCAGCCCACCTCCCGGCCTTCAGCTGCAAGTAATAATAATAATAAAAAAACGCGATTGTGTAACGGAACTCGCCTACAAATAACAAAGCTAAAATAATAAAAGCAATGTAACAAATGCTGTGGTAATGACTGGAATGCCAAAAAGTTCAGATTTGTGTTGATTCCTCGAATCCAAATAACTCTGACAAACCTAACATTCCAAATTAAAAGAATACAGTCTCCATTAAAATGAGCCTTTTCGTTCATCGTCATCTAGGACAGCTTCCAGCCACTGACTGGGTCTGCTGGGAACAAAAGTATCGCCAGCGCTAGCTTTCTAATCACCATCTGTCTTCTTCCACCGTCGCCCAATTTCCTCCACACATTTCTTAACGCCTTTAATCCATCTGTCCTTCGGTCTTCCTATAGAGTCTAGGCCTCTTCCCTTTCAGCACCATGTCCAGCATCTTCCTTGGTAACTTCTCCTCTCCCATTCTCTTTACATGCCCGTACCACTGTAACCTAGATTTTTCAATTCTCTGTTGTAGTGGTTCTTCCTTTATCATATACGTGATTCTCTCATTCCTTATTCTGTCTCTTCTTGTTACTCCTACTCCACTCCTCTGAAATTTCATTTCCACAGATTGTATTTTCCCTTTGTCTCTCTCAGACATCACCCACGTTTCCGATCCATACGTTAAAATTGGCACAAAGTATGTTTTATGGATTGCCTATTTACTCTTTTGTGGGACATTCATACTCCATACCAGACTTCTAATACTCTTAAAAAAAAATCCATCTGAACATCTTCCTGTTTCGTTTATCTCCATCATGTTTCCTTCATTTTCTTCAATACAGCTTCCCAAATATTTGTAACATTCCACTCTATTTATTTGCTCTCCTCCAAGTGATATGCCTATGTACGTTCTGTCCTTCTTTCTTGTAGTTATAACGACTTCATTTTTTCTTGCAGAGAACTTCAAATCATAAGCTAGAACTACTCTCTTTCACACATCCAGCTGATCCTGCACCTCTCTTTGATCCTCTCCCCAAACTAATAGGTCATCCGCAAATACAATTGCTTTTTATTTTTCTAATGCTCTGCACCACCTTCTTCAATATTTCATCCATAGCTACAATAAATAACAGGGGTGATACGGCACTTCCTTGTTTTAGAACATTTTTCAAATGGAACCATCCGGTCTTATCCCTTCCCACTTTGACACAGCACTTATTACCCACCATACATATCCTTCACTCTTTCCACTATCTCCACCAAAAACGTTTCCTATTAGGAAAGGACATACGATACTTTTTTAGTGAAAAATATCATATTTTGGCGTCAAATTTTGAAAACTAATCGAACGGTGAAAGACAGCCGAACAGCATGTGTAAGTTTGTATAATATTTATATCTGTCACTCAGGCTTTGTTTTTCTCGTAGTCAGTTTGTGAATGATTTGATCATAAATTTCACGTACAGACACCGCGATTGTGCAACGGAACTCGCTTACAAATAACAAAGCTAAAATAATTAAAGCAATTTAATAAAAGCTGTGATAATGACTGTAATGGAAAAAAGTTCAGATTTGTGTTGATTCCTCGAATCCAAATAACTCTGACACACCTAACATTCCAGTTTAAAAGAATACAGTCTCCACTAAAATTAGCCTTTGCCATGATTGTCAATAAAGCCCAGGGACAGACAGTGAAAATTGCTGGGGTGCTCTTAGAAAATGTTTTTCCCAATGGCAATAATATGAAGCTAGCTCACGGTTTCAATCTCCTAAATGCTAGTTATCTGAGCAAAACTAAAAAATGTTGTGTACAAAATGTTATTGTTATGGGATGTCTCCAGAACGTGACGTAATTTTAAATCACAAACCAAAATTTTAGGGAGTCCCTCTCCCTCCCCCCCCCCTTTAGTTGTTATTTTTAAACTGGTTGCAAACTGGGTCTCTTCATGAGACAGTTTCAGTGACTTCCGCGTCATATCAACCAGACTTCGTAATTTTTGGTACACCTTATAGGCCTACGTACCTTACATCTTTCCACGAGTATATCCAATTCAGTCATTAAAATTCTGAGTCCACGAATACGAAATCGCTGGTAGTAGTATAAATCCAGCTTTTTTCGTATTAATGTCGAAACTTAATTTTATGGTTGCTTTGTTTTTTTTCGGTGACTCGGAAGGCTCTCACTTGTCGGCACCGTTCTTAGTGTTTGTGATTTCAGCGCCACACTCTGAAACAGAAGAGCAAACGGCGGCCAAGTCGTTCTCGGGCATTATGTGTGCGGAGCGCTGTTTGAAGAGCCCCCAGGCCTCGGCAGGTCGCTCGTGTGTAAAATGGCTCTGGTCGGCCCAGGAGATCAATCCCGTATTTGCACAGCCCGCTGCCCGCAGCGGGAGACCTGTCAGTTACTCCACGAGCTGCGTGGCGGACACTTCTTTCGCTTCTTACAGAGGCGCATTGGCCATCACTACTGTGCGCATGGACAAGTATTTACAGACATACGTTACGTCTCCCTTGAAATACCTATACTGAAGTAAGAAGAAAACAACATCTAGGTAGATACATACGAAAAATATATCCTTTAGAAAAGTTACCTACTTTTCTTTTTCATAGTGGAGTTGTATTGGGAAACCACATATAACCTAAATCTGCTCGGCCGAAGCAGGTATCAAACCAGTGGCCAGCAGAATACCAGTCTAGAGCGTAGTAAACTATAAACTGATAAACAAGATCGCATTGCTGATCCATAAAGACGGGAAAATATTTCGATATGTTTCTGCGAAACAGTACTTATAGCTCGTGTATGAGCGAGGTCATTGTGGCGCCTAAGATGAAGGTATATAATTATGAGAGAACTTGAATCTATACCATTCTGAAAATCCGTAACTTTTTTCTGTTCTTTATTACAAAGCCGAGATACCTCACGGAATACTTTTCCCCTCCAGTGCACTGGTGAAAAGGTGCCAAGAAAGTTAAAACGAACTTCTACAGATCGATTCGGAAATTAAATTCACACCCTTCGAAATGAAATTAATAAAATCGCAATAATTGAAATTTCGCTTAGAGTTGTAAAGACATCGAAGGTTTGAGCCGAATAGTGTTATAAAATTTGACGTTTCAACGGTGGTCTCTATCAGAATTTTCCATCTCTCCACATCATCAGAAGGTTATGGAATACCCGACGAAACTGCCAAACCCACGAAGACTTAATTTGCATTAATGCACCCTGAAATCCTCTGTTCAAACAGATTTATATATTCCTTAAGTACTTATTATATTCGTAATGTATTGCTAATCAAACCATAAATATATTTTATTAAAATACTGAGATGGTCAATGAAGTCATCAAAGAGAGTCTTTGAACTCATGACGTGTACATATGGAATGTAATGGAAAACAAGTAAATTTTTTAAAAAAAAATCTGTTCTCAGAATTCATAAGTGCTGCAACTAAAATTATAAAGACTAACACTAAAATAAAAAAGCTTTTTTTTGTAAGAAATCTTAAACTAACAGAAAATTATAATGTTTTGTTATTATTTGCTATGAACGTTTCTGCAGTATGAAGTCATGGAAGGATTAAAGAAATAAATTCTGACATTTAATACCTGCATGTTCAGGTGGATAAATGTCTCATCTCACTCAGGTTATCCTGCACAAAAACTAACTGCAACAGCGTTACATCTCCTTGAAACGATCACGCGCTTGTGGCTTAAGGACTTGAGCGTCGATTCTTCTTGTCTGGTACTTTGTGCCAGTGGAATAATTTAGCAGGTAGATTTGGCAGCCATTGTAAATCTTGGTAAGAGAGTACAGTTCGGATGTGGTGGCTTGACAGCTTTCCGATCTGGCAATGAGGCATAGCGGCCCTAACCAGCCAGCTTCCCGCACGGATGAAGACAAATGCGGTGGTTGGGCCCGAGCTCACCTAGTTGAATCTGCGGCTGCTAAACAGGTGAGTTACACGGCCAGTAAAATACATCATCATTACCGTGATGTATCGCTAGGCGGCCAGCTGGAAGCTTTCTGGCTCCGAGCTGAAAATGTGGCGACTTTCACTGCACATACTGCCTGGGTAGTTTTAAAGCAACGGGGTAAAGCATGTCTTGTGTTGAATTTCCCGGTGGCAGGAACTCAGATATTGTTCTCATTTTCAAGGTTATGTTAACGTGTCCGTATTTCAGCCCTTGTCTTTAATTTTACATTGAAATGTACATTCAGTTACTTTGAATCTGAAGAAACTACATTTAAAATTAATCCACCTATTGGCAGAACGACACAAGTGACAAAGACAGATTTACCTTCCATCATCCAATCAGACAACAAAGGTATTCAAAATTCATTGTTGCTATAATGTAGCCAAATGTCACTGATAATGGGTTGTAGTGTCGCTTTCCGATGTTTGAAGTTTATACTCAGGTCTTGGATCTACTTCGGAAGCATAAGCCTCTTGCTGCTATGTATTCTCATTATTTTGAACATTTAAGATGGTAAGAAACTAATGGTGAGAATATCTCTACAATTAAGCATCTTTTTTTTTTATCAGAAAGTAACCTTAATCAATTTCAATGGTTGTGAGAATGCAAGAATATTCTACATTTCTCTTTAAACAAATGTTGTCTCCCACCATATCGGTTTTATGGCAACATAATTTACCCAACTACATTAAACCAGGGTTTCCTGAAGTGTACCATCCCTTGAGCTGGGCTTTTATACCTATTCCAATGCACTGGACATGAACAGAAATTCGTGAACATCTTGCTAACATATCATTTATAGTAATAATACTTATATGCTCTCTGAGAGGAATTCAGAATCCAGATATTGTTTATGAATATTTCAATGAAATATTTCTGAGTTCAAGGGGTTATTCACCTATATTCATTTTCCAGATTTAGATTTTATTTTCTGGGTTGTACAATGTTCATGTATCGCAACTTCAGTAAGAACTTACTTTCCCCTGAGCAATCTTTTCAACAACTTCTGCAACATAATATTTTCCCTACATTTGCTGGGTGGAAAGCAAACCGTGTTAATCTAGTTGTGTCCCTATTACACATACTGACTGTTGCTTTATCTATTCTCTACATTGCTAAATCTGTCAAGAAATTCTACCTTTTTTGTAGCATCAATGCAAGGATATTGCAGAACTTCCAATACAATTGGGAAGATATGAAAATGTTACTAAGACCTAAATATATCCTCAAATGAAAAGAGACAACAGCATTTTCCATTTATGAACCTACAAATAACTTGAACGAAAATAAATGCATATGGAACTGTGCAGTGATTACACAAAATGATGGTCATTGCAGATATCACGCTGTCTTTGGAACATCTACGAATAGCCCGTTTCACCGACTATTCGTTGCTGCTTTGAATTAACAGATCAGCAAATCAATGTTTAGTAGATGCATCACGAGTCGCGTGAAAATCGGGGATTTTTTACTTTTATGTTTTATTCCTCAAAGGTAAAGCATGAGAGTCGGGCTGCTGGAGGGTTTCTGTAACACTTCTCAGCCGACTTAACCTAAAGGGAGGGAAGCGGATGGAATTCGGCCGTGGCCTTTGAAAGGAACAATCCCGACAATCGACTGGGGTGAACTACGGTAAACTGCAATCAGAACTGCTGGACAGGATTTGACCCACGTCCTCCCGAATGTTAGGTAGGAGTGTGAGGTCTCACTTCTCCTACCTCGATCCATTGGAATTTTTTTTTTTTTTTTTTTTTAAAAAGAGTCATTCCATTCAGGGAACCATCCCGGCATGACTGCTGAAAACCACAGTCAGGATGGCAGGACGGGATTTGACCCCTTCCTCCTGAGTGTTAGGTTGTTGGACTAAATTACTTTTCACCTAGCTCGATCCCCATAGAGAGAGGAACGCGTGCGTCCCAGTGAGCAATTTCTGCTTTTAATTTGCAAGCGGTTGTGGTGGAGGTTTTGTCACTGGTCATTTCCTTCAATCTTACATATTAAGTGTCATTACTTGGGATTTGTTTTTTGTTAATCTTTGATTGTTTCAGTTATTAATTAGGATTGACAATGGGCTTTTGTGTTTGTCAAAAGGGGTGTAGTACTGGCCGAGGTTGGCTTTTAGTGGGTTTGTTGAATTTCGTGATGCCATATAGAAAGATTTAGTTATTTCCAGTATTCTTTTGTGGAGCAGCGGGACAACTGCTGCTTCATGCAGGTCAGCTGTCGGAAACCGGGTCTGAGTATGTAGCACTCGCCGAAGCGCTCTGTTTTGCATCGTCTGCAGATGGTTCAGATGGACCTTGGATGCGTACCCCCCACACGAGAAACGCATACTCGATCACCGAACGTATTAGGCTACAGTAAACACTGACGCCGGTGCTGGCTGACAATGAGATATCCCTGTTGAGTATTGGGTATAGCTCCTGTAGCCTAGTTACAACCTTTTGTCGTATCTCCTCGATTTGGTATTTCCATGTTAGACGAGAGTCCAGATTCACGTCGAAGTGTTTAGCTGCGGTCGACCACTCGATGTTTTCACCATTTAGGTGCAATTTAGAGGTACGGTTTTACCGGAAGCCACGCTTTACCAAGCGCCTGGTCAGCTTAAAAGCTTGAGTCTTTGACTTGTTCATGGTTATTCTCTAACGTCTGATCAAAGAATAGGAGAGGAAACTTAAGTTTAAAAATTTAAAATAAATCTTTATCTACTGTAGTTGCGATAACGGTGAAATATTTTATGCTTTATTGTATTAACTTAATTAGAAAAACACTTAGCTATCCCTCAGTAACAAATAGTTATGATCATTAACAGAACATTACGCGTTCCTGGTATTTATCATTAAGTAAGCTATCCATTCCTACTTTACGACTGTTGGGAAATCTATAATTGAATCCTCCATACTGTACTGAAACGTCCACTAAAAATGTCGTAAGAAATAATATATTAGTCACGAAAATAAGGAACTTAAAAGATTCTACCAGATAATTATATAAGTTTTTGGTTTCCGGGGAAGATGTAACTAACCGCTATAAAACAAAAATAGTGTATTATGTCATCCAACTCACCGATTGTTGTAGAAGGTATCACGATGAATCTATTCTTCCAGATGAATAAGTAGTTCCCTGAAAAATCAACTACGAGTATTTTCGAGATATTTTATTCCGGTGGGAGTGGAAAAGCAAGGAGTTTTCTTCTAGGATCTTAAAAGACATAATTAAAAAATCTATACGAATGGAAGTACAACAAGACTTAGCTAAAATCAAAACCTTATGTTCTACTGCCTCTTTGAAGATACGGCATGGCAAAACTTCAAAATATATACGCTCATATTAATGCTAAGTAAGTTTGAGGTTCTATAAAAAAGATAATTTTTCACGTTAGTAAAATTGTCTATGGAATATCGAAAGTGGTGTTAGCAAAATTTGTTGTGGAATATTTTGAAAAAAAAATCGTATTATTCTACTACTGCAGCAGGGATTTATTCTGACATTGACAATTTTTGTAGAACATATATGTATTACCAGAATGAACCGCCACCAAACAACGTCACAACTTTAGTAACATATGTTGCAAGTATTCCAATAAAATAACTACACTGATAAGTGAAGTGAAACTGTTACATTCTCTGATTATGATTCGACTACCTTTTTCTGCTTTTAATGTTATAGTGGATTTAATATAGACTGTGGAAGTATTAAATTCATTCCTTACTTGGATATAGTGCCCACATTATTTCATGATGTCATAGCTTCTTCCAATTAATTATTCACTGAATATTTTGAAAAAAATTAATCTCGTATTCTTCTCAATTGGTGATATGAGCGACCAAATCTTTTAAACATATTTGCCAGACAATTTTGGGTATTTTTTTATGCTAACGTGAAAGAAATATGAGAGACCAGTCATGAGTTAGTAATCTGGTCGTCAAACTATCTCAATCATTTATCTTGTGTATCCACTGACAACAGCGCACATTGAAGAGCACCGCGTTTGGTCCTCGTGCGTATTCTTCCGTTCTGACCGAGACAGGTGGCGTATCCCTAACGAACGGCGCGGTGCAGATGTAATTGCGATTCGATTGGCGCCTAAAATGCCGCGGCTTGCATTCGTAGTCAGAGATGACGTCGGTTAATCGTGTTGGACTCGTGGATTGAAATCAGGACGGCGACTAATTCAATGCTGTGGCAGGCCCCCTATCACGTTCGAGTGTTCATACTGACTGCACTCCTGTCGCGCCGAGCGCTCGGGATAATGATTCTCAACCAGTAGCTCGTAATGGTCGAATTGTCAGTGAAGTGAGGTCCGGGGTTCCTCAGGGAAGCGTGATAGGGCCTCTGTTGTTTCTCATATACATTAATGATTTGTGCGACATAATAAGGGGGATGAAAAGATTATTTGCCGATGATGCTATTATTTATGTGAAATCACAACCCAGGATGACTGCACTTTGTTACAAGACGTAATTATGAAAATAATTGCGTGATGTAAAGATTGGCAGTTGGAGTTAAACGCTTAAAAGTGCCAAGTAATGCATGTAAGTAAAAAGGTGACACCATTTAGCTTTGAATATACTATTAATGGCACTGTCCTTAGAACGGTAGATTCCGCTAAATACCTAGGGGTAACAATTCGTAATAATTTGTCATGGAATGAGCATATCGAGAATGTAATTGGGAAAGCAAATCGTATGCTTAGATTTCTAGGTCGTAATTTAAAACAATGCACTCCGGACGTTAAATCGATTGCATACAAGTCACTATTGCGGCCTCACTTAGAATATTGTTGCTCTGTATGGGGTCCCCATCAAAAGGGATTAATGGAGGCATTAGAGATGGTCCAAAGAAGAGCCGCCCGATTCGTGATATAGTTCTAGGGAAAGCGTAAGTGCGATGTTGAATGAGTTAGGTTGGGAAGACCTGGAGCACCGAAGGCGTTGCTCTCGACAGAAGCTAATTGAAAAATTCTCGACTGATGTATTTCGGAATGACAGTAAACAAATATTGCTACCAGCAACATTCATATCCCGGAATGACCGCGAAAATAGGATAAGAGAAACCAGGGCCAGAACCGATTCATTTCTGTACTCATTTTTTCCACGAGCGATTATGGAGTGGAATAGAAAGTATTTACCGGGCGACTAAACATAAAATCCGACAGGAGTAGCTTTCGATAAAGTACTCCGGCCATCCTGATCTGGGTTTTCTATGGTTTCCCCAGATCGCTCCATGCGAATGCTGGGATGGTTCCTCACAATAGCCCATGGGCGCATCCTGCCATATCCCCTATATCCCTTCCAAACCATTACCTTCCCGGATAGGTGCAATGCACCCTCCGCCACACACTTTTAGTGAATCGCGGAATAATAGTAATAGTAGGAAGAGTAACAGATGGCCTGGTACATCTCACTGCCAGACGTGGGAGTTACTTCGTGAACTCCGCTTAATATATTAAAACACACTCAAGGATTTGACGTTCTCGGTCATTGAGTAATATAATTTCATTTTTATTAAATACGATGACAACGTGCACACACTGGAATTGTTGACCCATTAGTACAAAGATTAAAAATTGCAAGTTTCGATTCGAAATGCATTACTTTCTGGCTAGGCTGCTATCGCTCGCTCACTGTCCAGAAAGCCGTTCAACTACTACTGTTCAGTTGTTGATCAAGTAGTATCGAGATACAAAATTACAAGTTTCCATTTGTAAGAAAATCATTCTGACGAGGATAAAAGATTGGGTTCTTTCGCTCACTTCGCTTCACAGCCGTTCAACAATTGATGTTCAGGTACTGACAGTAGGTTTTCGCCATTCAGACTGCAGCTTTTTTATGTCAATTTGAGAATTTCAGTAAAGGCTTAAGGCCAATAAAATGTTATCCATTGTCATATTAAATTATAACGAACTAAGTGTGATTAATTTTCATCAAAATTGTTGCAATTTTCGTTCTGACCTCGCATTAGGGAACTCCCATCCGGCCATCCAGATTAGGGTTTTCCATGGTTTTCACAGATCACTCCACGCGAATGCCGGTGATCGTTCCTTCAAAAGGCAGTGGCCGAATTTCTTCCCGTTCCTTGCCCCAAGTCCACTCTCACTTCTAATGACCGTTGATGAGGTGTAATGACAGGAAAAGAGACAAATGAAAATTTAGATAATTGTGGCAGCTGCTACTGGCTTCGTCACTAAATACCTTTATTTTAAAAAGTCTTCACTAAAAGCAATTATTAATTGTTAGAAATAATAATTACACAATTAAGAATCATCATATATACTAAACTTCTGAATGAATAAATTCTATTATACAACAATATATCAAGTCGTACGCTATTCGTCATGACGTTTATTAATTAAAAACATGGTTCAAATGAAGGTAAATGGTCATAAGTCACCAATCTGAAGATATGATAACATGAGAGCGATGGAGAAGACAACAGTTATGTGCAGCAATGTGATTCTTATTTTAAATACTGGAAATTATGGATCTGTCTACATGTAAATCGAAAAAGTAAGGATCTCAAGTGTCCCATCAATAAATTGAGGCAGTATATCGTTACGTTTCTATATGGAAAGCCTAATGAACAGAAATAGAACGTCGAATATATGTGAGAATGAACAAATGTTTACTTTTAGTAAAAAATATAAAATATATTTGGAAGAGTTGAGTGAACATATATATCGTAACAACTGTAGCAGACTTCTTCATAGTTCCTTCGTTGAAAGTTATATGTTGGAAAGTTTTAGTTGCATATGTTCCTAAACATACCTGTAGCGATGCCCGAATTCCAACTTCTATTTCAAAATAAATCCGAATAAGAGCATATTGTAGATAGTTTCCAAATCAATGTGGATGGGGTTTCAGGTAATTTATTTTTCTGTGTGGTATGTAAGAACACATTAGAATTTAGTTACACTGTGTGATACGAGTTATACTGCCATTGAAAATATAAATTTATCTTCACGAACAGCGGAGAAACTGTAGGGTTTTATATAATAACTATTTTAAACAAAACATATTTATTTTTAGTACTGTAACTTTAACAGCACTCTGCATATAATCTGAAAAAATAGAAAAAACTTTTCAGCCATTATTATTTTGCCAGATTTTGATCTATAATCTTGTGATTTTCGGAGTCGATATTCTTTCCGTGCATCCAGACATAGAATTGCAACAATTTTTCTTTCTATGTTCTATTGGGTATATTCAATTTTCCTACCCAAACACCCGTCATGTGATCTGGTATCTGGACAGTATCACACTTTGGCGTCTTCCAGGTAATTTTACAACCTGGCGTTTGTAAAAGCTTCTCAGGAACTTGAGTTCTCTCTCCGTATAACAGTCCCACGGTTAACTCAAACTTTTTAAAATCTATCATTTCCAGCGAAAACTATTAGCTGAGAGCGGGCCAGATTAGTCACGATCTCAGTTTTCTGTTGAGAAAGCTGTCTCCTATTCACTTTCTCTGTTCCTACTGTCAAACACCTCCCCCCCCCCCCTCTCCACACCACCACCACCACTACTTACTAATTGGTGATCGCATTGTTCAGAGTACACGGTTAGTTACACTGCCCTCAACGCTGAAGGAAAATCGGTGTCTGAAAGCAAATACAAACCGAGTGTGGTGGATGAGCGGTTAACGCTCTGGCCTCGCATTCGGGTGGACGCCAGTTCGAATCCCCGTCCGGGCATCCAGGGTTGGGTTTTCCATGGTTTCCCCAAATCTTTCCAGGCGAATGCCGGGATACTTCCTTCAAAAGGCCATGGCCGAATTCATTCCCGTTCCTTGTCCCCAGCCCCATCCCGCCTCTAATGACCTCGACGTCGACGAGGCGTAAAACCATAAGCAAAAGAAAAAAAAATACAAAATTACAGCACTGTACTGGAATATTTACATACGTCCCTCATAAACATGGTTCGTTGTAACTAGATAGGTACTTTTTTTCTATTTGATTATGGCAAAAATGAGGATATATTCACATATGTCATACAGATTCAGTGTTTAATCGGAGCAAAAATACAATCTGGCAGAGATATTTTATTACCAAATGTGTATGTCTTCGTTAATGAGAAATCAAGAGTTAAAAATTGTTACACGCTGAGTGAATAATAGTTTTAAAAAAGTCTGTTAAACAATAACGGTCGAATAGCTGAACGCACTAAGGCATTCCACGGCCGTACTAAGGTTACTATCCCCGCTCAAGACTTTTTTCTGCGTGAATACTTTTTGCTATTATTCCCTGCATGTACCATTAAATCTATACTTTCAGAAAAATTTAGGAGACTCCGTTTTATCTCTTCGATATAATGGGTTTCCAATTTGGTTGTGTTGAAGCGAAAAGCTACAGTGACCGCCTTTGTTAATAATAGTGCCTACAATGGTAGACAAAAACCCCAGAGTTACCTGCAGAAAAAAACTATTTATCTGTATTATTGTTGGTGCTTCATTCTTTGCACTAGATTGGATAATTTTCATGTACTTATACCTATCAACTTACTTTTAAGAAGTTTTAATTAAATGTCAGAAGGATTTTAAATAAATAGATAAAAAGCCTTTAGATTTTTAGCCATTCAGCAAACACTCCTTTATGTAGTTATAAGATTTCTAACCATACATCAATGGATAATGCTCTATTTATATGATTATTGAGAAGTACGACAGCACATGACACATAAGCACCAAACACCTATGCCCTCAGCGGAGTCGAACCAGCGACCATTTGTACGCGGAGCTGGCACTCTTGCCCCTACGCTACCAAATACGGGGAAGAGTAGCAGGTAAATATGATATTAATTTTAACAGAAAATCCCTATACAACCATTACATTATTTGCAAATTTAATATGGAGTTCTCAAATAAAAAAAACCTACGAATAAAAACATGTAGACTTCCGCGGTCGTTGACGATGGTATCTTGGTTGTCCGGGTTGAACCGCGTCAATTTATGAAAACCTAACGTTTCGGCCATCATTTTGCGGCCTTCTTCAGAGGACTGTCAAGGGTGGGATCGCTGTCACCTATATATAGCTCCCGGAAAACGCACTAACCGATTGGAGTGACGTTAATCAAGTTACCGCCGCCATCGTGGCCTGTCCGATGGGGGCTTGCAACCGCGTTTTCCTAAGCAAGCATGACCAAGCGTATCAGAGAAGCACTGGAAATTAAAAAGAGACCAGATAATATGAACGTGGACGGCGGACTACAACTTGACCAAATATGGTCGTGCTTGCTTAGGAAAACGCGTGACGCAAGCCCCCATTAGGCTGGCCACGCTGGCGGCGGTAACTTGAGTGACCTCACTCCAAACGGTTAGCGCGCTTTCCGGGAGTTTTATATAGGCGACCGCGATCCCAGCCTTGACAGTCCTCTGACGAAGGTAGCAAAATGATGGCCGAAACGTTAGGTTTTCATAAATTGACGCGGTTCAACATGGACAACCAAGATACTCGTAACATTATTAGATTTTCCTCTAAAGACCACAATGAACCGGCCCTGTCTTGTACACAGGTGGACAGTGAGAATCATGAGAGGGGAAGAAAGACCTGCATCCTGTCAGAATTCAAACCGGATTTGCTATACTGGCGTAATTAACGTATAGGAGGAAGAACTGTGCTCTAACCTGTCTGCGAAACCAGTAACTTCCTGAGTTCTGTGTAGTAAATATATTTTTGTTTGTGAAGCGTGCAGTTTATGTGGCAGAGAAAGGGTACTGACCCAGCATTCAACTTGATGACAGCGGGAACCGCCTAAAAATTGAATAAGGACGGCGGTACAAGGGGCCACGATGAAACCTGGTCCCAGTTTACCTCTCTGATCACATGTGCAGCACCTTAACGCAAGAGCTCCACTGGCGGTACGAAATATTCATATATTAATCATAATTTACAAGTAGATCAAATGAAAATTGTGAATTTCTTTGCACTAGCAGACGAAGTAATGGGCAAAGGCTATAAAAACACAACTTTGTCTATGATAAACTTACGTAGTTTAAAATGGTATGGCATAGGTAATAATAAATCAAGTTATTATTATTATTAATTTATTTGCGATGGAGCACACGCTCCGGCGGCAATTTCCTTAGTTATCTAATTACCCCTGTCTTATTTAATTTTTTTAGTTATCTTACATAGTTTAAGTATTCTTCCCCATCTTCTTTTGCGATTTACAGATTTTAATTTTAAATTCCTTCAGCGTTTTTGGTAAATTTTTCATCATTTCACTCAGTAATTTGTTCCAATCCCTGACACCCTTACGTGCAAAGAAATGTATTTCCATTCCCTTATGCTTGAAATCGAGTGCCAGCTTGTGGTCATGGTCATCTTTCCCCTTCCATGCACTATTCCTAATTCTTCTACCAATATACCTCCAAGCCCCATCACCTGTTATTCTGCCTTGTATCATTTGAAATTCTTGTTACTAAATCAATCACATCGTAAAATTCAAAATTGTTTTCTATATGAAAAAGTATTATACAGCACCAAGTTTGTTTCATGATAACTACCTGAGTTAGGTTTCATTTAAACGGATTTCTTTTCGCGTCATGAAGAAGGCACTGCCGGCTTAAACTCGTAACGAAGTGGACGTCTGCTGGCGATGGCACAGACGAGTTGGGGTGCACCTCGCGAGGTCGCGTCGCAGCAGATTAATGCGCCATTACCAGCTCCGCTGATGGCCACTCGTCACGTGGCACGGACGTCGCATACGTACCGCCTGCAGGCAGCCAAATTATGCTATAAATTTTTCTCCCCGGTTCAGTTCTTTCTCCCTAGTCCCTTTCTGGCTGTACCCTCGACAAAACGCAACCAGAGGAGCAGATTTCCGTCGAAGTAAATATATACCTGGCGCGCATAATAATTAAAAAGTAATACTGTACAAGTTTCGCAGTATAGAAAAACTTTAAATCCTCGATCTTTGCTGCTTCCTTAAGAGTAGGACACAGTTTTTAAAGTGATTCAATCATAACTCTTTTTCATCTCACACACCTCTGTTTTTTTGGTCCATTGTTACAGGGACACAGAGTGGCTTATGGGAACACAAAAACACTAATGATTTGTTTCATGAACTTCTAACAAGGCTCAAGGAACAAAATTAATTTGCGTCATCAATTAATCAACTTTTTTGCGTGTACAAAATTCAATATTGTACAGCGTTTCCTGTACAATCTTCAGTTGTTGAGTTCTTTATGCCCTAAGAACGAATGTCAAGTACACAACCTGCAGTCGCGGCATACTGAATCAAGCGTGCGGCATGGTGGCCCAGTGGTTTTAAGACTTATGACTGGAAATCGAAAGGTCCATGGTTTGAATCTAGGTCTGCGCTGGGATTTTCAAACGCCATTACCCGACCTTCACCTTTATCACACCTTTGGTGGAATTTGAAGTATGGAAGAACGCGTTCGTTGTTTTGAATACAATGTTGAATTGTAGTTCCCCTATTCTTGGTAGGATTACCGTGATAGGCCAGATAGTCACGATGAGAAGCCCATTGCGCGGTGAATCAGAAACTCTGTTACTTGCCTGCTGAACAATCCTTCGAGATCGCCCGGTCAACAATGCGACACGATTATCTGATTTCATTATTGAAACAAGGGCTGACTAACATACAAACATAATCTTCAGTGGGTACATGTGGAATTGCATATTTTAATTATTGATTTCAGTTTGTTGTATTAGTGGCTAATCAAGATGATTTAGAGAAAACTATATGGATATTTATTCCTGTCTGACAGAAAACAATTAACAGTCAGATGCAAAACTGTCTCAAAGTATTTTATTTTTGGTGGATATTTTCGAAAGGCAGAGAAAAAAAATAATAATAATTCAATGGCACATACCCTACAAAAAACAGTTTTTTTAAACGTAATATAAAAAGTATTTAAGGTGAAGACATTATATAGTTTTAATCATTTTGTATCAAATAAGTTCAGAACAACGAAGGAATCAACAATTGTAACAAATATCCTTCATATTTTAAGGAATAACTAATGAAATACAAAATTATTTGTCCTACCAGATAATTTCTGAACCAGTTAAGATTTTGAATAAATCAGTTTTGTTACTATTGGAAATATAAATAAATTTAAGTGTGTATACGCATTGTTTTAGCGAATTATTGCTGAAAATGTACCTCTAGAGGTTTTATAATCCTATCAACAGGTGAAATATGCGTCGAAAAGCAGCATGAAATAATGCAATTTAAGAAATATTGTGAATGTCCATTGAGATGATCTAAGTTGAAGCTGAAAATCCGTAAAATATGCCATCCATTTTAGGCTTACATCTAACGACCGCGAATAATATAGGCACTAATGACAATCATTTAGTGATTTTACCACGTTGTTTTCGAGTTCTCACCAAGTTTATCAGCTGTCCATATTTAGTTTTCTAAACTAATTCGCAAACAGGAACTATCAGAATGTACGGTTCTACATCATTGAAGGGCAATTGCTTGTATCGTTCTCTTTGAATATTAAGCTTTAATATAATTATTAGAACAGCAGCTCGGAATTTATTTAGCTATATTGAAGCTATGTCCTTTGCTCTAAGAGGAAGGCGTTAGTTAATAAACAGATTTATATTATCATTAGTACAACTCATCATAAATGACGGCGTTAAATGTTTACCAGAAGTGATAATGTAATGAAACTGCACATTTTTTAAATTATTCTTCATTATTTTATGTTTTTTTATCAATTCTTTACTGATATGGATGTAACGTGATGATGTCTTTGTGCTGTATTTTATGATACGCTATTGAGATCGCAAACTTTCACACGTACCTTTCGAGTAACTAATAACTACGGTGGTTTCTTGCAGTCTTTCCCAGTGTGGACGATTTCGAATTGCAATTTTGTATCATGACTGTGAGATGGATATTGCGGATGAGAGATAATGGAAGAAAGAGGGTGAAACTGGATGTAAAACCATCCAGGCCTTTTTACACGAAAGATCCCTTATTGACGCCAATTTTATCGTCCCAGCTCAACAAATTATTCAACGTCAACTAAGTCTCATGTGCTCTTTACGTACCCAACGTTAACTATACAACGTACCTTACAACCTCTCTTTCCCTGCCCGCATCTAGTCGTAAGTATGAGTTTTATTACATCTCATGTCATGTCAAAACTTAGTACAGTAAATTACTAAAGACCTCGAGGAAATGGAAATATATAACTTGAGAATTTTATCCTACTAGACTACTGGACTAAAAATAATTTTCGATTTCACCAAATGAATACTTATGAACATCAATTAGAGTTTTTAAACTGCTAGTGTAGTCATTGATAACAGTATTGAATCCTTAAACGAAAGGAAGTGCAGCTCATATCTTTACAAATCTAAAGAAATAGTAAAAAAACACATATTTTGAATCATTATGTATCTCAGTGTATTCAGTCTGGTAGAAAATTACTTGCAGCAAGATTTCTTCTCTTCGTAAAGTTTCTCAAATCTAAAAGTTAATTGGTTTAATATGTTAAAGGTAGTAATCCTTTGTACTATAAAGGAAAAAGGAGAATATCATTATAAAATGCACCTTCTAGTTAGCGTTAATTATTTCCCCTTTCATATCGTATGATGTAATAAAAAAAATTAAACATTCACCAAAAGTAAGAAATTTTTCATGAAGTTTTTAACACAACATTTCATATTACCCAAAATAATAAACGAGAGGTGAATAAATAATGGTCCTTTTAGTATTAACTGGGTTGTCATTCTCAACGCTCCTGCTGTAGGTGTAGTTGCACGTGCATCGCTGGAATTCACGGAAACGGCGTATGTGATGTCGAGGGTCCATCCCGTTTCTGTACTCTCGCACTCAATGATTGTACCAGTTCGTATGCGAACTACAAGTCTTAACGATTATGTTTTCTAACTACTTCATTTTGTCTTCACTAAAAGTATAAATGCTTTGGTCCATTTTCCACAGTCGAGGACCCGAAAGGTGTACATGGTAACAGCGAAGTCGTTCCCTTGGCCACTTGTCGTAATAAAACCGGGCAAGTTCGTGGACGGACAGCGAGGGCCGAGCCCGCCACTGCCCGCCGCTGTTTCGTGTGATTATTTTCCTTTAATTAGCGCACAAAAGCAAGTTTGTTTGCCGGCCGGCCACTGCTCGGGGGGACCGCTGTAATTAAACTACACGCGGGCCCGCGCGATCCGACGCCAACACACCGCCGCGCCGCACAACGTCCGTATTTATGCATCTCGTTACAATGCAGGTAATTATACCATATGATTCCGAAATTACATTTTCCCGTACGTCCCCCCCCCTCCCGGCAACAGGGCCCCCACCCCCTGCCGTCCCACCCGCGTCGCTCCCAGCGTTATTCCCAATTTTATTGTGTATTTATCATAATATTAGAGCTGGCAATTTTGCATGAAACGAACTATTCTGCGAGGCCTACAATGAAGACCATTCCCTGTGAATGAGCAACAATTGACTTATTTCCGACAAAATTAAAAATGAATGGGTTTAGGGGTATGGCTGTTTTATTGTGACTCGTTAGATGGATAGCCTTCGGTGAACAGCACTTTATAAACCCTCCAAAAGCGCATAACATGATTTTTTTAAAAATCTTTTCCATTTTATTCACCGAAACACGTGTATTTAATATTTACATACTCAAAAGACAGAAGACAGACGTAAAACTCAATCAGGCAATACGAATAACAGCGTGATAAATTCGGAGTACAAGCATATAAGACAACACCTTATATCTGGCAGGAACACATTAAATTTTTGAATAGAAGACGTATGCAAGAGAACTGTTTGAATGATCTAAACTAAATATCGTATCTGATAAATTTCTTTCAGTAGGAGAGCGGTTGTATCTGTGGTCGACGTATAGCAGTGATTATCGCTGGAACTGAAATCATAGATTGAATTGCAGAAAAGTTGACGCGGCGTTTGAGACAGCGGTATGATTAAGATGTGAAACTTATTAAAGCAACAAGAAGAAGTGTTAATTTTAACGTATGAAAAATAATCATGTAGTTCAGTCATTATATCAGTAAGAGTTTAAAAGGAATAGTACAAATAAAAAATAGCGATAATTTCATTTTTCCAACAAGTTTACATAGAAGTCATTCACGTAAGTACAATTGGATTATCGTAACTGTATAGTTAGAAACACCCTGTGGATTCGTGTTTACCGTAATACTTCACATGCATCTCTAAAATATCAGAAGTTCTCCTGAAGGTCTGGAATAACAGTCAGTAGAAATCCAGCAAATCATGCATTGAAAAATCAAGGAAAGCGCCATCTTGAAATGCATTCAACCTTGTAAGGTCATCTTTCAACCTCAAATGGTATTCTTAACTCAGTGATTCGTAGTCAATAAACATCCAGTTGAAAACCCTTCCAAGCGGATACGAGGATTCCGTCATTCTAGGCGTCAGTGGAGAATCATCAAGCGAATTCGAACGGTACAAGGCAAATGCGGTTAGTTGCTTATTACGCAAATGGGGCTGGGCTAGTATTGCAATTGTCACTGCGGAACCACCTCACAGACAATCCATCATATCGTTTTTGACTCTCTTCGAGCTCACAAAGAAACAATAATGAACACTACCAATGTATTGGTTAAAGCAATTGAATGGATTTAAGCAGTAGATTTAGAGATATAAAATCATTCGAGCTTGTGATGTGCATAATTTTTCATGCATTTTTGTATATTCTGTAAAATATGTACACTCATCATACGATAAATAAATAAACGACAATAGTTGACCATCTTCACAATAAAGTAAATGTGAAAATGTAGGATATAGCGGCTGATTAACCTTGCTTCACTAAATATTATCTTACCAACCTTTTTTTATTTCAAGAATCAATTTACCTTCCATTTATTTGAACAATGAATTCACATCGTACACCTAATTTTAGTTGAAAATCTGTATATAAGTATTTTTTAAAAGCCATCCACTTTGAATAACCATTGAAAGAAACTGCCAAAATCTTCTTCACCGAATAAGAAATGCACTTCTGAATAGGAAATTCTGCAAATGTCAGCTGGAAATGTCTAAAATTTTATGCTAAGAATTTCAAATGTAAGAAAAAAGTTGTTAAATATTATTCGTGAAATGTAAACTGCTCTTCATAAACAAATTACGCGTCCTCGATCAGCAGTATGTTTCTGATACGCAGTGAGAGGCTGATGATTATTGTAGAGTACACAATCCAATGTTCCCGAGAAGACCACATCCCACACAAATATCCATTTAACATATGTTGTCCTCTTCTCTATCCGCACACATTCCATTCGGTTAAAATTCCGATCACACAATTAGTTCTTCTGTATTAGAATTAGAAATAAAGTCCCTGAATATATTTCCTAAGTGCTTTGTCGTTTAGTAACTTCGGATTCACAAAACAATATAAACGTCTTGTTGCATTACGTGTTTCTTTTTCCGACATGATGTAAAACTTTTTGATATTAACAGAAACGAAGAGGGTTGAAATGTGACCACGACAAAATTTTTAAGAACTTGGTACTATGTTCATTAAAATCAGTGTTTTTACAATCAATAAACGATAATAATAGTTGGAAAAAACACTAGAAAGTTTTTGATGGCTGGAATACACTGAGAATGGTCACTGCTCACTGCTGAAATTATACAACGTTCATCACAGTGAATAAATCACTTGGATATTCCCTATTGAGTTTAGTTATGAAACGATATTAATGAACTCTGACTTAAATAAAGATAACATTTAAAATACAGTAATTAGAACTATTTTTCAACAGCAATAGCCTCCACTGTTTCAAGTTTTTAAAGTATCTTTTAATTAAATACGTAATTTGAGAAATAAAATAGTCTTATAAACAACTGCAGAAATGTCGTATCGAAGAATGTTAAATATTTTCTTAATAGTTCAGTATGATTACTTACTCATCTAAAACAGGGGTAAAATATCTACACCGTTAAATAGTTTATTGAATTTTTAAACTGTTGCAAGTACTTAACGATATACTGGTTATTGCGTGTTTATAGAGATACACATTTTCTTCCTTACATAATTTTAAATAGGCATCCCAGGACAAATTCAGTTACATCATACGCTCTACCTAATTATACCCATCAAATAATTACTTAATGTCTAACTCAAGGCCCTTGTTTCGTCTGAGAAAATAAATGTCCTCCATAGTACAAACCACAACACGAGGGAGAAAAAACGTAGCAAACCTAATTGAGAGATGTCTTCAGGTTGCCTTACTTTAGAAACTGGCTTCATAATATACGCTGAATATCTGTTCCTGCTGTCATATTACATATGCTAGTGATCGAATAGCATTATTACCCAATCCTGCCATACGATGTTTTTGTGTTTTGAGACGTTGTTCGCACTGAAGCATAGTCGCTAATTTATTGGACAGCGACCCTGGCAGGTGGTCCCTGTTCTGCAGCCCTGTGTCGCACGAGACGACCTGCCAAAGCCATTAGCTAAATTGCCCAGCACAGGAAGTCACTGATACAGAGTTTGCCGGGCAGCCTGTCCAATCATACTGTGTCCTAGAACAACAAACATTCTACAGTCAATAATATCTACTCTTTCGTGCTGTCGTAAGATTTCATACTTTTTACAAGTTTCATGATTACTTTCGCTTATCTAAAAACTGATCACGTTTGGCTAACACTTTCCTATGGAGATTGCACTGATGCAAGTGTTATGTGCAAGTAAAGCACAATTTTTCACTCAACTTCCAATAGTATAAATACAAAAAATTTTTTTTAATTTAATATCAGTTTCAATGGTGCACACATGGTCCTTGGTCATGTCCCGACACTTCTCACATTTCCATTAAAAGGTTTTTCACGACCAACCTCATTTTGTACTTGACGAATTTCTACTTAAAAGTATTTAAGCGTTTTTGGTATGCTGCTCATCATTTCCATAGGTAATTTAATCCAGTCCCTGGCCTTTTTTAACTACACAAAAAAAATTAAGAATCCCACGCTCTTTCTCCTGAACTAAAGGGCCACTTTTGTCTATGTACGACTTCTAATCGGTCTACCAATATTTATCCATGCGTCGTTACGATTATAAGCCTTGTACAATCCAAACACTCTCTTCATTCGCAAACTGTCTTCCAATGACTGCCAATTCACCTCTTTTATCATATCCATTTATGATTGCATTCTGCGGCAATTCCACCAAACAAATCTATCTGCCATCCTTTGTACCCCCTCCAATTTCTGACTTTGATACACGAAATGTGGGTACCACACTACTCCACCAAATTCAAGCAGTAGTCTAACGAAAATTTTCTAACCCAAAGCCCTCATTTCCCTGATGCATCCCTCCCCATCACCCTCTCCAGTAAGTGAAGGATCTTGAAACCTCTTCTGCTCAATGTATCCTGCCCAAACGTTTAGTATCAAATTTTAGAGTGTTATGAATCTGAGTGAAATATTAATTCATTGATAAAAGCACAGTTAAAAGAGATATGAAAGAGAGTTGAATACATTTGAAAAGCAATACCATATATGAGACAGAAATATTTTGTTGTACTACAAGGAAGAGAAAATAAGTCATACCTCCTGGCCTTAAGTGTGAGCGGATTATTGACTCCTGCAACAATGTTGTAATTATGATCTTCAGATTAGAGAACATAAAGGGAAACTGAAAAAAATTCAAAATTATGCAAAATATAAATTCAAAGATAAAGAAATCGATTAATATAGTTTAATATGGACACAGCAGAATAGATGGAACTGACAAATAATTGAAGTATTTAACAAAATATTTTGAAGAAGAAACTGATCGACCCAAACTCTTTAACTTAAACAATAAATATTCAGGTTGATTAACTAACATTACTGCAGACAAGTTGTAAATATTGTTTTCACAGAACTATATTACGACTGTTACAAAAATGTCTTCTAAAGCGCGTACTGTATTCTGTTACGATCTACTCTTATCACCCATATCGTAAATTTTTAAGACCAGATGAACATTTACATTAAATTCAAATATCTTATTTATATACATATATATGAGTCGCTTCAAAGAATTTATATCGTTAACCACAGAATTTTCTGTTCTAAAATTTTTACATTTTTAACAAATATTTTTTAGACCTACATTTTAGTTTTTTTTTTTTTTTTTTTTTTTTTTTTTTTTTTTTTTTTTAAATAGTAAAATTGTGGAAAGGAGTGTGAATAGTAAATTGAGGAATTTTATCTTTCTTCCTGACCTCATATTTCACTGCAATCCTGTGACAAGTGTTTCCTCAGTCTGGGTCTTGATGTCGCTACTTGTGGCTGACCGCCGGGTGACTCCAGCTTACGTAGTAGGTCGGCGGGGCGCCTCATTTGCACGTCAGTCGTGGCTGCAGCTATCTCGGCAGTCCTTTCAGACTCACCCTCCTAATGACGACGGGGGCGTCAAGATAAGCCAGGCCAGGCCGCTTGCTTCCCGATTACCCGCCTTCCCATTCAGCGTCTCGCAAATTATAATATCAGTGCAGCGTGAAAAGAAAACCGGGCTTCCATTAAATCCATTACGGTGGCCTGTCGGCGACCTAGAATACCGAAGTTTGGCCGCACTCCATAACAGAATTTTCAGTCACTATAAATTGTTGCTCTTTCCATATTCAAACCACCACAGGGATGTCTTGATTCGCCAGCTAATCTGGAGAAGTGGTTCTACAGCTGGGGAAATACTACTATTACTATTAATAAGTGTGCGTGTAACAAGGCACATTATTTATATCTGGTTGTTAGTGTTAATTACGGTTGTAGTTAAGTGCTCGGTGGACAAAGTGCCATTTATCAGCGGTTCAAGAGAGCATCTACTGAACTGAGAATCGTCATCAACTCAAAATCAGCTAACCTCAGAAAGAGGTAAAACCCGAAGACTCAGTTAACGTTAAAGTCAACAGTTTGTCGTTTCGAAAACTTACGATCACACATCAGTTTGTCGTTTATTCTGCGACACAGTGTGCATTCAATAATATTGGCTCAGTGTTCTCACGTAACGTTTATCCCGTGACACCTTTACATTTGTCCCATGCTCAGCGAACTGATTACACATTAACAAGAAAACACAGTTTAGATTTGATAAATTCAAAGTAGTGGTTCTTACTGTTTATATTATTGGTTAAATAAATATGTTGTTCTTCTCTTTTGAATGTTGTATGCAAGTAATTATGTTACTCAATTCTCTGAAATAGCAAATAATAATAAATATGACTAATTAGTGATCTGGTTATGTTAATTGTAATTTACAAGTGGTGTTACTTGTCATGTACTGTTTGAAACAGAGGTGGCTTTGCCACACAAAGTTGTGAGGAAGTGTAACATTACCACATATTGTCTGAAACCCGTTATTAATACTAGTTATACTAATTCAAGTGACACAAGGTCAGTTTTCATGATGAGTTTTACAAATCTGTCTTTCTGTGTGACAACTTTTGAAGCATAAGTGCGTCAAATACATTACCAAGATCCTTATTTGGAGTGTTTGTGATATAACATGTTTCCTGTGAGTAAGTAAATTTAAACTACTAAATATTCCTTCTTAAAAGTAGATAGCCAACAAATTTTAATTACATTTTTGGACTTTAATGTTTCAGTTATTTTAGGAACAAAATCGAATTTTGGGTACAGTCTTACATACCTCTTCAAGACCGCGTGTAACACATTGTACAAATTTTAGATGTAATGTGCCGAGTGGATTTGACGGAATATGTTTGCAACCTAGTAAATTAATTGGACAAAAAATTATGCAAATTGAAAGACGTAAGGAAGTGAGTGAAAAGGACAATGAATACTACAAATATGATAAAAATAAATCAGGATTCTAGATATCGATTGGTTGAAATTGTTGCAAAAACAGGAAAAATTACTATTCATTGTGTACTTAATAATTTAACAAAATGGTTTATAAAACATACAGTACCAAAATGCCAGATTACAATCACAAATACAAAAGAAAGAATCATATCGCTAAGTAACAGACAACATTACAGTTGAGATTCAAGTTCGTTAGTGATGCAGAATATTTTTTTATTACCACTATGGTACACTCTGACGTTACACATTTATCTATTATGTGGCAAACAATGCTAAATGAATTTTTTTTTGCATTATTAGTGCATCTTTGGATCAGTGGAATACGAAATTTCACTATTATTAAAAAATTCTTTATAAGGTAGATGCAGTGTTATAATGAAATTCAGTAAAGCTATATTTAATTAAATGAACGCAATGTTATATATTCCCTTCCATATTGTTTTAAAAATAAGCCTTGATTTACCAGCTTGATTCGTAACAACTGTTCTTTTTCATGCTCATTAACTTTTGAGGCAAACAGGCAGAAGACAAAAGGAAAAGTTGAACTATATTGATATAAGCACTAAGACAATGGAAGAATATTAGGATAAAAGAGAAACAGAGACCTGAGATTCACATGATTTAGAGTATTATTTGGAGATTTACACTTTATCCAAGTATTTCGTATTGCTGAAGCGGTAGTAGTAGTCAGTTTTTCGTATTATATTCCTGTCACGAAATTCACCACATAAGGTTACTCTATCACGGCAAATAAGGCATTAATCGATTAAATTGTTCAGCGGAAGTCTCCAATCTATAAATGTCACCTTTTTTCATATTCTCCGGATTCAATTGTCCGAATTCAAATAAAATGTTGCGTAATCACTAGATTACTCAAAGTAATCATAATTAGCAACTATTCGTCTGTAGTTAAACGAAATTGGTTTTGTAAAATTGTGCTTGCAAAAATCTTCAGATTTAAAGCTGCGTTTTGCTAGCTTCCTTCATCAGTGTGAATCACTTAGCGTAAAAGAACGTAAATGCAATATTACAAAATGGAACCTTCGAAACGTGTGAAATTGTATGAATCTTGGTTTTAGTACACCAAACAGTAAACGACCACCAACCTCATACACTTATTCTCAGAGGATCTAAGACAAATCCAGAAAGGCGAAAATTGTTAGTACTTCACAGTAATTGACAGATAAGAATTATAGCAGACCGCGGTGGTATATGTGCTACCACGTTTCCTTCAGGTTTTACGTTTCGCCACATGGGCCTAGAGTATAACTGTTTTTTCCGAGTCGAAAGTTATAAGCGGAAATAACTACGACCATCCACCAGTGTACACTGTGTTTATCAGAGAGATACTATCCTGGTCCCTGGACATATTCCACTTGTTATTGGTCAACGGATGTGGTCCAAACATGATGGAGATCCACCTCACTTTGGACTGAGGATTCGTGAGCACCCTGGATAAGACATTCCCTGCAATGTGGACAGACAGAGGAGGTCTTGTTCCGTGGCCAGTTCATTCATCTGATTTCTCTCCATTTGATTTCTTGTGGTGTATCGAGACGCCTGGCGAGACTGAAGAGTATCTCCTGGCAAGAATTCTCACTGGCATTGGCACTTATCAAACGAGACACCGCGCTTACTAAAACGGGTACGAGAGCGACGATGCCATGCCTGTATTGACGCTAGGGGATGCCACTTTAACGACTGTTAAAGTAGCAGCTTATGAAACTGCTACGGGTAAATGGAATTCACTATTACTGTACCGCAGACTTAGGATATACGGCCTCTCTGACATAAAGTCACCGAGCGTGGTGGTGTAACGGTTAGCGTTCTGGCCTCGCATTCGGGAGGACGGCTGTTCGAATCCCCGTCCGGGCATCCAGATTTGGGTTTTCCATGGTTTCCCAAATCACTCCAGGCAAATGCTGGGATGCTTCCTTCAAAAAGGCCATGGCCAAATTCCTTCCCATTCATTGCCCCCCATCCTTTCCCGTCTCTAAAGACCTCGCTGTTAAGAGACATTTAGCAGTTAAAAAAATAATACATAAAGTTATGTGCGCCGTTATTAGTCTATCAGTAAGGGGATATTATCTGACGATATTGGGGAGTATTCAGCGGAAGTTTTGTGCGTAATCATCTGGATTTGGTAGTTGATGCCCTTAGTTTGAGCACTGCATGAGGCTAAGGCAGAACTTGAGAAGATTTTCGCTTATAACTTTCGACTCAGTCATTTCCGGATCAGCGTCCATTACCTCAAATTGACGCATTTACCCTTCTTCATCATCCCTGATAGTTTGTAACATCATCACGTAATCACCCAATATGATGTCAAAAAATCTGTAAGTATTTTAATCGAATACACTGTTTAGTTTAAGAAAAAAGACTGTGCTTAGAAATTACGACATTTATAAATAGACAAGCGTTTTATAATTCAAGAAAATGTTCACGATGAAAGTTTTCAAAAAGGTAAGGAACTATAACCGCAATGGTTTCACGTTCTTTTTGCAGAGCGAGCAGGGTTTCCTTTAAACAGTAGGAACGCTTTGCAGCTGAACTCATATCACTACCTCATCCCGTTTCGCCATTTCTTCCAGTTTCTCTGCGCGGTGGGTATAGCGGGCAAAAGTGCAGCTGATTTCGCTTTCTGCAACAATAACGCTACAATTTCTTCCCGCCCGAGAGACGTATATGAGAAAGTAGTGGAAGGAACAGCGGCGATAACAACACGTGCACGCGAGATCCACAGCTGAGACAGAAGCAATAACAGCCGCAGTTATGAGTGCCAGTAAATAACTGCAATAAAGAGGGAGAGAGGAGGTGGCGCGTCGGGCCCCGTTATCAGCACCGCTGCCCGCTGATATACGGCCTCTGCTGACCACCGAACAATTAAGGTCGTCCAACCGCTGCAGCCGTTCTTCCTAATTTTTCACAGATCAGGTGTTCCCAGAGATATTAAAATTGTGGTCAAGTTCTGCGAGCTCGTTCAAACACTGCACTCGCCTTTTAAATATTGTGGTTAAATTAGTTACTGCAGTACTAGCTTAATTTATACCAAACATGGAGCATAATTTGTTTCTGCTGACTTAAAATGTTGTAATATTACATTACTACGCTCAAGTGAAAATGAAGTAAGTTTGAATATTAATGGATTAAAAAAAAACAATATTACTTCAAGAAAAAAGAATATTTTAATAGATCAGCTCTCAGTATTGAGCTTTTTAAAGGATTAATTTAAAAATAATAAGTTTCTTTATTTAATAACTAGCATTTTTTGGTGCAATAAGAGAAGTAAGTGAATTCTGTTACTTGAGAAGTAAAATTATAACCCAGATTTAGGTTTTCCATGGTTTCCCAAATCACTCCAGCCGGGATGCTTCCTTCAAAAGGCCATGGCCGAATTCCTAACCATTCCTTGCCCCCCATCCTTTCCCGTCTCTAAAGACCTTGCTGTTAGAGAGATATTAAGCAGATAAAAAAAATTACAACCGATTACCAAAGTAGGAATGATGTTAAAAATAGAATAGGCCGAGCGAAAACAATCTTCTTGAAAAGAAAATTTTTTAAGTTTCGAATATTAATCTAAGACACAGATAAAACTTTTTAAAAATCTATGTGTGGGACACAGCACTATGGTAGTGTAACATGGACTTTGGAATACCAGAAAGAAGGAAAACTGAAGCATTTGAAATGTGGTGCTATAAATGGATACTGAAAATTAAGTGGACTGATAAAGTACGAAATTAACGTGTTCTGGAAATGAAGGATGAGGAAAGAAGTTTGTGGACAAGTGTTACAGAAATTTTATGAAATGTAGGGTTGGTTAGTTCGTTAGTAGAAAGGGAAAGAATCCCGCTTCTTCGGTCTCGTGAACCTCGGTGTGCGTAATAGTGCCTTTGGGTTTTGTTTTATTACTAGTAGCGTAATTTAGGATCTTTCTAACTTTTAAGTAAATTAAATTCCACAATCTCGTTATTTTTTATTAGAATGATAATCATAGATGCAGTTGTTTGATTAACATTTTTCTGTGTATTCTAGCATACTACATACTGCAGGGATAAATAACCAAAGTCAAGTAATAAAAAAACCAACAACGTCCTTGACTGTCCTTGGTGGGCATCTCGTAAGGGAGTAATCATCTGAGATACAGTGTTAACCATGGTACCTAGCTGTTCTCCGTACGAATGAATGATCGTTTCACGATGTACATTTTAAGTGACCATAAGATTTTAGAATATGAGAATCCCATGCAAAGTGATTTGGTAGATATGCCCTGACAGAAGACGCTTCCGCTTACACGTTTATAATGGTATAGATTAAATACTAAAACTTGCCCCGTCTGGCCATACGACAGAGGCACGATAAGCCACCGTATGGAAAATAGTTAACTATTCATGTGCATTCTCATAACGTAGACAAATGTGAATAAACTCAGCCTCATCGTATACGTCAGCAAACCAGCAACGTGCCAATTTTCCTCTGTTTAACAGTTGAAGCGCCATCATATACGAAATTGTAAAGACACACTGCATATATATAAATTAAATGGCCAAACTTTGGGAACTTATTTGGGGCTAAAAAATAAGCAAAAAGTTCCAACGAAATTTTTCTCCATTATCATTTCTTACGGAGATAATCGGAAAAACGAAGTTTGAAACGGTAAAGTTCAGTTCGTTTGAATGAATGCTTATTTTTATTTACAATAGATTTAAGTAATTATCTACAAAATACTTAGTAACATAAACGAACCGAGTAACAGTAAAAAAATGCTAATAATTAACAAATCATATTATTTATTACATATTAATAATACAATGTAATTATAAAGGACGAAACAGAAATAAAACAGACTATTCCATTAATGTAGATGTTGTTAAAAGTGTTGTCCTCCCATGGCAATGCAGGCGTTGCTCCGTTGTTGCTGCCAAACATTGCTCTTGGGTGACTCACTGAGCTGCAGCCATGATTCCGTAGCTAAGATGCTGTTTTGTGATTATTGGTACCGAATACACTTCCTGTTGTAAAGTACCCAATCCAAAGAAGTCCAGCGGTGTAAGGTCAGGTGAGCGTGCGCACCACAATACAGGTCCCCCTCGACCAATCCAGCGGCCTGAATAATTTCCATTCAACCATTCACGAGTAACTCTACCATAATGAGCTGAACATCCATCTAATTGGATCCACTTGTTCAATCGTTCATGTAATGTGAACTCCTCAAGATAACCCTGGAGGTCGTTTCTCCAGGAAAGCCGTGAAAGTCTGTGCGCTCAATCTTGTTGGTAAAAAATGTGGTCCTACGAGACGATTATTGTGAATACCAATCCAAACATTAACGAAAAGCTCTTGCTGGTAATTGGTCACCCTAAGTGCTCGTGGATTATGATGAGCCCAGATGCGAAAGTTTCGTTGATTGATACTTCCTCTTCTTGTGAATGTAGCTTCGTCCGTCCACAAGATACACGAGAGAAGTTGATTATCATTCTCACACCTCTGAAGAAATCCATTACAAAAACTTACACGATTCTGTAAATCCTTAGGCAATAATCCATGAAATCTTTGGATACGCATGACGATTATTGCCTCTTAAAGTACGCCAGACCGTTTGACGTGATATCCGTAATGCGGTGACGCTCTCCGAATACTCGTGGCTGGGCGATCATCAAAATGGTGTAGGATACCATTGCCTCTTAGATTATCTCTCCTCACAGCTGCCTGAAATTCATTGCCTTCTCGGTGCAGGCTGGCTGTTCCAATCTCACGAAGTCTACGAAACATTTGATTAAATACCTGGCGATGTGGTACTACCCTACCCGTAAATCGATTCACATACTCTCGTACGGCTGCACGTGCGTTACCGTTGCAAAAACCATACACAAAGACAATATCGGCGTATTCCTGATGAGAAAATGCGCGAGACATTGTGTACAGTGCTCACTCAAAACACATTACTCACTGACTGATGTATGGCGTATCGAATAAACAGACTAATGTGCCGCTTAAGGTTTATTACGTTTATTACGTTCGCCTGTTATGCCGCGGAAGGTCGACATTTCGAATAACATCGTCATTAATTGAATATTAGTTTTCATTTCTGTCTTTTATTTCATTGTTTACTCGGTCTTTTTTTATCCTTGCATGTGTTTGGTTACTTACATTTAATGTCAATCAAAATAAACATTCAGTCAAACGAACTGTACTTGAGTTTACCGTTTCAAACTTCATTTTACCAATTATCTCCGTAACAAATGAAAATGAAGAAAAATTTCGTAGGAAGTTTTTGCTTATTTTTGAGCTCCAAATACTCTCTCAAAGTTTGGCCATTTAATTTTGGGACACCCTATATACCAAGTGAGTTTTTTTATCTTGAGACAACTAAATATCTCGAAAACTACAAATCCGATCAAAAAAAGTGGGTAATAAAAATTGTTCGTCTCGACGGGGGACATCCGATGATACCAAATTTGACTCCCCACCCCCACCCCCTAGGGGTGGGGGAAGGGGGAGAAAAAAAACTTAAATAGGAACCCCCATTTTTTATTGCAGATTCTGATTCCCCGGAAAAAACTACCCCTATTTGACCCCCAATTCGAGTCATTTTTGTCGATAGATGGCGCTGCATTTCTCAGAGTTTTCTCATTACTTGATGTACTTCCATTGCGTTCACATCGTCGCTCATTTCTCAGAGTTTTCTCATTACTTGATGTACTTTCATAGCGTTCATAACATCTCTGATTTATTTACTTCGTTCTGTTGCACGTGTCAATGAGAATGCAGGCTATAACGTTGCAAGAAAAAATTGAAATGGTCTACATTTATGGAGAATGTCGCAAGAATATCGATAATGCTGTTGATCTTTATGCTCATCGTTTTCCAGACCAGCCTCGATCGCGCGCTTCTTTTTACCGTATTATCCAACAGTTCACTCAGGAGGGAAGTGTGCACACAAACAAACGAAAGCGGCGAAGGACGATAGCTGGAGAAAATAACGAAGTTGCAGTTTTAGCTGCAGTGGCTTATAACCCTCACATTAGTACTCGACAAATAAGTCGTGAATCAGGAATTTCTCAGACTACTGTTTGTCAGATTTTGCATCGTAGAAAATACCATCCGTTCCATGTTTCGTTGCATCAAGAACTTCACGGCAATGATTTCGATAATCGATTGACATTTTGCCGATGGTCGCTACAGAAAATACAAGAAGAACCCCATTTCTTTGCTCGAGTACTGTTTTCGGATGAATCCACTTTTACTAACCACGGCACCATTAATCGACACAACATGCATTATTGGAGTGTGGAAAACCCGCATTGGTTACGCCAAGTTGAACATCAGCGTCCGTGGAATGTAAATGTTTGGTGTGGGATAATTGGGGACAAACTTATTGGTCCACATTTTATCCATGGACATTTCAATGGGGAGAAATATCAACAACTCTTAGAGGACGTACTGCCAACATTGCTTGAAGACGTATCCTTAGACGTGCGACAAACAATGTGGTTTCAACATGACGGTTGTCCAGCACATTTTGCTGTAAGATCGCGGGAAGTGTTAGATCGTCTGTACAATCGTCGATGGATCGGAAGAGGAGGTCCAGTGCCGTGGCCTGCAAGATCACCAGATCTCACTTCGCCTGATTTTTTTTTATGGGGATACTTGAAGAATGAAGTTTACAGTGAAGTGCCAACAACGCCTGAAAACATGATTGAACGAATTACCAACGCTTGTCAAAAAATCACGCCGGATATGCTTCTTAGTTGCGTCGAATCATTCCAAGAGCGGGTAAATAAATGCATCGATGTCGGTGGTGATATTTTCGAGCACTTGCTTTAGAATTGTTGTTAGAAACAAACACGTGAGAGGCGAGGGGACTCACCAAAAACAAGCACCCCGATGGTGAGAGGCGAGGGGACTCACCAAAAACAAGCACCCCGATGGTGAGAGGCGAGGGGACTCACCAAAAACAAGCACCCCGATGGTGAGAGGCGAGGGGACTCACCAAAAACAAGCACCCCGATGGTGAGAGGCGAGGGGACTCACCAAAAACAAGCACCCCGATGGTGAGAGGCGAGGGGACTCACCAAAAACAAGCACCCCGATGGTGAGAGGCGAGGGGACTCACCAAAAACAAGCACCCCGATGGTGAGAGGCGAGGGGACTCACCAAAAACAAGCACCCCGATGGTGAGAGGCGAGGGGACTCACCAAAAACAAGCACCCCGATGGTGAGAGGCGAGGGGACTCACCTAAATCTAGCACCCCAAAGGGAACAGAAAATTACTACGTCCACGTCGTTGTTCCTGGGTAACGCAAAAAGTAATGTTTGACTTTCGCTATCTGCTAAAGAATTTGCATCAGTGCATTTTGAAATATTGTCCATTCCCATCCCTCAAGTTTGGAGGTGGGTGGTGTTATTGAATAGTTTTTGAAAAATATCAATCACATTAACTTGTATTTTGCTGATCTGATGTGTATTTCACGAGATATCCTCATTTTTAAATGAATTTTTGCTTATTTTGATTTTTGTCGATTGCAGCGCCATCTATCGACCAAAATGACTCGAATTGGGGGTGAAATAGGGGTAGTTTTTTCCGGGGAATCAGAATCTGCAATAAAAAATGGGGGTTCCTATTTAAGTTTTTTTTCTCCCCCTTCCCCCACCCCTAGGGGGTGGGGGTGGGGAGTCAAATTTGGTATCATCGGATGTCCCCCGTCGAGACGAACAATTTTTATTACCCACTTTTTTTGATCGGATTTGTAGTTTTCGAGATATTTAGTTGTCTCAAGATAAAAAACTCACTTGGTATATATATATATATATATATATATATATAATTACAAAGATAGTATATGAATACAAACTCAAAGGAAGCAGATAAAACACCGGAAAGTTTGTCAATGGGCCTCTAATATCTATGAGAAGAAAGAAAATGTATAAATCAGTAATTTTGGTAGCTAGCCAATAGCTGTCAATTTTGTACAAGAGTCCATAAGTTTTAGGATTTTTTAATATTGTATCCATATACATGTCCTTGTATACTAGTATACCTCCATTTTTCTTCAAATCCAAAAGTTCTAGATGTTTTTTTTCGTCTAAAGTTTCCTTGATTATTTTTTTTATTTGCTTTTGTTTCTTCCCGATCCCACATTTTATTCAGTGTCAGTCATTCTGATCACTGTAGTATCTCGGGGTTTATTTAATGTTTGTAAATTTATTAATTTTTTGCTATTTCGGTTTTGCACGAGTTTATAATCCAATTACATGTTCCTCAATCTTTCATTCGTTATTGTTAATTCCGGTTCAATATTGCAAAACCTAATTCTGTGGAGTTATTTTTTGGAAAGTAGGATACCATTAAATAATAACAATTGGACGAAAAGTAAAATTGAAACTAACGCCTCGTGACCGAAACTACCTAGTACTTTTTGTGGTGTTAAGTTGGCAACAATAGCCCTCTAGCCGCCAATTGAAGCGAGTGGAGCACATGGCCAGGGCCGGACCACTTGCTGGCGAGCGACGTGAGTGACGGCTTTGTGTGGTGTACAGCGAAGAGGCGGGCCCACGCTCCTGTCGCCTCCTTGTGACACCACATCATCCGCTCTGTTCCCATTAGCCTTTGTCGCGTCTCACACTAAATGTTTCCTACAAACAGTAAAGTTTTGTAAGCCATGTTAACTAATCTAATTCATTGATACCGGCATTGTCACCAGGTTTATCGAAATTACCTGGCAATTGCTTTCCGTCAGGCATGCAGTTACTTTTGGTGCATAATGAAAGGTGGAAACAAAAGAACATGAATTTAATTCGATTTTAGTAATGAGTTTTGATTAATTTTATCATTAAAAAGTGCCGCAAGCGTTGGTCCAAAATGTTTAGTCGCCTGATAGTATACCAAAGTTCGGGGTTAAATCACAAATCTCTGGCTACTACGGTAGGAATGAGAGTAATCTGTCGGATGAGGACATTGAACTAAAAGTCGGTGGATGTCTCCGCAAGAGTAGACCTGAATGGTTGAATCATGCTGGTCAGTTTGCAATGTTGGTGACTGATTGGTAATCCACCATTCTCTGAAGGGCGGTCATTCATCTGTGTTGATTGCGATGACACAAAGAATGTCTGGAAATATTCAACGGAAAGTGATTAATCCAATTGTGCGCATCGGAGCGCAATTTGAGTCGAGCTTAAGCCGTGGTGGCTGACGTTTGCATCTAGCTGAGCCAATGACAGCAGAGTCAACTCTGGGGGGATAATGTTATACATCAGGGATGAGTTATCACGTCACAGAATCTAATCATATTTTTTGGAGGCCGAAGGATAGACGGGTTAGTTGTCTGTTGAGTGTCAATAATATTACGGATCTAGAGGACGTTTCATGCGAGAAATTTGTATGTAGTTTGAGAGCTGATAGAAACTTAGCATTAACGTTTAAGATTCTCAATTTATTCTTAGATCTATGTAATGATTGTTGTGGTTATGCACACATTAAAGCAACTTGCCAGATGCAAAACTTATTTCACCTGTTTAAATATTGAATACAATTGTTCCTCTCACTGCTTCATTTCTGAACCTGTCATGGTGTTTCAAGCCTTAAGCTAAGTTAGTGGTGTCAACAGACAGTGGGTCGGCATTGCAGAAAAAGAAAAAACCTGCATGCATTGCAAGCGACTGGTTCTCATCATTCTGGTATTTGATGAGGACCTGATCATTGCATGGTCCAGCACCAAATCTCCACTAGCCCATTCTTTCATCTCTCATGATCAATACGAGTAACACACTGCACATTACAGTTACCTACGCCAATCTTACTTATAGAAGCCAACCTGAAAAACTATTTTACTTTTATTTATAATGAAATATATTTATATATTGCAAATATAAATAAAAAATAATAAAAGATTCGATTAACGTTTTTTTAGTAATGAAAAATAAGTCAACTAAAAGCCTTGAAGTTACTATTATTATCGAGTCATAAACATCTAATACACAACTAAACATTGTACAAGTTAACCACTTTAATCCCATTTCACCCAGACTTAGTAACATCAAGTGCATTCCGTGTTGCATGAAACAGATCTTCTTCATAGCTGAATGGTGGCCACGTAGGACACTGGGGCATATGTTTCTTTGTTTGATCCTCACTACCATCACATTTAATGTTGGTAGGTTGAACATAACTCAATTTTGATAGATTTTCCTTTCACCTACCCACTCTTGTCAACAATCGATTCAAGGATCTAAAGACTTTCCAGTCCTTTGTATAACCAGGTGGTAATCGTTCCGCAACTGTCAGTGTTCCAGAGATGTTGGGGATCTTGTATTTTTACAACTGCATTTCTGGTGACCCAATTAGTTCCCGCGAACTTCTCAAGAAACTTTTCTGGACTTGAGTCTCTGGCCTTTTAGTGCATAGCCGTGCAGTGGATGAGGGATTTTCCGTTCAGCTTTTGTCCTCTCCTTATTCACAGCCACCTTTTTTCGGTTATTGGGTAGGGCAATCCCTGATAGCCAATAAATCCTGTCAGTTGGGAAAGGCTTTAGGCAGCATGTCATCAGCCTCCAAATGTTATTTATGACCACTTTCACCTGTTTTATCCGGAATGATAAGTACCTAACTGGGAATTCATATTCTACAACTGAGTAACAAAGCGCCCTGGCTGACTGCCCCACTGTAATCCAAAGAGTTTACGTAGTAAGATGTTTCTCGCTAAGATTTTTATTTGCAGTTAACGCGGTGCTTCTGATTTTTGAGTGTTCTGTCTAGTGTCACTTCTAGGTATTCTGCGGTGTTGTACGTCTGAAGTTCGATACCTTAAAACACTGCATAGTGTTGTATTTATCTCATCAGAAATAGTGAGATGAACGAGGTGAGAAGTAGTAATTTGTAAGAACTGCGAGAGTGTAGTTGATGTAAAATAGATAACAGAAAATATAAACCCAATAAACATATTACGGTTTCCATCCTCAAAAGAAACCATGTGATTCAACAGCAGGTTGAACCTCTGTCTTCAGTGCCGTATTATATCCACCAAGCTGAGAATCCATAAATTAATCTTTTGGAAATTTGACAAATGTATGGTCACTGTTCCTATTTCTATTCTGCTTTGGTTAAACGACGGTTGCAAATAATTTCATAACCAGAAATAAAATAAGTGAGACAGCTTGATTTCGTATTTTGATCGTAACCTGTGCCATATTAGCTTTGGTTTGTAATTTTTAGGAACGCTGTACATTGTTGCTGGGAATAAGAACTACAGTCAAATATGCCATACCAAAATTTGCTGAAAACATGTACATGGGTCGATATTAAATTAATGTGTTGAGAAGTCTTCATTATACTGTAAAGCCCTCACAGAGAGCGCATATTAGTGTCAATTGTTATCTTCAATTAAATCCCAGAACATATTGTTTGATATGATATACATTTAATATGATTACATTATTAATGTTCTGCCTAGAAATCGAATATTTTAAATTATGAGGGTGATCTGTAAAGTCTCTAACATAATCCGGAGATTATTCCACGACAAATAATAACTAAATTATTGAAGTACAAATGTTCGGATTGTCGGAGATCACTTGTATGTTCAGTGATGATTAGGTTATATACAATCGATGCAGAGAACTTCGTAGAATATAATCGTACATATTTACCCCACATAAAACAAGAAATTACTCAAATATGGTGGAAACAGCTGGCTATTCTGCAGTGTTTTGCGAATATCATTTGCGTGATCCCCAAGCACACTGGCTTGGCTTGAAGGAGGGGTAATTAGTTCTAGTGGGATACACGGGCGTAACCAAACCCTAAAAGGCGAGACAACGTAATGAGCCCTGCAAGGTCACTTGACTATACCCAATCTGCGTAGCAGAGCTTTCAAATTGAAATATCACGTAGTATGAATCATAACCCGTAGCAATTCTTATAAGCAATTGACTGTGTATTTATGCTCTAACGCGTTTAGCGCTTAGATCAATAGACCTATACTTAACAAAATCTGTAATTATCGTCCATTTAACTTCCTTGAAAGACATTTCTGGAATGGTTGCGTCTGTGAAAATGAAGTATTACATTACATACTATGTAGTCGTATATAACTGTTTTCTTTTTTCCTTAATATTTCTGAATTATCGGACCTTTTATTCCTTGATTACTCTGTATAATATTTTGAACCTGTAATCGGGCTGTGTCTATACATTGAGGATATTTTTTTTAAAAAGTGATTGAAATCGAATGTTTAGAGACTCCTGAAACACAAATATTCTATATAGAATTTTTACATTTGTTCCACTAATAAGAAGAAGCTACTGAACAAATTTCGATGAAAAATTCACTGTTCACAATACCGGGGGCTGACAAGTTACCTCCCTCCACAATTCACTTCGGTAAGGCAGAAAAGAAAATTAAAATATGTTCTGAACAAGAAATTTATATATAATATGGAAATATATATATCATTAATGAATGGAAATAACAATAAAATCACTGAATGGACTCTGCTTGTAACATCAGAATCTTATTTGAAATTCGAGGTATCACATGGGGGAGGAGCAGCCAATAAATATATGATCAAACCCTTAACAAAGAAATACATGTGACGCTAATCTAGCACAATCAATCTATTCATTCTTCAAGTGTACGAGCTTTGACCTCGTAGATGGCCTTACTATAGCAAGATTTCGCCCATAAACTGAGCGAAGCGAAATTGACGCTGGAAGAAAATAAGTGCAAAAATAATAAAGAAGTTTTAATAGATGAAAACTGTAGTACGATGGGGTCAAAAAAGAATAATGATCAAATTTAATTTCATAGTTGTTTTCAGCATCAATCAGATAGTTAAAACTTAGTAGATGCGTTAAAAATTAGTATATTTTTTTATTTTTGTTTCGGGCTTCATGTATCGTTGGGTCATTAGAGAAGGTAGATCATTGAAGACATATATCAAAAATGACTTCGGCCATGCCCTTTTGAACAAACTATCTAGGCATTCGCCTGGAGTGATTTTGAGAAACCATGTGAAACCGAAGTCAGGATCGCCGGACGGGAATTTGAAGCTCCCTAATGACAAACCCTATTTACCGGTCTCTCAACGGACTCAGTATACATACAGACACATTCACTACCTTTTTGTACTTACATAGTGTCACTGTTTCTTTAATAGACGGCAGAAAGTGCAATTTAATCACGTTAGAATTTGTTTAAACTGAATGTTATGATTGTTGTAGGAGTCTGAAGTATATATAACTTTAAGTGTAATTACTTGTGTGGAAGTGATTTTATTTTTCATTATTTGTACATTACTAATACCTTCGGCGTAAATTATAATCGCTAGAGTTAAATAACACGATACTTTGGCGTCAATGCATTTATTTCATATGCAACTATAACATATTTGTCAAGATAATTATTCACAGGTAAAGATTGGTCAACACTATCATACTGGAATTATAACCACAAATTTATAATCAAATGTGAATATGTTTATTTCCTGTTGAATTGAATGAACGTTATTAATGAGTATATATCCAAACATAGAACAGTATAGAAACAAAACATGAAATATGTTATTAATTACGAAGAAAGATCTTACCAGTTCACAATTATAGGGCTCGTCAGAGAGCTTGAAGTTTCTCATAAAGGTTTGACTGGGTTTTCAAAGCTGAGTTCTGACACTCTGCAGGGCGAATTAGTTCTCTTCTCGTTCAGTAATGAGAGCAGCGTAATTTGGCATATTATAATGGTTGTCTACAACCGTGTGTAGACGCGACCGGAGATGAGGCGTGCGTAGTGATGTTCATGCAGCTAGCAGCCTCCCGTCCAGCGACTCGAACTGACGTGAAGAGTTGTCGGACAGTGGCAGCAACAGACCACGAACAGACGTCACGTCACGGCAGCCATGAGCAGTGATGAGGCCTGGACAGCTACAAGTCCACAGACGAAGTCAAGACGAAAAAAAGTCCTTCTCTCGCCTTCGTCTTACCCTCAGTAGGACTCGTGTTCTCGTCTGCCCCGGCGTTATCGTCCAGTCAGTGGATCCTGAAAATTAACCAGCCATGGTATAGGCCAGAATTGTTCAACATTATTGTTTTTCCAGTCACGGACTTCCCTTATTTGCTAACACTTTTCTCCCACAGTCACTCACTATTTTCAGACACACGACTTGTTATTCTTCAACTTTCCTCGCAAGACGTCGCTATAATTTTCCAAGATTTCTGAACAATACCCGAGTCACTGGTGAGCGACAATAAATTGTATTTACTGTTTGCCATTCATGCCATTTTGCATTCAAAACTTCCTCTGGACATTTCTTAACAACAGAGTGGTACAAGGTATTTGGTTCTTGATGTTTAGTCCTGTCGCGGAAGCCTTGTTTGCATGAAACAACTTCTCCAAAGAATCATTTTTCAGTTATGCTTATTTATTTTTTCCGTGAGCTTTAGAGTAACAGTACACACAGAATTGACATCGACGATACTAGGCACAATCATACAAATATTCCAGCGATTCTAATTTTAAATAAACTTGCAACTCAATTTCTCAGATAACTAACTCTGCTCGCTACCTCCGCGCATTTATATAGAAGTTACAGAAACATACAGAATAATTCAAAGAGTTGCGACCAATGTCCCTCGAATTCTAACAACACTTCAACAATTAAATTCATACAAAAATAATTTAAAATTGTACAAAATCACTCACAATTATTAGAAAACATCTTGAATGAATGTTATTACAGTTTTCATGCATTTACACTTAAAATTATCAGTTTAAACCAATCAAAAGAGTCGCAAATTGACCTCCAACCGTCGTAGCTCACATCAACACTTATGATCACAAACTTTTAATTAATGTTTCCTACATAATAATGTCCGTGGACACACTACATAGCAGTTACATAGTTTCTGCCCATGAAACAAGGTTCATGTACATAAACTCACAACTAATCATGCAAAGTATATACAAATCGCTAATTAATGAACTCTCAGCTTGCTACACATAATTCTTCAAATAACATTGCATACAAGTACTGGGTTTGAGGGATGCTATATTATCCTCTCGCTTCTCCCTTGGGAGTCATAATATGTTGACTGATAGACCCGCTAGCTAGACTCGACATAGAGGTGCCTCATTTGGCTCAATGTCCGACGAGTGTAGGTAACATTCAAATAATTATTATTAACAGTTCGTTTCTATTTTTAATTATTCTTTCAATCATGAAATACAACTAAAAACAATTTAGATTATAGGAGCAAATGTACTTAATGTGTGAACGAAAGCCTTTCCGGCGTGTCTCTCTACAAGCTCTGGCTATCACAGCGTGAACATTGGACCTGAAAATGGTGACAGAGCACGCCACCGAAAGTTCGTCTTTCATCAATATTAGCTGGTGGTAAATCCGTGAAGATTATATTTACTTTTACTCTGTTTAGTTGGATCAGCAACGGACCTGGTTATGCGGAAGAATTGATGGCCAAAATATGCTCTATTCCAAGAAGACTGTGAAGGCTAAATTGTTAAATTTGTACGCGTATATGTGTTAATTTATGTAGAATTATTCCTGCACAGATATTGTTCTGCCAAATGTGCTGTACCAGATGAAGCCCAATACCAACGACTGGTTGCCATCAAAGCGGACCTGCCTGAGCCACCTCATGCATTACACCGGAAGGCTGCATTGTTTACTGCGGGTCAGCTAGCGCTGCGTCGCGTTTTAAAGTACCGTCGCCCCGCGGACACTAATAAACATAGCTCTGAATTAACAGCAGCCTCTGTAGCCGGAGGTACAACACCGCGGCGCAGCAAAATTTCATATTTTACCGCTAATGCGTTCTGGATAGTATTAGTCTTTGTTATTTCCGCACAAAAGGGGACACTCCCTCACTCCAAGCGGTCGACTGCGCGCCCGTGAATGTCATATTAATAACGCCCAATATGCTATTCCATTACGTCAGGTAATGACAAACGTGTGGCGACACTGGGAAAAGGTGCTTTTGAAACGGGGAGAACTGCAGAACGGAATTACGTTTTATATTATCGCTGCCTCCTTTCGCAACGGCTTTCACGCTAACTGAATGGTAACAACGAGAGGAGAACAAAACATTGCAATTGGAACGATGTAGCAGGAAATGGAAGCAAAATAACTGAGGCCGGGAACGTTGTTTATTTCTTCACCCCGCGGCCACGTATGTGTGGCCGTGATACCTGACTGCACTCCGCAATGGAAGGGGCGTGAGAGGAGAGCGGATGGCAGGAAGCGTCGGTGATGAGGGGCCGGCAGAATCAGCGCCCCCAAAGAGGTTGGCGCCGCCACTTGTGTGGGCAGCAGGCGTCGAAATAAACAGGATGACCCGCGGCGGACGTGCTCCGGCGTTCCCAGGGCGCCATTACGAGACAGCCAATCTACTTGCTACGGCAGCTGAGGCCGTGATTGGCTGCCCTAGACCTGACCACTGGGTCTTCACTCGGAACGCAGCTTCTTATCTCATCTAGTAGTCCTGCAATACGCCAGCTGCGTCTCTCGGTAGGTTAGAATTCTTTCAGGGATCAAGTCTGATAAAACTAAACAGTTAACACAGCCGACGAACTAGGTGACACGACAAAATTCTCCATGCTTCAATGCATTTTAGATTAAAGAAAATCACTGCCAGGATTCCCATCATAAGACTTCAATTCTTACAGCTTACTAGTAAAACAACTTACGCGTGTAATAATATTTCGGATGTAAATCTGTATCTAAAGTGTTATGTTGTGAGGAGTTTGTTTTTTCCCTTGGTAATATGCACGTTTTTGGCCAAATCAGTTCAGCAATTAGGCAACGAACGATGGCAGAAGAAAAATTCAGCATTTCCTTGTGATAGTACCAGCTTGAATCTGATGTAAAGAATATGGTTGCGATGGTAAAATGTGAACTACCATCTCTCTGCCTGTAAGACTCTTCAACAAACTAGTTTCCTAGCCCATCACTTTCAAAACATGTTCATTTTGTACTTTATCTGCCCGCTTCATTTTCAGCGTCCTTCTATAGCACCACATTTGAAATGAATGTCCTTTCATCCTACAATACATATAGTTTTAGAAGTCTCCGAACTTTTTAAAATTCTATGTGTGCTGCACATAGAGTTAAGAATACCAAAAAGAAGTAAAATGGAAGGATTTGTAACGTGGTGCTATAGAAAATTGTTTAAAATGAAGAGGGCAAATAAGGTACGAAAAGAACGTGTCTGGAAATAATGGGGATTGATTAATTTATTAGTGGAGGGAACAGTCGAGAGTAAGAATTGTAGAGGTAGACAAAGATTAGAATAGATGAAACAGCAAATTGAAGATGTGTGTTGTGAAGGGTATATTGAAATGTAGAGTATGGAACAAGATAGAAATGGATTGAGGATTGCATCAAACCATTTTCCGTTAGCAATCAGTACAGGCGAACTTCTGGATAGTTGCCTCATAAATGATTTAGGAAATTTTCTTATTCTAACAAGCCGGAACATTGATTTCCACTGAAAAGAGTTATTTCATTAATGAGTTAACCGTTAGTCACAGTTAGTTGTACGCACAATTAACTTCCTGTGATACAGTTGTGTCTTTGAGTCACTATTTAAAATCAGAGCAACTTCTAAAAGTTGATACAGAAAATATTTTAAATGCTCTACACTTTTATGTTAACGAGTAATGATCACGGTTCAATTTCATAACCAATTAGTAAGGATTAATCGCACATTGTGTGTTTAGTATTAGCAGACACCGCTTAAGAAAACGGACATAAATTATAGGATTATCACTGCAGAATAGAATGAAGTACAAGGATAATATTGAACAAGGAGAACGTGCAGCGCTGTTCCAATGTTAGGCCTGTTATCTTCATTGTACCGCAGGGAACAAGTTTTGAAATAACCGAGTTCGCCATCGCTACAGCTTCAAGTTCTGAACCTGATAAATACACACTGAAAAGGGAGTCTAGACCGAGGTATTTTTTCTTATTTTAAGAAACGAATCTGGTAGGCTCTTTTTTTTTTTTTTTTTTTTTTTTTTTTTTTTTTTTTTTTTTTTTTTTTTTTTTTTTTTTAGACACAATAATACAGTATAATATTGAAGTACTTTCCCAATGAATTAAGAAATGGAATTTTGACAACCGATAAACTTTTGTGGAGAGGTGGAATTAAATATCAAAACGAAAGGTTTTTGTTGTCTTACTCCTACTGTAGTGTCTCAAGGAACAAAAAGAAACATTATTTACTAAATGCATAATGGTATTTGTAACGACGTTACTAGATAAACTGGAAGGATATAAGAACGTCAAATATCTACACACGACAGTGAGTATGTGAAAAGGGATTTAGAAAATTTTATTGGAAGGCATGTGATAAATTTATATCCATTGATTTTTAGTTCCATTTACTTGTAATAGAGAGCACATATGCAAAGCAACCTTTGATGAAACCTAACGAACATGTTACATCTTCTGGTGTTTACTGGAATACTGAGGAAAATGATGAACAATTTTACAAAAATTCTGAGGAGATTGAAGTTGGAATTCGTAAAATGGAAAAGTAGGTGGATAGTGAAAAATCATTTAATAGAATGTTAAGGACGTAAGACGCTGCCGCCGAAGCGCCGGTGCTACATCCTAATTTAGATTAAATTACAGTACATTAAAATTTCCACAACTGACCTTATAAACGATTGCTGCATTTTAATTTTAATAATACTGTAGTAATCGAGGTCAGTAACTTGCCTAAAAACCTCTTGATTCTCAAGTCAGTATCCACGGCGGACAAACATGAAAAAGTTACGCAAATGTACACAGTGCTACGACATGGAAAAGTAGCACGACGATCAGCAAGTCGCCAGTTGCCAAGCAACCTAGTAAAATTACACACAATGCTAATATGGAGAGAAAGGAACTAGTTAACCCACGTGGACAGCAACGGAACGGGGGTCTGTCTGTCTCACTGCCCAGTTGTTTCAACGTACCACATCGACGTGGACGCCGAGGGCAGGCAAGAAGATGAAGCCAGACGTCTGGTAGAACGGTGGGCTCTGCTGTGATACCGGGATGTGGACAATAAGATGGTCAGACAAATGGGCTTAGTCTTGTAGAGATGGTATCAATATTCCAGCTAGTTTGAACTGCGAAGCGCCCATAAATTGACATTGTTCTTTGACGCTTAAATGCTCTACCATTTTGTTATGAAGCCAAATAAACATTGAATTTATTCAAATTTGCCAGCAGATCACTTCTCATGTAAGTAATGTGTAAATACATTGATCAGCCAGTACATTATGACTACCAACCTACTATCGTTATAAATCCTTCCAGGCAATAGCAGCGTCACCTGACGAGGAATGACTGCTAGTCAGACACATGCACGGTGCATGTAGTATCAGTGAGCGTGCTATTCGTGTTTAGAATGGAGAAGGCACGCGATGTATCCGAATTTGACCGAGGGCAGATTGTGATGGCCCTGAGGCTCGGCACGAGCATTTCGGAAACTGCACGACTTGCCTGCTGTTCGAGGAAGGCTGTGGCGAGTGTTTCAAAAAGTTTTTTTTTTAACGTCCCTTAACAGCGAGGTCATTAGAGACGGGACAGGATTGGTAACAGGAAAAGGGAAGGAAATCGGCCATGGCCTTTTTGAAGAAAGCATCCCGGCATTTGCCTGGAGTGATTTGGGAAACCATGGAAAACCCAAATCCGGATGCCCGGACGGGAATTCGAACCGGCGTCCTCCCGAATGCGAGGCCAGAACGCTAACCGTTACACCACCAATCTCGGTTTTTAACAAGTGGCGAAACCAAGGTGAAACCACGTCCAAACGTCGAGGAGTTGGGCGGCCACCCCTCATTACAGATGTCGGCATAACAGGGCAGCCGGCGAACTGTGGCGGAATTAGCATCAGACTTTAATGCTGGGCAGAGAACAAGCCGACGACCCATGCATGTGTGAATGTTAACACCACGACATCGGCAACTACGACTGAAAAGGGCACGTGATCATGGTCACTGGACGATGGTGCAGTGGCAGAACGTTGCATGGTCTGATGAACCCCGATACCTTTTCATTATGCCGATGGGAGGATGCGAATCCGTTGTTTTTCAGGGGAACAGCTTCTTGACACCTGTACAGCGGGACGGAGACAAGCTGGCTCAATTATGCTCTGGGGAACATTCACGTGGGCATACACGGGGTTCAGTGTAGCTCGTGCAAAGCACCATGGCGGCCAATAAGTATCGTGCAGGGGTTGCAGACCATGTACACCCCTTCATGACGACCATGTTTCCCAACGCAGTGGCATTTTTCAACAAGACAATGCGCCATATCACAAAGCCAGGAGTGCGGCGAGTTCCAAATGATGTGCTGGCCCCCAATTCGCCAGATCAGTACCCGATCGAACAATCTGGGATATGATTGAACGTGGCGTCACAGCTCATCGCTCCTCTCCCCAGAATTTACAGGAATTTGGCGACTTGCGTTTGCAGATGTGGTGCCAACTCCTTCCACCAACCTACCAAGGCCTGATTTCTTCCATGTCATGACTCATCGCCGCTGTTATCCGTCATACCGGCTATTAGGAAGGTGGTCTTAATGTTCTTACTGATCAGTATTTGTAATTACCGTTCACAATAATTTATACTGGTATCCTCATCCATTCCACTATAAACATCTGGATGTACTGAGCCTTACGTCAGATGCTGCAGTGGGAACCTATAATAAATGATCACAACAGAACCAAGGCCGACTTCTAGGCTCGACCCTTATCCACGTCTCCAGTAGAACCTTAGCCCGTCCGCTCTTGCTGATCGGCTGACAGAGTCACTACAATACTACTTTAGAATTGACGAAAGAACGATGATTTCTGCCTTAGATGTAGAATCATGTTTTTTAAATTTATTTCTTTGATCGCAAATCTTTATAAGAACAACAGACAAAGTGTTTACTGATTTTATGCCTCTATGCCATCACCAAGAATTCGACATAATGATCTGTATAGAAAACATGTTATCCAAAAATAACAAGACTTTTTATTGTAATTTTTTTTGTTTCTAAATAATTGCTACTTAATTTGCAAATAAGGTAGATGCAAATGAAAGACAAGGGAACTGTACTCTATTTGCTTGCAGATTCTATCGCTGCAAAGCAGTATTACAAAGGTTACAAATGGCAAAGTTAAAAAACAGATGTGAAAAGATAATGCGCTCAAGGAAAATTATGTTGGTAAGGATAATTTTTATTTTTTTTATTTATTTTAATGGCTATGAAGCGGATGACCCGGTGGAAATTTCTCTACACACCCGCTTTTCTAAATCATGATTTTCAATTTTTTCTTTAACCACCTGATCACTATTTTTACGTCATGAAGCAGCAATCATATAAAATGATAACTGCAATAGAAATTCTCGTATCTATTAATTTTGATAGAAAAAAATAATAAAAGTAGTGCATGTTTATCAGGTATACACAAATAGTTTTAGTAGAATTCAAAATTCTGGCACTCAGCTTCCTGAATTACCTCTGTGGCGGATGTCTTTGACCCTCGCCTCTTGTTTGAGCGGTTACCTTAAGTGGATGTGGTATCCATTCGTGATGACTTGTGGAAGGACAAGAGTGGTTTCTTTTGTTTACGGTTCGTGACAAACGCTTGGTATTTGAATGAAAACGTAAATCTCTTCTTCACGGTTGTTATCACCTTGATTCTTTACCAGACTGGGCTGATGGTAGCTCAGAAGGGGGAGACAACAGCTAGTTATTCTTTTTATAATCTCACAGGCTGAGTTACAAATTGTGGGATTAAGGCTGTTGAATTAGTCTAATTCACACAGTGAATACAAAATGCAGGGTGCCAAAGTAATGAAGTTCGGTTACTTGTGGTTATAAATCGACTTTTTATTCCAGCAGAAGAGCTCGAGAAATATTTTTGCGGGTATCACAAGCGACACCGTTATTATAAAAGTCTATTCACCCATGTACTGTAAATGTAATAATTGTAGAATTATTTGATAAATGTGGTGATACTTTCTCAACATTTAATGAATAGTCTGCAAATAGAGATTTCAGTATTTACTGGTATTTGATATGTATCCAAGAATTAACAACTAAAGATGTTCTAACTAGTGTTTTGAATAAACAAAATATATATATTCTTTGGACTTCTGACTCAAGCTTTCTGGATATTTATTGGGCTTCTATAAGTAATTCTGTTTTTCATAACCCATATCCCTAAATTATTTTAGCAGAAGCAAAAGATTTTCTCCACTTGTGGAAGGAAACTTTGTATTTATTTTTCAATACTGAAACAATGTAAGCTGATTGCATAGCAGAAACGTTGTAACTATGGAGACGTAAATTTGATAACGGGTCTTTACGTAATAAGTAATGTAATTGAAGGTTCAGAAAATGTTTCAGTAAGATGCTTAGTTCATTCACTGGGGTGGTTTGGAAGCTTTGAATAAACCTAACATCACTAGTGGGCAAAGTTATGGTTATTTCTTTGCCAGTTCTATGCGAGAACTAGAGAACGTTTTAACTAAGCCGAATCATTTTTACATAGCACAGAAACCACATTATGCACATTGATTTTATACGCTATGTCTGTCTAAAACGGACGTGTAGGGGCTGAGCCACAATACGAGTGACAGGACAGGTTGAGCGCTCGGTGCATATCATTGTCCACGTCACATAGGCAGTCGGCTAGCCGATACTGCTACGTGAAGGGAGAGCCAATAGCAATGATGGCGCGCAGTTTTTCCATATCAGCACACACAGAGGTTTAATTGTCCTTCCATTAACCTAAATATCAAGCTAATGGACCAGCGCGCTGCGAGGTCGTTAATCTATTAAGGCCGGCGATACACGTATGGACTGTGTGATGCACTGCCTCTATCTGACGAGGTACGAACGTCTAATTCATACGTCCCTGCCCAGTCGAATCCAGCCCTGGCGTGTGCCGGCGCCTCTCTCATATACCGACCACTACTGTGAGCAAAATCTGAATTCACTAATACAAAGCATGCATAAAATACAATAAGTCCAACTTTTTAAAATCAAAATACACAAAAAGTTTAAGTAGCTCACAGCATCTATTTCTTTAATTAAAATTCCTTCAGATTATTAAAATTTTATGATGTACATGTTACAGATTAGAAACCGAAGGTGCAAGATCGTTTTCACTCCTGAGTATTGTGATGTTCGTGTTCCAGAAAAATCGCTGCTTGGCATTTTTCAATAATTTTTGCTTACGTGTGATTTAGAGTATTTTTTATGATTTTTTAATTCTAGTTTTAGGACACTCCGACGTCTAGGTCATTAGAAGTGGGAGAAGATTGACGCAAGGAACAGGAAGGAATTTCGTCAAGGCTTTTTGAAGGAACAATGCCGCATTCGAATATATAGATTTAGAGAAACTATAGAAAAATGATATCTGCATGGCCGAACAGGAATTTGAAACTATGTCCTCCCAAATATTGGTTCCCGCCGCTATCTCTATAGATTAACGAGTGATGAGAGAAAAAGTAATCTTAGTCTGAGGCTATGATCAGTAGTTTTCAACAACTACTATCTTTTAGTTTCATTTTTCCCTGGTTTTCACATTAAATGTATAAAAAAATGCGTTATGCATACTTTAAAAAAGGCACTCCATCATTTTACTGGCATGATTGTGAAAATCAACAAGTTTTTAATGGTATCATACGAATTTACACCAGGCTCTTTTCGAACGTTTTAGCCGTAAACGAGCTGAGCGAAATAGTGATTTCTTTCGAACCTGGAATGATGCGGGTGCAACTACCCATCCGGCCATTCAGATTTTCCATGCCTTCCCAAAATCACTCCATGCGAATATGGCTCTGTCAAAAGGCGATGGACGAGTTCCTTCCCATTCCTTGTCCTCAGTACTCTCCCACATCTTATGAGCTCAACAGTATTAGCCCGAAAAAGAGGTAAGCTACAACTTAAACAACGTCTTTTTTCTATTTTGTTGTCGCCGAGGTTTTGGGGGAAGAACGTAACTGTTGGTGTGGAATATTGTGTCAGAACATTGAATGGAATATTTACTGGGTTTGAAAATTCTTCAAGGGTCTGCAAAATATGGCGTGTGTTAGATATTTCGAATAAGTGATCATGACAGGTTATGATGTGTTAGGAATTTCCCGTAAACTTTACTTATCAAATAATCGTTTCCCATTCTTTGCCATCTATACTACCGAGCGTGGTGGGTGAGCTAGCATTCGGTAGGATGCGGATTCAAATCCTCATCCGGGCTTCCAGAATTAGGTTTTTCATGGTTTCCCCAAATCACTCAGGGCGAATGCCGAGATACTTCCTTCAAAAAATGCCATGGCCGAATTCCTTCCAGATACTTGCGTCCAGTTCTTTCTAGCCTCTTAAGACGTCGGCGAGGTGTAAAGACATAAACAAAAAGTCCATACTTAATTAATAACGCGTTAAAATAGAAATAATAAAACTATAATCATACTACTTTTTGCATGTAGTCAAGACCGTAGATGTCATGAAAAAATCCATAGTTGATAGTTTCGTTATCCAGAAATCGACTTTTAACTTTGTAACCGAGACATCACTTTTTCCACATTTCCATACAGTTCTGTTACCTGCTCAGAAGGAGAGATGGAGCAAATTAGTTTCGTTTTTTAAGTGCCTCTTTGGTTCTCATCAGCATGTGCATTATCTCCTTATCTAATCAAAATGTGGCATACAAGTATATCCAATGCCTGCTACGGGTCTTAATGCTGCACCCTCGTTTGGTTGTCCACACAAGTATACTTTAATGGAAATTTATTGTTCACCACTGCATACGTCCAGCATATTAAATATGGCTGCGGAGCTGACCTGACAGAAGTAAACTATCTTGTGTCCTTCAGGACATGGTTTATTTGTTAGTAGAAATTGTTGATGACGATAAATATGAACAGTTAAAGAGGTTTTTTTATGTACTTAAGATTACAAAATACAATAACTCATTTTGAGTGCTAAGCATTATAAAAGATTGCTGTTACTCCAAGATACTCTTGACAACACTAATCCGAATCAAACTAATGGAAATGTACGGAACTGTGTTACTTCTGATTCAAGATACAGCTTCCAAAACGCTGCAACAACTTACAGATTTCTATATTCTTGAAGGGAAACTAACCGAGTTAAATTATAGATTAAAAACATTATTTCCATATCTGAACTCTCCATTGTCGTCTTCAGGTGAAAAGTGTACAACTCGTATAACCTGTAGTTCCAAGTGCGCGTTGTTGATAGACTGACATGGCAACGGCAGGCATAGTTAACGTTGTCTAACAGCCGTCTGAGACGTCAGTAATACAGCTTTTAGCGGAAAACACGGAACGTTGACGACGTGCAGCCTCAAAAATCGGCAACCAAGCGTTACTACTGTATGTTGTAAACAACTATCCCGGCTTGCAATATCAGGCGCGAGATGAATTTCAACAGCTACTGCAATAGCGATGTCATAAAAGTTTCTGGTATGCTCCAGTAACCTAGTCGATTCAAAATCAAAGCCATGTCCTAGTTTCAAACTATGTTCCACCACAGGAAATATTGTTTTTAAACAAAAAATAACTCGGTTAATTTCCCGAAAAGAACATATCAATGTACAAAGCAGAGAAAAATATAATTCATTCGTAGCTTATAGATTATTTATTATTTGGAAAAGTAGATAGTGGGAGATGGACGACAGAGCAACGTGTTGAATCAACAGTATCATGTTAAGCAAATATTTTCTTAATGGCTGTTGAATGTTAGATATTTCTTGATGCAAACGTCACATCTTGCAACACGAGTGTTAAGAAATTGTTCAGAACATTTTGCACCATCATATTATAATTATGTGTGCAACTATTACTGACTTTATTCCAAGAGAGTACAAACTTCTTCTCGCTTCTAGTTTATTACATTTCAGCGAAGAACTTGACCGACAATCCGCAAACTTGTGTCTTACTTCGCAGCATCTTTTCTGTGACCCAGAACCGAAATTACAGAAACAGTAAGAAGAAGTAAGGATCGTTTCTTCGCATCTAAAGGACAAACAAGTTATTCCAAATTTAGAATATAGTAAAGGATGTTTTGTCACTAAATATCGGCCATTTAGCCTATAATACTGAAGAGGTGTATCTAAGTACATAGTTGTTAGAATTTTATGTTCTATTACTTGAACATTCTCCTGCTAGTGACTTGACCTGACACGTTCGCAGGTAATCGATGTTGTAGAGTACGGTGTATTGCTGTGCGTCCCGTAGCCAGAGTCCATAGAGGGACACAGGGGGGCGTGGCACGCCGGCGTCGGCGCCGGAGTCCTGTGAGCGTCACCGACGTCGGAACTCAGCATCGCGACGACCTGTGCGACAAGGAGCGTCGCAAGACGGGCGGTCGCAGGTCGCGGGCCACGCCCACCTGCCACGCCCCCTGCACCCCATTGGCGGGCCTCTCGCTCCGGTACCCCGGCAACCCCCGCGTCTTGAGAACCGGTGCCGTCCTGGCCGCTGGTGCTGAACTCTGGCGGACGCTGACGCGCATTGCCGCTCTGGACCGCGGCCGGAACGGATGTTTTGTCGGCAGTCTCCCGTTTCTACTGTACGACTGAGAAAATCTTCCGAAGTCTGCGACCGTTGATGCGGTTGTATGCAAACCGCAGGCTAGCTTATTATTTATTTATATCCTGTTACATAATAGCCCAACCATAGTATCTATTTCCAACTTATTACGTGGTGCCCATTTGATTAAATTCTAGTTTGACAATACCAGTTGGAGCTCTTTACGATGCTCCATTCAGATTAATTGATAGGTTTATAACTTTGGATAATGAACGACATGCCTCTGTTTATGCCCTATCGTTTCTGTAAAAGTGATCACCGTGCAAGCTGATTTGTAGCAAACGTTAGGACCTTCTGTTAACTCAGTAATGAATTAGTAATAAGGCAAAGATGATAAGAAATATTAAGAGATCAAAATCTCCACTGCTTGATGGCCTACGTCATTAAAAGTTTCCACTCATAATTTTTCTACCACCCTCCTTTTTTACCACAGACCAGAAATCTTTACCGATAGTTCTAGTTTTCTATTTGCTATTTATCGTCCTCTAAATTGTAACAATAAAGAAATATATGCACCCATCTATGAAATTACAGATTTTTCTATTCTTTTAGAAAAATGTCTTCCATTCTTTACAGAAATGCGATTCGTGACTAAGACAGACAAATTTTCCATAAAATAATTGAAAGTTGTTTTTCCTTCTGTTTGTTCAGGTACCTTGCATCAGTGGCAAAGGTTTTTTTAAAGTTATTTTTCTGTGTTAGCAACGCTTATGTTTTCATTATTCGCGGAAAAAAATAATTATGAATTCTTCGCAGCCAACTTTTTAGTAATTTCCAAAGTGTTTTGTAGCAAGCGAGTTCTCCAATAAACATTCAACCAACCTTCATATTGTGAGCAAGAATATATTTAATTCTTTCCGGATGCAATATACAACATATCACGCCTTAAAAATAACTATCACCAGTTCCTTTATAAAGTTTCTAACCTGAACGCATCCCTAATAACGCAGTAAACCATTCTTGTAGAATAGATGATTTAAAATTTAAAGTGAATGAGAAATCTATCCAATCGAATACAGATTATTTGTCACCAAGGGTCTTAAATATGTTGATTTTGTCCTTCAATATAAAACTCTTGATACAGATATAGAAAGAAAAGTGTTACAGCAGAGCTATTTACACATTTAGCAAGGATTAAGGTAATCAACTACTGAAAGAAAGTGTGATTCGGACACGTTTAAGATGCATATTCATAACGACTCACCATTAGAGCTATAACGTTTCGTTGCTAGAAGAACTATGATCATAAAATAGTGGGAAAGTACATGTGACAGTTTAATTTTGTCTTTGCAGAAGCTCTAAACAAAGACTGAGCGTTATTAATTACAAATCACAAAACAAATTACATAGAAAATTAGAAATGAGAATTAGTGAGAAAGAATGTGTGAATTTTACTTTTCTACAACCCTCCATTAACTACTCAAATATCGGGTTAAATGTAAGCGTTAATTATAATTGTGATTAAAATCTTTCAACTGAAACATTGTAAAAAATTAAGTAACTACTCTACGAGCAGAAAGTACAATTTAAAACTGTACTTTCCGAGTTTTTCAGAATAATAACTAAAAAATCCTTCTTTGGATTTGTTTCAAAATATATTTTTCTATCTTTTGTTTTAATCATTATTTACCATAAATCATTTACCAAGTTTGCTACCTGATTTCGATGTACAGAACGCTATGTATTTACTTGTTATTACTTAACTGGTGTGTTGTTTTGGTAGTGCTGTAAGGCACCAAACAAATGACCAAGAACTAGCCCAGGTTAATAAGGATATTATATTATTTCAAAGTTGACACTGAGTTGTATGTTGTTGGGTATGTGATGTACTCCGTCAAGCTTATCATGCATATCAATCAATCTTGTTAAGTTTTTGTAATTTAACAAACGTCTTACGCTAATATTTTGTAACAAAACTCATTGATTCAGTTAAATAAAGTTATAAGTATATCTATTTAATTTTTAATTACAATGGTGGCAATTTCCCTATAAACGCATATTCCCCTTTTCTGCACCAACCTAAATTTCCGTCTACAAATTTCAACTTTAAATTCATTCAACGTTTTTGATATGTTATTCATCATTTCTCTTGGTAACGTATTCCAATCCCTGGTACCCTTACCTAAAAAAGAGAATCTTCCAACACCCTTCTGCCTGAAATCGAATGCCAGCTCATGGTCATGGTCATCTTTTCTCTTACATGCATTACTTTTAATTCTTACACCAATATCTTTCCATCACCAATATACGCCTTGTAGACTCCCATGATACCCTTAATCCTCCTGCTGTCTTCCAATGAATCCAATTCCAGCTTTTTATCATATTTGTTACTGATTGCATTCTGCGGCAATTTCCAGAAACAAATCTAGCAGCCGTTTCTTGCACCCTCTCCATCTCCTATATTTGATACCCAAAGTTTTTAACACTACTATTACAGCAGACATTATGAAATGGAATCAGATTATATTTTTCAATACAAACAAAATTTCAATGTACACTTTACAGATATGGCAAAAATATTACAAATCTGTATTGTGCAACACAATACAGAAATTCATTAAACACCTGAGGTAAGTAACATTATTGGTGACTGCTTTAACCCCCTTCCTCGTATAATGAAATGAACTTCAATAATAGGATTGTATCGACTGTTATTTTCTACAAAGTATGTTTTAGAAATGCAGATTTTTCAGTTTTTAAAGGAAATATATACTTTTTAATTTTATAACACTCTGAAAGTGCTATTGTAGATAAATATGAAAAATGTTGTAAATAAGAAATAATATGATCTACTGATAGAATGCTTCGTTAAACATTTAGAAACGTTAGAATTAAATAAAAAATATTTCCCTTTTAAAACTAATTGCTCGTTTAATAATTGTTTAGTATTGTATTTTTGCAAAACTCATGTGTTTGTTAATAAATAAAACTATTATTAGTATTATATACAAACGATAAATAGTACGCAGTTATATAGGTTTTAGGTATTATGCAAGAAATACTCAACTTTTAAAACCGATTTTGTTTTTGCTACTGACAAATAGAAACCCCAAAGATGAAAAAATTACATTAACTGCAATTTTTTGAAAAATAATAACGAAAAAATTACAAGTGGGGTCTACATGCTCAAGCAATAGCCCTTCAATTTTTCTTTCGGGGTTAATGTTTAGATATAGTTGAATTATGTGAAGAGAACAAAAAGGATTGTGATTTTCTGTTTTGTTGGATGGATTATATCGCAGTCTACCTTTGATAGAACCACCACAAAGCCAAAGAAACCGTCCATTTGCTACAATGCAAAGAACCTGCTAATTACCAGGATGTTGTAACATAAAGTTAATGTTCCTATTTAAAATTCCTCTATTGTTAGAAATTAAGGCTCCTTGGTCTTTGTTTATGATACAAGAGTTGGCTTTTATGCAAACATACAGAAGGCATAATGCCTCGTTGTTCTTAAATGCGATTGGTGCAAACTCACTTCGGGACGGAGTTAGGGATGAACAAACAAAGAAGAGGCCGATAAGGAGAGATTTCCCCCTTTTGTTGTATCTTCAGCTTATCTTAATTAAAGTCCGTCTGAGATCTTAAACTAGAACGTGTTGGCAGCTGAGGGGAACAAGCCGCGTTGTATTGCAAGAGCCCTAAGAACTTGAATACAATTAGCCAGCTATGTTTCGAGAATTCTGTTCACTTCTATTTAAAAACAATGAAGGTCAACGTCACTAACTGGAATTCAGGAGGTAATATTTACGTATATCGCAAAGTTACTACAGGTAAGTTAAAAGATATTTGTTCGTTATCTTGTGTATAAAATAATAAAAATATTTGTAAATAGAGAACTTTCAATTTAGATAAAGTGTTATCTATAGTGTAAAGCAGCGGAGTCATTGAATTAAATTAACTGTCTGGGACAAAAAATATACAAATGTTTTTGTTATAACTCCTACCATTATAACTCAAATGTTTGTTACATAAAACAAAACAAAAATTCCAACTTGCATTGGGAACGAAACAGCTTCAGTGAATATCAGTATTTTTCTATTCTATATCTCTAATTCAGAAGACACAATTCTCTTTCCGGAGCAACATTTAAACTAACAAATATCATTCTTTCTTTACACAATCCAATAAATTATGGGTTGTCTGGCTCGTTTTCCCTACGTGCCAACCTTACATTGTCGCTAAACCAAAGATTCACCTCCACCAACTCAGGCACTGCCAGCCTCAATCTCTGGCTCCACAGACATCGATTAAGTGCTTTAAGCTCAAAGAAAAAACAAGTTGTTCAGTAATTATTCACAAACGATCTTAATAACCTCCAGATACAAGCTGCAACTCTATACTCCGGAAAATATAAGTTAAATCATGATGTATTAGATTAATGTAGTGTAACAAATGTTTCCATATTAGCTTCGTACAGATTTTAATGGGGCCCAAAAGATAATGCTGTTTATAAGCTAATATAACTATTGTGGTGTGAATTAAGCCCATTCATTCGTTTCCCTCACATTTTTCATTTCTGACGTATGGTTTCGTTCAAGTGTTTATAATTTCCCATTTTCAGTCCATAAATTGGTTTATGGTGTTTATTATTATAGACTTGCCGATCCGCTGAACACATGAAATATTAACAAGTGATTTCTTTAAGTTTCAAAACAACATAAAAATTCAGATTGAAAAGCGGTGATTAAAATTTATACTTTACGAAAACCACTTAGGGATGACATATTAATTAAAATTGATTTCTTTATGTTTCAATCATTCTCAAATAATTTATTGAAAGTAGATGTTTTTAAAATTTTCGAATGTTTATTTTTCGCTGTTAGCATTGAGAGCTTAGAAACCTATTTCGGCTATAAGCAAGTGAGTATAACAGACGGCAAAATTGATGCCGTTTTCCGTCAAATGCTCTGAGAAATGATACCTGAAATCAAATGCGCCAAAGATATTTCAGGACGCGTGCTCTGCAGACGACAGACGGAGCTTTGCAAGTCTGATGCAGAGACGCTGTCACCAGGTCTGCATCCCCCCCGCGTTCATTTGCATGCCTCATCTCCCAGGGATACTTTCTCCGTCGCATCTGAGATAGCGGAAGGCTTTTTTACACGGAGACGCACCTTCTGTCTCGAAACCAGCAACCAAACATTCTGAGATGACCATCTAAAAATTTAAAGTAAATTATATGGCATACTGGATTTAAATTTGATGTTTTATACAAAAGATTACCTTGTAGTGTTTTATTTTTTCGAATTGTTGTTACTATTAAGGGAAACTTTTTATAGCATTACCACCCGCAATATATCATTACAATTAACAGCTTCATATTATAACAAATTACACATATTTAATAACGAAACGACAAAGCGAATTTAGCAAAATAGAAATATCGAAAATGAGATAATGTGCAATTATTTGATTTTCTCATCGCTTCTAATTAGAAACTTCTCGATTAATAGCTTTATTGACGGCAGTTTACTATCAGTAAATATATTTCAACTTCAGCAGCTAATTTGACGAAAACTACCGTGCTAGTTAGGGTGAGCTATAATTCTATTACGATCTAAAATACATAAAAATTGTAACGAGCCTATGTTAAAACAAAAAATATTCCGCAAACAATAATGATTACAACCTCCCCCTCTCCCTATTCTGTATAATTAGAGTTTAAATTAGACTTGCGCATAATAGTTCGCGAAGAAGAGCGCTCAGTTTAGTTCGCAGCTCCCTCGCGAACTATTTCGCTCTTTTAGTTCGTTAGTTCGCGTCTCGAATTCAGAGAAACAGATCGTTCGCTCGCCTTGCTACCGCTACTGCACGCGCTATTTTGTTTGTTAAGTCAGTTTTATTAGGACATAATCATTTTTTTGTCGTTTCTAAATGGAATTTAATATGACCTTCTTAACAAAAGTTATTGCTTAATAATAGCCCTTTCAAATTACATTAGCATGAACAGTTGGCGCCGATAAACCAAAGTGCTTATTGTCCTTTACACAAATGGGTAAATTGAATAATTGTGCTGTTTTTACTATTTACTTTACATGCATTCGTAGAATATTAATTTTTTAAATGGATTTGTTCATTAGTTCATGGAAGAAACATTACTTATAAAAGGCGCTAATGATCCTGCCGTCGACGCGCCCTTAAACCCCAACAACAACAACAACAACAACACAACATTACTTATAAAATATTATAAACGCGTTTATTTTGATGAATTAAAATACCCGTTTATAAGTAATCGGCTTTTTTATATAAATAAAGTTTTGGAAATCATGGACAAAATATAATTCTACTATTGGCTACAACTTAAGTACTATATGACAGAAATAGTATTACCTATATTATTAAGAAAAATAACATTAATACTTCCAATGTGATATCTAATAATTAGACATATAAAAATAACAGTGACCCTTGAATGAGAAAGTGGTAGCAATAACGAAAGTGCGTAAATTTCCAGTGAATTGGAAGTCATTGAGCTATTATTTTATTAGTGAAGGGGAGAATAAACCAACACACATTCACAATTTTTTGGCGACGAATGAAACTGATGAAGACACAAAAGTTAAAATCTTTTTGAATTTCGCAAGTCATTTCTTTCATCACTTTCACAAAGCTGTTAACCAACAGACTGAGATAAGTATTATATTATGTCAGCTTTAAAATCAGCGCTAGAAAAATGTAAAAGATACTGTTTCTTTGGTTAAGAAAACAAGAAAAATCCTTTAGAAACCAAATTCTCCACAGAAAGTGATAATATAAAAAAATAATGCTCTAGTATTCGTTGATAAATGTCTGGAGTATCTTAGTAAATAGTTAGATTTTAATGAAAGCAATTGGCTATACAAAATCCAAAAATTAAATTCAGATCACAGGGTTTCATTTGATGACTGTGTGACTATATTAGAGGTTATAAATTTGCGAGAAAAAATGAATATCAAAGTGAACAAACTTTACTCTTAAATAACAATATTATACGAAATCCAGGTAAAAGTAAGAGAAGTATTTCATGAATAAAAAATGAGCTTTATCTCGAAATTAATTTGACAACTGAAAGCGATAAAGCATATGACAATTTTACTGTAGACAAAAAAGAATTAAAGATGAAAGAAGTGCAAAAAATATAGCTTAAAAAATGAAATAGTAAAAACATACCTTTTATCATTTTCTACTCTTTTGTAAAATATTATATTTTTGAAGTGTAGCATATTTTATAGGCTATTCTTTTTTTAAAAAAAATCTTACCATCAACCGAAAAAATATTGGAAACCCTAGCGGCGAATGGTGCTAGTTCGCGAATGGTAGCGCTCAATTTAGTTCGCGAACGGTACCGCTCAATTTAGTTCGCGAACGGTACCGCTCTCTATAGTTCGCGACCGGGAGCGCTCTTTTTAGTTCGCGAACGGTACCGCTCTCTATAGTTCGCGACCGGGAGCGCTCTGTTAGTTCGCGAACGGTACTGCTCTCTTTAGTTCGCGAGCGGGAGCGCTCTGTTTAGTTCGCGAACTAGGTCCTCCAAGACAGCTCGCTCGCTCGCTTTGCTAGCGCTACTGCACGCGCTCTCTTGTTTGTTATGGTAGTTGTGGTTATCGATGGTTGTCTTTTGATTGTTAATGGGATCAAAGTGTATTTTATTTTCACATTCCACGTTAAATTTCCGTTTGAGACTTCTGCAATAATTATTAATGTTGAACAATTTATTTTTCTTTTATTTTTATATCTGTGTCTTCAGTGAAATGTGTCCACAAGGAACTGTGTTTCCTTTTAGATAATAAACTAAAACAAAAGTTGGTCTTCGGGAAAGGATCGAACGAACTAACGAACTAAGGAGCGAGAGATATGGGAACTAGTTCGCGTAGTTCGCCTGTGGGAGCGCTCTTCCGAACTAGTTCGTTCGCGAACTACACAAGACTAGTTTAAATAGTTTATTTTTGACTTCGATAGTGCGTTAATATTTGTCGGAGTTTACAGGAAGACATTAATCCAATGTATCAAAACTATCTTTCTTTTATCGCGGGTGCAGAAAAAACAAACGCTGAATTTCTTATACTGTAGCTGTAAGGTTTCAATGAATGCGTCCCATATACTCTGTATAACTGATTATCGAACTGTTAATGTAATGTGTATTATCTGTGTTGGGTTTCTCATTAGGAGTCTTGTCAGATTATATTACCTCTCTATTAATTATTATCAGTGGCTCAGTAAAGAAAAAACGGAGTCTCTGTTATTATCATGTGACAGACGAATGTATTGAGTATCAAGCTATGAAAGGAAATAATATTACAGATTGTTGAGAGAAAATAAATAGTTTGTCATCAAGAATAATCGTATTGACCTATTTGCACAGAATTAACATAATCTATTATATGTTATGTTTGTAACCTACGGGCTCGTAAATATGGTTGTAAGTTTTGGCGAATGCTACCAACCTGCCAGCTAAATGATGGGCAATAAAATACATTAAAAAGAAAACCAATTAAAATCAATCGACACACTTCAAGAAAATAATAATTTCTCATATTACACCAAACATTTCATAGTTTACTATCAATAGTCACTAATAAAACATATATCGGATGTAGATAGCTTCTCTGTGGTTAAAGTTATACTGTTAAATTTTTAATTGTTGTTCCAGTATTTGCGCAGAAATAATTCACGTAAAACTACATTGCAACAGCATGTACTCCAAAATAAAGTTCACTGCTATCTCGTCACACTAAACTAACTCGGGAAACAACATCTGCTTCCTCAGTGATTATTCATCTGGATACAAGAAACGACAAAACCCTTACTGAAGAACAGATTTGAAGAGGAAAACTTCTTGCTATTAAAAACAACAGTGAACTAAAAATTCTCTCTACATTGAGCCAGAAAGTTTTCCCTTCTGCGTTTCTTTTCTTGTTTTGAATAAGGTGTTCCGAGAGGGTAAGTGGGTCCCCCGGAACAAGATCCCGCAGAGGCAGTAAACATGTAGAAGTAAGGATTTAGCAGTGCTCCGCCGCGAGACCACTAGTATTGCTACAAACTACGACCCACTGTCATTTATGTGGACTGCTTGCCTAATGCCCCACGACGCTTTTGTCTGCAGGCATGTTTATGGCGAGCAAGATCCAGAACCGGGCTTCATTTGCTGGCCCGGAATTCTTCACCCATGTCACTGCCTTTACCTACTTCGAATAAACAATAATGAATGTCACAAACCAACAGCACATTTGGTACTGATTACAAATAAGTTACCAGATATTTCTATGATATACAGCTGTTTTACAGAATGGTGAATCATTATTCGGTGAATATAACACATCTGAGATACAAAAATTGTATATTTCAATCATCAATATTTCTAACTCAGTAATCACTTGTTGTGTTGTTGAAATTAAGGCTCAGTAACACCGAAATAAAGTCTTTAAAAAAACTAGTAAGATTAATCCCGCCTGTTAAACATTAAATTGTGCTAGTGATCGCCCAGGGGTCGAAATTCGACCGTAATTCATTATTTAGTTTCTTTCGTGAAAGAGTAATGATCAGTATTTTTATTAATTTTTTACTTCCTATTTACCGATGTTTGAATTGACTTTAGTCCATCGTACAATGATTTAAAATATTCATTTTGACTCAAGGCCCATAAAACTGCTTTAGCTTTATGATAACATGAAGTAAATGCATTCCTTCCCCTGAAGTAACTTCTGATTCCAAATGTTTTGCATTTCAAAACCTGCATTGTAAATTCTAAACTATAAAAATTTCTTGGAATGACATTTAGTGCGCACTTAAATGTATCCATCAAAATAATTTCATAATTTTGTGTGTTCACTATTAAAATTTGGTCTATTATCATTTTGAATTTCACTCAAATAGGTACTCCTTCTTTTTTGTCTCTCTTTCTCCGACTTGTCAAGGTTTATATCAAGGGATAATGGAAAGAGGTGAAATATCTTAACTTAAAAAACTTAAAAAATTACTGAAATTCAAAAATCAAAAGTCCCTTAACCAAAGTTTAACCTTTTAAATAATAAAAAGACCATATAGTATCTGGCAGAACCACTTCATTCCTTTTGGAAATTTTCCTTTTATAACCTCAAAGATTCTACTTTATGCAAGTCTTTTGTTTCACCAAAGACCAAAGACTATCTCAATACTGGGAATACACGTCAGATAGTTGGATCTGATCCGATTTCACGCACACACACGTTCACGAATTTAATTTTTATTGAATAATATATTTTTAACATGTATTAACTATGCTTATTACATTTTTTTCTTTACTGTTGACCAAAGATCACAGACATTGGCATTATCACTAAGTATCGTTGCCACTAAAAAAAATTATTTTAATGTCAACAATGTTTTATTTTATTTATTTTAACGGTTTTGTAACACATATTATATATACATTTCAGCTTCCTGCACTTATTCTCGATATAAACTTTAACTGTGCCAAATCTCACACTCCTCCGTTTGCGCAATATTCTTAAAAAGGCATCCGAAGTTTTTGCTTAGCGTATTAATAGACAGATTATTTGATTAGCTAATTCACATTTTCATCCTCATTTTCATAATTGTGTAGAAGATGAAACATATTGAACTAACATAATTTCTCTGGGGACATTAGCTTCGATATAATACAAAGCATATACATAAAACTTTATGAGGAAAAAATAGACCAATCTATAAAGACAAACTAAAATGTTATGAAGCTATAAGTTGATAAGATGTAATACAGTTCAACTATTTTGTGCTATTAGCACTGAATAATTTAATAAACTTTTTGGTGACGTCAGCTTGGAACATAGTGGTAGTTTTCATCAGCATACAAAAATAAGTTGGATAGATGTATAAAATGAGGTGAATGTAATACTAGACTGTGTTTATTTTAAAAAGACACTTTAATTTGACATGAAGTTTATGCTAATAGAGAGAAAGGTGATTAAACTCAGAGTAGTGGAAGATTTTGAATAGGAAATGATGTTTTAAAGTACATTTTACCAAACCGTTCTAAAATATTCAAAGTATATATAACGTAAAATAATTTTTAATAACTGAGCACAACGAATTCTGTAATGCAAAACAAAACAAAAACAGCATATTTCCATAAGTTTGTTTCGATAAAATGTGCGGATAATACACTCCTTATTCTTTTAAAAAAATATAGAATATTGTATTTTCAATATTATTTTTATATTAGCTAATTTCAGGATTTTCAACTTAATAGTAGATGAAAAACAATTAGAGATTAAAATTTTAGTTAAAGTTTGTGTTTAGCCTGACATGCTAGATGAAATCGGCATCAAAACTATGTTTTCAAATTACCTAATTTAACAAGATTATCATTACCCTTTTTAAAAAATATGTAGCTACAACAGTTGACAATACGAACTCCATACTAAAAGCAACAGTGTCTACTCAGTTAATAAAGATTTCTCATTTTGCGAATAAAACCCTGTTCAGTCTTACTGTTAGTGATTTACACTTTGTTTAATTAGCTGTTTACGTTAACATCTCTTTCATGTTTAACTATAGCGTCTGATATCTGGCAGGGAAAATTCGTTGAATTTTGGTATTCATAAGAGTTTTCAGTATATAAAAAAAAATCATTACTTCCATACCGAAAAGGTGAAGGCAATTCGCGTTGAAAATATTAACATGGGCAATAACATTATCCGTGTTGCAGGAAATAGATCGGATAAATGATTGGCAAATGGTCCTGCTTATTAAGTGACCAACCAAAACAAAATTTTTAAACTGCCTAAGTTCGGCGGACACTTGGCTTTAGATTGAATTTGTACATGCGCCGATATGTTATTTTGGAATAAATTTCAAAGTACAAATAAGTGGTCTCCACTTAAAAAATATACACTAATAGCTGTGTGGCTTTGTAAAAATTATTATATTGTAGTATTTTTTGTTTGGTTTGTTTTTGTTATTATATAGTGTACATATAATTTTGTTAAATGTATTAGCCACAGGCTATTTGTGAATAAATAATAATAATTACTACGAACAGATATGAGGCTGAAATGGACAAAGTGTAGTGGTTGGTAGAATAGCGTAGTTGGAAAAATCAGTAGTCTTTGACACTCACGGGCAGAATTTTATGCAATGTAAATAGATAAATGGTACGCACGTTGGTTTCAAATAAAGAACCAACATGAGTAATTTCCACAGATATTTTAATCATTTGAAATAAAATAGTGAGAAGTAATAGACTAATAATAATGACTATAAGAATATAAACGAAATAAGTTTCTTCTGTTTTCTCTCAACTATTTTCTGTCATTAAAATTGCTATGAAGGTATTTTATTTTATAAGTGTAATGGAATGCAAGATACTTTAAAGGTGCCTTGATGAAATTAAACAGAATCGGTACGGCATGAAATAAATTTAAAACTCTTCAAGGTCTATTTGTTTGGTCGTTAAAGACCGATGATTCGGACAGAGTTTGACTTTAGTACTTTTGTCCCATCCAGCCCAGTACAATGCGTAATCAATTTAGCACACATGGATGTATTTAATTTGAATACCATCCGACATGATGCTTTCTATTCGCATACTCAGATAGTTCGGATTTCAGACTAGCTTTAAGGTAATCTCGTAGTTTGTATATTAAATCTACTTAGTGAAATTGTATTACCTTAAGTATGTAGATCAAATGTTAATAAAAATTCTTTGGAGTGATTGTTCATAATTTTGCATGCGAATACACAGAATATTAAAAATATACTATTTTTATTTCAATTCATGGTGTACTTACAAATAGATTTAATGTATATTCTTTCGCTACTGGAAAAAAATAGTGTAAATTACTTTAGAAATATATCTTCCATTAATTCCATAAACGCAGTTCTTAGTGAAATTGCTTACAAGCATATAAACAGATTATAAAACGAGGCATATGGATCAAGATACGGGCTATAACATTATTTTTGTTACAAGACTTGCAAGAGAATACTTCGTTTCTTTAATACGAAAAATCTCTCAGAAATTCCATTCATGTGTAATGTAATGAACGTTAATTTATTTGTAAATCAATAAATAAAAGTAAAATAGCCACTTCAAAAGCATAGACAGAAAAAAAAACATTTGTTTTGGTGAATGGTCGTCGGTAAGGCGCCGCCGTCGCCAGAGATTTTCAACACACGGTCCGTGCTCATTAGATATTCGGCCGACTTTCACTTCTTGCGTTGCGCTGTTAATTCTTTCGCCAAAAAGAACTTTTTAAACAATGAAACACGAGGAGAACTTTCTTAACGATCTCCTGTTTGGAAATATTTCGCAGTTCTTGTCTCGTTGTCAAGTTTGGAATTTACTGAACTTCAGGAATTGATCGTAAATCCTAAATTAAGTTCTCACCGATACAAATAAGTGAAAACTTTTGCTGTGGTACTTATGGAAATGAGAACGTGATTACTTTCTGAATTAGAACAGAAATGAATAAATATTCAGCAACATAAATTTAATATTGGCAGTTGTATTACACAGTGTTTTTAAAGTTATTAATTGAGGAATGGTCCTGGGGATAGTACTGGATGTATACACTGATAATAATCTTAGGGAATTTGTTTAACTGCTTGCGGGATATTTTCGAAGAACAGAAACTTTCCTGGCGTTCGATTGCAATGACGTACACCCGTGAAGAGTTCATTGCAAGTAAATAATCAATTATAAAACTTCACATGGCATGTAAATCACAGGCAAGGATCAGAAGTCGTATCTGCAATAGAATCCATTTGATTTCCTTGAAGATTAATAGCCTTTTGCTCGTTATTGGCAATTTACTGTGCTTCAAGTCTTCTAGAATATAAGATATTGTATAAAGTAAATCCATGGCATATCATTCATCAAAAAATTAGGCTTAAAACATTCCAAATGAAAATGCTTGAGTTATCAGACAGTAAGTAATATTAATTGATCTATCAAATTACTATATTTTGAAACATCAGTAGATTGGAGATGAATGAAGAAATGAGTGTATGGAAAAATTTTACAAAAAAAAAAATGGGTAGAATAGTGGGTGAATACGTTAAACATACGCTGTTGGTTCATTAATTAACAGGAAGAATAATGGAAGTGAATTATTGAAAAGACAGAAAATATATACATTTAGGATACTGGTTACATGGCATGAAAAAGAATAGCAAACATTTGAAAATAGACCAAAATTCTACCAAACTATTCTGCAACATTATAACAAAACAAAGAGAATGTTCAGATCTTTTGAGTGTACTATGTAGGTAATCGTAGTTGGCATTGTTGTTCTCACTACGAATTACCGTTTCCAGTACTCAACGTTCCGTTTGGTATAAAATTCCTAAAGCGGAAAAATAGTCGAATATTACTTTATTTGACAAGGTTATCTCATGGACTAGCATAAGCTGCATCTTATTACAATAAAATATACTGAAAATGGATGGAACTTAATTAATGTTACTTGAAATCCTCATTGCCAGTGGAGGGATGGGGGGTAAAAACGTTACATGTAAAGTATTGTAAGTGATGTTCCTTGACAGCAATATTACTAAATAAAGGATTAGTACAACGTCAAGATGTATTTACGCCCAAAAATGTATTTTCAGAAAATCAACCAGCTCCTTTAAGGGCACATAATTGTTCAGTTTCATTGATTGTGCTTTGTACAACACTAAATGCTGATAACTTGATTTTTCTTTTTTTAATTCCGATTTCAGGCCAGATTTCTAACCAGTGATCCCTGAAATTCGAGGTACCCCGCTAAGCATTGCGATGCTTGGGTCGGTAAGCACATATACGACGGGTGTCCTCGTCGTCCGAAGGCCGATTCTCGACATTCCCGCTCGCGCCTGATTTAAATATGTTCCGACGCTGGAGGCAGTATTAATGAGCAGTGCGAGTGCCGGTGCCCGCCTCTTTACGCATTCCGTTTGTTGTTTTATTGACGAGGCTCCGAGCTTCGCGCCTCGCTCGCAGATCGCCGAGCAGTGCTCCCCTCCTTAGTAACTCTCTCGCTCTGATTCCATCCCGCGCCTTGTAATTCGACTACCGCGCCTCACACTCAAAGAACAGCTGGCTGCGTACACTAATAGCATTATATGAAGCGAGGCTAATAGGAATAATGTGTTTATTGTTTAATGAAGCATGTAACTCCAAATTCTCTCACTCTCATAAACATCTCGTACATCACTTCTAACGTGAACTACACGATTTTCAAACCCGATTTTAGAATTCCTCTGTTCTTTTGAAAACGTGGAACAGAAATTTACGAAGCACGCTCTATTGAAGATGTCATAAAGACTGCCGAAACTTCTATATCAAATTGTTCAGCAGGTTTAAATAAAGTCTAAAGAAGTGGTGGTCCTATCACAACAAGAAATATTCAGTTACCTTAATCGCGGTAATTTCATTTTCAGATGTTTGAAGATCACCTTTCTGGCATATTCATCAAACTTGCTGACAGATTGTTACTTACGCAATAGGTAGTCTATATAATTTATGCGAGTTAAATTCACAATATCAGTGACACAGGTAGTATATGGAAGTAAGAGATGATCATAACCACAAGCTAATTTCGTAGGTAAGGGTGTGAGAGATTGGTGTACGTTTCCGAAAGAAACGCTGAACAATTTATCTTTCAGTGAAAGAATTTGAGGCAAATGTTCATCAAATGCGTAAGTAGTGAATATGAAAATGGGCACCGTAGCATCAGCTCCCTCGCAATAAAGGTTTTTTTTATTTTATATTCATCACTATGTCAAATTATTTGATGTAATTATTCATCGCTTCTTGCCTCTAGCTAAACATTTCATTTCAATTGTTACAACCTACGACCTCAATTATCTACTTCATACACACTTTTTACCTTCACAGATTCCTTCCCCTAACAATATTTCTAAAACTTTGATCCACCATACTCTCTCTTCTTTTTGTGACACTCCTTCACAAACTTCATTCCTCTCCCATCATTTCCAGAACACATTCATTTTGACCATTTAATTTTCGATATCATCTATAGCATCACATTTAAAATGCCCCCAGTTAGCCTTCTTTTTTATATCCTTAAGTCCATGTTTTGGTTCCGTAAAATATTGTGCGCCAGTCCTAGTTGTACATTTGGAACCACAAAATGTATTAATTTCAGTAAGTGAAGTGTCGTTTCGCTAGTGTTCATCCATCAGCAGTACTGATGCATCTTGAGTCGTAATATTCACTCACTTCTCCTATTATATCTGATTTTATTTTCAAATTTAACTGCTGTTATTGCTATTACTTCTGCTACGTTTAATCATTATTAAATTAAATGACATTTCAAGTAGTATTATTGTAGATCGCTATCTGTAGAACCCCGTCCACGAATTCAAGTTGTTATGTACAGGGCGTTCGCCGGGAAACGCAACCAACTGTTAGCGCTACAAGGAAGAAACTGCTCCCGGCGAGCGAGCGCTCAGTTTCCGGCATTGTTCGACCGTCGGCCGCGGACTATTTCATAATAATTACGCTTCATAAACTTCATAAAAAGCATTTAAATGTGACGTAATTCATTAGCTTACCTTATAAAAGATGCTGGAAGTGTTGACCCTCTTGTGTAATGCACATTTCACATCTTCTGAACATATTTCGAGACACACGCTGCCCTAACTGACTTAATGATTTTTTGGGTGACTGTTCTAGTCGAAAAGCGATATCGTCAATTTTCTCCTCTGTGAGAATACGGTTGACCGACAGTCTCTTTTTGTTAAAAAATGAACCCGTTTATCTTACTTTTTTAACCAGACGCAGAATTGTTGATTTAGCTGGCAGTAAAGCGCCAGGAAATTCGCGACGAAATTTACTGCGACACTTTTTAAACGACTTCTTCTTCACATATGTATCGTAGAGAAATATTCTTTGTTGCAAACTGTAACGTACCATAATTTTACTCACACTCAAACACGGTACAGATTAATAAGAGTATGAAGCCCCAAACCAGCCAAACCGCAAAGAAACGTTTATTCACAACACTGATTAATAAGAGACTGAAGTCACAAACTATCTACAATGCAAAGAAACCGTTCTTAACAATGTAAGGGTCACTGCACTGCACTGTTGGGGCAGCGGAGGTGTTAAACAGTGCGGTGATTCACGGTGCCGTGTGGCGGAAACTGCTGGCACTGACTGACCGAGCAAGTTGCCGACGGCAACATACTGGGAGGGTAGCGTTTTCCGGCGAACGCCCTGTACTTTGTAAGACTGTTAGTGATCTAAGACTGCAGAGCCACAGTTGAATCGAGGTAGCGAACTACTTACTTAAAGTGGCCCCATAGTGCAACTGATACGGAAGTATTTTACCTTCACGAATTTATGTAAAATTAATTGAATAGAACTTTCATTAATTAACTAGTTTAGATGTTACGTGTATTTAACAACATGAGAAGGCAATACAAGTTTAGTGAATAATCAATATTAGATAGATACGCGCCTATATTACGGGCACTTATGCTTCGAAATCTTTCTTGCTTATTCCTAAAAATCTGCACAAAATTGTTTAAGAGCTCCGTAGTTCCTCCGCATTTTGTGCTTCACAGGAAATCGCCACGAAAACTCTACTAAATTAATCCCATAAAAGATATTTTCTCGAAACACATTTACATCTGTTTTCAGAAAACAACTTGTTTTGCTCCTTGGGCGGCAGTAAATTATTCATACCGCTGATGCAAACGGTACGGGGGCCGTCAACGTGAGTCTCCCGCAGTAAAACAAAGAGAGAAGAAACGGAGAGGAAGAGGCGGAGAAGGGACGCGAGGAGGCGCTCGAAATATTCAGCGTCTTGAGGCGGCCACCGTCTTAATAATGCAGGACGCTGATAGCGATATTACGAGCGGGCGCAGGTGGCACGCGTGCGAATTTGCAAGCATGCATGTGCATGCCCGCACAAAGGCGCCGAGCGGCACTGAATTCTTTACCTGCGCCGGAGTGCCGCTGCCGCGTCGCCGGCTGCCGACGCCGATGCCCACCGCTGCCGGCGCCCTTACGACCCCTGAGCCTTGTTAGTGACGCAGATTTCCCGTACAATCTCGCCTTACACTCGAGGGGAGTGGGCGACGCGAGGCACGGATTCCTGGCGACATTCTTAGCCTTTGCAGACGTCTTCCCGTGCACTTTCTGCCACCTGTACACTCAACCCTACAAAGAGGTTTTAACGCATTGGCACAGTATTTTCCCAATGTACAGCGTTCCTCAGAAATCAATTTTAGTCTTGTTTTGTTACTTGTCTCTTACATTCGTTCTGTGTAAGCCAGGTAGAAACAGAAGTGACACGATTCTGGCATTTCTTGGAACAGTTTTGTACGTCCTGTCCCGTTCCTTGATTCCTTTACTGAGAAATGAGTTTATCCTTCGGATGTTACACTTTAACGTATTCGCTTCGATGCTGTAACTTAGAATCAAAGACGCTTCACCTATTTAAACTTCGGCCAACTATAGAGGTAAAAAACTCCAGCATTGTCGTCTTTCTTATCATTCCTTTGCTACCAAAATTTCCCCATCCTGTTACTGCTTTTCTTAATTCATCTGTCCAAATTGTTTTTTTTTTTTTGCTTTCTTTTAAAAACTACTAATTTTTATGTATTTATTTATTTTTTACATTTCATCCTGCTCAAGATTTCTGAAGACTAATTACCGGTATGTCCGGTTTGCATCAGAAAATCAACAAATTTGATTTTTGGGATTTTCATCAAAATTAATGAATTAATTTTTTTGTCAGCGTTTCTGCGTTTATGTTTCCATGAAAATCAATTTCTCTTTTTCTGATAGTATCCGAATGTTTTTCAATGGTTGTACAGCATTCTTCATTACTTCCTTTCTTCCATTCATTTCTGTTTTTTTTTTTGGTCCAGGAATATTTCTCATTAGTTTTCTCTCTCCTTTCTAGTTCTTCAATGTCTCCTGATCTTTACAAAGTTAGGTATTCCGCGTCGAAACAGTGCTTTATTATATTACTAAAGGAAGGTCCCCTTTATCGAAGGGGAAATGTATTATTGAGGTATTCCTTCAACTTTTGTTTCGTTTGTTTCACTGTATCTATTTGGTGAGAGAGTGGTGAAGTGAAACGTATAGTGAAACAGGTTACATTATGTGCTTAAAAAAAGGAAAGATTCAAAAACTCAGACGAAGGTGTTGTTTTCTGTAAGCGCTGTTTTGACGCGCCTTAAGAAACACTACAAAAACAACAACAATCGTGTTTTGACTATGTTTTCTGCTATGGTTCCGTCAAAGTATGGTCAGCAGTGTTGTGTAGCAACGTTGCTTATAACTGCGTTACATATTCATTCACGAACCGATAGATATTTGTGCACAGCGTATCGCTGAAAAATAACAGGATACTGCATAGATATTTAATTTTTTTCCTGCTGCAATATTAAAAAAAATCTTTTACGCTGGATGTCATTATTATTGACAAGAGTGTTCATTTTTAATGCCTGTTATTTGGATTTTATTCACCATATCACTGACTTAAAATGAGTGTAAACGATTGATCTTCACTATCGTTTTGACCAATAAATAATTTTTCAGTTAGTCATTTTGAATGCAGATGTACCTCAGAAGAGGAGGTCAACAGTGTTGTAGAAAAATTATCTTCTGATTTTTTAAAAATATCTTAAAATTTCGTGTAGAACTAACATCAAACACAAGAAAAAAATGAGCAGTCAAGTATCTGAAAATAGCTTAAACGATTAATTGGTTGTTGTGGCCAAAGTGTCATAGTTGATATGAAACTGTCAACTATAAGATCAATGTAAGGTATAAAATTTTCCTACATAACCGCTTGCTTCAAAGACTCCAGTGCACTAGTGCGAAGACAGACCATGACAGGAGTGGTTGGGTGGTTTTTTTCCGCTACGTATTTTTTCCTGCAGACCTTTGGAGCTTCTTCAAATCCGCATGTATTGTCCTATCTATTGTTCGTTTGTGCAGAGTTAAGTGATAGTCTGGCATCGTAAGAAATTGTTCTACTTAATTACCAGAAGTTAACAATCAATATTTATTACTCGACTTTAAACAGAGACTAAAGAAAGTGTACTAATGTTTAACACTTGTTGCGTGAATATGGGAAAACAAAGCCGTTAACTGTGATGACCAAAAGTCAAATGGTTACAGGAAATAGTTATCATATAGGTGAAGAAGATAGGAATGTGGGATTTCGATAATAGGCTTTCGGATCGTTCTCATGTTTGTCGTATTTTGTGCAATGACTGCGAGCGAGGTCTCTGGTATTCATATTAAGTAAGATTAATAATGAAGTTCAGAATCTCTCTGGAGATATTTATAACGCAGTGCTGAATTGAACGTTTACATTTTCTCTCTCGTTGCTTCTGGTACAGTGGTTTCCAGATGGTTCCATGCGACACGATGGAAAATATTTTTTTCCCCCTACAGTACAGTAGGCGGTGCCATCAGAGGTGAGTCGGTCACGTCAGCAGCTGAACTCTTGACCCGGCGGATGAACGCATACCGCCAGTGTGGGCGCCGGGGTCAGGTCACCACAGCAGTGTCACGGTCCAGTACGTAGCATCTGCGCATGCGCACAGCGTCAACACGCGCGTCCGCGTCACTTGCTGTAACATTCCCTACTGTTGTAAATGGGCTATATCATTACAAAGTGGTGTTCAGTGGGTCGAAAACTGCCCTCGCCGCGCCAATCTGAAACGCTATTGCGTTTGCGAGTAGAGAGAAATTCCTGGCTGCGCGCGGACGGACGGACTTTTTGGGGATTAACTCAAAACAGCAGCTCCGCAGGGTGTGGCACATTAAAAGGAGCGGAATTCTGCCGCAGTTGCGGCTGCGACAATGGGCTCGCTGCAGCGGCGTTAGTGAGTTTCTTCGCCAACGGCCAGCGTGGTTACACATTCCACAGAAATTAACAAAACCCTAGAGGCGAGGACAGAAAAAAAATCCAAATTGCCCGCTTCTTTAATAAGCGGCGCTGTCGGTAATAAACTAAGAGAAAATATTTGCCTGTAATCAACATTGTCTGCCACACTAAATTAAGTGCAGAGTAATAATTTCAGACTGTGGGGTGATAACAGACCAGTTAATAAGGCTCTTTGTGCCTTATTGGATTTCTGCTTGGTCACGAGTCTTTGTTTGTTCCTTACACCGGTATGATTAAATTCCAAATGACACTATGCATCTACTTAATATTTTTTAAAAGATTAGAGCTAAAAATAAGGAAAATATGAATCACAACTGGACTTAAGCATTTACTAGAAATTTGTGATACAAACTTTTGGCTTCCAGTAGTATAATAATTCTTCCAAGTGAACCACATTCAACTTCTATATCACAGAACGTACACAATACTCAATTAAATTCGTCCACGACTGAGATGGATTCGAAGCGGCAACCCTTATCACCAAACATTTTAGCAACATGCAAAGAAATTTAAATTGGGAAATCTTCTAACTCTTCTTAGGGTTTACTGTACGGTTGCAACAATATGTTTACCTTAGGAATCCCTCCCATGCCTCTACTGTTAAAGTAAATATCGCCATGTTTCTGTTTGTAGTATTATGTATGGTGGATTATGATAAATATAATGAATTCTTCACTGGTGTCCCGTGGACAGAAAAAATTGGTGTAAAATATCAGTACGGCACCTAAGCTGTCGTATTATCTGTTGATCAGAAGGCCATTAAAAAAAATTTCGCTCCTGAGGAAGACGGTGGAGCTAATCGTTGAAATATCGTGTTGTCAGAACACAATCAGGCGGTAACCCTGTGAAGAGTTAGTTATAATCATACGCAGGGAAAGTCTCTGATCTTTCGTTTGATAGATGTTATTTCATTTGTTGATTGGGTAGTCACTGAGCTGGAAATCGGTATTTGTCCCGTCATTTGCCTAGATGAGAGAGTAAGAATAAGCACCTAAATAGACTTCAAGTTGGTAATTATATAGCTAAATTATTTAAATACTTTACCACTTCACCCGCAACGCTTTTAGTGTAAATGAGGCTTTCTAAGTAATGCTGGTAAAAGAGTAAAGAATCTGCCTCTCAGATCCATTACTATACGGGCACTACCTGTTTGCTGAATAGTCACAAGTTCACAGGAACCGGAGTCAGGAAAATGGTGATTAAATTGTCGGAGACATCAGTGGGTTTCCGGCCGCCCACATCACTCTTCGTCGCACCTCTGCCGCCTTGTAATTAACGACTGCTCTTTTAATTAGCAGAGGCAGTGAGTTTTTCTGCTCATAATGGAACGTGTGTCAGGAACAGTCAGCGTCGCCAAGACGGATGGGCTCGGCTCGCGGCTAGCGGGCCAGCCTGCCTACAGGCGCCGTCAAAATGAAATCAACTTCCGTCGTCTGCAGATGTGAACAAACGTACAACTCATCTCGGCCAGAGAAACGGTGCTAGATTTAGACATTTCGTGCAGCCTGCACCTGTTTCGCTGGACACAAAATTTCTGTTAACCAGATTGGTGTTAAAATCCGAAGACTATAAATATGTACACATCCCTATAAAAATTTAACTGTGCAAAATGTAGTAAATAATTCCTTAGCTCTTAAAAAATGAATTTTTCTAAAATTTTGACAGAAAAGATAGATTTTAAATTATCCATATTTGCCTATTGCAAAAACATACTGATTCAGAAATTATCCAATGTTACTGTTATATAAAGGTAAAGTAATTTTAATTTTTTTTTTCAGACTGGTGGTTTTTTTGTCACTTGAGATATTAACAAAATATAAATTTAAACGTCAACCATAGATCTAAAAATGCAACTTAGATTGCAGAAGTTTTGCACAAATGTAAGTTTCCAAAGAGACGTAAGTTGTAATATTTCCCCGAAGTTGTTGTTAGATGGAAAAATCATGAAACGTCTATATGACCATTCTATCAGATAATTTTCACCACAATCTAGATAGTTTACTGTTTTTCTATTTTTGCTGTTTTTCCTGCAGTTAATGACCAAATAGTGGCGTACTGCTGTGTGCCATCTCTGCAGTGTCGGGTTGCTGCGTAACGCCATGTTTGGCAGGCAACGCACGTCTCCCAGCGTCGAGATTACGTCGCGTCATATGCCTGGTGGGCGCTGACTGATCTCCAGCCGTCAGCACGCCTGCCAGTCAGCGCGGGCAGAGCAATTTGCTCGTATAAATGGCGATGTGCCCATCACACGGCCACCCCTAGAAGTCTTGACATTTTTCGATACCGTTTAAGGGGTATACGGCAACGACAGCATCAAGAAACAGTTACAAGCACACGTCGAAACAGGATTATATATTATCGATTCACTGCATAAATTTAGACGCTGTCACTACAGAGGTGGCAGTATAAACGGTGTATGTATCAGAATGTCAGTCAACCCGAAATGATCTCGAGTGATTCTAACAATCAATTAAAAATTAAAATAGTAACATTTTAGAGGCTATCTAACATTGATGGCATTAACTGACAACTCTACCTGTATACATCATAATTTGCTGATGATCAGATTGTATGTAACACATGCAGAGGACGCTCTCTACTTTACCAGGAAGATTGTAGAAATTTTGAAACAGTGGTGATCACAAGCAAACACGAAGTATCCGGCTGTGGGAAGAGTAGCCGTGTGTGTGAAGGAATCACTCCGCTTAGAAAATCTTTTGGATAAAAAGTTGCGAAAAAGTATTAGGTTATTCTATATAATGATTAATGGAATGACTTTCATCAGCTAGATAATGTCTGCTGGAGTAAAGAAATATAAAAAAAAAAACATGTCACATTTTTGTTGAAGGAGTTTTGTGCATGACGTGGAAACGTGAAATACCAATGGGAGAGACAGAAAACTAAACCACTGCTTATAAATATTTGAAATGATGGTAGGTTATAAGGACTAAGTTAACCAAAATAAATAATTTTAAGAAATTAATGGAGGCAAAAGAAGTTATCATTGGTACGATAGAACAGAGCATATTATTATGAGGTTATCAAAATCTGAGAATAACGGATCACAGAAAGTGAATTTTGATAAAACGTACGAAAATGGGCGAGGAGAAAATGGGATCAAGAAGCACAAGAAGTTATGGTCAGAAGACAGCTGAAAGAAGAATAACAGTTTAAAGTGGAAACGGAGAACAACAACAATGTTCTACGGGCATACCCGACCTAACAGTCAACAGGCTATCGTAGAACCCCTCGATTACCCACTATCCAACGCTGCCCCAACCGCAGGGACTAATCACCGGCCATTACAGCAGCGACGGTGAACAAGGCGCCTTTCGCCACCCATTAAGGGTGCCCATGGGGAGCGGCGCGGAAGTAGCGCCAGCCACGACCAGGCCGAAGACCCTTCCAAAACCTGGCCGTATAGCTTAAGCATATCTGCTATTTCCACGTGCTCCCGGCCCCAGCAGCCCCATGGGGAGGGAGGGGGGTGGACGCCGTAGCAAAGCGGGCTACATCGCAAGATTGCCCTTTTATCGCTCCACTCGGCAACCGACAGGTCTGGTGCAATGCCGCCCATCGGATGCAGAGCCGCACGCTACGAGGCAAGATCTTAGTGTGTGTTCCTCTGCACAAGTGCAGATTCCCTCACACTCGTCCAAGCTTCACAGAGCACCGTCGTAGTGCGCGATCCCCAGTGCGGAGTCCCGAAGGTCCCCACAATGTTCTCAAGCTGCAGCTGCCCCACCCGGGCGAACCCATGCACTAATGGTCCCCACCTAGAAAGAGGACCTACTATGGCAGAAAGCCCATGTTGGCAAGGCTGCCCTCGCCATTTGATGAGTGATTCCACTACTCCACTTTCTTTGCTGAAACTTGCATCCGTTGCCCGGTTCTACACGGGATTGGGTAGCAATAATCTCCAGCTCTACGGGTAAAATCCGTGGAGTCTGCATCGGGGAGAGGGGGGGGGAGCATCAGTCCCGACACACCAGGTCTTGCCCAGCGGCCGCTCCTTCCCACACCTCCCCGTCTATTACCCGTTCAGTGGGTCCCAAGCCCTTTCTCATGTTGAGAAGGTTCCTCTTCTCCCCTTTGATGAGTCACGGTCGAGGGGGCTTTCGCCAGACCTCTACTCCACTTCTATTTGAACGATGCCACTCCGTTGCCTGATTATACACGGGATTGCGTACATAAGTTCGGACTTTCCGGGCGTGTTTGTGGAGTCTACGGATCCAGGGGACACTGGCCTAGTCCACATGCCCTGTCCCTCAACACCAAGCTTGCATCCATTGATAGGATACAAAACAGGAAGACTGAGGGGGTGGGGGCTCGGGACCCTGGGTGTGCCAAACTCATATCTGGCCATCTCGATGGAAATCGAGTGTATGGACGCAGAGAAGGCTGAAACACCCCCACAAAGCAAACAATAGCCTAATGTATTTTCCACAATCTTAGTCAGTTTTTATTTGAGTCCACGCGGAAATGAAATACACCACACAAGGAACAAAACTTTTAATATGCTAATGCTGTTGTAATAGTTACGTCTTCTACTACAAAAATCAAACCGTCCCCTTTTTACCAGAATCTGCCCGATGATTAGTTATTGACAATTTTGTCATGTTTGATTACGAATTACCATATCCATTCAAACCTATAAATCTCACTATCATATCACATTGTGCTTTCATTTATAACCAGAAGTACTATGTATTTTTAACCGTCACGTTAGACAGTGTGAATTGTTAATACTCAATGATAACATTGATTTTTTTTTTTTTTTTTTTTTTTTTTTTTTTTTTTTTTTTTTTTTTTTTTTTTTACATTTCATTCCCCCCAGCTGAAGGCTGGGAGGCAGGGTGTTGGAGAGTCACAGGAGACTCTTTTCAGCCAAACTACTCTCTACGAGGAGGGAAGGGGGATGGAAGGTCGACCGTAGCCTTGTAGGGAACCATCCCAGCATTCGCCTAGAGTGGGGAAGAAAACCACGGAAAACCTCAACCAGGACGGCCGAACGAGGTTTGACCCTCGTCCTCCGGAATGACGGGTAGGAGACCGTAAACGGCCTCCTTCCATCTCGGTGACATTGAATCACGCTTAAAATCATAATAATAGTGCTTGTATATTTAGTGACTGCGAGAATAAATTCCTGAGATCGTCCAAGCTTTCGAAGAGACAACGGTGGGACAATAAACTCAAATATTTGTTCAACGAAGTTTAGCTGTCGAAAGACATAGGTTGATTGAGGAACTCATAACAACTGGCCCCAAAACGCTCTATTTTTGTCATCGACTCGTTGTTCAGTATGCTGTCAGCCCTTGATTTAAAGCGTAAAAGGGAATTTCATGACACAGCGAACACAGAACAATGACATAACCAGCAGTCATTTGTTAAAGGTATTCTACAAGTAAACACATCAGCATGGGACGACACACAACGCAAATGTTTCAGGAGAAATCCAAGACGGAGATATACCAACAGCGAGTACCAATGATGATGGAAATTTGTCACTCGTCACAACTTCTGAATTTAAGACACGTGTAGCAATTATGCTAACCAATTACCAACACAAATAATCAGAGTTTTAATAATGTGTTGGTATTTGTCGGTACAGAAGTAGGAATTACATTTTTCGGGCAGATTTGACGAAAATTTGTTTAGGAATGATTTCAGTGATATATTTCTCACTGCTATATATAACTCGTAACATACCATTACATAGACGTCGTAGCACAGCTCTTAAAATGTTCAAAACGCAGTTAAGAATACAATAGGAGATAATATTTTTTTAAACTGCTTAACGTCTCTTAACAGCGAGGTCTTTAGAGACGGGAAAATATGGGGGCAAGGAATGGGAAGGAATTCGGCCATGGCCTTTTGAAGGAAGCATCACGGCATTTGATGTGAGATTGAAGGCTTTCACGGCGTATCGATGAAATGTAGTCTTCACGGGTTTTCCGCCGTATGTTGCTGAAATGCGACAACGAGCTTTTGGCGGCTGACTCTGCCGCCATCTTCAGGTTGGATGTTGTCGCATTTCAGCAACATACGGCGGAAAACCCGTGAAGACTACATTTCATCACGGCATTTGCCTGGATTGATTTCGGAAATATGGAAAACCCAAATCTGGATTCCCGGACGGGGATTAAAACCGCCGCCCTCCCGAATGCGAGGCAAGAACGCTAACCGTTACACCACCAACCTCGGTAATAGGCGATAAGATAGATTGGACAATCAGAATGATTAGGAACAATTTTTTTTTTTTTTTTTTTTTTTTTTTTTTTTTTTTTTTTTTTTTTTTTTTGCATATGGAATCTGTTTCACCCATTTATAGCTGTAAACGTAACTCCAAATGGAGAAACTGTCTATTGAGTGAATATATGGCAGGGAGATATTTCGAGCACCTGAAGATGAGAATACACTTCTGGCAGCCAAGACTAGTTACAGATATCTAAGAAATATTTCTTTTCAAGAATTTCCATAGCTCTCAAATACGTAAACACTTATAATTCACCATTAAATGTTGGTACAGTAGAATGAAGCTTTGAAATATGTATTACTAGAGTTATTTAACACCACCTAAATCATTAATTTCCTCGGCATCGGATTAAATCCTATTTAAAAACGTTTGAACATTGTCAAATCAGATGTTCTCAGTCCCGGGATAACCCAGGAACACTTCATAATACTTGGTGCCTTGGTGCAATCATCGTAGGTAAACGGAATCATTCGATGAAAGACTGAATCATTGGACAAAATTTAGGTTCTCCTTCATCTAGTAGTTCCTGCTTTATTATTAGTGAACTGCTAGGTAAAGGTGCAAGTAAATTTGTTTTATTTTTGTAGCACACGTTCCCTACAGAAAATTGATTAGAAAATCACAAATGATTATTCCCAAGTGCTGATCGCGGCCCAGTCCATGTAATTCTCAAACGAATAGGTAATATTTAGAAACAATCTTTCATTGTATATTACTAAGATTTCTGAAGAAAATGGCATCGTGAAAGTAAATCTGAAAAAACGATGGTAGGTAGCTTTCCATCCTTCCTGGTGTCCTATTCCCATTGTTAAAAGAAATCTGTTCATGTGAATACTTGATCATCCCATAACATGTTGTAGTGAAGGTTATTAGCAGCTTTCTCCAGGCAGTCCATAGAACGTCCATTATTAGTAGCAGGGAACTTCAAAAAGTAAGTTACTCATTTATATGGCAGTCCATGTAACTTTTATTGAATGCTGCACTACACTTCAAAGTGACACAGATACATGACATTACTTTTCAGTATAGTTACCAAGCCTCTGTAAACGATGGTCCGAACTTTCTACCAATCAAAACTACTATATCCGTTCAATCCTTGACTCTAGAAATCTGCTTCTTGGTCACAGAACCATACTACAAACCCTGCGTGAACGTTATCGTGGTTTTAAAATCAACTTTCCCTCCAGATGTTGTTTCAGATTGCTGAAAAGTGGTATATCGCATGGTGCGAGATGTGTACTGTATGGCGTATGCATCCAACGATGAGAATGTTCTGACAACGGTTCTCGAATGTATCCTGACCAAGGAGCAAATTCTGAAGGGTTGGTAGTACTTTCTGATCGTTCGTTACACAGACTTGGTGACTACGTTCAAAAATGTATCTCTGTTACTTTGAAGTGTAGTGCAGCTTTCAATAAATATTACTTCGCCTGCCATGATAATGTCTCCAAATACCTCAGAGTGAATTCACAATAAAATACCTAACAACTTAAACAGCAGAAGCTGAAGCAAAGGTCCTATTCCTGGCACCAGAACAGAGAAAATAGCCTGTCCATTGGCGGGTATTATAACTTCCGCGCAGCTCTGTCGCCAAAGCGTTTGCCGGGTGGCCCTGCGGCCAGGCGCTGTAATGAGCCAGTGCTCCACGTCAAATGAGGCAGCGCTGGTGGGCGCCGGAAGCGGCGGCAGTTGCGCCGGCGGAAGTGACGCGACGACACATCGCGTCGATTGGCGGCGCCCAACGACCCGGCGGCTATGGGCTGCGTCCAGTTACGAGGGCCGTTGTGGTCCACAGACATGTTCACTGACCTGCGAGGACGTGCCCGCCCAAATAGACGCGCTCACTAGCACCACACGACCAGCATGCGAAATTCCGCCTCCGCCAGCATACCGGAACGGAATGGCCCCTGTGATAATTGCTTCATTAGTAGTTTTCTGCTCTTTCTCGCTCCTATCCAAACACTAGACTTGGGAAGTGCATACTTGACAACAGATAATGTAGATTTTCGTTGAAACAAATTTAATAGCAAACTATGATTCTGTTTGCCGGTGTTGTTGAAGTATCTTCGCGTGTCCATAACTGTGGTATTACTTATCTTCCACTGCGGAACGATAATTGATTGGCGAAGGCAGTATTATCTGAATTATAACAGCAATAGACCATTCGGATACTAGCACTCTGTAAGACAGTATAAAAAGTCGGTATTAAATTAAATCAGGTTCCTGGTTGTTGGTGTGTCTGTTTCAAGGAAATAACTGGAGACGATTTTAACATGTTTTTATGTCTCCAGTAAGAGGAAAAACTGGAGTGAAATTCTACATAGAGGTACATCATCATTTATATTACCAAATAAAACCTGATCATCTTTCATTATCATTTCACGCTGCTTAATATTCTAAGTGGTGAATTTGCTGACGATTTTATAAGACGGCGTGATGTGTGAGTAGCGTTTAAATTTAGTATGGGCAAGGCTAGCTTTGCTACATTATTATGTATTCTTTCTGCATAACAAAATTCGATGCCGTCCCTTGTGGACTAGGGGCTAGCGTTATGGCCTCACGTTGCAAGGGTCGCAGGTTCGAGTCCGGCAATGGCATGGGTGGTTTAATTAGGTTTTGTGTCCGTCCTGTGTAATCTACAGTTAGAAGTAAATGATGATGACGATGATACAGTAAATGTACACTAGAAGAAACAAAATAACTTATTTGTAAATGGCTGTATGGCTTAAAAGGCCAAAAACCAATTTTTAAAAAGAAAAAATGTAATTTGATCTCCGTCTAAGAACGTTAAGAAGAGTTCAGTATCTTCGACATTCAATGGGAACTATGATGAATTTGTATTTATATATTATGGCCACAAAGATCATTGAGATAAGACAGAAGAATAAGATCCATTACTCACTTCCGTGTACATTACGAATTAATGTGGATAAGTTTGTATTTAAACCCTTAGGCAGCAAGCAATCTTCCGAACTACTTTTTATTTTTAACAATTATTAAGAGCTGAAGTTAATCCCACTATCTTCCATCTTCTATGAAAAATCTCGGATATTTCAAGATCATAGTTTCCAGAATGGGGAAGTTGTCGTTTTGGCAATATAGTTGACCTATGGCGCTATTGTCACAGGTTAAAGCTAATAATTTTCATTATACTTTAACACTACAGTCACGATAAGCCTTTAAAATAAATTTGAAAAACCTTTGCATTAAATTTCTCAGGTCTACATTCATACAAAATAACGTGAGGCACCTATTTGATTTTATATTCCAGTATTAGTTTGCATAAGAGAAATTGACAAGTTGACTTGTTACTTTTTTTTTTTAATCTCCGCCGGTGCTAAAATTCTGCACAAAAGACATTTATTTCTACTTAAAATTTTTCATACTTTAATAAATAGAAATAACAAGCAATCTTCTGACACAATAACATAATTTGAGTTTTAAAATGGCACGTCGATAATCATGAATTTTTAATTTTTGCCAGTTTATCACCAGAAGCTTCACCTCGTTCTAAATTAGTGAATAAATCTTAAGCTATAATTTTTTGATAATTTTAATATAAATAATTTTAATAAATATTTTGGTTACTGTTCTTGATCATGTTTCATGAAATTATAATTTGTAGGAGTTAATTAATGCCCTTAGCTTCATGGAGAAAAAATATCACCTTAATTTTTTTTTATTTTTTAGTATTATGTATTTAATCACTAGCCATCTCTCAACTCTCGTATTTGCCATATCTGTTTCCATTTCTATTTGCCTATGTAATTCCTATTTCGTTTTCAGTATCAACACTTTTTAGTTTTTTAAAGCGTTGTGTGTTCATAATAGCTATTGTCGTTAGAACCAATAAACCAGTACATTACATTCAAAAGCGCAGAGAGTTGGAATGACATTTTGCCAGACGGCGTTTATTGTGTATACAATGAAATTGCTTTAATACGAAAACAGGATAGCAATAAATTTATACAAAAGGATTATGTAATTAATTTTATGACGTTCACAGCTTAACAATAACCTCTCAATATACAGATAGATGTTAATTGGTTGTGAACTTTGGTATCAAGTAGTTAGATTTGTTCAGCTGGTACATATAGCTAATGCACTGCTATGTTACTCTACGAAACATAATTGGTTATGTCATAAATTTTTCTAACAACAAGGTGTCTTTGTATTTTTTCTTGGGTAAGCAGTTACACAGGTGTTTTATTGAAAAAGAAATAGATTTATTGAAGAAGAAACTGATTTCATTCATTTAGAAAATATATTCTAATTTACGAACATTTGAACTATCGAATATCATAGTACTTCCATATTTCTGAATTTTCATATACCGGCAAAAGGATTGTTGTATGGACGCTAACAAATTGTGTACTTAATGCTATTGAGCAACAGCTAAGTCCTTTCGGAGGAAAAATTAAGCCCTTTTAAGATACGACTGTCCAAATTTTAATTAAAATTTGAATTTACACTGATCAGCCAGAACATTATGACCACCTACCTAATACCCGTTATGTTCGCCTTTGGCACGGATAACAGCGACGACGCGTCTTGGCATGGAAGCAATGAGGCCTTGGTAGCACATACAAATCACCTAACTCCCATAAATTCCAGGGAGGGGGGCGATGAGCTCTAACGCCACTTTCAATCACATCCCAAATGTGTTCGATCGGGTTCGGATCTGGCGAATTGAAAAGAGGGGGGGGGGGCAGAACATCAGTAGCAACTTACGACTGTGTTCCTCGAACCACTCCATCACACTCCTGGCCTTGTGACATGTAGAACTGTCTTGTTGAAAAATACAACTACCTTTGGGAAACATGCTGGTCATGGATGGATGTACGTAATCTACAACAAGTGTACGATACCTGTTGGCCATCATGGTGCTTTGCACTAGCTCCACTGAACCCATGAATGTCTACGTGAATGTTCCCCAGTGCATAATTGAGGCACCGCTTACTTGTCTCCGTCCCGCAATATAGGTGTCAAGAAGCTGTGGCACTGGGAAACGACAGGGTTCGCAACCTTCTATGGGCATGATGAAGAAGGTATCGGGATTCAGCAGGCCATGCAACGCTTTGCCACTGCGCCAACGACCAATGACGATGTTCACGTGCCGATTTCAGTCGTAGTTGGCGATGTCGTGGTGTTAACATTGGCACATGTGTCATCGCCTGCGGAGGCCCATCGTTAAGTGTGTTCGATGCACTGTGTGTTCAGATACACTTGCACTCTGTCCAGCATTAAAGTCTGATGTTAGTTCCGCCACAGTTCACCGCCTGTCGTGTTTTACCATTCTGCCCAGCCTACGACGTCCGGCATCTGTATTTAGGGATGACCACCCAACCCCTCCACGTTTGGGCGTGGTTTGACATTGGTTTTGCCATTTGTTGAAGACACTCACCACAGCACTCTTTGAACAAGCGACAAGACCCGCAGTTTCCGAAATGCTCGTGCCGAGCCTCAGGGCCATCACAATTTGCCCTCGGACAAACTAAGATAGATCGCGCACCTTCCTCAATCTAAATACGGATAGCTCGATTACTGATACTAAATGCACCGTGGGTGTGTCTGACTAGCAGTAATTACTCGTCAGGTGAATCTGCTATCACCTGAACAGGTTTATATCGATGGAAGGTAGGTAGACATAATGTTCTGGCTGAACAGTATAGCTTCTAAAAGTACTTGATAGCTGCTAGTGATGTGTGGGAAGAAGGACTAACCCAATGCACTAACAGTTAGGAACATATAACCTAGAGTTACATTTGTAACAGGCACTAGTGAGCAAAAATGTATTGAAGAATGGAAAAACAGGCAGTTAATATCGTTCTTGGAGAGGAAAGAATGAAACTGTAACAAATTTGAGTAATCATCAAGAGACAGCTTTAGTGATGTTAACGGATATTAGCGTATAAAAATTGAGTAAACCTTTGACAATATAAGCTTCGAATTATTTTAATAAAGACCACAATTATCTTTTTGATATAATTTAAAATGGTTCATTGCTCTTTTTGCGAAGCTTTAGACCAGTGATTCCCAACTTGTGGTCCGCGAAATGTGACAGAATGGTCCCAAGGCAAAATATTAAAAAAATAATTCTAATTGAAATAAAAATATCATTACAAAAATAAATTAGTTAACATTGTTAGTATGAAATGGATATCAAATTCGTACTGTGTTAGGCTGTAAACTAATATAAGTTCAAGCCAAACTTTCAAAACGCAATGAATATTCAAACGGCCAGCTACAATCTGGCACTTCCAGGGTATTACAATATGACTGCATTGTGACTGAGAGACTAATAATTAAATAACTCCCCAGTCGGCTACATAGAGGAAGATGTTGCTTTGAGGATTAAATTAAAGACCGTTTTATGATCTTCTAATTGTAGGTGTAAGTCTTAAGGAACCTTGGTACGTGCCGATAACAATTAGTATGGCTGGTTAATAATGTACACACAGGTAAATAATCAGTCCATTGTAAGTTCATGGTTCGTAGAATTATTTTTGACGTAACATGATCCACGAGTTGAAAAGGATTAAGATGCGCTCCTTTATTGATATAAATATTCTGTGTACTTGACTTATATGTACTGGATTTAGATTAACTCAAGTATTTAACATCTCCTGTGCCAGCGCCTATTAAAACTGGCTTTCAAATTGTGCTATTCAAATTGCGTAACCAGCAAACCGGTTCCCCAAATTGCTGCCGATCGATGAGATCACTAATGGCTACCACTCTTCGTGACTCCAATCTCTAAGGACAAAGGGAACCTGCGGAAACTGTCATCGCTGCAGAAAACGGGGTAACGAGACAGGTATTAAACGCGTGACAACACTTGTTTAACAGCGCCGCAATTACCTGCCGGCAGCTCCAATTGAACGTGCGATGGGACGGCCGTGGAGAGGATAAATAGCAGCGATCCGGAACACAGCGACCGGAGGAAAACGCAATTACGCCGGTCTCTAAACGTGAAAGATCCGCCGGCAGACCACAACATAAATTAATTTTGACATAGCCAATTACGCCACTGCCTGGTGCCGGCGGGAGGTGGCCAAAAATGGCCGGCAGGGAGAGAGAGGCCAATTAATAAGTGCGAGGAGGAATAATTCACCGCGGACGTGGCTGCTGGGTGCGACGCCACGTGGCTCTCTGCTCGCAGCACCGGTGCACAGTAGAATTTGTGCCGCCTCTGGCTGACTCATTAGCATGGCTAATGGACGGTTAGGTGCAGCCTATCCATAGTATTTTATTTGTCCGACTACCGCCTCGTTGGCTCAGGTAGTTTTGGCACCATGAAGTTGTCCAGTGCCTGCAGCCCCTTAATTGGTTCAAGCTCGCCTATTGGAAGAAATTTTTACTATTCTTGAGTGTCCAACAAGTTGTGCTCCAAAATCCTGAGCCAAATCCCCAACCTCACGTCAGTGCGTATGGAGTTGGGCAAACGAAAGTGTTGATGACGATCCTCCTTTGGGTGGCTTAAATGTTGAGCTTGACTATCTCTTCAGTGTCTTACGCAATAGTAGGCAAGAGTTGGTCCAAAGAATGTCACTGCCACCAATATTTAACCTTCATATATTTAACAAAAACAAGATACAACATTTAACACAAGTCATCAGAGACATCGGTACATAAACAACATTTAGAGACAATTAGGAAAGGAACTGGACGTCTTACTTCGGTAATCATCCCTAGTGAGTCATCTGTGTAAGGAATAAACCTGCCATGGGGTGAGGACTACTGCTGTGATCACTTTCTGGCGTTTGAAGAATGCATATGAAACACTTTGGCACTGTCTATGCTTGCATTTAGCATTGCATTTGGGTTTAGTGTTTCACTGTTTCCCATAACTTAGTCACTCATTGATACGCTACTCCAGAGTAAAATATCAAAAGCTCAATATGTAAAATCGTGTATTGACCAAATTTCAGTAGGCTATTCGCCTTAAAGATTTTATTTAACGTAGTAACAGTTCCCAGTACCTCGATCTACTATACTTCCTTAGAAGATTATTTGTATCGTGTTCAAATGTTTCTAACTGAAACCAATTTTGTGAATAGACAAACTTTAATTCTTCAACCAGAATGACTCAAACAATTACGAGAACTACTTTTGACCTGATTTTGAAAAGAAGATTTTTATCGAAAAATGTAATTTCATAAAATTTCCAGATAGCTGGAAATGCCATAAAACGGTAAGTCTGTACATACGAGTTATGGTAGAGTGTATCACTTGGAATGACGTTGTTTGATCTCCGTCCTGACCATTCAGTTGTACATTTTGAATGGTTTCTCTAAATCACTTGGCGAGAATGGTGGAATGGTACCTTCATATTGCATTCCCGACTATAAACGAATAACTTCTGCATTGAACACCAAGAAAAGCACAAAAAATAAATAATAAATAACTATCATGCAATTCATCTAGAATCTCAAATCACACAAAAAATTATACAAATTTATTATTTTAGCTGTTGCATTTCGAGAAAAATCATTGATACTACTTCAAGTGATGTTAACTGGACTTAATTCATTTGAAGCAGGAAATTGGTAATAAATTCTAAATGGTTGAGGTTTGGACCGAGCGTGATGGGTGAGTAATTGTCGCTCTGGCCTCGCATTCGGGAGGACGTGGGTTCGAATCCCGGGCATCGAAATTTTGGTTTTCCATGGTTTTCCCAAAACACTCCAGGCGAATGCCGGGATGCTTCCTACAATGGGCCATGGCCGAATTCCTTCCGGTGCTTGTCCCCCATCATTTCACACCTCTAATGACCTCGACGTCGACGAGGCAAGGTTGACGTTTGGCGTGGAGTTCCTTTGCATCATACAATCCATATTTAATATAATGATTTCTTCCTCAAGATTTTTAGACATTTTACGTAATAATCGTGTTTGGGATGATAATAACTAGAAAAGTGGGCAATTTAAAAATTTTAAGTTCTAAATTTCTAAGATGGACACAACGAAATATCATTAATTTCATAAGGCTTCCGTCTTTAATTAATTTTAATGAACAAAAAAGTAACTTCTAATGTATTAACAACTTAATATCAGTCAAAGAAAAACTTCCTGAATTTGCTGTGATAAAATGACGTGTCTTATGAATCCGAAGCTGATCGTATCTGTAAAGCACGAACTTTCGTGTAGCTGGCACCGTATTGAAGTAACCTCTGCACATCTGAAGCTCTTTGGCCTGGTGCCTGCCCCGCCCTCCTCTCCTACAGTCACTTTTAATTATTTCCTCGGTCATTAAGCGCGGGCTTTAATTACTGGGTGACGTCACTGCAGATGCATGCAGGTAAGACACGACAAGGCCAAACTACATCATGAAGTCCTAAACACATAATTAATTATAAGCTGTGATGGTAATGCTTAACATTGTGCGTTATTCTCAGTCAATATTTTAATACCGCACCAATCAAAAATATGCGAAATAATATTTTGGCTTGCCTTTATTTTTTTTTTAATATTTTATTGAGCGTCGATCTAAAAACAATGTGTTTCCATACATAGCAAAAATCATTTATCAGTAGTACAAATTATCTTATTACATTTGGTACTGAACATCGGATTAGAACTGTTCCCTTGAACTATCTAATTTTGTTCCAGTTATGTGATTCTAAATTACATGTTTCGTAAGCTACCTCTTTAAATTGTAAGCTTTATTTCAAAATTAGCAAACTTAAATTGCTATAGGCTATAACGCATATAATTTATAATAACACGTAGTGAAACACAGTCTAGCGGTAGGAACATATAAGAATAAATACTCTGTAATCAGAGAAATAGATCATAATTTATTTTTATCATATAACAAACAATATTTTGATGCAATATCATTTCTTCCATAAAAATCGTGGCTTTAATACTACTAGATGGTTTCGGCCAACGACAAATTATCTTCTTCAAACGTCTGGGGTCTTTACCTGTCGTGAATCAGAATTTGGTTCTTTGGGACACTTTATTCTCGAAAGTGTGTATTCGCTTCTTGTTTAAACAGGCACAGTAGTTTTGTATTCCTTTCTGAAAAAAAATAGTAGTTTGGGCAACAAGATTACTTTCTGCAAACGGATGTGTCCCTTCAGTAAGATCGGAAAGATGTTTTCTTAAAAGACTTTTATTTTATTTTTGTTGAGTTACTACTTTTGTCGTAATTTTTTCTTTGCTTCATAACTTTGCTTTGTTTGTTTTGAACCCAAACTACTCTCAATATTTTTCATGCAGCTCATTTACCTGCCATCTATCTTTGAAACTGGATTTAGCGTACGTTTGAACCAACCTGTGGCGACTATGTGTTATGAATATATTTGGTTTTTCTGCAACAATGTGTTTTGCTCCATGCACAACCTTTAGTAGCTGATACATCATTCTGTAATACGTTCATCTTTCACTCATTAGATAATATCTTTTGTTTCAGGTAAGAGGGTCCTATCTAAAGGTTGGACTACCACTTGCCATTGAAGCAAGTAGTGCTCACTATATTATACGCCATAAAGCTGCCCGTTTACTGTAAGTACCTGCACGCCACAATTACTGAATTTAAGTAAGATTAAATTTTGGAGTACTTAGCTCGTTTAATTTCATTACTTGTACTGTGTCGTAGTTAAATTAAAATGAAAAACATTTTTCTGTCCAGGAACGTTCTGCTCATTTTATAGTCATAGGCAAAAATGAAAAAAGTGTATGTTGATTCAATGCTTGCTGCTGAAAAATAAAACTATTGGCCTGAGTTTACCTACAAACTACAAAGAGTATTTAATCATCCTTTCACTGCATATTTAGAAGGTAAACGAAATCCTGAAGATGATCCCAGTTTAGGACTGAAGCTTTCAGAACAGGAAATGCAGCAGTAAAACATCATTACATCTGAAAATCATTACTTGTTCAAGAATCTGACTTGAAAGATTTCAATGGTTACATAATGGATAAATTAATAAGTAAATGACTATTAAAAAAATGTTTTCTGGGTGCCATTGAAATTTTTTCCTTAACTGATGAAGTTTGATGCTATAATTATCATGAGACCATTTTTAATACATCGTCGTAAAACATAAATTTTAAGCAAACTGATGAATGTGATACTTTAGGTGATAATTGGTTCAATCAGATACACCGTATTATTTTTACATAATAAAATTCATCAGGAAAGGTGCTCTACGTAATCATACGGGAAATTAAAAGCCCAAGAATTTACAAACAAATATTAACAACTCTATTTTGTTTCAAAAAAATCAAAGTAAATGAACTTTACTTCTTAACTAGTGTAAACTCGATACGGTGTTTTCGGTATGATCGTGGGCCTAGAATAGTTTCAGTTTTTATGGTCAAAGGCCATGAGTAGAATACGACAGTCACCCACATAGATAATCTTGATAAATATCAAAAGATGTCATAGTCAATAAAGAAAAACCCGGCTATAGCGAACACGAAACCAACGTAAAAAGCTAAGAAGAAGCATTAAAGAAAATCAATTTCACTTTAACAGCCTTAAGCTTAAATCTAATATAACTTCAAATCTGAAGTACAATATAAAAGCCCACATACCTAAAGATAACAGAAAAGCATGTCAGTAGTGACTGTAAAATGGAAGAGATTGGGAGGACTTCATTAAATCGTAAAGTACTAATTTATTCTAGGTTTTTTCAGCAGTTCATATTTGAATTGAGGCATTTAGTTTAAAATTAAATGCTACGAAAAAAATTTAATGATTGTATTCTAGGTATTCATTCTATCGCAGTTACTTACCTATAAAAATGTACAGTTAACCTCAAATTTCTATTACCTCTGATGGATGTTGATTTGCGAGCTAAGGACGGCGGGTGACCAATAGTTGTCGAGGTGAGTGAGCGAGCCAACGAAATTATTGTATAGATAAGAATAAACGACAATCATTTCACAGAACACACATGATTGAAATTACTCATTATAAAAAGAGGGCCTTAGCAATTTATATTGGTATAACTAGTAAGCTTTCCATCTGATTAGTATAGTTAACCCGCTACCGTCATTTACCAAGACAACCCTCCTAGATCAACGTAGAATATTAAATTACCACAATAATTGCTGATGATTGCGTGTTTCTGGATGATTAAGCCCACTTATCATCACTCAACACACGCTAGCCATTAGTTATAATAATTATAATTGGTAGTCTATAGTTAATTATGTAACCACCAACAAATGAGACGTATTATTATAAATTAAAAAATTAAAGCACATTGTTCTGATCAAATATTATTTAATTTAATCAACCTCTCTCCTTCAGTAACATTTTTACACACTCGTGTTATATCCTGACAATTTCCTATTCTCTTGACGAATCGTTATTGCTTCCTTACGGAGAAACACAAAATCACGCCATGCGAAATTACCTAAGCGACGCAACACACACCCGTTGGCCGCCCAATGAACACTGGCGAGACCAATGACAATACAAATTCTTAAAGATAATAAACTTAAACTACCCCCATTATAATACAAACTACTATCTGTGAAAACCCGAAAAAAGTTACAGATTAAGTTACAGACATTTACAAAATTATTAAGAGTACCTGTAATTAATATGAAATAAAATAATAGCATCATAATAATAATAACGAAAAATGATTTTTTTTGGGGGGGGGGGGGTAGTGACACTGTTACAAACGCAAGTGTTTAATGGGCGTTTGAAAACTGAGTTCTGGTAAAAACTGTGGTACAAACTAAGTTTTTTTACGTTCATAGGTGGCAGATCGAATGCTTCAACTGGCGTCAGCCCATCTGCAACAAGGCTCCCATTGCCTCCTCTGGATCGGTGTCATCCTATCATTTCTTTCGGCAAACATCCTCGGTAACCGATAGGAAAATTTATCGACATTTCAGCCTTTCCAAGGATGCTATTCGCTACTGTCCGCACCATATGTCTACGATACGTGACTGTTAGATTTTGTTGTCTCTCATAACGCTTGCTGCTGTGGTCAACGTCCTGTCCTTGGCATTGTTGCACGTCTGTATAACGCGCAGACAAATTCGTATGAACTGTTCGCGAGCCGATTTAATTGTTCTGATCATATCTAATTCCACAGACTGAATGCATAAACTCAACCCGTCTATGTACATGCTATAATACATTCATCTGCACAAATGTTCCGTTGTTTATCAGGCACCGAGCGTGGTTGGTGAGCGGTAGCGTTCTGGCGTCGCATTCGGGAGGACGCAGGTTCCAATCCCCGTCCGGGCATCAAGATCTGGGTTTTCCATGATTTCCACTAATCACACCAGGCGAACGGCGGGATGCTTCCTTCAAAAGGCTATGGTCGAATTCCTTCCTTTTTTTGTCTCCAATTCCATCCCACCTCTAATGACCTCGACGAGTCGTAAAGCCATTAGTAAAAAAAAAAGTTTATCAGGCTAGATCGGAGCTGGGGGGCTGACACTCGTGTATTGGGTTCAGTCATAATGAAACACATTGTGGGTTGTGGGAGCGAGGACGACGCTGAGCCAGCCAGCAGGCAGCTTCTTGCAGCCGGTCGGTCGGCAGTCCGGGTGACAAAGTGCCTCTCCGTGGCGGACCCTGGCCCACAATAACACTGCGACAACAGTGCCGCGCCGCGTGGCGTCTTGCGGCCAGTGGTGTGTCTCTGTCGGTCCGTTTATTAAAACCAGCCCACTGGCTGTAAGTGGAGAGCGGGCGAGCGGAAAAAACGACTGGGTCGGGGGGCGCCAAAAAATGTATACACTGCGACGGTATGTGGCGGTGGCGACACGGCGGGTGGCCTTTTAGTTTCCCGTTTCTCATGCGCAGCTGTATTTGGGGTATTCGCATATGAACATTCCTGAAATTGCCAAATGAACGTTAATGGGGGTCTCGCTCTCACGCTGCGTTATGCAAGGTGGTTAATGTGGTTTGCGATGCCGGCCTGCCGCCGATGTTCTTGCCCGCTTGCAATAACACGCTAATGCAGAGCGAGAATTTAGACTCTTTGTTACTTATCCACGCGGGTGTTGATTAAGGGAGATCGCAGGGCAAACTACAGCCGGAAGAAGGACTCTTATGGCACATACTGTAAAGTTCTTGCAGGAATTATTAGACAGTTTTATTGGTCTGTAAATGATTTAGATTACATTTTCTTCCTTTATAACTTAAAAGCTAAAACAAGCTTAAGATTATGAAAATGTCATTCTACTAATAACGATAAACCATTTCACAGCAAATGTACCATATGTTTCCTTCCTATCTGCTTATAAATAATACTAAAAAGACTATTAAAAAAAATAACACGATAAGTAGTCTTACTGTTTAGCAAAAAAATAACAATAAATGTGAAGTCATCATTCCTGAATATTATCAATATAATTTGCCAATGTGTATCACGAAATAAATATGAAACTAAATATTTGAAAATGAAATGAGATACATCGAAGATTTTCGAACAGCTATGGACGCCGTAACAGCACCGAACGCGGTGATTGAGCGATAATGCTCTGGCATCGCATTTCGGAGGACGCGTGTTTGAATCCCCGGCCGGCCGTTCAGATATTCCGGTGACTTCCTAGGAAAATGTGGCATGGTTCCTTTAGAATGCTATCACCGAATTCCTTCCGTTCCTTGCCGCCAGCGGTTTCCACCTCTAATAACATCGACGACGGCAAGCCATAACAAAAAAAAAAAAAAAAAAAAACAACGTTGTGTATACCAAGGAAAAGAAGAAGAAATGCGTTCATTTGTCTTTTTGTGATATTTGGTTCTACTGTTTCCAGACTCAAAGCTGAAAATAATATCATAATCGAAAAAAAATTGTAATGTGGATATTTGTGAGGTTCTTTAGCTACTCTCTCCGTGTTTTGAGCCCAAACGTCGAGAAGCAGCTAGTCTCATCGGCCCATTAAATAAATGATCAGACAAACAGATTATACATTGAGTTAAAACCTTTGGCGATGATTCTGTAATTGTTGTAGTTGATATCCAGCCCGGCCTCTAAGATGTTTCTTCTATTGTACTTAAGAAACAAAACGAAGAAGGGGCTTAACATATAGCAATAGCTTTTGTTTGAATCCGTTTAAATGAATTTATATGGGTATTTTAATTTCTTCATAACAACAAATACAAAACTTAATGAATAACGCCCATGAGTTATGTCGTATTCGAACTCTCGACAATAACACTAATCGTACGCTTGGCACAAGCAGATAGCAATATAATCTCCTCATATGTGGCATGGTTTATATTAGTAACAGCGTATCGTTAATAATAGTAGGATCACGAAAAAAGTGGCTTACAAACTCTATTTGCGCATTAGCTATATGGTTGAAGCTTATTTGCTGCAAATAATTAATTTTGTCAACGTTTAAACTACCGTGCTGTTTCCCAAAAGAGATTAAAAACAATTTCTCGCTAACCTTTACTCGTCTCTTTCTGTGTTGATGGTATTTATCACTAAACGACCACAGCGCTGTGTTAGTGTCGCTGTTAAATTAATTAGTCGTAATTACATTATCTCCCTTTTCCCGGGTGACGCGTTGTTTTGTGCCGGGTACTCTCGGCACGGGCCATTGCAGCCAGAAAGCATCTTACTCTGTAATATTTGCTCGGCAAAAAAAATCTCGCTGTTGTCTGCACGTGTGTAATTAGGGAATCTACTTTTTCCCCTTTGTAGCTTTCCCGTCGCGCTAGTCTTTGTGAGCCCGCCTTGGCGCTCAATTCATGTGCGCCGCTAAATAGAATTAAAGGCAAACACATAAAGAGGCGCTGCGAGCGGTCCCCAGGCAGTCGCGTGTCCTTATACAAGACGCTGCCCGCCCAGTCAATGCGACTTCGGAGACCGATACAACCAGCCGGCGACAAATTGAGTCGTTCGGAGAGCGAGCGAGGGGCTGGCTGTCTCGCCTGCGCTGCGCCAACGACGGCCCCTTGCTGTTAATAACTGCACCAATGTCTTCAGCTCACCTTCACCTTCAATCTGCACTTTTCTGTGGGGTTCCTTTCGTCTGACGCTTGTTGGTTAATTATTTCTGATGTTAGATGTCTGAAATAATCGTATTTATTACTAGCAGAGCACCCAGCTTCCCCGGTCTAATTGGGATTGATTTTTATATTTCCGATGTGATTACGGGAACCAAGTTTCATTAATTTGACACAAGCAACTTCCAGAAGTAGACTAAACGTTGATACACCAGAACAATTTCCAGAACGGTGTGAACTGGATGCTGTGATACGGAATGCCATTTTATATTTTGGTCCAGGCTGCATTTCAACCCAACACGACATCTGTTAATCTTGCTGCTCTATAATCGAAAATGTACCTTCTGGGCATTAATACATAGGCTACTACGTACATAAATCAGTATCTGGAATATATCTGTTTGTTCCGGCATCGCAAAGAAACTACGGATTTTTTATGATTTTAGCAATTGAAAGCCTGTGGTCCAAGTTACACTCTGACGTACATGTTGAGATATTAGGACACATTTATTTTATGAATGATCTGGAATTACTTGAAAACTGCTGAATGGATTTAAACTGTTGGTTTCTATAAAGAATACTGGAAAAAAAGAAAAGAAGGGGTAGAAGGGGTGGGGTTTTACAATTCAAATGTAGACAGTATTTTTTGTTTGTTTTAAAGTAGACGTGTGCTAAGTTCTTTAAAAATCAGACTGAAACTTTGAATAAAGAACAATGACAAAAATTAAGGGGATGGAAAGGGGGAGAAGGGCTGGATTTGTGTAAAACAAAAGTAGACAGTATTTTACTGTTTAATTTTTTTTTAAGTTCCATCAATATGGGATAAAAACGGTGGGTACGCATAAAGAACATTAGCTAAAATTGAGGGTGGCGTAAACGGGAAGAGAAGTTGGGTTTTCGGAAACCAAATTTTGAAAGTATTTTTCTCTTTTGTCTTGTAGTATATGTGTTCAAATTTTATCAAGATCGGATGAAAAATGTGGGTTTGTATAAAAATTAATAGGTGTAAAGGGGGAGAAGGAGTATTTTTTTAATTTCTTTTTTTGGGGGTATGTATCGTCTACATGTAGAAATACATGTATCTGCCAACTTTCATAATTTTGTTCCTGAATTGCCCCCTTTCCTGTGACATTTCCTTGCTGATCCCTGCATCTTTTAAGTCATCTTCTATTTCATGGAACCAACTGGTTTTCCTGAGCGAACCATTTACACATCAAAGATCCTCTTTGTGCGTCTGGTGCCGTTCATTCTCTGTAGATGTTCATAGAATTGTAATCTGCGTCTCTTGATCATATCTGACAATCTATCTGAATGGTCGTGTAGTTCTTTTTTTGTAAAAAGTGTTTTTGTGACGAGCGATCTTTTTCCTTTCATACTTAAACAAAATCGATAAATGAGGTATCGTTTTAAAGATTACGATCTACTCTTAGGCACATAATTAATTCATAAATGACTTTTTCGAAACTCTACTCGCAAAGGCAAAATGATGTGTCATCAAGTTCACGGATACGTGATAGTTCACAGTCAAGCTGCTATGCTTCGTTGGGGTGGATAAGGAACGATCACATTATACAGTAAGGAGCTTTTCCGATATTTTTGTTTGTTTCAAGGAAACAAATATTCATTTCTAATTGTTTCGTAGGACGCTATAAGTATTTTGTTACGTACCTATTTCAGTTAACAAATAAACAATTGCCACAAAAAAAAGCCGGTTTTTTTCAGCGAACTACAACCCACCAATTTCGCTATTCATATATATAAATATAAATTTTTGCACCGGCCACATACTTTTACTTTAAATGGGGTTAAGCAAATGCTCCGGTAACCATTTCCCTACACACCTGATTTACTGTTACATCGTTTTCCTTAATTTTTTTAATCTTAAAATTCATTGATTGTTATAACACCACTATTTTTTTCCTTCACAAATTTTATAACTCCACTACTAATTTACTTATCACATACTAAAAAGAAAATGTGTATGACATTATTGACTGGGAGATCCCTAACAGTTGTTCGGCCACCTAGAGACAAAATTTCAGTTTGCAGCCCAATTCGCCTCTTTTATTGCTGATCGAATCTATGATGCCTACAATTTTACGTGTAATTCGAACCACTGAGCATCCTAAAGTCCTAAAGTACTTTAGACGAATAAAGCAAAGTTCTGCAAGGACTGAAGGTAAGTTTAAGGGCCTATAAATATTTTGTGCGAGACTGAGATTCGAACAGCAAGCATCTTAACCGACTGGGACGCCAGACCGGTGACGTAGCGAGCATATTAATCCAAATTGTAATGCATCATTAGTATTTTTTCTGTAATTCGTATTATTCATTCTGACCTTCACTTTTTTGCAAAGTAATTCAATAATGAAGTATCGGTGTAGCTGCGAGATGGTCATCGGGATTTGAATAGGTGGCGCCGCAGGAAAACTGTTGTTAAATAACTAAATGGGATGACAGCACATAAACACGGCGATTAAGTCTTCGATACGAGTATCGTGGAACAATAGCTTATTTTGCATGTGCGAAACGAAACAACGGGAGGGTGAAGCCCTTCTACGTAATAAAAATACTTATCACGTGAGTGTGTTGGCGAATAGGAACGAGAGATCGAAAGTGAGACGATAGACAAATGAACAGCGAATCATATTACAACGTTATGGTTGTTATAAACAAATTTCTGATAATTGTTGACTGGCGCTCAAGATGAACAAACAATCGGAACTATAGCGGAGGCTGACAATAGCAAGAAGATTTTTCTAATTCCATTCACAACAGTGACAAGGTTATTCTAAGTGTAGACTGGTCTAAAAATTGAGATGACATTTTATGTTCAACTGTGAACAAAGATCAAGTTTATTCTGATTCTGGCCTCTACAGTGAGACGAAAACTTGATTCGTAGTGAGAAGTTGCTACATGCAGTTTCAACTATAAGACATGTTTTGTCAGCGGAATTATAGTGGTACCATTTCGTAACCTGTCAGGGTGCATTCTATCATTCTATAGACACCATTATGATTATAAAAGAAAGAAGTACTTTTTAAGTTGCCATCCAGTAACACGATTGCTGTGGACAAGGTCCGATTGACATTCTTGGTTCCTATGAATCCAAACGGTAATCTTGTCGACTTTTTCCTGCCGCAAAACCAATGAAGATGTTTCGTTGTGCTCCAAAACTTGTCCATTAACAGTAGTGTTATAGTAAACTGTAATAGATAAGATTCTCATGTGGTATGTGTTTCCCTTAAATGAGCCAAAGCCGAATATTACAGGTGGTAATCTAAATTCTTGGTATCAATGTTTCATATCGAATTGTGGTTTAATTTTAATATTTGTTGTGCTGAGTAAACCATAATATTTCCTTGAGTTAAACGATGATAAATGTATAAATTTTGTATTAACTTCAATTTCTCCGATTCGTTTAATATAGGACCCCATCTTTCTCTTCGTTTAATTTTGTAAGATTAACTGTGTTTCTACATTTTACATATAATCATATTTATAGAGAAACAAATTTTATTAAATTTTTAAAACTTAATGCAATTCTCACAATGTCATCCTTCACAGGTGCAATAATTAATTTAACCAGTAGCTAAATAAATCAGCCACTGGTATACCTACATTATTGTTTTTACACGCTTATAATACTGTGATACATATTTTTTGTAAGGTAAACAGGTTACTAATAATTTAAGGAATTGTTTAAGTGGTTACAGAAAGTAATAAATAATTTCAATAGTTCCCTTTGCGATTTTAACTGATGAATCTGCAGTGCAATAAACTGTTTTGAACAAATTAATTCATGACACTAATATTTTAATGGAAAACGATCTAAAGAAACATTTTCGCTGTATCAAATTTCACGTTATGATAACGCATACACAATATCCGATTCCAATCGTCTATACCAAACAATGTTTGATAAACACAAACTCGTTAGAAAAAACCATAGTTTGAAATCAGATTACTAAAGCGTTTCTTGCTTTACGATGAAGTCGTAACTTACCGGCATACGACATTCAAGCGTTACTAATTGTAAGTGCATGTAGGTATATTGCACATGAGAATCATAACATGAAGTAGTTACGGGATTTAGTACTTAATGACGTGTTTCTAAGCTCCAATGTAAATGTCAGACTTTCATGAAGACGTAACAAGCTGAATCGGCTTGTTACTGCCAGGCTGCCGAGTACCTTGACTTTACGTCGACAGCAATACGTATACCACTTTGCATTTATGAATACTAGTAGTTTATATACGTACCGTTTCCTTAATAAACTCCTATTATCTTTGGTAAATCAACTGGGGCAATTGTATTTCATTAACTTATCTTTAGGGAAGGTAATTAAAAAAATCTATTGTTTGTAGACTGCTGGTGTTGGTAGTTAAGTTTTAGTCCTTAAACGAAGGTCATACAGAAGGTTATATTCCCACAAAATTATCAGAGAAGTTCATTTCAGCAAGCTTTCCTAACGACCCTTGAAGCTAATCAACCCAGGCAAATCGTTTCACCGGTAAGTTACTTTCCATAACAAATCCCTTTGAAGCTGACAAACCGAGATACCTTATTTCAGAAATACAACGAATAGTTTATATGCATATAAATAGTGGCTCTTTGTGTGGAGCACAGCACTTTATGGTAGCGAAACATGGACTTCAGGAATACCGGAAATAAAGAAAATTGAAGCATTTGAAATGTGGTGCTACGGAAGAATGCTGAAACTTAAGTGGACAGACAACGTAACAAATGAACGAGTTTTGGAAATGATGGGTGAGAAAAGAAGTTTGTGGGAGAAGCTTACAGAAACAAGAGACAGGCTGGTAGGTCATATTTTGAGACATGCATGATTGGTTAATTTGTTAGTGGAGGGAACAGTCGAAGGTAAGAACTGTAGAGGAAGACAGAGATTAGAATATATGAAGCAGATAATTGAGGACGTGGGCTGTAAGGGGTATGTAGAAATGAAGAGGTTTACACAGGATAGGAAGGGATGGAGGATTGCACCAGTCTTCACAAAAACCACACTTATGACTTTGTACGGGTGGCCTCTTGTTAGCTACACGCTCGCCTCAATGAGCTCTAGCCTCGATATCTGTCGGACGAGTCTCTGTTGCCATCATCACCGCTCGCTTCCACAGCTCGGGGAGACCCCTGGACGTCCGTTCTGCCAATCCAGGCTCGTCTTTCTCCCTGCCATCTCCGGATACGTCCAGACATGAAAGAAATGATTTAAATAAATTAGTAACTAATTTTGTTATTGGAGGGCCACACGACCTCTCAACATTCAGACTCCTCCTAAGTTTCGGGGAATTGCATTTTATCGGCACTTTCCTGGCTCTCATTGTTCGTGAGAAAATGCTAACACGCCGTGTCTGAATTTCGCTACGGTCTGTCTCCATAAATTTTCACGACTGCACAAATCACTACAGTGAGTGTTGGAGCCACATAAATTTCGCTCTTAGGGCGATGTTCCTACTCCGCCTTTCACCAGTTGACAGTGAGGAGGGTCACTTCTTGTTAGGGGAACAATGCCACGCTGGTTTCCTGGAAGTTGGCTAAGGTCGGTAGCTGACCCGCCTGGTCACCGTGTCGCTGGCAGTTTACGTCAGCACAAAATATGATTGTTACCTGCTGCTCATAACCACACTAAACAGATAATGTAATCGACATGTTCTCATACTATTACAATATACATTAGGGGTAGACTTTGAATGTTAAATAAGTGTTATTTGGAGATATACTGTTTAATGTGTATTACGAACATAAATTCATTTAATAGTCTTTCAGACACGGTCGGTATGTCGAACATAGCCGATCTTCGGAGAAGAGTCTGAATAAGTAATTCGGATATTACAGCTGGGTGCGAACTCAGGGGAGAATTCTAAAATCTTGTTCTGTAAAGTGTATTACCAGCAAATGAGCGGTCTGGTGACTCCGTGGTTACGGACTGGTGATCGAAAGGTCCCAGGTTCGAATCCCTGGCTTGGCGCGGATTTTAAATGGCGATTATCGTGACCTTCACCTCTGGCGTAGCTTGATGTGTAACATGAGGCACGCCAAAACGCTTCCGTGATCCGCATCCACGTTGAGCTGTAGATCCCCTGTGCACGGTAGGATTTCCGGGTTAGGCTAAGGTGGTTACGAAAGGAGCAGGTCATTCCGATCACACGGAATTATTTTATTATTTACCAGCTGATATGAGGTTATTGAGAGTCATAATAGAAACAGAAACGAAAATACCATGGATATATTAAACATCAAAGCATTATATGGGATGGAAACGGAAAAAAAGATTTCAATACCTGGGACATTTTATGAGAATGATGGAGGGAGGATGCCGAAGTTAAAGCCACTCTTGGAGGAAGGGAAGGGAAGAGGACCTTTTGGAAGACCAATGAATAAATAAACGGACCAGGTGCAAAAAAAGAATTAGAGGCCAAGGAAGTTAAATGGAGGAAATCGGGGAAGCAACAATCGTTAAGAGACCGTCAGAAATGGTTGCGGATTACCAGAGAAATTGCAGAAGCAGAAGTGTCAAATGAAGTTATGATTATAACTGAGGATGCTAAAAGAATAAATCTTTCCGTAACATATTAAAGATTGCCATTGTTCGTAGCAGGTGACATGTTACGTAATATAATCATTAACACGCCTATATTAAGCATCCTTAGATATTACGAAAGGGCGGATGGTGTATTACGGTGCCTAAAATGGTTTTCACTTCCTGCACTGAAATTTCTTCTATTTACCTCGTAGCACTTCTGTTATTCAACGTTGATGTACTTTTCCAGTCAACATAATGTAACGGATTGCGTATATTTTTTTTGTGTCAGAGATAAAATGCTACGACGTTGTGGAGCGCGTGTTTGTTTTGGGTGAGAGAAACTTGGCGATCGGCCGGTGTTGTGTGATCCCAGCAGAGTCTGTTCAGTATTTCCAGCTGGCAGACAGGTCGTTCCAGGTGCTTAGCCTCGGGATGTACGCGCTCGCCCAAGCAGCACGAAAAACTGGCAACCGGCATGAAAACAACCCACAAAGAACAATACAGACAGCCAGTGCCAGTGCCAGTGCTTTCAAAAAGGCAGTGACGAGCAGAACTCGCAAACCTCGTGGCTGCGTTTGGGAGTCGGACTCTGTTTATTTTACAGTCAATAAATATGCTCTTCAGCAGTCGTCACGATGTGTTTTTGAATCAGATGGAACGTACAATCAACAAAGCTTATAATTTACAAACTTTTGTGACACAGGTTTTGCGACTTTCACAGCCGTCACCATGTTCCTCCTTTTCCCAGCGTTCTTCCTGGGACAAGCTGCCTACTACTACTGCAAGAGACATGCCCCCTGTAGAAGACCATAGGTGTTGGTCGAAACTTTTTTTTTTTTAACTGCTTTACCTCTCTCAACAGCGAGGTCTTTAGAGACGGTGTTGGTCGAAACGACGGATAAAGGAGTAGTGTTTTAACGCAGTGAAAATCTCACAACGTTATCAACAACAATTGTGACACAGATTTTGCTATGCTGCGTACCAGTAGAACAATGTTTGCACTGTACAATATTATGTCTCGGAATCAGTGAGTATTATTGGCCCTACATTGTGACAGTAGTAACTCTGCTTCCGCAGAGACAAACTTTTCTAAACTCACTTCACTCATCTATGACGTCACCCGTTCAAAATCCGAAACGGCAGTAGAGGCCGTAAAGAACGAAATTTTACAGTAGTTCGAGTGATTTTTCAATATAGGGGCCGATCTTTTGGATCACTGACTCAAAATAGCGGTTTTGAACCTCAGTGGTTGAGGGGTCTGACTGACGATCTGATGGTCGCGGGTTCGAATAGCAGTTTCCCGAGAATCTCAGTTCTCGGCTGGGATTTTCAAAAGCCCTTAACCCAACCTTCACCTCTGTCACAGCTTGCTGAGTAATATGAAGTACGCTTCCGTGTTTCGGATTCCACGTTAAGGTATAGATCCCATATAGCCGGTAGTTTACCGGCATAGGTTAGTTAGCTACGACAAAAGGCGCATTACAAGACGAATCGAAAACTCTGTCACTTCGATACCATACGATGATCTGATGTTGACTGATTCAAATATTCCGATGTATGTCTGTTTTCTTCGTCGTCTATTCTAGTTAGTCTTCGTAGTGCCTCGGAGAACAGTTAGAATTTCTCTTCCTAGTTCCGATTTATCATACAGATTCTGTCGAGGCAAATAATTATCGCTCAAACCTGGAAAATTGCCATTCCATCAGATCAGGATACAGATCTTGTACTTTTGCATATTGTACACCTGCTTCCTCTCAAAATAGGAGTTACAAATTTCACAACCATCCAACTTCGTATTCATAGTAGGATACGTATTAAATGAGTTGATTAATTTAATTCTCATACCACTGGAAAGCATTTTAGCTCCCGTTCATGAGGTACTTAAGTATAGCAGGTTGCATGATCATCCATGCTGGCAAAAAGTCTACTTATACTACTACAACAAAGACTAACGGGTAATTATAAATCTAAGTTTCTTCTAAATTATATTTAGTATGGAAATAGGTTTAATGTTCGTGACATTAAGTAAAAGGTCAGCGTGAAGACGTCCTTCCTTTATCGGTTCTGAGTTCCGTTGAGATTACAACTGGGAGTGATGCCTTTATGTGAAAAGGGGATCCTGTTTCCTTGATTATGATGTACTGGGTGTTTTGAAACGCGACTGTAGCTGCTGTGTGGCGCACCAGAATGGCTATTTCAAGAGCTGATGAAGCATTCATAACCGTCATTACTTCACTGAGCCTAAACTGGTAACGGTCGTTTGCGTGGACACTGAGTTGGAAAAATGTGGCGTCGTTGAGGCAGAATGCTACACCTGACTGCGTCGCCCCTGATGAAGAGCAGCGGGGTATGAGAAGAGACTGCCACAAGAAACAACGAGAGCAGTACGTAATGGTTACTAGCGGGACAATAGGGAGCTTTCGCTCAGCGTCTTCATTCGTAGTTATACGTAACACCATTCATGATGTGCCTTCTTCTTAGGAGTGTTCAACCTATGGAACGATTTACAGTAGGATCCTTGGAACCTGAATTTTTTGTACTTATCAGACAAACAACTGGAATATATTTTTCGGTTTTAATAATGTATTAGTAGTAATTTAAGGCAGAATACGAAAAACGTAAAACACCATTGGAAAATATGAAAGCATAAACAGAGAGATATGGGAACAGTTTTCTCCCTTACATTTAGGATAGAGAAAATGATTTCAGTGATGAAGTTCATAATTCGCCATGTAATTAATAATAATAATTTTAAATAGAGATGAATCATAACGTTTTTACGACCAGAAGTTTGATACTAGTTTGAAAGACACCGATGAAAGAAAATATATTAAGATTTTAGACACTCGTGGATTTCTTTGTACCTATCACTTTAGTAGAACTTCTTCATGTATGTTAGTATTCTGATGACTTGTCTCTGTTCCTCTGACTCGTGGGTGATATTGCTGGTTCGAGAACCAGAAATTATATAGTGGCAGTCAGTATTGTGAAGTATTCTTTGCTGTCAACGGTGTCACCATGGTCTTCGCAAATCCCTTCTTGTTTCTTACATCCATACTAGAATGTTTTACTTATAATGTATGGATGGAATAGAATATGTTTCTTTGAGGAATACTTTCGTTTTTTTTATTTCGATATTAAATTGAATATTTTATGGAACAACCTGTCCATTTTGTATTAAAGCCCATAAAACTTTCGACTCAATTTATATGATTGGGTCCGTAATTTTCACTACGTTCTAGTATAAATCTAAATTTTACTCTAAGGAAAGTATGTGTAATTATAATTATTGGAACAAATACGTTCATCAGAGGTGTAGGTAGTAATATAATCCTCTACAAATGTAAATCATTCCTTTTACGTTTTTAAACTAGCGTGATAACCTCTAGCACCGTTTAGCAACAATCACAGCACCATTTAGCTGTCTTGTAATGTTTTGTGAATATACATTCAGCTTAATATTTTATTTTACTCTTCATAATTCAAATACACTAACTTTTGTTTTTTTCGATATTAATTCCACAGTTTGTTATCTCTATTAACAAATATCGCAGTCACGTAAGTTTTAGAATGTGATACCGTCTCTCCTTTGTGTGTTAGTCTGCTACAAACTTCTGCAGCCAGTCATCATTTCATAAAGACAATGCCCATTATGTATTTTATTTTTTAATATCCAGCAATAGCTTTACATTTCCAACACATTATTTGTGCTACTGTTAGGTAGTACGAAAGGACAAGCTTTACTTCCATAATGCATTTGATCCAAACTTTTAGATTTAGTAATTCCTTTCTGATATTCTAGGTTAACAAAGGCTAGTTTTGTTTGTGCTTCTCTGCTTTTTAAATGATATTTGCTTTCACTGTATATTGTAATTTCTTTCTTTTGCTACAAACGGTACGATTTATTTCCTATTTTATCACTTCGTAAATTTTATTTACATTTACTCCAGATTCCTCTCCTAATTTTCATGCCAACTCTTTTCTGTCGTCTCACCACTCCCACCTGATGCAACCATCAAATCGGCGCTTAGTGATTGTTTCTCCCTGAATCTTTAAGGTACAATCAAATTTTCGTTTAATTTACTTCCTTTACATGTGCGTTGAATACCAATTTAAAAGACTACGTCTTTACCTCACCATCTTCTTAAATTTCACTTATCTCTTGAGATTCTCTACTTTAATTACAGCTAACTTGTTATTATTCCAGAAAAAGTTTTAAATGTTTTTCTGTTACAGAGATCAAACAATGCTAACGCATGGTCTCGTGAGGAATAAAAATATATTTTTTCCGACAAGGAATCGCACCGGCGACAGAGAACGATGTCGTCAATTTAGGTGATTTTTCTTTCTTGCAAATCTGTAATGGGTAGTAAATACCCCACTTTACTGTTCGAAGTAATAGTCGGTTTCACACTTTGAGTTTCTTGGCAGTAAATCAAATGTCCTCGCAAAATCTTCCCGCAGGTCGTAATTGGTTCATTGCTTTCGGCGACATCGCAATAAAGGACCGTTTATGGTCTATGTAATAATTGGCGTTCGGCCACTAACTGGCTGCCGTTGTGTCGCCAGACTGTTACGGCGCCACCACCAGAAAATTACGTTACATCTATTGTTATCATCCTTCCTTCCTTCCTTGCTATATCTATTGATTATATTTTTCAAAAATTCATGCTTTCCGCGCAAAGACAACAAGTGATGTTAATAATTAAAATAATACATAATACATTGCTGAATTACTTTCTTCAAATTCAAAATATTTTGATGTTATAAAATTTTAATAAAGAGTTTTGCTGTGGCTTTAGAATAGATTGCGCGTCAATATAGGGTGACGTCTTCCGGTGAAGATGGCGCCAGAGACAGGCTTCGAAACGTCGCCCAACATTGACGCGCTATCCGGGTGGAAAGCTCGAGAAGATTTTAAGCAACTGACCCACCGAGAAAGCTTAAATTAGATTAAAGATATCTGAGTGGAGACTTTCCCGGCGTAGTGATGAAATATAATCGGTGTCTGCTGGCTGTCACGGCCAGCTTACGACAGCCAGCAGACAACGATACTTGATGAAGACAGCCGAGCTTGCTGTCGAAACGTCGTGTTACTTTGACACCATCCGGCTGAACACCCGTGAAGATTATATTTAGATTAAAGTTCGTACTATACTACATACGCAGAAGTAAACGAATGCCTGGAAAACAAACTGAAATATAGACGGAGACAGTAACAGGATACTAACTTAAAAACGCTGGAATGGAAGATGCAGACGGTGGAGCAAGTCACAAGTATAACCAAAATTCTATGTGACATAAAAATTTAGAGTGCACAATTGATCTAGAAGCCTTCAAAAACTGTCTGGTTTTTTATTATAGAAATTTGTTACAGCAAATTAATACCTTTTGAAAATATTATGCTTCAATTCATTGTAGACTTTAGGGTACGTTTACAACATTAATGGACCAACAGAATTTCCACAAACGGTTAACAATTTGCAGCTGAAAATTGGTCAAAACTGGGCATTTGTCCCTCTCTCGTAATGACATAGTTTATTTCAGGCTAACGATATGGAACAGACGGGCTCGTAATTTCCGACGCCGGAGCGCCCAAGTTAATGTGGGTATTTATCATTAATAAACACGTCCCCACTCCGACAAGATCAGTGTGTAATTGTGTTCCAAATGAAGTAATTATGTCGAAGGGGAATTTGTTTGTTGCAATTAATTGTGATTATTTTTATTTCATCCCACAGTACAATACAGTTCTGTACCGTAATTGAACTTTGTCCTGAAACTTTTCCAAACTGGATTTATTCTTACGCATTTGTATTATAGTTTTGAAAAAAAAATCATATATTATCAGAACTTAGTTTCCCGAGACCAGGCAAATTAACGATTTTTTGATTAATTTTCATTAGTTAGGATCAAAAGTAACCATTGTAATCAGTAAAAGAAGACAAAAAATTATCAAAATATTAGTACGCCATGATTTACTGTAAACTTTTTATATAAACAGATATAAAAACTTATTAGTTATTTCGTTAACTACAGTTTCTTGATTTCCTGTCCGGTCGCAGAAATCACATTAGGTATTTGGTTTCTTGAAATAATTATACAGGCGTTACAAAAATTTGCAAAATAATACAGAGAAAGCCGCCCGATGTTTCTCGAACGGCAACAATGCAACTAACAACCAGAATTAATACGAAATCATTCACAATCACCATGAAACACCCGGAAAGAAAATTAAAGATATTTACCCGTATTTACGAACAGCATTATCTACACAAACCAGTCCATACCGTCGCAAATCGTCCTTCAAACATCATAGCTCACATCCGTACTTATAATTACAACCTTTCAATCAATGTTACGTGCGTAATGCTGTCCTCACAACTTGAGATACAAAATTCTTAAAATACAATTTTATAAAGGTCTGGGTGTGACGGCGGTTATAATGGTTATAGAAAAATCATAACCTGGTGGGTGAGAGGAGATTCTCAGGCCTGGCGTTATGGAGGACACGGGCTCAAAACCCGTCGGGTAATCCACATTTCGGTTCTCAATAGTTCCGTGAAATTAATTCAGATGGATGCCAGTGTGATTCTCTCGATACGTCTCGGCCCAATTCCCTCCTTCCTTGTCTCCTGTTCTCTCCCGCCTCTAATGACCTAGTTTACGATGAGGCCAAAAGCACTAAGCTAATAAATAAATAAAAATAAAATAAAAAAATGAAAAGTGTTATGGATAACTTTGTTTTCGAATAAATAAATCTTAAATTTACTGCAACTTGCCAGATTAGACATTTTATGCAAGAAGACTGCAATTTTCTGTGATTGGATTACATCCAGAAATTTTTAGAACCGCTAGAATTAATCCATTAATATTTATAAATAATACGTCGTTTATGCACTAAATTGGAATTTGGCATTTCAAATAGTGGAAAAATAGTCAATGCTATGGATTCCTTACGCACCTTGTAGATTTGATCATTTATGGAACATGAAATGCTGATTCCTTTTTCGTGAAGTAATTTGAGTAGTGAAAAAGTTACTGTTATAATTAGTATTGACTAGTTCTAATGGTTTCTACGTAGCAGCCATATAGATAGTTCATTTGACAGATGAGCAAGATATAATTTAAATCTTCATGATGGCTCGATGAAAGTAACGTTCAGTCCACTGGCACACTTCCTGCAGACGTAGCAGCTGATTTGTTTGTGCTAAACCGTTACCTTGTAATCTACACATTTAGGAATAATTAGAGACGTAGGAACTTAACACTTAAAAAGTAAAAATTGCTGTAGTTTTTAACAGATTCCTTTTCATTAACGAAGGAAGTTATAAACTGTTATGGTCTCAATTACAGCACAACAAGACGATAAACGTTAACGTCAGTTTTCTAAATCAGTTTCAAAAGTCAGAAGATACTTTAGGAAATATGTCATTTAATCAAATAATTGTAAAATATCATATAAACATTATTGTGCCTAAAAGCAACTAATTGCGGGAAAGAAATCCCTCTCTCAGGTGACAAATTTTTTGGTTGCAGCACGAAATCAGATTGTGTCAGACAATGGCTGTAATGTCCCATAAATTTCAATATACAATATAACTATTGCAATAAAACAAATCTGGAAGTATTAGGTTTAAGTTATTGTAACGTATCCTAAAATGTTATAAATACTTAATAAAGAAATATTAATGTACACATAAAAAACAATTACGTAAAAAATTATTTTGCTTTTATTCTATTCTTAGTTTATTAATCCTCAGGCGTCGGATTTTGGAGGACACGTGTTCAAATCCCAGAACTATAATTCAGATTTCGATTTTTTAGGGGCTTTCCAAAAAACTGCAGTTGAATGCCACGATAGTTCTTCTAAACGTTCTCTGCCGAATTCATTCATAATCCGTAAAGCCACTCATTTACCGTCACTAATGACCTCGACGTCGACGTGAAGTAAAGCCACAAGTGAAAAGAAAAAAATTATTATTTCAATCAAAAAAAAAAAAAAAAAAAATAGGTTCATTTACTGGTAGAGACATAGTTTCAGTTATTTCGTTTAAACATTTGGGATAAATGAAAATTAGTTCTGTCATGATAACCAACACCGACTACCCTTCGTTTCCAAATTCTTCACTTAGTAATGTCTGTAGCAACGAGTTATGTAATTCACACAGAAAGCTATAAGGCTTGATAAGAGAGCGTCCGTAAACCACGTAGCTCCATTTTGGCCTCCTGTGAGCTCCCCTTCCCCCACGTAGCCCGACGTGGTTATTGTATCTACCTCCCCCCCCCTACGTAGCACGTAGCTTTCTTCCTTATTGATTCAAAGGATATTTTTTGTACTGTTGACTCTCGTCGGACTATCATAAATTACAGACGGAGATAACTAAATGATGAAAATAAATATTTACATATTGTTGTGTGTTCTTTACCTTATTTTAACTTTGAACAATAATATGAATAAGATGCTACGTGGCTTAGAAAACCCCCCCCCCCCCCGCACGTAGCTCGACCTAGCTTTCCAGCCAACCCCTCCACCCCCTAGACGGAGCCACGTAGTTTATGAACTCTCCCTAACAGAAGGACAAAACATGTAACACAAGGAGGTGAAATCATTATTAACTTAATAAAAATCATCACATAAACTTGACGGAAGCGTTTCGGAACACTTTTCCTCCATGATCATCATCATTGTTTTCACATGGCTGCTCTCCATGCTATTCTCTTCTGCCCTTCTCTTCATGTTCATGTAGTTGTCATTTACTTTGATGTTATCTGCAATCTTTCCTCTCCTTCTTCCGTTCACTCTTCTCCCACAAACCAGGCACTTTTCCTCCTGCATAGAAAAAAAGAAATTGTCTGAATTTCACGGTGGATATTTCCTGTTCCAATACATTTTTTTGTTGTTGCTGATCTCTGCTGTAAACTTCCAGGTCACGTAATTGCTGACTCATAACTTTTTCCTCATAATGTACTGTACATTGCCCATTCGTCACGCGGCTCAGTTAACGACACGTGCTCAGAACTCCCACGTATAATGTAAATTGCGACGCTGCCACAAATTAAATTCCCGTGGCTGGTATATTTTATTAATACATACGTTAATTTCAGTCTGAAATGCAACCAGTGAACCGCGAACGGTGCACGAGCGCTCGCCCCAGGCGGATTTTACATGCCAAACGCACGCACACGGCCAAGGGCTGCCACTGCTCTGACAGTTGCATACCCCTCTCATCTCGTTAACGGGGATCATATTTAATATGTTATCACTCCCCTATGCTATTCTACGTATGATGTTAATATTTAACACGAGTATAACTATGTAACAAGTCCCATATACAGCAAGAGAGGTATATTAGCAATTATTACAGATATATCCTAATATGGCACGTGTAGTTTGCTTTTTGTTATCACTGCATGCTATTAGAAGACTGGAGTAAGGACGATGGAGCAGTTATCAAACATAACTTCTACAGCGTTTTCGGATCTGTATCGCAGCTACAGGTAAATCATCACTTCTCGGTTAATTGATACGTAGGAAAAACTAACCATTATTGGACTACAGTTTTATAAATTCATTAGCTGACACCAACACACATTGTGAGATCTGGGTTTAATTTAAAATCACTGATTGCTACTCTTTAGATACTAGACATCTTACTCCAAAACTAGTTTAGGGGTTTATTAACCAAAAAATATACTTTCTACAGTTGTAGTAAAATAGTGGTTAGTGTTTTAATAGACATACAAGCAGTAAATAAGTTATAATTTGAAGTATGTGTAGTGTTAAATGAGACGTATCTTTGAATACTTTAAAATTCTCGTTTCAGAGAACATGGAACCAAAATGTGAGTATACTAGAAACCAAAAGTGACGTACAATGATTCAAAACAAGTAGTCTAAACATTTTATTAGTAATGAACCATGATTTTACCGCAGGAGGTAACTGTTTAAATCATGTAATATTGAAGACGTGCACAATGACAATTACTTATTGTGGGACATGAGTAGTGTCCAATCAATGAGACAACCTATATAGAAATGAAGTTTCTGACCCTAATTAAGTACTAAACGTCGAAATATGACGGTAATACAACGGTGATAACAAAACAACTGCTTTGTGTATGGATTGAAATGGATATAATTTTGCATTTTCCATTTACTCTTACAATCGTGTAATACGTATACAAAGTGGCGCCAAATTTATGCCTTAATTTCTCGTTACAGTAGTAATTTACATCTCCTTTTTAACTCTAAAATTGCAATTTAACTCATGTTGGCACTGAAGTCTGCTGTTACCACTGTACTAACAACATACCACGAAGAAACCGCACTGTAAATGAATGAATGACTTTAATGAAAGTCAGGCGAACTGCCTGGTTTGCTAAGCCTTTAATTCCTTACAAACACAATGAAACTAATAGCGTTGTCTTTTCAGCTAAATCAGAACTAATTAACAGGTATCGTACCTTGATACTTTAATCAACAATCAAACAATACTTTTCAATATTTGCCATAATCGTCTGATTTATTTGTTAGTTTTTTTTTTTCATCTTCTATTTATTAGTGACCATCTAACGTCATTATCCATCTATCTTTTACTTACACAGTACTAAAAGTGTTTAAAAAAATTAACAATAAATGTAAAGGTGGATCGTTTAACCTAAAATTTTAATATTAAATTCAGTTGTGTATGCTGAGGAGGTAGGAGCTGAAAGATTCAGAGTGAATCGCGTTCGAGAGGATTATGAAATTATATGTCAGGAAAATGAGCGGTGTGGTAGCATAGCGGTACAGGTGTTGGCTTTAAAAAGTTCTAAGTCCGTTGCCGGGTTCAAATCGGTAGGTCCAGGAATTTCTAAGAATTGTGTTTTATCATATAAACTATGCCGGAACGATCCGTGGTTTGGTTTGCAGGTTAAACAGTAGGTAACTGAGAAAAAGAACTGGCCGTCTTACCTCTGACACTATGACTTCGTATGGCTCCAACGGGACGAACCAACCTGGGCGGGCATCCGAGCATCCAGTAACAACACACACAGGTGCGCCAATCCGGAAGACCGCACGAGAAGACTTCTCTCACTGCAGCTGTCGAAGAAAACACAACTCACCGAACGACCACGCTGCAAGCCCAAACGAAGCGTACATTGTGAATGTCATTTTAACAGACTATAAGAAGCATGTATCTCGCATCCAAGAAGTATGTATCTTGCATTTTAAATCTTTGTATCTTGTACCACACTTTGATTTTGTGTCTGTTTCGTGGCATAGTATAACACCTAATTAAAGTTTACAAAGGAGAGCAGCCAGATCTGTTTCGAGTAACTACCGTAGAACAGAATCAATAACTTACCTAATAATGAAAATGTGATCGGTATTATTGGAAGACAGGAGACGAATGAAGGGAATGCTGGAAGGGTATAGGTGATGAGATCTGAAGAGTTACTGGTAGCAGAATTAAGTCCAGTGTGTACAATCATCATACTATAGCACTTTTTTCCAGGTGGTAAGGGTGTCAGGTACTGTATCAAACTACTGAGGTATTTAGTGAGTAATTTTCCCCGAAAAGTAAAAGAAGTTATAGTTACGTAATACAAAAGTAGGCATGTTGGTAAATTGACGCATAAACGTAAGCTGAATTGCAGTTAATAACAGTAACTTTGATTCACGAATGAAGTATGTCGTTTACATGTGATGTATATTTAATACAGTTTAACTGTCGTGAGTGTCACCTTTACACCTTGTGCTGAGGTGCCTCGCGACACGGGGATCATCCCGACGGAGTCCCGTTACCAAAGGCTCGTTCCCGACCGCGGAGGAGCTGGTTCAAAGGCCTCGTAGGGGACTCCAGGCGTCGCCGCAGCCGCGTCTCCTGTAACGGGGATGCCGGCGGGTCTCGGCTTTCAGTCGCTACGAGACGACACCTTACCTGCAGTCACATAGCACGCGCCGCGCTTTAATCACCACCTGCTCCATAAGGTCAACGAAAGTTCGCGCTCTTCGAGTATCAGCGAGTTTTTATCGGAAAATACCAGCAAACTAAAACAGAACCACTACAGGGAATTAAAGAATTCGTGTCTTATGTCATCATAACTTTTACATCACGTCTATACAGTTAATAAATTTAAATAAGAATTAATTACTTCTCTTTGTTTCCTTCTTTAACATACAAAAGTAGAGGAAGTCGTAATGGCAAGAAGTCATGGTTTGAAACGCCAATGTTTCTCCTTGGAAGTGAAAGTGTTCGTAAGATTCCGCTTACATGTTGGGGACCGTCCATAAACTACATAGCCACATTTTGGCCTCCTCTGAACACTCCTCCCACCACGTACCCTAACGTGGCCTTTGCCGCTACACCCCCTCCACCCCCGCGTGACACGTAGCTTGTTTTACTATTGATTCCAGAAAACATTTTGTACTGTTTTCTCTTGTCATGCTGTTGTAAATTACATACGGAGGTAATTGAATGTAGGAAATAAATATTCATGTGCTGCTGTGTGTTCAGTGCCTTTTTTTAACTGTGACCGTGGCTTGGCTCCGTATCCCTCACCCCCCCCCCCCCCACGTAGCCCAATGTATCTTTCTACCCAATCCTTCCCCCCTCCCCATAGACAGAGTCACATAGTTTATGGACGCTCCTTGACGGCTGTAATCGTGTGTGGACGGAGACTTCAACGGAGCTGCCAAGTTTTATGTCCTCTTCCGATGGTCGAATCACCATCAACAGCTCACTCAATACACACCGCTCATATGATTGAATTTTAAGCCGACTAGTTGATTGGGAATCGCGCGCCCACCACGTCTGCTACCATGCGTGAGTTGTCCCGATTGATGAAAATTTCTGTCACGGCTATGGCTCGAACTATTTAACCCTGTATAGGTGCGCCCACCACCTCTGCTACCATGCATGAGTTGTCCCGATTAATGAAAATTTCTGTCAGGGCTATGGCTCGAACTATTTAACCCTGTGTAGGTGCACCCGCCACCTCTGCTACCATGCATGAGTTGTCGAGATTAATGAAAATTTCTGTCAGGGCTATGGCTGGAACTATTTAACCCTGCATAGGGTACAACAGATCTTTGTACCTCTTTATAACGTCTTAAAATAGGCGATGAATACTGTCAGATACACCAATTTTATCTATAAATCTGAAATAACTTACTGTTATTTAAGTAGACATTGCTACCGTCTTTTTGAAATGTTTATAAATGAAATAACTGAAAATGCTTGCTCCAGATTAAAAAAAAGAGAAGATTTTTACTATATCTGTTGCCAGCACATACACACACATTTGCGCGGGAAATGTCTGAAACTTATTCAGTTTCTCGTACCACGTGCAAACATTCGCCTCATCCTGCGCCACTTCTCAGAATTCAGTGACAGCTTATTCATGAGCTTCAGCTATAAACTCACGTCCCTTGATGCCATTTTATAGCCGGCAAAGCTCTTCGCTTACGAGTCGTCCTGATGCCGCACTATTATAAACTGAGAGCTACCCCTGCCTTTCATATTTATATTTAGTATGTTTTAATTTTTATTAGACTAGTTATCATTGCATATGGGAACGGTCTCGGGGATGTGGAATTGGGCATATCATCATCACCATCCAGTTCAGTGATTAGATCATGTGGCCTCTTGTGGTTATTTGTTGAGTAAGAACTTGAACTGTCTACTGTAGGTATATCGATCTTAGTGGATCCTCTGCTCACTAACTCCAACAACCCTGCGAATGACCTTGTCCCAATGATCTGATGATTTTTTCCTTGGTCTCTAATGATCTCTTGAGCTCCATTTCAACGCTATTTTTCCAACTTTCATCTTTCCTACAAGCAACATAGCCGGTCCACCGTCACTTCAGGGCAGCTGTCTTCTCCGAGATGTCGGTGACCGATGTGACTGATCTAATGTCAGTCACTCTCTTCTTTCTTTTCATATCTCTTTGAGTTGTTCTAAGTTTTTCTTTCCTAATTCATTAAGTTTACAAGCCTCATAGCCGTTAGTCAGCACAGGAAGAATCCACTGATCGTAAAATATTTTCTTTAGATTTATGTACTTATTAGATTTGAGGGTAGAATGCCTCTCAAAATCTTTCCATATCAGCTTGATATGACGGAAAATTTATGGTTTTACATCTCCTCTCTCTTATATTTACAAGCTGACCAATACAAACGTATTCACTGACATTTTCTAAAGATATAAAATTTAGCTTTACATTCCCCTCTGTGGACCATTTGTTAAGCATAACTTTTATTTTTGGAATATTCGTGGTCTGGCTAGCTTCACACTAGGAGACGAGATCGATAAGCAATGTTTGTATTTCGTCACTGTCGTTTGCCACAATGTCTTGGGCAAATATCAAGTTTTAAAGTCTTCTCCCATTGATTCCAATTCCTTTTTCTGCCCACTATAACATTTACCGAAAATACTTAACACTTTGTTTAACACCTCTTTCGTTGTTTAAATTATTAGTTGGTTCCGTAACGCTGACAAAGGCTGATTACGTGCCATAGATGTTATTGAGCACTTTGATATGGGCTATGTCCACGTCATGATCAGTTCAGACGTGAAGAACAACCCTGTGACTAACCGAATTAAATGCCTTTTCGGAATCAACAAAGTTTTACCAAGAGGCATCTGGTAATCGTCTGCACGACTAATTAACTCTCACAGGGCAAGGATACAGTCGATTGTGCTGCTTGCTCAATGGGTTATGACATTAAATGATTAACAAACCAGTTTTGTTAAGATCCACTGATTACGGTTTAGTTACTTAATATTCCGTAATTATAATCATTTCACAGCGATAACAACAAGTACATTACATCCCATATTAGAGAGTATGAATGTTGTTTATAGACACTGTTTCAACAAAAATTCATTTTGTTACCAGCTCCAAGAATAAAATCCTTTCATTGAGTTAAATGGATTCTGAAACAAAAATACTTTAGGTCTGGATTTAAAGCTGAGACAAGACTCTTCCATTCCCCTGTCGTGTTTCGTCTAACAATGTCGTTGTGAAACATTTTGTACAGCAAAAACCGACTGCTGTTTGTAGCTATCAATACGTATAGCGCAGAATGCGTTGTTTGTTCTACGCCGCATCCTCCGACCTTCAGAGAGACAAAATTGCGGGGGGCAGATAATAGAACGAAAATCCATCCGCCTTTTCCACTTCTGCCTGGCGTATCTTCAACTCAGAGACATTGATGAATGCGAGGAAAAATTGCCCGTGAGACTGCAGCAGTAGGTTATATATCGCGATCCAGCAGTAGTTGAGCTAATTGCCTGTATCTCCAGGGGCCAACCCAGCGCCCGATCCCGTCTGCTGTGAAGCTGAGCAATTGCCCGCTACGGCCCCGTTGTTATTTCACTGTCATCGGGCTGTCTGCATCGCTGTAGGTCAGTGTACGAACATCACAAGTTTGCTTTAGACCTCGTTGTTTCTTTCTGTATAGTGGGCTAGGTCATCAAATGACTAATAAATAATTTTACTCTAAATCTATTTCACGTATTACAGAAATACGGTAAGTTTTAACAATAATAATAACACCTATTCTTATTGTAAAACTGATGGTATTTTGAATTTTTATGACTTTCAACTATATTTCATTATTTTAATGCTTATTCTGCAGGACTTATTTTCGACTGAAGCATATTCTGATGTTTTTATTTTTGGAAAAATATGTTCATTGTATTTTTCAACATTAAAAAAGTGTTCTCTACTCTGTAAAGTTCATAAACCATTGGGGTTCCAGTTTATTTATTTCTACAAAGTAGTTTAACTGATTATAAAATTAGAAACACGGCAGATTTTAAATTATACAAATATCAGCTATAAGCAGAAAGATGATAATTTGGATTGTTTATCATTTTTGAGACCGAGAGTGGTAGGTGAGTGGTAACGCTCTGGCCTCGCATTCGGAAGGACGCAGGTTCGAATTCCCGTCCGCCCATCAAGATTTCTGTTTTCCATGGTTTCCCGAAATCGCCGCAGATGAATGCCATAATGGTTCCTTCAAAATACCATTGACGAATTCCTTCCCGTTCCTTGTCCCGCCTCTAATGATCTCGATTATATTCCTCTCTTTAAAAACTATTTTTGTTGGTGTATATATAAAGACTTATTAACTCAAAGAGTTTCTTAAATAGCTTCTGTGACAGTAGTTGCACTAGTGCGTTTTTAGTTTTAAGTCTAAATGTAGCAAATTCACTGAATTCCCAACTAAGTTTCATCAAAAATTTTTTTGTTAAATCGATTTTCGCCCATGAAACTATAAAATTTAAATTTATTTATTAAACCAACTTTTTGCTACACTTGAGGCTGTAAGCTATTCTACATAGTTACTGGGTTGTCTTGGCGAGTTTAAGGCTACCTGGGGAGGAAGTGTGTGGGTGTGTGTGTGAGCGGGCGTGTATTGCCTGGGGCGCTTATCAAATTGCTTCCCGCCGGCTGCAAGGTGGGAGCAGTAAGAGGCGGCCAAGATGCGCAGAGAAAGGCGATATGAAAATGGAGTCTGCCAACTTGTACCGCGCGGTGCGATCATGTGTCACCCCTACCTTGTAGGCTGAGGGAGTTTCGAACAACGCCGCGGGCTTATTAAGTGTCCTATACAAGAACGTCTGCCATCATTACAGCAGTTGCGAGATATGAAAATATTTTCTTGTGTCTGTTATAATTAATAAAATATTGGTAAGCAAACATAATAAAATTTAAAACTAACCAGATGGCTTCTAATTTCTATTTTTTTTATTTGTGGAAAAGGGTGAATAAAACGGCTTTCTTTTCAGCGTCAGTGAAAGTATCAATTGCATGTAATCATAAATTAAGTCACTTCTATTGGCAAGTACGTACCATTTACCCTCCAATAGAACGTTTTGACTGAACTTTTATGCGAAAATATCCTATTCAGCGTCACTGAGTATTGAATATTTGTCTGAAAACGTCACACTACTAATTCTTCGTAAAGAAATTGAGCATATATGGCTGGTTAAGAACAGTTCAACAAAATTAATGGTATTACAGAGCTTTTACCTCGCTGTGTAATCTATACATACCTAAGTTGGTATTTTTCCCTTTATCTAAAAATTAAATGATAAAGGTCTTTGTCGGTCCTCAGTAAATCTCTTTCACAGTGAGGACACAAGCTGTGTCTTGATGCCAACTTGTCGAAAAGTGCACCGCTTGTTTCATAAAGTAATGCCATCTTACAAGAAAACAAGACAGTTGTCGTCTACCCACCCAATTTCTTCAATGCCTTGTGAATCGATTTATGTATTTTCCACCACATGTTTAATACTACTTGATCATCAGTGTGGTTTTCTGAACGTGTAATCACAGTTAGGTAATATACTACTGTGCGGAAGTTCGATTGTTCAATTGAATACCTTATATTGGAAATAAGCTAGCAGCTTCCCATCTGATAGGTAGATAATTTCGTGATTGGCTTTTATGGGACAATGTTAACATCTTAGATATTTTCGAAGGCTCTCTAGTGACAAACATGTTCGAACCATGTTCTGGAAATAGTTAAACTTAATCTCAAGAATATTCTCATGGTAATCTCAGTCACATAGCCTCGAAATTCCCTGGATTAGTAACTTTTCGGACAGAAACCAAGATGCTGGTCTCAGAATGCTAATAGGCATATCTACTGGTTCCTTTGCAGTAGGGAAGAGAATCAACAATGAAGCTTTGAAATATTAGAGCAACGAAAGGGCTGGTTGGTATGAATTGAAGGCAGACAAGCAGCGGGCATGTTGATTACTGATTTCCTTTAAAATTCTATCCTCTGTGGACGACTAACATCTATTGTTCCCTAAGCACCGTATCTAACTGAATGCAGCAGTAATTTACCTCGCCAATAAATGACGTGATGCGAGGGTCAATCATTCTTATCTCGCTGGATAATACTAATCTAGCTTTAGTTAGTTAAATCAATGTAAACCTTGTTGTGGCTTGTAGTTAGTAGTGATAAATGTAGCTATCGACCTCTTCATTCATCACGAAGATTTTTATGAAACAAATTTTAAAGTCTTGGTATATTATGCGAAACGATATTTAAGCAAGTTTGAGCTTTACGAATGACATAGTATCGGTGCATTGTTGTCTGCTTTATAGGTATAACGGGGGAAATCGTACGCAAGAGACAACCGTGTTGTTGAAGTTCGCGTGTATCAGTTTGCGTACTATTTTATAGATAACAAACAAGCACAATGAGAGCGGTGGTGCGGTGCGGCCACAGCGGGGCCGTGACGGCTAATTTCCCCAGCCGAAGACCAGTCCCCCGGGCCGCGCGGCGCTATCTGGTGCGCCACACTGCCTAACGACACCCACGACTCGCGCCATACCTTTCAGCCGCGCTCTGTCTCCGGGGTGCGCCAACATACGGACACGGCTAATCACTTGGGCACCCGTATGTCTAGCACTCTGATGCACGTATTGTGCAGATCTAACTTCCACTTGCATGAGTGTATTTGATGAGGTGGAAGCATTTACAGTCCGGCTGTCACAGAACTATCCACACTTTTTTTTTAATCCTCAGTACAAATGTTGACAGGTAGTTTCCTCATATTCCACCAAAACATAATGCTAAACTAAATGCCTATGGTTTTTGTCTCTAGAAATTGCTGCAGCTAGAGTAACTACAATTTTCTGATCCAATGGAATGGAGTCTATCTCTGCTTTAGGGCAATACCAATCGTTTGATCTGAATTCACATTTCTTTGTTGATCAACTTCAACAGAGTGACCAAGCGTGGCGGGTGAGCGGTAACGCTGTTGCCTCGCATTCGGGAGGACACATGTTTGAATCCTCATGTGGCCATTCAGAATTGTGTTTTTCATGGTTTCCTCTAATCACTCCAGGCGAGTGCCGGGATGGATCCTTTAAAATTCCATGGCCAAATTCATTCCCGTTCCTTGCCCCCAGTACTTTCCTGCCTGTAATGACGAAGCAAAAAAAAAAGAAGAAGAAAAAACTCAACAGAGTGTGTTAATCGAACAAAATAATAACTATAACTAGATAATAACTATAACTAAGCAAAATTACAACCGATGGCCGAAGCAGGAATGATGTGAAACGCAGAATAGCACAAGAAAAAAAAGACTTCATGAAAAAGAGAAATATTTTAGTTTCAAATATTGATCTAGGACTTAGAAAGAACTCTATGTGTGGAGCACAGCACTTACTCGTAGCGAAGAGTGTACTTTAGGAATACCAGAAATAAAGAAAATTCAAGCATTTGAAATGTGGTGTTACAGAAGAATGCTGAAAATTATGTGGACAGACAAAGTATGAAATGAACGAGATTCGGGATTGATGGGTGGGGAAAGAAGTTTGTGGAAGAAGCTTACTGAAAGAAGAGACAGACTGGTTGGTCATATTTTGAGACATGTTGGATTGGTTAATTTGTTGGTGGAGGGAACAGTCGAAGGTAAGAACTGTAGAGGAAGACAGAGATTAGAATATATGAAGCAGATAATTGAGGACGTGGGTTGTAAGAGATACGTACAGATGACGAGGTAGCAGAAGATAGGAGGAAATGGAGGATTTGCATCAAACCAGTCGAAAGACTGAAGAGAGTAAAAAAGAAAATAATTCTTTCATCAATTCAGCTTCTACTAATATAGTACCTAACGTATTTGTAGCGATCATGTCTTATTCTTGAAACTGCTACTCGCAAAACACAAAATTGCTATGAATCACTAATTGTCAGCTTCATTGTTTTGCGATTTTGCTTTAAATATGTAACAAGCGCACAACGAATAAAAATACCTCTGATATCATTTCATTTTTTATAGTGTAATTATTAGGTTAGTAAAAAATCAATACTTGCATTTTCAAATTGTGCAACAACTGGTCTTCCTGAATACATACATATTCCGTATTAATTTTGAATCACTATATCATGATTCATTCAGCAGAAATTTAAATTGCAGCTTGTATACTCGTTCTTATTTTAGATTTTCAAAGTATCGGCAGACTGCAAGCTATTATTGGGGGACGTGGGGAAAGGGTGGACCTCACATTGGAAAAATTCCTCCTGTTTGCTACTGATTGAACCTGATTCATACAGAATCTAAATTTTAGAAGTCTCATGTCACAGAGAACACATTGTGGCTGAATGAGGCTTTTGTACTGAACGACTGCCTTCCGCACCCTCTCCACCAACACATACACACATCAATTTGATTATAACGTGATTGTACCCCACTCGATGCCCCCGGCCGGCGCTGTTTACGACTTTTGTTCCATCCATTCTCTGCATTTTAATTTTATCACTAGAATTAGTTTAGGGGTTATTGTTCCCTTTAGCGACAAAAATTTTTTGTAATGGGAATTTAATTATGTCTGGTTCATCTAATTGGGAGACATGCAACACTGCATGTGAGGAGATAATTTGGCGTTTGATTTACACTTCACGACAATGTTGAGGATGGGTGAACGACTGGAGTGCAATAAACTCTTACAACAGACGTTTTTTGGTATCTGAAACATTTCTTTTCGCGAAAAGGTAAACGGAACACCCTGGTGATACAATAAAAAAATTTTAATTGCTGAAACTTTGCCGAATTTGAAACCAAATTTATCGCTGGAAATGTATCAGTCATTACATATTCTGCCTATCATGTCTTTAATATTCATTTACGTGCTTCTACTATATAATGTGATGAAACAGAAATTTACATCTTAAAAACCAATAAGGAAAAAAAGAACTAATTGAATTAGTTAGGCTCTATGACCGTAAGAATAGAAAATCTTACTGCTGCTACTTCTTATCGGTGCTCAGCAGGACGGTTTTATCCAAACTCCTTAAATGAATCAGTATACCAGGGAAATGTACAAGTGGGTGGATCAATAGGAGCTACTTGTAATGGTATCAATATCGTTTCACGGCCTATGCTTGTGATGCATGAACATGGGACAGTGTCACTGCAGTTGTTGTAATAGAGCTACCTCAGCCGACGAAGACAGCGACGTTTTCTATTGAAACATAGTGACCAGTTTGATCGCCTGTTGTTTCGTCCTTACACACACACACACACATAATAAATAATCAAGATGGCTGGCACCAGTATTGATTGTATCGACCAAGTAACAGCATACTATGCAGTAATGTGACGTAAAGATATTTTCAAATCCACTTTACCATAATTCAAATATAAAAAAAATTATTATAACGTATGTATCATAACAAACTTTTGTCATTATTACTGCAATTGAAAAATGTAAGACAATATTACTTCATTTAATTATATAAATTTCCTTTTTATGATCATTTGGTTAATGGGAGATATGAATATCTTGCCTAGCAATTTGGTAATACACTCAGCTGGCATGGCACATTTGTGAGATGGTCGGTTAGGGTTTCAATATCATGCACCTATCACAGATGTAATGAGAAATGTACCACAGAATTAAAGGAACTAAGCTACAAACTCTTGTCACACTGTTGCTTCATCGTGCTGTTACGGGTAGCAAATACAGCACTTGGAGTGGGTACTAGGAAGTACTTCTATGTTTGTGTGTGGAAATAACCGTAAACTCACTCAGTAATAGAATTGGAAATTAGATTTTTTGGAAACATGGCCATAAACCTGAACTTGATTTGTAGCGTAGTATATAGATAATACAAGCTTAGACTGAAATAACAACGAAAGTGATAAGCAATGAAATTTAAGAAAATAATGATTTAATTCACAGTAGCCTATCTTTGAGTATTTAAAGTACAGACACGGAAGCCTAGCGTGAGTTGCAACGCATAATTTTGTCTTTAAAATGGCCCTTGGTTCATTTGGAGCTAAGAATGAACCTTTGAGGTATGATGCTTTTTATGAATACGTGTCGAATCAGAAAAGTCGAAAGCTGTGGATTCATTTTAACGCAACGTTGTTACGAATACCAGAGTGGTACTGGAAGAAACTCTCACCTCTTCTTCAAAGCGAGATGCAGGAGGTTGAACTACTTTAATTTTAAGAAAAATTATTGAAGATAAAAATTACTTCGACAAATACTTTCACACATTTTTGGGCGGTAAGGCACCCACCGCCAGCCATAACTTTCTGAATAGCAAGATATGTATGCAGATTTAGATTTAAAGACGTTTACACGTCAAAATAAAGGTTACAGACTGTTATAGGAATGCGGATGGAGACAACGTAGCAAACATTCAAAATGACAGCGTAGGCGGATTACCTTAGGGGATGTGTAACCTGCCTTGGTAACATTTGGGAAGTTGAACTGGTATTTGTGAGTGGTGGTGTAACTCTGGATGACGTTTTTTTAAATTTACCCTTCATTTATACAGCCTAATATCTTAGTGACTAAATTAGGCCCTACGTATTAATTTTTACATTGTTGATTACATAGTGTTTTGAGATTTGTACAAACTATTTACATGCAGGAATTTGGCATACAGTTCCGTTCCACTTTGACTTACTGTCTAATTAATTCTGTAATATTACATTTGGTCTTGCTTACAGTTATAAGCTGCTGTTGCAAATTTTAATGTTATATTAAATCACAAATATCGCTTATTGTTGTTATGGTGCTAGTGGTTTTTATTGAAATATTCCAGTTATTCTTAGAGTATCCCATTATTCAGTTAGTTGCAGTTAACCCAGTATGTACATATCTCTCTGTAATCTATCATTTAGTTATACCGGATTACTGGGTAATAACAATTGCTTGTAAGTAACATTCACTTAATTATATGTTCTCAGCCACTACAGTCCTGAGCCAGTTCAAATTTGCAGCATCCTGGCTTACCATTAATATGGAAATTAACTCCCAAATATTGTTATGATTCATCGTGTATTTCTGCAAAAGTCAATGATCATTCCCTCTACATTACAAACAAGACTGTTTTGAACGTGGTAGAAGCGCTTTGTTTGCTGTAAGTGGTATGCTGACGTTTGCTCATTCTGCCACACCATCGTTCTGACTCAGGCCTGTAGTAGGCTCGGTTCCGTTTTAACAATGGTAGTATTACTTAATTTAATAGTTATACATTTGATTTTTTTTTGCAATAATCACCTCTGGTATTATAATCTACTTTTCCCCTATAAGACCTTATCGGTTTTTATGTTACAAAAAAAATGTATGTACTACGTCTATTCTAATCTAACTTGAAATCTATACTACTCTATCAACACTAATCTACCCACAACTATAATCCCGGGATAGTCTGCCAGCCATAACCTTCTGGATTTCCAGTAGGACAGGATCGACCGACACATCGGGACAAAACTTCCGGCTCCCGGAAGTTTCTGAAGAATACTGTTTACTCTTGTCCGTGAATAATTTTCTATGCCTGTATGTTTGGCCGTGCGACCTCCCTAGGCCGGTCCCCATGCCCGACTGCTGCTCTGTCCAGATATCTTTTTTTGTGCAGTTGAGATACTTTGTTCGCCAGATTATCGAGAATAATCCATGATCGCTCATCTAGAATTGTGTCTCGCGTTGATCTACTCCGTATTATGTTGATATCCGGCGTTCTCACTTCTTCTGCTATCGGACAGGACCACACTACATGTTCGGGGGTTCCTTCTGCCCCGCACTCACATAAGCTCGTTTCTTTCAGCCCTCTTTGACACAGTAGGGTGTTATATGGGCCATGCCCCGTGAGATAATGTATAAGGCCTGGTGTGGGATGAAAGTGTGGATGACTACAATAGTGAGTGCGTTCGGTGTAGAGTGTTGTTTGTGTTGTGCATGAGAGATATAGGAAGGGATAGGGTGAAACCCAGTGCCGGCCGATTCAAGGCTACTCTTCCGAAATACACCATTGGGGCCGCCAGACGGATTACCATCAACAGTGTCGGATTACAACATTCCATACGCTCTGTGGAGAGATTTTGGTTTAATCAATGAAATTGATGCATAATAAGAGTATTAGGAATTATGAACCATCACTTCTCCCGTACTACACTCTAGATCAGTGTTTCCCAACCTTTTTTGGGTCATGTCCCACTTTTATCATTTTTTTTCTTTTTGCCCCCCATACATAATTTTTGATAAAAAAATTATTTGTTATTAAAGAAACTCATATAGGATGGTTTTTTTGAAAGAAAACACTTTTATATCTATTGTCATAAAACACAGTAGGGCCTAAGTAAAATTAAAAAAAAACAACATATAATAAAATACTAAAATTCAAAAGATTTTTTAATAAAGATTTATTATGGCAATTTAGTGTGATCCTTTTAAGAATTTGCTTTTTTTCTATATTTTGTACCTATATCTAGCATTGCATTTAACTAATCCGAAGAGAAAGCGGTAAAGTCGTATCAAGTCAATTTCTAAATTGCCCCCCTAAAAAAACCAAATTGCCCCCCTGTGGGGCGTGGGCCCTACGTTGGGAAACACTGCTCTAGATCCTGTTGAACAAAAATCCTTTCACCTCCAGGACTCCGTAACTTTACGATACTTAAAAAATGTACTTACGTGAGTGAAAATAAGTAAACTTGCCGTTAAAAAAATTATCACTTATGTTTATTCATATTCCTTTTAATATTTAAATAATATAGTTAATTATTACGTAATTATCTTTGTACATTCTAGTCATTCTCTAATCATTTTCACATTTTAATGACCCTTCTTTCCGATTCGTATTACCATACAATACTTCTCTGCAACTGAGCCTCAAAAAGTCTGCTGTGCTGAGTCGGTGCTGCCAACATTATTCTCTGGTTTAAAAGATATGACATCTACTCAAAATGAAATCTGTGACACAAGAATTATTCATGTTCAGTTTAAATATAAGGCGTTTCCTTACAGGTCGTACTAGCTAACCCCGTGTCAGCGCCGGACATCATCACAATGCCGCTGTCAACTGAACCAACGGAGCGAGCTAAAATGGCTTCTATGTGATATTTTGTTTAAACTGGGATTTTACGCAGTCCGTATTTTTTTTCTGTACATGTGTAACTGCAAATATTTCGCTGAAATATTAAACGTTAACAACAATGCGTTTGTTTCAATGAATTACCCGCGTATCGCTGAGTGAATGTTTTTGTGACATCACTTTGTACACACCACGCGCGCAGCTCCGGTTGACTGTGTCGTACAGAGGTTTTAACTAAATAAGCGGGAGCTTCCACGCCAGGTTGGCGGTCGCAAACACGGTGCGGCTTTGTAGCGCACCGCCTCCCCGGAGGCCTGTCGCCAGTTGTCACCGGAGTATGTACATAAACCTCTGTTGATTTTAATTACAGTGGTTAGTCGCCGCTATAACGCATCGCTGTCACATCTCCGGGAAACAGCCACACATCTTGCCCGCGCAGTTCCACCTGACATTTAACAGAGATTTGCGACTAATATCGCCGCGCTCGGACGCTCGGTTGCTCACCCAATAATTCCGCAGCCTGCGACAGCCACCTGTACGAGTATTGCCTGGCATCACTCAGCCTACACGCTCAGGTTTTTCCATTCTTGTCCCACGAACTTTACGAGTACTTTATTTATGGCATATGCGAAAACATTATAGTCGACGCAGCAATGAAACGGCAGGGAGCTTTAAGTTTCTTCTACCATTATTTCATTTCATGGTGCCTATGAGATGTCTATATCTCGTAAATATAACTAGCTTATCCCGTGCGAATATTTCACACAATATCGTGATCAGCCACTAAATGATAGTATAATAATGAGGAAATAACTAAATACAAGTATTTATCACTGAAAGGTATTTTATTGCTAAGAGTAGTTATGAATACTACTCATTGTTAAAATTCGTTATGTATATACTGTATACAATAAGCGTATTTATAAAACATAAAAAAATAGATGTATGAAAGTTAAATATTGGCATTGTCAGAACCTTCTTGAAAACAATATTAGCAGTTATAATGTGATTATCTTTTAACTTTTTGACCGTATGTGCCTTTAACACAAACATAAATAACGCTGAAGCTACGAACTCGTAAAGAGGGTACTTAGAACTGTCAATTTAAAAAAAAAAAAAACAGGTTGTGGCAAATACAATACTGCCTTTGAAGCGTCTGCTTTATTACTGATCATAGCGAAGGCTATACTGGGTACCTGTTTCTTATCATTTGAAAAGGCGCAGTTGGATCAGAAAGTGTGAGGTTAATGCTGGGTATGAGCAGTTTTCTCGGAGTTATTAAATTTAGCAGTGATGATGTACTCGTCTAAGTGAATTACCACTAATCTGGCACCATTAATTAATCCCCGACTATCTTAAGATTTCCACTTAACATAATTATAGTATTGTTCTTTAAAAGCAATTTATGAGGTGGTAAATAACGATTTATAACATCGGTTAATAATACATGATTTAATTCGGTATATTAGCGAGACAAATTACACTCCCGTAAAGAATGTTATCAACTCCTACCTACAGCTGTCATGCATGTTAGTTAAACTGTCAATAGATGGCGCCTTCTACATTCTTTATAGAATTTAAACAACTCCTACCGGCAGCTGGCGTGCATGTTAGCTAAACAGATTGTCAATGGATGGCGTCTTCTACGAAAACGTTAATTTTAAACTACTTCCTTATTTTTCGTCATTAGCGAAGAGTGTAATCTTCAGACGATGTCTCGATCATTAATTTTTATGTAGTATTAGGGGAGATATAGAGTACCGACAAAAATACCATTGAAAAATAATATATATGATTCATATATGTACCTTAGGTTTAATTTATCTTTAACCCAAAGAGCTTCATGCTTTTTATCCATATCTGTATCATATTACTGGTTTATATGAAATTCAGCTTTGTATAACCTGAAATAGAATTATTCCAATTTTGAAATGAAGATCTTAAGTAATCAGTCTTTAAGAATGGATCAACATGTAATACTTTCCACCCATTTATATGGTTAAACGCATAATTTGTTTTTAAGAAAAGCTTATTTACCCAACATTCTTCAGTGATGAACTTTATTTTCCATATATTAAGTTCTCAGACGCCAAATAGAAAAAAATTTAGCTATGAAATATTAATTTAGCTGTAATGAATTCGATTTAACCACCATATTTTTCTAATCAAATATGATAAAAACTGTTCTTTTGAACTCCAAAATTGACAGAAAACCATTTCGGATTATACCTCAATTGATGATTTCAAAATCATGAATGTAATTTATAGAAATATTTCAATACTCATGTCGGTAGCTGATATTTTGTACCAAAAATAAATGTAAATTAATCGAAATATTTCGTTTAATTTTATATACCTCAAATATTGGATACTATATTTGTAGAAGTAATAACAGGAGTCAATCATAAATGGATACAGCTCTTCCAAAACTGCACCACTCGATTCAGGCATCACATGCGACACGTTTCGGGCCTAAATATTTCAAGCAGAGCAGCGTCCATAACGCTTGGCTGCTCTAAAGAATATCTACGAGGATTACCGCGGAAACGAGTTAAAGTATGTAAAATAGAGTGCTGAAGATTATCTTAAAGTGTGCCTGGATTAATTCCAACTAGCAATGGCCGTGATACAAGAGTGAGCTTCCCAGGGTTTTCCTCGTTAAATTTTATGAAAAGCTTTTTTCTTTTTTTGCATCTGCCAAAGGGCGTTGGTATGATAAGCCGCGTATCTAAATGTTTCTATCACTTTTTGGTGTTTAGGTTATTTATTCTTCTAATCCTTCTAACTTGCTGGGTTTTAAAGAATGTTTCACTCAAAAGCTTCTGAAATGGAAACGAGTTTCCCTTTTAATCCCCGCGTTTCATCGTGGTAGTCACCCTCTTTTTCTCCCTTTTTATTGCAGGTTATTGTGATGAGTCGTCATTGTTATTTGCATGCGTTGCTGTGGAACCAAACGCTCCGGATTCCACAACAGCAAGTAGAGTGTAACGCCTCTTTGAAGTTAATTCCATTCCTGTGTTATGGAGACTTGAAATGTTCACTGAATAAACCCTCTATGAATTTCTACATTCAATGAATTTAGGAAATATGTACTAGTCCATTACTAAACAGTTTCTTTTCATTTTTCTCCAGTTTCTCCTTAAATATTTTTAAATTCACCTCAACCTATTACCATTGTTCAATAAATTCACCAGTTTAACAAAAAAAGAAACATTAAAGTATAGCCACGACTCATGAAGGGAATACATACAAGCTAGTAAATCACAATTATTATTATTATTACTCGACGATTCACTAAAAGTGTGTGGCGCAGAGTGCATTGTACAGTTTGTTAACAGTTCATGTTAAATTTAAAAACTTTATGAATTATGTTTTCTATTTCGTTGAACCTTTGAGATTGTGATATTTTAATGTTAAACGACAGAAGAGAAATGGAAAATTATTAGTAAATTATTTTCCAGTATACTGCTATACGTGTTCAGCTACGTTTGCAGGATAACAGGTGTGTTAATTGTAATGTAATATTATCAACCTGAAGGTAAATAAAAAATTTACTGCAACTCAGTTATGAAATACTTATGGTCATAAGTGGAAAGGAAATTTCCAGAGACTTAATTAAATAACTCCTGTCACAAAGAGTTGTTTGAAGAACTAATTGCTGTAATTAATCATTCTATCGTCATATTTTAACTCTCAAAACTGCTTTTAATATTATTTGCTTTATTCCCGACACATGCAGTTATGCCATGTTAAAACTTACTATGGTACATTAGAGGCCCTGCGTCCTTAACGTTCACATGATAAGTCTAAAACAATCAAATCATAATGTTATAAACTGAGAATTTAATATTAATCAACTGGAATGAATCTTGATGATAAACTTGGAAATCTCTTTTAATATAACCTACGTTAACTGAGTAAGCTCCAGACATGTATCTCCTATCATTATATAAAGACCACCCCACATGCTACAATTTTCTAACTTGGTGGAAGACTTCACTCAAACTGTATCAAGTGGTGGAAAACGTCGTGTTTCACGGGCCATATGGATTTTTGTTAGAGTCTCAGAATGCTTTCATTACAAAGCGTTGTTTTTAACAGACTTCATAAAAATTCGAAAATGACTAATAGTAATTAAATTCTACGAAAGTGACTTCGAAAGATAAAGGAATTTATTAGAACTCAGTAACTAGATCTTGAATGAGGTGGAATGTATTTGAGAATAGTAAATACTTCTAAAATAACTACGATTTCATTTAAAAGCCAATATTACATCATTATTTACTATATATCCTACTATACATCTATAAAGTGACTGCCACTGTTACAGCATCGCAAAACAATACTGGTACCAGTGCAAGAAGCTAAAATCTGTCATGAACTTCAAACTTTTTTTTATCTATGTATAATTTGGCAAAACATGAAAACTGTCTAATCATTTCTTACAGATCTTTTATGGTTTCAGTGCACTGAATCTCACTCAAAATCCCAAGTACGACGTTTACCGCCACGTTCCCTAGCTTCTGAGAATGAAATTCACATCTATTTTAGCCACTAAACTATATTTACCTCAAATCTGGCATAACTTAAAATAGTTAACATATTTTAACAGTTTTAAACCTTAGAGTTGGTTTTAAAAACCTATACTTATTTTATTACACTACCTGTGGTAATGACGGATATGAAAATTAAAATTTTATCAAAAAATTAACAACAAAATACATGTTATTCCATCCTAATGCTCCCTATTGGCTCATCCTTTAAGGATCGGAATTGCAGCTTTTAAACATGATAGATGGCCGTATTTTTGTAAAACTCTTGAGTTGGTGGGTGCTAGTGACATAACAGAACACTACATGTACTTCAGACGATTATTTATTGGTCGATAAAAATCGAGTGTTCACTGGCTCTAGTGGAAGAATTAACTGGTGAAACGAAGTTACAAATAATAAATTGATACGTCTGTGATTTTACTGCATCATTACAAATTGCATGATTATGATCATAAAGATAAAATATCTAAATAGGATAGACCATACACACGCTTCCTCTCACTTTATTTGTTGTAATAGCAATTATGGAAAAACTGTCACTGGGATCTGAATTATTTTCACGATGTTTACTGTAAAAGTATGGAGATATTATCCACAGCAGTGACGCAAATCTTGTTGCAGAAGTTGCATAAATGCGGAAAATGCTTATTCGACTAGACGCTGTAACTTCTGCTGCCAGCAGAAAGAACTGTGCTGCTTTATATCCGAGACATACACACTCAATAAACTCGCAGACTTGTCGACACTGAGGTTACAGCATACTACAAGCTCAGCAATGCAGTGCGCCTGGTTGCCGCGTTACAGGCGACACGCTGCGTGCGGTGTTTACCGCGTCTCGCGAGCTGCAGATGAAGACGTAAGATAGTCGCGCCTCGGGGACTTGATCTCGCATTTTAATCTCCGCTGTTCCCACCGCGCAGTCTCCACGGTGTTACTCGTGAAAATGAAGGCGCGTGCGAGAATGTCAGTTTATATGGGCGCGCGCTAACAAGAATTCATTCCTTGCGGAAGAGTTTCCCGGGCGAGAGCCTGGGGCGACATATTGAGCTGGCGGAGCCGCCTGCCGTTATCACAGTGACCTTATCTCGAGAGGCAGAAGCCGACTACCAGAACGGATTTTTCTAGTTAGCCGAACGTCTTAAACCGCTTGATCTCGCGTTTCTATTGCTGTTCCCTGTGCGGCTATAGCTGTGTGATTCGGTGGCTGCGTCCAATTTCCTTTTTTTTTTTTTTTTTTTTTTTTACTGCTTTACGCCTCGTCGACAGCTTAGGTCTTTAGAGGCGGGATGGTACTGGGGACAAGGAACGGGAAGGAATTCGGCCATGGCCTTTTTGAAGGAAGCATCCCGGCATTCGCCTGGAGTGATTTGGGGAAACCATGGAAAACCCAAATCTGGATGCCCGGACCCGGATTCGAACCGGCGTCCTCCCGAATGTGAGGCCAGAGTGTTAACCACTCACCCACCTCGCTCGGTTCCAATTTCCTGAGACTGTTAAGACCTTTCCAGAACTTAATATCCAGCACAGTTAGATAAAATTAATTTTAATCGTGTAGTAAAACTTCTGAAAACCCTGCAAGGGGATTGTTATTCTATGTTACGACTGAAACCTTAGTGTCATAAAGATATAATAGATTTTCCTTCTTATCTCAAAAAAAAAAAAAAAAAGAAAAAATTCCCCACAATCCGAACGAGGCATACTAAGCAATGGTGTCAGAGGTCTTTCTTCTCCTTACGGACCTACGGTATATTATGGAATATTAACCACGTAACTACCTGGCGTAGCTCATATGATCAAACGCATCTCTAATAATTTCCCAGTCTCGCCGGGATTTAAACCCAGGCCCGGGCCACACACATCTCAAATCAAGTGCCTTAATCACAGAGCTACCAGAAACTCATGTGCCTACCTACAGACAGTTAAAAATTTAACATATTACTAAATCGCATTTGGTTTTACAATGACGGCAAATGTCTTATCGAGAAGTATAGTTTTCTTTCGCAGTTCATCGGTGTATTTATAATTTTCATTTTGCTGGAAGTGGTAGGTGAATTGATACCAAATGAAATGATGCAGGAACAGAATGAAAATTTTCAGGGTCATAATAAAATCATATTCATATGGTAAAACCCATTTTGTACACTTAACTTTCGTCGTAACATTATTTTCGAAACTGCATTAGGTACTTACCTGCTAATCGAAACATACAGGAAGACAAATTAACTTCCATTATTAAATAATCAGTTGACCCAAATTTACTTTGCATTAAACACTATTGTACGTGGTCTGCCAACACAATACATTACAGTGTTTCATCTATTTGGGGAAATTCTAATAGAACTGCAGATCAGAATTTCAAATAAGCATTTGTCAGAATTTCTGCTTCCCATTACAAGCTTCAATTCAATAGACTCACTAATAATTAAATGCTATTTTGTTTAAGTCATTAGAAACATAAAAGGATGAGTGGCAAAGAACGGGAAGGATTTCGAACATTGCCTTTTGAAGGAAGCATACCGGCATTCGCCTGGAGTGCTTTCGGGAAACCATGGAAAACCCAAATTTTGATGGCCGTTCGTTGATTCGAGCACACGTCTTCCTGAATTAAATGTAATACATCCCTGAGATATGAGCTTTGAACAAATTATCATTTCCTAAGGAACACTTATTGCTGTGCTAATAATGTATTTACTGCATTACCAAACTTCATTCAACAATTCTTTATTGCTGCATGGCCTATTGTCACTGTATAATAAATAGTAGAGTAACAACCTAATTCACACAATATTCCTTGAACTTAAATACTGGCTTCTTGACGTGTTTTATAGACTAAGGATTATCACTTCTTTGTAGCGAAAGTTTTTTACGAGGTGAAATAAAATGAGTTATTTATTGCTAATAGCTGTTACAGATCCATGGAAATCTTTTGTTTTCGGCCGATGTAGGTTAATGTTTTCACAACAGACAGTTATTCTTAAGCACGTATGGACAAATTCAATTTTTCCATTTCACTTCTGCTTTATACGCCAGTTAACTATAAATCCTCCAGTATAACAGACTATTTGGAAGAGAGAAATAAAGTTTATTAACGTAACAGTTAATGCAAAAGATTTTTTAGTATGTTTACTTTCTTGATGCTACGATCGCATACACCGTTGACCTAGAAAATACTGTACTGTCCACAAAACGAGTTCTCGTCAAGCTGAGACAATCCTTGGCCATAAACCGTTCAGTTACGTGGTTTATGATCAATTTTGGTGAGTTTCCCGTTTGTCATCACATTTGGGTATCTAGTTTATTGAGACGTGTCACTTAGATTGTCAGTAAGAATTAAAAAGTGTAATACAAAGTGATGAAATGGAATTGTTGAAAGAATGTAAGGATTTGTGTCTAACTAAAACACATCCTAGCTAAGGGATTGCTCCAGCATGACTTGCCCTTATTAAGGATTTTACAGAATGCAAGGAACCTTGTCACTTGTAATAGTTATCAGTCTTCTGTTGTGTCCTACCCTCTTCTGGTAACACCTTGTTGGAAAATATAAGTCTACCAATTTGTGTATGGGTCTAGATCTGAATCCATGCTGATTAAATTACATTTGTATATCTTTAATAGTGCCTTTAATAGTGTGTGTAAACAAGAAACACAATACAGTGTTTCCAAGCATTAAAATCATTTCGTTTCCCTTCTGGTACGAGACTGAGAGAGCTATTCGGTGTGCGACTTCATTTTTCGGTTTAAAGCGATAAATCATACATTTTTGGAATTAGTAATGAAGTTCCTAGTATTTCATATTTCTATAATTATCTCACTATTATTTTTATTTTTTTTTGGAAACTATGTTTATTATTTTCTTTTAGGTGTACGTTCAGTCTTATTATTAGTTTTTCAGTATCTGATACTTATCTCTAATGAAATTATTTTCTTCTTTCATTAATTTTTTATCTAAAATACTTTTTTCCATTTCTCGTTTTCATTGCAATTATTTTAAACTAACTGGTTATCATTATGTTTAATTTATTGTTGCCATATATTATTTCGGTGTAAAATGGTTTTTCCGTTGAAATAATAAAATAAAATGTTTCCTTAAGAAATGATTTCTCCGTAGCCTTTTGAGCAGGGTTCACTGCACGCTCAAAGCCCAATGTGGACAATTCAGCAGAGGCCACCGAGACATTCGCAAAAGCTAAGACGCAGACATCGATCCATACATAACGCCATTCGTAAGAAACTGCTACACATAAAACAGAACAAAGGCGAAAATAAAATGAACGGTGATGGGTACCCAGACCGGTGAGACAGTAAAAACCAGGAGGTGAAATAAGTTGAAAGAGAGCAATAGAAATGTGACTGCTAATGTCAAGAAGAAGATTAAACAATATATGAAGCTTGTCGATAATTCTGAGCGCTGTCAGTTAACCCCACCTACGAACAGATTTGAAAGGAATTTAGTTTTAATATTGTTGAAGTGTAGTAACGTGAAAAGCTGCAGTCACTTTTAAACATCCGTGCGAGAGATATTGAGGGGTGAGGTGCAATTTGTATGCATTAGGCATCACGTCAGCCGGTCAGCTTCTTCCATTAGCCGGGGATCGGCTGATGCTGGCCGCGTGCTCGCCGCTCAATTAGGAGCATCCGGCCAGCCGGAAACAGCCGATCATGATCTGAGGTTTCTCCAAACGTGCTGGCTGTACACTGGCCCCCCACAGAATAGCGGATAGGTCACTTGCTTCGGTTGCAATGGTCACCGGTTCGTGAGCAGGAAATACATTTTCATGGTGCTGTGCCACTTGTTATTGTAATTAGACATTAACTGAGAAAGGAGTTCAATCCACCGATGTGAACCACGTTTGTTGACTTTCTGCCACATTACATTTTTAATTGTTCTGTTGAATCGTTCAACTATTGATGCCTTACGATGAGTGATTAATACCATGGCTAGTCATGAGCGTCTTAAACTTTGAAGTGCTAACTCGTATCCGTTGTCAGTCTGTAAAACTTTTGGTTCACGGTCACTAATTAGTATTCTCTTCATAGCGTCGGCAACCACGACACACAACCGTTTCGGTCTTGAGAGGTAGAGCTCTTGAAAATTTATTTTCGTCTTGCGATGTCCATGTAGAGGTCATTCTTCAAACAAAGTGAACTTATCACTTAGATGCCAAACGAATTTTCTTCTTTTGTTGCGTAAATAATAATCTCTTTTCGTCCATTATTCTGTTTCCCGTGTTGGCGAAACTTTTTTTTTCTTCTTCTTCTTCTTCTTTTTGTGCCATTCGTGGTCTTTGTGATAACACAACGTACTTGTTTTGGTGATTCAGTAAAGCTTCTTAAGTTCAATTTAAGGCTTATCGTGCCCCATATTTGCACGAGCAGAATTTTACGTAAGCGAACAATCATTTTTAAAAATAATCACTGTACCAATGCATTTATAGGAAAAAGATTGTTTAAAAAAATATCTGTAAACCCTGTCTAGTTACATTTTCACGAATATTGTCTGTAAAGGCTGCATGTAAATGCATCATTTCTGCTGCGATGCAATATTTAAGATGTCTTGTGTTGGCATTCGATCTTTGCCCTGAGTAATGTTTCATATTTTTGGAATCGGCACTGTATGGAGTATCCTATTGATCCTGTTGGTGTCTATGTTGATTTTTAAGTTTGTTAATGTTACAGAGGCATTTTAAAATTGTAAGAAATGTTTGCTATTTATGTACACGAGGCACTATATGATGTTTATAATCAGGCAGGTTTGTTAAGAAAGGAAAATTTAACTTTCATTATAGTTGTCAGATCTAAATTTGTTATTGATATTCATGTGTGTTATCGTAGATGGTGAAATCAATTTAAAGCAAACTTAAAAAGTTGAGCAGATATTATGTGTATCAGGTAAATTTAGGAGCTAAACGTTTTAATTGTTATAGTTTTTTAAAAACAATTAGACATAACATTAAATAGTCAAAACAATCATAGCATGAAACAAAGCCATTTAAATGCAATATCCGTTAAATTTATTTTCTCATTTTCGAATATCGTTCTTAAATTAAAATAACGTAATCAATAATTTCAATACAGACATTGAGAGAAATTAGTGAGCATCCCTAATGTGTCAAAGGGAAAGAAAGAGAAAATAAAACTGAAAATATTTTTTTGACCATTTTCGTATATCTTGGTTACTTCAATTACTTTTCTGAAGAATAAAACAATAGTATTGAATGAAATAGTATTTAATACTACAACGGCAGTTTAATATGGAGGCAAATGAAGGTAACAGCTTCCTATTCCTCTTCTTTGTAACCATTTTCAACTTTGAAACACCGTGTACAATTTAAAGCAATAGCATTCAGTACGATACGTTAAACAGAACTCGCATATCTTCAAATATATTGTCACTGTAGACCACGGAGGTTGAATGCAAATACAACGCTAGTGTTTTGTGATGATTTATTTCTTAAGATCTATAGATACTTGAGTGAGGGAATAAGTATCTTTTTTTATTTTTGTTTACAATTACTGAATAAAATTCGATGATGAGCCCTTGATACTGATGTAAGTGTTTGATCCTGAATCATTTAAACAATACTCGCAAATCACGTCATTTTTACTGTATACTACCCTATCGTGGTATGTTAGCCACAGTATTTGATACATAAAGCACATAATTGCTGATTACCGTAGCGAAATTGATGGATAAATTATATCCCCGCTGGTGAATTAAGCGCTTCGTTTGATGCGTTTATTAAACATTTATTGCATTCTGAACGTTTATTACGATGTAACGGTTATAAATCAAGCAAAAGTTAGTAAGCAATATAAACAAACTTTATGTTAAAGATTCTTTTCTTTGAATTTAAATGTATATAACACTGAAAGTCTCTTAAATGTTATAATAATGAAGTGTTTTTTTTTTTCGTTTTAAAGCTATTAAAGTGAATATGTCGTAATTAATTTTGATGTTATTTTATTGAATATAATTTTTATTTTTAAATCTTAAAGAGTGATTATAATCATTTAACGTTCATGAAGAAATTATATCCCTTTATATAACACAAAAATTCCCTTTCATAACAGTTTTACGTTAAATTGACGTTGGAATATGTTGAGCACTAAAGCAAAGATGATACGATAGTCGCTAATTGTTTCGGCGCTTACCACAACGCCGACTGAAATAATCATTTGGTAAACTAAATCAAACAAGAACTATTACAGTCATCTTAGTACTGAAAGCAAACTAATACTTTGATGTGTGTGAAATTCCCTTGCATAACAGTTTTACGTTAAACTGTCGTTGCAATATATCGATCACTGAAAGTAAAGGCGATAAGGCATTCTCTATTTGTTTCAGCGCTGATGTAAGCACAGATAGAATAATTGTTTGTTAAACTAGAACTATTAAGAGCATACTAGTACTGGAAGCATTCTGTACTAATCCTTTAATGTGTGTAGTGACTCGAGTGGTTTTAAGATGAGAGCTGGAGGATGAGAGTGTTGTACAGTGTCGTCAATTCGTAAACAGCTGTTCTAAAGCCTCTGTAAGCTGGCCAACGTTGCCTAATTTCCTCCAATGAAATCTTAACTACCAGTCTTAACCACTCTTACTACGACCGCCAGTCATTTCCTTCCACAGGGAAGCACAGTTCACCGACGGAAATGGTGTTCCTCTTATTCCCATTTGTGTTCTTCATCAAGCATGGTGTCTTATAATAAATTTTAACCTTCAAGCAAACATTTTTGACGACTGATAAAACTTATAAACATTGAAATAGAAGCTACTTTTTTTAAAATTAAAATCAGACCGTTCATCATATAAATTCATCACATATTAATTTTATAATGAAAGAATCATTTCTTTGTCTACTTAGAACGATGAATATGCATTTTATGGGCTTCTGAGGCATTCTGAGTAGATCAATTATCACTAAGAAATTGTCACTAACAAATTTCTATTTAATATCCGGTATAGAAGAGTTTTGTAATATTTACAACTTCAAAAGATAAAATTGTTGTTTGTGGCATTATGAATTCTTGCATTCGAAAATTAAATAGAATCTGTGCAAAAAATTCTGATTACTTCTCTTGTAGGGTAAACTGATTATTAATTTCTAAATACAAAACGTAAGCAGCATTCACATCAAACATTTTAATATGTGCTAAAAAGGTAACAACCTTCTGTGTGGCAGAAAGTTGAACGCACCAAAATTAATCACATCCTATACATTGCAACACCCAACGGCGTTAAGAAAGATAGTACATATACAGGCATAAATATAGCACTTGCTTCCCTCATTATTCCGTTCATTTTGCAAGCAGCCCTGAGGAACTTTATGAAATTATGAAAACGGTTTCAATCTCTAAGTTCAGTTTTCATCCGTTGCGGAAGGTGTTAATACTATTTGTCACACTGTACGATTTTGGTATCCAAGAATACATCTCTATATATAAATCAGAAGAATAGTTTAGTATTACATTTTATACAAATAACTTAAGTGATTAATGCTTGTAATGTTAAACATCTTTGGGAAGCATAGGTATTTTTAAAGTAATTTGATTTTTTGAACTAGTATTAAAATAATCATTAATATTATTACAAATGAAATTGAAATATAAATAGATTTCCTCCATTTAGAGCTCAGACGTCGAATAAAAGTATGGTTGTTTTAAATATTCGTTTCTTACTGGGGATATCTTCGTTGATACGATACTTATGTGACGTTAATATGTCTGCAAACTACTTCATATTACTTTAGACACCACATTAATTACTTTCATTCGTTTTCCACATTATACTCAATACAAATTCCTCCTAAAAATAAGTGAAAACTATTTGTTTTAAATGCTTGTGTATTCTAGTTACAATAACTGTTTAGTTTGGTACGCTAACTCTGGTAGGCTTGTTGGACTGAGGAAGATTCAGGAACAAAAGGTATTTTCTTTTTTTTAGCCTGCGATGTTCGCTGAGATTCAGCTGACAGGGGAGGATGGAATGGCATTATGGTAAGTGGCCCGGAGATCAAGCAGTAGCTTGGCAGACCGATGGTGCATCAGCATCTTTGGTGCCAGGAGTGTTTCGTTTTGAATACTCGAAGGCATATGCAAAAACAGCCTCTTCCCCCAGGCGTGCGGAAGAATATTTGTCCTGACGTTATATAATCTTTGAAAAATACAATACACTCTCATTTATTTAACCCAACATTTATTATTCTTTATCCCGCATTTATTATTAAAAAAAACTTATTTTAAAATGAAGTAAAATATTATCTGTTATATTCCTGACACCTGAATCTCCTTTAAAGAAATGTTTATAGTTGAAATAGAAAATTATCGTTACACACAGAATTCATAATTTTTTTTAAAAGAAGGTTTTTCCTCACATTGTCGTTCCACCGAAATCGAAGGATTACGTTGTTTCATACTATTGTTGACACAATCAGTCTGCAATCTGGGAAGGTCGTTTCCATTCTTAATCGATCTAAAATAATGGCATAGAACATATCCTTGCCCTGTAAAATGTTTCAGTCTACCAGAGTATGGCACGTTTTGTTTCCAATAACAATAAGGAAATATAAATGTGACTAAACCCCTCTTATTCCACATCCTGATACATTGTTTATGTCTTTCTTATACAGACCGCTAGATGGCGAAAATACTGTAGATAAATATCTGTAGTACTGTTTCACTTTTTAATGCTTCGAAAAGTTTTTAATCTGTTATTTAATTCTATGGTGCAATTACTACTAACCAAATATTTCTTTTGAACAAAAGAACGTGCTTTAAATAGATGGCATACATGACAAGTGTCAAATAAATAAATAAAAATATTTTTGAAATAATAATGCATATTGTTTTAAAACTAATACGGCTGTATTGCCAACATGGAAAAAATAATGTTATAGATTACAAGCAATTTTTGTGAAAAACTACAGCGATTACAATCAGATTACAATAATATTGTATTAAATTGGTAAGGCTACATTGGAAAAAATAAGATTACGTATAATAATCAAGTTTTTGTGAAATTAATTGGCTAGTGACATGTACGGACTGAAATCGTGGGTCACAAAGCCACAATGGCGCAACCTGTTGGTGGCCTACTTTGTTTGTCTTCCAGCTGTTTGCGTGCGTGTGTGCATATCGGTGACTTCTTCACGACATCTACTTGTTGCTCGAAACACGTAGCCATTTCTGACAAGGGTCTGTCATGCCATACCCATTCTTCTTGGTTTGTCGTGTTCACGATGAAACAAAGTAATTAGCTGATATTCAATAATAATGATAATCGCATTTAAATTATCCCATATTCACCGTGATCCCTGTATATAGAGATATATAAATTTTATTAAATTAAATTATAAAACCCCAGTGATCTGTTTTCCGATAAAACGTACACTGCAATGAAATTTCTAAATTGAAGTTAGATGCTTGTCTGCAATAAAATTATTCAGAAGTATTAACTGATCTCTCTTCTGCTTCTACATTAAATCTCATCTATGATTTAACGTTTTAGTGTTTCACTTAGAGTATCAGCTATATGAAACACAAAAATTTTCTCAGTCTCTTTATACGGTAATATCCCTGAAGGTGATCTTTTTGAGAATACGAGATGTTTGGATTGAATCACGGTCAGACCTGCAATTTCATGACCACGTATCCATGGCCTTCACCTCTGGTATTGCTTACTTTTTGTACATGAAATAGGCTGTAAATGATCCCACATGATCCGGGTTTTTCTATTAGACACCAAGCCTTGAATTTGGAAGGACGCGGTTTCGAACCATATATTTCGACTTTCTGTGCTTTCCTGAAATTACATAAGGGTCAAGGGTAATTTCGGGATGGTTCCTTCACAAGATTATGGAAGAATTTCTTTGCTGATAATTGCGTTCAACCTGTCCCCCTTCCATGTCCCCCCGCCAAAAAGACTACAAGCATTTACTTTTTCGTCTTACGTTTGTGCTTATGCACTCTTTCGTTGCCACCGTATTGTTTTAGTTTATTGTGTTTGGATTCAATGTTACATATGGCAAAACAAATATTTATTATTTTTGCGTTTAATTTTCACGGTTTACGCACAATTGAAGTAACTTGAAGCGTTTTGGAGTGATTAATTTCCAGTATAAATACCAAAAAAGTATTTAATACTACCCGCCTCTCTTAGTTGCTATGAAGACCGGAGCTAGAAAAAAATATTTAAAAAAAGAGGGTATGAACGCTTTATGCATTTACATATGAGTGATTTCCTCAGATAACGTTTTTAATTCATCCCATCATATAAAAATTAACACCTCATCAGTTAAGCACAATCATGCTTCAATGATTTTGGCTGTGCTGTATTGATGTAGTTTCGGTAAATTTATTCTCGAATTCAGCGATGATTTTTTTATCACGCATAACAAATATTCAATATTTGCATAATTCCCATAACTTTCAATGGACACTTCACTAAAGATAAGTATCGTATAAAGATTAATTTATGCGTTAGAGTAAAATAATCTTTTTGTGTAACACGCATGACTGATATGCATAGCATAAACCGATGCATGACTGCCCCGCGATTCCGCTTCATTTCACAGTGAGTCGCGCAACGAGTTTTGACTTGCCCAGGGAAGAGCGCAAAAAACAGCCAACTACCACGACATGCTTCATCACGCACGCCACAAGTTATTCGGAAAATTTGATTACCAGACGAGCAAGGGTTAAAAAAAAATTGAGGACAGAAATGATGACAGAGCGTGGTCCGCCGAGCGGAGCGGGGCGCTTGCTGCTTGCGGATTTGTTTGAATATTAAATGCGTTAATGAGGTGTGCGGCGGAGTCGCCGGGACATGCATGTTTTACGGCGGACTCGTGGTCGGTTAGGGCCGAGATTATTCGCTGAATAAAACAACGTGCCGCCCAAATGACCTCTCTCTGTATATACAACCCTTACAAGTTTTAACACGTACTCACTTTGTGATTCAAGAAGGCGTTTTTCTTTATCAGGCGTCCCGTGGCCGAGGTACAAATTAAACTGGAACCCTGTTTAGACCCTCCGGGGACGCCCTCGGCCTCCCACTTCGGACTCTTCCTCCGCTTGCATTTTGCAAGAATGTTGGCAACTCCTTCGGAGGGGCCGGGGTTCGGAGACCTCAGTGGACTTCATCACGTATTCATGCGGCCCCGGACTGTGCAGGGAATTCTTTATTTATGCCAAGTGTTCGGTAAGCAAGTTCGCACCCGACCAGGCTGATGGTTGATTGCGCGCTCTGCGGTTTCAAACTTAAAGTAAGTTTAAAATGTATGAACGGAGAACATCACATAATTAGCTTTTTTCTCGGCCTGAATTCGGTAGTAGAGGCAGTAAACGTGATATTAGCCATGCAAATGTAATATTTCACCGCAGAAACGTGAGTATAGTCAGCATTATAGAAGAGAAAGGATCTTGAAGTAAATAGAAAATAATTATAGAAATCAATTATCATATCAATTTGACCTCTTACAATTCCCTCAATAAAAATAATAATTCAAAAAATGGTGCTTTAATTAAAGTATCATTAATATTTTCCTGTTCACAGAAATTTAGTGTCGTTTCTGGTGTACTGTCGTTGGCGGGGAATATTAGGTATGGACCAAGCCAGGTGGGTCAGCAGTTGACGCTCAGGATTGGTATTTGGAACGATGCGGATTCGAGCTCTAATCGTGTCCACCGGATTTCTGTTTTCCTTAACTTGTATTACTTTCCATGTCTCATTCTAAACGAATAGTGTCAATTCTCTCCCAATCGTTGCGTATGTCCTCTCTCGGCATTAAGGAACGTTTAGTTAATGACCTATGAAGACTTAACATAAAAATAACTTAAAAAAGTCGGTAGAATTTTGCTAAAATGTTTTAGTAACATACCAAAAGAGTAGTGTCATTCTATCTGGCAGTGTACAAGACAAACGTTCAACGTACTTACTGTAAGTTACTGGCATATGTGTTATTTTCATTCACATCTTTCCAGCCGAACCTTCAGTAGCATTGCTGAGTAATAATTCAATGTGACACGAACTTTTAATCTACGGAAGTAAATTTTTACTCTGAATAATACGTACCAATATAATAGTCATTATTCATGGAAAATCTTGATACGTTACTGCAAAAGTTCTGCTGGATTAAATTTTCTGAATGATCTGATCAACGCCGCACTCTTATACGTATTTCATTCCTCTATTTGTTAGAGATTTTATTATATGGAGACTGCGACACACACCTCCCATTAACATTTCACAGTGCTCGGCGCTTGACGGATCATTTCGGTAGGAATTTCTAAGTGGTATTTTAGGTAGCAGCACGCCAATAACGATACAAAGACCAAGCACACTGGCCTTCGGTTATGGGAATAACCTGTTTTTGATGCTGAGGCTTTTCTTTATCGGTGTTATCAACTGTTTAATTTCTACAATTCGTAGTTAAAATAATTTATACAACTAACCATTTCAATGATTAAATTGCTAATCACTATAAATTTTTCATTTCGATGTTGTAGCTGCCCATTTCCATAATTTCCAGTCTGTTACTAGTCTCAATGTAAGTGGAATGTGCAGTCGTGAATCTCAAAACAACCTTGCATATTAAATTACAAATCAATTAAATGATAATTTGATCTAAACTGATTACAATAAATTAAATTAATAATATTTCAGCTATACTCCAACAAGGGGCATTGTCTGAATTGCGACTGATATGGAATGTCAATTCCTCTCCAACCTAGATCTTGTTCATCTCTAGATACGAGAGAAGTTTCTAAACATTCGAGGAAATTTTTTTATCGCTATTGATGCAATACTTTTATAAAGCACAATGAATCTACTCATATGTACCGTCATGGAAATGTGATAAACTAAGGGAACAGTAGTAACTATAATATTATTTTTAAACTTAACTAAATGCTGACGCAATTCTACATTTGGAGTTACAGATTAATTTATTGTTCACTGCTCTTGAATTTGAGTTTTAGTTGATCTGTTCTTCATCAACCTAGAAATAATTATCATTTTTTTAAAATCTTTTTCCCCCTTTCTGCCATCTAAGGTCTACGATTACGTAATTTAATTTCCTCTTTTGAGTTTCCTTCTTACATCGCCAGTGCTCCTTCATTCTGTAACATACTTTTCTTTTTCTTCTTCTGCGGATACCCTCCTTTTCCTGATTGATTTTCGTCTGAAAACTTTCCTGTCTTCGATTTCTTCGGCCTTTATTCCACATATTTCCAGATCGCGTTGGACTTCTTTAACCCATGAAACTTGAGTCTTCTCGTTCTCTTGAAAGCTGAATATTTTCTCTGTCATCTCTTGATAAGGCCATAGAAAGCTAATTTCCTTTTCTTAATTATTTTGAGGCCTTTTGAAAATTTATTATATAATTCTTGGTTCGATCTCAAACGGAAAATGTTTTCAATACCTGCCTCTTTTCTTGGTTCAAGACCTTCCTTAGAAACATGTGTAAAGATATCCTGGCTTTATTATCGTACTATAGTGCTTGTATTTTTCCTGATGGGAGAGGCATTTAGATTTGTATGTCTTTTGACATATCTTGAAAGCTCTTTCCATCTTTCTTGTTCTATCTTCAAATTCAGAGATTTCATTAACAATATTAATTAAAAATTGAAATACAAAAATAGTATTTCGGACATTTTTTCGTAGTAATTGTAACCAAAATAATGTACCAGCAATCCTAAAGAAAATTGTCACTTATTTTAGTTTCAAATACGATTCAAAATATCCACAAGGATCAAAAAGCCTGCGTATCGATCACTCATCATTTAATAATTGCAATTCCGATAATGAGAAGGAACAACTCTATAAATTACTGAGAGAGGGGCCAGAGATTACTCGTATAATATCATCATGGATGGGAAATGGTGAGTTTCCAGAGAGTCATAACTGACTTAAAAACCCATCGGTGGTGGCATCCATATTTTTTTGTGTGTCAGTGTCATATTGTGGAGGGTGTGTTCGCGGGGGGCGGATACCTGCGCGACGATGGGGCGGTAGGGGGCGGTGGGCGGAGAGAGCAGGCGCAGTCCTGGCTAGCAGTGGCGGCGGGGGTGGGCCATCCCAGCAACCCTCGCGCCAGACCGCCACGGCACAGTGGCCGGGACGGTCTGGCGGGCGTGCTGTCCTCGGCCTTGTAAGGGGCCCTACTCCTGGAGCCCCTAGCATAAAATAATCATGTTTATCAGTGTTTTACTCCCTCGCAGGCGTTTGATAAAACGGTATATGTACTAATAAGTATTACAGTTCGGGAAATACATTGTAGTTTCGTCAAATACAGATATGTTCTTATTTGCAGTATTGTTATTTACTGCTATGTATTAATGTTTCCATGTGCACGTCAGTTTTTATGAATCTCTGGCATATCATTGTAAGTGCTGTCTCAATAAACTTTTGATATCAGCTCAATTTTTACAGCAACTTCTGTGTTACTTTCTTAGTACGTTAAATTTGTGATTCAGAGATTCCTTCTTCAACCGCCATTTGATCTACACATCTATCAGCGTCGTATTTATTAACCGCAGATTGTGGTATTCACGAGCCAATACGTTAACAAAGGTACTAAAGACATTTCCTTCAAATTTTTTGTCAAATATTTCGGCGTAAAGCCAAAGTCTATGCCCTCATGATGTCTGTTTTTACAATTTTTCCAGGTTAAATTCTAGATTTTTGTTTGGCCAGTAACTTCACCAATATTTCAAGCTGTACTTGTTTTTACAAAAAAAAAAAACATGATGAATTTAACAACCTGGATAGAACATGAAAGTTACAAATAACCTTTTTTAAAAATTAAAAAAAATAAAAAATAAAGATATCTGGAAGTCAAAGAATGACAAAGGTTACATATTTTCTAATGTTATGATTAGCTGCTTTTAAGGTAATCAAATTCCACAAGTTCTGACAGTATACTACGTTTTAGCAAATGAAACTGTAATGCGGAAATATGTTATTAATGGAATGCATGCTGGATGTTGAGTATAACCTCAAACATATAACGTGATGTTTACGGTTAATTTAATTGGTAATTCACTGAAATTCCTCCCAATACAATAGTTGCTGGCGAAAAATGGGGAAAGAAGAAATGAATTAATAGATTTACGCATAAATCTGAAATCTTAAACAAAGCGTTCTTCGAGAATGAAATAAAATACGTAACTATTTTCAAGCGAATGGTGCAAAATGATGTCAAATAGCATGAAAAATATGTGTATTTAATGATGATGCTTTAGGATTCAAAACCTGAAAAATATGGATAACCCACAAACTAAGAATTTTTCCATCGTAAGCATGCCTCGCTGTGCATTGTTTGGTATAAAGGAATTTGAACACTGACTATAGTATGACATGAAAACCGGTGAAAAGTTCAATGAATTTATGTTAGTCAGTAAAGGAAAATGTTCTAGTAGGAAAAAAGAATAAATGGACAATCGTTCTACCATTTTTTTGTGTGTCTAGAACATATTCTTGATCCTTCATATCACTAAAAAAATTTCATCAAACAGCTGTGAACTCGTTTTGTGTCGTTACATCTTGATATCGACAATAGTCGTTACGTACAGTACCTTCTACATATTATGACTATTCTATAAATTCTGTTATAGTGAGGTGAAAATAGTCATTTAATTCTAATTACTTTCATGGTTTTGCCAGTATTGGCCATTTAGAGTCATCTGTGTGTAATGAAACATGTATGAAATGTAAGTGTTGATGAAACAATCGATTTTCTACGTATCATTCGTTTTTCTTCTTAATTATCTATTATTTAGGAAGTAAAATAACGACTGATGGCTGGAAGAAGAATGATAGCAGAAGCAGAACGTCATTAATGGGAAAAGACTTTTGAAAAACTTTTCAATTATCGATCTAGGAATTAGAAAGAATTGCGACATTAAGAAGGCACAGAACTTTTTATTAATGAATCATCGACTGTAGGGAAACCAGAAAAAAATAAAAATTGAATTATTTGAATTGTGATACTCTGAATAATGTAGACAATTAAAATCACAGATAAAATATGAAATTAACGTGTTTTGAAAATATTGTGAGAGGGAAGTTTGTGGACCAGTAGAACATAAAAATGAGGCTGGATGGTGGATCACATTTTGAGACACTGGTTAATTTGTTAGTGGAAGAAACAGTAGAAGGTCAGAACTGTAAAGTTAGACAACGATTTGGATGAATGAAGCAAATAATGGAGAGTTAGGCCACAATGAATACGTTGCAATTATCAGTTTAACTCAAGATTGGAAGAGAACGAGGATTGCATCAAACCTGTGAAGAGACAGATAAGAAGAAAAAAATATGATTTTATGATTCCTCATGAGACGTTACTGCGAATAAATCTCTGGGCATGATGGATTCCCGTTGATGTAATAAATCTCAAGATTTCGTTCAGTTTCATGCCTAATTAGCCAGGTTGACATTTTAAAGTTTCAGTAATATGGCAACAGGATGAGTTGGTTCCTTGAAAATGAGTTCCATTGGCAATACATATATCTGCTGAAACCGTAGTGTTCAAATAACTACTAGATGAAATTTGAGCTTCAATTTTAATAGCGTACTTGTTTTCCTTTATTGGGAAAGAATACCAGATTAAACAATCGACAAATATTTCTTCTTGAAATAATAACCAATACATAAATCTACTGTATAGTTTTTAACCGTGAATAAAGCACAGTGAACTGTTTCAAACTTTTTGAGCTACAGGCGACGGCGTTAAAGTTTGTAAAGTGCGCCACACATTTGCTATGCATGAACACGGCCCCTTCGCTGCTGCGTCTTTTTACGATTGCTGTCTTTCATGAAGAGGTATTTTTACGATATTAAAAAATCTGGTCCTGCTTGTTTAAGAGAGGAGACGCTAAAGCCACCAAAAAAAATACACTTTTACTTTAGAACTTATCAACGAAAATATTTAGCAATCTGTTCTTTTCAAAAAAGTTGATAAGTCTTACACAGAATAGTTTTCATGGTGTTTCCGAAATGAAAGACTGTGTTTTACGAACTGTATAACATGTTAGTCAAGTGGGAAACGAGAAAAAAATAATTATTAATGAAATATTCTCATGCGATGGCTATACATATGCCATACGTACCATGGTAGCTATTGGTTAGTGTGTTTAAGAGACTATTTCAAATTGTCTTCGTATCTATCTGCTTTTATTATTTTCAGTGAACTTTTATTACTCCATAACTGTGTAATTCACCAGACGAACAAATCAACAAGTGGTTCAAGCTCATCATACTTCTCATGTTGTTATATCGAAATCAGTTACCACAATTTATGGTAACATCGTCTGATGAAATTATGTTCGTTTCCGTCTGAAATAAAGCGTTTCATATTTGAAATGCGTTTTAGTATCGCATTGCAGATTTACGTTATTTCCTGTGAAATATAAGGCTGAAAAATTAGTAATAAACTTCTAAAGATTAGTTTCTTGAGCATATGCCATTGAATTAAAATAATTTTTTAGTGATTTATTATTATTTAATACCATTAGATATAGCCTTAGCGTTAATTCTCATGTTCTCAAATTCAAACTACAAACATACATATTAATTTCATGATTTAATGTTCGTTGAACACTTTTCTTGAATGGGCCTGCACAAAGATATATTTCTACGTATTTTCGATTTAAATCTGTTTCCTACTTTCTTGATCTAAATAGTTGTATTTACCCCCGGTAAGAATTTTGTTTGTTTTCCTTGTTCTTAACTCACCCATCCTACTTCTGAATTTTCATTCACATTATTTTCTGAACACCTTTTCAAAAGATGAAATAACTAGATTAATTCTCGCCAATGAATGTTTACTGAAAATTCACAGTACCTTAATGAAATTTGATGTTAGTTTTGTTTTAGATTTTGAGTCCAAAATCTCAGCAATGCAATAGTAATTCAATTCGTATGAAAAACATGGTATTCACATTTTCATAAAATTTCTTTCTATCCGAAAGTGTCCTCTATATTATTTCTGTCACTATACACAGACGCGTTAATTTTTATTTTTATTCCTTGTGATAATTTATCACTAGATTATTTTTCCATTATAGTGTTATATCTAAGTTTATTTCTTATTAGCATAATAAATATTTCAAACCGACTGGTATTTTATTATAAACGTATGTCACTAAATTTCATAAAAATGTAAAATGTGTCACCGAACATGGTTTTTAGGAAAACAAAATTGTTAAAACAGTCAGAAAACTGTACCATCTGCCAAAATAAAAGAAGTACTGTGCAGATACACAATATTTATTTTTATTGATTTGACTATTTAATTAAATGAAGCTACAACATTCTATCCACCAAAAGACAACTGAATAACCTCACGTGTAGCTATTTTGAGATTTTTTAAAAAAAACACACAAATCATATCTGCGAGTGTATGTTTGAATGTGTAGGTATCCTTGCAAAAAAAGGGACTTCAAATTCAGATGCAAAGACTGTTTTTTAGAAAATGGTGATGTGGCTCTAACTTCTCATGGATCTTTTTTTCCTTTTTTTTTTTTTTTCTTGGTACTAATCGGAACAAAATGTAAGATATTTCCTTTGACTGGAAATGAACTATATGTCTCAGTTTAGGGAAGTGAAAAGATGTGTGACATCACAAAATAATAATAAAAAAAATGTGTCCTGTGAGGAAATGTTTCAAGTTGGTGTAATTTTTTTTTATACAATGTTAGCGTTTGTTTTGTTTAAGTATAAGATAAACCTTAAATTTGGTTCCTATCTTATTGATTAACACATTTATTTCATGAGTAATGTCCTTAAAATTTGCTACATAAAACAATCAAATATTTCTAGTTTTTAATGTCGACTTTCGTAAATATACAGTAATTTATTTAGAATTTGATGCTTACATGCGACGGAAATTAATTAATAAAATGAGATTCAGACTACAACATAATGTAATTGCCACTGTAGAACTATTAAAATATATATGTATTTATACAAAGCTGAGTGCACAATGCCCTCAGTTGGCAGGTGAAGAGGCCGCAACGTCAGGATCACCAGCCATAATATCTACAACAACTTGATACCTAGATGTTTTATCCAGGCCACCGCCTCCGTCTTTCCGGATTCAAATTTACTAAATGGCAAAAAAACCTGATTTTAAATAGCTTCTAAATCATTATTCTGATTATTTCGGTGCAAATTTTAGAAGTAACTGATATTTCGATTCGGTTCTGATAAAATTAGGAATCAGCATTTGGCGCTATAGTATTCCTGTTTTCATTTAGAGCTTTCAATGAATACTGGGTAGTCAGCAAACCTCGGATCGAACTTGATAGGTAAGAAATAACGCTCTTGCCGTGTTTTCAGAAGGAAGCTGCTTCAAATCGCCGTTGAGCGATTCTGATTTCGGTTTTCCTTCATTTTTCAAATTCCGCTATTATTCCTTTAAAAGGCTTTTGCTAAGTTCCTTCATGATCGTTGTTCCTGCATTTATTAGCCTTGACAACGAAGTAGTGTAAAGCACTTAAAAATGTAGGCACGGGGAGCTTATTATTTCTTTTAATATTGTAATCTACATTCGTTTCTAATAATATTTGAAACCGCTTTATTGCTAATACGCTAACTGAGGGTGTTGAATGATTGTGTACGCAGGTTTTCCATTGTTAAGGTTTTTGCCATTTTTTAGAATTTTGCATTGCAATTGGCGGATGAGCTCGGTTTTTTTAAAACATTTTTTATTTTGAGAATGTTCTCTGACGAATGACTTGTTGGAGCCCAACCCAATCTTCCAGGCCATTTACAGTTGTCAAATCTTTCCATAGCCTTTCCATCTATTTACAGTAGTAAAGTTGTTTCCACAGCCTTACCATATATTTAAGTCTTGCAGAAAGTTGAGTCTTCAAAGTCATTCGAGTTTTCTAGTTGAACGTTTTGGTAAATATTTTGAGATAAATATTTCTGATGGTGACAAATTAGGAGTAATACAGCAGAAAGTTGAGTCTTCAAAGTCATTCGAGTTTTCTAGTTGAACGTTTTGGTAAATATTTTGAGATAAATATTTCTGATGGTGACAAATTAGGAGTAATACAATAAAAGATGAACTTAAGATAACACATTTTTTTTTTTTTACATGTAGTGACCCATGCTTGCAGCATCAGCTATGTGTCATGACCAAGTGTGGTGGGTGAGCGGTAATTCAACTCTCAGGTTCAAATCCCCGACGCACTATTCAGATTTCGGCTTTCTAATGTTTGCCTTAAACACGGATTGTTCCTTGAAAATGACATGGCCAAATTAATTCGCTTTCCTTCCCCCCAGTCAACGAGGCGTCCATAGATGTTATGCTGTACTTAGTTTAAACTGGCGAAAATTTTATTTTTACTAAAATCACGTCAGGAAGTCGACCGACTTCATACCTGTGAATTAGAAGCCAAATCTCTTAGTTTCACTTGGAGATACTGGAAATAATTAAATCATTTCAAGAACTAGTTTTTTTTTTTTTTAGCTTATGGATTTAGGCCTTGTCGACGTCGGGATCATTAAAGACGGGAAAGGACTGGGGGAAAGTGATGAGAAGGAATTCAGCCTTGGCATTTTGTAGCAAGCATCCCATCATTCACCTGGAGTGATTTGGAGGAATCCATGGAAATCCCAAATCTGCATGCCCGAATAGGAGGTCAGAACGTTACCTCTCACCCACCAAGCTCGGTGAAGTCGTTTCACCTGATTACTGCACTACATAAATGAAATAAACATTGGCATCAAAATATACTGCCACGAGCAACGATAATTGTAAACAGAAATTCTAATTAGCGCGTAAAGGTATATTTTACGGCAACACTTGTATCCAGTAGAGACCGCTGTACCTGAGGCCAGTTTACACCTCGACCCGAGTGGTCTTCTCCCATCGCACGCGCAGCCGTCGCTTTGTGATACGCTTAGGCACCCGCTATCGTGTCCGGCTATGCACGGAATGTCACAAAGAGGCGATCTTGGCGTGTTTGAGGGTCAGAAGAATTCCATCACGTTGCACGCGGAAAGAGACGGCGCTCGCCACATGTGCAGGGAGTGGTGTGGGAGACGGGGTGGCAAGTAATCGCCGGGCCCGTCTTTGTTGTGTTATTGTTGCAGCGACCCGGGACCGGACACAAAGCCGTCCTGGGTGATATTAGCATCTCTGTCTCTGTCGCATCGAGGAGGGCGAGCTAGGCCCGTTTGTCGGCCGGCGGGAAAAAAACCACCAGCCCGGTCGAGCACTCCAACGTGGTATGCGTGACACAGTATAGAAAAGGGTGGGAACCTCGTGCTGGCCACGACGGCAGCTAAAAATGTTTGCCTCGAAATAGATTAATGCGCTTCAAAATTTAATTACGGAGGAGTTTCTTTTGATACCAGTTGTAAAGGACATACATCAAACCAACTCCTCAAATGTGTACGTAAATGTATTTAATTATGTACAGTAATTGTCACAATCACCAATACAATTAGCATTGTTTTGGAGCATCCTTGACAGCAGGGAATAAAGGGTACCACAGGACACTCGATGTCAAGGAGAAGTTTTACACAACAACAATAGAGATGTATTGGAAGCGGCAAGAAATTGAATAGTTGGATATTGAGTTGTCAGAAACATGAATTGTATAAAGATTGTTACGGCTGCCGGTAAGAAAAGAGATATAGTTATGTGAAAAAGATTACTTTAGTAAAATTTACCTTAGGGTTCTGAATGAATGTTTATTCAAATGAAACTCTAAGTGATTAATATTAGTCAAAATTTGATGAATCTCTCTACATATACGAGAATAATAAAAGTGGAGTATAATTTTCCCTCCCGGGTTAGAAGAAGAATTATTGATATAAAATACAACAGGAGAGCCCACATTAGTGGTATTCTAATACATAATAAAAAACTCAAAATTTACTCTCCTTGTAAGGAAGGTTAACAGAAACCGAAAACAGGTAAAGTAAATTATTGTATGTGTAATGAGAGATGGTTTTGAGTATTAATTTTGTGTGATATATTAAGGAAGTAAAACCTGACAAAGGTAACAACTCTTCAAACAGAATTTTATTGTTATGTAGTACTATTTCTGGTCCCCACAGGTCGCATTAAATCATATTATTATTATTTTAATTTTTTTTCGACTAAAATAACTTTGAGTAACAATTAATCCATTAATATTTAATTATGTTTGTGCTTCAGTTAGATGATAAAATCATGTGACACTTCATTCGTGTATACAGTATATCATAGAAACTGATAAAAATTTCAAATAGACAAAAATCATTATACCAATAAACTGAAGCAACGTAAGGAGATAAATAGGTCTTAGTCAGAAAAAGCAGTAATTCATACACAACAGAACAACGATCCCAGTCATGCATTATATTTGAACTGCATAGTCCGGCGTAAGTACGATCTTAATCTTAATAAGCGTGCTATTGCCCCATAGTAGTTCCACGGAAAAAGTTTATCTCTGTTTATATAAATCTGTAGTACGGGACAAGGTTCGAGGGTTGGACACCGCGTACCGACCACCCCGATGAGGTGTTTGGGCAGTTTTCCGCAGCCACCTATTTGAATTCTGTGACGGTCCCCAATCTCCGCCTCATTAACTACAAATTTTACAAACTAATATGCACATATCATAGAAAACGTAAGTTACATGAATCGCAGACTGATACTCCCGATTCTTCCTCCATTATATTTTGAACTATATCAGACACAAATAATTGTGCGGACGCCCGCGGTCGTTGTACGTATATCTTGGTTCTTCGCGTGGAGCCGCGTCGATTTATTAAAACCTAACGTTTAAGTCATTGTACTGTGGATTTCATCAGACACCAGACGCATTACAAAATGATCCACACTCCTAAGTCAAGGGGAAAAATCTGTGGGCAACCGCTATTGACAAACACAGAGCCTGACTTACTACGAACGTAATAGTGAGAGAAACTATTTCGTTTCAATTTATTTTGTATTTGACAGAGTCTAAAAGTTCATTAAAGCGGAGATAAAAGTGAAAAAATGATATACATAACAAAATATCCGCAATTTACCCAAGGTTTATTTAGATTCTGCTCCTCCCTTCCAACCCTTCTTGTCAGTGACGATGTTTTAGCATCGCATTACTTCTGCTTCTTGTTGATTTTTACACCGCTTATTCTCAGTAACAATTCCTGATTTTATTTTTCCTTACAGGTTAGTTCATTAATTTCCTTTGGCAAACTCAGCCAAATATGTTAGTATTAAACGCAATATATTGCCTATTAATTCCATTAGAAGTCAGTATTCTAGAAGTAACCATTCATTGACAATTACAGAGTCCGGCTTTTGACAAGTCGAGTTCGGACCCAGGTGACTGAAGAAGTTTTCACCTTGTGATAATTGAATAGTAGGTTACAAGAGTAATCTGATGGGATACCGAATTCTAGGTTTAATCACAAAAGCTCAGATAGTGCATATAGTATGAGAACACTCTTGTAGGTTTCAGATGCTGCACATGGTAGTATCCAAGCGTTTTTTGCATGAAAGCCCTAAAACAACTGGCACCGAGTCTCATTGCTTTCACCTCTCATTTTCATCACCATACCTTTATAATACTCTCCATACCAGTTATTCTCATACACACGTTTACACATAACTAATAAGCGGTAATGGTGATACTTTACTATGTAGTCTGTAGAAATATCCGTAATAGCCACCATTGCGAGAACACCAACTACGACAACACTGGTTTGTTTGAAAAAACAATTTTTTTATTTTTTAGCTTGTTTGACTGCCCCTGAGACCATCTTCCTGTATATACTTAACGTCGATGGAAAAAGTATTTCTAAGAAAGTAGCCCACTAGGTTTATTTATGGGCTTATGCAGCTAATAAACGATATCGGCTGTTTTACACACTGCTACAGATTTGTTACTGAAATTGTAATTCGTATACAGTCAAACTCAGAGAAATTGACTTCGGTTCTTTAGTTACAGCCAAGTTTCTCCAGGTACGTGATGGTAAAAACTGACGATTATTTAAACCGCGTTTCTTTTATCAATAAAATAAATTGATATAAAAAATATTACGTTTCGCCATAGCTCATATGGACATCGACCCTTCCTGCTTATTCGAAATAAATCAACATAAATAACTGAATTGTTGCTTACGATAAGTTCAAAAATTTCTTATTTCTTAATTAAATACGTTTTATAGCCAGTATAACCTATTATGCCTCCACCTCCCCAGAGAACACAGATTAATTTAATAACAATTAGAGGTTTAGCATACCGTGGGGGAAAATATTAGGGACGAAATGAGGGGACTGATATAGAATTTTTTTAAATGATATTAAAACTGGCTTCACTGATTCTGTTCAGAGGCTGGAGTGCTTCTAACATTACAGTGATGAGGAAAAAATATTTTCTAAACAGAATAACATATGACCGATCTTGTCTGCACGTATACCAACACAATCACCTGGGTACAGCGTAGGGGTATCTTTTCGCTGTTGAGCCACTCCTCCCGACGCTACTAACTTACATACGTATTCCATTCTGCATAATGTTTATGCCGTGGTGGGGGGAGGACGTGTCCGCACATCCCTTGCTTCCTACGCCTTTATTATTGCGTCACTCCTCGGCTTTCATTGCCGGTTCGCTGGCTCCGAAAATGGGCTAAAAAGACGTGAAAGGCGGATCCACATCGTGCCCGTTATTTCCGTAGTCACTGTTTCTGAAGGAAGAAATTGAGGCCCGCAGGCAGCTGTTTCCCCTCTCCGAGGACTCCACCATCTTTTGAGTGGTAAACTGTTTGTGAAATAGTAGCCCGCTTGCTTATAATGGAAAACAGCAGCTTGCGAGTGAACAACACTTTATCCATTACGATTAACCTGAAGAGCATCTTTAAGAGTTAAAGAAATATGTGTAAAATAGCAAATTTAATCTGCTTTTATCTTCCTTCGAACGTGTTATATTTACGGTACAAAAAAACTTCTTTCGGGATAATAACTAAACTAAAATGAGTTTGTAAAACCAGCGAATGAACCACAACAAATGATTGCAACAATTTTCGTAGCTTTATCTACAGTAAATCAGCTATTAAATAACTCGTTTTAATGTATGCTAAGTGACTGCTGTGGATGATAAGCAGTAAAATAAGACCGAAATGATCCTGGTTTAGAATCCAGAATTGCGGGAATTTTTACGTAGATTTAACCACACGATCAGCTGTTCCTTGGATGACGCATCTGTCTGTTTTAATAACACATCCCCGCCTTCCCATCTCATGATTTTTCGCCACCCACCTACCTCTGCCTGTTACGGATTCCAACTTTAAACTCCTTCTGTATTTGTGGAAGATTGTACATTATTTCCCTTGGTAATTCATAACAATCCCCAACTCCCTTCCAACAAGAGTAAATTTCCCACACACTTTCGTCTGAATTGAAGTGCCGGCTTATGATTATCACCATCTCTTCCCTACTATGTAAAACTCCTAATCCTTCTACTAATACTCATCCATGCATTATAGTGATTACAAACGTTGAACCATTCAACACTCACTCGGATTCTGCCTTTCAATGACTTACCCAGCTCCTCCATCATATCAGTTACTGATTGCATTCTGCGGTAATTTCCACAAACAATTGCGTATAGCTGCTCACCTTGAAGCCTCTTTCTACCACCTGCTCAATGTATTCCACCAAATTGAGTCAGCTATCTAAGTAATGTCAAGATTACAGATAACAAGTTCAATAACCAATTACGTCTCTCCTCTACGATCATACAAAATATTTACGTTTTTATCCATGTTTTTAATAAGCTGGCTTATGTGGCATTTATTTTCATTCCACGTAACTTCAACCAATCAACATCATCGTTAGTGTTCTGCCCTAAGGCAGGTTTTCACAGGGCTGCTCTCCATTCTCTCCTGTCTTCTGCCCTTTTCTTCATGTTCATGTAGTATCCGTTTCATTTGACTTTATCTGTGATCTTGTAGCTTCTTCTCCCTCTCACTCTCCTTCCACAAACTATTGTAACAAGGAATCCTCTCTCATCAAGTGTCCCATCCAGTTCTTCTTTCTTTCTGTTGTGATTTGTAGTAGTTTCCTCCTCTCTCTAACCTTTTCTAACACTTCAACATTACTCATTTTTTCTTTCCAGCTTATCCTTTACATTCTCTTACACATCCACACCTCTAACGCCTTTATCCGTTTTTCGTATTCTCGCCTCAGTGTCCGCGTCTATGCTAGACTACATTTTCCTCAGTGCTTTGTCTGCTTACCCAGTTAATAATCGCCTCTTCTTACTAAAGGTTTTCTCCGCGACAACAAAACGAGTTTTCACCTGTTGGTGGCATCTGAAGTCCTCATTAATTTTGCTTCTTCGAAGGCTCTTACTTGGCTGATATTAGCATGTATTATCTTAATAGTTATCAGTTGTCTTCCTACCATCCTTGGCACATTACTATTTGCAGATGACGCAGCCCCTATCGCTGAATCTGAAGAGGAACTGCAGAACTCGTTATAAACCTCCATAAGAGAGGAAAAGAGTACAAGCTGGCGATTTCCCTTTTTAAAACCCAAGTTATCGCCTTCGTCGGAAAAAATAACCAAAATTTCAATAGAAAACATATCCATAGAACAAGTAGCAGAATCAAAATACCTAGGTTGCAACCTCAGCAACACCCTAGTAACCGATATGCAACAGAAAATCATAATCTGTCGAAAGTTACAGCAATAATAAATAACACCTTCAGACCATCTCTTGTTCACCGTCACAAAATAATCAGGCTGTATAACATCCTAACTAAACCTATCCTACTATGTGGCAGCGAGGCCAGGACACTCTGCAAAGGTGAAGAGCAGAGTTTAGTGGCGGCTGAGATGCGATTCATGAGGAGAACAGCTGGCTACACGTTACGAGACAGAAATAGATCTGATGAAATCCTTAAAGAACTCTAAATCAAACCAGTTACACAAGCTGTGCAAACCTACAGAACATCTCGGACAGACTATAATGAAGACGGACCGGACCTCACGAATAATCCTCAAAAACCATCTCAGAGGCAGGAGAGATGTAGGAAGACCACCATGAAGATGGATTGAGGTCGTAACAGGACACCAGGCCTAACACTGGTTAGGAAGAAGAAGAAGAAGATTTCTTCCTTTCCAGCCTTTGCTTTTGCTGTATTGACTCTCATTCCATACCCTTCACAAGTGTGATTTAGATATTTGAACATTTTGTTTATAATTCGTTCGTTTTGTGGAATCAAGACCCATCAGAACAATCACTGATTAGAATGAATGTGATTAATGAATGGTAAAGCCCACAGACGCTGCGGCCACCATGTGTTCCTCCAGCAGGGGCGCGCTGGACATTTCGTCTGTGGAGCCGTGGTGATGCGCGTGTGCTGAGCCGATTCCGTCGGTTAAGGCGCTTAAGCGACGCCGCACGCCCTCTGGTCTGCACGCCCTTCCGCCTCCGTCAGTCAGCCTTTCATCCCGACCGGCTATACGCCGCTCAGAAGCAATTTTAGCGTCGGTATCCCGCGGGGACCTTGCAACAGGCGGAAAAGAATTTAAATCACGCCCAGATGAAATGTCTTTCCCGCATTCCTCCAGCAGTACCAGCGGGACATACTGCTTCCACTCTTCAGCAAACTTCAATGAAATTAAAAGTGATTACTGCGTGATACGTGAAGCTTTTGTTATGAGTTCCATCTACAACCATAGTAGTGACTCTGTAACCAGATGTTACACCAACCAATTATAAAATTCCCTAAGTTGTTTTCTTTTGACTGAATAATCAAAATGTTGATCTTTAATAGCTATACTTACGACTCATTGATAATTTTTAAATATTAGTGATAATTGGGTATTGATTATTATACATATGAAAGAAAATATGTTATTCATAAAATGGATATTTGTTAAAATTATTATATTATGTGCGTAATTAAATAGCTACTTAATTTACATAACACCTCTATTTGTTACAAATCTATTTGTTATTATTACGATACTATTAAGTATCCTCATAATGCTAGAGTTACACCTCTAACTGCAAAATTCTGTGACTTGTAGAAATATTTTAATTTTCCTCATAGATTACTGATTAAATTTGAAGAGAATCAATAGCAGGAGTTAATGAAGATAGCATCAATGAAGTATTTGGTTAGTGGTAAATAACTTCATGTTGGCTAAAAGATTCTAGACTGGAGAGTATCATAATGCAATTATTGCTATTGGGTGCGATATATGAGTATATAAATAAGTGTTGGATTATTTAGCAACACCTAAATGTTTACACATACCGCATGTACTTATAAATTTATTTGTATTTTACTGAAAGAATAATCGGGATAAACCATTTATTTATTCACAATTTTATCACACATGAGCGATTCGTCGGGGATTTTAGATGATTTTGTTTACCCATTGACTCTTGCTCTGATAAATAATATTGCCAGAATCAAAATCAGAGGAAAAGATTCATTCTTACAGAACCAAGAATGACTAATGTCCCTTTTGGCAAAATCACATTTCACGCACGTTCCTCGTTACGTTTATATATAAAAAAATTACGAATACTCATACTGAGTTTTCATTTGTATTGTCACTTCCCAAAGTGAACAGTTATTATTACATCTGTAACCACATTAAATTAAAAAAGTTAATACCAGTTATTAAAGTAAAAAAAAAATTGGACAAGAAGCTATAAAATTTTATTTCTGAACAAACAAAACTTACGTACATAATTAAAACAAGCTGAGATTTTAAGAGCACTTTTAACATCACCTTAAATGCCAACAACACGAAAGGCTGCTCCATATGTGTAGTTCATTTAAAGTCGTCGTTCTGTAGTTCCGCTATGGTATCAGTGATTGTTCTACTCTCGATTATCTGATTGATCTTCATCAATAATGTATTATTTGAAAGTATGAAGATCCGCATGTGGAAAAATTAAATGGGAAATGACGTGTGTTGAGAAATAGTTACGTGTTTTTTTTCTTCAGTTTTTGTATACCTATTTATATTTGTGTTCAAAATCCCACAAAATACACTCTACCAACAAAGACTATAGCTACCAATACTTGTGAAAAAAATAAACTCTCTGGCTGGTATCTGTGGTATTAGTAGTTAGTTCGAAAATTCTCGACCAGGTACCAACAGCGCAGCAGATGTCAGCAAACAACGCAGTCTGCATTTGGTTTCATATGCAGTTTAAATAATTCACGCGTAATTCTTTGTGGTCGTAGTCTCATTACAATTAATACAAACTAGTGAAGCTATTACAGGTCCTTTTGATGCAACTAATTAATTAAACCTCATGGTATTCATGCGTGCTATCTGATTAATGCTGCTGTTCTAATTCTCTCTCTGTTGAAGCGTACCGGCTAGGTGTACCTTTCTTTTATTCTTTAATTTTCATTAAAATTTTGCATAATTTATTATTGAAATATTATTATATAAAAAACTAATTAAAGGAGTGTGTGGGAATTACTTTGTATGATTAAAAAACTGTTGCATCTGCATTTACACAAATCAGATTTATTTACAAAGTTCAGCAATATTCGATCATCGTTATCATGAAAATTTTAAATGAATGTATCTCTTACAGGTACAGGTCGACATTGGGCTAAACAATACTAAAATTTATTCGCTTATCGCACAGTTATTGTTGCGGCGGGCAGATGGCTGCAATTCGAGTCCAGTGCCAAGTTGTTGGCGATAGAACCTTCTCTCAATGGCATTACCCATGCACAGTATGGCCGCATATAATCATCACAATACGATAAACAATTCAGTCATTTCCAACAGCATCTTCACACTGCATCCCTCTCCATGGATACAAATTAGCACGACACCAACATTCCACGCACTTATTGGTCCACACGCTCTCGATACTAGCTGTCGAAAATCAGGTGACGCGGTTAGTGGCGACATCTCTCGGCATGCACGGGAACATTTGTAAACTCCTCCCCTCAGCACTGACAGTATTCTTTTCACTTACTAATGAATATTGAAATAAAATGTATCCTACGATATATTCCAATGTATTATTTGCGAATGAACTAAACTGAATCTGTTCATAGCCTGTAATAAGCAATTTGTCCAATGTTTCCACTGGGTAAGTAGAAGCAGCGATTGTTCGTTCTTGGAGCAATTTGGGATAGTGGGGGAGGGGTGGGGGGGAGGTAAAGTGTTACCATCTGCCTGCGAGTAGTGCGACTTATGTTTTCAATGATGCGTGTATTTTTGTTTGTGAAATGTGTATTCATTTTATGAGGCGGAGATTAGAGACCGTCCCAACATTCGGCTAGAAAACCGCCTAAATACCCAATCAGAATGGCCGGTACCTGTGATACAGGACTCTAACCAGGTCCCGCTGTACATTTCCGATCCAGTGTGGTGAAATCTGAATAACTGAGTGACCTAACATAATTCATATAAACAAAGCAAAGCAAAGGTAAGTTTTAAGGCCCTCAAAATTTCCGATCGGATTGTCTACCTTCATCCATCACTATGTCATTGTTCCTACACTTCGTCATTTACAGTCTGGAAGTTACCTCCTACCAACTGTCTTCTCATATGACTTCGCAAATTTTCCCTGGAGTAAACACTCTAGTTTTGATCAGAACAATGTGTTTGAAGGTACAATCTTTCCTCACTCATCTTGGCTCAACTGCCGCACTTGCGTCACAAAAGTAAGTTGGATTGCCGAGGAGTGGGACTCTCCGTTGTCTCAAAGCCCCGTGGCAGCGAGCTGAATACCACAGCACGCAGCAACCCCGCAATGACACCAGAAACCACCCACTTTGTACACCGTTTGAACCAGTCAAAAGGCAGCATTGGTAGTCTCTGGAAAGCTAACACCTCACACAAATACTTGTCTTAGTGCCAGGAGAATTCAGAGAAAGTGGATTGGAAGGAATCTTTCAAGAAATTTTGCGTACAGTAGGAACATAATCTCATCATTATAAGTTATATTTTGAAGACTGAGAGGGAAGCACTGACAATACAGAAAACCTTTACGATAACATCTGTAGTGATGTGTAAAAAAATTGAAACTGTTGCTTTTTAAAAAAAAAAATATAGCCACATGTAGTTAATACTGAAGACATCCTGTGTCTATAGCACAGTAATTGTCATCAAAAACATTACATTTACGAACATTGGTTTCATGACAAAGTTTTTTTTTTTTTTTTTTTTTTTTTTTTTTTTTTAACGGAAACTTATGATCGCTGTTATCATTTCTGGAAATACCCATCACCAACTCTTACTACTTGCACGTATCGTTACAAGCTTGATTATTTAATCACCAGATACATTAAACACCGAAGCACTTTCTATGTTGTTTATGTTTATTTTTTTTATTTCAAATACAATTACGTGCTTATAAACTTTGTTCACTTTTTATTCGAAGAGGTACACGGAACCGGGAAAAGATACTGTCTATGGTTAAATATGTCACAGTATCTAGAAATGCCCATGCTGGGTAGTAGTTTTTTTTTTTAAATATTGTATTTATTGTTTATGGAAGGAAGGCTCACTACGATCAATCTTTGCAAGGAGAGGAAAATGAGTGCAGCACTTACTGTAATTATTGTAACAGATATGCGCTACCCTTTTCACTGATAACAAAATGTGAGCTATCCTTACAGGTTCGCCCAAGAGAAGCTACCAGTTATCCTAGAAATAGTCAGCCAAGTGTTAGCTAACCACTCCGTTAGCCGATTACGCCGTATTATTTAGACTACAACGGAAAAAAATTCTCATCTTTCAACACATGCAAGCCGTTAGCTCGAATAAACAAACTGAAAGGTATTTTTCATAACCTAGAAATAAAAAGATCACTGTTCTGGCTGAAATATTATTTAATTCAATTAATATTATTCATTGACACAAATTTTTTAAACACTTGTGTTACAATGAAACAATATTCCCATATATTTCACAGGGTAATTTAGCTTATGTATGTAGTGCCTATGCTATCGCCATACAACCTCTTCCAAGCGGCGCCATACACACCCTGCGCCGCGCCCTGCCATGCTACAGTGCAGACGTGAAATCAACAATCCCAGCACTCCCAGCTGTTCTGACTAGCGTCAAAGATTGTTACGCAAATATGTTAGACTATGCTACCCAGTTTACTAAACAATCTACCTACTGTGCAAGCACACATTATTACAAATCAACTTTCAAACATTATTACAGTTATTTAGGATACTTATATATCATAAATGTTACATAATTCAATATTAATAATAATAACAAAAGATTGGGCGTTAGGGATAATGTTACACACTATTTCACCCGCAATAATTTCTGTAAAAGTTGTGTTTAGAAGTGTGGAGAGATTAAAACGAAGCTTTTAACTAGTAGCTATGGAAAACCATGCCACAACACATAAAATAATACACTTTACTGTATCCTTCGACACGATGAATTGGTGTCACATTCTACAAGCAGGACAGTATTACGTTTATTGGAATCAGAGACGAACGTTATTTAAAATAAAGTGTGCCAGTAAATTGTTTAGCCCTATGCTTAAAGGTAGACAACTCACGCCCTTGTTATTTGACGAGCTTAACAAAGTGAATGAGTTACTTAATATCAACAAAAGAGTAATCCACACAGTGACGAAATAACCGTCATTTTCATAGAATATTTCATCTAATACTGTAAACAATGATTCTTACAATGTTTGTTAACGTATCTCATAACACATCGCCTTCACTTTATGGACACAGGTGTGGAGATATCTGCAGCATGTGTGCCTAGAACTCTCGCAGAAAGGAAATTGAGTGCAAAGTGAAGGAGGAGAGCGTGCGGCGTCATAAATGGCAGGTTGAGACCGACACGGCGAGGGCAGAGTGTAGCACCTGTAACAGAAGTATTGGCGTCTGTCCATCTGAACGCTCTGGTGCCTGAGGAGTTAAGACGTCTGACTGGAGATTGAAAGGTCCCCGTTTCGTGCCACGGTCTTGGCTGGGATTTTCAAAGTCCCTTCACTCGACCATCACCTTCTGTGTAATGTGAAGTACGCCAGAACGCTTCCGTGATTCGGATTCCACTTTAAGCTGTACTTCCTCTATACCTGGTAGGATTACCGGGATAGGTTTGTTAGGCACGACAAAAGGCGCATAGCGCGTGAATCAAAATTTCTGTCACTTAGCCTCCAATCAATACTTCTGGATTTCTAGGTCAGTAATGCCATACTATGAGTTGTTTTATTTGATCTACCCATGGCTAACAGAGTTACAAAGATAAAGACTAAGGTACCATTCTTCCAGGTTCCTCTTTATAATTCCTTAATATGATAGGAATAAGCGTGTCGCATTTAATCTCGTTACGGCTTTGGATATGCACTGCTAACTACGGTGAAAATCATAGAAATTAATTAATTCACAACTCCCATATCCTATTATCACCATCTTCATAATTCATTTCTTCTGTTCCTGGAGAAGTTAATTAATTATGCTAAACATTTTGTGTTAATATGTGAGGGAACATGATGCGCACCGATAGCGAATTGGTTGTGAATGAGAGAAATATTTCTTCATGGAAGAAACGAGATAAACCCATTGTAGTTGAAAACAATAAAACTAATTTCAGGTGGACGTCGTTAATGCAGTATTCCAGTATTCGATAATATAAGAACTGCTATCAAGTGCTCCAGTACTGAACTATTTAGCTTATGTGTACTGTGACTTAATCAATTCTTAGGGCTGCCTCTGTATTCAACTGAAATTTTATTTTCCAAATTAATTTTTTCATATTCCTTTACAAGACTAAACAGAAAGTACTCAGGTATCTGATGTTAAGTCGATGTTCATCGTCACTTTTCCACTAGGACATCAGCATGAACTGATGTTGTTAAAATTTCATCTAATTTGTGTTTATTATTTTAAAAAATTTCCATTCATCCCGAAGATTCATTAAGGAAGTTTAAGAATTGCCGTACTACACATTTTGGAGTTACAACTAACGTGTGTCTGATTGTGACATTTGTTATTAACATTTTTATTTCTGCTATTGGTTAATTATTTTGTTGTTACTACTGTGTGATTCTTCTTCTTCAATCGTTCTGCCCAACTCAGGAGCGCGAGTGAACTTATCTAGCAGACGTGTTTTTCCTCTGTTACCAAAATCTCCTCACCCTTTCGCTTTGCTCTTTCCTACGTTCTTCTTCCGTTCAAGTGTTCCTTCTTCTAACATACTGGCTGTTGGCAAACTAGTGGTTATTAACCATGCAACTAAATCGGCGTCTGTCCTGTATGATATCGTCTGTTATTCCAGTTTATCCTTTTCGATTTCAGTCAGCCAGTTGTTTTTTATTTTCATTGAAATGGCCAGGTTTAGAAATCTTTTTGTTAGTCTGTTGTTACTCATTTTGATAATATGGCCGTATAATTCAAATCTTCTTTTCCTAAATGTGTCAATTTTTTCCGAATGTTGATGTAGTTCGTGCGGTTTCCTTTTCATCAAAATTCCTCCGGTACAAAACAGGCCAAAGATTTTCATTAACATTTTCCTTTCTTGCTTTTCAATATCTTTAATCAATGATCTGCCCCCAATGATCAAAGTTTGCTATGCGTATAATGCCTCCGGTTCGATTACAGTGTTATAGTGACTTAACGTGGCATTTCTGGATATTGACTTTTTGTTGTATCTGTTCCAGGTGATTCTGTAGGCTTTTTGTAATTTAGTTATTCTCTCCTTGTTTGCTTCACGATTTAGTCCTACTGGTTGAATAATTTCTCCTAGATATATGAATTTAGTTACGTGAGTGATATTTCCAAATCGCGCTTTTAGAGCCACAATTTGTAGGAAATAATGTAAATTGTGATTGTGGAACGTCGTGGTTGAATTTAAAAGCGTCAAATCTAACGTGAGTGTGAACCTAACTGTGTTTTTTTTTTTTTAACAATAAATCCTTTTGATTAACTCGTTTGCCGACCCGATGATAATTATCAATAATTATAAGGAATTGTCGGCTTGCAAGTATTAACGGTTGTCAAATGGCCAAACGCCCACAACACCCAGTTGCTTAGTTTAAATGTGGAGTCAGATTCCAATAGCATGGTCATTGGTTTACAACAGGTGCATAAACTCAAGATAATTATCAGAAACAATCCGCTATTGACTCAGTTTCGTAAAGGATCCACATTCAAAGTGGGGCACTTCGCAAGCTCATACCTCATTTTTTTCAGGTTACCCCCTCCACCCCCAAACGTCGAACTCGAATTTTCATTGATTTTCACAAACAAAATAGCTCAACAAACACATTAATACAAGACGATGTTCGTAAGTATCTGAATTCTACATTCCGCAGATCCTCCTCTATTGTCTCTGGATCTTTCGAAATGACGTTAAGAAAGAATATTCTTCACTTGATTGTGTGTGTAACTGTGAAATTTGTTTTAACTTGCATTATTATTGAGTACAGTTAATGGAAAAATATGAAGAGGCTGTAGTGAACTATCATCTGATACAATCAGTTGGGCCCCGCTTGTACGATGTGCGTGCGCGAGTTGTAGTAGTGCGGGGTACCGCTCTGTATCACTTTTTATCTCGCTGTCGTCTCCGGAAGTGCGCCGCCGAGACCACGGCCGAGCGAACTCTGGAGATGATGGACTGCGCCGCCCGGAAATGACTTCCATTTTACTGGACCGCCATCAATACGGTTCGCTGGACCGCGCAAATATCGCCCCGCCGGTAGGCAACCCGGCAACCCTCGTGGGACAGCGGACAGAGTGAGCTCCGCGCTGCAAGGTATTTCGCCTTCAGGGGATGCTGCCACCTCACCCTGCACATGCCTGCAGCGACATTCGCCAGTAAATCACGCTTCTAGTACATTTCCTCACCTACACTCTGCTTTGTACAATTATGTGCCCCCCAGGTTCCCATCCGCGCCGGTGTTACATCTCTGTTCTCATAATGAGTTCTTTCAATTGCTCCTGTATATTTGTTAGTATTTTTTTTTTTTTTTTTGCTTTTATGGACGGCACAAAATAATAGCTTCATGATTATTTTTTCATTCTGTCCAAGAGTTTCTCATAATTTCTCTCATTTGTTCTTTTTTGGACATACGACTGCTGTTTTCTTTGAAGGTTTCTGTTTTCTGGTTTTATTACTTAAACCCAGTAAGTTGCTTAAAATGTGCAGTTCTAGGAGATTCGTCGTACCGAAACTCATTCTAAAATAATATTCTGCGATGATTCTTATAGAAATATAGGGGATAAAAAAAATATTTCTTTGCACTTCAGCCTGCATGATAATGGTGTTTAGAGCTCGTTAAGTGAGAACTAAACTACGTTTCCAATTTTGAAAGTGAAAACATCTATAGTCGCATTACGCGATGTTTGGACGGGGGTAAATCTATGAGTTCGGAAGACGCCACCTGTTGCGCGTCAGATCACGGCTGTCACGGCCACCTGTTGCGCGTATGATATGAAATGATTTGGATGGGTAAAATATTATGCAATCGCATTACAGACATGCTAATGTCAATAGTATATCTGCTGCGGTCTCGTGGTTCAGTGGTTAAGGTGTCTGACTGGCGAACGAAAGGTCCCCGGTTCGAATTTCTGTCTCGGTGAGGTTTTTCATAAACCATTAACCCGACGTTCACATTTGGCATAGCTTCCTCTGTAATGTGAAGTACGCCAGAATGCTTCGGTGGTTTGGATTCCACGTTAAACTGTAGGTCCTCGATACCTGGAAGGACTACTAGGTTACGTTAAGGTGGCGAAGACAGGGGCCGCGATGTCGACCATACCCACTAATTAAGCGAAAAATGCCTAAAGAACATGTGTTACAGATTCTTTGCATAGAGAAATACAAGCAGAAATTTTTATTTTGATGTTTCTTTGCCCTATGTTAATGCAGTTTTATTGATATTACTGAATTACATCTAGATTTACGTATCATAATGATTTATAAATGGGTGCAGAAATTTGTGATAAATTTGATAGATGCACTGTATTGTTACAAACGGCAAAAATTGTTCGAGATTACTCTATCGTACTAAATGTTATTAATAATGAACTCCGAACATCAGGCATCTCAGTGAGTAACGAAAGATAATAATTGATTCACAACAAGTTAATTTACTTGACAAGCCAATCATTTTCTTAAAGTACAGTATTGTTACACTTACAAGTTTCACAGAGTTTAAGTTTCATTGGCTCATTTAATAAGTTATATTAGTCATTTTAGTTACTCGTGGGTATTTTTCGGGACTTTGACAAGTTGCAAACTTCTTAAACTATTCAGTGGCACATTACCGAGTCTTCTTACTACTTGGCGTTGAAAGGCTCGGCTGGTGACGGTAGTCACCTTTGCTGACGGCGCAGCTGATAGCGCCAGTATAGCAAGCGGGTCCGTTCACCTCTTACCTCCGCTGTCGCCCTAGGAAAGACTTTATTTATCTCCCACCTGGCGTTGTCGTGTCAACCAATCGCGCAGCCATGCGAGAACATTTTCTCTTTGTAATTTTCACATGAAACAGATTAAAAAAAGTGACGAGTTGTGATAGTTTGCACAGTCTAGCTGAACCTCTCCTGTGGGGTAGCGTCCATAAACTACGTGACTCAATTTTGGCATCCCTTGAATCTGCCTTCCCGCCCAGGTAGCCTGGTGTAGCTTTTGCCTCGACTCCTCCTCCTCCCTATTAATTTCAGAAGAATTTGTGTACTGTTTTCTCTTAACAGGCTACGATTACCTGGTATTGATCCTTTGATCTGCTTCTATTTCTATAACTCATTGGAAAAATATTTTCTATAAGTCTCGTAAATTTATTTTACAGCGCCATTTCACACCACACGTTGAACTTGAAATACACTTGACAGAACAAAATTAGGATTATTTTATCAATAAGCAGTGTGGTCACGTGTCGGCGGTCCTAATAAAAACAACTTTATTTCAAACCATCAAAACAACACGAACTATCACTGCCTTGGAACATCCCTAGTTACATCTTCTTTAAGCGAATTTTATTCTCGGTACGACATGATTAATGTTTTTCGGATTGTAATGTACAGTCACGACTCGGTTAGTTCAAATGCGTCAGCACTATTAGGATATCTAAATTACAAACGTAGATAATTAAATGGCAAAAAAAAAAATGCACGTGCTGTTGAGTGGTGTTCTGTACCTTCTTTTAACTGTAAAAATGAAAACCTACTTGGCCTGACTCAGACATCCCACCAACCGTATAGCCCAGCGTAGACTTCTGCCCAACCCCTCCTCTAGATCTAGCCACGTAGTTTATGGACGCTCCCTTACCATACGTATAGAATCCATTAAAGCCGCGTTGCTTTTCACAATGCGGTCGCAGCAATACCCAATAGTTTAACACGTCAGTTCTTGTCTTCAATAAAGTTTTTTATCTCCACGACGCCGACAGGAAAGCATTAGCCATCTAAACAACAAACCGCCACCAGGTCCACACATACTGAAACACGCAGTTCTTTGCAGTTAGGCGCGGTAACCGCCGCCAGATGTTCAGGCGCGCGTCTCTCGAAGCCTTTCGATACGCTGATCGTCTCTTACTGTTCATTACGAAAATATCGAAACCATTTCCACCTATGTTCTAACGGCTCATTACAGTATCTAAATTTTATGGGGACCTAACGACGACATTAGCGGCACTTTGGGCAACGTAGCTTGTCGTTGGGTGCCACGAAATAAAGTCGGATACATTTATTTATTTTACATTTACTTATTGCATAAGGCTCCGGACATACTTGCCATGTATTTATCTTTCCTGATACCATTTCAATTTCTTATTTGTTCCCCGGAAAATTCCTGTCCTTTATATCCTCCTTCGTTTCCTTAGAACTTTTTTAAAACTGCACGATTTCTTTTTGATTTCTAAAATTGAAATTATTTAAATCCAAATATAGTTCTGTTAATAATTTCATATCTGTTTTTCACGGTATCAGATAGATTCATGTTTTTAAAAATATAAATATTACCCACTCCTCTTTTCCCATTATTGCACAATTGTTTTTGAATTTTCTTAATATTTTCCTTTTCGTACTAGTTCATAATCTGTTCTTTGCATGAAATTCTGTTGCATAATAATTTTCTGGCTTCATCATTGCATCATATGGTCTTAATTTTGTGAACGGGTAAATATTTTTGTCATACATATTTTTTGATTAAGTTATCCATTTTTCTTGCTCGTAAAAGATTTCTTTTTTCAAAATATTAAAATTTTCATTTTTGAGTTTCGGATTCATATTTGCGTTTTTCCGTTTCCTATATACTGTTTCAAAAACGTTAGAGTGTATTATTCGGATGAAGACACTGGACTTGCGACTAACTGTCTAAGCCCGAATAAAAACGTTGTTTGCTGTCCCAGGCTAGTTGGTTATTATCGCTCTTTGTACACTGTCATTTACGGCATTTGCTTCACTACCTAGTAAAAGCAACTAATCAGATATTTCTAATCAACATTTTGAAAACACGTTCACAGATTTCAGACCAAGGAATTATTAAACTAAGCCAGTTGAGCACGGCTTAATTTTGCCATGAATTATCCCAAACACGCTCAAGTGAAATATGATTAATGCTGCAGATATGTTACTGTCGACATGATAATTCTCGTAGAATTATTGAATAAATACGGTTAGTTCTGATGGATAGAAAACATTATGATTGTACTCGCCAAATATACAGTACAAAATTACAATATATCTTCTGTAGAATGCAATCTGATGCCTCTATTTTGTGAACGGTCATGATCAGAATGTAATTACTGTCAATGATTGCACTTCTCGGCAAAAACAAATGAATATAATTTCTGGTCTGATTTTCGTGGAGATTCTAAAATTCCAATACCGGAAAATAAATAAATAAATTTAATGCTCTGCGTAATAATAAAGATCTGACTATGGAAGGCGAAGGTTGATCATTTAATCACATTCTAAAGATAGACTAAAACCCTCTTACCCTTTGGATGTTATAGGCTATTAACTATGTTAATTTTATTATTTTTTCCTTATGTGAAAACAATCAGACAAAAATTATTTGCGCCACTCTGAATGGAGGAATAAGAAATAAAATGTTTTAGAAGAACTTTTATCCGTGTTATTATTTTTTCACATAAAGACTAAAATAGCTCTGTGTAGTTCTTAGAGTCGATACCTTGAGAAATATTGTCTGATAAAACATAGGCCACAGAGAAAGCTTTCAGCATTCAATTGTTTAAATTATATGAGTCGTTTACTATGTAACTGCATCAAAAATGTGTGGTAAAAGCTTTGTCTCCTGTCGCAAAAATTAGAGCATCAGTAAAGTAGTTTCGTTCACTTTTTTGAAACATCTCTCTCTGCAAAACCTCTCTCCCTACTCCCTATTAACCACATTTACATTGTGTAACTCATAAAGAAGGAAAATAAGGTGGAAACAGACACCCTCAACGATTGTTTAATACGAGCAAGTAGTCAGGTATAATCAAAGAAATCACGGATTTGCGTCTGTTTATCAAAGGCACAAGTTTTTGGATTCATCCAGCACAAATTTGATTACATTTAAAACCACTTAAGAGTATTTCATATTACATGCAAGTTTTAATAATAAAAGATTTTACATGCTGAGATTTCTGTGGCTTTAGTAATAAAGGGGATTACGTGCCTCTGGAGAAAAGTATGTCACTCTCATTAATGATGCACAGTTAAAGTTTGTGTTAAGATCTCTTGCATAAGATCAGTGGTGAACGCTGTATGTGTCAAACACGAACGTGACGAATTTCATTCTCTTAGATGGCATAAGGGGCCTAAAAGCCGTTTCCTGAAGGGTCGTCTTGCTTGTAATAGCGTTTGAATCCTCATCGATTACACATCCGTTACGACGACGTCGTCCATATAGTCACATAAGCTCCTGAACTGCAATTATTGTCACATTCAGAAAGTATTTAATATCTGAAATTAAATGAAATGTTATTAAAATGTTAAAAACATACAGCAATTTGTGAAATCAGTTTCTTTATTATTTAGTTAATCAGCGTTAGATTGAGACTGCACATAACTGGGGAAGTCTTTAGTATTTCACGCTTCCTGGTTTCAGAATTATGGGTATAATCAGTTTACTACTATTTTAATTTCTAATCCAAATTATGATTTTATTTTCTTCGAACCAAACCAAAATTTATAACTCGATCAATGCTATCTTCAAGGAATACTGTTTTATGTGTGTTGAAAGAATGCAGAAAATTACTATTGCAGCTAAGTTTGGAAACGTTCACTACTTATTTTATAGTTCGAGTATCAATATACTGATTTTCTAGATCACGTGTGGTTGGTACTAACGTCTAATGTGTGTATCAAAGGGCGAGGTTACCGATATTCCGTATTCACAGTAGTACAGTGGCCACGAAGGGTCAAAGGGCAGTTTTCCTCTGAGGGAAACGCTCTTCCCTCCAGTAGAGAGTCAAGCGCATTATTACACAGCTACCGCCGTTCTCGGGGTTTATTGAATAACCTGCTTATGCGAGGCTCAGCTGGGGCCGTTAGTTCTCGCCCAGGGCAATTCTCGCAAGGCTAAACTCTGTGGCGTGGTCTAGCGCCCACATGTGCCTGCCACGCCGACTCTAATACTGTCTGCAGTGTGGCTTATTGTGTGGTACTGAGGAAACTAGCCACACATCCTGTTGATCAAAGCACCTAAGCTACACCTCCAAGTAGTGAAATAACTCAAAAGGGATTAAAGTTGGGATATTTCTGTAAAGTTGAACAGTTACGTAATTCCTTAGTCTTTGCTTTCATTCAAAATAACAAGCAAGTTAGAGCATTTTATATCAAAATTTTGTAAATTTCTGACTCAAGTAGACTTAGTAAATACATATTCCATCTGAAAAAAAAAAAAAAAAAAAACGAACAAAGTATTCTGTATTATCTTACTTTGAACAAAATTGTGCTTGGTATTTCCCATGGTTATTCATTTTTTTATTATATATTTTCCATTTTATGAGTAAATTTTATACTTCCGGCTCGTCTACTTATTTCCTAAGAAGAAATATCCAACTTAGAAAACCATTAATCGCAATATAAATTATGCGTTTATTTTATTCTCCAGTTATCTCAAATAAATTATCTTTCTCAAATTGAAAAGCCAACTTCTTCATTTATTTAAATGCACATTTCTATGAACAAATCGAAAAAAACCATTATAATATAATAATAATTTCATATTGTCGTAAAGATGTAGTGACAGAGTTTCTATTGACTGCGCATTCCCGCCCTGTCGTAGCCGCCTTAACCTAACCCGGCAATGCTATCGGGTACAGGGGACTAACTGATTAACGTGGAATCCGAGCCACAAAAGCTTTCTGGCGTAGTTCACACTACACAGCAAGCTGGGGTAGTAGTGATGGTCGGGTTAAGAGCCTATGAAACTGCTGAGAGTGAGTTCGAACCGGGGACTTTTCGATTTCCTGCGAGACAGCTTAACCAATGAGCCACGATACTGCTCAAAACACCGATACAAATATTTAGTTACATATTTTAAGTATATCCGATTATCCTTTTAATGCTTATACAATTTTCGATATGCAATCTACTTGTCTCATTCTACACGGATTTTGTCAGCGACATGATTTCATCTCCAATCTTACGTTCAAGCCTCAATAACTACCAGAGTCTCTTCTCCTTTCTAGGTGGTGCCAACGTTATTATTTGATTCTCAGTCGATTATCCTGCAGCTTTCAGTTTTACGGAATACCATAAATGCAAACATTATTTAAAAATTTAAGCAAAAATCCTCACAAGCGATAACACCATTTCTGACATATTAAAAATTCTTAGAATTCTATAATTATTTCTTCCTTCCATTAATTCTGACACAGTTTTAGATCTAATAGAAATGCTTGTGGCCAACACCTAAAACAGAGGTCTAGTTGTTGAAAAATTTGGAATTTGCGGATGTGCATAATTTACCGCGGAGATCAAAGTTTGAATTAGACCCATGTTTAGCAGATCCAAATATTCTGTGAGGTACTCTCACTGCTTATATGGGAGATATTACGTGACGATTCGGTGGACCAAAATTACAAGTTAATCATCAGAAAAATTTGAAGTTTGTCTCTAAAACGAATATTTGTGCACTACCTTACTATCTCTTGACTTTTCATAAACACTTTATCACGTTTTTGCTAGCTTTGTACAAAATTCTGTAAAATTTATATCAATACTGACTGTTCATAATATCAAAAACATTAATTATTACCTAAAAACCAAGACTCATAGCGGTTTTATTTCATTGTGGTGTGATATTTTATTGACTTTTCAAGTTTAAGAATTTTCGCTTTGAGGCACAAAATGTGAAAATGTTTTGGACTGTGACATCTCAGTTAAATATAACATACTGAAGTTTCTAATTGAAAAGCGTTGTATTTGATGGTGATATGGTAACTTTGAAATCTATTATTTATCTTACAATCTATATAAACTTACGATTTCTATAGTGTTTGCTAGCGTGAATGGAAAGCAGAATGGTAATAACGTCTTACTGTGTCGATAGTAGTGTACTGTGGGGTCAAGAAGTTTCGAAATGGGTGGAAACGTATTGAAATAAGTGTAGGAAATAAGCTTAGGGGTTTCATCTCTTTTTCCAGTTGAACTTAGTTAAACTTGTAACTTAAAGAGATCTTAAAATTAGAAAGAAGAGTTGCCTTCGTAGATTAGGTTGCCCAGAGAGTAAAAATCAGTATGGCTGAAAAGAAAATAATAAGTCATAGAGAGCAAACCTCTTCTTATAAAGTTTACTCTGTTCTCCAAGGTTTAATACTTTGGTATGTTTTTCCAAGCCAAACAGCTTACGAAAACTGTAAATACCACATTGATTATTTTGATTAAGGTCTCTGTTATCACAAAAAAATTACGTGTTGCTTGGATTAACATGACCTGACGTCCCTCGTTTTGTCTAAAACCTCCATTACTTCATATCAGTGTCAACAAAAATAATGGAGAATTACAACTCTCAAGTGTTTAATATGAGATTCTAATGTTTTATTTGGGTACAAGAAGCATTTATTGCATCTATTTTGTAACGAAGAAGGTGGTTTATCATCAAGAGAATTATCCGAAGCATATGTGACGTATACAAACGTATGTTCTTAAGACAAACAATAAGGGTTGAAGTCAATATTTGTATCACTTGATACCACACTTATTCATAACAAACCAGTAATGTAATATTACTGTTGTTTTGACCGAATCTGGAAACGTTCCAAACGTTTCCAGACCAGCATACGCGCCATGTTATCATAACAGCAGACTGGTGAATTAAAGTTATCATTGCAGTACTTGAAATTTCCTGTTAAAAATTTGTCACTGTAAACACCCACTATAACGGCGGCCTCGTAGCTCAGGCGGTAGAGCGCCAGACTGTGGCTCGAACGACGGTGGTTCGATCCCCGACGAAGCCGAGGATTTTTCGTCGAAGTTGAACGGCTGCCCAGGCTCACTCTGCCTGCTATCCAATGAGTATCGTGGAGGAAACTCCGCGGGGAGATAACGTCCGGAGCGTGGCGCTGACCCCATCACATCCATTCTGATGACATAGGTTGTACAGAGTGTGCGAAGCTCTACTTCCGTGAATCATACGGGATGTGGCAAGAGCCGTCGGAACCCCGTGACTTTTATCTTTACAGTTAAACACCCACTATAGTCGCTTTACCTCCGTGGCCATGTGAAACAGGAAATACGTTCATGTTCTTACTCTTGGGCCAGAATGATAATTCCATCACCTTCAGCATTTTCCCTCCCAGTGGGGCAACGTTCATCGGAATGTTCTCATAAAAATATATTCTAAACAAAAACAAAATCACGGCACACGAAAACAATTCTGCTATAGTGAAGGTCGTCCTTCAAAAGACTGTGTCCTCCTTACTTGGCTGGAGTGGTAATGTCAGCGGGGAAGCAATTCTGCAACGTGAGGCCGGAATGCGAGCCAGCCGGGCGGGACTTCTTGACGTTGATGGAATTACTGGCCGCCCAGAATGCAGATGGTGCGCCCTCTATCACCTGTCGGCATTCCTCGGCCCTGCTGCAACGCTCGCTTCTGTTTCCCATTATAGCAGAATACCTGCGCCTGTCCCTCACAGGTACCCACTCCTTCCGTCACGCGCAGCAATGTCTGCGGTTAAGGAAATACCAACGTCTCGTATACTAATGTCTATCTGCCTCTCCGTCGGTATCCACGCAGAACATTCAATTTCCCGTCCGTACGTTTTCGTGTATGTTATTATTACTACTAGTGAATTAATTCTTACAGAGTCAACCCAGATAATTTTGGAACACAGTTATTCCAATTTTTGCCTGGACACTTAAGATAATAACATATAATATATTTTAGAATTTGCAGCTAACTTTAATCCCTCAAACAATTTACTTTTGTTATGGGCAGAAATACTGCATTCTAAAGCTTAAGGTGCAAGATTAGAAACAGAAATCAAATCAAATCTACTCTACATAATTTTAGTCGTTATTAAGATGGAAAAAAAATTTGCTATGCAAAACGTTCTACATTTTCCTTCGCTGTATTTCATCAAGTGAAGAGTATTTACTTGTGACAACAGAGTGCAAATGATATCGAGTGGATCAATCCAAAAGAGGGGCTACCACATTGGTCTGAACAACCATGGCCTATATATAAGTCAGTAAATAGGCTTCGAGTTCTAAAGATAATCTTGCCTCAAGGAAATACCTGGGAGAACAGCCAGATACCATATGTTAATGAGGGGAACGAATGTATCCCAATTTGACCTACAATCAGCTACTGACAAAGAAATTGCATCGGCGGAAAAACTACCTCATATTTGATGCTGTTATCGAGACGAGAAGAAAAGAAGAAGTACGCAGAAGAGAACTCTGAGGTACATTACGACTCCAACAGTTATTTAATATCTCGAAACGTGTGTGCCAAATCAAAAGTTGGAGTTAGTCGCGCTGCATGGAGTAAATCAGAAAAGTAACAAACAGTTACAAAAGCAGATAAGAAGAAGGGCCTGAAATCTCGACATGGCCAGATTGATTTCTCAAAGGACGTACAAAAATTGAAAACGCATTTAATTTCATTCATTATCAGCTGAGATTGGTTTAAGTGATTTGTCGGCATTTGGAGCATTAAATGAGAGATTCTGGATACCAACGTAAGTTAGAAATCCTTCTTCTTGAGCAGTGAACTTAACCATGAAGGCTATGAACGCGAGACTGGCTTTCGGCGAGTGTTGTTACTTTTTAAGCATCCATTGCGTGCCACATGTATCTGCGTCTACTAGTTCCCAAAATGGAAATTATCTCGTGATAGAATTCAGTCTGTTCTTTCAGAAGTTTTGGAGATCCGTTTTTTATATAATCTCAAAGGAGTTTCTTAAATCCAACCATGAATTAACCGAAATTAATCTATTGTGTTTCACTGATGTTTTTAATTATTGTAATTTACATTTAAGTAACATTTTCTTAGTTACATAATTACTGCAGTTACAGGCTGTCTAAATATTTTGAAACTCTTTATCTGAATATTCCATTGAAGTGTTTAAACTATTGGTCGAGTGAAATTCGATATGAAATGAACTGTTTTATTTGGAGCTAACCTTCACCTGATATCGCCATAATGAACGAAAATCCTCCACATAGACGAATGAGTTATAAATTACTTAAAAACTGCATAATGCAGCCGACGAGGTTGATAGCAGCATGATGGAATACTTCCGTTACTTGGTACAATGCAAGTAACGAAAGACTCTATTTCGATGTGGTCTTACCTCTTCTTGCATACTTCATGCATCATTTATGAAAGTAGATCCACGATAATGATTAAAACATCGGTATTTATTTTCTTTTGGAAACAGGTTCCTATTCGTGGTCAAGCCAATGCTTGTGTGCCCCATCCTTTGTGACTGAAGCTGGCGTTGGTCCGTATATTTCCGTAATCAAGAAATTGGTACAGGTCTCCTAAGAAACATTAGCAACAGCGAAACGGGAGCATTTACTCTGTTCGAGAACTTTTGTGTTGGCATCTGTCTGCGAAACATGTAAGTATGTTCTGTGTGTGATATGTGTGAAACTAGTAGTTTATGAGATGGAGATTGCGGATCGTCTCAGCATTCGCAGGAATCGATCCGAGTCCATTTGTGCCTACCCAATTCTGTGTGGAGACGCCTAAACGCTTGCAGCCACACTGGCTGGTTTAATGCAAATTTTTTATTTTACAAATCTGTTTCTTATGTTATCATGGATAATTCATGCAAATAACGGTAGGTCCAAAACCACTGTTGTTATAGAAGCTAGAGATATAACGGAGCTCCGCATTCAAGTGCGGAACTTTCACGTGAAATCCTAAATCCGTATCCGCTTCCTCATCCGCAGTTTTTAATGCGGATGTTTAGCGGAGGTTATGTTTACATTGCAGTATATATTAATCATTTATCATTGTACGAGATTTGGTCCATCGTTGCTTAGCTAACAACAACGTGATTATTTTTTTCTTACGATCTTGCAATAGAAGTAACAATGAACTGAACGAACGATGTTATTACCTAAGCAACGAATTTACAAGGATGAACTTGCATGTAAAGTAAAGCGGCCTATTCAAGTCCAACTTATATGTCATCCGTGTAGAACTACCGTAGGATGCGCTTACCCATCACGCTACTAAAAGGGGCCAACAAAATGTTCCAAGCAATCCTTTCCGCTCGTACTTTCTCGTGGCAGTGTTTTTATATCACATTATTATAGTAGGACGTTTCCTCCAATTATGATCTAACGCCATAGCTTGTTGGACGGCAGGGACCAGTGTTGGTTGCATGGGAGTTCAACAACATTCAACACGTCCTACAAGTAGTCCTGAAACCCCTTTCACGGCCCAACAAGATTACGTTATCGGAAAATTGGATCATCGTAGGTTCTACAAGTTGGACTGTGGATGGTCCGCTAGAGCAGTGGAAAGGGGGCCGGTGGGCTCGTAGATGTTCGGTGGCTTAGCCTTGTGTTTGACACTTGAATAAAGTTGAGCCGTGAACTCCACAAAGTGTTTTTTTACGCATTCGTAGTTACGTAAATAATTTCACTTGTGAAATCATTCCACATTTTCTTTGAAAGAATGAAGCATTTTGGATTAAAAATGTTTTTATTTCCATTTTAAGTTTATTTTTGTTAAAATCTAAATAACTTAAATTTATCTTTTCACCTCTGCATCCAATTCCGCAAACATCGGCATCAACGGAAGTCAATCATTAAACATCCGCATCCGCAAAGATGATTTCCGTTACAACCATGATATGAACAGCTTCCTTTTAAAATCATACTTAAGTACAACAGAGAGATCTAAACACTCAGTACTGGAGTACGAAGGATACGTTGGGGTAATAAAGCTTCTGAAGATCAGTGTTGCCTATGCCAACAGAAATAGTTCTGATTTCATTTCTTGCAAAACAAAATTGCAGAAACTCAGTCTTCAGAATCAAAACCAAATCACCGTATGAAAAGGGTTTTCTATTCACTGCGGAATATGGCGATTGTCGTGGCTAGCTAACGTAACCCAATAATCCTACTGGATGTCGGGGACCTACTGCTTAATGTGAAATCCGAAGTTTTCTGATGTACTTCACATTGCACAGCAAGTCGTGCTAGAGGTGAATGTCGGGTTAAGTGTCTTTAATAATCCAATTCGAAACAGGAATTTGAACCGGAAACCATTAGATCTCTAGTCAGAAGCCTTAATGACTTCTCTTTAAAAATAAATAAGTAAATATATTGGCATCTCAGCCATATAGTCATCTGATAGTGTGTTTCTGTTTCTTCAAATGTGTACGTACTGTATTATCGTCACTATCGTTTTACTCTCCATTGGAGACAACCCAGAACGGATACAACACTTAATTAAATCCACTCTTTCTTTCGGCCGGACTCAAACCGGTTAACTGGCAGCATGAGTTCAGTGAATCACCAAACTACTCAATTTGAAAATGATAGCATTATACCGAACGTTTATAAATACAGGATCGTATTCCACATTTGTTTCATCAACGATTTCAGTTGACTTGAATAAACATATGTTAATATTTCTAAGCCTTAAGTAGTAGCTACTTATTAACTCATAAGTTAGTTATTACTAAATATATACCTGAACCTTCACTGGATTTTTTGTAAGAAATATTTTGAATGAGAAAAATTTAATATGTCCATGAACACAATTTCTGAATCTTTTACATGCATTACTTCCTGCGTTTGAAGAATATATTTTTTTTTTTTTTTCTGTTGAAGATCTTCGAATCATTTACATTGAAAAAATCCTGCTTATGAAACATTGGTTTAATATCCAATTACGGAAATTATAGGTATTTGAAAACATAATCAACCAGAATCACACAATCTCGCCATCGCCTTTTTGTTACTATGTAGTAGATTTCTATTCGCCATGTTTTAGGAGCACTGCAATGTATTTTATTCCAGTGAGTAGTTGAGTAGTTTCCTGGTAGTTTAGGCTCATTTGTGATGCCGTGAATATGTTACCGACTACCGTCTTCCCGTTGCGAACTAGAGGTGCACAGACTCTTCACCCCCCACTCCCCCACCCAGCAAGACCGCAGTTTTAATCTAAGGCCCCGCCGCCCTGCCTCCCATGCGGAATGCCCACACTCCGCTCCTCTTGCACGGTGTTTATTCTGTGTTAATTAAATTTGGTGCCGCCCCTAATTGGGAGCTCCAAGTGAGTCCAGGCCCTTCACGTCTGTGCATCAGTTCCAAGATGTACGCACGCACGAATCAAACCGTGTGGCGCCGCTCGCGTTGTTTACGTTTATGGCCCAATTCACTCCAGTATTCCTGTGTGGAAGCTAAAGTGAATTGCCTTCGGGAGCCATATCGATCTACTCGGAATTCCTCGCACCAGCAACAGTATTTCTCGAGAGTTATGACTGCCTCACATTAGGTTTAAGGCTGTTCTTGGAATTGACACTATAGGGGAATACAAAAATTGATAGTAAAAGGGATGCGCGGAATTGAAGTCGTGTTCGACCATATGTCTTGGGCTGGTAGGGGAATGCTTAAAGCCATCTTTTATTTATTTATTTTTTTCATTCGATAAACATAACTGCACTGAAAAAAGTTCACACATGTTATTTAACATTGAAAATGTTGAAGTCAGTCGAAAGGATCACCGATTTTTTAAATAATTTGTAACATGGTTTGAAATGCAAGGATTATAAACAAAGCCTTTTAGAATTGATAAAAGTACTTCATAAATATTTAAGGATTTTGGGAAATCCATCGAAAAAAGAGTCCAGATTTCTGGCTTAAGGCATTATTTTGATGAACAATACAGTGCAGTTGTAGCGCAAAATCTCTATCAAATGTTTTCGATAGGAACGTCTATGCCTTCCTACAGCTAAGAAGTTACTTGGAGGCCATCACTTCGACCACGATGATACATTGCAAAATGAAGTTATTAAATGGCTCATAGCATAGATGGTCTAATTCTAATATAGTGGTATGCAAATTCTATTATCATCTTTCGATCAGTGTCTCAAGAATAAAATGATTTTATTCGAACGTAGTATATTGTTTTCAAACCATAAATTACACAGTACATCTCATTTGCTTTATTTTGCCTAGCAAAACGCCTTTTTAGTGCATTCCGATTTCTGCAACGTAGAATGCAAAAAAAAGAAAAGAAAAAAAAAATAATCTTCAGATCCACATCGAAAAAACACTGACGGTTAAAATTTAGAGTTTAAAATAAAGTTCAGTTTTTGTAGCAATGGCCAACTAAATAATATAATGGGAACAATATAATGCTTTTGTAATTCCAGAAATGTGAGCTGTTCACATATTCCAAAATTTGTTTCAATGTCTGTATGCAATGTTACTTTCACCATCTTGTTTGTGCAGATATGACTATAAACATTGAAAAGTCTTTCACATTATTTTATAGTTATTCTAACTGTAGTAAATTGATTAGCTTTTACTGGGAACTAATTGTCTTAGCGTAGTAATATTTCTGCTGACAGATCTATTATAATGCAATCAACAATACGTGCAACTCTCATTTGAAAGTACAGGTTTGGCGTCTTTTTGCTTTTGATTATATCTAATCCTTTATGCTGTACTTCCTGCAGTAGCTGGAAAGCGTGTGCATTGCTAGTATTGTGGCTTAATCAGTGATTAAGAAATGAAACTGCAGCCACAAATCTCCACAAGTAACAAAGTTGCGATAATCTGTCACATGATACTACAACAGCGAATTGTAGGTAACACAACTAACAGTTAGTGTGTTTTATACTGCTAGATGTTCCTCAAGTTTTTAATGAAATCTAGCCTTCATTTTTTTTTTTCATGTAATTAGTTGGATAAGAGGTATCTTTCGTTCATTCACTGAAATTGCAACACGTCTAATGTCAGGACTTAATTCAAAATCTATATTTTTATCTGCCTGAAAGAAACAAATTGATAAGAACGACTAATCTACAGGGCCAATAAAATGGTAATCGTAAAATGAAACAACTTACACTCTGTGAAAATGAAATTGTAGGCCATTTAGGTCATAAACGTTTTTGCCATATATTCTACCCCATGCGGTTGTTAAGTCATTTCACAATGTGCTTATAACTGCATCGTTACGTAGTAAAGATTACTTCAGTTCTTGAGAAGTTTACGTTCACACATGACTCCAACCGTGGCGAAATCCTTAGTCCTTTTGTGTGCTACCTTAGATTGTGAAAAAAAAAGTATTTATTCTATGTGATAAGGCAAGCTGACCATTCTCTCACGCGTAAAAGCTCCCGGATTCGTATCAGTGAAAAATCCATACTGCCAGTCACGAAGATAAATGCTCACTGCTAGCTGGTTTGCATGAACACAGCAGTTTCCTTGTTTGAAAAACTGCTGTTTCAATGAGGAACTAGGAAAGTAAAATCACGCTCCCTCTCGTCTGATATACATACTCCTTCACGAAAATATGAACATTGTTATGTGTCCGTTATTTCTAGGCTTTTACGAATTTATATTTGCATTATGTGACAAAAGTATGCCGTAATATTTTTGACGAAGCGTTACACAGTAGATTAAGTGCAGTTCGAATACGAATATAGGACATTTGCCTGCCTACTGTCGGACATTATTTTATCCTAGTAACCCACTTTATTACAGAGTGAAGATCCAACTCTGACTTTAGCACATGGCTGTGAATAAAAAAAAAACATAGGCACCGCTGTATACAGTTTTATGGCGCCGTTTAGCTGTGTCTTAAACATAGAATTACGACGCTTCATTTTACAGAGCGAATGTTTTATAAGAATAAGTTTTATGATGCATATCTCTCTGTCAACGAGTAATGGAAACGCCGATGTGTTTTAGCAACATCTTTTTCTATTTTTAAATTCCTTTCATAAATATTAATAAAGCATTCTAAATTCCAGTAACAGATTTCTGTATCATTTTATTAGTGTTAGTTGCAAAAGCAGAGCCATTAATTAACTATAGAGAAACTTCCTACAGTGGTCATCTTTTTGTGATTTTGCTCAGCTGACCCAAATGCAATACAAAGTTTATAATAATTAATAGCTACTTTTTTATGTCGTCTCTTGGTAAATACTGGTTACTTATGAGCAGAGGGTAGAACCAATGAAATTTTCTCTTGAAGATTTCAATACAGGATCCAGATATCAAGCTATTAAGAAAACTATATTTACAGAAATTAAAACAAACGGTGGAAAAATAGTAAAAATATTCTGAGCTTTGTGGATAACATAGTCAACAGATCAGAAGAACGCATTCAACAATCGACAGGTATGACATAAGTATTGTGTGATTCCAGGCAACATCGGAAAATTCCGATCATGTTTTTTCAGTAGAAAGCAGAAAATTTAAAGTACTCCTTGCCATTTGACTTCTTGAAAAACGATCCATTGCCGAATGTTTATATGTATATTTTCTTTAGTATATCCTAAAATCGTAAACACAGACAACGCTATTTTTTTCTTATATTCTTAAGGGATATAAAAAGTTATACCAAGCTTTATCACACAATTCTTTGATAAATTTTTTCTTACATGTAAGAAATCAAATATGTATATCTCTTAAATGCAGTACCGGAGTAACCACGTAGCAGGAGGTAGCAAATGCTACAGGCCTCGCGCCTTCTAGGGGCCTCGCGCTTCTTGGGTGACCCCCGCACCTAGGATAGATCGGCGACCTTTTTTTTTTTTTAAATCAAGGAAATCAACAGCTCTTCTTCAAATTTGGTACGGGCCCCGCGTTGTCTTAATCCGGCCCTGCTTAAATGGGGTTTCCTAGTTAACCCCAAGTCTTCTAGCAATGATCGCTTACTAAGCCAACCTTTACAAGTATTAATTATAGACGAGCTGTAAAGCCTTAATTTAAAAATTCCTGTGCTCAGTTAGAGATCGAGCAAGAGGGCTTATAGAATTTTTCTACCACTTGGTAAATTCCTTTCCATAGCAGTATGCTGCCTCCGGGACAGTGTCCCCTCTCTTTCTAGTAGTTTTCTACAGACCTCGCACCCACAAAGCTATAAGATCCCTATCACGTTGGACACTATTCCGTTTTTTTTTTCTGTTGGTGTTAATGGATGATACGTGGTCGACAATATCTCGGAGATATTGCATTCACGTCTCAGACACTGTGATTTGTCAACCAGAAGAATAATCTTGGCGGTCTGCCTGGTGTTTCGGAAGAAAAGACCAGGATGGACTGGCATTAGGTTTCACTACCTCCCTTTCTTCATCTTCATATAAACAAATGACTTAACAACCACAGTCATTTACATGCATTTACAAATGCGAAGTTAGCTAATTGACTCTAGCCTGTTGAGGAAATTATACATATGCTTGGCTGGTGTGATTCCTGAAACGTAAGTCTCAATGAGCGACCAGAATGCATGACCAGGACGTTACCCACTCATCCATGACGTTCAATCCGTTTCATCACAGTATGTTCAATTCATCATTGTCAGCGACGTGGCCTCTTAGAGTTCGGGCAGAGCTTGAGCAACCTATCCAGGTCGAACGATATCGGGCGATGCTGCATATGACCCTTCTCCAATCGGTCTAGTGGTCTTCCCCTCGGTCTTTGGTAATCTCTTGTTTAATTAACAGATAATAATGCACCATTCAGTGAATATATTCATTTTCAGAACGCACATGTACAGGGTATTTCCATTATGATAAGGATAAATTTATCAATTTGAGATAAGGAAAACCTTTCCGACAATGGCTGAGTCATAGGTAATAAATCAAAATTGTTTATGATACCTTTGAGGGTTGAGAATTTAGTGACTTCATTGTTTTCACAAGCTGCGAATCCATATACAACAGTTGATTAAACATGCGTTCCTCAGCTTCGAAGAAAGCTTAATGACGTTGCAATATGTGGTTATGTACCCGGTGGAATTCCTCTTCAGTCTCTGTACATAAGACCTTTCAAATGGCTTTACAAGCAAAAAGCAAGAGTGTCTTACCCTTATGCCATATTGGTTGCATCCAACGAGAAACCGCTTGACTTGAACTGAGGTGTTTCAGGACCGCTGTTGCTTATTCCAAAATAATACATTTGCTCTTCTGCAACAACATTGAAAGTTTGTACCATCATCACGTAAACATACTGCACATCTATAGAATACGAGTTTGATAAATTTTCAGCTTTTTAAGACAGATGAAATACAAAAATAGCGTAAATAATCAAATGAATAAAATGGGAGAAACAGAAATTGCTATGGAGTCCATATTTTAATGGTATGCCTTGGCCTATATTAGATTTATTGAAGATAATAACTCTTCAGGTTTCAACAAGTGTTTAAAATTTTTAAGTATTGGAAAATCGGCTGGGAGCATAATTTTACATCCAATGAAAAATGAAATGACAGTTACATTGAATTTATCTTGCAGAAAACAATCAAACAACTTAATGAATGCGGCACATTTGATGGTAACGTAACGAGAGTCTTAAAAGAATATCTTCAATTCAACAGAACCTAATATTAATTTACAGTTATCCGAAACCACTGATTCTATAGGCATGACATCATTACCTTTAAAAGATTCGCCTTAATGGATTGAAGGTCAAAATTATACTAATAATCAGATCCTCAGAAAAGCGATAAGGATGCCAGAATATTAGATCCTACAGGAAAGAATACTTGTTGATTGTCATCAACAATTAAGTGGGTCAGTATGATAGGGTGAGCTATCATTGGCTGATTTACTGGGAGGGCAATAATTGTTGGACGTTGCAGGCAAAAGACAATTTACCAGCATGTGGATGCCTGCAACAGGGTCGTCTTTCCGTGCATCTGTCGTCTAGGTTACAGCATTTTGGGAACCCAAGTGTTGATCCGCGTCGTCTCGCCCACGCCATAATCAACGGCGCTTGTATATGGCAAACCGATCCCTCCCCGTTAGTTCCCGACGTAGTGAAGGTTTCATAAACATCACGCAGCAGCCACATCAGAAACAGAATAACGTTCTCGACGAAGCTTCACCGTCGTTGGTCCCTATTCCCCCCGTCCGTTGCCTCAGATCGCACATGCGGAGCAATAAACAAATTATTAGTAGTTTATTAACAATTTCCCTGACCTCTCCTAGGGCATTCAGTAGGTGCCTCGTGACATCCGACTTTGCTATTTGGGTCGTACTGCGATTTTTGTATCTTGATTTGTGCTCTTAAGTTCACATGTCATTTGACACCGAACAGTGTCTCGTGCCTGCATTTTTTTGTGTCTGATTTTATGCCTCATCGACGTCGACGTAATTATAGGCGGGAAAGAATTTGAGGAGCGGAATGGGAAGGGATTTGGTCATGTTCTTTTGAAGGAACCATCTCGGCATTCACCTGGAATGATTTGGGAAACCATAGAAAACCCAAATTTTGATGGCCGGATGGGGATTTGAACCCACGCCACGCAACGCAGTTCCGGAAATGCTGTTGTGTGTTCTCTTATCTCGAGATCTTGAGCGCTTGTCTTTCGGCCAGCGGATCGCTACCTGCTAATGCGTGTCCCTTAGTGTGCCTGTGCAAATAACACAGAAATAACAAAGGTCCATCGCTCGCTAAGGGATTGGTAAAGGTTTTGTTTTGATTAATATTCCTGAAATAACTGGATCGCGTCACTTTGCTCGACAGTACGCTTGCGGTGGATATCTATCAGCACAATAGTGATACTTTTTTTTGCGTGTTGTTACTTATATATTTTACGAGCCGTTTACTGAAAAATGTCACCGGCAAGAGGCCATTCGCCTGGCTGTCATTGTTTACGTGCTGAGGCAAGCAAGTGGCTGGCGGGTATCGATAACATGGGCGGCGTGCGTGCGTGACGCGGCACGGCCATGCGATGTCGCGTGGCTGCCAAATGGGCCGCGACAGACCCACTGGCGACTGAAAACTGGCAAAGTGGCAGCACAGTGCACTGTATTATAAACATTATTACCTTTAAAAAGAATATTTCGCTAATGATATAACATGATTAGCGAGGTTGGTAGTTTGTAGGAGTTTGAAATAAGAATTCGTTCATTTGTAGCAATTGTTTATTTCTCAACTGAAGCAGGTACGCAGCAAAACATTTACAACGTATTGCAAACAATTAGAAATGATGAATTTTTTACCTAACAGAAATAAAATATCCGAAAAGCTTCTGAATTTAGGAAACACACATATTTTATGAATATCTCTGTTGCATGTGGAGCTTCTATCTAGTGGTTGTGCGGTCCTGCTTATCGACGCCCTGATTGGCCGTAATTTTTCCATTTACTGGTTTAATTCCGAATAATTCCTTTGTTAATAAATGATGTTAGCAAATCGGAGATCTTAATCTTTAAAATGATATTCCATTTATCGATTCTGTTTAAGCACGAAGGGAAAAATCTGGCTTGTCGCGAAATTTTTTTTTTTTTTAGATATAATATACATGTTACAAGAATAATAGTAACACAGTAAACTGCAATCGAAACAGGAAAAGCAGATCTGAAGTTTCGTTGGATGTTATAGTTTTTCATTCTTTCATCGACTCAAATTTTACTAATGTGTAAAGTACCGTGTCTGACCGTGGGCGGTTATCATGGGGGATGTTTACCACTCCATGGCAGCGATATTATGATGAACTGGGATAGTTTCCCGCTGTCTGACTCAGTGTGTCACTGGTTGTAAGAATTGTTGTAGGTGTGGATGATTGCGATAATGTGTCTGTTCAGTATAGTTTTTGTTGAGGATGAGAGATGAAGAAATGGAGAGTGTAAAACCCGGTGGTGGCCCATCCATTTCTAATATTCCGCAAGACACTGAGGCCGCCAGGGTCAACGTGCCGATTCAATTGACATATCAGTATCAGTAATGTCGCATACCCCAGCTCCATACGCTCTGCGGAGAAATTTGGGATTTATCCCAGGACTTTGGTACACAATCTGCTCATTAGGAGTAGTGCGCCATCGCCTCTCCTACCCTGCTGGCCAAGGGCTGAACAAAGTAATACCGTGTCAGCGCAAGACACCACCAAGGTGCCGGAACCAGCTGAGCCAACGGGGCAGACAATATCCATTTAGAAAGTGATAATGTGTAAAATTACTAGCAGAGCCACGTATATTTAGAACTGGTTGTTGCAACTAACAAGAAAATGATAAGAAGAGATATGTAAAGTATGGGATCGCCTGGGAATACTATATAATATGACATGTTGTACTGTGCATTCGCTTATGACTATTGACAAATAATAATCGCATCACTGACAGTAGAGATAAAAGAAATGGAACTGTAACACGTCTAGAATATCTCTTCATTTACACATTACCTGACTGGTAAGGGCCTGTGTGAAACAACAAACTATTTCGCCGTTGTAGATTAATTAATCAGTTCTTGTATATACAGGTTTTCTTAGTCAGGTCACGTCCTGATTTGTAACTATCACCGAAGTAGGAAAGTTCCTGCAGCTTCTGAACGATAAAGGCAGTTGTTGAAACAACAACACCGTCGATTCACGTTCTACTTAACAGTTTATTCCGGTTAAATCTTCATAAATATACAGTTAAGTCAGAAGACTCTTTCAAAAATTCTAAAGCACAATAGTAACATCACAGACACAACTGCTTACTAGTATTGTTTCAAGCAAACTCAAGCCAACTTGGAAAAATCTTGGCCGCTAGCGATATCTTGAGCTTAAATAGGCAGTAGTACTAGCTTCGCGTGCCAAAGGTCGCCGGTTCGAGACCGGACGCGGGCATGGGTGTTTGAGTGTTGTGTCTGTGAATGTCATGTCAGTTCTGTGGTGTGTATAACTGGTTAGCAACTGCATACTGAAAGAAACTTTAAGCACTTGGTCACATATAATCACTGCTGAGTTGGCTGTATGGTCTCAGATACCGAAATCATTCCCCCCCCCCCACTTTTTCCAAGAAAAAAGAAGGAAAGAAAACGCTAAACAGAGAAAAGTTCAGAAGCGTCTTCTGCCACTTCTGGTTCTCAAATAATATCTCTAAGCAATGGAAATAGTACAAAAACAATAATAACCTATAAAAATTACTTATAAGCGTTTAAAAAAAATATTTAAATGAAAATTGAAACTATTAACAAGGATTTAAATATAAAACTCACAAATTTAAAGAATTCCGTATAACAGAATATTATGCATCGAACAATATAACTTACACAACATTCATATTTACAGTATTTTAATTAACATTTTACACATTATAATGGTTTTAATCAAATTACATTTGATTTAAGCAATTTCCATCTAGTGAAAGAATAATAATACGTACGAAAATTATACAAATTTACAATTAATCAACGTTTATCTATCACTAACAATTTATTCATAATATTTAAATTAATAAGGAGCTGGGTGTGATGGCTGTAGCACCTGGCTTGCAGGAGAACGCTATTTCGATCCTCGATCACGCTATATGTATTTCCGTTTTTATTTTTCCGAAATTAATGCTGGGGAATTTTGCAGTACATGGTCAAATTATTTTCTTGATCCCAGTCATTTCCAGTTTACAATTACCTTGACGTCGAAAAGCCATATTGTCATATTTTTTTAAATAAAAAGTTGCCTGATTTTAATAGCTGTTTGTAGAAGACGCGCTCGGGCCATACCGAATACAGGTACGTGTGGAGTTTGTCATTGCTTTCTTTTGGCATGTTAAATACTGATGCATATCCAACAAGCCTAGAGATGCAGCTGATTGTGAACATGAAATTGCTATTACGATGAACTTGTCGTTGCTCAGTAATTTAGGAGTAAATACAAAAACATTAAAAACTTCTCAATAGTTGTATAACCTTAAAGGTAGTAATCGAAGAAAATTAGAATAAGAAGTATTATGTTCGGTTTCTATTACAATTTAGTCAACTTCAGAACACTTATTAGTGAATCTGCTAGTGTTCATTGGTTCTTCTTCTTTACATCATTTTTTCTACTGTAAATGAACTATTTTTCAAGTATTTTTGTTTACCATACAAAGAAAAACCAAGGTGGACACAACATTTGATTAAAACCACCCATGGATGAGGCCAAAATCGAGCAGGAAACCTCAACAATTCAAGGAGAACACACTAACCACTACGTCTTTAGTGTTGGCAAAGAAATCTTTTACTTTAAGATTACAGTTTCCAAATTTAAAACATTTCTATGCTTTAAAATACAGGCCATCAAACACGTTTCAATGGCTCAGGTAGTTGTGGTACCAGTTTATTTCCGGGTTAGATGGTTCGACTCCTGTAATTTTCATCAGGATTTGGTTAGGTGATTCGCAGTTTCCAGTCAATAGATTGTTCGTGAAAGAACTGGATTAAATCTCAAATGTTAGATTTATTCAGAAATAAGTTATGAACATTTGAGTGTAACTGAAGCAGTTTTATAAAGGACTTCGGTGTTATACAACCACAAATCCGCAGTTTAAAGTTCGTCAGCCAGTATACAATCGTATTTCTAACTATATTATTAACCGAATTACTTTTCATAGTGTACGCTATTCTATAAATTTGAGAAATCTTTAGGATGTTTATCGCAAAAAAACAAAAAGTCTTTTTTATTTGCTTATGGGCGTTGCAGTTAGTAAGCGCGAGATTATAATCTTTTCTGCAGTTGCAACTCATGATTTACTGCTTTTGCCAGCCTTCAAGATTTTAATCGTCCATTAGGTTGATGACTAGTTAGCGTTATCTCGAACTTTGTAAGTTTTCTGTGCACACTAAAAATACGTCTGTTATTAGCGTTTGAAATGAATTTCGACAAAATTCCGCACACTAGCAAAATTCGATTACTTTGTACTTTTTTAACTGAAAATTATATGTAGAAATGACAATTAAAACACATTTACTGCTGAAGGAAGTGTTAAAACCTATTTTCTCTTCATTCCCTACATAAATGTCTGTATGATTCCACTACAGCGCTATCCAATGAGCATAACCTTGTTTTTTTATAAGTATTATGTGCGTAAAGTATTAGATCTTAAGTAATTCCTGTAGTTTTGTGATCTGATACTTCATCGTATGTGTAAAGTGAACGGGTATGACGTTATTGGCAAGGAGATCCGGAACAATTGTTCGGCCACCACGTGACAGAATTTGGATTTTCCATGCATTCCGCCTGTGTTGTGGCTGCACCTACAGCTTACCGTGGAATCCGAACCAAGGATCGTCCTAGCGTAGCTCACATGACAAGTTGGAGAAAAAAGAAAATCGCCCTGACTTTCATCGAGGCAAGGTATGAATTAAATTAATGTTTTTGACCAGTACGCAACCCCAATTTTCTTACGCACCAATCACTAAATCCAATACATATCTGTGACACTTTTCTCAAAGTAAAGTTCTGATTACTGAAAAGTTGAAATAGCTGTCAAAACGTGTTCAGCTGTCTCATGTTTAACCAGTGCAAGACACATCTATTGTACTGAATATCTTGGCGTAACGTTTGATAATAAACTCAACTGGGCAGAGCACATCTGGCAGTTGAGGAAACGTTACAAAATTCTATATTTCCTGGAAAGGATAATGAGAGGATGTACCAGAAAAGATAGGGAATTGGGTTACAAAAATTTGGTCAGACCATTGATTGAATACGGTGCTGCAGTTTGGGACCCACACAATAGGTATCAAATAAAGGAGTTGGAGAGTGTGCATAGAAGATATGCTAGATTTGTTTGTGGAAATTATCGCAGGACCTAGTCAGTATATGATGCTTGCCGTTACCCGCAACTTCATAAGCGTGAACTTAGAATTTCATTGCTAGAATTTGATATAGAAAGCTGTAAGCTACGTAATATTTGACGCAACCAAAACCGAGTTGGCATAATATGACGGGAAATCTATCAATATACCATTCTACCCACGAAGAGAATCAATTTCAAACGTGTTTTAAAAACAGAAAAGGAATGAATGTGCGGGGAGGTGGGGGTGGAGGAGGGGGGTTAACTGAGGGCAGCTTCAACTTCAGATTGGTCTCCTCTTCTTTCTTCATCATGAGCGTCAGATTCTTGAGTTCCAATAACTTTAACTGCTCGTGCTCTGCTAGAGCTACACCTTACGTCCAATTTACGATTACGAGGCATGTCAAAAAAGAAGACAAAATATACTTTTAGGCATACACAAATTAATAGTACAGTGCAGCGCAAATCTGAATCTATACTACATAATAAGTTTTGTCTGTAAATAAAATTTATTAACAGATCATACACTAACTGACTGCGAGAGAAGCACAGCCTCAGCAACCGATGTAACATTACACGTCAGTCTGTCACCATTCGATAAGTTATCAAAACTTCATGACTAAAACTGTTATTCCCAAAGAGTATGCTGTTTTCCTCCAAAAGATACAAAGTATTTCCTTGTTAAATTCTATCAATTTCGGTATAGCCATTTAGTCATCAAAACGTAATAGAAAGACTAAATTTCGCATTTATAATATTAGTTTAGATGATAAACGAGATGGGTTTGTAGTCTTTGGAGGACAGGAGGAGCGTGAAGAGAGATAGGAGAGAAATTTAGCACTCAAATTATATAACACAATTAAAACAATAAAATAAATAGGGGTAATTAGATGACTCAGGGAATTGTATCCGGAGCATGTGCTCCATCGCAATTAAATTAAATTAATGCTGATGCTATGGACAGGGGGTCCTAGTCTATCACGAGAATATAATTAGTAATGTTACACTATTTATCCTTCACTATTCCCAAAAACTTAATAACTTATTGCTTTTCATATTCTTCATTTCCAAAGAGAGTTGCTATTGCTACCAATTAACAACACGTAGCTCTACGAAATTCAGTTCATTTTATATCTTTCATTAATCCAGACAAGAAAATCTTTGGAAGTATACTCTTCCTATTACTTGAAATCCTTGAAGTTAAATGTGAAGTCTTTTACAACTCTCATCCAGCGCATTCACATTAGCTAAGGCATACCACCTACCAGGGCCGGCGCTAGGAATCTCGGGCTCTGGGTAGGCGTTCATATGTCACCACCCCCGAATTTATTTTTATTATAACATTGTTTCTTGGATAAAGTCAGAACAATTTAATGCAAAAGAATCAAGTAATTACCTTTTATTTATTTATTTAGTTTTTATTATTATCTATCGCTGCCAAAAGCAGCTGGCCTCGACTCTAACCATGACACGCTAATTCTTAATAATCCGTCCCCAGCAAGTTGAAAAATACATCACTCTTAATTTTGACGGCAACAATCTTCAAAAGCAAAAAAATTAATTTTAATTTCATGAAATTAAAATAATATTAATCAAAGGTAATATGAACAGTGGAGGAGGGAGGCTGATAGTATGTGGCCTTCAGAAAAATCAATAACAGAACTGCTAGAATTGACTTTGTAATGAATTATTAAGTACAAAGAGTCAGTGTTATTAAGCACCGAGTGTTCGCACAGTATGCGCGAAATATTGGCGGTGCGGCGTGTCAAACAGATAGTGCTACGTGACGCAACAAAGCACCCAGGCTTACACGTCCGTTGGGTGACTAAACATTCTACCCGGCTTGGACATTCAGTGGATTTATTGCCCATCATAAATAGTTAAGGCTCGCGTTCCATTTGGGCACGTTGCGGAAAAGACTTACCAAATACTCCTAAGTGCAGTTTCTCAGCAGAGTAGCGCCCTCGGAGAGTGGTGGAGGATGATCCAGCCACTAAAGAAGCAAGCCAGCAGTATTGTTAACGTTTTGGTGTTTTTTTGTTAATCTGTTGGCCTACCAGGAGCGGTCATCTTCAAGGGCAAGGCAGTAGACTTGCGCATAATAGTTCGCGAAGGGGAGCGCTCAGTTTAGTTCGCAGCTCCCTCGCGAACTAGTTCGCTCTTTTAGTTCGTTAGTTCGCGTCTCGAATTCACAGAAACAGATCGTTCGCTCGCCTTGCTACCGCTACTGCACGCGCTATTTTGTTTGTTAAGTCAGTTTTATTAGGATATAATCATTTTTTGTCGTTTCTAAATGGAATTTAATATGACCTTCTTAACAAAAGTTATTGATTAATAATAGCCCTTTCAAATTACATTAGCATGAACAGTTGGCGCCGATAAACCAAAGTGCTCATTGTCCTTTACACAAATGGGTAAATTGAATAATTGTGCTGTTTTTACTATTTACTTTACATGCATTCGTAGAATATTAATTTTTTAAATGGATATGTTTATTAGTTCATGGAAGAAACATTACTTATAAAAGGCGCTAATGATCCTGCCGTCGACGTGCCCTTAAACCCCAACAACAACACAAAATTACTTATAAAATATTATAAACGCGTTTATTTTTATGAATTAAAATACCCGTTTATAAGTAATCGGCTTTTTTTATATAAATAAAGTTTTGGAAATCATGGACAAAATATAATTCTACTATTGGCTACAAATTAAGTACTATATGACAGAAATAGTATTACCTATAGTATTAAGAAAAATAACATTAATACTTCCAATGTGATATCAAATAATTAGACATATAAAAATAACAGTGACCCTTGAATGAGAAAGTGGTAGCAATAACGAAAGTGCGTAAATTTCCAATGAATTGGAAGTCATTGAGCTATTATTTTATTAGAGAAGGGGAGAATAATCCAACACACATTCACAATTTTTTGGCGACGAATGAAACTGATGAAGACACAAAAGTTAAAATCTTTTTGAATTTTGCAAGTCATTTCTTTCATCACTTTCACAAACCTGTTAACCAACAGACTGAGATAAGTATTATATTATGTCAGCTTTAAAATCAGCGCTAGTAAAATGTAAAAGATACTGTTTCTTTGGTTAAGAAAACAAGAAAAAGCCTTTAGAAACCAAATTCTCCACAGAAAGTGATAATATAAAAAAATAATGCTCTAGTATTTGTTGATAAATGTCTGGAGTATCTTAGTAAATAGTTAGATTTTAATTAAAGCAATTGGCTATACAAAATCCAAAAAATAAATTCAAATCACAGGGTTTCATTTGATGACTGTGCGAATATATTAGAGGTTATAAATTTGCGAGAAAAAATGAATATCAAAGTGAACAAACTTTACTCTGAAATAACAATATTAAAGGAAATCCAGGTAAAAGTAAGAGAAGTATTTTATGAATAAAAATGAGCTTTTTCTCGAAATTAATTTGACAACTGAAAGCGATAAAGCATATGACAATTTTACTGTAGACAAAAAAGTATTAAAGATGAAAGAAGTGCAAAAAATATAGCTTAAAAAATGAAATAGTAAAAACATACCTTTTATCATTTTCTACTCTTTCGTAAAATATTATATTTTTGAAGTGTAGCATATTTTTATAGGTTATTCTTTTTAAAAAATTCCTACCATCAACCGAAAAAATATTGGAAACCCTAGAGGCGAATGGTGCTAGTTCGCGAACAGTAGCGCTCAATTTAGTTCGCGAACGGTACCGCTCAGTTTAGTTCGCGAACGGTACCGCTCCCTATAGTTCGCGGCCGGGAGTGCTCTGTTTAGTTCGCGAACGGTACCGCTCTCTATAGTTCGCGACCGGGAGCGCTCTGTTAGTTCGCGAACGGTACCGCTCTCTTTAGTTCGTTACCGGGAGCGCTCTGTTTAGTTCGCGAACTAGGTCCTCCAAGACAGCTCGCTCGCTCGCTTTGCTAGCCCTACTGCACGCGCTCTCTTGTTTGTTATGGTAGTTGTGGTTATCGATGGTTGTCTTTTGATTGTTAATGGGATCAAAGTGTATTTTATTTTCACATTCCACGTTAAATTTCCGTTTGTGACTTCTGCAATAATTATTAATGTTGAACAATTTATTTTTATTTTATTTTTATATCTGTGTCTTGAGTGAAATGTGTCCACAAGGAACTGTGTTCCCTTTTAGATAATAAACTAAAACAAAAGTTGGTCTTCGGGAAAGGATCGAACGAACTAACGAACTAAGGAGCGAGAGATCTGGGAACTAGTTCGCGTAGTTCGCCTGTGGGAGCGCTCTTCCGAACTAGTTCGTTCGCGAACTACACAAGACTAATGAAGAGTAACAGTTATACTGATTTTTCAATTGGCATTTAAAATATTTGGGTGGAAATTATGGTCGCCAAATGTGCGCTACCAATTATCCTGGAAATAATCAGCCAATTGTGAGCTAACAGCTCAATTAGTGGGCGAAAATGGCCCAATTCACCTGTATCAACACATGCAAACCGTTAACTAGGTTGGCATATAACCTCCAAAAAAATTTTAAGATATTATTATAACGTCTAGAAATGAAAAACTTACTGTATTGGTCAAAATAATACTAAATTTAATCAATACCTTCCTTTAAACAATTTTTAAAATACTTGTGTTACATTCAAACAAGTTTCAAATACACTTCATAAGCTATTTTAGCTTGTGCACATAGGGCTAGAACTAGCGCCTTACAACCTTCTCCAAGCGGTGCGACACACACATTGCCCCGGGACCTGCCCTGCGTCAACGCAGGAGCCCAATCAACAATCACTGCACGCACAGCTTTGCTGGCCAGCATCTATGATTGGTACTACGATATAACCATACTATGCTACCCGGTTTACTAAACAAACTACAGTCTGTGGAAATCCGACAATATTAAGAGCCAAGTTATAAATATTAATACTGAATAAAATTTTCTCGGGTAACTAGCCGAGTTAGTCCATCGTTTGACCACGACGTTTCGGCGGTCACAAACTCTGCCGCCATTGTCAAGTGACTTGACAATGGCGGCAGAGATTGTGACCGCCGAAACGTCGTGGTCAAACGATGGACTAACTCGGCTAGTTACCCGAGAAAATTTTATTCATTTACAACGCCGAGAAAATCTCCAGTCTTACATAATATTAATACTATTATTCAAGATAATTATAATTAATAAATGCAAAATAATTCAATATTAATAATAAAAATAATAGTGAACTAAAAATAAAAAAATATCATTGGGGGGAAGGGTTACCGATAATGTTACAAAACAAAAAGAAACATACATACTGAATCGTGGAAGAAGAAGCCACTATCAATTTGATACGTTAAAGTACGAGGCATTGACAGTACAACTACGTATCATGATAATGAATATGGCGAACATGAACGTGATACACAGATGTAAAGTTACATATGTCTGGGTGCAATACAATATTCTAAGTACACCTTGTGTGTTAATAAACTAAAACAAAAGTTGGTCTTCGGGAAAGGATCGAACGAACTAACGAACTAAGGAGCGAGAGATCTGGGAACTAGTTCGCGTAGTTCGCCTATGGGAGCGCTCTTCCGAACTAGTTCGTTCGCAAACTACACAAGACTACAAGGCAGTGATTCGCCGAGTGTCATACGCCACATCACAGTGCGAAGGGTACAGAGTTTTCCTGGGAGCAGAGGAATGGATGGGGGAACATTCTGATTCTGATCTGGTAGAGCGACAAGTAACCTTCAACGAGACCTTACCACTGTACGAGACGAGGATGAAGGACGCGTTTAGGGGAAGAAGTCAACACGTCCCGGCAGGCGAGAAAGCTGGCTGCCCGGACGACCCCTGTGACGCTATTCTGGTTTGCGTGGGTCCTCTGACCTTGCTAGAGGCGAAATGGTAAATCTTCGTTCGCGACGGAAGCGTATACAATCAGTCCTACCCTCTAAGAACCCTGAGAAATCTCAAATTGCTCTAACTGTTTAAAAATCAAACACATTCGGCAATGTGTAGTTGTTCAAATATTAATAAAATAAACTTCATGTTTCGGTAAATTTCACCATGCTCAAGTTTTAATAAATTGTGCATTCATTTTTCATTGGGCCTATTAAGTCCAATAATATGTTATGTGACAAGATTAAAAACATATAATCATTAATAATATTCAACCTTGACAATTATTTTTATTGTCAGCAACTGGGTAATTTGCTTTCTTTAAAAGCAGATACCACAAGTTTAACCTCGAGATTTCCAGCATCAAGAGGTTTCCACTGTCCACTAACTAATACGCGTAGGCTGGTGCCTGCTTATGCAGCCACTGTCCTTCAGCTGGCAGTTCAATTAATCACGGGGCTTAATTCGGACGAGGGACGCATCGCATTCAGCGGCAACCACAGTCCCGACACACACACCATTTTTCCGTCGCTCTCTGTCGCTCAGCCAATCTGCCGTCTGTTAGTACAGCCGTCTAATTGGTCGAAAGAATTATCGTTTCGTTTGTTCTGGCAACAATTTAGTGATATTCTGATTGAAATGGGGGAGCGCATCTATCTGCGCCGTGTAATTGGAACGGGTAATATGCGGGCCCGCGGGATGGCGTTGTTGCGAGCAGAAAAATTTTACTCGGTTTGGTTTATGCTCAGTTGCAGCACAGCCATTTGTCTTCTCGATAGGTTACTCAGAAACACCGAATTAATTTTTAGCGTGCTACGGAACTGTTGTTATAATCAAATTTTTTTCGTACCATAATTACTTTCGAAATTGAAAAGTATTTCCAATTACATATTATTGCATCGTTTACACAATCTTAACGTTAAAAACGCAGCGTGCTTCATTTTTTTCCTCTTTTAGCTTTGCGCCACATCGATGACGAGCTAATTAGAGATGAATAAGTGGGTGCAAAGAATTGCATTATGCATTTATTTTTATAAAAATTTGTGAGAGTAAATTTTAGATTTTCGTCTTAATGGATTTTGCTTTTTTGATTCTGATAATATTGTTGTTGTCTTTTTTGTTCTTTTTATTGGTTTGGCTAATGGTAAGATACTTCCACCAAACTTTGATTATTCATTTGTTCCACTATCTGAACATGTATTTGCACTAAAAGTGAGCACTAAAGCTGTCGATTGGTTCAGAACTCGAAGTTATGTGTACCAAGATTGTTGTCGTTTCGAGCCAATAGACTACTGACAGGAATGTCTATGATTGACGGTAAGCGATACGTTTGTGAGGGTCGTAGACAGATTTCCGGCTCCACTTCACCGAATTTGTATTTCTATTGTGCCTGATTATTGTTTTTTTTTCTTCACGTGAGACCAGAACTGTGAACAGCAGACCAAGAGCACTTGATCTAAAACGAAGAAACAATGATGGAAAAGTTTTCGTTTGAAAGGGGTAGGATTGACTGAGATACAGGTTTAATGTCACACTTAAAAATTGGTCAGTCCTTTCGCGGAACAGAAGAAACTTGCTTATTCTGTGAACGTGTTACTCGTGTATTAGCGTAGGCGGTTATCAGGGCGATGTTTACCGCTCCTTGGTAATGTCTGAGAAGATGAAGAGGGGGTGTGCCCCATCGCCGTTCCCAATGTGACAGTGTTCTTAAGTGTTAAGAACTGTGATTATAGGTGTCTATTCAGTGTAGAATATTATTTAGTATTGTGGACAAGAGATTGAGAGAAGGGGAAGGGTGAAACCCAGTGCAGGTCCACTCAGGCTCACTCTTCCAAAAGATACCGAAGTGCCGTCGATCTTAAAGTTCCCATTCGACGGAAGAATCACATGACAAATCGCTGTTCTGCATCTGAACATAGTGTGGCTTGGCCTTCACTCCATACGCACTGCCGAGGAGTTTAGCATTTAACTCAGTATGTTGGCACACAATATGGTGATTTGGAATTCTGCACCACGACTTCTTTCATCATGCCGGTCGAGTTCTGATGGTGAAAATTTCTTCCATCACCAGCTGGTCTTGAACTAGCCAGCGCGGAACATCATCATGGAGCCGCAAGCATCTGAGCCATCGGGGCGAGCAAGAAAGTAGAAAGTAAATTATAACCTGAGTGTTACGTTAGATCGCTGTCGGGATTAATAACGCAGTTCGAGCAGTGGGCAGAAGTTAGTAAAGAAATAAATTACTATGTTTCCCCATATAAAAATTGGAAGTAATCTATCATCATAATCTAGATCATAATATTTCAGTCTACTTTTGTACAGTTTATTCCTATTTTTCTACAAACTGTTCCCTGATTTTAAAGATATCCACTTCATTAACAAAGCACGTTATATTGCGAGGAATCATTGTAATTATATTAATTTTTGTAACGTTACCTGCAGCAAGCTCTCGATTTTTCCCGGAAAGTATCGTAACAATTCTCTTGTTTCCGAGAAGATTCATCAGTTTTGCAAACAATGCTCGTAAAACTATTATACACATAAAACACAATGAGAAAGGGAATACATTTGCTACACACGCTCAGAAATTGTTGTCAGAGAAAAAGGTCTTATGGCTGCGGTAACGTAACTTTCAGCAGTAAATAACATATTCATGCAAACTTAATTTCTTCCTACTTTCAGTTCAGTTGAATATTTCATGTAACAGACTGATTTCCACTAATTCACAGATTTTTAGAAGCAAAATTAAAAAATGCTCCGTGGTTTTGAGTTTCAGAAATGTAGTCATCACTATTAGCTGGAATCTGAAATACCGGGAAACACTTTTCCTATTTTTTCGAATGCTGAGTGCTTTGAATCTTTTAGACTAAACGTGAGCGATGTTTAGCTCAACTGATAGGGATCATCAGACTGTTATTTCATTAATGTCTAACTACAGGATCGTTCATGTTAAAGTCATAGACAAATCTGAATAGGATTTTTTTTTTTTTTTTTTTACATAAAGCAGTGCTATTCCACCATGTTAAATGAATATTATTAGAGCTCAGATATAGTAGCTGATAACAGTTCACGACTGCTTTGTACTTTCAACTTATCGAAATACACAAATAAATTTGTTATAGAAAAGGTTCTAAGTTACCGTGGAACTGAAACAGAAAATTTCTTTTCCCCGTTTCCGCATTTAACGGAACGTTTAATTTTTGGTAATCTAGTAGATAAAATAAATCCATCTAATATTGAACTGGGAATATATGCTACATAAGAACAACTGTGTTATTAAACATTTGAATATTCCAAAACTGAGTAATTGGGGAATGCTAAATAAAATAGAAAGCTAAGAGCTTTGCAATAAGAAGAAAATTAATAACTAAAATATGAATTAATGCGCATTACTACAGAAAAAAATACTGCACTTTCAAAGACACTAGAATATCAGCTTCTCCCAGCAGTTTTGCTTGCAGTGGTAAGATTACTCTGAAGGTAAAAGAAACAGATATATTCTCAGTGGCTTTAAAGAAGATCTGGGCCTTCCCATTCTCGCTCAAGAATTTATTTTGATCCAGCCAGTATTTTGAATTCGATTCAAGCCGGTTCTTCGTTCAATGCAATTTGAAACAAATTACTGTCACGTTGAAGTGGTGGCTGTGCTGAAGGTGGCAGAAAATTCATGATTATTACCTCCGTGGATCTTCTAAAGAAAAACAGAATGGAGAGGAAACCTGTTCTCGTTATTTTCTGCCAGGAAACGAGGACATTACTGAAATTACCACTGCAATTGAATTAATCTAATTCTAACAGCTATCTCTCAGTGTAAGTCACTCGCATTTTTCATGCTCTTTTAACTATTTCCGAAACCAGTGATTTACAATGATTATTGCTACTTCACATTCTTTGTTTAGCTAGCCTACTGGAGACGCTGGATATTTCATCCAATCTATCTCATATGCGGATGAATCGTCTGAATACCACGCACAACTGGTGACGGTAGTTCGAACATTTACTACAACAGCCACAGATGGCTTAAGATTCGCATACAGTTTGTTTGTTTTCCGTGTTAAACTGTGCTTTCAACATTCTCATTAGCAATGGATTTACGAACTTCCATGTGCAGAGAGCGATAAATAATTACGAAATGACAAAGTCACCTTCAGTAATTAAAAAGAAACGGTTTTCTCAAATCATTGTTACTGCTTCATGAAATGATAATAAAGTTTCTTGAAAACGTATCGATAAAATTACAAACCGTTACATTTAAAATTTTAAAGCTTATTGTAACCTACTTTTTATGGCCTGTAACCGGAATATAACTCCCGAACAAAACAACTCGTCTGTCTTTAATTTCATATGCAAATACTAAGTGTTTAACTTCCTTTACTGTCATAAACTAATTTTTATTAACCTTTTTACTTTTATATTAATTTGTCCTGACAGTCGTTTCCCGCCAGGACGAGAGAATGTTAAGTTACATTTTAGACTTAGTTAAGCTATGTTGTTAGCTTTCGGGTTGTGATTTCCAAATCATCCCCGTTTCTTCCTCCGATATCATCTAAAAGAAAATGTTTATACAATTTTGTCTTGATCTCCATTCTTTTACTTACGAATACTAGTAGATTACGGTTTCATCAAAATGTTGCAAGTTAAGTCCGATACAAGTTTTATTTCACGACATTTCACACTTAATCACAAACTATTTACATCTTCACTTCTCGTCTCTAAATCGACAAGTAGCTCGTTAGTTTCAGAGATACTCATACAATGGGATTAGTATTGTATCAGATCGTTATACATAAATACATCAGTTATATTTATTAATATACAGGCATGACTGTAACCACTAAATGGCCTCAGCAACAATTCTATATTCATCGCGAAGTGTTTAATTCATTCATTGGCAATGGTGATACAATATGTAATTTTACTGACCTAGAGACGCAATTCTATGGCACCAGTTACAGAGACCGAAGATGGTGGCTGAGGCGCAAACGGTTGGGATTGACGTTCTGGACGATTCAATTTCGATTCCCGGTCAATTCATTTGTCATTCCTTTTTTAAAATTTGAATGTCGGGATAATAGATTTAAAAAGCCAAGGCAGAATTTCTCGCCATCTCTTTCCCAATATCCCTACCGGTTCTAATGACGTGGACGACAAGTACAAGCAAAAAACAGATACAGAGTTACACTAAGCACTCACCACTTCTATGTCGGCCTAATTAAACAGGCGATTTATCCTGCGTAAAGGGATCCTAGAGCAACCCTAGGAGATTGGTGTTAATGGGAGACCAAAAGAACTCCCTTTACTTTATTGTTGTTGAGATCTTTTGTTTTTAACTTTTAATTTATATTTAAGAACCATTCTCAAAACTAGTAACCAGATAATGATCCTAGGTAAATTACGTACAAAATGTTAATTGTAGTAATGAAACATCATTTTGTTTGCATACGCTTATCAGAAACTGATATGTTTCAGGAGATGAAAGTGAACTGGGCCACGTCTCCGGGAACACAACCAAAGCAGGACACGAGCAGTGAGTACCGCCTAATTTTAATTTTACGATAGTCACTTATATCTAATTTTTTAATCTTAAGTGTACATTAAAATTTCCAATTATTATAAAACAACACATCATACTGTTTGGTTAAGTAAATTCACTTCAAAATATTTTTATTTTAAAACACACAAAGTATTTTCCAATTGCGGCACAGTGGTAGCGTATTGTTAGTTACCACCAGCGCCTGTTTGCTAATCTAATCAATCCCGTCTCTTTGCTTTACAACCCATTATATGAAAGCAATTCAATTTGTTTAATCTTCTGATTTTGTTTTAAAATCACATATTTGCTTAAAAAAACATTGAGCACAATACCAGAAAATTATATTAATTTACACACTATGGGAGCGTCAGTTGGAGTCTAACCACTAGCTGCAGATAATGTTTACCAATCTAATTTTTGTATTATTTTATAACCACCATGATTATTACTTGCTGTAGTGCCTTCGGTTAATAGAGGAGGATCTAGATCACTTTGCTCTATCCACACTCCGTTGCCTTTACCCCTACATTCATGGGGGCTAGCGTTCCCGCTAGCAAATTTGCCTCCCGCTTGCGTGGACACAGCGTTCTACTCGGAGGGGTATGCAACGGGAGGGGAGGGTGAGTTGAGGAGGGGAGCCAGGGGAACATGACCCTGAGACACCAGCTGAGGTTAAACAGGATATAGACGCAAGTCCCTGACCGTATTATGGAGATGCTAACGGGTCTAGGGTAATGTCGGTTTTTAGTATCAGAGGTCATGATCGTTTGATCCGATTTGTCTTAAATACAACCTGAACCTGAGTGTAACCACAAGAGTTCTCTCTACAAAATTGAAGTTTCTGGTGAGTCAGAAGAGATTTTGATGTGGGAAAGGTGGTGAGTTCATCAGTCAAACACCATCTATCTTTATAGAAAAAGGATCGAAGGTCATGATTGCTAGACCAGATCTGTCTGAAATTTGAACATGACCTGAATTTCATTCTATGGGCTCGTTCTACAAAATTTAAAACGATGCCTGTTGAGTTTTAAGCATATGAATATGTTTTACACATGATCATGGTCCTATTTTGTGCTCAAATGTCATGCATTACCTGTTTACTTAATCTAGCTGAAATGGACCTGTATGTTATTCTATGCAGAATTTCTGTTGAATCTGTATTAAACACAGTCAGATTCAATCTTCAAATTATTTAAATACAGTACAAGGATTAAACATGGTAATAGCCTTATTCCATCAGGCTTGAACACACGCATTTCAGTGTCGATTGAAGTGAGTTATAATACGAAAAGACAGATTTGCACGGAAAGACACGGCTAGACAATTACATCAGAAGTAGTATTAAAATTTATTTATCAACCAGAAAAGATGTATTTTATCATTTCAAATATTTTTAAATTCTTCAACTGAATTGTTTCTCTTTGTTATTTGTTAACAGTACTTTTTTTTATTGTTAATAATCTATCAGTTTCAGTGATCAAAATCAAGTGAACCTGGGTTGAAAAGCTCAAACAATCTTCTATAATACGAATTAAGTGTGTCTGACTCAAATATTTTACTATAAATTAAATAGATATAAGGAAATAATTTTGAACGCTTTCGTAAAAGAATAAAAAAAAAGTTTGTCTGGAACATACTAAAATATTTTTTTTTTAAAAAAATAAAAAAACTTAAGTTGACTTTATAAACAGACGGTTGATTCAGTGAGATGGATATATTAACAAACTCAAAAAAAAGTCTCACAGAAATTGATAGAAGAAAAGTGTTATAAAACACAGATACGTAGCCAGTTGAAACTGCTCTTCTGTACCTACCATCGTACCTCGATTGGCCATTGTTTTAGTAACACGTTACACAGAAACGTTTCCAATCTACCGCGGAACTTTGAGGTTTACCCTATATATTATTCCTGAGTGGCATATTCCCAGCGTACTGGCTTCAAATAGCCAAAGGTATGTTTGTCCCTTGTGTTACCGCGAGCGTTTCACCTGGCTGTAATTGAAACGTTGCTGTTTGAAAGACCAGAGAGAACCACGTTTGTCATCCAAGCTCTGGAATCGTTTACTTTCAAACTATGTCTATAGATATACATAAACAGACTACCTCCGGCGGTAAACAAAGTGTTAATTAGTGTTTGGAGGCTATCTGGCCTTTTGCAGCTCTCTGTTCTACCACGCACTGCATTCCCCAGGGGATCAAATGGCGCTAATGAATCACAAGCGACCACGCATAACGAGTCAAAGACACCGAAACTGAGTTCTTCGTATTTCAAAGGAGAGTTCTTTGCACACAGATGGAAAATAATAACAAAATCGATTCAGTGTTTCAAGTTCTCATTTGGATGATAAATGTTTGGAATTTTCTGCAGTAAAGCAATAAACAAAAAAATTGCTCTAGTGATTTTTTTACTACTTACATCGATCAATGAACTCTTTTTCTATCTTATATTCTTTACCAATTTTAATATTTTTTTGAATGTCTCGTAGTTATTGGACAAAGATATTAGGAGAAGAAAAATCTGTATGACCTAACTGAAGATAAAGTGGTAAATTAAGTATTCCTGTTAATTCCAAAAGTATGGTTCATCCTCCGAGAACCACTTTATTTATTTGGCCGCTACTTTATAGACATTATTGAAACAACGTCAGAAAATTAGAATCATCTTTCAACAGACCTGCGATAGATTAGAACTTAAAGTGCTAAATAGAGTAAACTTAATTTCATCCTATATTTTTTAGCTAAATTGCATTCTTTGCGAATATGATTTGTATTCCTGCCTATTTCGTTACGTGCCTGCTGAGATAGTCTGAAATGTTATTTTATGTGGCAAAACACGACAGATTGTTTATAAATTCTTCAAATAATTGTGAGAATCTTATAATTTTAAAATGGAATTACTAATTTTTCAGTAATAAATAACAGGAAAAAAAAGGGGGTCAGTCCATCAATGACATAGTACAGGATAACAAATAAACCGGTTGTAATCCTTCTACATTTATGTTGATAACAATTAGTAAAGATTGCTCTTTTAACTCGATTATATTCTAGGTAAACACATCGGTTTTGCCAATCAGCGTATTTTCACAAGTCTTACCGTTTATTTCTAACATACACCGTACACCATACACCCTGAATTTTCGTGGCGACTACTTAAACAATATTACACCATTCTAAAACACTGTCTCCCAAAAAAAAAATTCATTAGCCACTCTCGCTTTTTGTGGATGTATTTCGTTATAATGATATTAAAATAAGCCTCTGCACGGAAACATATAATACATGTGGCAAAACACATTCACGGCAGAGAATACATTTACTTTTAGCACTAATTAAAACATGGAAATGCAATGAACCTTTAATATGCACAAATCAAAAATTACTATGTACCTTACACCATACGTAAAAATATTCTCTTTTATCGTGGTAAATATATCAAGACTGTCTCCAAATTAAAACACTTCCATCGCTACTTCATTCTTTTGATGCCTGTTTATACACGGAGTGTGCTGTGGTTTGCAGAAAATGTTTGTCAATTCTCAGCATGCAGAGCTTTGTCAAGGTAGCTTACTTTTCATGAAAGTTTCCGAGATAAACTAGCGACACGGAAGTTAGCGTGATCGCAAATGCAAAGCGTTGTCTGCGACATCGAGGCCAACCAAGGTGTCGTGCCGAAAATCGCGCGGCGGGCACTTTTCACTCCTCGCTTTGAAGATACGTTGTTTTCAATGCTCTTCTAGAGACCCACCTTATGAACACGTGTTCCGATGTGTATGGAACTATCATGCCTACCGTTTACTGATATATGGGGAGTCTTGATGGGTAGTGGATTCGTGTTCGAATGATAGAATTTCAACAAATGGTGAGTCCATTCATATATACACCACCTTTAAGGTTCTGATCATAGAACTAACTCCGTTCTTTTGCTGTCTCGTTAAGTGACTAAGAGATCTTGCTAGGGCGAAAGTAAATTGCAAATACTATAAAAGCATTATACGTAAAATATATTACTTTGTTTTCTTACGCTCTAGATATTTCCGATATTGAACTCTCCTTACGAAAGAAAGTTATTCCTCCTTTATAATCTTATATTTGGTTGTTAAATTTTTTCAAACAACTCTGGTACGAACGTAACAAATTTGTACGTTGGAAACCCTGTAACGGACAACACAAGGACAACATTTAGGTGATACATACTTTTTTTATTAAACCACCCATGATCCCAGTATTTTCAAAAAAAAAGCATCTGGCTGCTGGACCGTATGAAATCTGCATAAAAGCTTATAAAACCAGAGGAGGAAGCTCTGAAACGTTTTAGGCATAAGGACCTTCACCATGCATAGTTGTATACACTGACATTAGCCAACTGCGCAGCAGGAATTACACGTAAATTTTGTTACTCCTCTTCACAAATAAACATTAGTTATATTCGGTATCTTGCAGATAAATATAAACAAACAGAAGACCTCTCCTTTAACCATATGTATCTCAAATGTATCTATTATAAAATATAAATTTAATATTATAACAAAACATTATTATCCAGAAAGGAGAGTCAAAGATGCACCCACCAAACTTGGAACGAAGTCACCGAGGTTGGTGGTGTAACGGCTAGCGTTCTGGCCTCGCATTCGGGAGGACGGCGGTTCGAATCCCCGTCCGGGCATCCAGATTTGGGTTTTCCATGGTTTCCAAATCACTCCAGGCAAATGCCGGGATGCTTCCTTCAAAAGGCCATGGCCGAATTCCTTCCCATTCCTTGCCCCCCATCCTTTCCCGTCTCTAAAGACCTCGATGTTAAAGAGACGTGAAGCAAATAAAAAAAATTGAAACGAAGTCCTTAAACTGCTATTCACGAAACGTTGTTTGTGTGTGAGGAATACTGGGTAAAATGTTGACTTAATAATTATAATGTGTAGAATTTTTTTAAAAAAATAAGAAAATAGATATCATTGGACATTAAAACTGTGACAAAATGGAAAATCTGTGTTTAAGTCAATATTAATTGATAGCTGGCTGAATATGAGGCTCATTTATAGGTCTTTACGAGTGGCCAATTTACTTATCGTCGACCAGCAAGATCACTGGAATATCAAATGAACAATTAAATTCTGCAGTACATGGCGTCATGTATCTAGAAGAGCGTTGACTGATAGAAGTCGGCCCACAGCCTTTCTGAAGATGTCCACCAGGACATTGGCGGCCTCCTTTGCGACTGTGGCCCGCTCCAAGGATGAACTCTCTCCACAATCCAGGATCATCTGTTTCTGTTACTGATGTCTAGGACAAATGGTCGCTCCGTTGTTGCCAAACCCAAAACATCAGTAGCATGTTTAACCTCGCGGTAGTACCACTTAACATTATCAAAAGCTTTTTCTAAATCTACAAATGCTATAAAATTATCTTCATTTTTCTTGACCCGCGATTAAAATATTAATCTTAAGCAAGAATTGTTTCTCTTGAATCACGGTTTTTCCTAAATCCAAACTGATCTCCACCTACTATTTCTTCTGTTAATCTTTATATTCTTCTTTATATTATCCTCATCAGTAATTTTGTAGCATGTGATGTTAGAGTTCTAAAATTTGTCTTGTCCTTTCTTCGAAAGTGTGACGATGACACTTTAATTAAAATCAGTTGGTACCTCTCATTTTTGATAACTTTTTCATACCAACTTGAATAATCATTGGATTACTGCTCGTCCTAAGGATTTCAGAAGCTCTGCAGGAATCTCATCAATTCTAGCTGTCGTATTTGATTTTTGAGATATTTCAAAATTCTGTCAAATTCTGTTCTTTAAACAGGCTCTCCTATGTCATTAATGTTGATATCACCTTCTTATTCCAGTACACTGTTGTTAAAATCATCCGCATCATACATTTTTTCTATTTATTCTTTCCAATGGTTTGATCTGTCTTCTGAGTTTAATAGAGGTTTCTCATCAGCAGCTTTAATGGATGAGAAGCAAAATCAAAGATACAAGCTCGCCGTCCGGTAATCCTGCTAGGAACTGGCTCACAGCATATTACATTGGCGAGCGTATCACAGTTTTTCCAAACAAGAATAACTTCTTAGAACCGTTCCTCATGCCCACGTTTTGTGCTTAACTTTTGCATCAAAATGTTTTCATGCCTGAGGGTCTTTGATCCCATCTGTCTTTGTCTAAATAAGTATCGCACTAGACTGACTCACACGGTCACCTCTTTTTTCGAGTTCTATGGGTTACCCATCTCTTCTTTCACCGAAAGCTGTTCCATTATCGTTGTAAACTACGATTTTTTTCGGATATCTGGAATCAGTCTGCATTGATACTCACCTACGTGGATCATGAACGCGTCTACGCGTGCTATGCCAGTTGTTTGTTAGTGCCAACAATCATATTGCACTGATTAAATTGTGAATTTTTTACAGTCAACGCATTGATAGAACAATTACTTATTACAACGACATTCGTGCAATAAATTTTAGGAAATACCGAGTCACATTATATGCATTTTTTACAGCAGCTTTGAAGTTAAAAATCAATCTTCACAGGTAAAATTTTCAAACAACTCGATTGTGTAGTAAAAAATACTGAAATCAGAATATTACTAGAGAAATAGTGTCAGTTGATTCGCCATATAGCTACAATATTATGTGATCTTTATATTAGCTGCATCTCTGCCTAGAAATCTATTCGCTAAAGCCATTGTATTACCTTTATACAGTAGCAAGTCCTTGTAAAGCACTCATATTATATCGTTTTACTGTTACATATAGTGTGAAAAAGTTTTTAAGTGTTAATAAAACGTTTTAAATCTACAAAACTTATAAACAAATTAAACGTAGAAAACTTATAGAGCTAAATTATGTAATTGTTTTTATATAAAATGTCATTAAAAAGTAATAGTTCTGCTATTTGATTCACAGTTACTGGATTAACGAAGAGAAAAGTGTGTTAGTTTCCAATCTGGTCGCCCAGTGTTGCAATTGTTCGGATCGGTTTCTCGTTAGTCTGCCCTCGATGGCTGTTGACCTAATCGCCGCAGTAGTCTGCAATCGAGCGTGGCTAACTCTGCTCGGCAACATACACGGGCTCGTCGCGTGAACTGCTATTACCCATGGCAACGGCAGTGGAAAGAGATTCCCGAACAGCCACAAACGCCTATTTAGTACATTTTTTGGTTGTTTTTCCTCCGCCAGTGTGGTGAACTGGACAGAGGTGGAAAAATGGCCTCCAGTTCTGTGGCGAACCACAGCGCCGCGTTGTGGTGTCGACCACAGGCAGTCGCGCGAATGACACCTCACATTCCTTGCGCTCACGTTCAGCCCAGACCCGCTTCCACTTGAGTTAGAAGCACATAGAGTAGATACAGTCAATACATGTTCTTTTTTTTACTTAAGGCTTTACGCCTCGTCGTTGTCGAGGTTATTAGAGGCGGGAAGGGATTTGGGGGGGGCAAGGAACGGGAAGTAATTCGGCCAGGGACTTTTGAAGGAAGCATCCCATCATTCACATGGAGTGATTTGGAGAAACCATGGAAAAACAAAATCTGGATGCCAGAACGGGAATTCGAACCCGAGTCCTCCAGAATGCGAGGCCAAAGCGTTACCGCTCACCCTACCATGCTCCGTCAGTCAATTTTTTTATTTTTTATTTTTTTATTTTTAATTTTTTAATTTTTTAAATCAATCACCAACTCTCTTAATTTAATAACCAACAACAGATGCTTCTTCATCTTCTTACATGCGAGTTATTTCCGAGATGTTATTTCAGGAGAAATTATTGAATATCTATGACGCGTATCGTTAAAAATGTTCTTCTAGCCAACGTCCCTAAATAGTAATCACCATATTATGTTACTATTTCTTAGAGTGTTAGTTATTTGTTAAAAAAAAAGCTATGTGTTTGATTTCAGTTTACTTTAATTAACTTTTTTCTATTTATAGCCATCGTTGTTGTCTAGCACCAAAGAACAAAACTACCAACATTTTATTAAAAGACTTTACATACTGATATCCTACTCCAAGATAGGTATACTACACGAAGGCTAGCATGAATTTGTTCAGTGCAGAACACTATCGAAGAAAGGTAACAGCGAAAGGCAGTCACATTACAGCATTTCAAAGATGCGTTAAATGCTTTTACAACACTCTAACTTGTCCAGCAAAGTAGTAAGAATCCATTTATTGTTTTATTGTTAACTTTTATACTAATACCAAATCAAATAATAAAATGTGGGGTGTTGTAATTTGAAGATGGTATCTCATAAAAAAGAATAACAAAAAACATTTTACACCTTGTTGAGGTTCCGGCTAGTGACTGAATGTTAATACTTAATTAATTTAAACAACAATTAGATATATGAGAAGTTACGGCAGCATTACAATATGTTGCTGTGAAACACAAAATTCTAAGCTGTGGGTTCTTATTACCACGCCCTTATATTACTAGACGTTTTTCCTGCAATAATTTCTTTCAAGTAATTACAAGTTAAAGATTCGTTTATACTATTCGTGATCTGAAAAATATAACGTAACATCACGTAGAGAAACATCCATGCAGAACATAGTCTTCACAACACATGTCTGGAAATAGTTTTTTTAAATTTTATTAAATTAAATGTACTGCCTCTTAACCCTAGCAAATTATAAATTATTTGAAGAACATTCATACGTGTTAAGTGGCACTCTAAACATATTCGAGGAGGAAAAGATATTACACACACCCTATAAATGTCATGAGATTTACTTTTTGTGAGTTTACGAAGTGTACGGAAGAAATTCATCAGTTCACATCACAAATTACCTTATTGGAAACAGATCAGCTAAAGTCACCTGTATCAGTAACAACGTTCCTCATGGAATGAATGTTTAACAATCATTTATCACAATGGAGCCAAATCAAAGATTCATAGATGGTTGCAGAAGCACTTCCTCTTAGTGTAGGGCGTTGTGACAGAGCGTGCGATCGATATCGCAATGTATTGATTTATGACGTTCACAAAACACAAACAGACGTTGCATGTTTTCTAACACCACTGCAGCCTTGTTGCACCGCCGGAGGAGGAAAATTACAGAAGCAAATTTGACAGACTTAATGAGGGAAGAAGTTTCTGAATAACTGTTAGACAATTCTGTGAATGTGTAAAATATATTATACGTTTCTTTGATCGGGGGTTGGAACTACTCAATTACTTCATTTTTAGAAAATAGAATAAATTTTTGAAATAATTATTTCTGAATATAGTGGACATATATCGAAGTTATTGAAATAATAGTATAAACCTATACTATACCAGGGACCATTAAAGGATTTAACAATTACTGACTGCATAGGAATACGTCTGAACTTGGAGCTTGTTCCATTTCCGATCGAGTAATGAACAAAATTATGATTAGCGTTGTAGTGTTTTCCAATCCAAGGTGTATTCGAAGTGGTTTGAAGTTTGCCAGGAATGCGATTTAATGAATAACTGTTGCTATTTAAGCATATGAGTAAATTAATATATATATTTTTTTAATTCAGGGAAAAGGTTTTATAAGAATTCATGTCTACAAAGGTTCCAAATTACTCGGTAAATGTTCGCGACAAAAAACACTCTGCTCCTTAAACCAAGCTTAATTCCACTTCCACTCCCTCTTTTTTAAAAAAATTATTTTATGTAGCAGAATTTCGTGTCGAGAAAGTGCGTAATCCGTTGGCCCAAGCTCGCGCAGAAAGTCGCTGACAAGAAACAAGTGACTGCGGGCGCACAGTGGCGTAATTACAGGTGGGCAGGCCCGCGACAGAGGATGTGCTGGGGCTGCAGCCACTTTGATCTCTGGGTCGCTACCTCGCGGCCACGAGGCTTATTTTTTTTTTGCCGGTACTGTTTTTCCCTCCGACTAACGAGCGGGATATGTAGCGAATCTCTAACCGTAGCTGGTACCACTGCCTCCCCGTTATTATAGGCTAACACAGACAGGGGCGGATTGCCCGCAGGCACCCCATCCACCTACAGTCGCAGTAGTATAATATAATTAGCTGGTCGGTCGGTAGGGCGGCTTGTCGCCATCTCAGCCCGCAGGCGCAGCGCCTTCTCTGTGAAGCGGGCTTTCTCTGTGCTAGGCGCACCAACGCACGGTCACGGACAGCAGGAGGGAAAAAAAAGAGGACCCTTCTGCAGGCTTTGTGGCGTGTTCGGCAATCTGGCGGGTATGTCGGCTGGAGGGCAACGCGAGGTGAACTTTGACCTGGCACTGACTTCTGGAGTGGTGTTCTCTGGATTTTTACTGCCCATCTCTATGTCGTAGTACGAGGATGGAAGAGGGTCTAAAGATGTGTTTCATAATGTAGTTTACCTTTAAATATCCATCGATGATATCAGTTGCATGGTTTTAGTCCCATTACTGAAAATACATAAAGTTCACTTTTAGAAGAAAATATTTCTTATGTCAGTTCCACTGACGTTGTTTATGGGTGTTCTCTACAGGAACAATACTATTACACTTTATTGCCAGGTATACCATCGTGTCTTCACTAACTTAATACAAAAATAATAAGCCATTCATGTTTGTTTGCGCATAATCTTAGTCAATGTGAAACAATTTTCTTATTTGAAAATACTGATCGTCCAATAACTATATAGACGATAAGGAACCACATAATTTACCAACCATTTTATTTTTTTCAGGCCTACAAATATTGATAAATAATAATTATTAGTGCCTTTATGGTTTGCGTGTTGGTAATGCAAGTATTTTGGTGAACTGATATGACAAACCAAGATTTTTATTCTGTTTTATTTGTTATTTCTGCACCATTTATCGGTTCTTAAGTCAAACCTAGTTGACATTATTTTTTAAGAGAACAACATTTTCAGTAACAAAGAAAATAAGTTAATTATCAATCGAAGAGCTTATAATATTAAGGTAAAGTGTGTTTTTATTCACTGGATTTAGATGTAATCCTAGGATAACAAGTTTCAAGAAATTTTGGAATAAAAATGTTTTGATAAAAAAATTGCGATTTTAACATAATTTGTTCTTATATATTTTTTATTTTGTTACGTTTAATGAAAACATTGATGCAACGGTAAAAACGATTCAGAAATAGAATTTTTAAAATATTCTTTCGCTGCTAAAGATGAACCAACGTTTAACACATTGAGGTCTAGCTTCTTGAATTAAAAAGAAAATAAGCATAAATATTTCAATTATGATTATAAATTTTTCCATCAAAATTGCAACTGTTTAATCATAGCGTACACACCTGACATAACAGTTTTGAACGAATCTAATACTACTCGTAATTTGCTGCATATGATGGAAGTAAAAAGTCAAACGCAGAAAGAGTTGAATACTGTTTAAAAATCAGAACTGGAAGACAATCGCAGAATCTAACTCAGCTGATCAATAAGCTTCACCTACCCGTTAAATCGTTGCTGACATTATTCTCAGCACTGTAATGACGTATTTAAGTTTCGCAGTACGAAACTTATTTATTTATTTTATAAGAAAATGCAAACAAAAAAAAATTTCGCACAAAAATACAATGTAGTTTAAACTACATCGATAAAGAAGTTATATTTAGCAAAGGTTTAAATGTTTTGGTTTGGTGTAGTTTTTGACTCAGAATAACTACAATTTTAATGTAAAGGATATTTGAATGTAGAAAAATTTTACTTGCAATCAATTTTTTATACCTTATGAAGAACAATATCTTTTAAATTCGCCAAACGCGGGGATGGTAATCAGTAAAAACTAAATTCTGAGCCCTTTATCTTACACAGTAGTATGTTATAATGTTTCATAAATGTGCAATGTAAATAACAGCGATGTTTCATTTGTAGCATATGTGAGGCCATAGCATTACCGCTCATCCACCACGCTCCGTCTGGTATGTACCATGAAGTCAAATAACACCCCGGGATACGTGTAGCAAGATGTCTAGTAAACATGGTAACTCGTTCAGTTTCTAATCCATGTTATCCACATTAATTGAAAATTTGTATCAATATGTGATAAAACTACTGTAGTTTCATTTATAAAATCTAATCCGATCATTCGTCCGAACAAATCCGATGTAGACCAACAGAAAACGCAGCGACACTAGTGTAACGTGTTTCTCCTTACAAAAATCATAGCAGCTAATTATTTGATGAATTTAATTCTTTAACGTTAATGTAGTGAATTAGTTCAAAAGTAATTGACTCAGCGGTAGGTGCCATGTCACGTTCGTAGCATATATGGATGTACGTTTACTTTCTTAATAATAGCTAATGATTTTAATTTAATCAAAATTGATGTCATGCTACTAATCCGCTTGAAAATTATTTATTGGAAATGGGATAAAATTATTAAGCATGAGTTCCCATACTGTGAATGTTTGTAAATAGAGGGTAGAGGAATATGTATGTATATGGTTTCAGTCTGTCTTGGTAACAGAGTAATAATTTTTTGGAGAAGAGTTTTTGAAGAAGTTTTTTTTGGCGACGATGAACATATATTTCAACTATTTATCTTATTGCAACATGATAAAAAATTAAAAATTATGTGCTAAAAAATGTAACTTTCAGAAAAAATACCAAAAAATTATAATTTTAAAAATAAAACTAACTGAATCCAGAAGAAGAAAATTTCTAAAAACGACATAAAATAGTTGTTCCCAGTTTCAAATACACATTCTGGCATAAACAATTTCTGAAAATAACTTATAACATCTCAAAAACAGTCCAGTTACTGTGTTTTATTATGTTCCACAAACAGATTATTATATTACATCTAGCACTTCTACTTCTATTTAACATTTTCATAGGTACTCCCGCCCCCTCCCATCTTACATAATACTGGCGAAATTTCCTGCATGTTCTTGTTCTGTTGATTCCAAGTTCATTACGAAACTGGAATTACATTATTACGGGAGTATCAATTCAGTTTATAACATTAGAGAAAAACCATTATAAGCCAATAAGACACGTTTACACCATTGTTAATAAATCTTAAACAGCGACTGCTGTAAATACTAATGCATTAGAATGTTCAGTGGTTCACACTTGCAAACTTTCCTAAATGAAGATTTTTAATTTATCTTGCGTACATACTAATACTAAATATTGAGAAAAGGACAACGTAGGTTTCCTTTATTGTTTGCAGAAAAAAAAATTAAAAGTACTTATTTCCACTGTGGTTGTGCCTCTCTTTCTAGCATCATCCTTAATTAACTTGTTATCATGTATGTGTAATAATATTAAAGAAATTGTTGCAGGGAATGACATGATGCAAATTGGTGATGGAGATGTCTGTGCCACTAAAATTAGAATGAAGGCACTGTGGAAGCCTGCCTCTGGATAGTCCCCAACCGGGCAGACAGGAAGCTATAAATACGTCACGGCATATTAAATCGATGTTCAGGTGACGACGGGCGCAGTAGAGTTGAGCACGCAACAGCGCTGTGCAAACAGAGCAGGCGAAACGCCTGTCAGGTGTCACTCGGGGGATGCTACTGTAACTACAACACGCCTCGCATTCACTTTACGGAAAACGGCTCATAACTGTTTGTGGTGAAAGCGAAATTTTTTTCTAACATATCCATTATAACACCTGTGTCATTGTTCAAAACAAATAATATAACTCATTTTAACTGAATGAAATTACAACTCCACACTGTAAATAATTAATCGCATGTTAATTTATTCAAACCGACGTTTCGGAAATTAATATCAATCTGACAAATTTAATTAACAGTGACGGCCACATTCCAAAATATGATTGTTATCTGGCAGAGGTTTCACATTTCTTTGATTATTTGCCTGTTACTGATCTTGACGAGTTATAAGAAAATTAAGAAACACTATTAATAAAAAAACTTTGGAATTCTCAAATTGAAACTTTGTCTTGTTATTATGTATAAAGCAATAAATTTCCTTTTACGCCATTTCACACATTATAGTGAATGAAATATGAATTTGTGTGAAGTTTACAAATTATTTCAAGAAGGTGAACACGGAATTAACTTTAACTATCCGTTTATATAAGCATTAACTGAATGTGTAAACTGTTTATTTAATTTTATTTATATTGAATGCACAAATAATGCAATCTACCAAACAAAATCAAGCCGTTTAATTGTTTTCTAAGTATATCAATAATTATGAAACATAATTTTGTTAATGTTTTACAATTCACGTTGTTCTGTTGATCTTTTACTTTTCTGTCCGAGTTACAACATACAATTTTCCTTGTATTCGTTGTAAAGAGAGAAAATGGAATATATTTTAGAAGATTCAATACAAACGCAGCCTACATCGTTAAAACATTAGCAAAAGTTGGCGCTGCTTATACAATACAGACTCTTCTGTATGCTTGCGGACCACCTAACAAATAGAATAACATTGGTGATAATGAATGCATACAATTAATTCTATTCTGGAATCATGGTAGAGTACACTGTACCGTTGACCACCAACACAAAATATTTTAAACTTTAAGTTTCGTAGACCCAGAACTACATCATACTGAATATTTACTTCTTATATTTGCTCGAGAACTATATTATTATTCGTATTTATAATTTTTTGAAGGGTGATAAAGTGGCAGGCTTTCTTCACAACTAAATTTTTATCCGGTTGTCAAATGATCGGACTCAACCAGCGTCTTCCTGTCTTAATTTGATTTCATTACTGTCACATAATCTAAAAACCTAGGTGTTCAGCTATCTTCAACGTAAATAAGACTAATAATAATAATTAACTACGGAAATAATAATTCACCGCCGTATTTACATTTTCTTGTGCTATCCATGCAACTTTGTCTTCAGGTGGTTGTCACGAGATTGTATTCTATAAATATATTTAACGACAGCGAATTCTACATTCTTCACGAACTTATACTATTGGGAAGTTGAAAAACAAAATGTACTATGTATTTTCATTATCAGTCATTGGCAAACACATGAATAGTACACTTAATGTTTCAGAAAGTGTGACTTTTTTTTAATATTGTTACACAAACATCCCGCTTCACCTATGATTTTTGAAACGTGCTTAAACTTAATTTCCTTGTGCTTTTACAGCAATATACGTTACTTAATTGTGTGTGGCATCCTCATGTTATTCCTGAAGTTCAAATTCATCTTGTTTAAACAATGTGCTTCCTACATACAAAAATTTTGTCGCTCTAATATGAAAGATTAATACTAGAAGGTTTATTTCCAGAAAAAAAGTCTTTACCAGTTTTAAACAATTTTTGATATCTTCGTCGATCCGGTAGTATTTTTTCCTGTATTTTAGCATATATTTAGATATTTTTACTGAAGCTATTTTTATCTTTTTTCTGCACTTTATAATCATTGCCATGTGTTTGGCCAAAATTACCCTCGTAATACGTGGACGATAACAAACTATTCTTTAAATATGACCAACTATCAGCAACTCATAACATATAGGTATGATACCCATGATTTGTCTATCATACTAGATTGATCTCCATTTTTATTAACACCAAACAAATATCAGTAATGGTAAAACATAGAAATATGTAACTCTCTTTTTAACTTACGCAGTCTGACACAATTTTCTAATTTTATTTTGAGAACAATCTTATGAATCACAAAAGTTAAATTATGCTTCTGTACTTACACATTACAGTCGTTTCCTCCTGCATTCGAACGAAATTATTCATCTGAATAATTTTTTTTTAGTTTAAAAATGTCAGATTTGAATTTTTATTTAGTCATTCTCCTAGGCACTATTAACCGTAATCATATAATTGCTTCTTTTTTACCCCGTTTTTTCTTACATTAAAATCGATCTTCAGTTCCGTTTTCTTTTCTACTCTTATTTAAGTAACTCTTTATATAATTGGTAATTGATTCATTTTCAATCTGTAAGTACGATATTCCTCACATAGAACCTAAAGGGTTTAAATCGGCGGTTTGACGATTTAGATTTCATGAAGTTAATTCGGATCTCAGTACTAACGTATAGATACTTTATCGAAAGGTGCATAAATTCTTCTGATAAAATTCCTATTGTTCCAAGCGAGACCCATCTATCTTTGCAGCTTGCTTGTGAACATATTTCTTTTCTTTATCTTCATTATTTTTGTGTTTTCCATTCTTGCACATTAATTTTTATATTTATTCAGACTAATACTCTAAACGAAAAACCGAGCTTGGAACGTGAGCCTGGCATTCGGCAGAACGCACTTCGATTCCCGGTGAAACTAAGAAACTTTTTACCGTAATCACTTCGGGAAAAATGCAATGGACGGTAGATTGAACTTTTTAGACGAATAATACAAGAATAATACTAGGTTATTGATTGTAAATAGTAATTGCTTAACACTTACTGTATCCCACTGCTACCAGTATATGCATTCACAAAGGTGCAATAAGTTTTGAAATCACCGATTCAAATCGCACGTAGCATCGTATTACATATATGTGGAAAGCGAAATAGAAAGAAAAATTGGATGGCTGTAAACAAGTACTGAAATTGATTGGGAATTGTATTCTGGTAATTGGTAACACTGTAATGAAATTGCCTCGGGTCAGCCGTAACACAGTGCTCACTGTTCAGGAAATGACTGTAAATATTCCAGGTCATCGGACAATCTATGTTATTAGTTTACAGCACATTACCAACACACTGAAATGATTTTGAAACAGAGCTAAAAAATTTCAGCTCTCGCAGAATTAATAGCTATCAAGGCAGAAAGAATTAATCTTATCTTGTTACTGATCCGACTTTTACGTAATGGTTCGACATTTTTGACAATATTTAGAAACATTACCTTGACATATTTAGATATTACGAAACGTACATCGTTAAATCTTTGAAAACCTATTACAGATGTCAAATTTTACTGATAAGTTTAAAGGAGGGGAAAAAGGGTTTTTTTTCTCGAAACTGTACAATTTTCTTCAGATTGTATAGTAGACTGTAATTTCAGATTTTTTTTAAGTAAATAATGAACTACATTCTTGTTTTATTAGTATTATTATTTTTTTTTAAAAATTTTGATGTGTTTATTAATCCTGCTGTGTGCCTGAATTTACGGCTGCAATAATAAGCAGAAAACACACTGACATAAGCCACTTTCCCATTGATGCTATACAACTTCTAAAATCGTAAATTTTGTTCCTAGAAAAAAAAAATGATTATATGGTGCATATTACTTTAAATAATGTTGCTTATTTCAAATGAGTAATAGATAAATGTAGCTAAGGTGGTTTTCAAGCAGCAATAAAGATGAAATATTGGTGGCATCCTCTCATTTTTTTCAGTTTCTGAGAAAATTGTTTCTAATACATATTAGGTGTTGAAATACATTATCGCGTATTAATAAATCTGACACTGCCGTGTGATCTTAAAAATATTTGTATTTTGTCCATTATTATAATTTCCACATGTTGTAATAATCGTAACACTGTCGTGTGATCTTAAAAATATTCCTTTATTTTGTCATTTACTGGAATTTCCACACGCCATAATACATGTTAATAACCATGACACTGCCATGTGCTCTTAAAAATAATCCTGTATTTTTTACTTTACTGGAATTTCTACAGAAGCAACAATATTTTTCTTACAAAACATCTGTATTCAAAACCAATATTTTTCTACTTCAGAACAAATAGATCAAATTAAGCATGTAATCAGTATTTATTTTCCACATATTTGACATTTCACTGAGTTCAAGTATTGACCAATTCATAGCGAAGTTTTCTTGCCTTCCCTAAACGCAATTCGTTTGGTAAATGAGGGGAAGGAGAAATCAAAATTAATTTAAATACATGCGTTTGATGCCTTCAACCTTGTGCTTATCTAAATGTATTAAATACAATTACATAGTGATACCAGTCTTTTTCAAACCGATATAAACGTTTTTCCTATAGCTATCAGAATAATCCTCCCCGTCTCACCTATAAAAATGTTAACACCTTACACTTTTGGCCCTACACAATTATGAGAGTTTGGCTTAAATTAAAAATAATGTTTCGTATGCTGTTACTTGCTATCATTAGTATAGCTAGCTGTGTCAGCTTTTATACATTTACAGATTTTTTTTACCCAGTCGCCAGTCAGGTAGTCTATGCTTAACGAAAGGTTGAATTAGTCATATTTAGGTCCTACTACATGCTACAGGCGAAAGTGTATACATATGTAGTTACTCACGGATCACAAAAGTTTTATTAAACACAACATACATCCGCCAGCGCCAGCCACTAGACACTTTTAAAACTTCTTCTTCAAAATTGCTTGGTTCGTGAAGAAGGATTTATGAAAGTGAGTCGTAGCCCCAGTAAATATTCACACGAACAGTCGTTAAAACAGAGTTACGTTTCACACTGAGCGATATAATAACGCTGCCCAAACGAATGTTATATTCACTCGCGATTCAGTCCTAGCTCTGTTCACAGCCTGTCCTCTCACTTCACACTGTCTCGATTAAACGTCTATGCTCGCTGATTATAATTCACTTTATATACGTCCACGACTCTCCCGATACAACAAACAAGAATCCTGTCCTCAACTCCTGCAATATTATTCATCTCGCATGCAATATCATACACTGAGAAACTTACAGATATGTATGAAATTCGCACTGTGGCGTTTCACAACGTAATAAAATAATTTAGGTTTTGGTTGAGTAGTGGGCTTACCTGTACAATATATGTATTGAAAGTTATAATTAAAATCTAGGAAATTATATGATGATGCATGAGGAGTTGCAGCTCAAACTCAGATGCTTGAAAGGCTGATTCTCTGTAATTTTTATTAAGAAAATCATCCCCACACAATTCAATATGAAGTGCGACCGACCAACAATAAACGTTAATGAAGGGCAGCGATTGACTGTGCTTCACAGGATGAAGTATGAAGCACTGCTCTGTATGAAACAGCTTGCAAAATTCATGTTTGGCTAAGCCTGTATTACTGTGTGTCTTGTTGTATTACTGTGTGTCTTGTTAGATCGATATTGCAGAGTATTGTGGGGAAATAACATAGAAACTTCAATCAATATTTAAAATGTAATATAATATAATGTGCTGTTCCAGTCTTTTAGTAAGGTCAATAAATTGGAACGTCTCGTCACTCCTTAAAAACTTATTTCTTCTCTTGCGCGAGTTAGGGGTGATCAAAAAAGGAAGCACTTAAGAGTTCTTCAAATTTTGTTAATAGCTATTATGATGAAGACATGATGAATTTCTTTAATTTTATAGTGCCTCAATATTTGTAATTCATCTCTTAAACACATTTGATACTATGTGGCACATTGTAGATGCTTTCGTAGTTGCCTGTTAAACAATTGTAAATCGAAACACCGACTGTTAGCAACTGCTTTTTAATTTATAGACTCGGACGCGTTTCGCCCTTATGGAATGGGCGATCGTCAGTTACTAACAGACGGTGTTTTCATGTACAAACATTTAACTACGACACGGTATTGTTTAAAGAGTATACTATAGCGTGGACAAAACTAAAGAAACTGTAACGGTAAATTGGACATGGTAGTTAACCGCGCTGTCGTTTAAGACTGGTACATCAAACGGGAGATAATGCTTTTAACTATAAACGTAAAAACAGTTTCCTGTGAGTGTAAAGTTAACTACATTAAATTATGTACAAATTAATAGGAAATAACGATGTGTAAGAAGAAAATAGAAATGTTGTATGCAGAATATAATTAAAGTGTTATGCAAAATTAATCTACCACTTACGTGCCTAAAATGTTGTATAACGTGCTAAGTTGTTAGTATTAAGCAGGTTTAGCTGATACCAAGTAATGGAGATCACTGATTTCCTTAACCTATTTCCATCATCTTTATAAGGCGATTAGGAGACATTTTCAGGCAGAAGGCACTATTCATACCATTTATTTCGTTCCTTACCGTTCAGATTGCCGTGAAATATTACTCTGATAAATTAATTCAGGCCATAGTGTTAGGAAGGATAGCATTAGAAGGATTAGAAGTTGCGCGGACAACTGTAACTACTATTTTTGATGTTGCATTGAGGACTAAAAATAAAAGGAATCGGGTTTATTGTGGTTTAGGGATCATATGTTCCATACATGAGTCATGTAAATATAAACCATATAACAAATTGTGTTCGATCGAAGGAAGAGCACACTAGTGTTGAAAGTGATTGTGGTTAGTGGACGTGAGGGAAACTGAATTTAAAGTTATTTTTTATCCAGATATTTTATGGAGACTTAACCAATACTCTATATAACACTACGGATACTAAAAAGACTATTTGTTTCTGTTCTGTCGAAATTGGTCTATCTTTGTGGCCATTAAAATTTCTTTATCAAATCTCCAATCTACGTATTTCAAGTCTTTACAATTTGTCCTTTGCTATTGTTGACTACTCTCATCGGAATGGACAATTCTAGACTTTTCTACAATCTTTATAGTGAATGAGAAATTTAAAGCTCTCTTTGAGGTATCGTACTAGGAATTTTTTTTACGTTTCTTTTAAGATTCATATTATTGGGGAAGAATGCTACTTCACTGCATTTGAAATTGTAGTCTATTAATAGTATCAAATACTTCATGGTGTACTGTGCGACTTCTTTTATATTCTTTGATTCACCTGTAACCAAAGTTTCCATCAGGTTCCAAGACCATCTTCAGGGATGCTGTCCAGAATCTACACGGAACTGTTTTAAAGTAGAGTCAATAGAGCAATATGACATACTTGATTCAACATCTGTGCATCTCCTGAATGCGCAGTTGAAGACATTTAAAATCTTCAACAAATCTAAAACAATTACCTTTATTTAAAGTCTTCATTTGCATAAGAATCTTTGTCTTATGGGTCTAGCTAAAAGTTTCATGTCTCATTGTGTAATAAAGCCTTATTGTATTTGAGCCTCATCGGTAGCTGTGTTTTTAGATTATCGAGTAACGCGGAAATATTCTTCGATACCGCGCGCTCGACTGCACCTTAGTAAATTTTGCCGCCATCGAAAGTCATTTCGTACACGCCACTATATGAACGGCCGTTCACATACTATGTTTCATTTTACTTCAGTAAATTTGTTGAATTTTGAATTATTTAATCCATTTTCTTAAATATTTCTGTGATTCAGTTTAGGTGTTGCAGTTATTTTTAGTATGAGTGCTATGTAGGCATAGTCATACCTGCTATTCGTGCAAACAAATTCTCCCGTGTGTAGCCTTTCACAAGGAAGGCGAGCGTTGTAGTGTTGCCTATCCGCCCTCTTGCGTGTGCTGCCTAAGCTGTGTGCAGAGTAGAAGCAACAGTTTTCCGCGACTTGAGTCCGCCTGCGCCAAGGTAGCACGCAACGATACGGCCAGCTAGCTCAGCCCGCCCCCTCCCTACGGGCAGGAAGTGCAGGCCGCTCCTAATTACAGCTCACTTGCTCCTCTTCATTACGGGGGCGCGGCATCTCATTCACACCTGTGTGCGCCAGGGGGTAATTAATACCGTGCTCCAAGAGGCACACGCTCGCCTCCTAAGATACTGTCGGTCTTTAAAACGACGTGCCGTAATTTCATCTGCAAGGTGCGAAGCCTCGTTAAAGGCACAACCCACTAAGAATTATCGCCCTTCCGCAATCGCCATCAGTGCTTCTTAATAATTTCTCTTAAGTTGGGTATTATGAATGTCTGTGTATTTGCTGGAAGTCAGGGAAAAAGTGAAGGAAACACTTTTTCTATCATACATTCTTTTAAAAAACTCCAATTAACGAGACAAATACTTTCACTATGAAATGATACTGTTATAAAAAATTTAAGTGAACGCAATTGTAAATTCCTATTACAGTCGTATAATGTCTCATCTGTAAAATTTACTGATTCATTTCCCGTCCACACGAATTCCAATACAACAAAATAGAAAAGCAATTAATGAAAAATCCAAATATCCAAACACATTTTTTTGAAAAAAAGCTGGTTGTACCACAGATTCACTAACCATTCAGGTAATATATGTCATTTTTTCCAGAAAATAATTAATTTTTTCACCTCCATTTATAACATACAATTCACAAGAGCGCTCAGTGATAAGGCATTTGCCTGTAGATCGAAAGGTTCCCTGTTTGAAATCCTGTTCAGCGGGGATTTTCATAAGCTCTTAACTAGACCTTCACCACTGGCACAGCTTACCGAACGCTAAAACGCACCTGTGGTTCGGATACCACGTTAAACTGTAGGTTCTCTCTAGGGCTAACAAGCCTAGTTGTGGCACTGATGTGTGCACATCTACAGCAAAATGCAAGCTGAACAAAGGCTTAACGTGGTCCTAGTTGGCTCAAACCAAACATACATACATACAATTCAGAAAAATGATGAAGGTGGTTGGTACTTTGTATCAGAAATCAGAAATGTTGTTAATTCCAGTCCATGACGGTACGAGGCAAGAATGAATATATATATGAATCATTGCGGCACCTTATTTTCTGATTTTTTTGCTTCTGTCATTGCTACGCAGATATATTGGTAGGGGAAGAATTTGTCCGCAGTCATAAATGAAAGTGAGATTTTACATGTTTTGTAATAAATTCGTTAAAAATTTGCGTCATAGCGGAGTCAGACAATACCGCCACAACCTTAGCACCTAGCTGGTGACACTTCTGTAGGAGCCATGACCAAAGATCATAAACTAAACGGCTCTTCCCTGTTCTTTGTTGATATTCGTAATTAATCATTTCCGATGAGGATCCAACAAAATACAACAGTACTCAAGATGAGGGTCGACGAGAATTTTATACGCCTTCTCCTTTGTGTATCCATTAGTTTTAAATTTCGGCCAGTGAATTCGCTTTACCTTAAATCAAACTTGTGCCCTGGTCCCATTTAATATAGCTTTGTACTGTTAAGTCCGGATACTTGAGGGACTCAACTTGAACAAAGGTTGTATAACCAACATATTATTCATTCACTTTCTTGTTTTTATTTATTTTCATTAACTTGCACTTTAAGCAATTTTGTTTAACTTGATTCTTACTACACCTGGCCAAAATAAAAACCTGATCGTGCTGAATTTCTATGCAAGGCAAACAATTTCAAACTACTGCTAACTTTGCTCCAGTATAGTTTATAAAAATTAAAAAATACGTGGTCTTATTGTACTTCTTGTGGTACGTATAGTGTAACTTCTAGATTACTAAACGCTTCGAGATACTTTGACCGTCCAGTTACGAGATCGTGTATTCATCCTCGAACCTGTTGCGACATATTGTCAAATTATTTTTCTTTAAGAGGAAGCTGTATGATTCATAGTTGAAAGCTTTATAGAAATCCAGAATTAAAATTGTATCTATATTTGATCCTGAATCAACGTCGTGAGAAAAAAATGTCGAGCTGCGTTTCAATTAAATCGATTCTGTTAGTTTCTGTAATTAATTGTATTCGTCTAAGAATTTCATAACGTTAGAGCATATGTCCTTTCGTGAAAACTGGATTTGCCAGAGTAATTTTTCCGGTGGATGGGAATCTGTATACGATCTGTATCTGATTTACGGAAGATATCAGAAAGGTTGGGTACGATTTCAGTCGCTACTCAAAAAACGTTCCACTCCGTGCCTTCTACCACATCAGAAGATAGAGTTGTTTACAATACATGCACAGTTTATTTATATCTAATCTCTCTCCGACTCAGCATAACTTTTTTAAAAAAGGGCTGTAACATCTGCATTTATGTTAGTGAAAGAGTTTTAAAATTCGGTGTTAAAAACATCAGCGATCGCGCGACTTCCATTAATGAATTACTGCTGTTCCATTTTATGTTCTAGGTTGTATCAGGTGACCATTTGATCCGTTTCTTATGCTCGGCCACCAAAACACAGGTAAAAATCTGATGGCGTCCGTATGTGTGCTTGCACTAAAGCCACTTGTGCGCCAACAATGTTTACAATCCTCCGAACTGATCGTCGCAGGTTGTTTATTGATGATAATTGATCGCCAGATATACTTCCTATTTCGTCTCCAATGTTAATAGAGTTAGCTTCACATTTTTAGTCCATTAATATTTTCAAGAATGCATTACATCTTGATATAAGATTAATTATAGGATTATTTAAAAGGAAGGTATTGTGTGTTGGTCCTGGAAGGAGACAGTTGCTCACATTATTTAAACATCAATGGATACGATATGACTCTGATTGTGCAGTTAGTAGATCTTCATTGTATGTCTATGACGGATCACCATTGGCACCCTTCTTCCAAAAGAAAAATGACTTTTTCGTGATGTATAAAGCCGTTGTAGTTTATTTCATGCCAAGTTAAAGAATAGTCTATAATACCGTTAATGCATCAACATATTTGTGACAAAGTAGTTCGTGTTTCAGTATTGTACTCAATACATATCAAAGTGCTGCATTGTTTCGCGACACCATTAGTACATTAACCTAAATGGCGGAACATAACAATAATGCTAAAACTATATTACGTAATTTATAATTCATATCTTTTTACGGAAAACTGTCCCCAGTGAATATTCCACAATGGATACGGAGATTTCGTTTTAAAGGTAGGTATTAACGTACTGGCACCACCACTGAATATTATATTTTTACAGCAACATTAATTTTTAAGGGCGGTCGGTAGTACGGTCGCTCGTTACGTGGAGCGCAAAATTGGCCCGCATTAGCCGACATAATGAGGTCTTGCGCTGGTAGTGCCCGCAGATAAAACATTAAATCTCACCTAGGCGGGCGTTAAATCACTCCGTGATGTATACGGCAAATAGGGGTGTGGAATTTGCAATGATATTACCAATGGTAATCAGGTGGCGCGGCGGCACGGTCAGCTGGCCGTTGTAATCAGCAGTCCAGAGACCGTAGCTACCTGCTGTGCGGGCATGCGTGCTCGCGGGTAACACACGCTCGTCTGCGCGGAACAGACACGCCACGCTATACGTAACAACAGTGTTCATATTTACATTTTTTCAAATTAAATTTCAGTATTTTGGAAAGTGGATACAATAAAATGGATTGGATAATACAGCCAGGAAAGAAAGATTGTTGTTGTTATTTATTTTAAAACGTCCATCAATACATTCCTATCAAAAAGGTTTTGTTCTTTTTTAAAACTATAAGACTATTTACATCGCCTGACCTGACGGCAGCCCACCTGTATTCCCCTGTATCTGTGTAAAGATTGAATTTTCCTATGAACTGGCGGTAAAAAAAACTACATAATTCCGTACAGAATTCAGAAACTAGAGAACGGTAAGTAAGCCAGATGCACAAAACAACATTACAGACGCATTAAGGAAAGCAAGACTAGAAATTTATGATTGTTACACAGAATTTACATCTCTCGAACAATAAAATATTAGAATTAATTTTAAAATAAAAAAAACGCAATGAGATAGCTGGAATAAATAAAAAGGAATTAACAGTTACACAAAATTATTGAAGATGTCGTAAATGACGAGGAAATAATCAGAATTACTTTAGACGTGGCGAAATTTCCGGGATCACAGTCCCAAACACAATCCAAGAATGCGCCCTCCCCGGCTGCATAGGGGATAGCGTGCTAGCTTTCTGTTGAAGGGATCGATGTTTCGAGTACCGCCACGGCCATAGATGGTTTTAATTAAGTGTTGTGTTTATCTTGTGGCCTATTTACAATGCTGTGTCTGGTATATATTGAGAGCAGTGATAAATAGCTGCAAATTACTTAATAACATAGTGTTGGCTGTGTGGTAACATGAAAAAAATAATAATAAAAAAAAAAAACCAAGAGAGTAAGGTCAGATGAACAGAGGCAGATCATCAGAATGTTATGAAGATGTTCTGGGAAGAAAAGAAAAACAGAGCTGTACTTATGTTAAAGTTTCTAAGCGTCCTATTAGTGGTAAAAACATTAATTAAAAACCGCAGTACCAAGCCACTTGTGATAATAATTAAGTACGGAAATTTCTGTAAAAACGACATGACCATATCACGATGAAGATACGTAGTTTAGATTGGTGTTTGAATGTAGACTAAACCGTGAGCACATATCACCGATGCTAAACAACGTCATCAAAAGCATTTTTAAGTTACATTAAAACACTGCAAAAGACATATCCGTTTGATTTATCTGCTTTTACCTGGTATCTTCTTCAGCAGGACCTATGTTTTTTTTCTGGTGACAACCTCAGAATCTCTGAATGCTGTAATTCAGATAAAGTGATATTTCTGCTTTAAGAAGAAGTATGAATTCGTACATGAAATACTTGATTCGAATTCATCTGTGCCAGATGGCTGAATGAAACAGAAGGATAACCGCACTGTTTACATAAATACCATAAGAAGGAATATATATTATTGAATGAAAGAACTGTTGTTTGAAGTTACATCAGGTAGCAAAGATCTTATTGAAGCGTGAATATAGTCGATACCTTCTCTCTTCACTGAGCACGTCTCTCATGATGCAGAATGCTAAACGGAGAGAGCTTTTCCAAGATGGAGACCCAAGGCCGCTTTCAAAATCACCACATTCTATCAGTTGGAAAAAAGCACTATCACATATCAAATGCGACAAGATTTGCTTGGGTTGTGATTGGTCTGTCGGTCTTAAAGGCTATGAAAAAATGGGCTCATTAATGAGCAGATCAATGGTAATGACCAAGGAAATGCCGCGTAATATTCTTGTTCTCATCGTTGAATCACAATGACCTTCAACCCTTGATATGTCCGGTGACGTTCCAATTGAATGTTTCCAAGGGAAAAATTGCAAACTACGCTGCACTACGGTAGATCTGCTTTACTGAGCAACCACAGAGTAACGGTCGGTTACAACAGGAGAAGAACAAGCTAAGGTATCAGTCAAGTTTTAGCACCTCTCAAAGTATTACGTGAAGCACCTAGTTTAGTGTCACCACACCAGAAAGTAGGCAATGTTTGATTTGAGAACTAATAATACTGTTCAAGGAATGAAAGATATCGTCACTAACCTTGTTATAATGTAAATGTATTGTCTGAAGGAATTTATTTATGTGAACTAAACCCCGTCTGTTTAGGTTGCTGTATCTTTCAACTCCAATTACAGACATAAAAATATTACAGTAGTTCTTTTTTTATGGCTTTTCACCTCGTCGACGTCGAGATCATAGCACTTTTAAGGAATCATCGTGACTCAGGGGTTCAGGGTTCATTGAAAATATTTCATAAATCGAAGGTGAGAACAATACTACTATAAACAAATAATAAAGAAACGTTTAACTGTCACCGATAACACTTCATTCAACATTGGTAGTTACGAGTCATAGAAAATAGGTTTGGTGCAAGAAAATTTTTCTACAAATGTTCTGTGATAATAAGTCCATGAATAGTCATTCAGCAGTTTCTATAACTGTAATGAAATGCTAGAGAAAGTTTTGAAAATGTAGGCAATGTGCTTCCCGATAAGTTGTTATGAAGATCATGTGATTGAATAAACTGCTAAGCCAGCAATTTAGGTAATTTTATTTTTCGTTTTTAAGGATAGTTAGCTGGAATCACTTTTTTTTTTTCATAGCGTACTGAACAGACATCGATCTTCAGGTAGTATGTTAAAACTTTGCTTTGAGAACTGCAGTGAAATTGAATAAAGAAACAGTATTTTTTATTGCATGTTACATTTTTTAATTATTTTAAATTTCTGTGCGAAAACCGAATTCCAAAATCTAAAAGCTTTGTTCCAATAGAAGAAACTTTTTATGGCCAAGTAAATGAGAATAAAAATTGCTAATAGTTAGCGACAAAATAACGTCAGAATTTAGATAGTTACATTTGTTTTTGTATAGTGTTTCGTTCTGAAACACCGTTGGTATTAATATTTTTCCAGATGTTTCAGTTTCGATCGTTTGTTACAATATTTGTAAACAATAGTTGTTGTAATAAATCTGGATTCAGAAATTTCAGTTATTTTAAATAAATTAATTAATAGTTTCATTTTTAAGCTAATACTTTCATGTTCCTTATTTTCTATAGTTTCACTTGAACTAATTGGTGCCTGTCGAGGTTATATTTCATTTTCAGTTGTTCTCATAAAGATGTTTTACCTATGTCTGATAACAAGGTAATTAGCTTTTTTTTATCTGTTATTAACAGTTATTACATTGTTCTTCATGTACCGAAAAGTGAGGTATATTGGACAATCTAATATTACGGTTGTGTCCTACTAGGAATGTATTATGTGACTCACAGAGACAAAAAAAACATAATTATGCTTGAAAGAAAAGAGAAGCTTTCTTTTTAACAGCTATCGGATCCCACTAATCATTAGAAATTACTAGATAAAAAAAATCATGCATCCAAAACATTTGAATGGGAACATCTGTTCGTTAGACCAGAGGTAAACAGTCAACTAAGAAAGTGTGAGAAAGACTGTTTCAAACATTCAGTGCAAATTTTAAGCGCGTGAAGGTAAAAAACTACATTTAAGCTTGAATATGGCGAAGGCGCTTTATAAAACAAGGCTACACAGCGTGTGACGAAGTATTTGGCTGGTGCTTGGAGCTGAGGTCATAATACCAGACGGCAGCTCGCTTGATTGTTGGCCTAGGTGTCAGGCCAGGGTTACGCCATTTCTGCCGACCAGGCTACTCCTTAATGAACAAGGCAGAACTTGTTATTTACGACGAGCGTAAAGCGGGACTGTTCCAGTCAAATGAAAATTATGTGTTAAATGATTAGCCCAGCCAGGCAACAGCAGCGCTGCAAATTGTAACATATTTGGCGGCGTAGCACTTTCGGACCAACGCTACAACGCAAAGCTTTTAACGCAGACATAGCAACCATTAATATTTCCCATTGGCAGCCCTGCCAAAGTGCAAGCCACTGCTGTAATTGCTACGTGTTAACATTGTTTTCCCCTCTTGCGAAGTTGTTTTGTCCAGAATGCGATGCCATTTCCTGACATATGAAACCCATAGAGACGAAGCACAACAAATACTCAGCACCCGGAGTGAAGCCAGGACGTTGTATGCAGGTTGCGTTCAAGAACTGTCGTTTAATGTTACTGTGGTTAACAGCTTCCTGAGAATCTCTTCTGTGGAAGTTATACACCTAACAAAATGTAGTGGTATTATAGATTTATTAAATGCTCTGTAAAAGAAAGTGAATGAAATAAATCTGCGCCGAACATTTAATGCTATCTAAAATTTTTGATTTGTAGTGGCACTCTGTAGTCCACAGGCATGTGGTTACTCCTAACAAACAAATTTCTCCTCTCAGCCTTCCAGTAATTAGGGTCATGAAAATAGAATGACCGAGCTTGGTGGGTGAGCGGTAACGCTCTGGCCTCCAATTCGGGAGGACGCCGGTTCGAATCTCCGTAGGAGTATTCAGATTTGGGGTTTCCCTGGTTTCCCCAAATCATTCCAGGCGAATGCCGGGATGCTTCCATTCCTTGTCCCCAGTCCCTCCCCGCATCTAATTATCTCAACGATGAAGAGGCGTAGAGCCAGAAGTAAAATAAAATAAAAAATAAGGATAAATCCGGAATTATATAGCCCTCATTTGTCCCTTCTGTCATTGCAAAAAAAAAAAAAAAAAAAAAAAAAAAAAAAAAAAAAAAAAAAAATTGATGCGTGAATTATTTCTCCGTAGTCTTCAAAGAAGGAGATGGTCGCATGCATGTCTGCCAGATAAGTTGGAAACTGGGTCGTCTGTGTGCCCGAAAATATCAGTCCACCTTTACATGACACTTGCGACACTTTCGTAAGGAATGAGGTAAACAGTCATAAAATGAGTGGCTCCTTTCTTTCTGGGTAGTGTTTATTATTCATTTCCTACACTGATCCCATAAGGCACGGCTTTACTCTATATGAGAACAAGAATGATTCATACGCTATCCCCTTTGTATAAGCATTACAAGTCTTAAAAATTTGACCTTTGAATGTCAATACATAATTGACTTTACCTATCTTCGAACATAAAACTTCGTACCACTTCATGTTGCTTCGTGTTTTCGTGCGCAACTTCTTCAGGGGACCAATGTAGCCAAGGATTGTTCAATTTATTTTCCCCTCATGGAGACGGCATGGTGTTTTATGTTATATGCTTTAGATTGCGCGTTTAAAAATCTGGATAAGTTGTTATTTTGTGGATCATCCTCAAATATCACATTGAATTTTTAAAATGTAATGGAACTCATTTCTTTCCCAAAGATATAAGCGCCACCAGTGAAATATTTTAAGCTACAATTAAAGTTGTCTACAATATTATTAATAAAATTAGGAAAAAGGTGGTTCTACGATAAGACGAAATACTGCAATCGGCTAGTTAAGAAATCGCGACTCTGTTATGATACTTCGTACATTCAAATCTTCGTTAGTACATTAGTAGGAATATCTTCGATCTCTTTAATTGAAAATAGGATTTACCTGCGCGAACGTTATTATTTTCTCTTATAACGATTCTAATTCCAGTCACAAACACTGGAAACTTATAAAGATACAATGTGACGACCATTGTGATAGGACTCAGGTTCGACGTTTTCCGAAATTACTGCAGATGAATGCCGAGACAGTTCCTTTACAAGGCCAGGGCTGAATTTCGATACGTTCCGTGCCCCAAGTCCTTTCCAATCTCTAACAACGCCGACGTCGGCGAAGTGTAAAGCCATAAGAAAAAGCTCTCATTAATAACCCTTCACAACTGAATAACCGAGCGTGGTGGGGTAACGGTTAGCGTTCTGGCTTCACATTCTGGAGGAAGGTGGTTGGAATCCCCGTCCGGGCATCCAAATTTGGGTTTTCCATGGTTTCCCAAATCACTCCAGGCAAATGCCGGGATGCTTCCTTCAAAAGACCATGGCAGAATTCCTTCCCATTCCTTCCCCCCCCCCCCATCCTTTCCAGTCTCTAAAGACCTCGCTGTTAAAGAGACGGTAAGCAGATAAAAAAAACTGAATATTCACTATCTTCATAATACAAGCAGAGTATAATTCTAGCAACTACAACCCAAATTCCATACGAGATGAGAAAAATTCAACTAATGAATTTGTAATTCAAAGTTAGTATTTCATCTTTACCGCGTCCTTCATTAATCTCACCACTGTTGGGAATCATTGTTGTCATATTGTTCGGATTGCACCACCAAAATATCTTACGGTTTTCTGTGAGGTTTTCTGCAGCAGGCGGGGAAAATATCTTAAATTCCTCAAATATTGATTTAATCCGGCAAGATGAGAGCTATGATGCTTACTTGTAATGAGACAGTGATCTTGTTTATTCTGGTTACGTAGTTATTTTATGAAATTAGTAAGAATGATTCCTTTATTGCAATTTATGCTGAGATTGTCTTGTAAAAATATGGAAAAGAATAAGGGGAAAATGAGTGTGATATATTTAGTTAATTTCAGTAATTAGAAATTTTTATTCTGCTAAAAAAAATTAAAAATCTTTCTATAAATGATATTCTTCTTTAAAATTATTTTCTGTTATTTTAGGCAGGAAGATATATAGAAGTATGGTTGTAGGCCATATTCCAAAGTTGCTGATCAACGTATTTTTATAAATAAAATGCCATCTACTAACAACTGTTGTTTTTAATGTTATTTTATTCCCATTTTGCCCTTGTGACCTCGTAAACGTCATTTTAATGATAAAAATCTAGGGAATAAAAATATTCAGAGGTATTCTAAATATATCAGGTGTCTACGCTCGCCTGCAAATATTTTTAAATTCTGGAGCAGCTGGTCGGCTTCTTTGTTGTGTTTGAGTAAGTTCGCCTTAAGAACACTCTGCGAGCACAAAGCAAAGTCCTCGTAATTACGTTTAGAGGAAAATTGCACTGTTGTTACATTTCTAATAGTTTTGTAAATGCCTTTGACAGTTCACAGAGAATTTCTTGTATCATTTCAACGTCTTAAATACATATGAATCATTAGTTATTCGTCGTGGTTCATTATTTATACAAATATCTTGTCATCGAAAAGCTTAGGCAAACCATTAATTAAGTGGTATTGTAAATCTCTTAGCGACCAAATGAAACTGCAACTTCCATGAATGTAAGCAATCGTTGTTTAACGCCTTAAATCGTGAACAGCAAGATACGACACAAAGTCTCAAATTTGGCGGCGTGCCTGTATGTCTCGTCAACAAGGCGAGGCCATTAGCGTCATATTTTTAATAGATATTTTATATATTATGAATGAATATTGAATTTTTCTAATTATAATCTGTTCTTAAATAGTGAATAAATTAGCAAGTGGTCTGATCACTAGCAGTGCAGGTGAAGTCAAAAGAAACAAATTACTGTTTACAGTGGAACAGGGCATCTGGTGTTGGGATATGTAACATTTTCCTAATCTAAGCGTCTTACTTATGCTGTTATTACACATCGTAGCTGCAGAAATTATAGGCACTGGCCAAGGTTTCCGAACTATGGAAGAAGTGGGGATTGTATTTGCGTTTAAAGAGTTCGTAGTAGTATTAAGTACAAGGCAAATGAAGTAGAAATTAAACAGGTGGGAGTTTTCACATATTTGACCCGATAAGGTAGAAAGTGTGTAGGTTCAACGATGACTGCAAATGTTCAAGCAGATAAAGCGTTCATATGCCGAGAAGACGTGACCATACAGACGAAAATGTTTTATGAACCATAGACAAAAGCTCATACAAATTTCAATTTTCTAAATGTGTACAGAACTTAAATTCAACGTTCCTCTAGGTATTTTCAAGTACTGTCTTTTAACTAGCAGATCACATCAGGAAAAGCAGAACGTACAGAACTATCGTGATCTTAAGTACACTTTTATCCTACAGGCCTAACCAATTTCACCTGCTTTCAGGAATAACATATTCTCAACTATGTTAGCCATAAAGTTAGTACTTAAAGCTTAGTATTGTTTTTTTATTCATTTTTTATTTCTGTAATTTTATTCATTACATTCACACTTATGATAGGGAACATACTTCTTTTTACTCGTATTATAAATTCAGCCTTTAATGCAGAGAAAATAAAACTTCTATTCTTACTATTTCAGTAGTCAGACACCTTAATATCATCCAGATACACTCTCGTTATGTCACAGGTTTAGTTTTTATGTCTATGAGTCATAAGAAAGGCTAAACTTTTGAACAAAAATCGTGATAATACAACTTGAAATAAGTAATTTAGACCTGAGTGAGTCGTATCGTGTTGAAAGCAATCCTGTGCCATTTCGACGGGTTTTATAGGTTTCGACAATTAACGCCTGCGCTTCTTGGAGCCGTTAAGAAAGATTTGGTATTGGTGTCAGGGCTGACTCTGCAGAAAGTACCGAAAGTGTATCTCCCTCGTCGCTATCACACTGCCAGTAATAGCCCTCGCTTTAGCGAAGCCTTATCACTCCATATACTTCCTGGGTCTCCCTCAGTCCATGACTTGGCTTAGAACTGGAAGGTCACTTTCAGTGTTGCATGTGTGTGATTCCGAGAAATTGGATCGATACCGTCTCTGGCTGTATCAAGCTATTTCGCTAAGCTTCGTGGAAATATTCTACTTGTTTTTTTTGAAGATACAAGGCATTTAAATTCCCCACAGTCAGATAACTGGTTGAGGTGAAGTATTTAGTGGCTTCCGGGAAATTTTTTAGATGTTAGCATGCTTAGTTGCAATATTTTTCTTTTACCTTATTAGAAGAATGGTGAATGCAAGAACATTTTTCATTCTAATAAAAAAATTATGTAGATGAATGCAGTGAATTATTAGTTGTAGTTTTAAAAGTGTTAATTTTTATATTAAGTACATAACTGTAGTAATTTCAAACAATCATTTCTCGCAGTGGAGTGAGCGGAAAATGTAGATGCTTATCATCTATAGTACAAAGATTTAGCAAACTTTTACATTCAGATCTCCACAACAAATCAACCATCTTACACTTTATGTTATGTTAGGTGACGGTAAGGTACAGGTACCAACCAACTATTGACTGAAAAATTTTATTTGGTGTTCCTAAAAACCAAGCACAACCGGAAATTCATTTCGAAAAAGGCCGACACGCTGAGAACGAATTGAAAAATTAGATGATCTATATTTTCGTATCCAAAGATATTGCAAACTTTTTTTTTTTAAGTCTCCAGTACGCCAGCAATTTATTTCAGCCGGAATTATTTTGCTCATTTTTCATTCACTTATCACTTTGCAGATTGGTTGCAGTTGGCACATGTGGTGAATTTACCGAGGAAGTCCATTTTCTTATTGAGTATTCAGTCATTTAAGGTGCTGAATTTATTGAGAATTAATGAAGAAACTGATCAACCAGCATAATGTAAGGGGCTTCGTTACCTTTCAACATTGAAAAAATGAGGTTTTAACATTTCGTAGTATCATATGAAGCAGAGAGATAACCTACGACAGTGGATCAATCAAATTTTTTCATTACTATGTGACTAAATCCCTGAGACCGTATTTTCTAAAATTCGACTAATTCACCGACTTATCTCATTTTCTTATGCCTGTTGTTTGTATCTGATAGACGACGTTTATTTCTGATAATTGTGGTATAACTGATTTTGTAGAACAATTGCAGTCTATTTGTTACGTAATGCTGAACAACTGATTAGTGATTATTAAGTTACATTGAATATTTCTTGCATAGGGGCGCTAATAAGAGAAACATGCGTTGTAGTTACTTAATTTGAAATATCGTAAACCAGAAAGATTCTCTTAAATAACTAATTGTGGAATAAGGACGAATATGTATATTTTTTTATGTGTGTAAATGCTGCAGTGTTCATAACTGGGGCATTCATAACTGATGAGAAGTTTTGTATATTTTTGCATTTTTATGAAGGAAAGGAGAGGGTGAAACTAGGTGCCAGTATTCAGGGCTACCCACTGTAAAAACACTTGTGGTAGACCGCTGATGGAAGAATCACTATAAACACAATTTGGTGATTACAAACAATGCTGTACCATCTCTCTTAATCTTCTGGCCAAGCCCCAAATGCTGATAATATCTATTACAGCTGGGATCGAACTAAATAACCCCGCTACAGGTGCCAGATACCATTATGGTTCCACGACGAACTGCGACAACACGACAGGAAAAACCTTACATGCCAATAAGCTTTTTCAAAACGTTCGCATTTGCGAAAAAACATAAACATCCCTTCAATACAACGACACAACGTGTGTGTTAATGCGCCTTTGTTAAATATCTTGCAAACATTCTCGAAGTAGAAATCTTGACGAAAACTAAGTAGAAAGAATTTAAATGAATAACAAATTTGATGAATATTCTATAGTATTACTTTAAACAAACATAACGAATACAAGGCCAATAAATTAATATGAAACCTGGACCAAATAATTCAAATGGCAAATAACAGTGACGTTAACGATGGAAAATGATTGAGTAAGAGCGAAACATTCGTTAAGTTGTCAGGAGTTGTAATTCATAGAAACAAAAGCTAATAAAGACAGTGCAAAAAATGACAAGAGCAAAAGTATATTCTTAAATTTATCACATAATTCCGCTAGAAGTATAATGCATTATTTGTGAAGTAGTTTTGTAAAATCGAAACTAGGTTCAAAAACAAAGAAATTATTTACAAATAATTTAATTATTTTTTAATCATATTACCATATTTTAGACATATAAAATTCTTATTAGATAAAAACTCCAAACAAAAATACTACCAACTTACATATTGTGTATTTAGATCACAGTATGTCAACTGGATGCAGCTCTCCTCATCATTGTGTTGGCAGTTTATCTTAAAAACAGTAAATTTTTTGCAAAGTACGTAGCGTTTTAACAATAAATGGCTTGCTCGATTTTATTATTTTTTAAATGTTATAAATAGTGCTATTTTCTTCAAAATGCAAGAAACGTTTTTACCGATGGAAGATAATTTGTATCAAATTGGTTAGAGGGAATGATCAGTGGAAAAAGTCCGTATAAAACTTCTGTTAACAAAAATCTTATGACAATAAAATACAGATTATCCTACACACACCAATATCTGCATCTTATAGGGAAATATCATATGTAATGATTACTGATTATGCTTCATCGTATAAGTTTCTTCACATTATGTGCAGCACATCGGGGATGTTGGATAACTGGTGATGCTCTGGCTCACATTCGAGAGGCTGCGCGTTCCAATTCCCATCCGGCCGTCCAGGTTTGGGTTCGCTGTGGTTTCCCACTTTAGTCGAATGCCGGAATGGTTCCTTGAAAAGACCATGGCTGAATTCCTTCACCGACCCTAGCAGAACTCTAATGACCTTAACGAAGCATAAAGCCATAGTAAAAAAATAAAAAATTATAATGTCAAATTTTATAAACTCATAATGACACCACCAGCTTATATTTACGTAAGACGTAGGTACAAATAACAAGTAAAATTTATCTATCATTCAGGACTTTTCTCAGAAAAGCGAAGGGATATTGCTTAAAAGACAAAATTTTCTCTTCATCAGAATTTAATATAATAACTACTAAACCCGTAAAACTCGAAATGACTCGTAGTAACGGAATACTAAAACTAACTCTCTAATATCATGTTAACGGAAAAACAAATACGGCTTACTTAGGGAGGGATGGGTTCGGCTGTAATCTGAAATCGGAAAAGGTTTGAAGGTTGAACTTGTGTCAACACGAGGTCACTTGAGCTAGAAGATGAAGTTGTTCAGTGAACTGGTGAGGTTTATGAGAATGCCATCCCAATATTCGCCTGGAGTGATTTCTGATTTTTTTTTTAAACCAGCATTTGTGTTGCAGGACCGGAAATCCGGCGATCTACAGAAAGCCTGGCCAGCACGTTACAGCTCAATCACCAGACTCAGTGTGTAACAGAATAAACTAAACGAAGATATATCTTGAGTAATATATGATTCTGGTAGGTCAAAGTGTGGGACGTTTCAGTGCTCCTATATGTAATTACAGCCGTAACGAGCCCGTTGTTGAGACTAGTGCAGCAGCTGTGTTCGGTAGGTAGGCTGCTCCTCCCCCGCCCGTATATTTCGATCCCCCGCCCTCATGAATACCGGAGCGCCTACTTGGACCCTCTGTTTATTTCAGAGGAGCTGCACGGACCCAGCCGTGCATTTGTCGTGAGCCGCTTCACGTGATCGGAATATCTGTAACTCCGACCCGGCCGGCGGCGTCGCCTTAGGCCTTATTTTAATATTATGCAAAACTGCACGTTTATATTCAAGTTAAGCGTGATCGAGCTGGCAGCAAATTGCACGCGTTATTTCGGCTGGACGGTCCGCCGTCAAGCCGCTCGTATTTTCCCCGCGACTGAACGCGGCCACAGGTGAACTGAATTGTGCCGTGCGGGCGTGCGCACCCGTGACTCCGATCACAGCGTTTGAATTTCAGCGGAAAATTCGCCACTGTCACCTGCACGCCGCCGAAAATGTTGCATACGCGTATCCCGAAACTGCGCTCTCTTTTCAGCACAGTCCGTAACACGGTATTTCCGAATTCCGAAGGATTATTACAGTACAATAATTCTATTGTCCTGTATCTGCAAGGAGATCAAACTTAAATCTATCATTGTAGTAAGAGAGAACAAATTTCCTCAACAAGCTTACATCATTACTTAGACTGCAGGTGATATAATATTGTGTAATTTTATTTCAATGTATTAGCAGAAATGTCAGCCTTGACTATAATCAAACAGTCGTTATTCTATGATGGTAGTATTATCGTTTACTACTACCTGTCTACGACAATTTGTGTGTATCTGTTACGAGTGTCAGGAATAACTGTGCCCTTCGTATGAGCTCTATGGCTTTTGTCAACAGTTCACGAGCATACCTGTCGACCATCTGCTACCTTATACATGTGAAAGACGATGCGATACTGAACTGTTGGGGAACAGAAACCTTGACTTTAAATTCCGTTGTTAAATTCTTAGTTTCAAATTTATTCGAAACTCACTATCATAAACCCTTAAATGGTACAGAGAAAGTCTGAATGATTGAGGCATGGAGTATAGATAACTTTTTGTCGTCTCAAATGAATTGACATAATGAGGGTAGTAACTTAGTCGTCCTTCGGAGGCCTGGGAGGTTCTTGCAATGCCAGTAATTCGAATTTATGAGAAGGGGGGAGTTTCTGGGTTTTTTTAAGCCCATCAAAAATGAACTGTTATTATTTCGCCATCGATCACCGATGAATTCGTTTCTGTATAAATAGTGAGTGTCAAAGTTCATCATTCAGAAAGTTGTGATGAGACACAGCCGATGTTGTCAGCAGATAATGATTCGGCACAGTTGAAGAACCAGAGGCCTGAGCGAACCGAGGACCTTAGAAATTGGTTGGTTTCTTCCCTGTTCTTTTGGTATTTGCATAGGACACGATCGGAGGAATATCGATAAATCTAAACTAAAGAAAAATTATCAACAATGTGATTTATCACAGTGATATTAGACATATTTTTCTTATATTGGGTCAATATTTATTCGGAAAAGAGCTCTGATCTATCTACACTCAGATAGGTGCATTTATGCATATTGTAAGATGTCTGGCAAACTAATTAGGAAAGTTTGAAAATATTTCTATCACCAGAAGTATATTTTAATCATTTTAAGATTGAAAACGTTAGACGAAGAAGGAACTGTTTTAAATAAATCCACATACACTTGAACGTTTTAGGGTATGGTTTCTTAAAGTTTTCCACGCACTTATACCTAAAACATGTCTTTTGGTATATAATTCCAATAAAGATATGTCTTAGTTAAAAAAATAGATTTTCATTCCAGCAAGTGTAATTAGTTATGAAAGTGTCACACAATTTTAAATTATATCGCCAGCATTTGATATTTCCTTAAAGATGATACATTAACCCTTACCATATCCTCGAGTTATTTAGGTTTACTGTTAATATTACAGAACTCAATTAAAGAAACATATAGGTACGATGAAGGTATATGGAGACACGAGAGCAACTAGTTTTTTAATCAACGTAATATGGAGGATGCGACTATTCTACGTAAATGCTCAGATGCCAGAACTGGTAAATATGAATGGTTCGACATTATTAAAACACAAGCTATACAGAGTAACCTTTGCTCGAACCCAAAAATCTGAGAAACCACCAAGTCAACTCTAAAATCTAAGAGTTTCAACATTTTAAATAAACTGATAGAATTATTGATGTAAATTGATAGGGGCATGGGTTTGGTGTTATTATCTTCGTTTCATTTCCTTTTTTTCCTGAGGACTTGGAGAGGAATGCAGAGCTAGTACTTCGTTACTCCCCTAATCCTTACGATTATACTACACCTTCCGCAGTTAGACATAAATTCTTGATCTATCACAAGTTTGATACTGCTCGCTTAAATGTAAAGGTATTTACATCACATTTATTTAAGTCTTCTAGACGTGATTTACTTTGTTACTAACTAGTAAGATCCGCATAAAGAATTTTTCACGGACAATTCGTGGCTAGAATACAAGGCTCTTTCTTGGTGTAGTTTTATATTTACTTCTTTGATGCCGTTGTTCTCAGCTAGGGAGTTTCCATGAAACAGACGCACATTCAAAGGTGGCGAAGCGAGGCTTCTAACTGGGTGATGTCGAATGGTCCGAGATGTGCTTACTAATGCAGTTTAATGGCCATTCACATGCACAGCCGCTTTCCTCTGATACCTGTGGGGCACGTCTCCACCGCGCCAATTAAACAATACGAAGCAGGGAATAGCGAAAGCGGTATGGCTGGCGGCAGGTGCTACAACGACTGCCAGGGGAAAACCACCCCCAGCAGCAGAATATCGCCAGCCCTACGACTGGATCCATAACGTGCTTCACCCGGGGCGTTTAACATGCTCCTCTTCACAAGATGTATTTTTCTTACGGTATAATTTCTTTCCGTACTTTAAAAGTATGAAATAAAAATCAATGGCGTGATTAATGGAAAAGTCGGCAAGTAAAATTTACTAGACAACACACAATATTTTCTCCTTTCTTCTATCACGAAGCAAAATAAAAGAAGTTGAAGCCAAAACGATGCAATGGGAGATATAGCCACAAATAGTAACTAATAATATTAATAGAATGTTTTCCCACTTATACTTGGACATTGATGCAATAACATGACTCAGTATTCCTACTAATTTCACAATACTTCATACTTAATTCATTATACTCACGTGAAATGAACAACGATCCACCTGAAAGATTACACCTTCCCTAAATTTCGTCTAAAGTTGAGGCAATTTTGGATAAAAAATAATACAAAGAAAAAGCACTCCTATCGTTTTCTTAGCTCAGCTTGTTTTAGAATCGCTTGCGTTTACGACTCAGGACTACAAGGTTTTCTGGCTTGAAAATACGTGATTATCTTATGTTATTTTGTATTGTGAATGTTAAATTAATTTATAGATTGGCCTAGGAAATATGTATCTATTTTTAAAATCACGCGATTATACAATTTCGTACCAAGCCCATTACTATTGCCATTTACGGTGGAAATTGAGAGTTTTTCGTACTACACACAGTTACGTAAAATTTTCGATAGAATATGAAAGCTCCATGGTAAACGGGTACGGATGCTCTTTAAAATAGGGATTTAAAGTTAAATATCTTGAGGTATTGATGAATTAATTCCATTCTTCAAGCTAACTTCATTAATAAATATTTAACATACAAATCAGCATTAACAATATCTGGAAAAATTTATGTTTGGCTTGCACAGAATGTAGCCGCTGATGAAATGATTGCCTAGCAAACGATAGTACTTATCTGTAATATTCATTGCGTTGATACTAATAGTAAGTACAAAAAAACTATGCATCTCCTTATAACGTCATATAACATAAATATGAAACACCTCTCAAAATATCTACTTTACAATGAAACAAGTATTTCTTAATAAATCAGACTTTAAATGTATTATAGTGTTGTATTTATACAGCAGTGAGCGATCTGGTAGGTCAGTGGTTACGCTGTTCCCCTGGCGACCTGAAAGGTCCCCGGCTCGAATCCCAGTCTGGGCGGAGATTTTATTAAGCCCTTCACCCGACCCTACCTCTGGCACACCTTGCTGTGTTATGTGAAGTACGTCAGAACGCGTCAGTGGTTCGGAAGCTACGGTAATATGTAGGTCTCCTGTACCCGGTAGGACTACAGGGTTATATTAAGGCGGCTATTACAAGAGCAGAACGCGCAGCCAATAGAAAACGTGTCACCAGATCATTATAACCGCATGGAATTGTTATTATTTTTCGGCAGTTTTGTTGCACTGTTGTGCTTTTGTTGTTATAAATATATGAATAGGTTTCCAAAAAAGTTTAACCTTGTTGCAATCCGCGTTGTCCTTTCAATTCAAACGAAACTGTTAATTGACGTCAGCAGTAACATTATAACCACTGGTGTATAACAGGGAACATAAGAAATGTCTTGCGAAGATTAGGAATTAAATCTTATCAAGCCAAACATAAATGCATTTCAACATTCACTGAAATTTTTTATTGTTGTAATAAACCCTACGATTCCTGCCTTCCAGTTTCTTAGGGTGTACAGAATTTTATTATCATATAAATATATTTCTGTGGAAAAACAGAAATACTTTAGAACTTGTCGTCGCTGACAACAAGTATGTAAATGCCTAATTTATTCCAATCTGACAAACCTGAAAACATTAATTTTAAGTTATTTGGAAAGACTTTGATCGGCCACGGATATCGTTCATAGTTTCGACGAGGGTCGTTCTTCCTCACTCTATGCGACCAGTTAATCGTTAGTGACCAATCCCGTCCGCTCGCTTTTGCTCACACCTGTCGGGACCCACGGCCGCCCCGTCCGCCAGCCGATCAAATCCGGTGAGATCATGGCCTACCCCACCCTCCTTACAGGGCTTACGGCTTAACGGCGACGCGCTAATTGTAGAACCCAGTCCGTGGTCCGCAGCGCTATCAGCGGCAAAAACACGGGAATGCCCTCTGGTGATGAGCTTAGCGGGCCAGCCTACACCGCACCGCCAGACTGTGCGCCTGGCAGCGGCTATCGCAGGCGCAGACCGATTACGACTCCTCTCCATGGCACCTGATACGTTGCAGTGAGAAGAGCATCAGTCCTACGGTATTGTGTGTAAAAGATTAAAGCCGCAGAATCGTCACACAATTTTTTTTAAAAAAAAAACTGTACATCCATTCAATGTCTGAGGGATAAAAGAGTGAGCCCGTGATTGATGTAGCTGAGCAGAACATTCCTGTTCAAACCTGTTAACATCAGTAGAGGTAACGGATGGCAATCGTTGAGTTATATAACAACTGGCCTGGTACAAAGTGTATTACAATTTCAGTGGCTTTTTAAATTACGTAATAAAAATATTTCTCCTCAATTTAAAAACTATCGAGTATGGTCTCAACAGTAAACAATTTTACAATCAGCGCAGTGATATTTACAGCGATGGAGTAGAAAATCAGCTTTATTTTCTCTTACAGCTGGTAGATTTAGATTCAGCAATCACCATCCAGTTTATCTAAGTTGACTGGACACTACCAAACCTGGCAATCCCAATGATTCAAGAGTTCACGTTTATGCTTGGCATACACGTGTGGATGTGAGTTAAATCCTTAGCACGTTCATCCAGCTTTAAGTTTATCATAGTTCCCCCAAGTCACACCAGACAAATTCCAAGATGGTTACTATGAAAGACAATTTCCAGACTCTTCCACATTCCTTGCCTTCAGTTCCTTCCTGATTCTACCTATTGCAATTTCACCAATTCGTAAGACCTACAGAAAGAAAAGTGAATTCGATATGTGGAAATACTAAAACGTTTCTTTGTAATGCAGCTCCGCACAAACCTTATCCCAATGTCATTCAGTGTATTTGTATGTGCGTGTGTCAAATATTACGCTGATTTTATTATTGTTAACTATTTTAAATGGTTGTGCATGAAAATTAGTATCATGATACAAGTACGACCTAGCTTCACTGTGGTTTTAATTTTTTATTATTGAAGTATAAATTCACTCATAATTGTTAGAAAACTGATGTTAAAGATGCAACAGTTACTGTTCCTCTCACAATATTCAGTTTTACAAGAAATTTATTTTTGGAAGAATAAATAATCTCATCGTTCCTCCTGACACTATCCTTTGAACATTGAAATACACGCTTGGTTGCTTTCGAAAACATAAGGTTTTCTGAACTCATCATATCTACAGAGAAATACAAAAACTCAAGAAACTAATAGCAAAAGCATTGAAAGTGGGCACAAATATATGGTGATGTTTATTTACTGCAAGGACAATGCAGAGTTAGAATATTATTTTATGTACAAAACACTATCACAAGAACACATATTCAAAATTATTACATCAAAATCCCTCGCGTTATGATTTTATATTTAGGTCAACTATGAGAAATTATTTAGGAAAATAAATAAGACTTTTACCTTAAATCTTACTGACATAAGTCTATTCTGATGCCAACATTATACATTTTCATTACACCAATATTTCATTTAAGATCAGTCAAATTACTGAAGATTGTTTTCATCCTTAGAGCTATCTACCGTGATTCGTGAATTGTTTACTGGAAGTGACCTGCTCCTGTCCAAAGCACTTTAATAGGATCGTAATGGATGTGCATGCGTGTAAAACAGCATTTTAGCACCATCGAAGTTACTTCGGGAACCATTAAACAAACTTTCAGTGATATTACGTTGTTATGATACGGCTATTTGAACAGATTATTTCAATAAGGAAAGTGGTTACTCATGAAACGGAATTACTACGTTCACGTTGAGAGATCCGGTTGTATCAACGCCATGACCATAATTTGTGCTTTGATTAATACATTAATTGTGATGTTAAACGGAATTTGATTGCAATTATGCTTATATTTACAGTTAAGATACTTTAACAAATCTAATTAATTTCAAAATTATGTTTTTTAAATCGGTTACGTAACTATATTTCGTAATGAAATATGGAAGAAATATTTTTTTTATTTTGTATAAAATAATAGTTTGGTATTTCGTTCGAAATTGGTCTTGGATTTCTGAAGAAACCACCAATCTTTTGCCTGGAGTAATTTTGGGAATTAATGGAAAAAACAAATATCTTGATGGTCGCTGCGGGGTTCAAATCCTGATAACGCACAGCAATCAGACTAGCTTTTAGCTACAAAGTATAGTATCAGTGTAGGCCGACGAAATTCGAATCGTATTTAAGAGGGGATCATTGAAATAATATATTTGGTACTTGAAGAACCATACTTATGAAAATGCTTTCGTTCAGTTGACGCATTTTTTTTGTGGTTATAGTTCAGAATGTCGGATTATTTCTATAATGTAACATTCTTATAATATATTGCCAAAATTCATGTTCTTCAGTAGCTGCCCCACACAAATTTCTTGAGTTATGTCAGCTCTCTCTGGATTGCAGGCTCCAGTCCGGTTCAATATTTGTGTGTTGTCTATATTATGCAGCACGATAAAATTAAATGGTCCGCAACATGTTCACCACGGCACACCTGCTTGCAACCACAAGATTAAAGGCGTACCATGAAATTTTGCCTGTTTTAAAGAATTTGTGTCAAGATTTTTTTTTATTATTTATTTTATTCCAATTTCTGTGTTTCACGTGCTACGAATTGTTCCATATTGTGTTCTGTTAAATTAAATATTAATTATATATTCAGTGTTCTTAGTTAATTTTAGTTGATTTTACATTAATGTGGATAATTTACTGTGTGCCACGAGTAGAAACATCTGTGCTGCTAGTAGAAAAACGTCGCGGACCACAGATAAAATTCATGGTAAAAAAACACAAGTGCAGGCTGAAATAAAGGCACAATTTCTGCTAGGTTTATTGCTTATATGGATGAGTGCAGGTTTAAAAATAGAAGTTTAAGATCATAGTTCACAAAGAGGAAAGAAACTTGTTTTTACATCGTGATACGGGACTGGAGCATCTGGTTGCTTGTTCTGATTCGAGAAATTGTGAATAAAAAATGCCACAGGATTCTAATTATTTACTACAAAACTGAGTATTGAGTGATAGCATCCGTGAAAAGTAGTTTTTTTCTTTTTTAATTGTAAAATACATTTAGTGCTGGTTTTTCTTCAGACTATCTTAAAATTATTCCTTCTATAATTAATTTTTGTTTTATATAATTATGTATAATTATAAATATTCAAAATTAAATGGTGATAATAGCCATCCTGTAAATGATCAATTACTTGGAAATCTTATTTTCGGGTACAGTTGGGGTGCCTTTTCTTCTTTGAGGTCATTGCTTGAAAATTAATAAAATACTACAAAATATACCTGGCTTAGATCATTGACGCCGTTTTAGAGAGTGAAAACTAGCTGGAAAAACTATTCTCATTAGCGAGCGATCCTAATTAAAGCAGCTTTTTTCAGAATATGAAAATAATACGACCTTTTGCTGGCGTGTAAAATCTCGTGTGACAATTATAAGCGAATTTGAATCTAGGTACAAGTACTTCGTGCCTAGTGTTTTCTCGCTCGTAATACGCTGTCTGCTACCACGAGGGACTTGAACACTCTCACTTCAAGTACACTATTTTAAGTGCGACAAATAATATAATTGGAAAGCTACGTAGCTTGGCAGGAAACCCCCTTTCCCACACGTAACCCACAGTAATTCTCTACCCAACCCCTCCTCCCCCTTCACCTTTATGGACGCTCCCTTACTGCAACTCACCATTTATTAAATTTGTTTATTATCAAAGAGTTCAATATTTCTACAGTAGATTTTACTCTCTAAGTAGTAGCGGTGTAGATTGAATCATAATTTGTCGAGAAGCAGTTAATGATAGAGCGAATCAAAGTGAGCGGCCGGACTGAGGACAGCGGAGCGAGGAGAGAGCGTCCTCTCATTAGACTCCCGCGTGTCTCCTTTCAGCTGAGGGGCCGCAGCCATTCTGTCCTCCTAATTATACCCTTTTAGTAGCTGCAGCGGTGGAGGCGGCGTAGTCACCACCTGGTGCGAAATTAGAAGTTATGGCCGGGTCGCAAATCGTGGCTCCCTGGGATTCGTAATTGTGGAGTGCGGAGTTACGCCCTCCGTGCTCTGGGCTCGTCTCTGTAGTCACCTTACACACATGTGCACTCACCTGTGACTCACGTGTTCCCATTTTCAATCTTTCATCACGGAACAAGATACGCAGCCCGTCTTACCTAATTCGATTGCTCTCATATACGTTTCCTCTTATCTATAACCGAAAAAACTACCTTGATGTGTGCTTATGAGCCAAAATAAATATGATAACGAACAGCGAATGCTAACTCAAAAATAAAAGATTATTCTCTGGAATATGGAAGTATTAGCGCAAGGTGACTGGGGTTATTTGAGTGAAAGATACAAGCGGCTGTCTTATGAATTCTACATGGACTAAGCTTTGTGGTTAATCATGGAGATGTAAACAGAAATGTACGTTAATTTAACTAAATTGATCAGTAGCACGTATTTTCTTATAAAAAAATGAATATAAAATAACAACACTAACAATTCTTGAGATATATGAGGACTTAAAAAATAATTACAAACCCAATAAATACTATAATAAATTCCGTGTCGATAAATATCAAATTCAAGCAACGCTGCCATTGTTTCTTTCTCTAAGCATGGCTGATATAATGGAGGTTAAATTGTATGCTTTGTACGTAAGTGTGTCTATTTGACCACCAAATTAATACTTTCACCACGCAAGATCTCATATTATTACATCTGGAAACGTTGAGAATTTTGAATATGACGTAAATTATAAATGCGTGCGTTTCAGAGTTAATTTTATACTTCAGCAAGAAAAGCAGAGATTTATATTATAATATCAACACATTTTTAAAGCAGTACGTTTGATCAAACAACAAAAACGATCTCTTACTTTAATGACAGTTTTTCTTTAACAAATTTCACAGGATCCCTTAAAAGTAAAGATAAATCCTTTTTCGTCGAGGCTATGTTTAAATCAAGTTTGTATTAAATCAGATCCGACAACAATTATAAGTTACTAGCTCGTACCCGCGACTTCGTACGCGTGGATAAGGAATTTTTTTGCCAGAATTGAATATAGAAAGTTGTTGGTAACTAAGGAATGGTTCCAAACAACACCGAGTCGGCATAATATGACAGGAAAGCTATCACTGTATCATTCTACCGTCGACCATGTCTCTTGAAGAGAATCAATTTCCAACATATTTCTGTCACCATTCGATAAGGTCTCAAAATTTCGTGACTACAACTGTTAATCACACTGTAAAAAATGTCCTGTGCCCTTCATACAGATTTTCTTGTCAAATTCCAATAAGTATCGATATAGCCATTTAGTCGTCAAAACGCAACAAAAAGACAGAGACTTACTTCCGTATTTATAGTATTATTACTGCGGTTCACACACACACACACACACACACACACACACACACACACACACACACACACACACACACACACACACACACACACACACACACACACACACTGACTGCGAACAACGCCTGAGGGATCATTATAACGTAAATAAGTGTACACCTAAAGCATTGCAAGACTACCTATGATTTGCCTCGCATTGCACCCCTAACTTTGTAATATCTACAGTTTAACATTCAATCCGAATAACCTACGGCCCAGGGGTGACTCTTACGATCAAAAATAATTTTTAAAAATCTTAGTCTTCACGGAGATTTGAACCGGAGACCACGACATTTATAAGCAAGCGCTTTAACCACTCAGCTGCCTGAACGATACAAGGAAAAACAGTACAGAGACGTCCATATTCAACGCGTCTGTCCATCGCTACCCAGTAGTATTTCGAAATTATGAGACAACGTGTGTTATTTATACCGATAATTTTTCAACCAAATGTAGACAGTATTTTTCTCCTTGTTTTTAAAGGATAAGTGTGCAAAGTTTCATCAAGATCGGATGAAAACTGTGGATTTGTATGAAGAACAAACAAACAAACAAACATACATATATTCATCTTTATATATATAGATTTAATACGCCATATTTTGCTGTGGAAGTAAAAAAATAATAAACGTTAATGAATATACTGTGTGTAACTATGTTTATTGATTCATTTCATGAAGTCTGACTTGAATTACAGTTGGCGTAAGTGTGACAAAAATACTGCTGAGTGAAATATGAATCCTTATCTTTATCACGCTGAAGAGAAAAATCGTACAGTGCTTTCTAGTCCACATTTAGTAACGTTTGGAACAAAGTTAAAAATCTTCATCAGCTGGTGTAAGATGTGGGGCAATATGAACTTAAACGTAGACCGGTGTGTTGCTAATTATTTTTGTAACTGAAGAAAATATTTATCAATACTATTACTCCTTAGTAGTGTTAACTTAAAATAGTTTCATTCAGAAAATGAAAAATTAACAAATTCTGAAGAAACTTGGATGTGAATAATACTACTCTTGCTGAATGCTGCTTGTAACAAGTCTCCAAATTGTACCTTGCAGTATTTTTAAGACCCATAATTTGAGTTTCAGGGTGGACGGGAGTAGTCTAAATTTATTGTCTTCTCTTGCTCAAACTGCAGCTGTCCTTACTTAACTGGGGATGTTGCCTTGTGTTTGGGCGTGCTAATACGCTTATGGATACAATGTGAATTAGAAACAAGTGCAGTTTGAGGCCCCAAGAAATTATCCAGCATTTTGATGCCATCAAGATGGCAGTCTTGCTATCTGTTGAGGTCCTTTGTGGAATATAATTTGTTGTATCCTTAATCTTCGATAAAATACTGTAACTGTTCATCTACCTCTGTATTAGGCATTTTTGATTTTGTGGCACTTGCCATATAATCATTTACGTAAAATTGGTCACTACTGTAATAGAATAACATCCTGGTTTACAGAACTCCTTAGACGCGTACTATCTTCAAGAAGCAGGATGAGGATGATTTTCAAAGATATCAGTCTCAACCATAAATTATTTTAACTTGTAATTAAAATATATAGAATGCGGGTAGATGCCGATTTCAGATCAACACAGAATTAGGGTAATATTTAATTTTTCTTAATTAGTCCCTAATGTTCCACGCCTAAATTTTTTCAACCACACCCGTTGATCACGCTCTCTCAATATTTCCTGCAGAAAAGCACAGAATTTTAGCACTGATAAACAATTCCTGTTATTATGTAAATGAATCCAATAAATGGGTAGTACATAAATTATTTTATGAATATTCGGTATTTCCGCTTGACCAGTGACATATATTCAAGGTACATCAAGTTGTGTATTAACATCGAATAACAACGTTTGTGGCGGTGGGGAACGGTTAACAGCCTTAAACTCTGGTTACTACGTTCGAATGCGTAATCGAGGTCATGTTGCCGATGTGCTATCGCGGCAATACATCAGTGTGCGTGAGGCTTGTGCTTTTACTGACGGCGACACAGCATGCGAACACAGCTGATAGTCATACCGTCTGATGGATGTGAGCAGGAACCACAAATGCCCGATACCGGTTAACACCACCGTAGTCATTATGGGGGCCAAATAAATAATATAAATAAAGAGGCTGTATTTCCCAGTTGCATTTGCAAAATGGAAAAACATGTGTTTTACTTGCTACCTTTCTTTGCGTTCTTTAGAATTACCATTTCTTCGGGTTGTTCCAGATCAGTTGGAACCAAACTTCATCGTACGGACAAACCATATGTCTTCACACTTCACTTTAATGCTACACCCTGTGCTACAAATCCAATAAAATGAATATTTGCACTAATATCAAGTCACAAGAATATGTTTTATGACAAAAGTACAAAACGATATCAAACTGTGTATGAATGGTGTCAAGTAATAAAAAGAAATGGATTATAACATCTTGTAAACGAGTGTTGTGTTTGCGGATAGCGCGACATAGAAGTTTGTTATCTTTATTTATTTTTTTATCCCATTTTTTACAATGTATCTGTTAGTGACATTATTAACAACAAACAACATTGCTGACTGCAAACGTTTCGGCCCTTCCATCAAAGTAACAACCAAAGAAGACGTTGTCGAACGAAAAGCGGCAGGCAATCAGAAAACCCATGAGGATGTTCTAATAACGAAAAAAAGGATTGTACCGTAGTCTTAGATTTCAAGAAGTATAATTATTCAAGCAGTTTCTTGTCATATTTGCGTTTCTCTGGCTTTGATTCTGTTGTATCCCTGATTTCTTAGAACTGATTCCACTCAATTTCTTTCTTGTGTGGAAACGAGGTCGTCCAAATTGTAAGTCGTCGTTCTACCTTTCCGTAACAAGTTCCACTACATTAGTTTTCTGTTCTTTTTGATGTCTCCTCCATTGATCTTCTTATAACATCGTAATCTCTCATATTTCTTTTGTAAAGAATGGGTTGAAATTTTTTTTAGTCTCCTATAAAAATGAAATTAGTCTATGCCTATTCCTTTTTTGATTCTTACCTTCCTAATTTATTTTAGCTTAGATCAAGGGCAATTATCTGGAAATAATATGATAATGAATTTAGGCCGAACAGCCTACAACAAAACGTGAACCATTCGTCGCTTTTTTTGAAGCGTTTTGTGCTTGAAATATTCGTAACATTTGTTTATATTTCTTTTATTTTCCGACCTGTGTATTTCAGCGCTTACGCACAGCTCAATGATTTTATAGTGACTTAAATGCCTAATCGAATGATCCCCAAAATTCAACAATTTCTTATAAATGTTAACAGTCGTCGTTATTTTTTTTATTTTATTTTTTTGTAACTGCTTTACGTCTCTTTTTAACATCGAGGTCTTTAGAGACGGGAAAGGATGGGGGGCAAGGATGGGGGATAAGGATGGGGGCAAGGAATGGGAAGGAATTCGGCCATGGCGTTTTGAAGGAATCATCCCGGCATTTGCCTGGAGTGATTTGGGGAAACCATGGAAAACCCAAATCTGGATGCCCGGACGGGGATTCGAACCGCCGTCCTCCCGAATGCGAGGCGAGAACGCTAACCGTCGTCGTTATTGATGGTTTATGTGTTATAATGATAGAGTAAACTTTGTTTCCTGTTCTAAATGAGACACCAAGCGGTAAGCCATGAAGGACTTCAAGAGGATGCGGGTTCTTTCATTTCATTTTAATTCCTTCCCCACCATCCTTTTCCTGCTCTGACCTAAAAAAAAAACCATGAAGACCAAAGAAAAAAGTAATGAAAACAGAAAGAGTCTTCTGCGAAAAGAGAAATCTTTTGTTTCGGAGTTTAAATAGGAATTCAAATAGCACTTGATAAGACTATAGATTGGAGTACAGCATTTATTTTTCTTAGGGCTTTACGCCTTATTTACTTCGATAACGCTAGAGGCTTAAGAGGACTGACAAGGAATTTGGCTGCTTAACCTTGAAGGAACAATTCCGATATTCGCCTAGGGCGATTTCGGTAAACAATGGAAAACCGAAATTTTGAAGGCTGAACGAGGTTACGAACCCAAATCCTCCAAAATGTCAGACCCAAATTTAACCACTAACCCATCAGGTTTAACCTCCATAAATATTTGAAAGAAGAAAAACTGAAACCTTTTAAATGTGTTGGAATACAGAAAATTAACTGAACTGTTAAAGCATAAAATGAGTATGTTTTATCAGCGAGGGGAGAGGGCAGACGATTTAGGAAGAGGCTTTGAGAAATAAGAGACAAGATGGTCGGTCACTTTTTAAAACAAGATAGATTAGTTTATTTGTTGGTGGAAAGCAAAATAGTAACAATAAATAATTTAACTGAGGACGAAGGCTGCAATATAACAAATTTTCATGATAAAGAACTATTCATATATTTAGCAACTATGGATGCACAATTTTTTTTTGCCGAAATTTACTACCGTATAGGAGACGTCTGTTCAAATTGACAAGATCTTATGACAGTGATGAAACAGACTGATTTACTAAATGTTTTTATACATACGTTCGGCATCTTTATTATCAAGTAAATGATTTTTTGGTGCGAATAGTAAATGCAGCGTCTTGATACTAAGCGATGCTACCTGCGTATCTGCGCTCCGCCATAGTATTCACATGAGATATTTTGGCACATTTTTGTGTAGCTAGGTGAAATGAGTATCTGTGGTAACTTAATACTATGCAAGAAGGTGCCACTAAGACAGAGTTTGTAAGTTGAGACTTAAGTGCTTGCATAATTTACTGTTGTGTCATGTAATATTTTCTTGGTATTAATTGAAACTTGGGACATTAACTCTCTTCAACGAAGTTGCAGTAAGCGGCTTAAAGTTCCTTACATGGCTTCCGGGTAGCTCCAACCACCACGAATTATATATTCTAAATAAATTATGTTCAATCCAAAACTTTCATCGAACTAACACACCACTTTCTTTATGTCACGAGTAAAGCATTGTCTGATTACAATGAAGCACCCAATCGAAATTAATTTGCTTTTGACGTTTCGATCTTTTGCGAAATGATTAGATATAATGCATCATTATGCACTTAACAAATAATCTCTGACTATCTACATGGGGCCATGAGGAAATACTATCCTGTAGTCAATCTGCGAGAAGCCAGTATCTGTTATATATTTTCCATCGTTAGAACGTAATAAACTTTGACATAATTTAGTCATCAGTAGAGTGATCGAAGAGAAGTTAATAATTCCGTATAGACCACAAGCCGAGTTAACATAATACTGTAGTTTCGGCCAGTTGCTTGCCAATTTATTTACAGTTAAAAAAGTAAATTAGCTAGGTGCTCTGGTATCAACTCTGTATGAGACAGTATCTCTGAATATGATACCATATTGCGGTGGAAACGGAAAAGAAAGAATACAATTAAGACATAAGACATCGCAACTTCCGCAATTGACAATAAGAAAACAAAATATTTGAAATAACCTGAAATAAAATTCTCTGTATTTTGGAGCACTTAAACAGCGCAGTAAAATGTATGAATTCGTTAAAATAAAAGACATGGACCCTTATTAATTTATGGGCACATTAAAAATTGTTGAATTTACGTCGTATATGCGTCAAATTTTTCTTTTAAATTAACCAAAAACTCTCCAATTCGTTTTAATTTATTTAATTAGATGATGTATTACAGAAGTAACAATCTCTAATAGTCAGTTTGTGATTCAATCATAATGCATATAAGTTCGCTTCGAATGATATTTTTTATTGAAATATTATTACCACATAGTTCACAGGCTACTCTGCCATCTGCTTGGATAAACAATATTTAGAGATCCTGTGTAATATAATAACATTATTTTCGGTTTCTGCAAATTAATGAGGGTAATCAGATGCTTTGTGAGTATCATTACCATTGTATAATTGCTATGCTGAAATTGTGAATTTGTAACTGACCGAAATCACTATACTAGGATATGTTTTCAACGAAAAGTAGTTTTTTCAATTTAAATCGACTTCTTCTATTTAACTGTGTATATCATTCGATGTCTTCTCAGTTAGGAGAAATAAGTCTATTTACTTGAGTGAGCCAAGTCTGGTGGATAAGTCATTAACATTCTGGCCTGGTGCCATGAACGATTCCAATTCAATCTCAGGCCAGACCAAATAGATTGAAGTATTCAATGATTTTTCGGAATCACTCATATAAACGCCATGGCCCAATAACCACCTGATCCTTGTCCCAAATATTCCCTCGGAAGTCCTTACTTCAAAAATGTAAACTAAATTTCTTTCTCTTTATGGGCATGTATTGGTCATTTCACGTAGGTAAACAGTAAAACGAACGGTGTAATGGTTCAGTGGTTAAGGCGCCTAACTGGAAATAAATTGGTCCCCGTTTCGAATCTCTGTCTAGGTGGGGATTTTCAGAAGCTGTTAACCCTACCTTCACCACGAACACAGCTTGACTTGTGATGTGAATTACTTCAGCACGCTTCCGTAGGTCTCCTTTACTCTGTAGTTACTGGTTTAAGTCAGCCACGATAGAGGCGTATGTGCGGCAAATAAACTCTTTGTCAATCGAAGGCCGAACCATTTTGGGATATCGCTGCCAGTAATGCAATACGTATTATATTATAACAAAGAAATTGTGTATGAAATTCAAGTTTCTTTTTAGCACACATTTTACACAGTCTATTATCTGGAAACTAAAATAGTCCTGAATTACTTTTACTTCTGATACTTCAACATATATTTCACAAGGAATAATTTAATTTTTGCTGTGTTAGCTTTGGCAATATCTGTACAGTCTTTGCTTGCTGCCATGATACATACCATTATTTAGCTGTTTTTTAAACTTGTCGCATTTCACTACAGTCCCTTGTTATCTATTGATTGGTTACAGTTTTCTAATTTTATAGTGTTTGTAGGGTCCTGTCAACTATATAACTGGAATTTTAATTATTTTACCACATCACTTTACACTTCAACTATCACTGCTACTATTACTAAACTACAAGTATTTGATATTATTACTCTACCATCTAATCCACATTTTCCAGTATTGGTATCGGAGCATTAATGCGAATTCCATTTCCTAATTCTATAGTGTTTGCAGTTTCCTGTCCATTTTATAGTTGGAATTTTTATTATTTCACCACATCACTTTACACTTCAACTACAACTAATTTAAGGTATGTCAATTGCTACCACAGCTCCACGCAAATGATTGCCGTTCACTGACTGTAATGTAGGAATCAGGATCAAGTGAACTGAATAACGAGCGTGGTCGGAGCCGGTCAGCGATGCCGCGTGCTTTGCATTCGTCTCTGCGCTCCCGTGAGCTAACGTTCACACTCTATTGGTATTCATCCTGTGGAGATTCCATTGTGTGGCCTTTGTGCCACTGTGGTGACCTGCAGCCGCAGACGCTTGCCTAATCCGCAGGTGACGGGCGTCTGGCCTTTCCTCTGAGGCGCCAACCGGCGTCAGTTTAGTGGAAGCTGACAGCGTCGAGGCGTCCCAAAGGCGACGGCCCACTTTGCTCCTCGCTGGACCAGCTCACTAGACCATTGCCAGTGACTCAATGAAGCGACCGATGTAGCGCTAGGCATTGTGGTTTATTGGTTTATTTGGGAAACAGCAAACTCAGTTCTCATAACTATCTACGTCAGTTTTAATTTATTCAAGCCATTTACTGTACGAATGTAAATTTTAAGCAGATAAATTTTATTACAACAAATATACTTTATTTTATAGCCCACCACCAATCGGTATTTGCGAGGAATATTTAAAAAAATATTTAAAATAATTTCTGTGGACATATATTTCGGGGTATTCCGTAAGTTTTTTGCACTTTTTATGGTAAAAATAATTGAAAAAATACACTGAAGAGCCAAAGAAACTGGTACACCTGGCTAATATCGTTTAGGGCCCACGCGAGCACGCAGAAGTGCTGCATCACGACGTGGTATGGACTCGTCTTATGTCTAAAGTGGTGCTGGAGGAAAGAGACGTGTAGGGTGTCGCATTATTCCGCTGGAATTGCCCAATTCTTTCGGTATGCACAATGGACATGAATGGATACAGGTGATCAGCCAGGATGCGTACGTATGCATGCCTATATCAATTTCTTTGGCTCTTCAGTGTATTAAGAAACGATAAATTCTGAAAAATTAATTGCTTAAACACTGATGAATTTTTTTTCTTCACATTACTTCTTGATTGGGAATATCTGTTTCTTTCCAATTGGTTTTCGTCGAAAATAACAGCATTCATCACATTTACTCGTATTTTATAGTTTTTTTGTTAGAAATTACCAATTTTTTCTAAGATCAGATTTACGAAAGAGGAAGAAATATTATATGTATTTTAATGATATGAGAGTAAAATACATTCCTTTGATTCCTATTACAGGTGGTTAGGAGTAAGGTTTAAAGAATATTATGCACTGGACAGAATAACGTTGTAGGACTGAATTTTTAGCTAAACGTAAAAACAAAACTCACTTCAAAATTTATACCAACAATGGACCCTGAATAGAATCTTTGTAAAAGAATTAATATGAGTATCTTGCAGGCTACTGAAGAAAATGTTTGCATATGTTAATCAAGGAAATATTTTGAATTGCCATTGTGAAAAATTTCTTTCAAAAAAATTACTAAGTACATCAATTCAGAGATTGACTTACTATTACATCCGAATTTTTTAAGATCTGTTTGAGGAGGACATTAATTCATTCAGATGGATCTTGAACATTAAGAACATATGGTAGTATTTAGAAATGAGTGAAACTTAACGCTGTAGAAAAATGCTTTAGGTAATAAGTTTCTCCACTGGTTTGATGCATACTCCATCTCTTCCTGTCCAAAGCTAATTTCCATATCTCAAAATACCTATGTGTTTCAACCTCCTAAATTATCTGCTCCATATACACAAATCACTGATTTTCTTTACAGTTCTACAACTGTTCCCTCTACTACAAAATTAATTAATCACGCGTGACTTGATCTGTAACTCAGTTTTCATTAATTTTTTTTTTTTTTTTAAGCGTTTTAAAATGATGGTTGGAGAAAGGGTTTCGCTAGATAATCTGGCAACAAGAAGAGACGGTGAGGTGAATTACATATTGAGACATATATGGTTCTTTAGGTTTTGATGATTAGTAGAGCAGAGCAAAAGTATTTTAGATGGACGAAAGATTAGAATATGTTAATTACGTGGATATGAATGAATATGTGAATTGGAAAAATAATGGAAAAAATCTGAAATATAAACATGAGGAGATAAACAGGAAAAACGAAAACAAATAGGGAACTAAACCATTTTTTTTTATTTTTTAAATCCAACATTTTATTGTAGTATCCTCACAAAAATATTTCTTTTCTGTGCACTGGATATCGTATTTTCGGCATAATATATGTTACCGCTGGAGTAAGTATCGAATTTAGTCAACAACTCTAAGCTGAGTAATTTTACAATATACCCCTGATAGATGAAGAATAAATGGATTAGAACATGACATTAGCTGATTAGAGATTTGCGTTATGTTCTTAAGAATGCTGAAAACCGGCTGAGAGCTATGTTAAGGAAATGAGAGAGGATGGAATCCCAATGTTAGTTTTGAATTATCGATCAAAATAGTTAAAAGATGATTGAAGTCTTGATAAGAGATGTAGACATCAACAAAGTTGTCGCAAGAAGGGCTGATAGTTTAAATTTGAAGCACTAGAAGCACAATCAACCACGTGTATTTTCCTATTTGCCAGTGATTTGAAGACTATTTGCACTCAATAGAATTGCACATTCCATTTAGAGGTTATGCAAGTTATAAATTCAATAAGAAGTTCATTTAACACATTTATATGAACGACTTCAGTATTACGGGAACTTCCAGATTTTTAACAGTATTATTGCACATAGTGATATCATATCAAGAAAATTAAGAAACTTTAAAACTAAAATACAAAACTGTTAATATAATTAAACATGTTACATAATCATATTAAATATGCGAAACAAAACGTCAATATGTCGTTAACTAAGCTTAACGGTATGGTGCAACATGAAGAAAAATTAAATTACAAATTATTAACAATAATCAGAATCTTTCAAGTATAATGGAAACTTAAAATGGACGTGAGGTGACTTCCCTTATTTAACCGGCTTGTATTCTTAGCGTCGTTAGTGGTTTCTATTGCTCACTCAACAGCTTTTTTGTGTAGTGTTTTAATGATCGCTTATCGTGTCAATTCAACCTCAGTGATGGATAAAGGTCATCATCTAGCCTGGTGATTGATGTGTCTAGTGATTAAGCAACGATTTACTACTGTCTCTCTTGCCTTCTGATCAGATTGTGAGACCACACAGTATCGTAACCGTGACCAAAAACTGACCTTGCCAGAACCCTTCCGGAACGAGACAGTCCAAGTTACGATCCTCTCATCTGCTCAAGCTACCAACCACCCATTTTCCCTATGCTGTCTTCGGCAGTTTTTATGCATTGACATCGCGCCTAAAAGACAAAAATTCTCGAATGCCGTACCTCACTAACGGCCTGTCAGGAGCAAACAAAACCTTAGAAATTTCCACCATTAGTTCGTGATGGCTAACGGCGATCTTCCGCCGCGTCTGGTTTCCCTACAGCTTGAACCGGGAGATTATCCTTCAATTTTCTCATGTACACATACGTTAATACGAATAAAAATAACCGTAAATTAGAGTTATCGGTACATACAATTACTAGCTGACACGCGTGATAACTTCGTCAGTAATATGCAATTGGTGATTTGTGGTAGGAACTGGCTCATAGGTAGCAACTGAAATAGGTAGGCAGGACTACCTATCAAAATACTTGCAAAACATAAGAACAAAGTTTCTCTCTGTTGAGAATTAATATAATGCTCTCGGGTGACTAGCTGATTTAGCAAGGTGTTTGCACACGATATTTCGGCCATCAAATCACTGTCGTCACACTTGATGATGTGGCGGAAAGTCTGAAATCTTTATAGACTGTCAGGTGGCAGAGTATATGAGAAGTTGTGGGCGTTGCACTTTACCAAAAAATTGTGACAGTGATGTATATCGTCAATGCATCGTGTGCAAACAACTCGTTAGCTCGGCTAGTTACGCGAAAATATTACATTCACTTACAAAACAATTAGAAATAGTGTAACGTTTCCCTAACAGAATCAAAAATATGCGAAAAACTGCTATCTCTATAAAACATATGCATTTTATCCATAACTCTTTGATATGTGGTGTTGTAATCTAGCGGTGAAGCAATAACTCCTTTCCAACGAATTCTAGCATCTTGACTCTGAACTTTCTCATTTTGACGAAACAGTTGTTTATTTGCCGACTGAAATATCACCTGGCAATGCGGCAACATCTCATGTGAAAATTTCGATATGTTGTGCTGCTATCTAACGGTATGTAATCACTCCTCATAGATGCCAGCGAAGACTGTCATCTTGACTCTGAACTATTGCATACGCGTGACCTTGATTGTTCATAACTTTGGACTGAACTTAAAAAAACTTTCTCAATTAGTGATTATAGCGAAGCGGAGAACTTAATCTTTAAAATAATACCTCATTTATTGACTTTGATTAAGAATGAAGGGAGAGTGATGGTTCGTCACAACAACAAAAAAACACCTTTTAGCCATATAAGAAAAGCTAACTCACGAATTGCTCTATTACGAGAAAACTTATCGGTCTCCAGTTTCATTATAGAACGAATTTTCCTCGATTTTCTTTTTTTAACTTTTTTTGGACTTCCTAAGAAAAATATTTCCGAAACGATAACCTGGCATTAACGTCAGTTGGTGGCGCTTAATACCAGGAGACACGGAGTAATAATAGCCGGCTGACGAGCTCAGGGTGCACACAGAGGGTGGCTGAGGCTGTGTGTGGTGTTTGTGGTTGCAGGCGCCGAGGCCTCCACCGGACCAGTGCCCGCGCCCTGGGCGATCGCCTCGGGGTGCCTCAAGACGCTCGCCTCCCACCACCACACGTATCACGTCTGCTCCTTACTCCTCGCATGACATAACTCTACTTCGCTAACACACAAACGATGATACACCGGTCTTGTTGACTTGGTTCGTTCTGCATCCTTCATATTTTTTACTCTTTGTATATACCAGTTCCATCCTCTTTTTCTTTTACTTATAATGCTTGCATTGCATATGTTTTATTCTTCTAGTTTTTTTCTTATTGTTATTTATCTCTCCTATTTTGTGGTTGTCAGTTTACTCTTATACTTTTTCGAATTTTTCTACCAATTTTGGTGTGGTTATATGTAAATTTTTATATTCGCACTGTTGTTAGTGTGGTTGAAATACGTTTAATCTTATACCTATTTACTAAATATTTTATTAATTCATGGCATTCTCTTTACATATTTCTATTTTACTAATACTTGTTCTTGCATTTTGCTTCAAATTAGATGGTGCTGTTCCCGAATGTTTTAATTATTTACGCACAGGAATATGAAAAGTTCTGTTGAGTGGAAAATTTTATCTTTCTATAAATAATGATATAATTTTTGGACTAAACTTTTATAAAATTATCAAAATTTTGTTTTTCAATAGTAACGGAAGTAGTGTTTTATATATAATGCAATTTAAGATCTGTTTTCCAAAAAACATTTATGTTTACAAAGGGAAAAAATTAGTCAAACGGAAATAAAACCGATAGAGAAGTAGGTTCTTGAGACCATTACCCCATTGTTGCTTAATATTTCATTCATATAAAGGAAGTAAAATATTTTCTTATAAAAATTTTGTTATTTTTTTCAAAATTTTCGTTTTGGGATTCATTTGTAACATTATACGTTACAATTTGCTCACCATTAAATCAGAATAATACTCCAACAAATGTTAACCGCCTTTTACATAGTATCGAGTTATCTGTTACATGCTCGAACGACGTTTTTTAAAATTATCTCTATCATAAAAAATTGTAACTGAAGATGCACGACATAGTTCATAACATATTACGTAATTCAAATTACTCATTATTTCATTAGTTTAATAACTTAAAATCTGGAGAAAACACTCGAAACATTTGTATTAAATGCTCTCGGGTGACTAGCCGGGTCAAGAATGCATTGTCAAACGACATTTCGGCGACTAAAATCACTGTCGTCATCTTCACCAGAAGATTGGCGACAGTGAATTTAGTCGCCGAAATATCGTTTGACAACGCATTCTTGACACCTGCTAGTCACCCGAGAGCATTTGATACATTCTCAACGCCGAGAAAGACTTCGTTCTTATATACTCAAAACATTTGTCTCCATCACATGGATTAAGAACTTTAATCACTCTTATCTCCAATTTCTCAAGCTTCGGTTTTTTATGTTCCTGTAATTTTTTTTCTGTCACAATGCCTTGAACATCTATGTTGAAATCTATTCTCATTTCTTAATGTTATTTTTTAATATCTGCCTGAAAACATATTTGTCATGTCTTTAAAAAACTATAAACATTACTTTTATATTTCATTTGAGAGAATAGTTATACTTACGTTAATCTGTAACTGAGGTTAAAATTACTGATTATAACATAGCGTTGTATCTATCCATGACATTCATCTGGTTAGCAACAGAAAATTATAGTACTGCGTCAAGTATGGAACTTTAAAGTAATGAGATTTCTTGCCATCATTCTTCATTGCAGATACTGTTTCTGGTTACCAGCTTCAAAGAATAGTCAGTATCTGACATGCAGATGAGTATTTTTCTTACTGGAGATCACATTATTTGGTTGTTGCATGTTACTGTACTTAACAGTTTCTACTACTGTATTTGTAAGGAAAGTTAACTCTTACAATCTTTCAGAAGTTTTCTGCTTAATAAAGAACTAAAGTACATAATTTGTTTCATACTTTTAGTATATCCACTCAGATTATTTTTCTACTACTAATATTAATTAAATAAAAACATATGAATCTAAATTGAAAGAAAGGTAGAACATAAATGTTAATATTTTTGAGCCATTCTGCAAATTAATGTGGTCATGACGAATATTGATGAGTGAGCTTTTCCTGCCCTATCATCTGAAAAAATGGTGTTTTACTCGTTCTCTTGAAGATAACAATTTTGTTGATTTTCTTGTCTTCGCTATGTTTGTGAAACTATCATACTGGAGCCTGTGATATGATTCTTCAAAAATATGCAGAACTATGTAAACATCACTATAACGTTTCTAATACGATGTCACAACGCATGGATAGGCCATAAAACTATTTTACATTGATTTATGCAGTAGGTACAGGTGACCATTAATTCAGGAGTACATGGCCACGAGAAAGGTTTCTGCCATTTTGACATCAATAACGCTTAGTATAATGGTTGGTAAAATTAATTATGTTTCAACACGGAAGCTATGTACGGAAAAGTATGCGAAAAGCTATGAGGCGTCAAAATTTGTACTGACTTGTCAGTTGTAATAGTTACACAACCAATTAGCCGTCAGCGTAAAGTTAATGGACGAACTATGCCTAACAACAGTCCTATACATGCGCTACATATATCCATATCCCGTATTTCGTACCCTGCCTCATATATCTCAGAAATGTTTTGCTTACGCTATAGAACGTGATGCTACTACGAGTTCGTCAGGTAATGTAACCCCAACATGATTTAATGCAATTTTAAATGGAAACACATGGACGCCACATATCCAAATTGATGGATTGGTAGTGGGGCCAGTTTTATGGCCATCACGATCACCAGATCTTAAATCTCTCCATTATTTTTGTGGGAAAGTACGAAGAGTATGGTGGATCCAACTCTTGTGACATCACCAAAGACCTGTACTGAACCCCTTTTTATACTTTATTGCACAATGTGAGGTTCTTGTCTAGTTCCTTGAGAGAATTTTAACTGTTCGTTCATCACCATATCAGAACAGTTCTAGAAATTTAACGCTCCGCAGCCTCAAAACCATACTTTTCGGAAAATAAGTCCCCTCCAGAAACAATGATAGTTTGCCGTTTAGTTCAACCAACTAAGCGGCCCAGATCACACTGTAAATCAGAAATCTATCAAGGAATATCTCTGATATTGTTTGTGAGAACCAATTTCTTTCACAGCCTAAACCATGTCCTTTGCCGCTACTTATTGCCAAGACAAATCGTTCCGATATGGAAGTTAGCCCATGGGTGGGCGGTAAGTTGATTGTGTTGTCCGTGCCCTTTCATGCTACCCTTCTGACTGTGAAACTTTCTAACTCCTTGCTCTTACATTGAGAGTTATTTCAACACGTTCCACTCGATAACTACAATATAAAGCACCATAATCTTCCAAAAAATTACTTATAAATCTACCTTCGAGACCTTGCACGACTACTGCCCAGCCGGTTAGTAGACCGAAAGATACATGGACAGAACACCATGCCTGGAAGGGGGAAAACAGGCAGTGGATATACCTGCAATCTCACTTTAAGCACTTCACTCAGCTACTTTGATGGAAAGAAAGCAGCACTGCTTGATGCAGCCCTAAGACACAATCCTACCAGCCATGGACGATGACTTCCAAATTGACTTCCCCGCAGTTACGGCAAAACATCGACGCAGATACTACCTGCAGCTGAACCATAAAATTTATTAGTAAACTGAACCAACTCAGCAACTTTGACGGAAGGAAAGCAGCATTGTGAGATGATACCCTAAGACAGAATCCTTCCAGCCAAGAACGTTGACTTCCGAATTGACTCTCTCGTAGTAACAGCAGAAACTCGAAGCAGGTGCTATCTGTAGCTGATCCACATAATTTAATCATCAACTACCCCAACTGGCGACGAAAGGATGGCTTCTAAATATGGAGTAGATTCTTAGACATGCCGGGGATGAAGAAAAGTGAACGCTTGCCTCAAACAGCCGGTCTCCTGACCCTCTCTTCAAAATGTAAAGACTGCCGTCAACGCCTTTGTGATAAGCTTCACAAAAATTGAACTAATTTCAGCCGCATCATGCCAAAGCTGGAACTAGTTCTGTCAAGTCAGACTGACTACCAAACTCCCCCTCCAGCGTGATTGGCTTTTCTTAGGACACTCACAGGTCACGAGTATATGTCACCTTAAACCTGGCATTCTGCATTTCCTTCTTATTGGGTGCACAAGCCACTATAAACGCCTAACATCTGTCAACCACTCCCAGCAGCTATGGAAGAAACTGAACGCACAGTACCACCTATATTTATCGGTCTGCTTTGAGAATTGGTTAGTTGCGCTACCTTGAACGGCTAGCGATTGAAAAAGTTTAGATTGCATTTCCTATAATCCGTTAAGTACAATACCTTTTGCAAACATTGCAACATCAGGAAGGAGACATGTGATTACAACGACATTTATTCCACGGATTAGGGCCATGAAAATACACAAATGATTAGAATTACAGAACTTTAACCGTTATAATTTAGTGGGCAACATGTCAGGTGAACGTACAAGACAAGGAAGCAGTGGTAACCATCGTTCTTCGGAAAAGGCTTGCATATTCCTCGGCACCTGTGACCCGACATTGTTCTACTAAAGTACAAATTACGTGGAGTGCCCTGCAGGAGGGTCAATGCTTCGGGAACTTCCTCATGTAGCGGTTGGTGTTCAAATTGCCCTGTAAGATACGAGATCTTACATCACACTTGTCTGCTAAGTAATGCAATCTACCCGTCTCACACGTACTCGAATATCACTATGGTTCAAATTGCACTGGAACATTTTTCCACTCAGGACGCCAGTGTCAGCGTTCACCTGCCCATTGTAATCTGAGGCGTTGGTGGTTTCTGGTGAATGGAAGCAGATGCAATGGCAAGCATGCCACCAGTCCAGCTCTCAGCAGTCGGCGTCCAACCATCGATGCAGACATGTCATCACCCATTGCAGTGCACCAATGTCGAGCCAAAACTGTGGACGAAGCTGTTCTGTCATTTACGACAATGCCCATTAATTATGGTCATCTCGTTCTGGTAACATGTTGGGTCAAGAACGCGCTCGTCACTCTGTGCAACCCTCTTCTATCTACTGTTTCCAGACACTTATCAGTGTCGTAGCAGCCTGCCCTGTACGAGCCGCAAAGCCACTGTACGACAAACCCGTTTCCCGGTGACCAATCATTGTGCTACGTTCAAGATCACCCTTACGCCAATATGACGCCCTTTGACTTCTACATTGTTTGACGGCTCTGTACTGACTGACCGTGGCTTAACACTGATCTGTCCGTTCACACAACAGACGGCGCTACTGAGCCTATATGCACGCCATCTGTCTTCAATTTTTAATCGCTATTATGGTTCCACTGTTGTTCCTCAGATTTTGTAGTGATTTAGACAATTCGCAATGTTCATAAACAGTATTGTATTTGGTTCTCATTTTAAAAAAAATACAAATTAACTTACAGAAAATAAGAGAACTCGCCGTGTCATTTAAGCTAGCTTTTGTCTCCTTAGAAGGACCACTGTTCGTGCAGTGATAAACGTCAAAATGAGCAGCGGGATATGGTGACTGCGAGAGCGGTGGTGTGGCGAGGAGGGCGGGGTGGCTGGTAGCGGCACAGGCAGGCGCAGCCGAGTGGCAGTTTCTTTAATTAGCGCCGGCCTCGCCCCCACGGTCGTTATATTTCACGATTAATTAATCCGTAGCCGAGCCGGGGCAGAGCGCAAGGGTAGCGGCGCCCTGCACTCTGCGACGAAGACGCCGCCTCTTACACCCGACTCCGAAGGAAACTCACTCCGACACCAAGCACACACGCTTACAATAACTTGTGTTCACATACATTTCTTCAATCCAACGAAAAGGAATATCCGCTAACAGTCGAGTGCTCGGCAGTTGTGAGTATTGAGGAACAAACGACGAATTTGCCCTGTACACATATAATAGTGATATCTCATGGGTAATATGTTTATTGGTGCTCCAATTTATATTCTCCAATAAGCGAAAAATACTCAGTCTACAGTAATATTATAAATGCGAAAGTAACTCTGTCTATCTTACTATTTTTAATATTTTCACGACTTAACAGCTTAACCGAAATTGATTAAATTTAACAAAAAAAAATGTTATGTGTTATTTGGAAGGACACAGGATACTTTCTTCGGGTTAAGAAACACATTTCTTCATGAAATTTTGGTAACTAACCGAATGATGACAGGCGGATACAGTGTGTATGTCTATGTAACACTACATCGGAAATAGGCCACTCAGGCTTTGTTCCTCTCACAGTCAGTTTTTGTATGATCTGTTCATAAATTTCATGTACAAGACACAACTTTCTTGAGATACCGACAAAATTTTAAACCACAAGCAAAAACTTGTAGAAGGAATTGTGCTAGGTAGTATCCGACAGTTAAATCCTCTAACCACTTAATTTGTTGCTATTTTAAACGTGCTGCACGTTTGTTCTCTTCATGAGACAGGTTTAATGGTATAATAGCATGGCGATAGCATCCCCGTCACATTATCCGTACTCCGTGCGTTTTGGGTCATTTTTCACGTAACTTACAGCTTTCAATATCTAATTCTAGCAATAAAATTCTAATTCCACGTGTTCAAAAGGTAAATGGTAGTTAGGTTCATAACTCTGTATGTTTTCCTGATTATGAATAAAATTGTCAAACTACTAAATTATATGGTATCAGATTGCAATAAAAAATACCATTGATTCGTCACGTAGCTAATACGCAGACCAACGCTCTTCCTACATCTACCCTCCACCTCTTTTTTAAGGTTGAATTAAATTTTATTTAAACTTAAACCATTGGAACAGCTACTCAAGGAGCTTTTATTAAACAAATGTAATATTTCTCGCAGAAAACGAATCTTTACCCATAGAGTAGTTTAATCTCATCAGACTTTTTAATTTTTTCCCCATTATATATTCCTTACAAAATTATGAAGATTGGCTAACCAGTGCCTATTTTCTAATCGTATGAACAAGAACACTTTTCTTAGAAAATTTTAAAAGTTAACGATATCACCTGATTCTCAAGGATTTAAAGTTTGTCAATTGAGAAGTGTGATAGTTCAGTGATTAAGTAGCTTTCATTCCAAACATGGTACGGACATAGGTTTTAAGATTGTTGCTTTGTATATATGAAATACACCGTGGTTGTGACTGACGTTCAGGTGTAAGTCCAGCCACGAAGGAAGCGGAATGTCCAGCGATTCAAACTTCTATCTTAGTCGCCGAACTACCCTTCTTGTCCTTCCAGCCAATAAATGCTACAGGCACTAAACTTTACTTACCCGCAATATTCTCAGCTGTGTAGCTGAGAGCATTAATCTGTCACCACACTGGATCAGGGAGATTAAACGGCACCAGGTTCGAACCCTGCCTCCCGCATTGCAGCCGTTTTGGTTTTTTAGTTGGTTTTCTGCATTCATCTAGGTGAATATTCTGGCGGTTCTTCATTTCCACTTCATAATCTATACATTTTCCATAAACAAAGAGACACCTGTCACAGAAATGATAAGTTACATAATCGCTGACAGATTGCGGCACTTAAGCCCAGCTCCCTCGCTCCCCCATTAGAATAGATTACTTCCGGCAAACGGGAGGTCACCAGTCCGAGACTGAAGCAGGTGTGGTGACGACACTTCACATCTTTAGAAATTCGTGATGGTCAGTACTAATGACTCTAAGAGGCCTCATCAGTTTACGAGTGACAATGGCTGACAAAATATTAACAAAATGCCAGGATTTAATAACTTCAAGATTAATCTTATTATTTTACTTGATTCTAATTACGGAAATTAAAATATTGACATTTGTATCGTTTTGAATTGAAGTTTTACCAAAACTGTTGCAGTGATAACCAGACAATTTTTCATAATATCTTTTCTAATGTCAACTGTGTTTAAAGTTTCGTAGTTACTATACAAAGAATGACTGAGAGGAAACTTATCAAATAACTGTCTACTCGCTTACCAGTATTGTATCGCAATAAAGCTAGGAAAGAACTATCGTTTTGACACTGTTCTTATTTTACCATTTTGCTGGAAAGATATGGCTGTGTATTTTATAAGCTCACATATTTCTGTGACCCATTATTTATATTTTCTTATACACTTGGTATACCTTTCTCAGGCAATTCTTTGTTCCACCATGGCTTAGTGAAAATCGATAACTGTTCATTTCATACGCATAATTAAGAAAGATTACCATTAAAACGCTACCAGTTATCAATACTTTTCTGCATTCAAAATCACCAGAGATATGAGAACTCGCAGCATTCCACAACTTTTGGGGCAACTGCTAAGCTTCTTCTGTTATTCCAGTGAAACGCTTCATGTAGTTTGGTGACTTCTGCAGCGAAGATAGCTACCGTTCTTTATTTTCATTCGTCTGCTAAAGTTAACGCTAAAGTGGAAACAGGCTGCTGCCGTTACCATCTTATGAAAACAAAAAATTTCCCACGTAGGTCTTCCAGAAGTTTTTCGCATAAAGCAAACATTTGGGAGTCCTTAAACCGAAGCCATTTGCTGAAATTTGTTGTATTCATGAAGTAGTACCATACACGTATTTAAAGTGGCCTATATAATTTATAATGAAGAACTGAAACATTCATATATTACAATTAATTACAGTTGAAAATTGGAAGTACCTCGATGAAACATACGAACAGTCATGTTTTCAGTCTCTACAAGCATATGTAAATGCAATTTTCCACCACTTAAATGTAAGTATTACAGAGCATTGGCAATGCCTCAGTATTGTAATTCTTTACCATGTATGTGGTAAAAATAAGTTTTTATTGTTTACTGGTCATTTAACTTTATATAGCGATTTTCAATAATCATCTAGGGACGATCCAATACGTTCTCCTCAGAAGTTCTCATTCTATAAACAGAACGGCGCAAAACAGTGTAACATAAATCATACACGGTTTACAAATACATAGTGATATTAAGTTCCCTCCTTTGTCATAAATCCTCTTTAACGACCTTAGTAAAGTTTACGCTTATTCATTTAGTTGGCAATACAAAACTTCTTGGTATTGTCCAGCAGTGGTAATATATTCTGACGCAGCGTAGTATACAAGAAATGCTTATGGCCTTGTAGCTTTATAGCCATCTCACTTGAAACGGACACCAGATACTGCAATGCTGTACTGTCACAGAACTTCAGCCAGCATAAGCAATGGTCAAGTGCACTTTACCCTCCAAACATTCCCCACCAAGATACAGTCTCCGCCAGTGAGTGAGGAATGACATGAGGTAGTAATTATTGCGGTGTTTCTTCTATTGGCTTGTAATATTTGTAATCAATATGCAACATCCTCCTGGAGTGCACTCATATCGATCTTTTATATGGATTATACACCATGATGGATTGCTCAGAAAAACTTGAAGATGTATTGGGCCATAGTGGTTGCTTGGTCTCAGGTAAGACAACAAATACAATGCTATGACGTTTTTTTCTCCATCGTTTTGATTTTGCTGCATTTCGTTGTCTTATTGGAATTTGAAAAATGCTCAGATATAATTACCTATCTATATCGCTGTTTATGACTTCCAGCAGTTTGTTTTCCAACCTTCTGTTATTATCGGGAACTACCTTCCTGTTGAATATTTACTTAACGTTTTGTATAGGCTAACCAGACGTTATTAAACATGAAGATGATATTGTGATACACTTCTTCACTCTTCTACATTATCACCAAACATAAAACACTGGTAAAAGGCAAAAATAAAACAACAGAAAATAACTATTTTAAAAGATTTTTCTCAGTATTACGTTATGTATGTTTTAATAAATTCACGTTAGTGCCTGATGATAACTCACTTTTGATGCAAGAGTGAATATCTCAATGTCTCTTTCTATTCCACAGTGTATATCTTAATCCCGTGTGTATTCAAAACTTCTCACAACATTTCTTTCTAAAAAAAAATCCATATACATCTCGCAACACCCATAGACAAAAATACACTTGTAATATGCCCTATTAACGATATGCCATCCTTTGAACAAATAATTTTAGCACAGATTTGAATGGCAAACCTTGAAGTTCTGATTTTACTTAAATGAAATAGTGATAACAAACAGCTAAACCATTTAATTTGTCAATAATAAGATATATCTTACAACTCTCGAAGGAATTGGATAAGTTTAAGGTTATGTTTGAAACTAACCTGTAGTAACTCTTCTCAACACGGAATGCAATCACTCGATATACTGGACATTTATTTTAAATGTAGCAGTTCCAAGTCTATTTTTAGCATTTCATTTTATTTTTATGACGATTAATCACTGTGACTTTAGTTCAGTTGTTTAATTGTAAGTAAATGTATGGATTTAACGATCTCAGAATATTTACTTTACTCGTTATAGAATTTTACTCCCAATGTAGTCTTCCCAGGATTGCAGCCGGTTTGTGTCATAAAAATACAACGTTTCGAAACGTTATCTGTCGTTTTCATCAGCAACCTGCTTCCAGAAGTACGCTGTCAGTTGTCAGAAGGCTGATGGACTTATTTTTTACCCTATTACTGATATCGAATAAAACAGATTGTAATAATTCTGAGCTACATTTCGGAACTTGCTCTCTTATCATTGTCGCAGTTAAATTCCTACTTGACGTTCTAAAGGTGAATGCCGCAGACACGTGACAGCCGATCTTCTGCCTGTTGCTGGCGCTCGTCTCACTTCCGTACAGCAGATCGCAGCCATCCGGGCGCATAAATCCGACAGTGACAGCGAGCGCACTCTGCCTGCATCATTCATAACATGGTCACGCGAGCTAAGACTGAGAGACGATCAAACAGGTAGGGGAACGACGGCCACATACAACTGTTACGGTTATTGCTCATGAGCCCACCTTTTTTTTTTTTTTAGTAAACTCAGTTGGGCAAGACACACTGAGCTGATTGTGGGAAGGGATTTACAGTTCTTCGTTTGCTGAAAAAGGTGTGAGGTAGTGAGGGAAATGCATTGTGAAATCTTGATCGGGTCACTATCGGGTATTATCGGACATACAGTATAGATATCAATACAGGAATTAGTTGTTGAGGAGGGTAGCTAGATTTGGTTGTGGAAGTTACCATATAACACAATCAGTAACGGATATGAAAATGGGACTGAACTGGAAGTCATTGGAAGACAGAATATGCTGGAAGTCTATAAAGCCTATATTGACCACGAGTCTTGGGTGGATTATTTTTTAATAGAATTATTGGTACGTGAAAGGGAAGAGATGCCCATGACCATAAGTTGGCATTTCATTTCAGGTACAAGCAAGTGTGAAAATTTTATTTTGTGACCAAGTAATAAGGGACTGGAATAAATGACCAAGCGAAATGACGCACAATTTACCTGTAATACTGAAGTAAATTAAAGTTAAAAATTAAAAGTGGGTGCTAATATTTCCCTGGAAGAATTAAAGATTATAAAAAAAGTTTTTAATTGAAAGTGAGTATTTAGGGAAATTGCCACTGGGGAATATGGCGCATTGCAATTAAATGATAGTAATAATAGCCAACAAACCTTTGCTTGTAGTACAATTGTGTTATTATTACGATTTTTTATTAATTTTTATTTAATCACTTATCGTTTTTAAACCAAGAAATAAGAGAAATAAAAGTGAACAATTACAAAACGCGTGGATGAGCTACATCTGCTGCAATTAGTGTACTGAAAAATAAAATGACAATAATATTCATTGGTGTACAAAGGAACCAGTGCTAATTGCGTTTCTAACTTGACCAAACCACCTTAGACAACAGACATAAAAACATGACTGCCCAAAAACATTATTAAAAATATAAATGAAATTGCATTGGAAAGTATGCTGGAAAGGTAATTTTAGGATTTTGGAATGATTAGAGAACTCATTCAGTCATTGGCAACCCCGTATTGCTGTATGCCATAGCTACTGTATGTGGGCGAGGCTGCAGAAATATGGGGGGGGGGGGGGGCCGGCCTCGGTAGCGTAGGGGCTAGAGTGCTAGCCCACGTGCCGAAGGCCGCCGGTTCGAATCCGGCCGCGGGCATGGATGTCAAGTGTTGTGTGTCTGTGTGAATGTCTTGTCCGTCCTGTGGCGTCCATACATTGGAAAAAATACACATTGAGCTGGCTGTATGGCCTCCGTTGCCGAATGACATTAAAAAAAAAAAAAAAAAAAAAAAAAAAAAAATATCGGGGAGTGATCACGTGCCGAGTCAATAATATCAGTTTCATATAGTCCTGAAGCAGGATTGTAAGGGGCTTAGTACCCTCAGATTGATTAAGTTCGTTGCTGTAGTCGTTGATTAATATGGATGTTTATTGGATCATGCAGTAGACCGGAACTCTTCGGCCCCAGTTTGTGACGGAAATGTCACAGGTTTACTTATAACTTTATAGGAGGAGTGGATAAACCACTTCGTAGAAGTTATAAAACACTCTTATGAATTTCAACCTGCTCCTCACAGGTGACAAAGGTGAAATTGTCAAATTTTCTTTGCTTTGTTGTATTCTGAACACAAAAACTAGAAACATTTATTTCAGAGTGATATCTTTGTCTGAACCAATTTTTTTACTGTCAGAGCAATAATTTGTTATAGTGCCATAATTAACAATCGAACATCTTGTGGTACCTTGAAATATTTTGTGTGTGCTCAACGCTGAATTTTAAGATTTATTAAGGACTTTAATGATATACTCAGACAGTTATGACAGGCCAGATGTTAACGTGACGATCTAATTTAGTCTCTGGGGAAACTTAGTGTGCGAGGCAACCACCTATCTATGAGGCTGCGAAAAAATATTTGGTGTAACTGCTGGGACAGTGGTCGCAGAAACAATTTTACCTTCATAATGTTAGCCAATTGGAATATTAATCTCCCAGTAGGAAGAGAGGGATCATCTTAGTTGGAGACAGTAGGACAATTGAGTTAAACGCCTGTTGCATACAAGAGACGGTACCGTTAAAATGTAAAATACCTGATTTTAGGAAGAGATGTTGGTGAAAAGATCATGAATCTGTTGGTTAAGAGAGACTTTAGTTTTCAAATCTGGAAGCTGTAATACTCTCAATTATTGTAAGTACGTAGTCTGTATCACGTTTGATACACATCAAATGAGCTCAGAAATTTAAAAATGGCCATTGTAATTTCGTCGTCATTCGCAGAGGAATTAGTCCCTGTGAAAATATTGAATGCAGATTCAATAGGCTATAGCGGTAAGTAGAAGGAAATGACCGAATGAACCGAACACCATTTCTGGATATGAGCTCCTTGCATTCTGCTGATCGTTGCTGAGGACTTGAATTATTTGCATTCATGAGTTACAACGTGACTCCGCAGTTGGAGCACCAATTGAATTCCGTATATTAGGTCAGTATCCTTGGATGTTTTAATGTTTGTCATTTTTAGCGATGTTGATAAATGCCACCCACTTGCTATATTACATTTAAAAGTCACAAACAGTTTGAGCTGCTGTGACTTCATTCCTTATGCATGTAAATTTCATCTACAAGTTTGTGATTCGTCACATAATTTTCCATTTTTTTGTATCACTTTAAAATAATATTAAAATATTGATGAGTATCAAAATAATCATCTATGATTGTTACATTCATGTAAATAGGATTGAAGGTCTTAATACATTTTGAAAATAATAAAAATAATTTACTTTATGTAAAAATGTAATAATTCTTTCTTACCTTACCGCATTCGTTCTGAGAAATATTGAGGTGTCATTCACACTTCATTTAAATCTGTTTAAAATGTAGTCTGCTACAAATCAAGAAATCTTAATCCCTGAAAAAGAATAGACACGCCGCCAGTCGATCCGGCTAGGCGTTTTGGCTCCCAGGCTATTGAACGAGAAGTTTAAGGACTGATAAACTGTGAATGCAGACTTTCCCGGCGAATAAATGACAAAAAATCTTCACAGGTTTGCAGCCGGATTTTATTATAAGATGACAAGCTTTCGGCCACTAACTCAGTAGCCATCTTCAGGTCGATAACAGTAGCGGCGACACTTTGACAACGTGAAGGTGCTGACTAAATGTTCGTTCTTTTGGGAGTCCGTGGTTAAAGAAGCTATAGAAATACGGTTACATGACAACCTGGTTAACCGTGACATGGGTTATTTGCTGAGCAACGCTTGGAAACCAGGGTTATCGATACTGTGCGGCCCACATTCCCTGGTTGCCGGCGATCCGGTGGAGTGTGGACAGCCGGCTAGACTCGGGCAGTTAAGCAATGCTGAGAGTGGTAAGAACTTGGATGGGTGACCGGCACTGCTAAGCTCCGGTAGTTAAGCAATTGTGAGCGTGGTGAGCGCTTGGATGGGTGACCGCCGCCTCGACCAATCACAGCGAAGCAAGACTGCTAGCGTCATGAGGTTGCTAGGCGACATCAGTAAACGCTTGGTTTTCGTAAACGCAAGATCGCCGCTACTGTTATCGACCTGAAGATGGCTACTGAGTTAGTGGCCGAAAGCTTGTCATCTTATAATAAAATCCGGCTGCAAACCTGTGAAGATTTTTTGTCGACTGATAAACTGTTTACCCCTAAAAGAAACTGCTTTATATAGTATTGAACCACTGAAAGGTGCAGATTGGTTGAATAGCTGGGTAACAATCAAGTGATTTGAGGTGTCTTAGGATACTTGTTTTCTCCAATCAGCTCATCCTGCCTTGTTGCGGAATAGGCCATCGATAAAGGTAATCCTTGGGAATCGGCCTCCGAATACCTCGACATGGACGATGCGTACAGACTCAAGAATAAACACACACACACACACACACACACATTGGTTGATTGAGACCGATCATTGCTTACTATACGCTATGTGATCTTCTTTTCTCCAGCAGACCCTAGTTCGGTGACACTTTGGTTAGAGCCACATTGTTTTTGATTATTTAAACTCCGTTGTCTACTTTTTTAAATGTTATTTTATTAAATAAACTACCTTTTAAAACTTTTGACTCGCCGGCAGTCACGGATGGACACTCTATTAAATATGTAAAGAGACATATCTGATTGCATAACCCTCATTCTTGGTACTTTCCTTCACGCACAAACTACTTTCTTTTTAGCTACAACTTCCTGTGATGTCTGAGTTACCAGGTGGAGTGGAATTTGAAAACGTGGAAGAAGAGGTGAGCACATGATTTAGGATGTAGATGTATGGACACCTCGCATATGTTCTTCGCTGTCTTTCATCATATTACTGGTAACCCTGCAAGGATAACAGCCCGTCAAAGTCGAATCATTTCACCTTCAAGCAGTAATCATTGAGAGGATACTCAGATACATTGTTTCTCAAAAATAGGATGGTTGTGAACATCATATCTATTTTACAGAAGATGTACCAAGATAAATTACAAAACTACGGGGCCAGTACAGGAACAGGATCGCTACCTCACTGCTCTTCAGAGTGAGTGATGGAGCGGAAGGAAACTAAATTACTATTGCGGTGTGCGTCTGTGTGCCTAGTTGTGAGTGAAGAAAGTGAGTCTCAGTTCCTGACAAGAGGCTGCTTTGTGCTCCGACAATAGTACCGTGACGCCGCCTGTGTTTTAAAGGCCAAGCGCCCGCGATAAGATTGTGTGGCTCACTGGCAAGCAACGTAATCCAGGCGCGGTCTTTATCTTTCTAGCAGTTCTTGTCTGACTTTCTTTATTAAAGCGTTGACGGTGAACTAGGGGAGCCTTACTTATTCAACTTTTAACATTTTCTTTTGTGAAATATTAATCTTTAACTTTTAAAGTTGACAGAGATGTTTGACGAAAGTTTTTCGATATACGAGTAAGTTACTAGTTAGATTAAAGGAGGTAATTGTAGACTTGGCTACTGAGCATCATGCAGTGCAAAGAATATAATATTTTCATGCTATATAACTAACAGCTTAACGATGTTGGTAAAGGAAGTAAAGTTCAAGTAACGGATGTTTAAATAGATATTGGGAGGACCTGGGTTCGGTTTTTTATAAACGAGGATATAAACGATGTTTTTCCAAAATCACTCTACGTGGATTTCAAGTGGATCCATTCTTTATGGCTATGGATTATTTGCTTCGCGTATCTTGCCCATCCCAATATTTTTTAAATAATGCACTGTTTAAATAACTAGAGTTTGCTCTCGGTCCGAAAAGACTACTCTCGGCTCGGCTGTGCAGAATATTTACTAAAACTATCGATACTTCTATGGTACTCTTTGCCTGCACATTTTAACACAAAATTTAGGTTAAAGTAACAAATTATGTAAGAAAACATCAAAATATTTGTGAAATTGCAACGATAGAGTTGTCTCAAAAAGTAAAAATTCTATTAATTCATCCTTTAATTTTGTTTCCGTCAAATTTTAATAACACTAAAAACGGAATAATGCACTGGGTAGGATAATTTTCCGTAAGATTCAATTACAGTTTAGAGAAAAATACACTTAATTCATTCCAGAAACTTCAAATTGAAATGCTTATACCTGTAGATTGAAACTCTAATCAAATTTATTTATAAACTGTTGTATTTATTTTTTAAATCTGCTTAACGTCTCTCTAACAGCGAGGTCTTTAAAGACGGAAAAGGATAGGGGGAAAGGAATGGGAAGGAATTCGGCCATGGCGTTTTGAAGGAAGCATCCCGGCATTTGCCTGGAGTGATTTGGGAAACCATGGAAAACCCAAATCCGGATGCCCGGACGGGGATCCGAACCGCCGTCCTCCCGAATGCGAGGCCAGAACGCTAACCGTTACACCACCACTCTCGGTGTAAACTGTTGTAGAATTAAGGACATCGTTGTAATAGGATATTAATAAACGGGAAATAATATTTCTGCACGAGGATTTTTGGACAGCCTACATTCATCTTTTAATCAGTTTCAACAGTAGTAAACTTATAGACTAAAGTAGCACATTAATTAACATCAAATTGAAGAGATACATGTGTCAAACCGAAATTTAATTAATCGCCTATTAATTAATTATTAATTTTAATTTTAGGTGGGGTTCTTTGTTTAATTATTAATACAATGGGAATATTTAATCAAGCCGATAATATCAATTTATTGCTGCTTACTTTTACAATTTACATACTTGAGACTCATCATTACGAAAACCGTGATTGAATGTATTATTTTATTTCACTGACTATCTTTAAAGTGATCTTGTTTTACCTCAGAGCAGTAACTGGGCATATGTCGTAATTAAATATAGATCGAGGATTGATTTAGGCTATTACGCCACCGTTTTCGTGTGGAGGTCTTTCGTATCCTGTAGGCACCGTCATAGTTCACCAGTTGTTCATGCAGAAGAGGTAGGCGAGTGTACGCCAGTTACGCATTGTTAGCTATGTACTGGAAGGTGTACCACCACTGAACACTGTGTAACAATCGAATCTGAGGGTAGTGTCTGGAGTCACCGCTCTCGAATTACAGAAACATTGGCGCCTGCGTGAGCGTTAGACTCCGAAGTACTCCTAGTTCTGAAATCAAAATAAATGTTCTATACCACCGAACATTGCAACTCTCTCCTGCATTCTTCCCAGCGCTGTGTTATGTTCCTGTGCTCCTCCTGTCACAGTAAATTTTCCCTACTCTGTATACATACAGAATGCTCAGTCTCTGTCAGAAATACGTGGTTATTTTATTCATCGTGTCTCGGACTGAACTCTGCATCGTCAATGCAACGTAATAGCGGTGTTCATTACGAAGGAATGCCAAGGAAGTGCAAAAATACTCTATTCACTTTATCACGCAAACCATCCCTGGTCCAAGTCCATTTTTAGTCATCTCTTACTGATTTGTAAAGTGACCTGCTCGGCCCTCATCAGAATTATACTACCATAGCCCTACTTGTTAATACATGGGGCTCTCCATTGTGTGGTCAAGTATGCCTAATTCATCTAAGATCCTAGCACAAACGCCTTTAAGCCTTTAGGCTTTCTCTCCAGCACCTGCCACACACCGCTACGGGAGATTTTTTATTTTTTATTTTTTCATTAATCGCTTTCCGTACGAACATCGTATTCATGTAATACGTACTTGCACAAAGTTATTCAAACACTGTTAAGAATACGATCAGTAAAATACGTCCTGCCTGTGATGCTCCAAATATTGATTTTCATTTCTAGCAGTTGTTAGTAAATCTAAATGATGCGATATGTTTCTGAAGCACCTTCCACTGTAGATGATATTGACTAAGTTTGAGAGGAGACGTGTTATAAGTTAGCAGAACCTTACTCCCCTGAAAAAAGCTGTCCTCATGTAGGAGTAATGTAAACGGATCGCTTGACGTTCGTAGCTGCTAAGGCAAGTTCAATAAAGCTGAGTGGCTGCTCTGGAGCGACGTACGTCGGCATTATTAGTGACTGCCGTCGAAACAGGAATTCAGCATTTTATTTGATTCTAAACAGCAGCCAACTAATTTCCTCCTCAGAAGGCCCGCCGGTGAGGCCATCCAAGGAGCCCCATTTAACGCCTGTCGCTTCTGCAGGCCCGCCTCTCCTTGTCCCGTCAATTGAAAAATTCCGCCGCTGCGTGCCTGGTGCCGGGAGAGTGGTATTGAGTAACAGCGGCGGCGCGGACGGGGCTGATGGATCTTGCGAGGCGCCCATCCGTCACGCCAAACAGGTGTCTGCGGAGAAGTTTACCGTCATATTGTTGCTGCCCTTCATTCCATCTCCTCAGCCAATTCAATCATTCGGAGATGTAGACTTCCGAAGTCGTGACCCCGTACAATATTCTATCCCAACTTTAAAGGACTGGAAGGTCAACCAATAACGTGTTGGATTATCTGTAATAAATACTAATGTAAAAGGCGTACTCTCTGAAGATGGCGTTTTCGTGCCTCATCATTGCCGGTGGTTAACTTTTAGTAAATGATAAAAGTAATTTTTACAGCCCAAGTGTGGCTCATTACACTAAAGCGACGCATATGGAGTCGAGGAGATACTGCAGGCGTGATCGAGTCCTGGTCCCCGCATACCGACCATCCTGATTGCTGTTTTTAGGCAGTTTTACTCAACCACCATTGCGAATGTCGGAACGATCCCCAATCTCCGTCTCGTGAGTTACACATTACACTTAGCGCACACAGAACATAGAACACGTTTCGCAGAGAGGTGGCAACTCAACTTTCCTCCCCAAACACGTCATATAATGAAAGGCTGACCCAGCAATAGAGGAATAAGTGTAAGGAAGAAGAAGATCCTGTAATAACTATATCAATGCGCACAAGCAAAAATACCGAGTTTCTATTTCAAAATAAACAGGCAGTTCGAGGAAAACAAGATTTAAGATATATTAAAGTCAACACCGGTAGTGTTAATTTTATAGTAATTACGGGGAGAAACATATTGATCAGAGCGACAAATAAAGACGTGAAACAAGTTCAGAGTAGCACTTAAAAACAAGTAGTATGACATGATGAATCTTTATATTAGCTACATGGGAGTCAACGACTGAGAAAAATTACGTAAAGTGGCAAATCACAGGGATAATACGCATAAAAAAGTGGTTATGAACTATTACCAAATAAACTGAAAATCGTTACATAACATCAATGACAAGAAATTCTACCGGATAATGGCGTCAGTACATCGGAATCTATTAACGTGATCTATATACTGCTCGCGGAATAAAATATTATACATTTAAACTCTATATTAAGAGGAGTGAGTTTCCGAATAGTTCAATTCTGCCAGGTATGCGCATAAGTTTAGGTAGATTCAATTATTTCGTAAGTATCTACCCTATTATAAAACGGTAACGGGATTGTATCTATTCACTGAAGAAATTTTTGAAAAAATATTTGAATTGGCTCTTTGTTGGTACTTATAAATAAAAAAATTGTTTTTAGAATAAACTATCTTCATCTCTTTGTTACGGTATTACACATAGCATACTTATCAGACTTTGATGGGGTTTTCGCAGATTCCATGAACAGTGCCTGACCAAAAATCTGAAATATGGCCATACAGAAAGAAAAATGGGGGCGAAGCCGAAATTTATTTTATTTTTCTGAAAATTAAACTTTTAGATTTGTTGCACACTGGACTATAAACAGTACTGCGGTAAATATATTCCATAAATCTTTTAATAAGTAAACTTATCAAGATTAACAACATCGCCCAACCCAATTTCATCAATTGGCACTTACAGTTTAACATTATAGGAGTTCAATTATCTATATGGATTGGATTTTTGAAATAAGAGTGTAGATTTTCGAGCTGTGATTTTGTGTATTAATGGAATTTTTTAAGTTATAAAATTGTAATAATAAATTACAATTCAATGAGAAAATAATGGCAGGTTTTCTGGGTTTCTATAATCCACGTTATTTGAAGTTGTGGACAAAATCTAGTTACTAAAGATTTTTTTCCATTAATTTTATCCCACATGCTATTCTTTTATTTGTCTTTCTTACATTGAAAACAATTATAGTGAGCAACACACACACGTACTTCCAATGTGTGCATATCATCAACCATCAATTTTGTGTTTATATTTATTCCACAGTGTATTATATATAGATACACTCAAGCCCCTACACTAATTTCTTTATAATCAAAGAAATTTCTAACTGTGTGATTCTCTATATATAAGCCTCACAGTTCAAAACCTCCATTATGAAGTGTCATGCATGTTAGACTGAGAATTCAGTGAATTAGACTAGGAGAATGTAGACTCATTTTTTTTCCGGTTCCGGGTGAATCTAACATGTGCGGCGGTGTACTACCACCACGCGGGTTTTGGCCCCGGAGGCCAGCAATCCTTGTCCGCCGTCGGAATAAGAAACTGGCCGTGCTCGGCTCTAATTTCCCCAGCCGATGCGTGCGCGATAAATAATAAGTTGGCTGTGGCGGCGGCGGAGTTGGGCGGCGTCACCGCCACCGGCTGCTCATCCATCAGCCGTGCGGGGGAGGCAGCGACGCAGGTGAGAAGTCCATTGTCGGCAGAGTTATGTGGGCGCACTCAGGACAATGCCCGGGCTCGCCAGCGCAAGAAGTACCATCAGCAGCTGGACAAAGCCTGCACCTACTTATGATTTTGGCTCAAGAGGGACCGAATGGCGTGCCATGGCTTTCTAATAAGAGTAACAACACGTTCTGTACGTTGAACAATACATGTGTAAAACTTGCTTTCCTTTAATTAAGATTAAGAACCCCTCGCACACTCCACCTCCACCCCTCTCTATCATTATAACTGTGTCATTAACCAATTATCATCGCAACAGCCACTAACACATTGGTCTCATATTAGGGAGGATGTGGGTTCGATTACCGGACCGGTCATCCAGATTTGTGTTTTCCATGATTTCCCTAGATCGCTCTAGACGAAAGCTGCCCAAACCATTTTTGAGATGGGCCACAATATCGCTTCTGAAGTAGCCTGTGGGCCACAATTTCGATTCTTAGTTTGCCTGCTGGCCACATAATACTAGTAGTTACAATAAATGATTTGGGTTTTCCATTTTTTCTCTAAATCACTCCAGGCGAATGCCGGGATGCTTCCTTCAAAAGGCCATGGGAGAATTCCTTTCCATTCTTTGCCCATCAGTCCCTTCCCGCCTCTAATGACCTCGATTCGACTACGCGTAAAGCCATAAGCAGAAAAAAATGCGAAGTAGGGCCCATCATCAACAATATCACACGTCCTCGTTCCATACGCAATGCAGGAAAATTTGAGATTCAACCAAGGGATCTGATACTTAATTTGGTGATTAAGAATAATACATAACAACATATTCTAACTTAATACCCAAGTGCCAAAATATGAAGGTTTATTCTGCCATCTTCTACCCAGCCAACCCCTTGTCAAGAACCATACACCATCATGTTGTCTGAGCTCAGAACTAGGGCAATGTGACCATGAGCGGCCAGTTCGGAGTTAACTGCCCTTTCAGTTAAGAGAGGCGGCTCGAAGTCAGTCTCCTCTATCCCCACTCCCCTGGATGTAAAGGGAAATTTACCACTCACATAGGATACAAAGGTCATATCGGAGAGGTAGGATGCGAGGGGATGGTGAAACAACCTGTGTATTATTACGCTTCCGAGATTATCGTTGATACATACCTGAAAAATAGGATGTTCATTAGTACAAAAAGCTGACTGAACTAATTAGTTACGTGTGAAAGTTGTAACATGTCTGCAATGTTCAAATTTGCCGAAAACATCATACGGAAAGCGGAGCGACTGTGCGACAAGGCGTTTAATTTTTAAACACTCTGTACAGTGTTAATGCCTTTGTACTTATGTGTGTTCGGCGGTTTTAGTACCATTTGCATCCATTTAATGTGCATGAGTAACAACTGCGTACACAAGCCGAGTGGTGAGAGCGGAATACATGAGTGCCACGTACACCGCTCAATAGTCATCTGGTGGCTAACTACGCCGGCTGATGGTGCTGGAACTGCCTTCGGGATCTTAACGACAGAGGATGGAGAGTTGGTAATCCTGTTTAGTGGTATCTTAAGAACTGATACAATAATGTAGGAATACTTACTCACCCGATTTTTCTGAATGTTATATAAAGATAAATATGCATGCAAAACATTTAAAACAGCATCAAGTAATAATAACCTAAACGATTACTATTACTGAATTCGGGAACAGAGATTTTTTAGCATAAAATCTGTCAGGCAAATCTAAGTCTAATGTAGAATATCCAGTGCTTTAAAAACCTAGTCTATTCCATGCGGCCGTCGGGTAAACATAAAAATAATCAGTAACTGCCAATAATTATATGTAATAAAGGCAGTATTGCAGTAAACAGAAAGAATTATGAACCTACCAGTATACAGTACGAATCATCCCCTAGAAAAAAAGAAAAAAAAAAAGAAATAAGTCTTCTGCTATGTTGTAGAAATTAAAAGCTGAGTACAATTAATTCACCAAATAGATTTTTTGTTGCCTATGGCTTTACGCTTTATCGACGTCGAGGGTATTAGAGGTGGGAAGGGATGGGGACTAACGAACTGGAAGGAATTTGTCCATTGCTTTTTGAAGCAAGCATCCCGGAATTTGCCTGATGTGTGGAAACTATGGGAAAGCCAAATCTGGATACCCGGACGGGCGTTCTTACCTGCGTCCTCCCGAATGAGAGACCATAGCATTACCACTCACCCACCACTCTTCGTCAACAAAGAGCAAAGTGACTCTATTAATGTTAATTTATTCACAATATCTCTTTGCATACAACACTAGCTGACCCAAGATTGCTTTTCTATTTCTAGATTTGAGTGTACACTGTACATATAGATTAAATAAATACAAGTAACTTCCGTTAAAATTAAATATTTACATCATTAACATTTTTAAGCTTTGGATTTCTTATATTGTAATTACGGTTTTATTAAATTTAGAGTTCACTGTAGCTCTATTGGAATACGATGTTTTGGAGCATTTCATTTTTTATTTTCCCATTTCTAATATCCAACAATATTCTAGCAAAATGTCCAGCAGAAGGATCGTTTTGTAATTTAATACGCATAGCAGACACACATATGAACATCGCCTTTCATAAACATATATAACTATTTAGTTTTATTTTCTTTCTATAGGTATGTTCGACGATGTAAATACCGTTGCTTTAAGTCTTCTTCAGACAACGCGGACCATTTTGCAAAACACCGCGCGTAAATCGATCCAGACCTTTCTTAGGTTATAGAGGTTACGCATGCAGACACTGCCTCGTATATGTACAGATTTGATGTTATTATGTAATAACCTTGAATATTCTCTTTGTCATTTTCGCTAATTGATACAAAAATATTTTTTTACAAAGACGACGTAGTGTGATTCATAACGAAATAAAGAATATGGTATCAGTAATCCAGCACATTTACGCGCTTGTTCTTGAGAGTTATTGATAGCGATTGTAAAGGTAACTTTAAGTGGAAACTTTTGCTATCCCCACAAGAATCCGCTACCATCGCGACTTTCAGGCACTACGAGAGGTAACCTGCGTCCTGGCTGCCCGTGGACTTAAATTTTAAGAAAAATGTTATTTTAACGAAAGATGTATATTCTATATCAGAAGTTGTTAAAAATCCTTTCCAATGATACTTTATCCATTGCTGCAAGCTTTGAATTAATTGAGAAAATGGGTGTTGACATCAGAGAATATGAGTAGGATAGAACAGAAAGTTTCCAACGGTAAGTTGATAAGGAAGTTACAAAGTTTATTGAATATCATTACCACTAAAAAAAGATTAAAGAGATGTGTTGCACACATGTATTTGAAAAGTATCTAATAATGCGCTGAAGTTAGGAATAAATAAGTTAGTTTTCTGTTTCCACTTTCACAAATGATTCTGTAGATTTGCCCCAGCTACGTCCAGTATTTTGCGCCACATATCGTCTTATGGAGAAATAAGATTTAGATTTTAATGTCATGAAACTATCTTACACATTCCATGTTAAATAATTCAGTGATACTAGCCTAGAGTTTCTGCCATTTTCATTCGGGGATCACACTATCATTCGATTCCAGTGATCCAAAAACCGTTTTTCGTGGTCACAATTCATCACAGACCACTGAAACGATGATTATCATTGGACTAGGATAACGTGAAGATAAAATTAAGAATATCCTGTATTGTCCTTATGCTTACAACTCTGTTCCACGCGATGGGAAGGTATGTGGAAGGAGTAGTTTCGATACAGGATAAGTATTTTCCTTAGTGCGCTGCCTGATAAACATTAATCTGAGATTGCTGAATTCGATTTTAGGTGGTTTTCATAATTTACATCTTTTCATACGTCAGGGATATACATTGCTATCACAACTAAAACTTCATACTATTTGAAAGTATCAGTCCCTAAATTCTCTCCTTTTAATGATTTAAAATCATTCCTCAGATCACCTTCTTTAATTTTTCAAGCTCTTCTTGTCACTGGCATTTTTACCTAATATGTATATACCTTAGCATACGCCAGCCTTGTGGCTACGTTAGTTATTTTAAATGGAATATGTAGAATTTTGGTAGTAGTGAATAAATGGTGATTCATTTTATTTTATGGTTTTTAAGGAATTAATTGTTTCATTAACGGAGGCTACAGAATTTTGGAAAACAAATAAAAATTGCTTGTGACGAACCTTCATGCCAACTTCTTGTATTAATACACACTAGATTATAAATAAATACGATTTTTGTGATGAAAATTTTCAGCGAAAGGAATTCATGACAAAGAACATAGTTTAATTGTGATAACATAATGCAAATATCACCTCTTGTGATTTCAGATGTGTGATTATCAATAGTGATCAGTCATGTAAATTACTGTTACACCATCGCAACACATTAAATCGTTATCAACGCTGTTTCTGTTAATAATATTTGCAGTTCGAAGATTATATGTACTTTAAAACAGTTTAAAATGTAATCTTGTTGCAGGCCATTTTTCCTGCAGTTTGTTAATTAATTAGTTGCTGAACGATAACGCCAATGCAATTGTTTTTATTATTTTGTTTACTATCGTCCACCTATCATTCTGATCGATGTATCAACAATGATTTATCTAATCTAATCAATGCAAAATTTTACATGTTTAGAATTACATAAAATATAATTTAATAAGTTTCTGTAATTTGGTACAAACTTTAAGGCGGATTTATTGCTGGTGATTCCTCGATGAGAGGTGAAATGGATACGACGATAAAGAAAGCAAAAATGTAAAAACACAGTTGCACTGGCTTTATCTTTCAATAAATAGTTAAAGTTTAAAATTTGAAATAAGTAAATTGATAAATTCAGTTATTCTGTACTCAAATGTATATTGAGTATTGCACGATATAGCGTAGTAACTACGATTAATTATGACAGAAACGGACACTTCTCAATGTCAATCTTCAGTACACAGAATTGGAAGAAATCAGGGTCTGACTGGAAAACACGGTTCGGCGTCAGTTTGGCGTGTGTTCCAGCCCCCGCCAGTAATCCCAACGCCATTTCCCGCCGCTCTTCCGGCTAGGTTAATAGTTAATGCTAATGCCTCGCCAGGCTAATAGCCTCGCATGGCGGCAGAGGCGCCGCCACGACGCCGCCTAGCTAGGCTCGCGATAACGATTTCGCGTCTTGAGGCGACGGTTGTACGTCTTTGCAATGGCTATGACTTCTGCTGGACTTACAGTAATCGGATTATGCTAATCGAGTCAGGAGTGGCTGTTAAGGGTAGTGTGGGCAGTTGAAGGGTATATTACGGTTGTATACGGTGACCTCATTTCAGAAGTCCTTGCTTTGCAGATAATCAGTTGCTCGACCAAAGTTTAGCCTCTAGACCATTGGTTCCCAATTACTTTTCTCCCAGCGCCACTTCAAGAAAGAGCTCAGCCTCGCGTTCCTCTTATAGCTGAAATGATAAATAAATAATTGGATTCATCCCATTCGAGTGCTTTGCACAACCAAAATATTACGGTGATATAATTAAAACACGCACACACACATATTTAGACGATAGCAATGTTTTCGTAATTACTTTTTTTCCGATTACCTTAGTGAAGATATCACCGCGCATATCCCTTGAAGCAACCTCACGAACCCCGGAGAGGGGCGGGGGGGGGGGGGAGGGAGGGTTATGCGTACCACCAATTCGGAACCACTGCGCTAGACAGACTGCTATAACAATTTGGCAATTGCTGAGTGTTTACTCTTAATAATAAACAGCGATTTATTGAGGTTCACACAAAATCGTGGATGGTAGAGGGTGCTTTGCACAAAAAGTAATCTTTACGCTGCGCATGAGCGTAGGTTGAATTAATCTAAGGGTCAGTGAGGACCCTTGTTTCTCTAATATTATCTCTCCAATCAATACGACCAAAACAGGTTTATGGACGAAGTATTTTACCGCACTCGTAAATGAAACATGATGGCTGAAAGTTTGCCAACAAATTCTAACAAAACTTAGGGGTGAAATGACCAATTAAAAAGAGAAAAAATATTTTGCCTGGGGAGAAATGAATTATCAAACTATGAAGTTATTTACTATCTTTTATGATGTTATAACTTCCTAATTTTTTTTTACATTTAAGAGAATAAAGTTTGAGGTTTTACAATCTAACATTCATTTATCTTGATAGTATGCATGAAAAATAAATGACATATTATGCTTCTTCCTATGCTAAAGAAATATTCAAATAATTAGAATGCTGTCTCTAATCTTATATAACAGCCCATGGTATTATGTAAAATTGTTATATCCCATAATTATCAAAAACAAACTATTAATAGATTAGTAGTCGGGTGCCACTTACCAAAGCTCAGGATTAATTTTATTACAGTAAAACAGATAAAAAATAAAAAAGCTGGTAGACCAATTGAGAAATACTTTTATCTGTACATGTCTCCCTTCCATAACATTTCAGGTTGCATCGAAGTGTAGCAACGGATCGGAGTAATTGAAAATTTACAAATTACCGTTTCTGGTGTCTTGAAAGACTGCACCTCTGTTTTTGTGGCGTTCAAAACCACCACTTGCTCATAATACCACTTCAATGTGTGGATATATCACCTCGGTGCACTATTCACTTTAGACCTGTCACTTTGAAACAACGTCGGACTGTCTGCGTGGGCAAACACAGATAAAACTCCAGGCTTTTTGTAACAGCGGCAAACAAACTGTGTGTGGCCGCACGTATTGCCCTCGGCATTCACGACAAATGTGTCCGGCATCAGTGAACGCCTAACCAGGCATGATCTCGCTGCCTATGCCTCTGCAGCCACCACTCATCTCCAGGTCGTCAACCGCTGGCTTCCCGCCTTCGCTTTCCATCCAGGTCCATCCACCGAAACCAGAAGCAGAAATAAAAATCTCATTGGTTACATGTATTCGGAATCGTGTTCTTATTGGTATATTTGAACTGACGATTGGATAATTTCCTCTAATCTTATCTTCACACGCGAAACTTGGCTTCCCGACTATTCACAGAACAGTTCTCAATTTAATCCGTTGGCTTCCGACAGTCGCCAGCCAGGACCACACCGCTCGCCGTTAAGCTCTAAACGTAGACGAAACTGAACGAATGAGCACGTTCGATTGTGTCGTGTGCGGCCACCTCAAATTTCTCTTAAGCTGACTACCTGTCCACATCATTTACGACAGCCAAACACTCCTGAATTTTACTGCCATATAATACTAGCCCAGTCTATGTCAGTTCTGTAACGCTTTAGTAAGGGATGTGGAAGACAGTCACAAATCTAGCAGTTCTTCTATATACTTTCTCTATACTATCAATCAATCCCAAACGACACAATAGTAGTTCAAAAGTAGAAGCAATAGTGTTTTGTACGCTATTGTTATTGAATGTGCGTTACATTCTTAAAAATTATACCTACGTATCGCAGACTACAATTATCTTCACCTACGACCAAAGTTATTTCAGGTCCCATTTAATATTACTTTGTGCGTTTACGGCGAAACACTTTAATGAATTAACCATGCCAATAAATGAACTGTTTATTTTGTACTCCTGGACAAATGTATTCTTTTGAGTAGTTGTGAAATTGCCTTTACATTTTTTATTATTGTTATTATTATTATTATTATTGCAGTTTAATATAAGTTACTATTTATCGCACACTTCAGAAATGACATCCAGATTGTGGTACATTTCTGAGCAATCATCAGAATCCCTTACTTCACTTTTGATGACTGCATTATCAGCAACTGCTAATAACGTTGTCTCCGAGATTGTTTATAAGAAATAAGAAAAGAAGTGGTCCTATTACACTTGATGGATGCCAGAAGTAGCATCCAGATTAATAGGCGCTTCTCTTTTAACAATGATATACTACGACCGACAAGTTGGAAAATCTCGCATTTACTCACAAATCTGATCCGCTATACTGTAAATCTCTAAAACGGGAGCCAGTGGTACAGGATCGAAAGAGTCTGAAAACCATAAAAAATGCATCAGCTACTTCCATTACGTAATGTAATAATATCGATGACTAATTTTCAGAAAATATGTGTTTCAAAAATACGTGTTGAGTTGGTATAAGAAATTCATTTTCATATATAAACTTCGTAATGTTCGATCAAATAACATGCTCCAGAACTCTACGACAAACAAACATATGTTAGACGTATGGGTTGGTAGCTCCTATATTAACCTTGATCTCTTTTCATGAAAATGAAAATTACAAGCTTGTTTTTCTAATCGGTAGGTACTTTCCACTCGTTTAAGGAATTACAGCATACATTAGACAGAAGTAGTTCGATTTCTGTAGTGCACTATGAAACTACTCTTAGTGGGATATCATTTCAACACGGCGTTTTCACCCACTACAGGAGTTCTAACAGCTTTGCAATCCCTCCAGTGTCTATTTGTAAAGCATTTATCTCTAACTTCACATGACGTGAAAAAATATATTTGGTATCCATATTATCATCAATGGATGAATTTTTAAATTCGCTGTTAAATACTGAAGCCTTGTGGTGGGTTTCGTTAACTTCACACTCGTCTCGTGTTAGAACTGGCATATTGTAGTCTCTACAATACAACTGACTTTTCTTACGAACAAACATGATGAATGGAACAGTACATACCCGCTACTTTGTGTAATGAAGAGGCTTAGTTATGTTTTGCAGAAACTAATATCATGCTTTACCGAATAACAATCATCAAAATTGAGTATATATTTCATTTTCTTCCAGAATAACAATGAAATTATCAATTTCGCGAGTCCTCAACTACTTGTTGATGTAATGTAATGATAATTAGTATCAAAGCCATGAACGCCGCTAAACAGTCTGAGTGACAGTTGTGAGCTAAGGCATTGATTGAACTTTATATCAACAATAATCAGAAAATAGCGTGACAACCGCTTTTATATTGTCGAGGATATGTCTTTCGTAGAAAACTAGGAAAAGGGTGAATCTCTATGAAGTAAAATTACCACACATCTTATTCATATTTAATTGTAGATTTTCCCTGGGAATCTGATGCTTAATGATCTATCGGGCATGCGGCTGGATCAATTCATGCCCGAGAGAACTTCAAGCATAAAGCAAATTCATTATGAAAATTAACAATGATGGGGCTGAAACCTGCGAGTGCATATGTCTTTAACATTGGAGAGTAACATGAGCTCTTTTTTTCTGTCTGAGAATATACTGTAGGTGAACGGACATCAGAATAGTATTACAAGCTCGAATTCAAACTGAATATACATTTTACACACGTGCTCCAGGTAAATAACGGTAAACTTTCAGAAAAATACAATTTTATGCATCAAGAACGAAAAGACATAACATTGGCTCATATTTAAAAGTTTGTTTTGAGTATAACACACTTCGGAGCAAGACCGAGATAGAGTAGGAAATGATGTAACGGAGAACATATCAAAAGTTTTCAGAGTAGGGAGTGCTTTTTGTATGCATCAATTATTTAAACCTGTATAAAAGTTTTCCCAGATGGTAATAAATAATATGAACTTTAGTGGATCCATGCAATAACTTGGGATACTAGTCTGCAACTCCATATCAAAATAATCTCAACAAATACAACAAAAAATAAATGTGGATAGAAAATTAAAATAAAAGAGATTCAGCATGCCGCTTTAAGATATAGTATCGGTGATTTATAAGCTTTTTCAAAAGTAAAAAAGTTTAAAATAGTATGTGGTCAAACGCAACCTTTAAATGTACCCAAAATGATCAAGGTACTCAGACGAACTTTCGTGTTTTTAATAAAACAACCAAATAAACATGAGGAATCGATATAGATTTTTTGACGTAGGTTCAGTAGTTCCTCGCCATAAAACACACGGTTGTCATCCGCAGCACTGCATTATATACTGCCAGGAACTCTTACGACAGTATCTTGATTCTCTCTGTACTTAATTACGTTTCACAGAAAAGTTGAAGCAACCGTGTGTTGCTTTTTGGTCGTCAAAGAGCTTGTTTATCATTATCATTGAGAAAAGAAAGGCATTAATCATGTGGTTGAATCTTTGGAGTTTTATTGGCAAAAAATATTTGAATAACCATGACACAACCGACATCTATTATTTTACTCATCTAACGTCAATGGTCCGTACGAATCACATTGCATCTTTCCGCAAGGATGCAACATTACAGCAGGATGAAGAATTGCATTCATACCAACAGGTAAAAAAAAATCGTTTAACACCTACGACCAATTTTAGTGTCGCACCTTAGGCCAGAATGTGGTCGACTGGTCTTAAGTGTTGAGATTCATTATTTCTAAACTGGAGATAATCAAGCAATGTATATGGAGCCATGGCCTCTAACTACGGATTTTAATGTCATGCCAAATGTGAAATAGGGAAAATCGCATTCAGTAGTCGTTCAAAATAAATAGGGAGCCACAAATACACATAACAAGTGAATCTTACCTGAATGCTTTCTTTGATTTAGTTTCCATTGGGATTACCCTTGTTAGTGTACTGGTATTGTAACCAGAACCGGTATTCCATTTACTGTATATAACACTAATGAATAAAATACATGATCCATTAATATATTTCGGAAATAGACTAAGGAGGTTGGAATTGCGTGTACTCGGGGCAACAAGTACCATCTTGACGAAAACAGTAATAACATCCTCATGATGTTGCTAAAAGTAGATATTTGCGAATGTAAGAGTAGAGTAACAAGCAACAGAGTTCTGATGCACACAAAAAAATAATTATAAATATTTTAGTTGGTAAGTTCTACCTTCGCCATTAATTCTCTGCTAGGTTAGTTTGACCGTAAGGAAGGAGAGTTGGTGGTGCATAATTTGTTATCATCAGATGACGCATGAGACACTTGAACTTATCTATAAAGATCTCCGCAGTACATATGGACTAGGGTGATTCGATTAAGTTGACAGTGATTCGCCAGTTGGATTCGGATGTCAAGCTTAGATCACTGAAGGCACGTTTTGCACAAATTATGGGACTTTGTTTCACCTTCTTTGTTCATTCATGCTCAACTCTCAAAAGACACTAAACACGCAGTTTTTTAACTTATATACACTAATGGATTTAGAAGGTAACAAAATTACCCATTACTTTCTGTCGAGAAGGAAAATTTGTTATTATTATATGCAGCGTTAAATTGTTTCGTAATTTCACTCAATAAGTAACGAACAGAATCGAATCCGAGATAATCATTCATAGTTTAGAATTTTGCCACAATGGCCCTATAATTTTCAATATTTTTAATGATTTGATCAAGTGATGTTTATTTGCATACTATCTGAAAATAAGTGAAATAAGAGAGTACATTGATAAGAATCACTCAGTTAAAATGTTACTAGTTTCCCTGCTCAGGTGGCAATACTCGGTAGTGTTTATAGCGTGAGTGATGGATGTTTGTGTTTGACTACGCAGAAGGCATTATCTTAAGGACGACACCGGACCATTTAGTCAGAAAACATCCCTAGGCTGTCGTTACGGCACAATTCCTGACCGTGAGAGCACAAATAAGGTACATGTAGTCACTAATAAAATTAAAATATATAATGGAAATTAAATCATTATGCATAAGCTGATGCTGTTTTGACGTGATGCCATTAGTATTAATTTGCATATTAATGGAGAATTATCTAATCGCCTTTCTCTCTGGGGTGCCATTTACCGCTCTGCCTCTACCGGCAGCCGCTAGGTGGCAGGAACGTCAGCTCTGTTGGGAGGAGTTTTTGGATGTGTTGTTTTTGGTACTTCATACTAAAGTGGTGGTTGTTTGACTGGGAACCAGTCGTAAAAAAGAAGTGGCCCTTTTTATGTTAAAACTAGTACATATAACAAAGAGGATTGTAGAAGTATGAAATATATACCACAAATTTTTAGATATTGTAAAATCTTTCTTAACTTCGTATTTCCACAATCAATCGTCTTCTTTTCTGAGTTGTATATTTTATTTTCAGGTTATAATTTTATTGCATTTTAAACCAAATCTAAACACTTTTAAAACTTTTTTTTTCTGACTTCATTCCTCGCCGACGTCAAGGGCATTATAGGCGGATAAGGACTGGTAGTAAGGAACGGAAGAGAAATCGCCAATGTTCTTTTGAAGGAACCATATCATCCTTCTCCTGGACTGATTTGGAGAAACTATGGAAAATCTAAATCTGGATGGCCGAAGGGGATTCGAACCAAACTCTTCCCAAATGTTAAAATTTTGCCTGTGATGCGTTTCGAGAACACCTCAGGAATACTCTACTAAGTAGTTCGTATCAAAAGACAAATTAAGACACATGATTTTACTTCGAGTTCAAAAAGCATAAATCTAAGTAAACAATTTAATATGCTGGGATTCGTAATATATAGTTTACCCGTTAGTCGCAATTACTCGTAAATAGTTGAATAAAGCCGATATTCGATATTTCGTAAATGGTATTCCTCGGACAAGAAACGGTAAAACTGTAATTTTTTTACACAGTGTCACAGATAAATAGCTTTTCTTGTCTTTAATATTTTTCTACTTTCTTTGTTATTTTCTTGCCTTTTATTTATATTGGTAATCATTGTATTCTGATATTTATCCGTGATCTATTTCAGTAAATGAAATAAAGACTTACGTATGTACTTTCAATCTTTATTCTTTCTATCCGCAAACCTCTCTTTTTATTTGGAGGAGAAGCTTTACGGTGATAACCTTTAATTGATAACCAAGTTTTCTTTAATTTCCTTGACCACTGAATAATTACATCAAACGTTCAATAACAAATTCTATAATTGCAGCAAAAAAGTACTTTATAACGGCTATAGCAAAAATATATTGCATTTTCGGATTTTATCAACTCCATCTAGTTTCTCCATATAGTTGGGTTGGTAAAAATTAATTGAATATGGTAGTGTAGTATGGGACCCACATTTTGAGTATGAAATAAAGGAGTAGGAGAGGGTGCAAGAAAGGGCTGCTAGATTTGTTTCTGGAAATTATCGCAGAACGCAATCAGTAACAGATATGATAAAACAGCTGGAATGGGATTCATAGGAAGACAGGAGGAAGGTTAAGAGTGTCGTGGGAGTGTACAAGCCTTATATTGGTAATAATGAGGCATGGAAAGATATTGGTATGAAAATTAAAAGTAATGCATGGAAGGGAAAAGATGACCATGACCACAAGCTGGCACTCGATTTAAGGCACAAGAGTGTAGGGAGATTGTCTTTTCTAGGTAAGGGTGTCGGGGATTGGATTAAGTTACCAATGACGAATAATTGACCAAAAACGTTGAAACTTGTAGAAGGCAAGTGTAGGTAGGAGCAGGAAAGGGGGATGATGGGTGTGTAGGGAAATTTCCACCGGAGCGTGCGCTCTATTGCAATTATAATTAAATTAAATTATATTTTTAGGCCATGAACCTATGTGAACGTACATCTTGTTCTTGTCAGCACTTGATAATGATGTAAAAGAAAAGAAGCTTTGCTTCAACAATGTGGCCCTATTTATGTGCGTGACTAACTGGCCAATCACGCACTATGTCTGTTGATCCGACTGGCAAACTTTGCAAAACATAACTTATAAATGTTAATACCAATATCCTCTACTAGGTAACAGCAGGTAGTCTTAACTGGCGTGAAATCGGAAACATGACTTCCATATTTAAACAAATGTTTGTAAAGTTTGTGTCTGTTGATAATGCTAACAATTGAAAAACGAAATCATTGAGTAAATTTTGCAGGTACATGGACGCTAATTTAAGGAGAGATTTGTATTAAACTGAAGCAAAAGTTTTTTTTTTTTTTTTTTTTTTTTTTTTTTTTTTTAAGAGCTGTTGTACAATTGCTAAAATCAACTTATGACGCTTTTAGGAACTGCAATCGTCAGTCAGTTGTGATACATTAAGCGCAATTTCGAACTCATGTCCATGCTGAATTGGTGTACTCTATCATCCGGTTTTTGAGGATTACCCTCTGACAGCATAACTGTAGGAAGCTACCGCATATTCCAACTGAAATGATGATTAATGGTTATATGTCAGACAGAAACCGTGGAGCGATATTTCAAACTATCAATTCCAGGTTGAAAGATATGTATTACCGGAAAGAGAAAAAAAAACAATTTTTCGCCAAGAAATCATCGGTATAAGATGTGACAGAATTATTTATCGAAAGAAATTATAATAGTAACAAATACTTTCCATCTCTTGCCACAGTATCAGTCTATTACTAAGGGAATAAGAGTTTTTACTAACGGTAAGCAAATTTTGAAACTAATCAAAGTGTTTTTAATTACCAACACTACCAACCAATAACTATCACTGAAAGGCAAAATAAAAGTAGAAGTTTAATGGCTGAATGTATTTTAACCCACTTCTATGCACATGTAACATATGCTATTAAACAAAGAATATGAAATTAGGTAACTAAGGATTTTACCAAGTAATGCATCAATTTTAAAGAGTATAAGGCACTGGTTGATCTATGAGCAATATTTAAAAATTTGCAACGTAGAGGAAATGCATAGGTGTCTGAAAGTGTTAAATAAAGTGGTAAATTTGTCAGTAAACACGAAACTCTTTATGGTTCGATGAGAAAATTAAATATTTTCTCAAACAACAATAAAATTTACAGAAGCACTTAGTACAAGTAACGACGAACTAGATTTATAAAAAATTGCGTTCTTCAGTGAAGCGACAATAGTATAACAATAAAACAAAATAAGTGATAGAAGTGGGCTGGCTTAAAAAATTAGAAGAAACTGCAAAAACGTCTAAATTGTATCAGTTGCCAAATAAAGCTATGACAGTAAGGGAACATGTGAGGAAAAAGATATTAATGGCTATTGAATTGGAGGTATTTATAAATGACAAACATTATCAACTAGGAAAACCACTTTCGCTTCCTTGGGCATGCCACCGAACTGGTTAAATGTGTAACACTTCAATAAGTACAATCAGTACTAGATATGAGAACAAAATAATAAAAAAGCAAGCCTCGGTAGCGTAGGGGCTAGAGTGCTAGCTCCGCGTACCGAAGGTCGCCGGTTCGAGTCCGGCCGAGGGCATGGTTGTTTAGTGTTGTGAATGTCTTGTCCGTGTTGTAGTGTCCTTGTGTCAATACTTGATAGCAACAAATCACATTGAGCTGGCTGTATGGCCCAGTAGCCGAATGCCATTAAAAAAAAAAAAAAGCAGCCTCTGTGTTTATTCTGCCACCAGAGAATTCCACCGAACTGGTAAAATGTGTGACACTTCAATAAGTATAATCAGTACTAGATATGAGCACACAATAATAGCAGCCTCAGCGTTTATTCTCCCGCGAGACGTAAATGAATCAACGTTGAAATACGATGGTTATCAATCGAAATAATGAAGGCTCCTGCTGCCCTGAGTTTTGGAATCCTGTAAGCCCAAACCCATCTCATCAGCCACCCAACAGCTATCCCTGCCGTGGAATTGAGACTCTTCGGAATTACCCGCCATCACAGCGGAAATATATCCGCTATTTCGGCTTTGACGACGAGGCAAATGACACTGAACCACCCTGAACAGGTGTCCGTAGGGAGCTACGTGGGTGCGGCGCTGCCACGTGTCAGGTTGGGGGGGCCCTAACGTATATACCCCGTAACCCCATCGGAAGCTCCTAGCCGTCTTGTGGAGAAACGATTCCTGCACATTTGTCCAAGCTTCAGAGAGCTCTATCGCAGAGCATGATCGTGCTTAGCTCTCAAGGTAGTGTGCCCTAAGCGGGTCAGCTGGACGGACCCATGTGCTACAGAACCATTACTTATTTAGTGATTCTACTATGACACAACGATGTACTTCTGCATGCCTGCGGCAAGGGACAGTAAACGTTAGTTCACAGTAACTCACGTCGCAACAGTAACCATCCCTGACTAGCCGAAATTTAATGTCGACCACGGGTATTTCCGAAATGACTGCCTCTAATCTACGGCATATGGAGGTGTGACTCTCCTGAGCACCCACTGCCTCACCCGAGAGCGACGAACCCCACACCCAGACTTAACACCAAGGGCTGTGATACTGACTCCTTCATTACATCCAGGGATTTTTTGATAAGCGCATCTGTGACAGCATAGATCATCAAGGCTATGAGCTCTTGGTCCTTCCTCAACAGGACGGCTACACAGGATTAAGTTGCTTCATCTCGCGTGGTTGCTCTCGAGTGCCACTCGCCTAGGTGGCGACTTTTTGGCGCAAGACAAAGGAACCAGCACACTGTTTACACTACCAGCATTTGACACAGCTTTGAACGAAGAATCGCAAATTCTTATATTCATGCCTTACGTGGTTAATATTTACGTTTTATTTCATTATTAATTCGTTTTATATCATTAACATAAAAAATATTATTGATAAATATAAAATAAATTATTTTATTTGAAGACTAAATACTACAAGCGAATATCTTTTAATAAACTAAATAAATAAGTCTAATAATACCAACACTAATTTTAATTCAATTTAAGAATAACACATTTTTAATTCCCTTCTATATTTCATGATTTCCATTAGTATTAATTGTTTTAAAAACATCATATACGATTATTGATATAGCTGCGCTTGAAATATTGAACAAGTAGTGTTCTGAAACTTCCCAAAATAAAAACCGTATAGTTATGGTGAATCAAAATTTGCTGGTATTGGTATCCAGCATCTAGTCTTTATTTTTGATATTAAAGATTCATTTTTTCTCAAAAGAAGTTCAGAATCAGTTTGTGACATTGTACACAATTACGAAGACTCTCCAGAGTTTTCACATATCATTTTCTGAAACATTTGTTCCATACTTCCCTTATAAGCGTAAAACTGTTTAATGAAATATAAAAAAACACTACTACAAACCTACTATACTATTGCTGATATTTTGTACAGTAAAAAATATAGCTTTTGAATTTATATAATTCTGATTTATATGTCATCGATTTATTATATATATAAGTTCGAACACTTACTAAATTCTAGCGAGAGTGTAAACAGCAGTTCGTGTCAGCGCTCGTGTGCGAACATCTCGTCGAATCTCTCGACGAGGCGTGAGGCGCGAGGCGAGACGCAAGTGTAAATTCAGCCTTAGACTTGCTACAGTTTACGTGAAAAAGACTTTTGTTGAAGCAATGGGCCAAGTAATTTGATTTAAAGTGCCATTTAAACAATAAGGGACTACTAACGAGCTGTTGTAAATATCGGTACGAACCAGTTGCACTCACTGCATCATGAGCACAACTGTGACTAGTGAAATATCTGTCTGTTACATCAAAACTGGACTCCACGCACTCAGCTTGTTGAGCTCAGAAAACATGAACAAAGGCCCGCGGCCATAAATAAAACTAACTGAATTTCGCCACTAGTCGGTTGCAACAACAAAGCAAGTGCACGCAGCCGGCAACCATGAAACAGAACCATAATTTCTGCATCGGATTTCAGCCTCCTTCCTCTCTCTTGTGAATTAATGGATTTGATTCTTTGTGGCGTGTGATTTATTTCTTTAGCGGATGTTATTTTTTGTGTTTGGTTGGTGTGTTCGCCGTTTCTTTCACTCAAAACGAGAACGTGCGGCCAGAGGCAGTGTCCGCGCGTTGCCATGAAGGATTTGAAGCGGTATCCTGTTGTTTCAAGCATTTATTAATTAATTAAACCAAGGGCAGGTGGTTTCTCTCTCACGCCTTTGTTTCCCTTCCATCTTCTTCGAAGAGTGGAACAAAAATATTTTTTTAAAAGTGATGCTACGCTGCTGGCACCAGTGCTCTTTGGAAACGTTATTCACTATACGTGAACTATAGCACATACCAACCTATGATTCCGATTAGCAAACAGATCAGTGACTTTTACTAAAATATTTCATCTCTATAACATTAAGTAGGCCTAATTATTCCAAACACATCAATTCAAACCAGTTTCTTTAGATATACATGTTATTTGAGAACTCTGAAATTTTGTATTGCAAATGCAGTGAAAATCAGCCAGAAGTTCTATAATGAGGTATTTTCTCTACCAACTAATTTTACGCGTAGGTAATACGGGATACAATCAAATGATACAAGGATTGGTTGTAAAATTGCATCGTGGAAGTAAATTTGATTCAAGGTCTCAGCATGTGTAGATCACGTTCTGATTTCATGTAAGATGAATTTCTGTAAATTTTTGAAGCTGAAAATGAATTTTTCTTCATTAGTTAATAGCAACATATAGGACCAAATTTAGTGAGAATATTTTTTCAGTTTCTTTAGTAAAATAAAAAATGTATCTTTTTTTAGCTGTAAATACGAGCTCTAGCAGACTGATGTGATACTCTTCAAGGAAATCATTGTTTGAAATCATTTTCCCTGCTGTAAAAAGTTTTTAAATCACTAATTGATAATGAGACATATTCACGATGAGCACTGCTACCATCTTCTATTGATGTTAGTTGTATTTCATGCAATGCAATGATAGCATTAAAAAGAGCCTCAGATTTTTACAATGTGAAACTCATGAAACAATTCGAAGTTAGTTTCTGTAACCTGGGGGGATACAGATGTGTGAACTGATGTCCTCTGACGTGTATAACAATCCGAATAGCTTCTCATGGCGTCAAGAAATCAGATAAATGATAAACGGAAGCGGTTTTCTAACGTAGGATAAATATTACTTTTGTGCTGTTCTTAGTTCTACGACATTGAAGTTGGTGTTAAAGAATTAAAAAAGGATCAATACTTCGCTCCTTACTTCTCTTTCAAAAAGATACTTTACCCCCCCCCCCACGGAAATTGCTTAAATTACGCTATAATGCCTTGCCTGGTTTAATATTAATATGTTTACATTTGTAGCTAGCGAAATTCAGTGAATTACAGGATCTTTTCACCTGATGTTAAAAGGGGACTGAAAACAGAGCCAACGGCGTACAAGAACAATTCAGATCTTTCTGTTTCATGTTTTGTGTGTTAAGAACCTATTAGCAACATTAATTATTGTCAAATTCGTTACGAAAATACAACTAAAGCTTCAATCGAGTTGACGTTCTGCCCGCATTATCTGAGGTAACACGGCTCACTGTAATTTTTGTTTTATTATAATGATTATGTCATTTCTACGGTATAAAATCATAAGAACTTAAAATATTAGGTTGTGTTATTGTATTTTGAGCTGAATTTCCCATTAAATAATTAAAAATAAATGTGATTATAGAGAAAATATTTTGCGTTAATCTTTTAAAATATATATTTATATTTTATGAAGTGTTATGCTTCGTCTCACGTTCCTTTTAGGTTGTCCATATCTCGTTACTTTTTTGGGTGCAATATGAAAACGAATTTCAGTATTTCAATAAATTTTAAATTTCAGTTTAATAATACTAATAGCCAGTGTCGTCTTCTGGAAGCTTCCACATCCAGATCAGTTTTATCTCATTCTTACTGGTGTTTTATATTTTTAAGCGTTTACCAACTCCTTCTTTGTTTATTTCTTTCTTCCAGACCATATTCTTCTATTAAATTTGTTGAAATACTACAAACTGCAAAGGAATTAATTCAACTATACCACATGTTTTTTAATGTGGTTCCATTGAGTTAGGCCTCCGTAAATTTTAAAGGTACCAAAAATGCAAAAGTTCCTTTGCGCTGAATAATTTGTAATTGATACAGACACAAACAAACAATGCTTCTGTTCCCATGCCCCCTAGTGAAGCCGCAAGGATCTACTTTAGAAGGAGGCCCAAGTAGATTCGCCACAATGTTAGCAATTAACACCATGAAATAGCGCCGAGCGAGAAGAGTGGAAACTATTTATTCCAACCCCAAAAGCGTTCGATTGCAAACAATGCTTGGTTTAAGTTCCACTTGAATTCTCAGAAAAAAATACAGCATTTGCATCACAACTTTACAGCGATAATTGGATTTATCTACCCGCAGCACTTTAACAGGAAAATTTAACTGTGACAGGTTTCCATTGTCTTCCCCGGCAATGTTATCTTTATTAACTGTGGCTACACGTCTTCGTGAAAGTAAGTGGTGTACGTGTTAAGTGTGGTGTAATGATCGTAATGGGCGTGAGAGGTGAAGGAAACATGGTGATACTGCCCTGATATTCACAAATATACAAAAAGGCTCCCATTATAATGAGGGCTGTCATATTTACTCACTGCATGCGCAGTGCCGATGAATTTTGGATTTAACTCAGACAGTTGCTAACAAAATGTTGATTATGCAATGCATCTTCCAACCCTGCTTGCCAAAAACTGGGTATTGAATTTTTTTTCAATGGTCAGTACTCAGACAAGCTATCCCTCGTTGCTTTAGTGACTTCCATCATAAAGCAGCTTTTAACCGGGTAGTAATGAAAATAATAGTTCAATTGTCATAATAAAAGCGTTGCCTTTTGCGTTTTAACTGCTAATGACGAAGTAGCTTCTGGCATTTTATTTAACATTTGTGGAAGTCCGTGACTGTTTTTTTGCGTATCGTCAAGTGTCTAGAATTGTTCCAGTTTTTAGGATCAAAGATTATGACAGGATGACCTGATCTGGCCAAATACGAACTTGTCCTGTGTTGCACACTCAGGGTGAATAAAATCTCTTGAGCTTGAAGAACTCGGAAGTATAGACATGGGTATTAAACACGGACAGAGACGATCGAGCTATCGTATAATTGTTTCAAAGGTTGTTAGACTCGAACTTGCTGAAATACAGACTTGACCCTAAAAGTTCACTCTGCAAAATTTGAAGCATTTCTGTTAAAAGGAAGTGCACAATTACTTCGAAAACATCACATTGTTTTGATTGAGGCCGGGAAATGATTCATAATGTAATCTTTGCTCATAGTGTCCGTAATGCCCGGAGAATACAGATTCCAGATTATTAAATAGTCCCAAAAGATTGGAAATGCGCTCTCATACTTCCCCTTCACAAAAAAGGCGACCGCATCAATGTGAACAACCACAGAAGAATATCTCTGCTATCAGTCCCCTACAAAACTCTCTCTGCTTGTGTCCCTAAAAGAGTACAAGAACAAATCGAACACAATAGTGGCAAATACCAAGCAGGCGTCAGACCCAACAGATACTGAGTAGAACAAATCGTTAACCTAAGATACAGATCAGTGAGGCACAAGAAAACCATAATACACCTTCGTAGATTTCACGTAGGCGTATGACTCCATCGACACGAAAAGCCTACTGAACGTTCTAACGGAATATGCACTAGATAATAAATAAAGAGAATTAATCAATCAAACATTCATCTACACCAAAAACAAAAGTAAAATTCATGATAGAACTCTCCAGAGAATTCGAGACAAAACCTGGAGTTAGACAGGGTGACGGTATCTCATCAATCCTATTTAATATAGCCGTGGACAAAGTCATTAGAGATTCGGAGAAAACGAACACCCCACTTAAACTAGGCAGAAACCGACTAAATATTTCATGCTTGGCCTTCGCAGATGATCTGGCTATTCTGTCTGAAAGCGAATAATAGTCCATCAGACAAATAGAATCCCTCGAAGAATTATCAGAAAAAAATTGGACTAAAATTCTACTTTGAGAAAACGGTTTTTTGGCACATAAACTGAACATAAAACACTGGACACAAAATATGGGAAAATTAACAGTCACTGAGTTTAAATACTTATGTGACATTATCAGTCCAATAGGACTCGGTAAGAAGGCACAACAAAAGACTCAACAAGATGAAGAAGGCTTCGGACAGACCTGCAACGTCTAAAACAAAAAGAACATAGGAATCCAATACAAAATTAGGCATTACAATGCAATTATAAAACCCAAAGCTCTCTACGCCACAGAAATACTAACACTAACTTCTAAGAGGGACATCGAGAACATTCAGAAAGAAGAACGAAGAATCTTCAGGAAAATTACTGGGCCAACCAAAACGGAAGAAGGCTACCGACTAAAGTAAAACAAAGCAGTAGAGGCCCACTCAAACATAGCCAACTACATCAGAAAACGTAGACTATAATTCTACGGTCACAGCTACAGAACGTCAGATCACAGATTAATTAAGCAGATATTCTATACGAATGTGTAGTCATGTCAGAAATCAAAGTCAAGAAGACCGGCGCAACTTGGACAGAAGAAAAAAAACTTGCCTTCAGTAAACGGATGCGGCAATACTGGAATGACGAAAGAAACTCAGACAGAAAATGATTAAGCTTTCCTTGATCTTTTTAGGTCTATTTGAATAAAATAATAATAAAGCAACACCGAAGAAATGAATTGCCAGAGTATTCTATTCGGTAACATGTTTGGTCTGGTTTCTTCTTAAATAACCTTATAACTCATGAACAGCGAACATGAACAAAGACCATTTACGAAGGTGGTCAGTAAAATACTTAAAAATAATTAAAACTGTATTCCCTAAGCTTTGGTCAAGCATCAACATTAGCGAATGTTTTAATTAAAATTGAAATTTAGCTTAGGCAGGAATGACAGCATTCATAACTACAGCAGAGACCATAAGTAATTTCCATTTTTTTTAATAAGTTTTATGTTACTTTCATTAACGTCATGTTATTGAAAAGTACTCGAAGTTCCTCGTTTTTTCAGCCGTAAGCTTTTTTCCATTTTTTAAGAATGAAATGCTACGAAAAAAATACTTAATGAATGTATTCTGGCAATTAATTTCATACCAGTTGCTTAGCTATTAAACTGTGCACTTAACATACAACTTCAAGAATATATCAGGTCGCTGTTAATTTCCGAATGAAGGTCGGCTGATGACGGCACAGTACTCGAGCCAATAGCTATAGAGGTGCGTGAGTGAGTGAGCTTAGGAAATTATATAGTAGATTCGCTTTAAATTGATATAAATACAACACGAGCCAGTCTGCTTGTGTGCGCCAAGGTGTCAACACACTATACCGGGGAAGTATAACGGTACGAGGTTAGCCATGGTCCCAGCGTACCGGCCATGCTGATTCGTGGTTTTAGGCGGTTTCCCGGCTATTGCTGGGATGGTGCCCAATTTCGCCTCATCAGCTTCATAAACAAAAATACACCTACTATTGAGAATGTAAGCTACACGAATCGTGGAAACACTTAGTTCCTTCCAAACAGATTCCTTTCGGCAAGCGAGAGGGTCTCCACTCCGCCACTAACGCAGGTGTGATGAACACGTTTCACAACCTTAGAAATTCGTTTTGTTCAAATTTATGAATCTAAAAGGCCGAACCAGCTCATAACAAACAATAATAACAAGTACTTGAACAGATCGGTGCATGGTTGAATTTTCACTGATTCAAGCGCTAGAATAGATCTAATTCTTGTTGTCTGTGTAAGCAGAGCACTCTATTGCGGTCATTCTAGCCTCCAGACTATCCCTGTTAACAGTTTATTACACCGAATGCGCATTTGGTATGTTGGCTTAAGTAATTTCCACTGTACGTGGCCTGCAAAGTAGCAAGTTAGCGCGGTTCAAACGTCAGCACGGCGGAAGCAACAACAACCGGCGGGAGAGCGGTATTATTATATCGGCAAAATACGGGCGAGAATGTATTCATTAGGCTCTAATACCGGCAGACCCTTTGAGTAGATTCGAGTTTGGAGAGATGTTGCACGCCACTGGAAACGCGTCTCACTTAGATATTCATGTATTCTCGCCGCTCATGTTTTGTCTTAGCACTGCGGGAAATGACCGACGGCTTCTATGCAAATCTGTTCTTGCGTTAGCCGGAGCCTGTTTAGCTGCTCTACACATGCTGCTAATCAACAGATGCCACTGGACAGCTCTTCTGGGTATTTGAACTTTTATTTGATCAAACCTTACCTGATATTAGCTAAATGCGAAGAACACTCCTGAAGGGAACGAATTTAAACTGATATGTTAATTTCAGTTACGCTTGCTAAATCGAATGCATTATTGTCTGTTTAATACGAAAACTATTCCAAAACTATCGATAATGTAGGTAGTTTACAGAGATTGTAAACCAATATACACTATAGTGAATTTACTTTATAACAGTTTTTTATTTTAAAACATCATAAATTTATGTTGTAAAAAGTCGAGGTATTTTCCTTAAGCTTTATTTGTTCATTTAAGTTCACTGAGTTCAAAAAATTCTTCCTTACGGTGAAAATATGAGAATCAACATACAAAAGAGCCTAAGTAATCATGATTTCACTTTTGAAGATTCTTCATCATGCTGACATACATTAACAAACATTAATTAAATCGGAAAAATTAAATTCCTGAAGAAATTATGGCCACAGTGAAAGTGATTTTTAAGCTAACTTCATAATGTAAATTTTAGAAGTTTTAAAATTAAACGATTTTAAATGTCCTTCCCAGCCTGTGCCCCATATTATTTTAGTTTTTGTTGTTGGTTAAGAAGTTAGATCCGAGAGTTGGAGGTATTCGCTAGGATATTCTATGTATTGAAGTGATGATTGCATTTACGAGAGACGTTGAGGCATTGGATGACAAAACGTTGGTTAGACCATTGTTTGAATATGGTGTTGTAGTATGGGATCCACATTTTGGGTATCAAATACTGAGATGGAAGGTGTGCAAAGGAGAGCGGCTAGATTTATTTTTGGAGAATACCGCAGGACACATTGAGTAACAGATATAATTAAGGAGCTGTATTGGACGTCATTGGAATACAGGAGGACGATGAAGAGAATGCTGGGAGTATACAAGGCATATGTTGGTGATGTGACTTGAAAGAATATTGATCTAAGCATTAGGAGTTGTGTATGGGAGGTAAAAGATGACCCTAAGCACAAGCTGGCACTTGATTTATGAATAAGAGAATGGGAAAATTTTATTTTGTGGGTAAAGGTGCAAGGAATATGATGAATAGTTTACCAAAAACGCTTAAAGAGTTTAAAATTATAATTCGTAAATCGCAAATATAGACGGGAAACGAATTCAACACTGGAAGTGTATAAGATAATAGTAATAACAATAAATACTAAGAAACGCGTAATTAGATGATTAGAGAAATTGCCACTGGAGCATGCGCGCCATTGAAATTAAAAAATAATTAATTCAGTTCAAAGAATTTGCCACTCCTCTAGCTATCTTCTGACGTCTGCTTCTGTTCCTACTGTATCCTCTTCAAACAGTTGAATGGATGTTGGTACTAAACAAAGAACATAAGTATGCATTAAATATAATGTTACCAAGTATATGGGTATTTTTTCCCTTATGGCTTTACGTATTGTAGAAGTTGATTTCATTAGAGGCGCGGAAGGACTGTGGGCAAGGGTCGGAATTGAATTTGGCAATAGCCTTTTGAAGTAACCATCTCGGCATTCGGTTGGAGTGATTTGGAAACACGAATATGTATGGCTGAACCGGGATTAGAACCCACGTCCTCTCTAATGTGAGGCAAGAGCGTAATGTGATACTCAAGTAAACGTCGTCAGTATCTCTGTGCTAATGTCTAATCGAAACTCAACAGATGTTACAGCTGACTTTCTGAGAAAAAGATTTCTTGCTCTATCGAATTACGATTTACATCAACTAGAAACTAACGGCAAACTCTCACAGGGCAATTTTTCTTTCTCCTAAAATGGAAGTATTTTGGATAAACTACATAGCCTCCCTGTTTAATTAAACCTGTCACCACACCTGCAAAAAATCTCGGATTTCCCAGATGCTGAAAAATCACAATATTGGTTAATTGAAGTGACGCTGCCATGTCTTGAATCAACCTCCAGTGGCATTATTGCACATTACTTTCAATACATAAGCCCAGTTTAAATCCATTTTCCTTAGTATCGAGCATATTGGCATGTTTGTAGTCGGGCGTATATTCTAGAGCTTTTAAAAAGGAACAGTTTCCATTAAGATAGCAAGCATTTAATACTGTATAAATAAGAGCAGCGTGGTGGCTCAGTGTTAAGGCATCTGACTGTTCCCCGTTTCAAATTCCTGTCTCGGCTGGGATTTTCAAAGGTCCTTAACAGAGCTTGCTGCATAATATGAAGTATGCCAGAACGTTCGTGGTTCAGATTCCACGTCAAACTGTAGGTTCCCTCAATAGCTGTCAACCCTAGTCGTAACACAAATGTGTACATGCCAAAAAGCAAAACTTCAAGCCGAACGTGGTCCCAGTTGGCCAAAACTAACATTTGTACATACTGCATAAAAGTTTAGTCTAAACCGTCTACTCAGCAGCCAATACTTTAAAGAAACTAAGAATCTAATTATGTTGTGGCGGCAGACATTTCACATTAATTAAGAATACCAAAGCAAAGAAAAAGCTAAATGCTAATTTTTTTGCTAAAATTATCACAACCAATAAGCGCCAGTATTTTTCAGTCAAGTGAACGATATTTGGTGTGATGGAAAACGAAACTTTTTTAAAAAAATACGCCCTGTGATATAATCACCCATATTACTAATACCCACAACAGCCAATACTTGAACAATAGTATGTATTTTTTTGTAATTGCGTTTCTTAATGTGTGAAAAATAGCCTTAATCAGATATTGTATTTCTTCATCAATATATTGAGTCTAATCAACAGTAAACCATATGGACTATGCACCTAGAAGGAACCCGTTACGTCCCTGAAACCGTTGTCGTGGTGGTGAAGGTGCAGACCACAGAGGTGAGATGAATCAGAGGGAAGACTTGGTGGCGCATTCCTACGGCCAGGCCCAATTACTGGAGGAATGCGTCACGGCGCTGTCTTGGGGCGCCTGAGGTCTAAACACGCCAGCATCGCCATTTCTCGGGTCCTACCGCAGGCAGCAGCGTATCTCGATACGTGACCATCAATACAAAGCTGGCAATCCCGCAGAAACTCTCTGTGTAAACTCTGGAGCGCAATGAATGATGTCTGTCTTCGTTTAAACGTAACTTTTACCGTTAAAGTACTAAAGTCGTTCCAAAAATTAATTTACTTAAAATTCGCACATGTTGCAGCAACAAAACAATCCTTTTCCCCACTTCAACAGTGTCAAAGTCGACCATAGTTGATGAACGTATAACGATTGGTATTCGAGAGGACGTGGGTTCAAATCCCCGTACAGCCATCCAGATTTAGGATTTTCATGATTTCCCAGAATCACTCGAAGTGGAAGCTGACTTGCTTATTTGAATTCCAGTGTTGAATTATTTCCAGATCGATTTCCCCTTTCCTGTTCCACATCTATTGATGACGAACTGTCAATCCCGACGTCTACTACGATTAATCCTCCTAGATTCAAAGGTCACCTTCTCTAATATATTCGCGTGTCAGAAAGAATGCAACTTTGGACTATTGGACCAAAAAATCCCGTGCAAACTTTTCCTTTGTGTGGATATAGCAGCTCAACGGCCGACCTTACGTTCGAAGCAACTATTGGTCAACTCCACAGCTCCACTGTCGCACCGAGCGTGGTGGTGTAACGGATAGCGTTCTGGCCTCGCATTCGGGAGGACGGCGGTTCGAATCCCCGTCCGGGCATCCAGATTTGGGTTTTCCATGGTTTCCCCAAATCACTCCAGGTGAATGCCGGGATGCTTCCTTCAAAAGGCCATGGCCGAATTCCTTCCCATTCCTTGCCCCCATCCTTTCCCGTCTCTAAAGACCACGTTGTTAAAAAGGGACGTTAAACTGTTACAAAAAAAAAAAAAAAAAAAATCCACTGTCGCCAGTTGAAGTCTGCCTGGCAGAGGTTGTCGACAAAGGAGGCGGAACGGCGCATATTGGCTCTTTCAAGCATGATCCATTCTATATAGTACCTGTTTAGTTCTATCAATCGAGGAACAATATGTATCAAAATGGTGTTAGTAATGAGTTTGGTAGTAACTTTTACTGAATATTTGTCCTTATATTTACTCTTCAGGGTTTAACATCAGCAAACTGTTTGATTTCGTCAGTTCAGTTTCGCAGTCTCTATTGCTGATATCTTGATGTTTGCAATTCCATTCTACGTCTAGTAGCACTGGTTGCCTTAATTTTTATAAATTATTCTTACAGCTATGATATTAAATCAATTCTAATAATTTCATTAGGTACGTATTGTGAAGTTCATCCAAAGTTAGTATTCAGCTCACCTACACAAACTTCATCTGCTGTCGTCTCCACTCTGCGATTGTGGCGGGCACAATGTGACTCGAGATGGCTACTTACATTTGGGCTGCCAGATATACATGCAACACCTTTATAAGATGTTGTAAGACGTTTCGTACTTTCGTACTTTCTGACTCCGACCGAACTAGTGTTGGTAGTACTGGTACTAGTGAATGTGGTACTGACTTAGAGGATGAATAAAAAATTATGTTACCTATATAGATACATTTATGAATCATTATGCAAGACATTATATGATTTAGTAAGATTTAAAACACACATGTAAAATGTAAGTTCCATAAATAAAACGATATTTTATCAAATATATTGTTTTCTTTGAAAAAAAAATGAAAAAAAACAAGGGTGCTAGGCTTTTTTCATGTTTTTTTTCAATTTGTAACACTAGTACCAATAGTTACTAGTGGTTGTAGGGTAAAAAAGGCCTATAAATTAAATTAATAAGATTATGTACGACAACTGATGAACTGAATTTCCTTCTGACTAATGGTACGAAAAACTAAGTTTAAATGACCTCAACCGTCAGGTGAAAGTCAGACGTAAATTACTGAATATCGAAGAGAACACAATTTAATGATGCTTATATCTGTGAATGTTGTGGCAGGAGGTAAATGTATATTGTTGGTCAGGTAACACGCTATTTTTAAATTTCGGAGTTAACTGACGTAAATAATTAAATATTTTTGGTCTCACATCTTCTGTTTTCACGCCATTTTGTACGTTGTTAAGCTAGAAATTTTATTAATTTCTTTATTACAATCGTTCAGCGTGGAGTGGAAAACAATCATGAATTGAAAAACTAGAATTTCTGGACTAGAAAACCTGTTCCCAGGAGCCGCGGAGCACTTTCTACTCCTGTCTATACAGCAGTGGATGTAATCAGATGAAGGCTCCATCCTCCGCAGGACTGAGCAATGCAGCAGGGCTGCCAACCGCTGCAGGCGGCGTCGCTGTTGAGACAGATACGCGGCGTCGGGTTGCGCTATTTTACTGCTGGCAGATTACGCGGATGGTGGACCTCGGCGTAAACATGTCCCCGACTATCTGTGCCCGATAAATCTCGCCTTTGTTCTACGGCGGACCTGCACAGCGTGTTACAATTAAAAATACCAATAAATTCACCAGTGGGAGAAGAGGGAACAAATTGGTCAAGGACTTACACTTCAAACGCTGTCGATGTACTTTGAAATTTAATTCCAGAAGTTGTTGCAAAAAACCAAAAATTAATCATAAGCTTTATTGATTGGAAACTTATATTGAATGGTATTTGTAAAAATAATAGAGCAAATTCCGTCCTATATGACTTTACTGGGAGATAAATAAAATGTTGTGACGATATTTTTCAGATTAGATAGAAAAATATCAGAGATTAGTTTACCCACGGAAACTAATGCTTGAGGGATCCTTGAGACGGAAGTTAGAGGAACAGCCTATGAATGCTTAAATTTTGGAGCCCACTTGCCCCACTATTCGCTGAACTATCTAAGTTTTAACTGCAGACGATTTTTTATATTGTAATACCTAAAAATGGTAATGAAAAGGATCAGATAGTACGCACAGTAGAGCTTTTCTCCAGATCTTAAAACATTTTCTGGTGCTGTTGGAAGTTGTGTGTGTTGTCTCCAGGATTAGTAATTCTCTTGTCAATGACATCATCGAAGACCAGTGACTATCGTTCTGAGTGATTTCTTAACTCCCTGACGGGTATGATGAAAATGCTTGTTGGCGGGCACATAAAGACACTCCTCTCAATAATGTCCTTGAAATGACGCACCAACATACAGTACAAAAGGTTTCATGAAGTTCTTTTAAAGAGGATGTTGATTCACTGTGCAATATCCCCGCAAACGCGCCCATTTCTAGGATCGTCGAAAGAAATGCCAAGCATCTAGTCCCTTCTAATGGTTCGTTTATGCCTCTTCTTTTTCAGCTATGCCAACTTGTCTTCTGCCAAATGTGTTGGATTAAGTTACAAGCCTTTGAATTCAATACTTGTTCAGGTACGAATTCATCGCTGAATGGTGCAAAGAAAAATCACAGTTTTATATCTTTTGAGTTATTTTGTGACAAGCATAAATACATTGCTGCAATAACTGAGAACATCTCTTTAGAATATCTCACACAACGAGCAACTTTCCCAACAATTGCTCAACATGGTTCTCATACAAAAGACTTCTCACATTATCACTGTACCTTCCATCCAACACAGCAGCCTTCCCTCTATATTTATAGCTGTCTTCCATGATTTTGTCTCCTCTCTCCCACCAACGCGCAACTACTTTCTTAAAGGGTAAATTTAAGTCACCACAACTAAATTTTCGACCATTGGTCCAGCCATCTTCAAGTGTAAGCCTTCGCTCCTTAGAACTATGGAATTATCGACTAAGGCAACCCTGCCAGGACATTTTATGTATTATTAAACTCATTGAAAGGTCTAAGAGACTTATCTACCGATTGATACTTCAAAATGGCCAACCAGCTTCATGACGCAACGGACCTTCAGCGAATCCATATGTGTTTATTTTTGCAATTTGTTCTTAAAAGCATGCTACGTTATTATAAGATGAAGTTGTAGCAGGTTCAGGAGCACATGTGTGAACCTTACGCTAAACCGTAAAATGAAATAAGAGGGCAGGGATCTTAGTGGTATACTAACGTAGTAGTGATGTACTACACGCTGCTTGATGAGGTAACGGTTTGAATGATCTACGCGTATTGTATGGATAATATCCACTAATTATGACTCAGTTTGTGAGATTACTTGTGACAGAAACTAATTCTTCACTCAAGAGCATATTTTTTATTGATCAGAACCAGCTGTGCGTTTAGTACACATGACCAAATGAATTCACGTGAAGTTCTATTTGTATGTTGCATGAAAATGAAAATGCAAAAAACACTACGTCATAAGGCGAGATTGCCACATCAGATCCTATGAGTGGAATAGAGGTTCAACAAAAATCAATGCGAATCCAGGCAAATAAAGTGCCGCTCTCGGAATTCCTGAATTACTAAGAACTTACATTCACATACACTGCATCATGACTTGCATCGGTGATTATTACTTTGTTATTGATTCTACAACAAATGAGGCAGCGACAGAAAAGGAATGAACATGGATAGTAGTGGGAAGGATTTGTGGTAAAATTCCATCACGTGCTATTTTTCTGTGTTGTAAAAGTGGCAACTTGGTTATAAAAAATAAGTAGTTCAGCAGTGACGTTTGAAAGAATGCAGCTTTGATTATCGATCCAGTCACCCATATTTATACTACTCACGGATTCCACAAATCACTTCACGCGGACGGACTGGTATTTCTGGCATATTTGGTATGGCCTTTTTAAATTTTTGCTCCCTTAATAAATTTATTTCCAAACTTTAATGGTCTTGCTGCAAATGTGGAATGATTAAAATAGAGGTGATCCTTATTGTTTACTTAACCTCAGCACAATTACATACAATGTGCACTCAGTGGCAAGAGATTCAACAAACTGCTTCCCCTTTCTCTAAGCTAAAATAAGGTCAATGGCAGTTTTGGATTTTTTATGTGTATTTGATTGGGTTAAAATACACCGAATTTTTCAGTTTTACTCTGGAAGGTCTGTGCTTTACTTTTTTACGTTATTAAAGTTTACTTAACACATCTTTCAAACAAAAAAAAAACATTATGGAGCTGTTCCGTGCAACGGCATTTCCTAAAAGACTCCTAATTTAAAAGAGTGAGAACTAATTGTGTCAAAACAGCCAGGATCGCTTACAACAAAGATAAGGCACCAGAATTTGAAATTTCAAAGCATTATTCATAAATCATCACTATTGAGAATTTTACTTTCTTAGATGTTAAAAAATCTGTACAGAAAATTAACTGCAGTAAAGATTTTTTACTGACGTTCAGTGAATAAGTACAAAGTATTAAAAATATTGACAAATAACTTTGTTTTGCATTAAACGTTACATAGAGGATGGAAGTTTTTTTTTTCTTTTTTTTTTTAACCGAGCGTGGTGCGTGAGTGGTTAACGCTCTGTCCTTGCATGCGGGAGGACGCCGGTTCGAATCCCCCTACGGGCATCCAGATTTGGGTTTTTCACAAATCACTCCAGACGAATGCCGGATGGCCTTGGCCGAATTCCTTCCCGTTCCTTCTCCCCCAGTCCCAACCCACCTCTAATGACATCGACGTCGATAAGGCGTAAAGATATAAGTAAAAATAATAATAAAAAACGTTTTTAATTGCTTCTTAAGAACCCTACATTTTTCTTTAGATGAAATGAATTCAGGATTTGACTACCATCAAATCATCTGCCTATTATTGTTGTAATGTAGTTAAATAAATTATCAGATATCTTACAGTCTATGCAAATACGCTCACAGGAGAGGAGTTTATTCAGGAAGTAATGTGTGCGAAACAAGTCACATTTCATCGAAAAATAGCCGGTTATGTCCCCTGAATCAAATTGGTTGAAGACAGTTCAGTTATGTCTAAAAGGAAAGACACAAGAGAGATCGCGAAGGTCCAAAGGATTCCTGATGGGCCTCAACAAAGGCCGGCGGCGTCTGCTCCGACTTGGTATGCGAACCAATACTCTTGGAGTCGTCTCCCGCGAGGTCCAGCCATATATTTCCCCTTTTCATCTGTAGCTGCCTCGGGTAATATTTTTCTGTTTGTTCGTTGCCACTCCCCCTTGGCTTGGCAAATGCTTCATATTCTCCTACGAAAGATGTAAAAAAGAAACAGGGCGATGAGACGAGTACACAACCAAACAAATAAAGTGAGGCACTTTGGGAGAAAAAAAAGAAAGACGTTAAAGGTAGCCTGAGATCAATGTAGCGAAAAAGGGTTGGTCTGATAAATTTTCCCCGCACGGGGAAAAAATATGGAAATATGATAACATGAAAATATTATTATAAAAACTGCTTTTCTTATTGTTTTGGTTTTAAATTTGTACGTGAAGGATCTAAACCACTATTTCCCATTCACATATGTTGCTGAACCGCAAATGCCATCGCTTACAAATATTCCAGTTTAATGGCAACAACAGCTTATGACATTTGCTATTATCATGAATGGAATTCAAGTTATTTGAATGATGTAGCATTTCTGTTTTTAGTTTTCACTAATACGGAAAAATGGCTAGTTGCACTTAAATCTGATATTCATCCAAAATCTTCTAATTCTGAGGCCTCAATACCTCCGTTTCTCTACACGTCTCCGTTTCAGGTTACTGTATATCACTTATATTTAATTAGTACATTTAATTTTTTCATTTATATCTTAGCCTAGAACTCGGAGAAATCTTTTTACTCTTACTCTCCATCAGTTTTATAAGTATTTGTTCGTATACAAAGTAGACTGTGCTTTTCTTGTATTTGATAAATATACTGTTTTAGTGTTTACCCAATCTGTCCTATATGCTTTTCACTTAACCCATACACTAATAATCCGTTACTTGTTACAATTGTGTCGATATAATGTAATTGTTATATTGCTCTGTAATCAACTCTTAATAAAATCGCTTTACAATTTTGAATATCATAATAAATTTCAGTGTATTCTTGAAAAACTAAGTCTTCAGAGTATTGAACTCATCTTTGGTGCTAATCACTGTATAGCATCGTCTTCACGAAATGTAATTTTTGTCATTATATTAATTTTTTAGCATTCGGCGAAATTCTTTCATGTTTTATCTACTACTAACTGCAAGATGAACAGAATTGGATTTAAAAGGGTCGGAGTTGAAAACTGAAAATAGTGATTATTAAATTAATCTGACTCCAGTAGATAATGATAATCCTGAAAACTGTTTTTGGAGTTTTGACAAAACTACTTGCTGTAAAAATAGCAGTAATTCAATAAGCTTACCGACGCTTCAACAGGAATTTGTATTTATAATACTCACTTCCCTCTTAGCATTCCAATGATTACCCGTAAAAAATTCCCTCAATTTAAATCATTAACCATCCCTCACCATTTACTCCAGTTTTTTCTCATTTCCTTGGAAAAAAATTTAGTTTAGAACAATTAGGATAACGCATAGCTGGGTTGGGATCACGAATTTGAATCTCTCAATCCCTGTGCATACAATTATTCCGTTTAATTACCAAACTGCAGCATAGAAAACGACACCAAAGTGGTTATCTAGATTATTAATTCAGACGTTATAAGAAAGAATGTTTGACAGTTTCTCAATTGTTATAATGCATTTCCTAGCTGTGGGGCATATACATCCGTGACTAGTGGCTTTAATGAGCAGAGAATTAGCCACCCCGGCCGTCTTCACCTGCAGATCTTCGCCCTCTAGCGCAGCCCTCTGTCCTTATGTTCGCCGTAACCACCTGGCCGGCAGCAGCTCCACTGTAGCCACAGTCACGACCCCAGCATAAGCTCTAATATAATATTCGCAGCCCCGGGCGCTGCTACACAGAGGCGGACTCTGCAGCTGTAGCAGTGTTTGGGCAAGGCGCGCCTACGTCCACTGCAACCCGCGCAACAACTTAATGAATTGATAATGAATAGAGGAGAGCCTTTAATACTGTGCGTCCATGCGGACCGGTTGTTTGTGTTTAATGTTGGTGTAGGGAGGGAGAGGTGAATCGGGCTGAAATAATTCGCGTTGCAGACGCCACAGTGGCTCTCCTATAAACCACTGTTTTGGGTATTAACTCGTGTTCCCAATTTTTCACCACCTCTGTCTCCTTGTCCGCGTTGCGGCAAATCTGCATGCTGTTTAGAGCCACAACTGCGTTACTACCACGAAGGTGTAACAAGGCGCGCTAATCCAGCTGCCACCCAACAAACTAGCGCAGTTATGGCCCAGTAGCAGAGGTTTAAGTTATTAAATGTTCTTAAGGGAATAGAGCTGCCGGTTGGTGCAGTGCTAAACAAAATCTTAACCGCAGAAAAGAACATTTTTTATAATGCACATTATGCTTCCTTCTACTTCAAAAAACGGATTTATTACTCCATTTTATACAAAATTTAGATGTTTATTTTCTGGTGAATCAGACTGGTCAAGTCAAGATTGAAAAAGAGATATTAATAGAATTTCACGCTGTGTGGTACTATCCACGTTTCCCCAACAAATAGTTTATCATTTTTAAATTAACCAGTTTAATTTGAAGACAGATATTAAGTATCTGATTTATATCAGTACGCTAGTAAATAAAGATGTATTTTTAACATGTATATTGGTAGTTTACCTTACATACCTGACATGTATGTAATTGCTATATATTTGTTTTATATGACCAGCAATAGTTAAATTTCATTAATTAATGTGCTGAAAATAAGGGAGCTCCTGTCTAGTGTAGGTGTGTATGTAATCTGTAGGTGCGGTTGCACTACAGTAAAATTTAAGGGTGACTTCCGTATAGATTGAGGGCTGGCTGTTCTAGTATGAGCGCTAAGGAAAAAGTACATTTCGGCGCCAAATTCACGGACTGGGCACATTCGTCTTTAAAGGACTCCGTATGATATTCTGAATACACTGTATACTACCAAGATATTTGTGATAGATAACTGGCAGTGAAGATGGTCTGAAGTATTAATGCAAGCAAAGCAGACAAATAAAAGTATGGCAAGGAATATATATATATTATGGGAACTGCACAACTTTGGTAACCTTCGAGAAACTGGTACAAACCTGTTGAAACTTACATCAGTCGCTTCATCACCATGTCCTCTTCACGTTTTGCGCTAGAAATTTAATTAAAAATGCCGAAATATAACATGACAAACAGCAGTTACATGCCGCCAACGTTGAAAAAAATCAGTGACAGTCTCTTAAAATGTTGATTTTATTCTTTGTTGTAATGTTTTCATGCCTTTTCAGCTCTACTCCGTTGTAAAAAAATTGACAAACAGGTATTATTTATCCGAGTTGTAATACGGTGATGCCCACCATCTTACATAGCAACGAGAATCCAGAGATAATCGATTGCTTCCATTGTAAACAAATACGCCATTGCGTGTTGGATGCCGCATAGCCAAAATTTCGTAATTTTTTTTTACTTGGTCCAGGCCGTATTTCAACCTAACCTCGATTTCTATGACTAAACGAAACTGTTTAGGTTGAAACGATCCCTGTACCGAAAATTTTTATGTTATTTTAGCAGTGCTGATAGCATTTAGCAGTTGCTATTTCGGCATTTTTAATTAAATTTCTAGCGACTTTACCGCAATGTATGATCGTAAAAAGAGAAGAGAACATGTTGGCGAAGCGACTGAAGTAAATTTAACAGGTTAGTACCAGTTTCTGAAAGGTTACCAAAGTGGTGCAGTTCCCTACATTATCTGTAAATCAGTGCAGTTGTATCAACGGCAATTCATAAATGTTGCGGAGCACCATACTGGAACTAACCCGCCTCGTGGGTTCAGTTGGTTGGGGCACCGTGATAGTGTCAAGTTCTGACACAGGGTTAGTTGGTTTGAGTTCTGGTGATAAAAACATAAGCATCATTAGGGTTTGGCCTGCCGGGTAGAATAAGAATTCCTAATAACCAGTTGCGCACCAAAGACCTAGGTTAAATCCCGAACCTCCTCGTAGAGTGAATAGAGGGAGGGCATTCAACACTGTTGATGGTGCTTTGTCTGTTGGGTGGGGACGTGAAGCTCGTACCGACTGCTGTCTGTGGGAAGATTGGAATGAATGCTTGAGATCATGGTTTCACACTTTTCCTTCTTTCATGTCTCATTTACAACACAAACAACTCTCGACACTAAACACAAAAACCATCATGGTCCTCCACATTTGCAGTGACACCTAGGATATCGGTCATACCGTTGAAAGATACGGGGAACCTCCCCACTTCGTCTCTCCGGGAAGTACTCGTGGAGGGATTACACATAGTCAACGACTACGCATGAATACCGAGAATAGTACTTATTTTGACTTTTGTGATCGAATGTAGAAACCAACTAAAAGTATTTTTTATTTTGTGCCGTGAATATTCTGCTATATATCGTACAAGAAATAATGATAAGTAAAAACAATTTTAAAAATATTCGAGTTAATTTCAGATTGATTCGCCGTTGTGGTGTGGAGCATGGCCAATGGTTCTAAACATACATGGCACTATTCAGAAAAATTGTAATATTTACGTAAGTATCTAGTAGGTAAATACTCTTTATTTACGAAAATGGCAGAATCATTTACATGTTGATGACGAACAATTCTTTGTGCACTTTTATACAATACAATATTGTGTTATGGTGCAACATCAATCCTTGTACTTTTGCGAATGTCAATAAACTTTGCTCAATGAAGTCACTAATTTAACAAATAAAACACTGCTCAAAGCATTAACGAATGGATATGACACATAAAAAAGGAAATTCGTATGATCTTGAGACCTGATTTTCCTGGCATTCTGCCTTTGTAGTAGGTGGACCAACAGCTTAACGTGCAATCCGAACCACAGTATGCCCTGTTGTAGCTTATGTGAGTAATCATAACTCTAAAAAATTCTTGCTCCATCGAGATTTAAATCCCAATCCCTGAGTTTTCAGAACAAGCGTCTTAACCACAGACGAAGGCTTTAAACACCATCCTCCTTCCCCCCTCAATCCACATACACACACCAGTAAATTACAGGAACCGATACACTCTCTCAAGCAGGAAATATTTAACTCACTCAGAGATATCTAATATAATGTACAGCATGTACAATTCCCCAATAACATGGTCGAAAGCATCTAAAATTAAATAATTCAAGAAATAGTTGTTAATAGATGTATTTAATTTACAATTATTTATGATACAATTACGGAAGAATGGCCAGCAACCAGTTCTTCCGTTACAGGTGTAAGGAATATAAACAGAGCAAGCTAATTTTTCAATGTTCTTAACAGTTTAAGAAAGTATACTGGGCTCAATTATTTAATAGTTTTATTTTATTATATGCACTGTAATACTGTTTATAGCAGTCGTTAAGCTAAAATATTTTTATACTTGTCTCTCATTAGGATCTAAAAGTAACTAAAATATTTCTTTTTTTTTTCTTTTCAGGTAAGTGTAACATTGATAATATGCGTGCTGCAGTAAGGTTAATATATTTAGCGACACGTGGAACTTTCGTCTCAGCAACAGGTACAGATATAAATCACAAATTGCTTTTTACACGCTAATTTTCACATATTTCCACAAAGTGGATATAGTTTGTCCTGTTCGGAATAGTTAGTTCACTAGTAACAAATGAAAACAGTAATATAAAAAATAGTACTTCTGAATACTTTAGAACGGACAAATAGTAACATTACGCAATAACTACATCATTTTGCTAAACAAATTAGAACATTCTTTCTGTGGCTGGTTTCTTTCTTTCAAACGTGTGTATATACTACCAAATAATCTGCAATAAAACAAAAATTGCAAAATAAAAAGGAAGGAAAATAACTAGGATATAAGAAATCACTTTTTCATCTCTGTTGGTAATACATTTTAGTCACACATTTTTTGTGCTATCGTTAAAGAATTTCTATGAATTAGAATGTTCATTGAGCCAAGCTATTGGTTTTAATTATTATTCCAACTAAAATCATAGACCTAGTACTAAATAAATCTTAATGTATTAATAGAAACATTTGAGCATAGAATCAACACAAAATGTCTAGAATTTTTGCAATCAATGATAAGTGTAATGACTTAATAAGCAGGAGAGTATTTTTTTTTTCATAATACGATCATTTCGGTGCACTTCTGTTCAATAATGTCAGCAACCAATGCTAATTGGTTTCAAAGTATATCAGGAATATGCATATAAATGAAGTAAATATAAATAAGGAGACATGATTTTTACAGGGAAATAATTAAAACATTTGTACCATAACTTTCATTACATCACATTTTCATTTGTATACTTTTACCCACTGAACTTCTATATACTATAAATCATGAATCCAATGCTATGAGAAACTCATTCACATAACCGGTAAAAAAAAAATGATAGCACTATAGTTACTGGATTGAAAAAAATAAAATTGTTATAACGCATTTAAGGTATTAATTATGTACGTCTTACGAAGCATGGGCTACTTAAATAAAAATGAGTTGTCCTGAGAGCTTGATGTGGAACACCTAAATAAACAGGTCTTTTATTTTTTGTTTTTTGTTAGATATATTTGCCTTGTAAGAGCTAACGAATAGTTGCTTTAAGTTTAAATGAACGAACGAAGGAAGGAGGGATCGATAGCTGTTGGAGGAAGGTAAGGGGGCGCCGATACAGTTTAGAAAAGCACTAACGAGGTCTGTCTCCGGTGAGTCTGGGACGCGAAGGGTGAAAAAAAAAAAAAAAAAAAAAAGGAGAGAGTTGTTGGGATCGTAATTCAGGACTCGAGAGGCGCCCGGACCATTTAAATGCCTTAATACTAGTTTATGGCAGAGGGCGGCGTCAGATCAGCGAGGGGTCAGCCTTTGGTTTTGCGGACCGGTGAACCCGCATAGCCCGAAGAGTCTCCGCGGTGTAACCGCCTGGCCGAACAAAAAAGCGGCGCTTGGTGGAAGGGGTTAGGGGGGTTACGGACCTCAGCAAATCCCTCGAGTTATCAGCGCTGCTACGCCTTGCTTTAGTCCAGTCTGGCGTGCGGATTGTACAGAATTACCGCCACCATAACAAAAGGTTTTATTTCCGCTGCCGGCGTGCAAACACTTGTCAGACTTAAATCCAGAAAGGCCAGCGTATAAACTCTCCCACTTAGAGTGGGGCACTTGTTCTGCCACTAGACAGCACTTCCACCTTTAAGACTTTAAATAGTTTTGTCAGTACGTACTAACATTCCATCCACCAAGCGAATCATCTGCATGTTATCGGAACTGAATTACTGTCTGTTGTCCCAGTTTTTCGTCACATACTAACTAGATTTTCAAATAGAACTATTAATTATTACTTTAATTGCAATGGTGCTTCTGCCATACTGGAAATTTCCCCACAAACATAATTTTACGCGACGAGAATTTTAACTTTAAAACCTCCCGCGACAACTCATTCCAGTCCGTGATACTCTTAGATAGAATAAAATCTTTCCGATACCTTCATTCCAAAATGAGCTATTTTATATTCACGGTAGATTTTACGGTTCCACATCTAATTCTGTTTCTAGTTCATATATCTAACTAGTCCTTATTAACGTTGCCTTTTACACAACAAACAGCCCTCTTTTGCCTGTTTAATGTATTCCAGTGACTCCTACATTGGTCTTTATCATGCCCGTTACGGAGTGTGTCTCATGATTGTTATCGAAAGCAAATCTAGCTGCTTTCTTCTGCACACCTTTGAAGAAATTAGACTAATGCCAATGTTCTGGATCCCATACAGTTTCACACCACTCGTGCTAGGCCCTATATTCGGTAACTCAAATAGAAATAGCATATTTTAGTATATTATTTATCAAAAACTATGAAAGATACAATTACGTGCAAGAAATCACTGTGTAGTGAAGGGTTCAAAATTTGAAACCCCTGCATATTAGTTACATTCCCTCTGGATAACAGCGCTATTATCTGTTTTTTTTTTCACTCAATATCTTAATATGATGGTGATAATGGACAACAGAGACTTGCTGATCCACCAAGATAATAAGGATGTCAACATCAACGCTATAGGAAACCGCCAATTAAATCAGCAAGGGATGCTACACGCGTAGATTTCAACATCACCAAACCTTGGAACCAGGAGTGGACTGTACACCAAAATAACAGCATAGCTCGTATTACACATAAGCCACCACGTTTTGACTTACCACGAAAAACTTGGTCCACACTCGACAGGATTAGAACTCAGCACGGCAGATGCGCACACTCCCCGCACAAGTAGGGCAAACAACCATCCAAACTTATGCGAATGCGGAGAGATTCAGACTATTGGTCATATTGTTGAAGAATGTCCGATAAGGTCTTACAATGGTGATCCTGTGGACTTCCTATTGGCAGCTCAGGAGTCTATAGACTGTATTAATAAACCAAATGTGTGTCTGTAATGTTGAAAAGTTTCAATATGTACATTTTATTCCAATGTATGTTACAACTATCTAAATTGCCATACGATAAATAAATAAATATATATACTGGATGACCAGTGATTTCCCTTTTATACGAACTCAATTTTTACGATATTCCTATGCCAATCGTGGACGAGGATTATGACTGAACGCATACTGCACATCAACATTGGATTCACTTTTTGCATACTGTAACGCACAAAACAATTTCTCCTGCAAATATATTTATTGTGGAAAATAAAGCATATATTAATGTGATAAGCTGTAAACAAAAAGAGTTCATACCATTCATAGATATACACGATAGCGACACATTAAAGTGATGAACACGTTAGAATAACGAACTAGAAGTAACGCTATCTAACGTTTTCAAATAGCACTAAAGGCAATATATCAAAGTAACTTACATAACGCCATTCATCAGAGATAACATATATACATATATATATTACTCACACTATACGTCGTGAGCGGTATCATGGCGCAGTGGTTAAGGCGTCTGATTAGCGATGGAAAGGTCCCCGATTCGAATCTCTGTCTGGGCGAGGATTTTCATAGGCCCTTAACTTGACTTCCACCTCTGGCACAGCTTACTGTGTAACGTGAAGTACGTCAGAACGGTTCCACGTAAAACAGTAGGACCCCTGCACCAAGTAGGTCTACCAGGTTAGTCCTAGGTGGCTACGACAGGGCCGGAATACACGCAGCCAATAGAAACCCTGTCAACAGGTCATTACGACCACACAGAATTATTATTATTTATTACTACACCTTAATATCAACATCAGTCACATACTCCAAAATAAGGTCAGACCTCCAACCCGCCAACTAAAATTGCATGGCATTGCGATAACTACTGGAATAAAATGCCGGCCGCTAACTGAATTGCCTCCAGTAGCACCTAACAAATAAATAAGCGCCCAGAAAACAATGGACGACATCACATCTGCGGTGGGAAATGGCCAGTGGCAAGTAGAGGCGACAAAGTGAGTTAGCTGCGTTGGCACCCAATGTGTCCCGTAATCCACTTAAGGCAGCCAGGGGCCGTTTGTCAGGAGTGGACCAACCCAGTTTCTGTTGCGGTCGCTGCAAAGTATCGATACGTTCTTCGAGCTTGGAAATGTCGTTCCTTCGATGGATTGCATTCCGCTGATCTTCAATGATTTCTTCGTAAAACAGTTATCGCCTGGTAGTAATCGTATTGTCCTTGAAGCAAATAAGGTGGCTACTGACATTACTACCATCTATTATAAAGGTTTAATTGTGCAGATTTCCAATTAAGAAGAATTAAAAAGAATTTTGTGTTTTAACCTGTTTGTAACGTAGGTAAAGGGATTATTTTAACCTGTTGTTATGTGAACATTCTCTAATGGATAAATATTTAGAGAGAGAAATGAAAATATTTCACAATGGTAGGCTGAACACATTTCCTATGGTATAAGATGGCTGCCTCATGCTAATTAATTATAGAAAAGGCAAACAACAAAGCAGGACAAAAGGAAAGTTAACAATAATGAAACAGAATTCAAAAATAGAGAAAATATTTCCGTTAAAAAGAAACATATATAATAACAAATCACTTCCCTGGAATACAAAACTATAGCACTATAAAACGGTAGTTAGACCAGAATCACTTTAAGCATGACAAGCACTTATGCTAAACAGAACTGGAGATCTTAAAATCAAAAGAAGAATTTTGAGAAAAATACTTGTGTATAAGTAATAATGAATCAAAATACATAGTGAGATCAGACAAAAGAAATATATTTTAAAATTCAGATACACAGAATGGATAGCGAAAGATTAATCAAACATAAACAGCTATAAATCCAAACATAATTCCAGGAAATATAAATACATATACAAAATTCTGGAATCAACTTATACTCAGCACATTTTAGAAAACAAACTCAAAAAGCAGTTTTTCAAGAAAGAAGGAAAAACCAACGAGTGGAAGAAAGTGAAAACAACAAGAGAACAAAAGACACTCCCAAAAGATGAAAGAAGTATGGGTACAAAGAAAATTGAAAACAATTAAGCGTAAACATAGTTAATTTATCGTACCCTCCAAAAGGGTAATTCGAATAAAGAAGAAAGAAATACAAACCAAAAGGTATGATTTTGAAAGCCGATACAGATTAAAGAGTGACGTCAAAACCTGATGGTAAACGGTCGTCAGATTCTTCCTCAAGTATCAATGCCCATCACTAAGAAATTGCCGCTTACGTAAATGTCTTGGTTAAAAATTTTTTATTCTGATTCAAGAAGATTATTTCCTAATTTAATTAAAAAATACGGGAAACTAAGTCAGACTTTTCTGTTACATAAAATAAATTTTTAGGTTTAAATAAGTAAAATAAGCTCTTACCAGTTACTTACCAAACTATTTCTTCATAACTCGTTTCTCTTGTGTTCAAAATTGTTAAGATTGCAGTGAGAATGAATTTATAGATCTCAAATCAATATTTACGTCCGTACAGTCTGATATTTTTGGGCCTCCAGTTATAATTAATGTCTTTATATTAGGCGTAGATTTTACTTATTCTCATGTCAATATTTCTTTGATATATCGTAGTCGCTATACATTTCACCTCTTTATAATATTTTATAGCTTCTATACCAGTGTTTCCCAACCTTTTTGGGTCATGTCCCACTTTTAAAATTTTTTTTTTTTTGCCCCCCCATACATAATTTTTAATTAAAAATTTATTTGTTATTAAAGAAACTCATATAGGATGGTTTTTTGAAAGAAAACACTTTAATATTGTCATAAAACACAGTAAGTAAAATTAAAAAGATATAATGAAATAATAAAATTCAAATTCAAAAGATTTAATAAAGATTTATTATGGCAATTTAGTGTGATCCTTGCGCTTGATGCTTGCTTCATAAAGATTTTATATTAGGCTACAATTTAGTAAGCTTTAATCTCAAGTTTCCACGTTGTGTTATATCCAGTCGATTTCTTTTTTTTTTCTTTTTTTTTATCAGTAAATTATTTACTGCACTAAATCCAGATTCGGCTAAATATGAAGATGGAAAAGGTAATAGAAGTTTTCTTGCACCTTCTGTTGCATTTGGGTATTTGATTTTAGTTTCTTCACAAAGCCATGCCATTGCACCTATATCTAGCATTGCATTTAAATAACCAGAAAAGAAAGCGGTTAAGTCGTATCAAGTCAATTTCTAAATTGCCCCCCTAAAAAAACCAAATTGCCCCCCTGTGGGGCGTGGGCCCCACGTTGGGAAACACTGTTCTATACAGACACCTGCCTTTAAAAACCAATAACGCTAGATGGAAGTGCGGGCTTTCGAAGTAATTAATATTTCAAAATTTCCACTGAGATGTCATTATTTCGGTAGAATGAAAGTGTGTCAACTTTCCCATTAGCCTTCATCGGTTCGTATGTTACATTATAGCTTACAAATACAAAGCTACCTGCGCTGTGATATTCTTGTTCCGTCCGTGACCATTGCAGGCCTCACCTATAGCTGTTTCTGGCGGACGCCGGCGGCGATTACTTTTATAATTAATTCTGTTATTTAATTAGTTAATTATGCGAGTCTGGGAAAATAACCGCGAGCCTTTTTCTCCAGATGAGATGTTCCTCTCATGTTGTAGATAGACTGAAATATAGTTGCAAACTTTTAAACAACAAAGAGTTATAATTCTGATACATTTTATCCTTTTAATTAAATTCTACAGCGTCGTATAACATTTCTGTCTGTTTTGCGTTACCATAATGAGGCTCTTTTTTCCTGAGGTAATGAAATGTAACCTCATGGCGTTAATTCAACTTTGAAGGTTAGAATGAAATTCAAACTTTAATCTGGGAACACAAAAATAATTACTACTTTCTTACTTAGTTCTGTTTCTGTATTGCATATTCAATATTAGAACAAAATTACAAAATGAAGTAAAAATGTTTATGTTAATTTATCAGGCCCTCATTCTGTATGCATTCGAAAGGGTAAAGTTTATCTATTCAGAGGTTGTAAATTTTATAAAATTTCAATATTAATTTGAATTTCTCAAATCAAAATTAATATATTTAACAAGATTTGGATTTTTTAACATCCTAATTATATGTTTAATCTCACAAATTATAATATCTGTTATGAAAGGCGATAACTTTGGCATTCACATCTAACTAATTCCGAGTGAAAGTTAAGTACAATATCAATGATTATTGACGACACATGGATTAATTAATTAAGAGTTTACTTATATTTGAAATAATTTACAAATGCTTGTTTACCTATGGTTTTTTTTATATCATTTCTGTTTTTCCATCTGTCCCTACAGTATTTTGATGCAATCCTCTATTCCATCCTGTCATGATGGTTTCTTCATTTACACATGCTTTTCCAAAACATTAATGCATAACAATATTCCTACATACTTCAAAATCTTTAATAACAAACATTATGAAATAAACTATTATTATTCTTTAGAAAAGTCAAAAAAATTAATGATTTCTGCGTCATAAATCTTGTAAACCGAAAATATACCACCAAAATTTCATTTTTAAGACTAATTTGTTAATTTGACAGTATTCTTTCATTAATTTTCTGTAGAATCTATTTCAGAAATAAAAAGTATTCAGTTATTACTGTCTTTCAAACCTCTTATTCCAATGCCAGCAGCAATACATGACATAACAGGCTACTCTAGTTTATATTTTTTCACCTAAAAATTCTAACCAGTTTGGAACTGACTGCAGAGTCGTTGGAATGATACCGGAACGCACACATTTACACCATTATTTCAAGTGCACTACTACACTAAATAGGATGATGCCATTAAAATTATTTAGTTTATCCTGAATATCTAATCATAAGTAGCATATTGTTTGTTGACGTCGGAATAAACCCGCAAGCAGTCAGAGAAATGCTTGAACATCCTTCCGCAAAGCGGAGGAACCAAATTCCATTATGAAGGGCTAACTGGCCGTGAGATTGTTTAGAGAAACATGATGTAATTATTATGGTGGCTGAGTGGGCTGACAATAGGTGTGGTCGAGAACAGCGCAGAAACACTCGCATTCGTTGGCCATAGTACACCTGACCAAGCCTAGTAGAAGACCTTGCCAAAGAATCCAGAATTCTTTCTGTGAAAGTACCAAGCGCGCTAACCACAGTAGCAAACACTTTGCCATGTTGAAGGCTTCAGCAAAAAGGACCCACGTATGTGTGTGATTTTCCTCGCTCTACACACGATAATATATATATTTTTTTTTACTAGAACACAATGCTTTACTACCGTGATTGAACAAAGTTCAATGAATTGATTTCTACGAAGCTGACGAATGTTCCTGAAATGCATCTTATGTTTTCACTGTAGGTATTGAGTTTTAAATCATAGATATACAGGTGAATGACAATGTGACTTGATTCCTCCCAGACAGTAAAATCCTGAATAACTTCTTCATATGAGAGAATTACTATTCAAATTAGTCATGAAGCTTGGTAAAATCTGAATTGAGAATAAACTCTTTCTTAGAATAATTATTTTTACTATTTCTGTCATCAGTATTTGATGCAAACATCCATGTCTTTCTACCTGTGTTAACCTCTTCATGTCAACATACACCTTACAACCTACATCCTCAATTACCTTCTGCTTAATATATTCTAATCAGTGTCTTCCTCTACACTTCTCACCTTCGTCTTTTCTCTCCACTAAAAGCTCAAAAAATACCGCATACCTTAAAATGTGAACCACCAGCCTGTCTCTTTTTATTCTTTATGACTATTTATTACAGAATATTGAACATTTTCTAGATCTCAAATACTGAACATCTCATCAGAGAGGGTCTGTTTTTAATAGAACTCTGGACATTACCTGGCAATTAATGATCCAACTTTTATCTGAATAATTATTTGTTGGCATGCTCTTCCGCTCGATGTTAACAGACTATAATGAAGTTGTTTGTCATACTACTGCTTTAAAAATTTTAAATAACAAAGTTTAAGGACATAAAACACCACAAATACGGCGGCTGAGTCCAAATATTCATTTACAACTGTACTTGAATTTCATTCAAATATTGAGATCATTTTATATATTGAGTAATTCCATTGTATTACTACTTGTTCGTGTGATAGAGTGACCAAGACATCAACATAATCAAAATATAAAACATACGAAACCTTATGGTATGCCAGCCTTACACTTAATTGTATGTATCTCAATTCACTCAATTTTTAATCAAGGCATTAATACAATTGAACTATTCTTAATGTTAATTGGAAATGCGCCTTTTCTTTATTATTAATTAATCTTAGTTAATAAAAAGATCAAAACAAACCTTGATGCTTGACTAATAGTAATTTATTTTCACATTCATCACAAATTTATGAAGGTATACAGTGGGGCGACAGTTTTTAGTGTGATGTAGACTGAAACGAAAATATGGTAATTCAGATTAAAGTTTTTGATAGTTTTCATAGATCAACGTACGTTTATAACCAATTTTATGAAAACGTTAATCCGACGTACTGTATAAATATATTTGAAAATGATAGTGTTAAATAATGCGAAGTCAGTAAACGACTCCAAAGGAAACCAATGAAATAAAAATTCTACCGCCAATGGGGTTCAGCAGAGAAAAATAGGAACGAATCGAACATTAAATTCGGAAGTTAATAGAAATACCAACTATTATACTCCAATATCCCTAAGAGATAAACTAATCGTTTAAGTAATAGTATGCAAGAACAATCTAAAGCAATTGTTTTATAACATTGTTTTATGGTTTTAAAGATACGAAAACAGACATTGGGAAAACCAAAACAGTAAAGAATGAATTGTAAGAAATTGGGAAATTAGAGAGAATTAATAGAAACATTTTCTGGCCTTTATTCACAATTTATGAAAGTGTTTTGATCTGAGCAAAGGGTAAAAAAGTATAAAACACATTCAGAAACTTCTGGCCAGTTTGAGTACAAAAATTGCGTCCACTGTGCATCGTCACATAAATTGTGAAATATTGCTTCAGTTCCATTTAATTGATCAGAATTACTAAACGAATTAATCAGACAAATTAACAAAGATTTTTCTTAGGGTCGTACGGCTCGTCAGTGACCAGGTAACTAGATACGTTACAGGTTTTTTGACAATGAACCAAAATGAATTTGTGATGGAATTTTCAATCTGACTGTAATGGTTTACAGAAACCATGAAAAACAAAAATCTGAATCGCTGATCGGACAACTGAACCAATGTTATTGCGATATTCATGTCTAAACGCCACTGCTCAACTATCAGGCTTGGTGAAAAAAAACATGTTTTATGGGTTCATATGGAGATTTTATCTTCCCCTTACTATCAGGTGTGAATCAGATAAACGAAGCAAAACTTAGTTGTGGTGTTGACAATCTCTGCATAAAAATAAAAATGTGAATTGTAAATTGTCGATTTCAGTATAGATGTTTATGAATTCTTCGCTCAAATTATGTATTTTATCATCACGTAATAAAAAAAATCAAATGTATTATCATCGCTGTCGTTTTGGCGTCAATGTCTCGACAACAAAGAGACATTTCATTGCCACAATTTGGATATTTCATCTTCTCGTCACAGATATGTTATTGGTCATATCGTGAATACAGGATTGTTACATATGTTATCTGTCCTGTTAGTTACATTGAAAACTGTCATAATTATTTATTAACTCTCCAATCAATGAGAAGTAAAATTTATACTTCTTTTAGCAATTTATAATAATGATTATTTTTTAAAATTTCTACATAACTTTCAAGTAGAACTTATAAGTATTGTTGAATACATTCATATTCTTACATGTCATAAGTAGAATACTGAAATAGTTTTTAGAAATTATTCTTTTGGAGAAAATTACCAGATGAAAGATTTTCATTCATTACATCCTTACAGAGAAGGTTTAATTCTAGAAGTAGCACAAAGTATAAAATAGTAAACACAGGTTTAATTAAGATATTTCAACAATGAGCGTTTCCCGAAATAATTAACAACATTCAGTCAAGTTTTGAAGTATTAATCCCTTATGACTTGCTAATTATATAATTAATGTTTGAAACTACTTCATCAGTGAGTATTTAAAAAAGAGCTGTAATGTTTCTAATGTCAACGTTGAGTAAAATCAAGCAGCATATATTTTTCACAGAATAAAGTTAGGTAGCCCCTCATATTATGCGCAGGAAATACTCATTTTCGAGTTATTCAGAGCAAAACATGTGCTGATATTGAGTATTAAAAAGCCGACGTAGTTCCAGATTCTTCACAGCACTCTTGTAATTACATGAAATGCAGGTTATGTATTCGGTGGAAAATTACTCATCGAGGAATCCATTGGTAATTGTTCGGCTGAAATAGCATTGGACAAGCGCTCTCCAGCGCAAAAACAATGTAAACATGGAGTTCAAAGTAAACATTGTGGAAACGTTAAATAACATTCAACGGAAGGTAATCTCAACGAAAATATTTCGCTCTGGGCATACTATTCAATTTTGCAAGAGAAAACAATAACATGGAGGTAAATTGTTTTACAATTTATAGTCAATCTTTGCAACTAATTTTCATTTTATTACTTGTTTCTGCTGCTGAATGTTTCAAAGATCATATATTTAGAAGTATCAAAAGACTTTCAGATCGAAGTTTATTCCTTCGCATCTCTTTGTGGAGTGTTCATAAAATCAACTAAAAATAATTTCGCTCATTTGTTAAACATTTTTTAAACAAATTCACTCCCCTCCTTTATCTGGCTTTGAAACATTGTTAGGAACTTTTGTGTCAATTATGGTAGTTCGTTTTTGCTGAACAAATGAATCTCTTTTCAAATATGCTATCGAACACTTAATAGAGCCTATTTTTTCATATTTTTTATTCATCTAACTTAGAGAAAGTCCGTTGGCTTTACTGTTGTCGATCAATTCTTCAATTGCAAGTTTGTCCTCTAGGCTAATGAGGGAGAATAATCAAAAATTATGGAAACTTAGAGTCTGTGAAACATCCTAAATTCTTGAAAGATTAAAATTATTTTGAATTATTACTCTGCATACATGAATTAGAAATTTGAATATTGATATCCTTACAAAGCGTATGCATATAAATTTATCTGACTAATGGTTACACAAAACGATTACTAACTATTGTTACGTAAATGTTTCTCAATTATCATAATTAAAGTGATTTCAGAGGTTTCATTTTTTTTATTTCTTCGGAACAGAAACTATTAGTGTGTATTTATTTACTTAGTCTTTCTTTTAACTTTAGAATCAATTCTTCAAGCAAAACTATACACAGCCTTTTCAATTTCATACCAGGATTCTCACACTTATCTATCCTTCTGATATAATATTCCTGCATCTTTTAACTAGTCCGTTCTCCTCCATTCAATCGACGTGCAGATTTAATTCTAACCTCGTACTGTCTATTTGTCAATGCTTATCCAGCTTTATGCTAAATACAACCAATTGAATATTTCAGTAATTAAGGAATGTCCTTATTTGCTGTCTTAATGATGAATTATTGTCTCTAAATAAATTATGACGTATTTATCTTTTCTTATATTAACGTATCACATATCAGTTAATAATAAAAAAAAACTTAAGTCTAAATCAACAGTTCATGTTATACTAAAATGCAATGCCCATTAATTTATATTCATGACTTTACTCCAACTACGTGTCTGCAAGTACGAAATTTTAATTCACCTCGCTTGTTTCCGTAGTAAAGCACTAAGCACACAGGGTATAAAAATAGCACTGTGTCACGTGCGTCCTTAGAACTAACAAAACACTGCTCTTTGTGAACTATGTGGCTGAGGTCGACGGTCTGTCGTTGAGTGCGACTTAGCGTATAAACCAAGCGGTACGCGTGTTGTGTTATCAAACAGACGGCTGGCTGAGTCGCGGGTTGGCCTAACCTGCGGACTGCAGGCACACGCCAAGTGCTGCGACTTTACATCTGACCACTGAACGTGAAGTGTAAATTAGCACAGGTACACTTTGCCTGCCTCTGTGGTCACTGCTCTGCCTGGTATAACTCACCTACACTGCCCCGCTGTGGAACTTTCTAGCAAACATTGTGAAATCCTTTATTTAATTCTCCCAGTGCCTTCCAAGATTCAGTAGCGAGGAATTGTGTTTGTATTGTTGTTCTTAATCTTCGTTAGAAAACTTAATGTAAGCCTAACAAGTAATTTAAAACGCTTTTACGTTTAATTATTTGTTTTATATAAAAAAATTATGTCATTAATCTACAAAACTAAATATCATCTCTGAATGAGTCTCAAATTTAAAGCTTCAATTAAATAGTTAACAGATTGAAGTAATTCCAATAAGTAAGTTAATTTGCCTCGTGACTCAAAACATCGTATTTATAGTTCAGTAGATTAGGAATATCTTTGCAGATGTATACCTTCCATTCATTTTTGACAGTAATACTTCCTTAGTTTTATGCACCGCTGTTTGTAAAAATGTAGTTGAAATACGAAGAAGGCAACCGACGTAACATTTTGATTCATTTTTTCAGTAATTTATAAAGAAATTTCACAAAATTGTTAGATGTAATTACCTGATGTAACTGAGCTAGTTAGAAGAAAAGTAGCAAACGTTACATCTTACTAAATAGAACTTATAGAATTTATAGAGTCGATCATTCGAAATTAATGTAAAATAAATTGCAGAAAATTTATTGAAAATAAAGTTAACTTCCACTAGGTTGGTGTCTTGAGGCCAATGGCTAATTTAGTTCATTTGCAAAACATTTTGGCGCAATAAAATGTAAGAAAAGTCATAGGAAATACACATTTTTTTTTCTTTCCAAGTTCCTGAACTAGCTGTGTTATAACATTCATTTGACACCCTGTGTCAGTCAATTGTATATAAGCATAGCTATATCTTAATATCCTTACAATTGCAACGCAGTACAGTCACATCTGCCTTCAGAACTTATGACTATAGAAAAAAAATCAGTTATATCCAAAACTAAATAAGTTTATCTCAGAAACATTTACCTGTATCTTAAGCGTGTCGTCTGCATCATCATAAAATGAAACTGCTTCTTTACTCCAAATGACGTATTTTACTGAGTAGCATTTAATCCTTGGAAGAAATGTGTAAAAATAAAATATAGTTACTTGACAGGTGCATTCCATTTCAATTTAATAAATTTTTGTGAGTGCATACTTTTCAGGAATAACAATGAAATATAATTACGCAGGTAACCAGCCAGATGTAGACGTTTAAGCATGTGGTTCCACTGTCTTTATCAGGTGTAGCATGGTTTCCGTTTGTTGCGCGTATAAAGTGAGCTTTTAACCAACGGAAATCATGCTACAACTGATGAAGTCAGCAAAGCAACTTGTAGAAACGTTTATTTTTCACGACTCCATCCGTGAATATTACATTGAATATTTTTTTTTTTTTAATACTGAGACAGATTTAGTTTTGTAAGCACCCAGAAGCATTCCAGTGATTTCGATTTTTGACGTGGTACTCTCTACAATCATAGAACATATAAAGCGTTCCTGAATTTAGAGAAATCATTGCAGGCTGCAAGTTTGTTACGTAATTACCATAACTGCAGGCAGTGGACCCAATAAATTTGGAGCATACGGAGATAGAAAAAAGGTTCATTACATACTTTTCTGAAAGCATTAGTATGTAGGATTGGGAGAAATGTGCTGGTTTGTAACAAAATATTGCTCAAATAATAACTAAAACACGACTGTTAAAACAGATAGTAAATAACAGCTTAAGGCAAGTTGTTATTAAATTAAGATTGGTTTTCTGGAATTTAAAGTTTAAAATATCTAAACCTTTTAGAACTAACAAAACAGATTCATATCTGTGACATTGATTACTCTTACTGCGTTGTCACAGCAATTTTAGTACCGGAACGCGTGCATTGTGAAGTTCATGGAGGTTTTGAGATCTTTTAAAAATACTTGTCGCATTATTCTGGTCACGACTTGTGTAATTATTTAGTCAAATAAATTCCAGTACTAGCTACTCTAACAATGAAAAAGTGGAAAATAGCATACAATTTTCGACGTTTGGCCAGTTAGTGGAACTGTATAGAACTTATCGACCTTCTGCATAACAGTAATTAAAGAGCCATACTGAAACAAAAATAGGCAACGTTCAAGGTAGCTGCCACATTTTTGGCTTCTCGCAAAAGGGTAGACATAAGAAGAATATTTTAAGCAAAACATGTGTTTATTCGTGTTACTTAGTTTTCCAGTGGCATTAGTTTTTAAGATTACTTACAAATAAAATTCAGACAAGTGCTTTTGTTTCTTTATATTCGAGCAGTTTCCAATATTCCAATATCTATATGTAAATTAACCACTAGAATTATTAATCGTTTATATCTATATGTAAATTAACCACTAGAATTATTAATCGTTTACATATTTATTTATTGTTATTTAACTCCACTATAACGATGAAAATTAATATTATGTGAATTTTTGAACCAACATAAGCCATTACTGTGTTATAAAAATATTTTAACAACAAATTTGGCGCACAGGCTATATTACAGCCTTAGCAGGAAGCACCACAAATCGCGTACCGTCTACCGCCAGAGTTGCGGCACACTTCTTGTACGGAAGGTTTGCTGATTTGTTTTGCAGCGCTGCAAGATATATCGAGAGTTCCCGCTGTATAATGAAGCCGGTCGTGCTAGTCCGGTCCCTCTCGGCCATTGTCTAGCAAGAGTTATGGCCGGGGCTACTTGGCGAGCGCCTGACCGACGCTACCCTCTCTGCACAGAATTCCCTCGTCCAAGTTGGTGATCTGCCGGCCGTAGGAGAGAAAACTAAGGACGCGCCAACAGCATTACGACCTCAACCGATCAGCTGGCTCGTTTTCTTTGTTATCTACTCTATCACACTGATCAGTAACTGGGCTGAGTCTAATTGTTTCGGCTTCACTAAAAAGTACTATAGCAATTTCTACTGTATTTCGCAGTGTGAAACCTTAAGTGACTGGTTTACCATCAGATGTATGCAAAAACACTCTGCATCAGCTGGCAATGGAACAGGATGTCAAAATCTCTTCTGAACAAAAAATTGTTTAATTTACATTCCGGCTTAACTCAGAAACTACTGTACGATCACCATGGACCTTATTTAACCTGATGTGTTTTTTAAGGAGCACGTTAATTTGTGGTTCGGCATGGAAAAAAAATCACTTGCCCAAAAAGGATGGTTTATGCTGATTCATCGTTAGTTTATTAAATATGACAATCCAAAAATCTACCATTAGACTTCCGAGATGTTATTTAGCCCAGCTGGTGAAGAATTGTGTTGCGCTTTCTGGAGTAAGCCGGTACCCTTCTTGCCTCTTGACTGATATGTGCCTAATTTGACAACATTTTTTAATGAAATATTTTTTCCATTTCTTTGTGGAATGTTACGTTACTGTGGTATTACGCGCAGATTAACACTGTGAGAAATATTCTGGAAGTTACAATAAATGTCTTTCAGTTACCCGATATTTTGAGATAAATGGTTCAGGGTGAGATCATGCACTCAGATGTCTGATACAGTGAAATTATTGTTAACTTCGCCTTTCAATGACCATTTCCAATGGCTGTAAGATATCATTACATTTTGGGAATAGAGAGAGCCACACAGGAACCCATTCTCATCTTATATTGTACTAACTTATTGTTAGTAATAACTTTATTGCTGTTTCTCCAAAAGAATGGAATGCCATTTAATACTGCGGAAATTAATTGTAATTGAATACTATAAATGCAACTTTCACCAAATACAGCGTTAGATTCTGACATAACCTCACGCCTGCACCAAATACATACCAGACTTCTCTCTCTATTTGCTGTTCACGCATTCTAATCTTTTCAAATAAAATCAGCTTTATTTTTAACTGCTGAAGTTACCTCCAATTTCTCTCTTTAACGTTATAGAAGACTGTACGCAGTTGTAACTGTTTCTATATTTGAGCCTATTTATATACAAAAATGATAGATTTAATCTTAAGGGGAGAGCAGATTAATAACAACTTCTTATCTTACAGCTTAAATTCAACAGCACTTCCTCGATCAAACCAACCACAAAATATTCCATCCATGAATTCAATACTTCACACGGACTTTTACGATTACTATTTTGACAATACACATCGTTGATGAATGCTGAAATATTCTATAATTTCAAACTAGTTCCATTCGCTCAAATATACTTGCAATCGTTTTCGGAGGCAAATGACATCTTATCTCATGTGCCTTGAAACTGTTACGTTTATGCCTTTCGTTCTTAGTAGAAAATTGAATGTTTGAGCAGTAAAGGGAATGTTACGATGTCAAACACAGGCTTTCGTGGATCTAGCGAAGTTACTGAAGGAAACTGCAATGCTTCGATCGCTGTACACATTGGAATATACGTAAACTATGATGGATGTATCGAAGAAAACCTTTCAAGTAAACCTGTTAAAGGTATAACTAATAATAATGGACCAAGGCAAAAGCTCTCTGAAAATCAAGTTTGAGTTGATGGGCTATCAGACGGTGAGAAAATCACCATTTACATACTTAATAAAAACGAAGATGTATTCCAGTTAATAGAAGACACAAAGACAGAACTGCATGTCTTTCCTACACAATTTAGTTAAAAAAAAATTCTTTAGAAACAATATTCTACACCAATTATTTACTCAAAATATCATCAGTTCAATTAAGCTGGTTTTCATCAAGACATGAAGTATTAGATACGCAAAATTTATATAAGAATTGTTTCTCAAAATTAATTGCTCTACTAAAACAGCTAATGTTTTTTGTACCTGGACTTTCAACGCACTAAAAAAATTACCACCAAAAGATTGAAATGAAATATATTGTAACTGAAAGATCACAAAATGGTCCATACTCAAACATAATCCTTTGTACCGGGATTTAGAACTTCGTACGATATGTTCTGTTAGGATGAACTGATATTATTAAATGAAGGGTTGACTGGGTATAATTAATTGCAGATTTTTCAGATATTAAGAGATTTATATTTAAAAATAATATTATGTGGACTTCTTACCACTGACTTCTGCTGATACCAATACTTATAATTATTAAAATACGCTTTGATGTTTGTTGCGGAATTAGGTGCATCAGTTTAGAACTCTCGTAGCACAAAGAAATTGTCCTTCCAACTTTCAGCAGTTACCTTACTCAGACAGCCACTGGAAGGGCCAATAGGTGAACCAAAGTTGTAGCAGAGATTATAACGTTTTGCAGAGGGAATTAAGGTGGTGGAGAACGCCCTGTACACCTTCATCCCCTGCTTGCGGTAGAACAAGGATACGGCGCAGAAGTGTCACAGCAATAACAACAATCAGGCGTGTATCGTCCTGCACGACAAAAGTATTAAATTGGAGGATAAGTCGCCGGTATTCACACCGCTCACCACGAAAGAAGTCAATGAATTAATGAGGTAATTCGTGTTAATTACCTATGATTACAGTTACACCATAGAAAAGTCGATGGATAAAGGATACATCTCTTACTAGAGCGACTTGCGTATTATTATCAACACGATGCTCAATGAGCCGATGACAATCTGTCAACATCGTCTCTTTGTTATGGGCATGCAGTTGTGTACACCCTAGGTTTTTGGTATGACGTATAGGTCGATTAGCAAAATAATTTTTTTAAGTTAAAGCATTACTAGGTATGATACTTAATAGGTATGATACCAATTTTAAGAGTGTACTCTCACATATGTCATTAAACGTTACAAGATGTTATTCATATGTTAACAACACCTGAAGAATGGAGGGAGGCAGTTATTTGCCCATTTTTTAAGGATGGTGATCCCATGAAATGGGCAAATTATAGAGGCATCTCGTCATTATGTACTGCGTACAAAGCTGTGAGTTTGATATTACTCAGAAGATAACATCATAACTGAAGGAGACTTTGGGATACCAGTAGACAGGATTCAGAAAGAAAAATTTTACCTTCGATCATCTGCATATTCTACGGAGAGCTACTGAAAAGTGCTGGGAGTTTAATTAGGGAGTATATTGTTTATTTATTGACTTTAAAAATGCATGTAACAATATGCCAATAAGGCATGTTTTACGTGAAGACATGCGTCAAAACAAGCCAACTGCATATGTCGTTTCCTTTTTAATCTCTCTCTAACAAAAGCTATAAGGAGAGTGGCAGGACTGAAAACGTGATTACATATTGGCAGGAGAGGAATTATACTAGCTAATGCGCCTGGCGTTATACTTACAGGCGAAACGAAAAAAGAGCTATGAGACATGATGAAGTTTATGGTGAAAGATATTAAGGAATTATCAAGGGGATAAATAATGAGATAACAAACTACCTGCCCATCAGTAGATGACATAATACAGGGACTACAATGGTACATATGGATGGAGTATCTTTGGAAGAAGTAGAAGAATTAAATGATGGAGTATCTTTGGAAGAAGTAGAAGAATTAAATATATTGGAGGGCTGTTGAATAAGAAGAACATGATGGAAAGGGAGATTCTGGCAAGGATACTAGTAGTAAATAGATTGCCGATGAGGAAAATGTTAAAGTCAAAATTGTTGTCAAGCATATCAAAACTCAGTATACGCAAGACAATAACACAGCTAGGTGTATTTTACGGTGAAGATCTATGGCCTTTAACCAAAAGAATGGTGAATGGATTATTGACATTTGAAACTGAGATTTCCGATAAATTTTTGATTTAGTTATAGAGGGAAATGAGTGAAGGAGGAGAAAAAAATAGGGAGCCACCGGACTTGCATCAGCTTTCTGCTATAGTACCACTAGCAAAAGGACAACAGTTAATGTGGCGTGGTCGCATAATGAGAAGGGATGTGGATCTGATCAAAGGCGCGATAGAAGAAGGCTTTGAAGTGGAGAGACAACGCGGAATACTAAGACTCAGGTGGCTCAATCCAGTCAAGGAACATTCAAGAAAGGCAGGCATTTCAGAAGAGGAGGAGTGGAGAGACAGTGATCTTTGCAGAAGGCAATGATTGGCTATAGTCCCTGATGCCACTGCAGTAAATAAGTAACCAAACTGTTCTCTTGCATCACGAGATCAACTTGTATCACCTGATCGCTGAAAGCTAAGCAGGATTCATCATGCCCTCCAAGGAAGGTACTTTTACTTGCTATTAATGAATATTGTGCGTTATTTTCTCAAGTAAATAAGCGTAATTTATGAGTTGGCAATTACGAAAATTGTCTTTATAGCACAACGACAAGCACAGAAAAAATATGCAGGCCAATAGTTTTCTTAAAATAATAATGATTTATTTTATTGTAAGATATGCTGCCTGGAATGTTTCGGGGAAACTATTGAAAACCGAAATTTGGATGATCAGAAGGGGATTCGAACCCGTGTCCTACAGAATGTGAAGCCAGAGCCCTGGCTTCACATTCATCCACCATGGTCAGTACGTATCGAATGTTGAAGCTGCATACCCGAAACTTATACGAATAAGTGATAGATGGCCTTACGATACATTTATTTTTATTGTTACTGTTTTGAACCAATATTAATTTTCTGCTTGGTACTCAGAAAGAATAACTTGATGATATACACTTCAAAGCTTAAGTGATACCATAATTTTAACCGTGTTAAAATTCCATCAATACATTTTCAGTAGTTTCTATGTGATGGTGGAAGAAATAACCAAAATGACACAGGATCGTTATAAATTGACAGTAGTGTAGACATGTATATTGCTGTATGCTACCTCCTGATCATTAATAAGCATAATTAATTTCACACTAAGCAAATCCTGGGATGAAGTACTTAGTGACGCAGATACACGCTTCGTGTACACTGAACTCCGGATCTCGGTCCACAAAGTGAATGCCTGCGGCTGGACTCGACAGCGCTGCCTGACCCGCCGTGACACGGACAGTGAAGGAGACGCTAATCCCGTACGCGCGGCGGGCACAAAGCGAGGGTGGCGAAACCCTCGCGATGAGCTCCGACAGGCTGATCGCGAATTCCGTTTGATCTGCGCCTCGCGGCCGGCAACCTGCCTGCCTCCTCCTCGCTGTTTATCGACGCCAACACCGGTGAGGACGCGCGGGATGGGCGGACACGAAGCGACGCGTCGGCCTCGTCCGAGCGAGCTGGCGACGGCCTCCCGGGGGAACCGACCCCGCTTCTTTCTGCCTCCAAAGCATATCGTTACAAGAAATCTATTTCGCGTCGCTCGCGCTGCTTTCTCCGTCGGGCGTGGCTTTTTGTTTGGCTCATCCCTTTAGCGAGACTGGGCGGGAGGAGGGGACATCTGATGCATCTGCTGCCCCCGAGGATAACGGCTGGGAGTTCAAGGTCTGTCTTCTTTCACTCCGCCTTCCCTCCTCCGTCTCCGCAGATATAAGGTAGTTCCGGTGGGCATCCCATGGGAACGACCCCCTCCATTTCCTGCCTCATTCTTCCCCACTCTCCCTACCCATTCAAACGCTCCACGGCGTACATTGTTGGTCCTGCAGAGACAATACTCTCTCCGTTTAACAATTCATTACAGTAATCAACATTTTAAGTCTGAGGCTTCAATAACAATAAAGGTGAACGTAATTCAGCTAACTTTTGTGCCAGAGACTACTGCTGTGACGCAAATATCAACATCTGTAGCGGTAATTCATATTTCAAGCTTTCTTTGATCCTTACAAATTAGTGAGGCAGCACAAATCTTCATTGGTTTTCTTTCGATAAATATGTATGTTTCATTATTCAAGCAGATGTCTGGTTTATTCCTACTGTTGGAGATAAAACAGGCCTGTCTGAACATATACCGCCCTAGTACCTTTCTTCCACGTGGCTACCTGTTTTTGTATTGTGTGCAGATTACAATAGGATTATTTTGTACCGCGTTCTTTTGTGTTATCTATATGGATGCCAAAGTGGGGACAGGTTGAAATCCGGCGCCGGCCGATTCAGACCTACTTATATAAAAGATGTAAATGAGACAGCCAAGGATAACTTCTGGATCTAAGAAGCAAATTACTATCAATAGTATCGTATGTCTTCACGCCCCATTCACTGCGGAGACGTTTAGAATTCAAATCAGCATTTTGAAACATAAACTGCTGATTATATATAATCCATCACATAACATACCTGTTATCAAATGCCTCAATGGTGACACTTTGTTCCAGCATCGGAGGACTAGCCATCTAACTCCATAGGAGGTGCCGGACTCCACCATGGCGTCACAAGAACTGGCCCAACGGTAGGTGAAGAGAAGGATGAAAGATATATTGCAAAAATGACACATTCACAAAGAGGCTGCAGACAAGTGCTTTCTATGAGCCTTTTCAATGGTTTCCTTTCGGCAACTATCTTAGGTGGCGATGCTCTTTACGAACCAATCATTTGTAATGGATCTACTTGTCCGCTAGGTGGATTAACGCAGAACGAAGCTCCCATTTAATTTAATTGCAATGAATGCAATTTACCAATTCACGTATTTAAACCTTAATTATTATTACTATCAAAATTTATTGCCTTATATCCTTTCAGAGTACTTTCTCCACACATATAATTTTGCCCTTTACAAATTTAAATTTAAAGTATTTCAGTGATTGTCGTAAATTCTTAACTTATTTCAAACACAGACCTCTTACCTTCAAACAAAAAGTTTTACACTCACTTATATATGAAATCGAGTGCCACCTCGTGCCCGTGGTGATATTTTCATTTCCATGCACTACTTTTAATTCTCCGACCGATATCTCTTCAAGCCTCATCACCAACGTTTGCCATGTACACTACCAGCATTCTCTTCAGCCTCTTCCTGTCTTCCAATTAATCCCAATCCAGCTCAGGTAAATACAGTAGATCTGTTGCAATTTCACGAACAAATGTAAATGTTTAGGGCTATTTTCGAATTTAATTACGATTGATACATAATATGAGAATTCATTGTGCTATGAGCCGAGACCTTTTCAGAATTCACATGAATTTCTTGTTGCTTGGCGCAAAGGATGAGTAACAGTACTCCAGCAAAAATTTCATACCTTATTTTCGTGTAGATTGTCAACACTGAAGATATTCTAGGTATTTCTGAGTATCCTGTGGTGCGCTAATACATTCCCGGATGACGAGTTGGAGTCGTTGCAACTGAGGAGCTATATCGGGAAATAAAAATGGCAATTGAAACTCATCGATGGTGAGGAATTGGGGGAGCGGTGCCGCCTGGTGGTGATTAATTAAAGTGCCGTCTGTCAGAGCAGCTGACACCAACCCACACCCCTTATAGCAAAGTGTTGTCCACCTAACAGTCCGATCCGGGTGTGGAGAATTCTGTCAGCAAAAAGACGAACCCGAAGCTTTCTTACGCCTTACCTTATCTACAACTCCCACCATTAACAATAGTATCGGCGACGATAGAGGTCAAAGTGATATGTCTGCCAGTACTAGGATCACCGAAAAATTAATTGAAGGAGGAAATAGGTACAATTATAAAAAGGCACAGGTTTCAAATTTGAAGAGATATTTCAGAGAACAATTCAGCAAATGGAAGGAAGGCTCAGGTACAGTAGAATCAAGGGAAGAGTTCAAGGAGATAATAAGAAAGGGGGAAGAAAAATTTATTCCAAAGCAGAAAATAAAGAGAAGTAGAGAACCTATGTACTATAATAGGGAAGTGAGGAGGTTAAAGAGGTTGGTACGAAGAGAATATAACAGAGTTAAGAGACAGCAGGGTAGTAGGGAATATTTAAAACAACTAAACAAGGACTTAATAACAGCAAAGAGTGCAGGAGAACCATTGACTGATGCATCTAGAAATTTCTATGGCTATATCAGGAAACTGAGGGGAAGGGAGGGTGTAGAGGCACTTATAGATAAGGATGGAGAAGAAGTTACTGACGATTTGAAAAAGGCAGAGATCTTAAGTAACTGGTTCAGTGAAAGCATTAGGGACAATGAATCAGAAACAGGAGGGTCTATTCGGAGAACGAGCTTAAAAACACAATTAGAAATGACGATAGTAAAAAATTTGATATCCATCCTGAGGAAATCTTGAAGGAAATAAGAAAGCTGAAAAAAATAAAGGGGCTGGTGAAGATAATATTACTACAGATATCTTAAAGATAGCCGGATGTGACATTGTACCTTATCTTGAAATATTATTTAAATTGAATCTAGACACTTGCTGCTTACCACAGGACTGGAAAAGTGCAATAGTAGTACCGGTACATAAGGGAGGGGTGAGAAATAGAGTTGAGAATTACAGGCCAATCAGTTTGACATCAGTGGTAGGTAAATTAATGGAAAGATTGATATGCAACCACATCAGAAATATATGTGAGGAACGTAAGTGGTTTTCAAGCAGGCAACATTGTTTCAGGCAATGATATTCTTGCGAATCTCAGTTGGTGGGATATATGCAAGATATTTCAGATAAAATGGATAAGGGAGGCCAAATTGATAGTGTAGCACTAGATCTGTCTAAGGCGTTTTACAGAGTAAGCCATAAAATGGTAGTAAATAAGGTAAAAAACCATTGGAGTGGATAAGAAAGTCATTTGCTGGGTAGAAGAATTTTTAAAAGGTAGAAAACAGAAAGTTAGGGTAGGAAATGTAGTATCAAAAGAAGCGGAAGTGAAAATGGGTGTGCCACAGGGTAGCGTATTGGGACCATTGCTATTCATTATTCTAATGAATAATTGTGTTGATTGTTTACTATCTGAAATTAGACTGTTTGCAGATGACATAATGCTGTATAAAAGAATCAAAACGATAGAGGATTGTAAACAGTTGCAGGGTGATCTGGACAGGATATATAATTGGGTTGGTAAACCTGGAATGAAGAAAAATGCAAAGAAGAGTCAGTTTATTAGATACACAAATAAAAAACAAAAGGTTAATTATGAATATAAGGTGGGGAAAGAATTGCTTGCTGAAGACTTGAAATGTAAATATTTTGGAATTACTTTTGATAACAAACTTAACTGGGCAGGACACATTGGACAGGTGGTAGGAAATGGTTTCAAAGTTCTCCACTTGTTGGAGAGAGTGATGAGGGGATGTACGAGAGAAGTCAAGGAATTGGGTTACAAAACTTTGGTCAGACCATTGCTCGAATATGGTAGTGTTGTATGGGACCCTCATTTTACGTATAAAATACAGGAGTTGGAGAGGGTGCAAAAAAGGGCTGCTAGATTTGTTTCTAGAAATTATCGCAGAATGCAATCAGTGACGGATATGATAAAGGAGCTGGAATGGGATTCATTGCAAGACAGGAGGAGGATGAGGAGGGTCATGGGAGTGTACAGGGCATATACTGGCGATGAGGCATGGAAAGATATTGCAATAGGTATGAAAAGTAGTGCATGGAAGGGAAAAGCTGGCACTCGATTTCAGGCACAAGGGTGTTGGAAGATTCTCTTTTTTTAGGTAAGAGTGTCAGGGATTGGAATGAGTTACCAAGAGAAATGATGAATAATTTACCGAAAACTTTGAAAGAATTTAAAGATAAAATTTGTAGAGGGCAAATGAAGGTGGGTGCAGGATAGGGGGAAGATGGGTGTGTAGGGAAATTGCCACCGGAGCCTGTGCTCCATTGCAATTAAATTAAATTAATTTTTTAATGGTTATTTTGGTTCTCTTCGTATCGATATCACGGTGAATGTATATCAGAAATCGAGCTTTTCTAATCTTGGCGATTGATGCTTATTTGGTCGATTCTTGGTACGTGTGTTTATGCATGAAAGTTTTAATGGCAGATTTTCTTTCTCGTTTCTGTTATGGATGAAATTCATCTTTTAAAATTTTACGACTGGTGTGAATTTAATCTTGGTCCGTACATTCAAGCCTAAAATTTTGTCAATAATAGATTTTATTTCTCAGTTCTGCAGGTTTATTCCATAGCTAAATTTAAAATAAACATTACGAATGACTTTCATTTAATATCATTGTTTACCTCGTTTTATTTTATACTGTTTGTATGGAAGTGCCTAATATTGTGAGATTCATAGAGAAAATTTTAGAACTTTAGTAACAATAATAAGCAAAATAAAAAAGGCTAATCTGATCTTGTTGCTTGCTACGTTAGAGTAATGTTAGCTAACGATTTTCCAGAATACAAATGACCTTATATTAATGCATTCTTTAAAACTCCAGTTTCATTTTCGTGTGTTTATATTTTCAGTTTAAGATATTTTAAAGAATATAGGTAAATTGTAGCTGTCAGCTTAAGGGGGTAGGTACACCTAACACATACAAATATTTGATAAATTTGAGATGTCATTTTCTCCAAATATATTTAAATTTGAGGGTTCAAATTTTATAGCTCTATAGAACTGTTAGAGCTAGATAAAAAAATTGATTTTTAAAATAAAAATATTGTTTAACAATAGGATAATGTACCATCCAAATTGACAGCGAAAAATATATTGTTGTAAAGGGTTTTAAAGATAAAAGGCATAGTATTTGAAATTTCTCAGAAATGTTCTTTTAATATTGTAAACTAATATCAAGGCAACAAGTTGAACCTATAATATAACGTATTTAACTCTATATTTTTTATTAATAAATTTTTTTGACAAGAAATTAAAATTTTTGCTTTTTTTTTGCTTAAATATAAAGGCATATTTTTAATTTGGGAAAAGCTGCATAAACAATAATGGTAGTACTTAGTATTTAGAACATGTCCTGTAAATTTGAAAAGATCTATGCATATGGAAAAAAGTTATCTTTAAAACCATTTGATGAATTGCTGTTTTGAGATATTTAAGGTTAAAGATTTGGATTACCTTCAAGTGCAGTAGGATTTAAATGGCTATCAATCGTGCAGGGCATTGCTTAATCACACATAATTCCCACACTGTTAAAGATATTGAAATAATTTTTTCACTAAAATGAAGCCAAAACTATAAACTGTTTTTGTGAATAATAAATAAAAAAATCTTTTTTTTGAAACCTGATAAGTGTACCCACCCCCTTAAAGAGGGATGTGTTTTACACCCGCCAGTGAGTCTCATTGCGCTGAGGTGCCACACACCGTATCAGGGATGTACAACAGACCAGGTGCGAACCCCGGACCCAGATTAAAGGACGCCTTTACTGCGGTTTTCAGGCGTTTTTTTCGCAGCAATCAAGGCGAATGTAGGGACGGTCCCTAATCGCCGCCTCATAAACTACACATTTCACAAACGAAACATACACTTATCATACGCTGTACACAGTTGCAAGTTTCACAACCAGATGGGAACACTTCACATCCCCCGTTAGTACTTAGTACGACCAAGAAATGAGTGCAAAATGCTTGTCGCCAGTAAAGACATAGCCTACGGGCATAGAACCAGAGCTGACAATGTAAACGATTAGTAAAAACTCTTCGTAGACAGACGACCGCAAAATGTTGGGAAAATATTATGGGATTAAAAAATATGGGAGTGCCACATAGACTGGTCGCTTTAAAACGTTAACACTGGTGCTGTTTAGAAAAATGTTTAAGTTATATATGACACTACATTTTTAAGTGCGTTTATTAATAAATCAGAGATTTAAAGAGTAGCGTTCAAATTAGTAACCAATCTACTCTAATTAATCAGATGTGTTAATTAATACGAAAAGTTCCGTTTAGTACACGAAGAGCTCAAGTTTTCAGACAAGTATTGTGCCACATTAATTTTCGGAGTTAGTGATTAAATGCTTCCTACAGTATTTTTTCTCGGAAGTGTGCTCATAGCATTTAAACGGACAGCATCACTTGTAGAAACGGCAGACAATCTACTGCAATGACCGCACTGCCTCACTTGGAACAACCAGAGGAGAAAAAACTGCAGAACGGGCGAGGCGGCGGAAAGGGTTGAGTTATGGCCAGATCACAACATCGACTCTCAGCCCGGCAGTAAATATTTGCGACCCGGTGGCGAGTCAATAACAGCAGCGGGCCGCGGCACGCACACCTGGATCGCACAGTGGAGGAACAGCTGGCACCCACTAAACGCCTGATTTATTCACGTGGCCGGTGTCGGTGTGTCGCGCGGCTCAAAAACAAGGCGGCCGCAATATATCAATCCGGGCCATTATGCGTCGCGGCGCCGGCCTTGTCAAGGGGCGACGTCGCTTGTCATGGCGGATTATTGCTTTTTATTTCTGCGCCTCCACCGGCCGCCACTCGGGGCATGGCTGCTGGCAGTAATTTTGAATTATTGGCAACTCGTAATGAGGCGTGTGCGGAAAGTGTTGGGCTCGTGTTCGGCATGTCCCCAGTGCGACGCTCAGCTCTGCCAAATCGGTTTTACATTAATTGCCGTGTTCTGTTCCCCGCGAGCGTGGCAGACCACTGCTGCCGGTTTAGGTGGGCATGATGCCGCAATTCGTCAGCTACACACTTCACCGATATCGACTGTCAACACAACTTCCACTCACTGAAGTGTTCGTGTGGTACCAAAGACCTGGTGACAGGGTTTTTATTGGCTACCTTAACCTAAGCCGGCAATCCTACCAGGTACATGTAACGTACAGCTTAATTCGAACCACGGAAGCCTTCCGACGTACTTAACAGTATACAGCAAGTTGATCCAGACGTGAAGGTCGGGTTAAGGGCTTTCTAAAATCCCCGCCCAGACAGGGAATCGAACCGGGGACCTTTCTATCTCCAGTCGGACGCCATTAGAGTTAAATGCAATATTTTTTAAAAATAATTCTTAATAAAATGCTAATCGAGGAAGGTTCTATCCTCGGATCTGACGTGTTAGGTGTCGTGATACCTGCGCAGATAGTTCAGGCTGCTGGCCTCATATTGTTGGAATCACGGGTTCTAGGCCAGCTTTTGCATGGGCACTTTAATTCACACATTTGAGAAAAGTCAGTTGCAGATAGTAAACAGATTCAAGTACTTGGGAAGTGATTTAGAGGAAATAGGAAGGAACGATGGTAAGATAAGTGGAAGAGGGACGCTGGCAAAGGCACTTTTAAGAAACATCAGAAGCCTCAGTTAGAACCAGGATGTACCACACAGAAGCCAAGGAATCATTTATCGCATGATAATTTATTGCATGACCTTATATACGGTGCTGAAATCAGGACTATGATGAAGCGCGACATCATCAGGATACAAGCAAGTGAAATCAAAAGTTCTAAGAGGTAGAATGGGTGTTCCTAGAATTGACAGTAAAAAGAGGAACCCCAATAGGAAGTGATGAGAAGGCCAGAATAATATGGTTCGGGCATGTAAAGAGAATGGGGGAGCAGAGACTACCAAGAAAAATCTAGGAAATCGAGATAATTGTAAACGACTTAGGTTGGCTGAGAGGAGTAGAGTATTTGCGGAAGACAAGAGAGTATTACTGTATGGTTACAGAGAGGTGGTGGGAAGAAAGAAGAAAATGGAGAACTTCTGCACGAAGCAGTACCAGACACAAGCTGGAAACTATTCATGATGATGATAACTGGAGTAATTCAATCGATATATTCTTACATCTCCATGAGCTGTGGAACACTGAAGGTTTTTTTATGCGTTTAGAAACATTGTGGCTAGTTTTAATTTCCCGTTGGAGTTTCTATCCTTCAGGAGACATTATAGCCACAAAGAAAGGTTTGAAGTATTCTGCATGTGTTTTGGTCGAAACTATTATTAGACAATCCGATTCACTGTTAACCTTGTCAAACCATTTCTTTACCAATATCATTTGATCACTGTTGTGAGAAATAGCAGTCGAATAAGTAGGAATGAGTTCATGCTGTGGGTGAAGTGCTCCAACAGGCAAAGGGGTAGTGGATAAAGTAGACAAACCTGCAAAATACACGGGATCTAAATTATACTGAACCGTATACCGATTTTTGTCCTTGTAGCCATGGAGTAAAAAATAGGTAATATTGTTATAATTTAAAATGAGACCATATTTCTCAGTCTACAAAGAATCACCTAAATACCATGGAAGCCGAAAAGTATGTTAATGAACCAGTACTACAATTCATCTAGATTTCAAAACCAGCAATACGATATGGACGCCTCATCTAAGCTCTTAAGCAACAATACAAATTACGAATAATCGAAAATAAACTGCTGGGTTTGACCGAAATCGGATTCCTTCATCAGCGAGAAGTAATTTACCCTTCACTCTGCAGCAAAATGTCTGTTAAATACATTACCATCAGGCCCAAATTCGCAATTAAGAGATATATTCCACCAGCGATTCTCTGGCAAATCTCGCCCGGTTCTGTGGGGCGTGGCAAAGCGGACCTGTATAATGCATTGCTTTTTAATTATCTTTCAGTTAGGCTCGGTTCAGGTAGTGTCCAGTGCCGGGATATGGGTGAGGGGGCGGAGAGACGGCGGCAATATCCGGCGCGGATTTATCACAACGCGCGGCCACCGCACAGAGCGCTAACTCTTGGCTCGATCCGACTCGTGCATGGCAACCGCAAATATTTCACCCGCGTTACGACTGTCTGAAAAAAGTAATGATTCATGTTGGTAGTTTAAATAATTAATTCTAATTGTGCCCAGCGGGTTAAGAGTGGTCGGCCTCCTCGTGGGAAATATCTCGTTCTGCACGTGTTTCATCGTTCTCGCTGTGTGCCAAATGGACGCGCTGCAAACAAAGTCTCTTGTGTGTACTCGCTATTACGGTTTAACTAAAATGGAGGGAGGAGCTTGTGAAACCGCAGAAGTGCTTTGCGTCACATAATCCGAATGCAGTATTTGAAACTGTGGCTCAGATATCATAGTGACGTCTATATAAGAAATAGTTGCAGTGTTCTACATAGGAGAAATAGGATGCTTGTCAGCATATTAATATCAAGGGTAAATAGTAAGACCGAACATGGTGGGTGAGCGGTAACGCTCTGGCGTAGGATTCGGCAGGGCACTGGTTCGAATCCCCGTCCGGCCATCCTGATTTCGGTTTTCCATGCTTTCCCGAAATCATTACAGGCGAAAACCAGAATGGGATCTTCAAACGTCCATGGCCGAATTCATTCGAGTTCCTTCTTCCCAGTTCTTTGCCGCATCAGCGATATCAATACTGATGAGGCGCAAATCTACAAGTAAAAAGGTAAATAATTTACCATAACAGAATTGTCAGCGGCAACCGAACAAACATACACGGGAGAAGTGAATATCTCAAACGTACAGGAAAAGGAAGATTTCTCTAGAAGAATTTTATGACACGTAAGAGTATTAAGGTGGATGTATCATAGCACTTCGTGAAAAGTGTTTTAAGTTATGGGTCACAAACATGGGCCTTCAGAAAGCGGAAGCACTGAAACTAAGGCCAGCTGAGATGTGGTGCTGGCATTGATTCCTAAGATTACCTTGGGTTGATAAAGCCACCAACGAGGACTTTTACAGAGGAACAAAGGAAAAACGCACCTTGTTTGAAATATTAAACAGGTAAAGAGATGGTTTCTTTTGCCACTTGCATTGTCGTTCTGACTGGTGTACTTGCCACCTTCATTGAAGGGAAGCTGGAAGGTAGAAGAAGTAAAGGAAGGTCAAGAGTACAATTTATAGACAGGATTCAAGGCACGCGCACTTCTTGCCACTTGAAGCTGTTGACCAAAGAAAGAAACTCTCTGAAGACCTGCATGTTACCCATCAACTTAACAGTTGAGGAGAATAAGAAGTTACAAAGATGTACAATTTTCTGGCAAAGCCCTTCTTCAGCACGGGCGATAGACATTACCCTTCATCACTGCAGTGACTGATGCAGGGTACTTTGGTGCTTTGGTAAAATCCACATCAATGATAAGAGGATTTTATTATAGCATTGTTTCCTAAATATGATACTCAGTTCACTTATTTACTTTCTACGAGCAACATTTAGATCATTTAAATACTGAGTGTAATATTTTCCATCATTTTATAAAAATTGTTCAGGTTAGCCAGTCATTTCTTATGTTATGAATATATTATACATGTGCTTACATCCCTATCTGATAGCAATGACGAACAGGCAGTTCATCAAGAATGCTAATATCCACAAGTTGCCGGTGCTGCTGAAAAACGTCTTAAAATTTCTATTTCTGTCTGGAATCTAACTACTATAAATGCTACACTATGAAGAAAATTAGCTTCATTTATTCCTGAGAAAAGGAGAAAAGATAACTTTAAAATAACTGTCGTGAAGTTAGATGATTCACATGTATAAGATCTCGTACAACTAATATCGTTATATTGTAATAACAAAAGGTTGTATACTTCTATACAGTATTTCCTATCAGTACTCTGTGGTGTTAGTTGAGTATATATCGGAGGATAATACCTTCATGGAAATATTTTTCTCATTACTTATACTATATCACGTTATTAGGCGCATGAAACTCCTCTTTATACGAATTCTAATCCAGAAATTTTATTGAATATGCACGTTACTAAGTTGATGCATGTGTCTAACAACATACACCTATTCATATTTTTCTATCGTACTAAAAGTAATCGGCACTATGATAGTTATGTTAACAGAAAGGCAAATTGAAAAATGGCTGAAACTATGTCTGGCTTACCAGTCAGTATTATCGTAGGTATTAGGCGATTTTCCACAGTGAACGCAGTCCTTAATCTTATATATATATAAAAATAGACGTGTTTTTTCCTATATTTCACTTTTCAGCCGCCACTACCTAGCACAGATCACTGATGTTTGTAGGTGGAAGTAGCATGGAGTTTCCTGTCGTGCACAACGTTGGCCGAATGCCGAAAGCTGTGGGGATGTGGGAGATATAATGATTAAAGTTGGTCAGTGCAGGGCGTTTTCATATTTCGACCAAAAATTCGAATCTCCGTATACTTCTCTTTCCTGCCACAACTACATAACATAGAGCTTTGGTGTTTGTGTGTGGTAGTAGAATCGTCTTTCCTGTCGTGCACTATGGTTGTTAGATGTCGGTAGCTATGAGGGTGTGGAAGATATGGGGGTTGAAAGTGGTCGACCTGTGGCAATTTCATACTTCTGCCAAAGACAAAAGTGTCATGGTGTATCACTTTTCAGCGAAAACTATAGATCACAGATAACTGGTGTTTGTATGTAGTAGTAGCAGAAAGTCACCTTTCGATCACAACAGCGGCCGATTTTCAGAAACTGTGGTACTGTGGTAGATATGGTGGTTGCAAGTGGCCGACCAAGGATATTTTCGTATTTCGACTGTTTCCGCATATGTCACTTTTCTGCCACAACTACATAGCATAGAGCATTGATGTTTGTGTTTGGTAGTAGAATCGTATCTCATGTAGTGCACTATGGTTGTTAGATGTCGGTAGCTATGGGGGTGTGGCAGATATGGGGGTTGAAAGTGGTCGACCTGTGGCAATTTCATACTTCTGCCAAAGACAAAAGTGTCATGGTGTATCACTTTTCAGCGAAAACTATAGATCACAGATAACTGGTGTTTGTGTGTAGTAGTAGCAGAAAGTCACCTTTCGATCACAACAGCGGCCGATTTTCAGAAACTGTGGTACTGTGGTAGATATGGTGGTTGCAAGTGGCCGACCAAGGATATTTTCGTATTTCGACTGTTTCCGCATATGTCACTTTACTGCCACAACTACATAGCACAGAGCATTGGTGTTTGTGTTTGGTAGTAGAATCGCATCTCACGTAGTGCACTATGGTTCTTAGATGTCAGTAGCTATGGGGGTGTGGGAGATATGGGGGTTGAAAGTGGTCGACCTGTGGCAATTTCATACTTCTGCCAAAGACAAAAGTGTCATGGTGTATCACTTTTCAGCGAAAACTATAGATCACAGATAACTGGCGTTTGTGTGTAGTAGTAGCAGAAAGTCACCTTTCGATCACAACAGCGGCCGATTTTCAGAAACTGTGGTACTGTGTTAGATATGGTGGTTGCAAATGGCCGACCAACGATATTTTCGTATTTCGACTGTTTCAGCATATGTCACTTTTCTGCCACAACTACATAGCATAGAGCATTGGTGTTTGTGTTTGGTAGTAGAATCGTATCTCACGTAGTGCACTATGGTTCTTAGATGTCGGTAGCTATGGGGGTGTGGGAGATATGGGGGTTGAAAGTGGTCGACCTGTGGCAATTTCATACTTCTGCCAAAGACAAAAGTGTCACGGTGTATCACTTTTCAGCGAAAACTATAGATCACAGATAACTGGTGTTTGTGTGTAGTAGTAGCAGAAAGTCACCTTTCGATCACAACAGCGGCCGATTTTCAGAAACTGTGGTACTGTGGTAGATATGGTGGTTGCAAGTGGCCGACCAAGGATATTTTCGTATTTCGACTGTTTCCGCATATGTCACTTTATTGTCACAACTACATAGCACAGAGCATTGGTGTTTGTGTTTGGTAGTAGAATCGCATCTCACGTAGTGCACTATGGTTCTTAGATGTCAGTAGCTATGGGGGTGTGGGAGATATGGGGGTTGAAAGTGGTCGACCTGTGACAATTTCATACTTCTGCCAAAGACAAAAGTGTCATGGTGTATCACTTTTCAGCGAAAACTATAAATCACAGATAACTGGCGTTTGTGTGTAGTAGTAGCAGAAAGTCACCTTTCGATCACAACAGCGGCCGATTTTCAGAAACTGTGGTACTGTGGTAGATATGGTGGTTGTAAGTGGCCGACCAAGGAGATTTTCGTATTTCGACTGTTTCCGCATATGTCACTTTTCTGCCACAACTACATAGCATAGAGCATTGATGTTTGTGTTTGGTAGTAGAATCGTATCTCATGTAGTGCACTATGGTTGTTAGATGTCGGTAGCTATGGGGGTGTGGGAGATATGGGGGTTGAAAGTAGTCGACCTGTGGCAATTTCATACTTCTGCCAAAGACAAAAGTGTCATGGTGTATCACTTTTCAGCGAAAACTATAGATCACAGATAACTGGCGTTTGTGTATAGTAGTAGCAGAAAGTCACCTTTCGATCACAACAGCGGCCGATTTTCAGAAACTGTGGTACTGTGGTAGATATGGTGGTTGTAAGTGGCCGACCGAGGATATTTTCGTATTTCGACTGTCTCCGCATATGTCACTTTTCTGCCACAACTACATAGCATAGAGCATTGGTGTTTGTGTTTGGTAGTAGAATCGTATCTCATGTAGGCGCTATGGTTGTTAGATGTCGGTAGCTATGGGGGTGTTGGAGAAATGGGGGTTGAAAGTGGTTGATCTGTGGCAGTTTCATACTTCTGTCAAAGACAAAAGTGTCATGGTGTATCACTTTTCAGCGAAAACTATAGATCACAGATAACTGGCGTTTGTGTGTAGTAGTAGCACAGAGTCACCTTTCGATCACAACAGCGGCCGAATTTCAGAAACTGTGGTACTGTGGTAGATATGGTGGTTATAAGTGGCCGACCAAGGATATTTTCGTATTTCGGCTGTCTCCGCATATGTCACTTTTCTGCCACAACTACATAGCATAGAGCATTGTTGTTTGTGTTTGGTAGTAGAATCGTATCTCATGTAGTGCACTATGGTTGTTAGGACTTCGGTAGCTATGGGGGTGTGGGAGATATGGTGGTTGAAAGGTGTCGTCCTGTGGCAATTTCATATTTCTGCCAAAGACAAAAGTGTCATGGTGTATCATTTTTCAGCGAAAACTATTGATCACAGATCTCTGGCGTTTGTGTGTGGTAATAACACAGAGTCACCTTTCGATCACAACAGCGGCCAAATTTCAGAAACTGTGGTTGTGTGGGAGCTATGGTGGTTGTAAGTGGCTGACCAAGGATATTTTCGTATTTCGACGAAAGGTATGTGTCTCCGCAGATTTCACTTTTCTGCCACGACTACATAGCATAGAGCATGTGTGGTAGTAGAATCGTGTCTGTTGTCGTGCACTATGGTTGTTAGATGTCTGTAGCTATGGGGGTGTGGATGATATGGGCGATGAAAATGGTCGACCTGCGGCAATTTCATATTTCTGCCAAAGCCGCATTGTGTCACGGTGTATCACTTTTAAGTGAAAACTATCAATCGCAGATCACTGGCGTTTGTGTATGGTAGAGACACAGAGTCTCCCATCGATCACAACGTTGGCCGAAATTCGGTAACTGTGGGAATGTGTGAGATATGGTGTTTGAAATTAGTCGATCATGAATATTTTCATATTTCATCCAAAGACTTGTGTGTATCCGTAAATTTTACTTTGCTGCTGGAACTACATAGCGCAGAAGACTGGTATGTATGTGTGGTAATAGTATCGTGGACTATGGTGGTTAGATGTCTATAGCTGTCAATATGAATTCTTTACAATCACGAACGAAGTCGTGGGTACCAGCTAGTTTTCTACTAAAATCTCAATTTTTAGATACGTCATTAATGCTTAACAATCAGAACAAGGCGAATACATACTGATAGCTCTTCGAGTGAACATAGAAATTGGCTAAAACATTCATCCAGTTTGAGGAAATCATCAAACCTCTTGCGAATGAGAGGGACTTACGCAGTTAAACAACAAAAAATATTAAACTTCTGGCTCCTGGATCAAACAAAAATACTACTACAGAAAATTAATAATTACTATATCCTCTAATCGTCTGGACCTGTTCATACCACTTTAAACAACAGGTAGGGTCGTTTATCTAACCTTTTTGTCATATATACAAATTAGGTGGTAGTTTCCTACATTTTTGATTTAGCAGTAATTGAATACGGCCATCAAACACTACGTTGAGCAAATGATTCCGTTCAATCGTAACCAACTTAGGTCATTGCCGGTTGAATAGCTACCAACTTAAATTTGTTTTATTGCTTCTGTGTTTGACTCTTTCATATTTAAAGGTAAATGAAAGTTGATCATCCCGTATTAATAAATCTAGCGATACTACTGTTTCAAAGAGAGAATGGAATCTGAACTTCTAAATAAATATTACTATCATCAATGGAATCGTATTTTATTGCATCCGAAGTTGTTCATTAACTTCTACAGCTCATTAGATGAGCCGATATCATTCTAGAAAATAATGTGGAGTTCTCATGTAAACAGTTTAACAATGGTGCCGTACTTTTTCTTGGTGTTAATTAATATTTTTTCCGTAGTGCCAGCATTCTTAGTGTTTAACTTTCTTTCATCTGGTACCTTCCCCGGAGCCTTCAGTGAGGGAAGTTAATAATAATCAGAGTCGAAAGAGGCTTGTGTTCAAACACAAAAGAGCGTATTGTGTTATCTTTTTCCGACTTACTCGACTGTCTCCCGTTTATGTCTCCTTACTGTGTGCTTGGAACGTCGTTATGAGTTTTCGAGGAAGGGAGAGGGGTGAAAAGTTTCGGAATTAGATTTCTGCCCCATCCCTCCTCGGGATTACAAGCTGCGCAAGGATGCTGGTGGGCGGAACATGAAGTCGTTCTGTCGCAGATGCGGGACATTAAATTGGTAGCGGCACGGGACACCTGAAACAGTGTCCATCAGTCTAGTGGTGCACCATACAACCTCTGTAACACCAAATTCTAATGTACTCCTAGCTTCAATTTTATGGTAGCTGCCAAATTAATAAGTGTTTTAATGACACAAAAATACTTATACGGCTTACAGGGATAGGCAGATTGTGAACTCATTAAAAATTGAATTAATACTTTTTTACCAAAAATTCAGATTCACATCAATTAACAATGTATTTAAAACAATCATGAAACTGAAAGGCGCCGTGGTAATGAGTGAATTATAGAAAGAATACTGAATAATTTGAATTTATAAGTCTCAAAAATCTTATACTAGAAAACTTTATACCATGCGATACATTTTAGTTAAAACAACAGTGCATTTGCATTCATAACAGTAATTTACGTTACATTACATTTTCGTGTGTAAAACATAGATTTTGCGTTGTATTATCATTGGCCAAAGTTAACTGTAGATCAATGTTTCTCAACTTGTGGTCCGCTGACCAGAAGGGTAGGGCTCACAGGCAAAATTTTATAAATTTAGATGCAATTTTCGTACTGTATAATGCTATAAGCCAGTGTAAATTGTCAACCCAACTACGATGAATTTTCCAATGTTCAGACAAAAATCTGGAATAGGGTAGAAATTTACGAACAGCAGTCTATTAATTTCCAGTTGTCATGAAAATGAGCACGGCTCGTCTTAGGATTAAGTAAATGACCGCTTTCTGAGGATCTTGTAGTAGATAAGGGAGGCTGCGGTTCATGGTAGGTCTGATACCATGAAAGTTATAAAGTGAACAAACGGTCTATTGCCTTTCATTCTGTTTTTTGAATGTAGGGCGATGGTATGCATCCAGCCGATGGTAACATTATCATTCATTTGGTTACTAAATATTAAGAATGTGGTCAATATGTAATTAACCATTAACTAGTTAACCTCCGATTTCATAACTGTGTTTCAGTAGGAATCGAAAACATGCTTTTAAATTTATTAATTAGATTATGATAGGTAAAAAATAGGCCCATTTATGGTAGTGTTTCCACCATTATTTTTGTTCAATTTACTAGTCCTCGAATTGAAAAAGGTTGAGAAACGCTGCTGTATATCAACAAAACGCGGATGACGCACTGTTGTTTTTACAATTTGAAGAAAAGTAAATTTATGGTATATTATCAGCATATTCGGAATGTCTCGGAAAACTGGATTTGAACGCTGGATGTTTTGTTTATTGAATGAGCATTAGTAATTTTCTGGTCGTTAGAGGAGTTTGCTCCCTACGATAAAACCAATTGTTGATATCACTGCAGTGCATATTGAATCTACCGTTTCTCGAATTCTCTATTATAGCATCATTAAAGCGAGATCTTAATACTGTAGACACAATGATTAGTCTGATTAACTTGTGTTTTTCTGACGAAATAAAGCGAATGTAGTAATGAGCTCATAAAAGTATTTTATTTCTGTCTTCGCAATATACAAAAGCTTATGTAAGTCCTTTCGCTATTCATCGTCTGAGCTGAATCTCAAAGCGTAGAAACTGCAGTAGCTGAAAATCTGGCCTGAGTTGGATTTTAAATTCGGTGATCCACGTTTTTCCTGAAGGAAATTGCCTGGATATTTCTAGACAAAAGTTATTATCTGTTTAATTCAAACTCTTACCATTGTTGTCGTATTCTGGGTCTAGTGACACAGCTTTAGAAGAGACGTAAAAATTTAAATTTTTGTTTTAATGTATTTCTTATGGTTTTCATGCTGAAACCCACACAGCGAAAAATGGTAGACTGGTATGAGGAAATTCTCTCTGTCTCAGATACACAAGTCGTAATCATGTTCTTCTGACTCTGGTTTTCTGCCAAGGCTTAAATCGTCACGTCTATTGTCACTACTAAGTACTACAATGACAGCAGTAATTATATGTTATGGCAGCTTGTTCTCTATAACACCACTGTCAGTAACTTATCCTTGTAGTGTAGTTGGAAAAACGCGTGATTTACGTCCTAAAAGTAGTAGCAGTGACTGCAAACTACTGATATCATTTCCTCAAATGTGAAAAAAAAGGTATTAAATCATAAATGCAAGGAATAAACATATATTCTTTTATTTGCAGATGATGACTACTATTTTCTCTAAGTGAAATAATTACACAATCACATAGGCACACAAGAAATCTTATTTAATATTTAATTGTTTGATCCCATAAGTCTAAAGGAGATGTTATCTGAAACCGTGATGAATGTACGTATACATGTTTATTCTTGGTTTATTCGTATTGATGGTACGATTTTGCAAAAAAATTAAAATTGTAACCATTCCTTACCCTGATATTATTGCTATAAAATGTACATTTCCACATCAAACAGTTGGAATTAACCAGTGATTGCATTATCAGTTTAGGTTAGGGAGGTTTAGGGCTTTATTGTTTGTCTACATCCAGACCATTAGAGTCATTTTACATAACGGATTAAGTTTAAAATAACAATGCTACGAAGTGTCTGCTGATAATCTGCTAATGTTTATCCCATAAGTTTTTAATGTACTGCGAGAAATGTTAATCACCAAACAAACTGCTAAAGAAAAACTTATTTATGAAATCCTGACGGCAAAGAAAGCAATAAATAAGAGAATGTAGAAACTGAGTGAGTAACACAAATCTTAAGCCATGTACTCCAACAGAACTGTTCGTCCACAGTTGCGGACACAACAATAAATATTGCACAAGCGGCTTTGCAGCAGACACGTCACTTGAAAGTTCAAACAGTAGAGGAGAGAAGCACTCTATTCACGACTAGTTAGCCGGATTTGCAAATACTTCCGGCAAAACAACGCTAAATAATTCCCTTTCTCTGTTTCAGCTCCGTAACAGACAGCATTGTGTGCGCTTGCTGTACAAAACGGCAGTCACCAATCACTTGCCATCAACGGATAAAGATGATTAATTTTGCACCGTGTTGATAAGTGGATGCATTGACATTTTCAAATAAGATTACATTCCGCTAGAATTATAACTTCAAGCTCTACCTGCTGGTTTTGGTTTTAGTAGCCGTAAGAAAAAGATAAAAATGCTCAGTGTTACAGTATTTATCCGTACACTCAAAAATTGCTTCTTATCACTATTTATTGCTCAGGTCAGAAGAGATATGAATTTAGTACGAGGTTTAAAAAATTATTTTGATCGAGAAGTTTTAATCGATACTTTCGTTAAATTATAAATTGGACTCAAACCTTTTGAATAAACGTTAAAACTGAGTTTTCTGTTGTCGACATCATTTAAAGACAGCAACCAAATTAAAATATTAACAAAGAACTTATAAATATTTGCTGGTGTTCTCAGACAGGAGTGTGATGATTGTGTGGGAATTCATAAATCCTTTGTTAACAACCATCATTTTGTCAGGATATATAATAATATCTCTGTTCTGTCTTTAGTTTGAGAAATACGATGTGGTAGAAATGTTGTACAGATTCTGCTTTAATTTGGAATTTGTAAATGTTCAATTATAGGAGGATAATTAATTTAAATGATTTACATAGGTATTTCCGAAATAATTGACAACACGAAAATTCGAAATTTTCTTTTATCTGAACTTTATATCCGTATGCCAACAATCGTACAATTCTAACTCCAGAACCCGTATAGATTCTCTGAAAATCAATATTAATTGTTAAACAGCACGAACTCTGTTTCATTTCGTAAACTATACTAATTTCTAGGAACGCAACATAATGTCATTCCCAGCCGAACATTCATATAAACTTTCTAGAAAATCTGAAAGACCCACAAATTTTTAAACTGGACAAATACCTGCCAAACGAATATTCTAATTGCTTCACAATACTCGTTCACGACAATGGGGCATTTTCATCATACTTTATAAGCGATGTCTTTATTACAAATAATTTTGGAAATGAAGTATTAAGTATTTAATTTAATAAAATGAAATAATAGATTATTAATGTTTTCACCAAAGTAATACCATTACAGTAAAACAATTTAAAAACCACTGAATAGAGTGCTGATAGCTGTCAATATTAATCCAGTAACAAGAAATTATGTGTGTGGGGTAGGGGGTGGGGAAGGAAATAAAGACTGTGTAAAGAGCTAAAGACCCAAGAGTGGAGCATCAGTGAAAATAACTCTGCCTGCAGGGAACATGAATTCGTTATTCCGAATTCATTAAGGTGCAATAAATATTACCAGAAATTACTGCTTTTTTCTATACACCTATGTGACTTACATCAACGGATATTATGTATCGTAAGTGCGTTTTACCGAATTCATTAAGGTGCAATAAATATTACCACAAATTACTGCTTTTCACTATACACCTATGTGACTTACATCAACGGATAGTATGTATCGTAAGTGCGAAACTACTATTCGGGGGCAAGACTGAGGCATCTACAAGCGAACAAAATCTTTCTCCCAGCGAATCCTGTAATATTTACAGTGATGTAAACTGACTTTCTCTTATGGTATTTTTTTTTTTTTTTTTTTTTTTTGATTACACGAAGTACACTTGGAAAAATTATTCTGTTGAGCATTGTAGGATGTCTAATAATTACACTGTAATTGGCTTTAGACGTGATTGGCAGAATGGACAGAAAATGAAATTCGTGAAAAATGAAATATCTATGACTTACGCGTCCCGTAACCAATAATTCCACAGACACTTATAGTTTAAAGTTATCAGAGTCATACTGATTCAGAATCAAACTGTGATCTCATGTCTGACGCAATCAGAAATCTACCATACTAACAAACCAACTATCGATTTTAGAAACCTAGTCTGTATGTTACATCAGTTCTTTCTTAACAGGTATTTTTAGTTTTATGTTCAACTATTGCTTCAGGTGTTGCGATTAAAATTTTGGTCTAAACTTACATTTTAGTTTTAACCGCTGTATTTCCGTGCTTTGATGGTGTTTCTTTAAATTGTGTGGATGTTGCGATCGTTTCAACCTATAGTCATCTGAAGTGTTAATGTTAGATATGGCTACAAGTTTTTTATAACTCCTGTCATTCATTATGGGAAGGAATGTGGAATAGAACTAATGAATATATTCTCTAATTCTTCTTCACACAAAATCCGGTAGCTAAGGCAATAGAGACGTTTGTCCTTGTGTAAAGATTCAGGAGAGCGCACTTGTCTAATTTTACACCGGTTGTCAGCTGTTTCGGAAGCAGGATCCGGTGAATAAGAGATGCCCTGCGCCCTTCGAGGTTGCTATACGAGCTCTTCCAATGGGAGGTACGACCTATAAAGTCGTCTGCCAAAACAGTGCGTTTAAAACGCTAGGTTTATTGTGCGCTCAAAGCACTTCGCGCTTCGACGCTGTTTCAATGAAATTTCGCTCTACGAAGACAAGAAGTAAGAGGTTGAATCAAATTAGGGCATTTTATGTAAGTGATCGTTTTTGTACTACCATACTTTGTTATTTACAATTAAATTAATTTAAGACTTAATAATTCAACATCCGAATAATCTCCTGAAATCATATTAGTCTCAAAATTATTCTGCAACAAACTTAAATTCTTCTTTTCGACATGAAGATATTAAGGAATGTAAACTAATTTCTAGACGGTTTGTGCTCATTCATACAGGCTGTATATAGTACTGCAAAAGAAACGTAATTGCCTTTTAGGTTCAATTAATACACCAGTTATAAGAAACAGATATTAGTTTCCCTTATTGTCTGAACAGTGTACAATGGAGGTAGGACTTTGTAAGTCATTCAGCATTCAATAACAGCGTTTAACTTCCGCTTGGTCACTGCACTCGTAAGCAAATTGACACCATTCTGAAACAATTTATTTGTGAAAACAGCTCTCGGGAACTAGTTTATCTTAATTTTGATGTTGAACAGAATGACTTTAACTTCTAAATATTCTTCAAAAATGTGGCTCGGGAATGTATCACACAGCGCAGATGCATTGATTTACACTGATCAAGAAAGTTTCCAATGAAGATGATCAGTATATTATCCGCCGTGGCGGTTTATACAAACACTTGAGATAGTGGGAAATGTTTTTTACTACTTCAACGAAAAAAAAAAATTGGATTTACGATATTCAGCGAATGTTGGTACCTGAAAAATGTTGTTGGTGTTCTTAAGCAACAAAATTTCAACTAGTATTATTTATTAAATTCCCAACATTACTACAGAGAATTTTGAAATTTAGTTTCATAAAACGTTTTAACAATTTTCGGTATGACAGCGTCAAGTATCCATGTCTAGAGGTTTTGGCCAGTAATTTTACCAGAAAATTAAACAAGAGAATCACATAAACATTTAAACAAATGTACTTTAATTACATTTTTGTTGTCATTCTAATATTATCAGTCGATATTAAATCCTACACTTGTTTAATAATAACTTATATGAACTGTGTAAGAAAACAGCAAAAGTATATTAGTATTTGTGTTTTTTGTTGGGAATAATTTTCTAGTGGCGCATTACGTGTCACGTATCCGTGAAACTACCAGTGACGATCATTCAGTAGTAACTTTTACACAGTGATAACCATCATTAGTTTGCAAATACTAAGATCTGTAACATAACTGCAAATCAGTGTTAATCTCACCGAGCTTGGTGGTGTAACGGATAGCGTTCTGGCCTCGCATTCGGGAGGACGGCGGTTCGAATCCCCGTCCGGGCATCCAGATTTGGGTTTTCCATGGTTTCCCCAAATCACTCCAGGTGAATGCCGGGATGCTTCCTTCAAAAAGGCCATGGCCGAATTCCTTCCCTTTCCTTGCCCCCATCCTTTCCCGTCTCTAAAGACCACGTTGTTAAAAAGGGACGTTAAACTGTTACAAAAAAAAAAAAAAGTGTTAATCTCATTTCCTAATGTCGTTGTCGTTCCGACTAAGCTGTTGCAGACGAACGTTTTTCCATTCAGAGTAGCAGCAATAACATCGAATTTATGTCATTCAGTAACAAGTTGCCAAAAGCCAAAGTAAACGCATTTGCGATTTTTTTGGCAAAAATATTATAAAAGATGTTCGCCTAAACCATGGTAGGAATAAAATTACAACAAAATTGTTACTCTGTTTTACTTACTACCATTATTCTCATACCTGATTATTTTTAAATTTATATAATGGGAATGCAACAAATCGAATTTCTTCTTCTCTTCAATTTTGGCCGTTCAAGTACAACGAAAAGTAATCGCGTGCGTTAGTCTATTTGTTTATTTTCTCGACTTGAAATAGTTTTGAATCGTTTCATTTGGCTCTTTTCTTCTCTTGGAAACCCTTAAAATTTTCAATCAATCTTCTGAAAGATGCTTTAACTTCTATTATATCTTCTATTATACCGATCTCTATCACTTCTTTATTCACCCCTTGGATCCAATGGTTGACATTCTATCTGTAGTAAACGTTGTTTAGAATTCTTTTTGTACTTTCGTTTTTTGTTTTTTGTTTTGCTTATGGCTTTGCGTCTCGTCGACGGCTAAGGTCATTAGAGGCGGGTCTTTTTGTAAGTCTGCTGTTAACAATTCTCATCCTGTTTCTGATCGTTTCTGACATCCTTCCATTTTCTTTATTCCTCAGGTATCTAAAATCTCCTTTTTTTAGTTTTCATAAGTCCCGTGAGTTTATCACATTATCCTTTCCTTTTCCATTACTTTTTTTATTTGCCAATTTTTCATAGAGGACATACATTCTCAGGGGAAGAGGCCGTCTAGTTTGATTACTGTAGTGTTTGATTTTAGTTTTCCTTGACAGGTCCTTCTTGTTGTATGTATCTTTAGTCAGTTAGCAAATAGTATTTGAATATTTTTACAAAATAATTTTATGGAATGCTTCGAAAAAGCGTCATTTACGCTTCAAATACTATGTTGATAGTACGTAGAGATGTCAATGTTAAGCGACCGTCAGCAAACGCGGTGGTTTTTGCAGCCGGATTCTGCGTGGTGCGCTATCTGTTGCGCCCTCAGCGAACTAGCTGGCTGCGCTGTGCGGGCAGCATCCAGATCTGCGCAGGAGCAAGGCGAGGAGAGAGTGCGTCTGCTTCTTAACAGGGGCAGCAGTCTGTCGCACGGAGTCGCCACGGAGCGGCGCTGTCTTCGCAATCCAGTATCGTTCCGGGATCAAAGCTGCAGTTCCTCGTAACGAGGACTCAATATGCGTTCTTTAGCTAAAAAGAAACCAAACGTTACGGATATCAATTTTTACATTCAAATAAATAATCTAATACGAAAATACCTCAAAAAATAATGTTATGATAGCTGTTCATTCCGCCATGCGGTATGGTTGATGAATATCAACAGACATCACAATTCAACTGCAAATGTCATCATGTGAGAAAAAGTTAACTGCCAATCTAAAAAATTAAGCTTTAAAGTCCAGAAACTTAAAAAATTGGGCCACTGGTAATTTTGGAAATCATACATTTGACATTTTTTTACCGACATGGTGTAACCCTCTGTCTTTGCGAGTGGAAACTGAAAGCTGTTTTTGATAGACTTGATTCATCAATATTTCTTCTTCCATCTTTCATAAACACCTACAGCAGTTCTTACACTAAGTTCTTGAAACACAGCGTTGCGCACCGTTTCCTGAAAATAATTCAACTGCTGTTAATGTACTTTATTCATTATTGAAACACCAATTTTATACAGAAATTTCGATACTGCCATCACCTTGTAGATATTTGTCTGCGGTTTTTAAACTATTTTTATTTTTAAAGTTTTTTTCACACCTCCACGTGCTTTCATAATATTAAAGCCTAATATCTTTGTATGTCAGACAATATTTTCCAACATAAAGGCCATATAAGTAATTTGTATTATTATGCAAGTAAAATATATTCGTGTTTATTATTCTTTATTGCCATTACTTTTTATCGATTCTTTCACATTGAAAAATCACATTTTGTAGCAATAAATATAGCAGGTCGCATTAACATCAAGAGTGTCCTATATTTTAGAGTTCTTGACAAAATCCTGCAGTTTTCAGTTCAAGTTAGATGTAACAGTAATACAAAGTCATTCAAATGAAATCTTCGTTTGACATTGTTGACAGGGAGATACCGAAGCACTGTGCGGCGCCAACTGATAGAGTATTCGTTTGGGCACGTAATGCGCCTCTTGTCATGGCTAACTCAACTAACCGGGTATTCCTACCTAGTGTGAGGTTCCTACAGTTTAACGTCGAATCCAAACCACGGAAACGTTGTGGCGTACTTCACTTTACACAATAAGCTGTGACAAAGTTTAATGACGGGTTACATGAATTTGAAAGTCACAGCCGAGAGGGGGATTCATATCTTGGACCTTTAGATCTCAAGTTAGACGCCTGAACCACTGAGAGCAGATTTGTTCCTTCAGTAAACAACAAACAGTCTACAGACACAGTTCTTACTGCTTTTGCGTAAAGTCTGTGATGATCATGACGTAATTGAAGACCTATTGGTGTGTTACGCGATGGTACCTATCACTCGATGATTTGGCCTACCCAAGAAGATGATGATGGTCATTGTCTATTCCGTGCATAGGTTAGTAGAAATTATCCCTTACGTGTATCGAAGCCCCGTTCACAGTTTGTAAGCCTCGTTAGATTAAATGGCCTCATTCACCTCGCCGTGCATTGTCTGACCACAGCCCACTTCCGAATCCCTTGTTCTGGCAACAGACCGCCCCCAAGTTGCAGCAACCCTTCATGCCCCTCGCCCCAACCACGAGGCGAGCTTTATTTTCGCCGCGCCCAAGACTAACTTGGCCTGATACTCACCCTCCTTGCTGACGCCTTTTTTGTCTTTCGTTTTAATGGTTGCCCTGTGTTCTGTTCCTTTCTGCAGCTAAATTTTTTAAGCCGGAACAAGAAGAGAATATTCATACCTCTGAGGGAAGGCGCGTGCGAAAACCGCAGCGCCAGTTTGGCGCAGGCGCGAGTTGCTAGCGACGGCTAGCCGCAGCTCCCTCGCGGCAGCAAACATATTCCATAAGTTGCAGCAACTCGGAATGAATAGCGTTCTGCTTGGCGGTGCTAATGCCGCTCCCTGGGGCGCACTACGCGCAGCCGTTTTATTAATTTTTATCGGGTTTCGCACCTTCTTGCGATGAGCAAAATAAAACTTTTGCAGCAAGACGCCAGCTAAGCTGCAGTCAAAGGGTCTTCTGGGTAATTATTAACTACACTCGTGTGCGGTTGTTGTGGTGAGGCGAAACGGTTCTCAACTTCTGGATCTCCCTGTACTGCGTAAAAACTTTTTCTGCACTCGTACTTTACTAATGGAATGCATAATTAAAATTCTGCTTTCTTATATTCTCAAACTGAGTTGAAATTTATAGGTTATTTAGCCCAGAGCTACACTGCAGTGGTGAATATTTAGGTACGAAATTTTGTATGTATTGCTACTCACATTCAATTATTTAATTAATGGTAGGCTTAATACGAAATACATTCCGTTCATTCATCGTAACTATGCACAGGAGCGTTCTGCAAATTGATTACGTTCCTATGATAAAAACTGATTTTTTTTTTACTGAAATGATTATTCTAATTTAAGCAAGAAAAGTGTGCTATATCATGAAATAAGTCACGTGGAATAGCTGGATTCAAATTAATTTAATGGTGAAACCGTTTCTGAGTTAAAATCTTTTTAATCTTCTTTGTCAGACTAAACAGATTTTAGGTTATTTAATTATTGCCTTCGCTGTTAACAGGATAAAATCATTCCACTATTAATTGATATTAGCTGAGGTTATTAAGTAATTACATTCCCGAGAAATATGTTTTGTTAATACGTACTCTCCATGTTTTTTTTGCAACTATTCAATGAAAACATATACTGATATTTATCCAATCAGGTGCAGCAGCCTTTATACACTATTCGATGGTTTAAAATAAGCTTTCTGTCCGTACGCACAAGAATGAATGACAAGTGTGTCGAACAAAGTTAATCTCCCTGCTGAACGAAGTAAAATAACAAGACACAAATTAAAATTAAAACAATTTGACTATTTAATTGATAAGTCCAACCAGATGTAGTATGGGACCTATCTTTTGGATTTCAAATACAGACGTTGGAGGGTATGCAAAGGAATCTGTGGAAATTATCGCAGAGCACAGTCAGCAACTGATAAAGTTGCTGGTTTGTTAGTCACTGGAAGAAAGGAGAAGGGTGGTGCAAGTGATGGGTGTCTACAAAGCGTATGTTGGAACGGAATTGGTCGTAGTTTAGGAGCAACGCATGGAAGAGAAATGATGACCATGAGTACAAGCTATCACTCGACTTCCGGGATAACAGAATGGTAAAATTTTCTTTTATAAGTAAAAGAGTCAGGGATTCGAATAAATGGACTCCTTTTCTAAAACATGTAGTATTTTTCTTGATTTGTTTGTTGTGTAAGTAATACCGAATCATGAATTCATAACATCGAGTGAAAAGGAAAATTTGAGTATAAGCATTTCCATATACGGAGAAAAAATTGTGCGGAGATATTTATGGGAAGAAAAAGCCGGAAAGGATTAGTGTGTTAAATACATAAAGTGCTTCTCTGTCAAAAATTTCTATAATAGAATGAAGTAGGATAATTTCAAATAAATCTTCATATATTAGGAGACCCATCACTTGGAACTCCGTACTCCGTGTACTCTGTCTTTCGTACATTAAGTCGCATTGCCGTATTATCGAGGAAAGTTTTCCATCGTTGGATTTGTTGTTCCATTCCTTGTCTAGACTCGCAGGCGACCATGATATCATCAACATAGATCGTGTAGCCATAAGAACGGCATCTTATTTCCCTATTCCTCTCTATCGTAGCATTGAGCCCCCAAGTACAATGGGGGGAGAAGTGTTTCTTTGCATTCGCAAATAACATAGCTTATTCGCACGGTGCCCGGTAAATTTACGCCAAAAAAATGTTATCAATCCTCGACTGATATTTTGTCTCTGATGATACGAATCTACATTAATAACAAATGTTTTGAACAGGCAAGTGTATAATAAATTTTTCCTGGAAAACGGGGAGTTTGGCCTCCTGAACAACATCCTGTTTCTTGGCTTGTACATATTATAACTTGATACAAGATCACTGAGAATATTCTTCTCCTAGTTTTGGAGGTATTTTTAAATTGTTTTCAATTGTGTAGTAATTGATAAATGGAAGCCACACCTGGTAACTAAGTAATAAAACTCGGGTGGGGGGGGGGGGGAACATTCAGGACTTCAGGAGTTCGTATTTCTGTTAGGTCATCCAGATTTCGGTGCTCCATAATTTCCCTAAATTACTCCAGCGGAATACTGTGGTGTTTCGTACACGAAGCCACCAACAAAGTCGTTTCCATTGCTGTTCCCAGATCTCTAATGACTTCGACGAAGCCTAAAGCACTAGGGCCGAGGAGGTTGCTAGAGGTGACGTGAATTTCCGAGGTTCAGAATCCACATTAAAGGAACTGGCAATCCAACTGTGACACAATGGCTTACAATGCCTTCTTGGGGAGGATGCAATCAACCATCGGGTTGTGGACTGATTTAGTTTAGTGATGAATTATCCAGTTGTTACGGTCAACGAATCTGAATAAAAATGTTCAGAAATAAATGAATTCCAGGTTTTAGATCAGATATGAACAACGTTTTTGTTGAAAATTTCATTAAATCAGTAATTCCTTACACCCAATTTCCTTTCGGATGCACCAACTAGCCTAAGAATTTTACCTATAATGAACTGACAAAATAGAGCGATTTTTAATACTTGTGTTCATACAAGGTGATTAATTTTCATCATGTAATAAATGTCAATGGATCCATTCTTCTGTATACATTTCCGTAGTACGTATGGCTGACAACGCAATGCACCTAGTGAGTCACTAGGTCTCATCCTGCTATGTTGACAGTCTTAGTTTATGTTTTCATACTCCGCTAGAATCGTGAGCTGTAAATTGTTCTCTCTGCGTTTAAAGAATCGGTCTTACATATTAATAACTTTAAAACAACATTCTACACAACAGTGGCACAATGATTTCTCAATCCTTATATTCCGATATTTTAATGAATCTTCACTTACTAGAATATGGTTACTTTTCCTCTATGTTGTGATGTCGGACTAACAGCACTAACCATAGTAGTACCGATACCAGACGTATGAAACAAGTGAGTTATTCTGCACGTACAGACTCACTAGACTTTAAGGAACCTTCTTGATTTCGCTTCAGTTTAAACCAATTCATTAATGTTCTTATGATTAAAGAAGTGTCGTTCACGATAGTGGTAAAATGTAAGAATTTTTTAAGAATTTTTGAATAATCAATGTCAAATTCATATAAAAGACTGATATGTGCTTGGCAACAAAGCCTATTCATTTCATGACGGCATATATTTATATTTCTTAAAGATGGTGACTGCAATAATATACTTTATTATTACAAAATTTCATGTTAAATATAACAAACAATGTTTTACATTTTTAGAATTAGCTGGTCTGCGAATTTAGTATTAAAATTTATTTGACTGCTGTTTAGTTGCTGACAGAGCCGAGAAACATGATTGTAGTTTTGGAAATCTCTAAGAAGGAGCAAATCTTGTTTTAATGTTACATTATTACTTTTCGTAACCCTTTGCCTATTTCGATATATTCCTGACCTTGGGATACTTATGTAAAAACAGTGTGGAAAGTAGAAATGCAAATATTTTCTTGTTTCTTTATGGTCATACTTCCGTGATTCTGTTGGTAACTAAAGTAAAAAACAGATTGATATACGATGGCGTATGTTATTTTGGTTGAACGCATGGAACCTTGTCAATTTATTGAAACCTGAAGTTTCAGCCATAATTCTATCATTCTATGGCTTTCATCCCTAGGCTCGTGAGCTATAAATTCAGTATTTTAGTAAATTCCGTAAATTTGGATATTCTTTTTTCTTTACAGATTATTTCTGAACAACCACTGGAACGTAATTCGGTTTTATTCATGAAATATTACTATCCAGGACACAGTAAATATATTATTTTACACTGTTACTTTTTCCAGTAGTCTTTAAAGCAATAGTGTAGAAATCCATTGCCTTAAATGCGCAAACATGATTATAAGTTAATAATTATTCTTTAATAATTACGCAAATACAACTGTTGTTGGTTATTATTTATTTGAAGGACGCGTTTCGCCTCTTGTCGTGGTATCTTCAGCGCACAATGTACCAATTAAACCAACAGTGGTATGGGCGTAATTACTAAAGAATAATTATTAATTTAACGCAACTGTGGAAGAAATGGCCTACACATGGCTAATCACATAAGATTATAAGGGATATCCAACAATGGGGAAAGTTAAATATAAAAATAAATAAGTTGTACCGGTATTGCATCCTGTTGAAATGATTAAAAGATGGACTTTAACGTAAATTAACATGATATGAGGAATCCAGGTTTTCTCCGCTTTGTATATAGCAGTAACTAGCCGAGTGAGTCGATAGTCATAGTCTCTGACGTTTTGCAGATTATTTCTGAGCAATCACTAGTCCAATATTAGTCGTGGAGTATTATTGCACTGGACAAAGCAAATATGATATTATTTTACGCTATTCTACATGATATATTTGTAGTCTTTAGAGCAAGAGTTTTGAATTCACTTCAGCATCACTATGGCGTTAAGCGTTTCCTATAAATCAATTACAACGTCGATAGAGGCAAAAACCGCCGAAAGGTCGTGTTCTATCAGTGGACTCACTCGTCTAGTTACCACAGAGAATTTTATCTAAAATTTTGTTTTGCATTTCACCACTGATATTTCTGTGATACCAGGAAATCACCAATCCCGATAGGAGAGTAATAACGCTAGGGTCTGGCATTAGGAAGCGCGTGAGTTCAAATTCCGCTCCGGACATCCTGATTTCGGTTTTTCATATTTTTTTCCAGAAATCACTCCAGGTGAATGCTGGGATGGTTAGTACAAAAAAGCTATGTCCTATTTCCTTTCCATCCCTTTAAACCAATCCTCTCCCAACCATAATGACATCAATGAGGCGTAAAGCCATAATGGAAAAATCCCTGTTAACTTGGAGATTAAAACTCGGAGCGTAGAAATTTTGAGGCGAGCGCCTTATCTACTTTTTTTTCCCCAGTGAACTACCAGAAACGCTTCAGCTATTTAAATTGCACTATGCCATTAAAATATTATAAACTCTTTCACAATAATTTCGGATAAGAAACAGGGTACGTAACGTTGCCTTAAGCAGTACCCGCGGTAATTTCTTGGATAAGGTAATTACTAAGATAATTTTAAAAAAAAAAAGTTTCGCAAACATTACTGCTCCCAAAATATATTTTAAAACAAAATGTGTGTGTGACTTATATAACTGTAAATCTGTTGTTAACTTTACTTAGAAAGTAGCAAATACATTTTTATCATCGTTTTTCACGACGAACCTTTAACAGAGCGGATTTTCGGCCCCAGCAAACATGAAAACCAAACATCGCCACCAAATTGAACTCTAAGAAAATTTACGTAGATATTCATTAAACAACAACCAAATTTTTCAGATTTGTGCAAAGAGAAACGTGCAAATTTTCTCTTTAAACTTAAGTAAACAATCGTGATTTTCATTATTATTAGAATTCTTATAATAACGCTTTGTATATTTTTGTGACGTTTGTTATTGGATTAAAATTGAATAAATTAAAAAAAAACTTTTTATTTTTTTTTATTTTTTATTTCCACTATAAGTGGCACGCGAGGTTGAACTCTTTCTTGAAGTAGTACCCCGGTAAAAACTAGTTGGAGACCACTGCCCTAAAATGAAACAACTTGCTAGAAAAATTGGGTCGACGTGTTCCCGACGCGGTGGCGTCTATTTACTGAGAGTTCGAGCATGGGAACTGTGCAGGAAGCGTCTCGGGTTACGAGAGGAAGAGTGGCGTGATAGTCGCTCATCAGGAGCTGCGTCGGGGATGACGGCACACCGGCAACTATCGATTGTGTTGACAAAGCGAGGCACTCGCTCGCATGTCAGAGCGGCTTCCGGCTCAACCAGCTGGCTTCGTAGACGCACATGTAGACTGATCGCGGTGAGAGCGACTGGTACACTCAAGCCAATCACCACAGTCTTGTATGCTCTTTGAATCAGTAAACTTCAAGATGCAAAATTCATTTCATCTTACTGGAAATATGGGTAATATGATCCTAGACATACTTCATTCTACTAAAGCAAAAAGTATATTATTTCTCGAACATGAATTACATCTAAGTCGTAATTTTTGGGTCTTTCTTCACAAATTTTTATTGGTCTGAGCCTGTAATATGTTTTCGATTAATGGTAGAAGTTCAATTAACGAATTAATTTAAAATTTATCTGTGCTAGATTTTACTCAGAAAATCACGTTTTTCGCAACAATAGGGATCGGCTGTCTGTGATGAATTTTACTCAGCATTGGCATAATCACATTTGGAGTATTGATTTTCCAGCCGTATGCCCTTGCTGATACCAATCATTTTATACCTATTACGTATGAAGAAAATTTGCTAGTTTAGGTGGGCGAATATATTCTATAACATATGCCATATCTACATTATAAAATAATTAGTGTTGATTCTCTTGCTAGCTGATAATCTTGTTAGGAGGTGATAACGAAACAAAATTAGATTCAATGTGATTATCATAGAGAGACTCATAATTGGAATTGATCTCGATTTTTGCTTTTGGACACTGATTTGTATACAGCCAAGTCTGGTGATCAGTTGTCCAACACTGAGTTAGGAAGAACACTGGTTTCTCTTCGGACATCGAGATTTTGGTCTTACGTGGTTTCCCTGAATCACTCATTAGGTGGCTCCTTCAATATATCATGGTCGAATTACTTCCCGTTCCTTGTATCCAGTCGTCTTGTGGTCTCAACGTCGACGAGCCTTAAAGTCCTAAATGAAACAAAAAAAAAAAAAAATGTACGTAAATGACAAGGGATTTAAATGTCTGTTACTTTTAAATCAAGACTGCCAGAAAAAAATTTCTGAGTCTAATATTAGGAATGATGTAAAAGTTTGCTGTTCAGTATTTACTAACGAAATGTACCTGGGGCTACATCCTCATTTATTATCCTTGAATGATAGGTATAAGAAAATTCAAAATTATAAATTTATGAGCAAATAATTCAGTTACATTATTTATTCACAGGCAGAACTTACGGTTTAGAAAATCGTTATTTTAAATCTCCGAGTATAATATCATTGCTTCTGAAATACATTTATCGGAATGAAAATGGAATAATTGCTAAAAATGTTCTCTGGGCAAGACAGGAGGAGGATGAGGAGGGTCATGGGAGTGTACAGGGCATGTACTGGTGATGAGGCATGGAAAGATACTGCTATAGGTATGAAAAGTAGTGCATGGAAGGGAAAAGATGACCATGATCACAGGCTGGCACTCGATTTCAGGCACAAGGGTGTGGGAAGATTCTCTTTTTTTGGGTAAGAGTGTCAGGGATTGGAATGAGTTACCAAGAGAAATGATGAATAATTTACCGAAAACTTTGAAAGACTTTAGAGATAAAATTTGTAGAGGGCAAATGTAGGTAGGTGCAGGATAGGGGGAAGTTGGGTGTGTAGCCTGTGCTCCATTGCAATTAAATTAAATTAAATTATATTTACTTTATGACAAAAGAAAGCTGTTCCATAATCTGGAAACTTAAAGTGCTCCTCACTAACTCTCTGATTGTTTGCGGCCTGTCTACCACGTATTAAGTTGTTATGGGCGAGACGAGTAACAAGTGTCTGAAGACATTCCCTCCGTGTGTCACTGGCAGCCCACCGAGCTATCAGTCCACCCCAGCCTCCCTCCGACCGCGCTGGCACTCGACTGTACCTAAGATTAAAATTAAATGGCGTGTGTAATCTAGAGAACTTGGTTAATGTTTCGCAAACAGCGAGAAACTGTCCTTACAACTTCAGTAATTTTAACCCCTCCACATTCCCGGAGCTGTAATATTATTCGGCAATAAAGGTGGGCCCTTTTCTTGGACAGTTAGCACGATTAAGCTCAAGAGAGGGATGTGCCCTTCTACCAACAATTTCCTAATGAAATGTGCAGAAAACCTGAACCGATGAAATAATCGATTAGTAACGTAAATCTAACTGAGCATAAAATTATTTTTAGGCAGTTTGTGATATTGGTGTACAAAAAAGTTTCTTAAATTTATAATTATCAATTTGCTACTATTTCACTTGATTTGGTAAATGATACCTGCTTATATGTTCCTTCCTCACAAAACATGATTACAAAGGATCATTAATAGCGAAATCTGTCTATTTAATACCTTTATCATATAGGATTTATTAAAGAACTAAAATTATTATCTGTATACCACAATTATGCTATAAGGATTGTATTAAAAAGCTTTTTTTTTCTTTTATTAGTCTCTTGGATGATTGATGCAGTCCTCCATCTCTTCCTATCCTTCGCTATGCTCAAGATACTCCTTACACACATGTGTCATCAATTACCTGCTTCGTATATTATAATCTCGGCATTCCTCTACTGTTCTTAACTTTTCCCCCCACTAACAATTTAACCGATCCTGCTTACCTTAAATTGTGACCCATCAATAGGTTTCTTCTTTATTTAAGACTCTTCCACAAGTTTCTTTCCTCACCGATCATTTTCAAAACACGTTCATTTCGTACTTTATCTGTCCACTTCATTTTCTGAATCCTTCTGTAGCAATTTTCCTTCTTTCTAGTATTCCTGAAGCTCACATTTCACTACCATAAACTGCTGTGCTCCACACATAATGTTTTAAAAGGTTTTCTTAGTCATAGATCAATGTTTGAAACAAAAAATTCTCTATTTCAAGAAGGCTCATTTCGCTAGTGCTATTCTGCTTTCATTGGTTATAAACAAGAAAAACGAATTGAGAAGCTCATTGAACTGATATAAACAATATTTACTTCAGTCTGATAAACTGAATATGCATTATATGTTGTTAGAGACTGAAACAAAAACGTGAATTAATCTATGTGGCTATTCTATACTGATGAGAAGTGCTCTGTGAGTACATAGGAATTGCACAACCTGAATCAGCGATATTTCATGCTTTTTAAACTTTAGTTACGTTTTGAAGCTGATTTAGAACTGTTTAAACAAGGATACTTAGATAATGAAAGTTTACAGTTGCTACGAGCAAACACTTTGTTCTGTTTCAGTTCTTCAGCACATAAGCGTTTTATAGAAAAAATTTCGGAGTGATCTGACATATATCTGAATTTTTATACATTTCGCTTTCATTTCGGTAGCAGATGTTGGTGATGTGATAATTCTGTTGGAACGACGTACAATTAAAACATGTCCATTCTGAAACTTCATTCCGTCAGTGCCAGGGTTTGCAGCGAACGAGGTAGAACAAAAATTTACACGGCAAAAACAGTAACACCGCTTGATAGGGATTTAGATTGCATTTTGCTTGAAGTTTTTTTTTTCCCCTGACTCCAATGATAGGCATCATTTGATAATAAAACGCATTGTATTAGAATACATTTTAATCAGTAATTCTTTGCAGATTGAATAATATTTAATTTTTCTGAGAACTGGGCACGTTGGAAATAAAGCTTTTTAAAGGAATTTGTATTTTGGAAAATCAATATTAGTAAATTATGATAGCAAAATATTTCGATTGGAAAATAGCAAGCAGAAACGTTTGACTATGCTGCTATGTTTAGAATACATAAAGAAAGAAATTATGAATCACTAATAAATGCTAGAAATAAAACTGTTATTAGATGATGTGATCTTTTTATGCTGATGATCCAATCTCCGCTCATTTTAGTATTTAAATTCTTCATACTTCCATGGATATAATTTTCAATCATCTGACTTTTATATTCGAAATGCTTTAAAAGGAGAAGATAGATTAATTTTTGTTGAGATATTGGAGTTTATTTATTTTATTTTTTCACCCTTGTCTCTTTATTAATCTTCATACGTGGAAAATTCCATAAGGAGTATCGTCATTTTTCTTTAAGTATGCAAGTGCAATTAATTTATTTATGTTAAGGTTTTTTTTTGTTGATAGATGTATACTTTCAGTATTTTTTGTTTAGTAAGTGAATCCTTTGGTTGTCAACGTGAGTCAGTAAACTATAATGAAAATATGAGTTAGGGTATAATAGCAATCTGATCAAAATTCCTCCTTCTCATTAAATATGTATCTGTAAACTGAAAAAGAAATTAAAATCCCTTTGAAAATAGAGCTAATTTTCTTTTTTAAAAATCTAAATATTCCCAAGAACACTAAGCATGTTGGTTGAAGCTCGGACCTAAAAAAATTACTATTATTGGAGTTCATTGTATCTCACTTTTAAAGCGCTTGTCAATGAAGTTAATTGGTACATTAATTTTTATAATCCTACTACTCCGAGCGCAGGTTATCCGTGCTTTGTGAGTCACTGTTTGTTTTCCATAAAAGTATCTTATTCTGACGTCCATCATTCAAGAGTAGAAAGTTGGTGACCCATCAGGTGACACGTTGCACAATCTGTTTCACTGGTTTAGATCTTTGCAGTCTCCCAATAATACCACCAAGAATGTAAAGAATTTACTCGCAGCACATTGTGTACTATTTTCCACATTCAGTTCTATTAGAATTAAGGAATTGGTCCATCTTTCTACCTATTACATTCGCAGTGTTATCCTATTTGGCCACATTTCAAAAAGTACTCTTGCAGTCATCTGTGTTAATGGTACATGTTCCTTTGTCATATAGAAACACCCGAAATACTAGTGCCTAGTGCCTAGATTATGGATTACGTCTTCAAGATGACACTGATATTGGAAACAACATTTCGTCCTAATACACTCTTTGTCGTATTTCCTCTGTGTAGCCGCCTGTGGAGCCTACGTAGTTAAAGTGAGTCATGTTTTCATATTCTCCCAATAAAGCTGTCTGAGACAGACTTGGGTTACTCATAACTTTGGTTTTATATTTTCTTCACTAACAAGTCCACCTCCTGCTTTCATCCTCAACTGTGTTAAACAATGCATTCTTTTCGGCCTCCGATTCAGCAACATCAGCGGCAAATCTATGATTGTTTACTGTTCGTCGTTGGACCACGCTTTCACCGTTCCAACCATCTAGACATTTCCTTATGATATATTGTCCATAGATACTGAATAATAGTGGGCACAGAATGCAATAATATTTAAATTGTTTGGAAGATTGGAAAGGTCAGTAGACTGCGTTATCCACTCAAATTACTGCCTTAGTGTTGTATATAAGTTTTTACTAAGAGTTATGAGGATAGTAGGCCTACTAAATCACCAAACCAAAAGTGTAGCAAAAAATTTAGTCATTAAATTGACAAAGATTGGTTTGTACGAATTAGATTTCTAATGATCTGTGCATTGTTAACGTTTACGCGTTATTATTTATTTTTTTTAAAGTTAAACGCATGATGGTTTATATCTCAATAGGGGAAAGGGCATTATTATTTGTTACCAGTCCATAATTTTGTTCCTGTAGAAGTGCGCAATTTTAAATTGAAAATATATTGTTTTTAAGTTGATGCTTCTACTGACCGAGAAATCTCATTTTTTATTAGTCGTTGAGACACGTTGGCTACTCTAAGAGTTTATTCTATCACTGTGAGCAGAATGTGCTAATTCTATTACCACTAAGCTCGAAATAGAAATATTCATTCGTAAGTTCATCCATATTATTGAATGTACACCTGGGATCGGTAATTACTGTTAGACTTCAGTGTACTGTACAAGCAGTGTGCGAACAATCAGCGTATGTAACGTTTTACAGTGGAAGAAGGGATATTATTAGGTTGTGAGACGAAATCCACACAGCCCCAGAGTTGCCGTTGACGTATTATTATGTGTTTATAATATCTGTGACTCTTTAATGCTCTGGTTTCACACAGTTGTGAGTAATCGATGCATGTTACAAAGACAAGATACATATTTCTGTCTCTTTAATACAATTTAATTTAATTTAATTGCAATGGAGCACAGGCTCCGGTGGCAATTTCCCTACAACCCCATCTTCCACCTATCCTGCACCCACCTACATTTGCCCTCTACAAAATTTATCTTTAAATTCTTTCAACGTTTTCGGTAAATTATTCATCATTTCTCTTGGTAACTCATTCAAATCCCTGAAGATTTATGATAGTATTTAATATTTCGTGTAAAAACAAAATCATTTCATTCCCGACCCGTCGCAAAAGTATTCTAATTTTTGGCTCTAAACCAGGAGGACTAATTACCATTATCTTGAAGACTACAGCATCGTCAACACCTCAGTCTTTCATAATTTTTAATTTAAGTTTTGTCAACATAGAAGGTATACTCAAACCTGTAACTCAATGTATGTTAAAGAGCGTATATCTGGTTTCTATAATTACTATTAGACGTCAGTTTACTGTACGAGCAGTGAGGGAAAAAGCAGCACATGTAAGGTTTGACAGTAGAAGCGGGGTATTGTTTGGCTGTGAGACGGAGTCTAGACAGCAGCAAGGTCGTGTTGCGTCCTGCTCGGTGCGTAGTCGACGGCTTTCTGGCGAGCGGCGCCCCTCTCGCGCGTCCCCCCACCCCCGGACGCCCTCGGCTGCCGCCTCCCCCGCCCCGGCGACGCTCGGGCGTCTCCGCCACCCCTCGGTCGGGCGCGCTCGGCGCAGTTCGGCGCCCCTGGCCCAGAGCGGCGCGACGCCGAGCGCCAGAGTGGTGGCAGGCGCGTACCAGTGAGGAGCACGGACCCCGGAGCACTCACACCGCAGCAGCAGCACCAGCAGCATCATCATCACCACCAAACACCTGCTGCGATCATGACAACAGTGCGGTCCGCCGTCCAGTGAAGAACACCTCTGGAGTTCTGACGCGTCTCCGAACCGACTCTCAACCTCCATCTCGGTGAGAAAGAAGAAGCAGTAGCACTACACAGTGGGCACTGTCTTCCTGCGACGAGCGAGAGCAGAGCGAGTTGCTCAGCAGCAGCAGGAGGAGGGAGTGTAGCGGCCGGCCGACGGAGCGTGGTGTTATTGTTCGCGAGGAGCTCTATGCCTGCAGCCAGCCTGCTGCCCTACTTGCCGGTGACGCTGAGCTCACGCTCCCCGACTGTTCCGATGCTGGCCATGTCGACACTCATGATGCCGGCGGGGCCCGCGGCGGCCGGCGCCGCCACGGTGCCGATGCCGCCGGTGGCGCCGCACCAGCCCGTCTCGCAGCAGCCCAAGTTCCCCGCCGAGGCGGCCAACGGCAAGTTACCGCCGCCGCTCAACCACGCGACGGCCGCCGCCGCGGCAGCCGCCGCCGCCGCGGCCGCCGCGTCCGCCTCGTCCGCCGCCTCCGCCAACAAGTCAGGTACCGTAATCGAATATCGATACTTGCACTGCTTGCTTAATTAACTGCCCTCGATACTAAACCCACATCACCCATTCGCAAATTTCGTCTCTAGTTCGGTTATGCACAAACTCAGTCTCTTTGTGTCCTCTGCAAACTTGCTGCCTCTTTTTCTGCGCTCTAATGTTCCTGCCGCATCCTCGCGATCTGTGCCGCGATAATCGAATATCGATAACTGTCCTCCCGGCAACACCGCTTCCTCAATTAGCTGGCCGGCAGTTAATGGGCCATCGTCAAGAAAGGCCACAGGTTTCGAGGATAACAACTTACCTTGGTCATTAGTTCCATTCTTTCTTTTCCTCAAAGTACTTACTTAGTTTCTGTCATATCTGTCAGTGTCTTTTATACACTAATGTCCTACTTTGTGTGTAATAAATCTTTGTTAGAACCGTTTCATTTCTACCCTTCACCGTGAGTTTGTTTTGTGCAGGCGTTCGTTTGAGATACATGTCACTTATGTAGCTTCTCCCACATTATTAATATGCAATAATTAAAAAGCCTCCCATTCCGTAGGCCTTATTCGTTCCTTTCTTTGCTTCCGTATATTGTTTTCTGTGAGCTTTGAACCTACAGATTGTTTGAATCAGACAGAATATTTGAAGTAGTCAACGCTGATCAATTTAAAGGTGTTTTGTCGTACCTTTTTCTCTACTTTTCACGCTCTTTCGTATTAGTTCACTGAATCAAACGTGCAAGAACTTAAAAAATCAGCTTCAGTGTCTGCAGAAATGGAGAAATCAACGTGCTTAGCTACGGTTGTTTTAGTGATGCATGCAAAAAGATACCATACTCATTCTGTTGACTAAAATTGGATATCTTTTTCCTGGTTTAATGGCAGTATCTAAGTTTTCTTGCATCTTGTTAAGCTACAAACGTTAAAATAGTGTGGCTCATGTTTATTCTAGTGATGAACGTAGGATTTTTGCAATCGCAACTGGGATTATTTTTTAATTGGTATTCAATCTTTTTAAAATGTCCATAGGATTAGATACTCCGTCCTACCATGGTGACAGAACTCAAGAGTACATTTAATCTGTTGCTATTCTGTTCGAACATGAACCGTAAGTCACAATTTCATACAAGAAGTATTTCATCATTTAACTGAACGGTGCTGTCTAAACGTCGGTCATACAGCAACATGGACTTAAAACGGTGTGCTTTGTAAAGGGTTTTTTTTTTTGTTTTGTTTAGAAACTAAATATTACATTTGACACCAAAATAATGATACCATATTGTTAGCAGAAAAATAATAACCTTTCTTCCCAAAAATAAGATCAGTCGTTTCGACTCACTGTTGTAATTTTACGAACAAGTACTTATTCCTTAAAATAAATAACTTTCATACAAAGTAGTTGTCTATACATTTTACGACCAACGTGTCAGTCTGAAAGACAGATTTAAGAATCAGACGAAGTTTTCTGTTTGCACAACATGTAGGTTGTTTACGGTTTCAATAAATTCGACCCGTGTATTGTTGCGACGTGATTTATTCCATCCTTGGCGGTTTCGGACTGGATGCTGTTGTTGCTTGTTATAAATAGTTGCCCGTATACGCAGAAGTTTTATAAGAATGCCAGGGGCCCACAGTAAAAGTTTCGGAATCAATATTTAAAACGGTCTTTGGGAGTTCGAAGTTCTTATGGTAGCCTGTAGTGTTCAATATAGAATATCATTACTTTATGGATTCTTGCTTAAATCGCTGTCTCACAGATAAGCAAATTCACACCTGTCAATCAATTTTTCTGCTCTTGCACCATGTAATAATAGAGTTGCGTTTCATGTTGTTGATTGAGCGCTGTTATCCTTTATATGTATATGTTTGATCTTCACTCATTTCACGTCCACTTTTCTGGTGTCGCTCCTTAATTTAATTTTTGACATAACAAGACTTGTCTCATATTAACGTTAGTCTCAGGATTGTACCTTGTCTCTCTCTTGCTCTCGAGAAGCTCTCGCGGATTGGCTATCCGCCGTCTCTGTGCAGATATATGATAACAAGTAGTCGTGGTGATTAATTTTATCTCTTCCACTCCTAATCCTCTCAGAGGTCTTCTTCATACTTGGGGAGGCCGCTAAGGTCTTGAGTTGGGGGAATGGTTAAATTATTAAAGGCGATGGCTCGGGGCGAACTTCAAATTGTCGGCGGCTGTGTAAAAAGCCACAGTTCAGTTTGCCCCAAGTTCTTCGAACGCAGCCAGAGTGCGGCCTCAGGGAAACCAATTTCTATCAGCGCGCATAACTTATCGTCGCCTTTGTGGCTGGAAACTCAATTTACTATCAACTGTCTTCCGGAATTAAATACACGCTTCTCTCTGTTGCGGCAAATATGTAGCAATTATCTCTATAGAAAATAAAAGCGTTGACATTGGAATATTACATCTCACAACAGTAAATCAGAAGAGTAGAATGTATCCTTCGGCGCATTGTTGCTATGAACCATGTAACTTTCTTGTGGTCTAAATTGTTTGAGAACATACGGACCACTCTTAAACAGAGGATGCCGATAGATGTTTGGCGATCTTCTTCGTCGCTAAGTGTAACAAGAGGGAAATGTTCACAATTAATTCAAGATTACTTTTTAAGATAATTGATTAATTATTCCAGCTACCGGGTTACCAAACGAAAGAATTAAAAAATCAGATTAAATTCTTGATATAAATACGGCATATCATTAAGGATTACTCCATTTTTTTGTATTAAACTGGAGACTTATTCTTTCTTACAGAATAACTATTATTTAAGTAGCGTTTTATGTTATTATTACTTCATTCATAAAAATCATCACAGCATGGGTTATTTTAACCATTTCGCACTGATTCAGGCAGAGGTTTTGACTTTTATCCCACACAGACAACCACTGATCTCCTACAATCTAAGAAATATTTGCATTGGAAATTTGATTACTGGTTCTGCACGATTTAGGTTTTACGAAAAGAACCAACTTGTAATTTATCAACTATACCATATGTTTATTTCCCAACAGACTACGTATCTAAGATAATGGTACAACATAGCATACGTATTTCCTCGATTTTCGCTGTGGTTTTTGTGAAGAAACATACAATTTGATTTTCTTTGCATGCTTAAATGTTAATATCATTGTCTTGACTCATTCTATTTGATGCTTGTTTCATATGTACTAATACTGATTAATGGAAAATAATCATTCTCCTTTAGTTGTACAAAGAATTTTATGCGTAATTTTTCGTTTCATTCTTTGAGGGATAAAAACAATACTATTATTCACCAGTTTCGTTTTACATCTTACAGAAATAATTATACCCAATCTCAGGCACTACCTATTTAATCACTCACACCAAAATATAAATCATATAAAAGTGGCATACTTACGTCTGTTCCTGGATTATTTTTCTCTCCAAGAATGTCAACGCTTAGTCATACTAAGAATATGTAAATCAATTTATTAGCTGTAACTTAATACAAAAAAACTTAAAGAGCTGATGACCTATTATAGAAGATTAATCCAAACCTGTATTTGAATTTCTGTATATAATTAGAATCGAATGATCAGGCGTTCTCTTTGTGCCATTTCTAGGGAGCACGATTTCCTTGTATAACAGCCATCCATCCTTGCAGTTACTGCTAATCTCCTTTCCATTCCTATTAAAACCGGATTACAGTGAAAACAGACCGAAACTCCGTCTTCAAGATATTCAGAATACTAATATTGATAGCTATCGCAACTTTTATCTGCTCTCCCGTTACTTTTTAAGCGATGACAAAATTCGTGCTTCATTGCAATGGTTGCTAATAGTCAAGACATAATGTTTTTACCGCTTCCATAAATGTCTGAATTAGCAAGAGCGAATATTAAAGCACTAGGTATAGCGATTCGTAAGAATAAAACTTTAGTACTTACTCTGGATAAAGGTCGGCCTCTGCAGCGTATTCTTGTATACCGCTCCATGATACGTACGAGATCTGCCAACGACGGGAAGCTAACTAGTCTAAGTATACATTCCAGGGGCTTATGCATATTTAGCGAATAATGTTCTGGATTACTACCTCAACCTTATTTAGTTGGCAACGTAATATTTACCAAAATTATTCAGTTTCTCGTTATACATGTATACATTGCGAGCCTACTTAGCTGAGAATTAATGCGCAGGTGGAGGATGGTTGCCCAAAGTAACAAATTTTAGTGATATCTCAGACAACAGTAGTGAAATGTTTGCAAGACATCTGAATTTTTCTTGTGATCGTCTGTATATGGCACATGATTTTTTTAAACGCAAAGAAGAAAAGCGGGAACTAAAGTAACGATACCATTAAGATTTCCGTTTGATAAGGAAAGGAAAATTATAAATCAAATATAATGATGCGTGGCTAGTACTTTTAGTAACAATTTATTGTAAAATAAAGCTTTTTCCTTGAAAAGTATTTCCTCCTCTAATAGTTCTATCATGGATTTACAGCCATTCTAAAAATTCTGATACACAAACAATTGATTCGTCAGGAAATCGATTCAAAACACAACAGAAAAATTCTTGGTGAAAGAAATTTTACACTTTACTTTTGCATTATACTTATTTTTGTTCAAACTGACGTCCAGCTGTGTACTGTACACAACGCAACTGGAACGCAACAACAAAACCGCAGCTACCCTGTTTGTGCGCACTTTGTGCTGACGAAGGACAAAGCTCGACTGGTCACAATGACTGGGGAACAACCGTACCGCGTCGTATCCTGTAACCTCGAATCAGTAGACAAAACACTTTTATGTTATGATATGAAAAGCGATGAAGCGACATCGGCATAACAGTTCTCTCGGTATTGAAGGCTAATACATAATTCGGCGTCCGAAGGGAAGGCTTTGCAAGAATAAATTGTATGGACAAAGGAGAGTAAATACAAGATCTCATAATATAATGGTATTATTTGGTCTCCTTTTAGCAATTAAACTATTGATTACGTGTAAAATATGTAAAACGGTATTGAAAATTGCCTTTTTTCGTGTAATTATTATGCCAGAGTCAAAAGCTTAACAGAAAATATCATCTGTAACAATTTTTCTTAGGTTTTCCATTTCATTTTATACTAACCTCGGCTTTTTCTATTCAGATTTTATCTTGCCTTAATATTTGAGGTTTGAAGGTGGAAATCATAGGAGTATACCAATAAAATACAGTAAGGACACCTGTTCGAGTGTTCCCTCCATTTGGTAACGATTAAGAGGTACGAAAATGTTCACTACACCCATTCCCCAATAAAACTTCGAGGATCGCAGAATAGTGCTCACGCATATATGATTACAGTAGATTTCGCTGATCGAACCTTCACACGAAGAACAGCATTTAATTACAAAGTGTAATAACTGACTACCTGTCATGAAACCTTGTAGAAGGGCAATAGTCATTCAATTAAATAGGTTTTCCCATTTTTACAGGAGATTTATATTGCTTACTTTATAGTTCATTTTCCGGTCTTCTTTGCATATCGCACAATCGGCCACCTATACCACTCTGTTAATGAGTTGAAGGCTTATTCTGTTAGTGAACTGAATGATGTTTGCTGGGATAAGAGTTCCAAGAGACCTAATTATCAACGATGAAGAGCATAATTCATAACACAAATAAAACATAGTGGGTAAATTAATAAAAACAGCTTCAAAAAAAATGTCCTCTTGCCTCTGTACTAACTCTGACAAAATATTTTCCGATGAGACAGATTTTCGGTATTCACATTCGTAACTGAAACATTGTAACCTTCCACAAAAAATTGTGTATTTGCTTTCTTGTGGTATGGGGTGTTGGTGCAGGTTAGTTGATGTGTATATATATATATATATCAGCCAACCTGTAGTTCTGCTGCGGAAAATGGTAATTCGGGAGGACATGGGTTCATATCTCTTTTAGATCATTCACATTAAGATACCAAAGTTGGAGGGTAAGCTGTAACGCTCTGGCCTTACATTCGGCAGTATCGATTTTCATTTTCCATTATTTCGCCAAATCATTCCAAGTGAATGCCTTGATAGCTCTTTCAAAAAGGCTATGGCTGGATTATTTCCCATTCCTTGCTCCCAGTCCTTTTCCCATCTGTAATCGAGTAGGCATAAATCCCGAAGCAAAAATAATTATAATAGTGCATATTTGTTCCTATCAATTTCACAGGTCGACCTTTGGCTCTCAGTTTAATTTAATTATTGAATGAAACATTTTATTACAAGTGACCCGTACTAAGTTTACGAGTTCTTCATTTAGTATATAAATCCCAGTTTTCATTTCCTAAGTTATAAAGTGTTGCACCAAGCAAATGAACTACCACTTAATCTGAGGTCATGCTGTTTGCATCTGCAAACACCTTGGTTGCTTGTTCCTCGACGAGTAGCAAAAAATGAAATAGAAGCGACTGTTTTAGAATAAAATCATTTAAAATTAATATTCAGTCACTGACCGAAAAAAATTTCGTTGTGATACGCCATTTGACCTGGTTCTCGCATCTAAAAAAAATAATTATTATGCTACCCTGTTTCAGCGTAAGAATTTCTTGATATAATCAGTACTGCCTCCTGCATTTTTCTTATTTAACATACTTTAATAAAGGTAAAGACTTCCTCTCCTGTTTTGGAGCGATCGTGATATTAAATAAAAAGGCAGGAAATTTTTATCTTTATTTTGTGTAATATTTCCTGGAATTACTGGCAAGTAAAATGAACAGCCTTTGTGAACGACCGAAGGTACAACCGGTCCAGAAATAAATTTCACTCCTATTACTAAGACCAGTTTTTCCTACGGTTTGAGCCTGTTTTTTGTAATAACATAAATGATTGTACGTTACGTAAGCAGAACAACTGAAAATATACTTAAAACAAGTGTACATTGATCGCAGATAAGTGGCAACACAGTCCAAATATTAACTTGAAAGGCGTAAATAGCCATGAAAGAAAATAACAATTACATATTTACCAATATTCTAAATAGTCAAGCGTAGAGCATAAGACGCCTTTCCCCCGACACCTTCATTGTTTCTAACTAGTAGTTCCTGTGTACATTAATTGCATTCAAGAGGTACGGTTCCTTCTTTGTGAACAGATTTGAGTTACTGGACGTGACATAACTTTACAGCAATGGTATGTTTCTCTTTGGAATGAGGGAAGAATGGTAACAGAACCGACTAACGGTAGTTGAGAACAACAAACTATTAACTGAAAGAAAATATCCTTAAATCACATTTTTGATTCAAAGTTTTCAAGTTATATTCACAACGAATATTAGTTAAACACACAGGAGACAAAAGAATAATAGATTTGTGGCAACATTTCTACACAATTCCTGAAGGAAACATCACTTTTTGATAACTAAGATAGGAAAATCAATATACTTAAATTAACTTTTAATACTTTATCATCTTCGGAAATGATCTATGTGGGAATTATTTGTTGTATCCCTCGTCAGTAATATTTCAAATCCCAGTATTCATTATAAATTTCTCTGTGCTGTTATTTTGTTTATGGCCTCACTGGTAATATGTAATCCAAGCAAGCAATTCGCTTCTGTATAGAATCCCGTAATCAGCCATCACTAGCGTACCTGCGGTATCAGGCTATTGAAAATTTTCTGTTCATTTCACAGATTGCAGAATTGCGTGGACTGAATGACAGGAGTGAGTAAAAGGTTGTTTCAACCAGGAATGGAATCGGATATGATAACCAACAGAGCACTTTCAATTGTTTATAATATTGTATATTCTTAAAAGGCGATGGTGTAGCTACTCGTCGTTTGAAAAGTTATGATTGGCAAAAAAGAAGTAGACGATTTAATTTGTGAGGTTTTTCTTGCGTAATTAAAATTATGAACCGTTAAATATGTTATTGGTGCTGCTGGTGACTTACCGTAATTAAAAGATGAGTGAAAAGAATAGAATTTCTGAAGCATATTATACTAACTAATGGGATCTTGAATTTGCTCTCAAATAATTGTAAAAACTGCTAGTACATCGTAAGTTTCGGGAGAGACAGAGTTCTTAATGAAATTATATTAAATTGCATATACCAACATCATTTGAGAAAACAAGACCACTAACTTTAGCGTTGTATAAATGATACAGCCAGTTTTAAGCATAGTGTCTACACAGACGACTGATAATTTCTGATATCGTGTTGATAATCCAGGGATTTTATAAGGCCACAGTAGGTCCTTTTAGATTCCCAGTTCCAAGAAAAGTTCGTTTATTAGCACAATGTATACACTCCGACGTCTCAAAAGTACTAGGAATGTTTTGCCCATAAAGGAAAAATGAGATAAAATTGTAAATTATGTGAGGTTATAATGTCTGAGACGGTGGAGAAAAAATTTCAGTTAAAAACTGACAACGTCAGCCTACGTACACGCTAACAATAAAGAAAATACTAAAAAATAATGCAATTTTGACTGACAATTGATGTGTTATCGCTATGGTATTTTTCGGAAACGACTGTGTAAACTTAGTTGAAGCAATTTTTAAAATATTATTTCATGATTCTCATGACGAATTTTCCGGAAATATATTTTTCAAAAATGTAACAACTTATACCAAGAAATTTGTCATGTAAAATTATTAAAAGGCAAACAAAAAATCAGTTACAATATTTAAATAACACTATTATAAAAAAATATGTCTTTTCCGGATCAGACGTAGTAAATGATAATTTGAAAAATTCCTAACTTTTGAATTAATATAATTTGCTTTGGAACAACATCCCATTAACAGATAAATAAAGGAAGACAAAGTTCCTTCGAAGTTGGGTAAAAGATACCATCGTATATTACGCTCTATCCTCCATTGAAAAAATAACAAGAAAACATTTCTTAGAAGATGAACGAACTGACACGCGCTATTGATTCTGTCGCTATTCAACAGATATTTTCCTTTCTGCTGTTGCAGAACGGCTATATCAACAGCCAATATTCCCCAGGTGATGGTGCCTTAAGAAATCAGATAACAAGTGCAGTTACTGAATTAGTGCAAAGCACCTGTTTAAAATTTAAAATGATATCTCAATTAGTAGTTGTATCACTATACGTGGAAGAAATCAGGACGTAATTAGCAGTTATTTTTAAAATATTGATTCACTATAAAAGTATTACTTTGACCGCAAAATCGAAATGAACTACCAAAATGTCCGTGTATTTACCTTAAAACTTTTTTTTTTCAGAAGTTGGTTACCAAAAAAAGTATGTGATTGGCATTGCGGAGGATAAGAGCTACCAATATTGTAGCAATCCAAAATAACGATCCAGTGGTATGATGTAAGCAAAGCTGCTTTTCGTTGCTTGAATCAAGAGAAAGAATGATTTTGGTCAAGACATGATTAATTAACCACCAACAATTTACAACGAGACGCTACAGAAGCATGGAAATTTGCTAAACATGTCTCATAAAGACTATCCGTAGAATTACATTCTAACAGCATATTCTTCCATTGTACTCGTATTGAAATTCAGCAAATTAAACTGCTCATTCTCTGATACAGAATTTAAAATACTGCAAATTTTTACACTTCTGCGTCTGACATAATTAATTTAAACACATTTTAAAGAAGAAAAATGGTTTACACCATTCGTCTGAAAGTCGAGATCAGCTTTAAACAACGTATTTTGCATTATACTTTCTGGTAGCATTTTTAGGACAAAACTCCCAACATTTGTTAAGCTGATGACGACAATACTAATCTGACTGCCATTGGCAGAAGACAAATGGAAGTTAACTCTTCCCTGTAAACCTTTCCAAACTGTTTTCAGAACTCTTTACTGTTTACTCAGTCATCTCATTTCTCCAGGTTGCTAAACATTAGGGTTCATGTTATCGGTAAACTACTAAACATGTAATTTCATGAAAATACTGTGATCATTATTGTCCATTAGCAAATGAAAGATTGCTGTGGTCTGTAACTTCGGTTGTGTTGACAACGTACTGGTGGAAAAAAATTCGTGCACTGTGCTAAAATTACTTGGGTGTAAGTAAAAGATATATAAGTCCGTCCTAAGAACAATTTATTTGTGATCCCTCCTCTAGGAACAAACTGTAAATTGTGCTCGATGAAATGTGGAAATGATCCAGAAACGAGTTATTTCAGTGCTGCAAACGAAACTATCTGTTCATCTTTCTGTTCCGTTAAGTAACGCCAAGGAGTCACCTTTGCGCGAGCATCTCTTTTATCAGGTCACCTAATGGATGCTCGTCCGTAATAAGGAATGCTCGTGCAGCCACTGGTGCCTTGTTTACCTGCTTCTGGGGCAATCTATATTCTGCAACCTCTATTGGGTTGGTCCACAGGTAAACAAAACGTCTGCTCTCCCCTAATTGGTTTAGTTACCTCAGGCGGGACTCTGGCCACCTGCTATGACCCAGCTGTTAGGCGCATATCCGTTGTCTCAATGCGTAATAGTCGTCTAATGGCAAGCAATGGTAGTTTCACGATTTTGTGTTGTTCGAAATGCCAAAATAAATAAAAGATTAAATATTTTATATCCTTAGTAGAAGAAAAAAGTACTTACTACGTACTCTGCTAACATCCTGACTCGCCGATCGCGGTAGTGTAAGGGTTACAGTGCTGATCTTGCGGAAAGAGTGTCGAGTCCGGTCGCGGCGTGGGTGGTTTTAATCTTATTTTCGTCCTGTGTCGTCGAAACTAGATAATCCCGAAATACAAGCAATAAATACAAATTTTTTGGACAGAATACATTCCTAATTGACCCTATCCTATCACACTAAGCCTTGATTCTAATCGTGTAATTAACAATTTCTGTAATGTTTCCACTGGGAAGAGAAAACCAGGGATTATCAATCTTTAAGTGATGTGAGAAGCTTAATTGTTGCCAACTGTCTGCGATTAGGGTAACTTATGTTTCCTATGATATGCATATTTCTGTTTGTAAAATGTGTAGTTTATGAGACACAAATAGGATACCATCCCAGCATTTACCTAGGTAACTTCGGAAAACCACCCAAAAACGCAATCAGGGTGACCGGGACGCTGGGTCCAAGACTCCACCTGGCCCGCTTGTTCCTCCCAGTTCCATTGTGATTGCACATTAACGCATGCAGCCACACTGGGGGGTATGTGTGCATATAATTTTCAATGGCTATATGGCCTGAACGGCATTTTGGAGTGCTAGTGTTACAACGAATGCTGACATACATAGCCATAATACTAGGAATAAATATAATATTCACAAGGATTACAAATCACTGTCAATTGTACAGAAAGGGTTAACATTTACTGGAGCTTCCTTATTCAATATATTACCAACAGAAATTAATTGTTATCTACAAAAACCCAACTACTTTAAGTCCAAACTGAAAGAGTTTCTGCTTCAGAACCCATTTTACTCTGTGAAAGAATTTTCTTCTTGGAATTTGGTAACTGAGAATGACTGATAAAATAGAATATATGGTGTATGGAAGGGGAAGGTGACAAAATTATCCACAATTATTAAAATGATATATGGTTTTTCTTTCTGTTGAAACTTTTGACAAATGAAGTAATTACACTGTTTACAAAATTTCGCTTATATATATTAATTAACATGGGATAGCATGCACTCGAAAACTGCTGTGAAAAATTATCATACTAACAGGTTTTTAAGTAATTGACTGCTTATGAGTTGTTGGTAATATAATTGATATTGCTAATAGGTGTGTGTACTGTTCCACATAAATAGCAACTAAAATAATATAATATGTAGTCACAAATTACAGTGAAACTTATCATGGTTAATGGTTGGTAAGAATATAACTGGTTACTAGATGCTGGTAACATGTGTATACACTGTTCCACATAATAAGTATTAATTAACTCGGGATTGTATTTGTAGATTACAGGAGATATTGGTTATACTAATGGGTTGTTGCTAACTTGTTGTCAATATATAATAATATTATCAATTATATAGTAATATTGACATTACTAATAAGTGTATGTACTGTTCCACATCCCCGAGATTACTCTCACGTGAGATCAAAGTGAACATATCTATCTATCTAACGACGTTTTTCATTTCGAGAAGTAACACCATCTTTACAGAAAAGAATAATATTATCAGTTTTAATTGCGATGGAGCTTTTTCTTTTATAATTGGATTGTTAAATTCCTCCCGCATTTACTTTTCCGATTTACAAATTTTAATTTTAAATTCATTAAGCGTTTTTGGCAAATTATTCATCACTTCACTTGGTAATTTGTTACAATCCCTGGCAACCTTACCAATAAAATAAATTTTTCTCACTCCCTTAAGCATGAAATCGAACCGAAGCTTGTGGTCATGGTAGCCTTTCCCTTTCCATGCACTATTCCTAATTCTTTGACCGATATCCCTCCAAGCCCCATCACCAACATATACAAGATTTACAATTTATCGGAGAACGGAGCGGAAACATTCAATCATAGCATGCTTTACATAGGCCCCTGATTGGGAACCGAAAGGTTGGAATTAGCAGCAAGAAACACGAAACGCTAAACGCGAAATATAAATGCAGTTTTACAAAATGACGACTGAGGATGGCGTGAAATTTTAAGTTATCTGCAATGGGGATGTATACTACAGGATTTTTTTAAAAAAATTCGTTTACCAGTCTCCTAAAATATGAACAGGGAGATAAAGCACATGCTTATACACTTTGATTTCAGGCGACGTAGAAACCATTAATCGATTCGATTATTGATCATTTCGTCGTATACGAACTAAAACATTTCTGAAACTAATTTATGATAGAAAGTAAATTTTTCAGATTTCGTACAAACATAAAATCTGTTTCTAACCGATTAAACTCTTTCAGACATCAATTAAATGCATTTAACAAGATTTCTCAAGTCAGCATATTTTATGCTTAGTGCAACCATTTTATTACGTTTTCTAATCATCTCAATTTATAATTCTTCAAGAATAAATCTCATGCTATATTTGGATTACTGGCAACCAATTTTACGTTCTATTATGACGATATTAATTTCTATATATTCACATTTATAAAGATATTTCAGAAACAGTACTTTTACACATTTTCTCACACTACAGATAAAATTAAAGCACCATTCAACAACATTTCTTCGAAAAAATATGTTTTTATTTATTTTTATTCGTACTGGCCTTTTCACCGTATAGGTTTATACAGCTTTAATAATGGTTTTTGTATCAATTTCTTGTAGTAAAGTTGTAAACAAAAAAGACAACAGTAGATGAACAAATTAGTTAATTTAAGCGGCTAATACTCCGCGAGGAACTGAAATCAGTGGGAAGAATCATGCACTTGCTGCAATGCTACCCTAAACGGCTACATTTAGCATTACTAACAAGTACGGCCGTGGAGCCGTATAAATGGAGGTTGCACTTAGAACACCATCTAAGAAAAGACACTTACCCTCAGATGTACGCAATTCAGCACGCTTAATACGAATAAACATTGTTCTTGTCCCAACCCTACTGGAGATGACTACAGTCACTATTATCAATAAATATGGCCGCGGATTTTATAGCTTCAGGTTCCTCTTAGAATACCATTTCCCAGTGGTTCCTCATTAGTTTCCTCATTAGTTTACCACTTCAAGAAAGAGCTCAACCTCATGTACCCCTTGCAGCTGAAATCACAAATAAAAAAAAATGGCAGTCATTCGAGGCTGCCGACGGAAGCGAAAACATAAAATTCTGAAAATCATACGCGCAACACGTCTCATTTATAGCTACAGATAAACTGTTAACATTAGCAAATCAGTGACACGTGCTCATAGGATGCTACAGATCCAAAAATCACCAAACGCACCTGAAGAAGTTTTCACTTCAAAAACTAACAATCTAAGTTATTCCACAACCCCAAGGTTGGTTCAATCCTCCCGAAGCAGATACTATGCTATTGTGTCAGTGGCAGGAAGGCAAATTTCTTTCCTCAGGGGCCTATAGTTAAACGTGGAATGAGAACCATGCGTCGCGTGTGAGATAGCCGAGCGGTAGCTTTTATGACTACGTCAGATGGATTTTGGATCTATCTCGACCATTGCCAGTAAATGGTACTATTTTACTGTCTGCAATGTTAATGCCGAGATATTAGGTTAAATACTTATTTGATACTAGTTGTTAGTCAACAAGCTCTATAAATATCTATACTATCTTTTGTTAGCATTTTGGCATACGTCTGAATAAACACTTAGCGTAATTTATATAGAATTGTCTTATATCTTACTTCAATGATCAGGTTGCTTGAAAGGAAACACACAGCGTATAAAACAATTGGCTATTTACTAGCAATACGTTGCGAAGGAAAGAACACAAACACTTCAGATAAAGATATTATTTCGTAAACACACTGATTTCAATGTAGTTATGATGGCACGGTTGGTACTATTTACGATATGGTTGCATAATGACGGTGATAGGCTTAGTATGGAATCGATCTCTAAATAAGTTGGAGGATGGAGAGACATCTATAGTTCCTGATTCAAAGCAATCATGAAATATTAGCTCAGCATGGAATAATTAGCTAGCAGCAGATTACCTCAGTGTGGTGATGTTGTTGTGAGTCGAAGCTGGACGCGACTAGCGAACTTGTGTCGTCTCCATGATGGCTAGCAGTCGGCGCTAGTAGAGGGGGTGAGCTAGCTCCTGATTGGCTAGTTAAGATTTTAGTAAAAGTTTTCTTACTGGCTACTAGTGATGTCATTGAGGTCCTAAGGGTAGGGGGAAAGGCTTAACGCGGCAAGTTGGTAGCTGACGCTAGCATCCCATGTCCTTGACTATCGGTTCAGCTCCCACGCATAACCATGCAGTGATAAGATGCAAGTGTCAGATACCACAAGGACTGCGGTTGATAAGACTAGGCAGAACATCCGGTCCTTATATTACAAACTGTGAAACAGCTCTGGGCTGGTCTTGACTGCTACAAACGAAATGAAATAAAGATTTTATGCTATCCCTAAATCCCTGAAAACCAAGCATGCGACACATGGAGCTCATATAATCAAATAAAACTCATAAACATTCCTGCTCACCACGGGATTTGAACCCCCGCGACGAGAGAGAGAAACTTTCTGAAGCAAGCGCCTTAGCGGCAGAGCTACCAGACCGCATTGTTTAGAAGCATTCGTGTGCTAAGTACTATAAAAATCGGATAACAGCTGAGGGTTTGTATAAAGATCATACTTTTACTGCTGTTCAAGCGCAACACGTAATGCTTATAGCTACAGATATACTGCTTTTACAGCATTCACGAAGTATCAAACGCGCGTATCAGACGCGCAATAGGTCATGTTATGTCTGTGACCAGGATTCATAGATTTACTCCAATTCTACAGCCCATCTATAGACGTTTTCACTTCAAAAATGATTTGTTAAAATTTAATCCATTAACAAACATCACAAAAAAATCAACAAATGTCAGAAAAACATGTATTGGTGAAAGTACTTTTTCGTAATTGTTTTTATTAATTATCTTAGCGATTACCTCAGCCAAGACATTATCGTGTGTACCCTTTGAAGCAACCTCTCGTACAACTGGGGCACGCGTACCACTAATTCGGAACTACTGCATACAAGGAGAGACACTAAATATGAAGGCAGCGTGATGAAAGACTGGTAGTTTCATTATGACGAAGCCGTCCTCCTCCACTCCTTGCTTTTCTCCGTTAACGTTTACCGAACGGCGACCACTATGTGGTCCGTGTGTAAGCATTCCCGTTAATTCCCCGGTTCCAAAGCTGAGTATTGTTATCTGCGGGAACAACTGCTGGCGTTGCATGTAGAACGAGATCGGTCGCAGCCCCCCTATCCTTCCGGCCGTAACAGTAACGCCAGGTGCGCGCTGCCCACGGGGGCACTAGCCCTCGTATGCAAGTCAGGTTGCGTCCGCCGGCATCTGGACGCCATTGTGCGCCGCTATTATCTCCCCGTACGACCCTCAACCCGGTACTTGTTTGTCTGGACCGGACATCTCGTGTCCCCGCAACGCAAAACGTTTGAAGCAGGGTGTATTGCCTCAGGTGCTTAAATGAGACTGGAGCAGCAGCATCTCTTCACACAATCAACCCAGTTATACTGTATCTGTCCGCTCGTATCTATTTACACGGAGTAGAAAGACAGAAGCCCCCACACAGGACTGCGGTATTTCTTATGGTCTCACCTACGTCTACGTGAATACTATTCAATTCACAAAATTATGGATTGCGGACGGTGCTTTGCAACCAAACTAATTTCTATTCTGAGCTTTCGAGTCCGGAATGGCACGGGGGGGAAAGAGAATTCATATAGACCTAAGCATCACTGAGGCCCCTTATTTCTCTCTCTCTCTTTATTTTTTTTATTTTTTATTTTTTTTTAACTGCTTAACGTCTCTTAACAGCGAGACGGGAAAGGATGGGGGCAAGGAATGGGAAGGAATTCGGCCATTGCGTCCCAAATAGGTTCGTGGTCGAAGTATTTCATCCCTCCCGTAAATAAAAATGGTTGTACGGAACTTACATCGTCGATCAGAAAATTGCAGAATCTTCTGAAAATACTCATGTTGTCATACATTTTAGTCCTTGTACTTCTCGAGTAACGTTAGGATATGTATAGGCATAATATTTTTTAAAAAATGAGTACTACAAAATCAAGAAACCATAAGAGAAATTCGTTAACGAAGATGAAGCTTATTCATCAAGGTACAGGAATAGAATTAATTGACAAAATCTGTCGGGATCAATGATTTTCGTGCGTTTTTCTTTAGTGACCACAAACGAGAAACTGAAAATATGTTTAAATATTACTTTTTGGATTAAGAATACTGTTATGCTCTCAAGTGGAAAATTACTTTGCTCCAGAAAGGGATGCTATCATAAAAAGGTTCTATTGTTTTAAGCATGATTAGCTTTTCTTAAAACTTTTATATATATATAAATGCGTGAACTCGATGATATGTATTTAATACAAGAACGTAAGCTAATCAATTCAAGAAATTATCTCCGTTCAACGATAGAATTTTAGATTAAAAATAATTGGTGTACTTCATCAACGATCATTCAGTCGATCAATGAGTAAACGAAAACATGTTCCACAGATGTAGACGTAAGTAGACAGACTCGTACATAAAGAACAATCAAAGATACATTCCGTAATCAACATTTTTTTTTTTTTGACCCCTGAAAACTCAAATTACCGAATTTATTTAAACAGTTTATTAAGTGCCAGATATTTCGTCGCGTTTTCGCGTGTGTATTAAAATTATAACAAATCTTTCGAAATTTTAAGTTACTCATAAACTGTTTCAAGCGTTCCAAAAACAGCAGTTGACGAAAACCAGATCATTAAAAAAAATCATTAAAAGCACTGCAATAGTCTAGAATTATTAAAACAAAAAAAAAAGTTAACTGTCTACAAAACTTCTATATTTATTACTTCAAAACCAGCAAAAAAAAAATCGACCTTAATTTGACCGGCTGCATTATGTATCCAGGATTATGTCCAAACTGATTTGCTGGGTTGTGTTACGCCACCTCTTTCTCCCACTGATGGTTTCAATTTTGATTATGTTATAAGATTAATATCTGTGCTATAAGAAGTGGTTACCAATGCTGAGTGTTTATCAGTTTCTCCTAGCATGATTTCAGCTACATTTAACTACACAGCGTATAAATTCAAGCAAAAAGTCACTCGTTTACTAAACATTCAATCGGAAAAGAATACCACCAGCAGAGATAACAGGTTACTCGATTACAGACGAAATGGAAGCGACCATAGAAGGCGGTTTCCGTGGTCGTGGAAAAGGAGCGTTTAGCTGCAGACACACGTTTTGTCCGAGCGGAGTGCCCGACACAAGTTTTGCTGTAAGCCGAGGAGAGTTAGGAAAAAGAGGGGGAGGGGGAGGTTAAACGACAGAGGAGTGTGTTTACGAGGTCGGCTGAGGAAGCCCGCGACCAACGATTGAGACTAGCCACAAACTACTTGCGTCACGAGAAACGTAAGTAATGAGCTGTTATGTGGGTATGCTAGTGGCGAGACATGCTGCTGGGATTGTGGAAACTGCCAACCAAAATTCCGTTTATCGGTTTATGCGTAGACTGTTCAGAAGCCTTTAAAGATCAGCTACGGTAACGCGTGGTACGTCATTGGTCAGTCTCATTGATAATAGTGTTAAACACGTCTTCTATGCTATGAACCTAGCGTCAATTACGATTCTTCCTTCAAAGTACTTGTATGAAATCGGAATATCATTCAAACATGTTTGGATTCTAGTCTTAACTTTTGTTTTACTCGCAGTCACTTATTAATTTTAAAGGAGATAAAAAATATTTGACCTGAAGCGTTTGTAAATAGTATTAACCATTAACTTACATTGTATGACTCTTTGAAAGACACACTTGGTGACGAAAGTGTGTTGTAGGGGTGTCCACTTAAAAAATACATCGATGTTTTTATTCGATGTAAAACATCGGAACCCTGCATCGATGTTTTGCGATGCATCGCATAAAAACATCGATTTTTTTTCAACATCGAATACTTTTATGTTTTTCTTAGCTCAACAAATACAAACCAACAATATTCGTCGGCAAATGTTGTTTCATTTATCTCTTAACTGTAGCTTTAATCTCGCCAGGACAAAATGTGACGATAGTTTGATATTGACCATTTCCAGTTGAGTGCAGACTGCAGATAGTTCGTTGTCTTTCGTTTAGTCCGTGTGACCACAGGGCAATAGTATATCAATAGTGTTGATATACAGCAGTTGTAGCGTTTAATTTGATTCTTTTTTATTTATGGGTTTACGCCTCGTCGACGTCAAGGCCATTAGAGAAGGAGTAGGACTGGGGGCAAGGAGCGGGAAGGAATTTGACCAAAGCCTTATGAAAGAAGCATCCCCGGCATTCGCCTGAAGTGATTTTGGGAAACTATGGAAAATTTAGATCTGGATGCCTGGACGACGATTTGAACCCGCTTCCTCCCGAATGCCAGGCCGAAGCGTTACTGTTCACCCAACATGAAAAATTAATTTTCTTATATCGTGTGTTGGTTAAGTTTAAGTAGTGTTATAGGAGTAAGATTTTGCTTTGTAAGTCAGCCCCACTGCTAGCTGTTTGAACGCCCTTGTGCAATACCAATTAAGCCGCCCCCTGTCTAGTAGTGGATTTAGGAATTTTCCCAACGGGGTCAAAAGACTGTGAGATTGCCGTCCCTTTGAACATTACTTTGCCAACCCCGTTGTTGTTGCTGCCTCAAGCAGCAGTTGAGCTTAAAATAAAATAATGGTTTAAAAAACCAAGAACACGCTTTTGTAGCAATGTGAACTATAAGGTTAAAAATCATCTTTAAATATAAAGATTTTGTTTTAACAGCGATACGACATCCCACAATTCAGTACATATTATATTTATGAATAAGCTTAAAGTAAGAATAACGTCACTGATTAAATGTAATGTAAAAATCGTGGGGTGCTCAATATGGGTTGTCTTCTATTTTTTGTCGCTTGCTTGTTGTAAAGGTAGTCATTGTAAAAAATATGTAGAGAGCACTCCACGCTTTTTTACTTTAAATTTATGTTTTTAATCAGTGACTTTACTCTTACTTCTATTCATAAAAATAATTTGTTTTGAATTGTGGGACGCCCTATCGCTGTTAAACAAAATATTTATATTTACAGATTATTTTTAACCTTTTAATTCACTTTGTTACAAAAACGTGTGTTTAGTTTTTTTAAACTATAATTTTATTTTTAACTTTTTAGTTTAGATTGTTACAAAAGTATCTTTCAAGCTGTTTTCTTTTTCTTTGCACATCTTTCCGTTCTTTGTGTTGTAGTATCGTCTACGGACAATTAAATGGACAACCCAGCAGAGGTCTAATTGCAGGGTAAATGTGGACGACTACTCTTTCATAATAGTACGAACTAATTCAAAATGTTTCGAATAGTCATTGCTTAGCATCACTTTAAGAAATTACAGACATTATCGCAGTTGCTTACATCAAGGTGTCGTCAAGTGCGGATGTGCCGAAGGTTGCGCAGCAAAATCACTTTTCTGGTTTTACTGTTAAAGTAACGAGAATACCGCATTATAGCTGTGAAATTATTGTAGTGTTAAACGTTCATAATACATGCACAAAATTACGAAAAATTAAAACGTCTGGAGGTGGGTAATTACCTAAATGCATATGGCGATGCTGACAGCGGAATCTTCGAAGGGTCTGGCCACCAAATTACGAAGGTTTCTGGAATTGCCGTGCACGTGCATTAATCTCACGGCTGTATTTGCATTTTGCATAACTCGGGAACCCCATTAGGTATAGGTTACCTGCAGTATAAGTTAAATTTGAACCAAGGGATAACAAACGCACTACATCTTTGCCAGAGGTGAAAGTCGCTTCTAAAGGCCGTATAAGATTCAACCAAAACCGAGATTTGAGCGAGTATCATTTGCGCGCCTGCCACGCGCCTTTTCCAACTGACGATTGAGCCACCAAGGGGATTCGAAGTGTTTGTGAAAATGAGCCACATTTGTCATAAGACGGTTAAGCCACTGTTCTGTTCTGACTGCCAAAGTAATGAAAATACCAAGATTAGATATGATTTTGGTTCATCGGTTATTAATACAAAATATCACATTATTCCGGATTTTTGAAGTAGATGAAAACTGAGTTGAAATTTTTCACTACTTTTAAGTTTTTACTGTCATCGTAGTGACAGTAAAATTATTGTATATTCATCGTTTCTCAATAAGCGTGCAAGATTTCAAATAATTCGGACGTCACGAATCAGATGAACACTGAAATGAAAGATTCCTTTGCATGCAACCATTTTTCTATTGTTACTATCAATGTAACAGCAGATAACTGTATTGTCCATGTTTCTTAATATGTGTGCAAATGTTTCTATTATTACTCCCAAAATAATGAGAATATTAGAATATAGATATGAAAATATTGTATTGTAATGGGTTTTTAATACAGTGCAACCTCGATATAACAAATCGGAGGGGAACAAGAAAATATTCGTTATATCAAGTAATTCGTTGAACTAAGGTTTGTTATGTTGAGGTTAGGTTGGTCTAAAATTCGTTAAAAAGAGGTAAAAAAATAGTTATATTCACCTCAACATTACGTACTTATCTTGTTATAGCGAACAACTTCTACTAATAAATGATAACACATTTTTATCAAATTACTGTATGTAATTTAAAAACAATTAGGTAGTTAACAAAAAAATTTTTCTTACATTAATAATCAAAATTGAATGCAGTAAAATCCGTAAAAGTAGGTACATATCTTGGTGGGTACATACATTATGTAGGTAATTTAATGTTAATTTCAAAGATTCGCACAGCAAAAATCACGAATTAAAGGTAAAGAATCAACAATGTGGTTATAGTAGCTTAATCTCAATTTTGTTCATCTTGATCAGAAAAAAAGTCATAAATAGTTGTCTGTTTACCACCGGTAAGAGTTATCACATCCAAAGCGCAATCTAATTTCGTGATGGAATTGACTACATCGTCACTCAAACCTCCCTTTTTGAGAAACACAGATTTTATTATATTTAAAGCATTATAAGCATCTTTTATTGTGAAGTTATGCTCATCAATTTCCCCCCCTTCTTCCTCGTCTCATCCGCTTCTGCATTAGTAACCGGCAACACAGATGTGACGATGTCAGCATCACTTAGTTCTCCACAGACGGCTAAATCATTATCAAAGGTAACGAAGTCTTCGAACTCAGTCTCTTGAAGCTGCAATTCTTTTTGAACTCTTTGCCAGGTCCTAGCAAGTTCTGCGACTGGTAAATCGTCCTCCTCATCTTCGCATGTTACTTTAAACCCACTTTTCTTGAAGCAGTTTGCAATGGTCTTTTCAGTGACTAGATTCCAAGCTTTGGCGATCATCCACATGGCTTGTAAAACGTCAATTGTAGTTGGTGTTTGACGTTCAACATCAGCAAGAAATCGTCTGACAACTTCCTTCCTATAATGCATTTTGAAGCTTTGGATGATGCCTTGGTCCAGTGGTTGTAGTTTTGAAGTGGTATTTGGAGGCAAGTACTTTATTTTTATATTTTCCAGGTTAGGAATTTCTCCGTGTGCAGTACAATTATCGATGAACATTAGAATTTTCTTGTTTTTTTTCTTCATCTCTTTATCCAGACTTTTAAGCCAATTGCAAAAAGCATCACTAGTCATCCAAGCCTTATCGTTGGACGTGTAATCTGTTGGCAGATTATTGACATTTTTAAAACATCGCGGTTTTTGATATTTTCCGATGATGAGTGGCTTAAGTTTGTAAGTCCCAGTACAATTTGTTCCCAGCAGTACTGTTAAGAGAAGTTTGCTGTTTTTTCCGCCATTACATTCATCGCCTTTGAATGATAAGGTTTTGTCAGGTAAACATTTATAGAATAGTCCAGTTTCATCGGCGTTAAAGATGTCTTCAGGATCGTATCCGGTGGTCAGCTCTGCCAGTTTGTTTTTCCAATCATCACATACTTTTTCATCAACACTACCACTTTCACCGCATATTTTTCGAAAACAATCTCGTTTCGTTTTTTGAAATTTTGAAACCACCCGTTGCTAGCACGGAACTTTTCATGTCCCAATTCTACTGCAAACTGCTGAGCCTTTTCCTGAAGAATAGGGCCTCCGATTGTGATTTTTTTGTCTGGGCACTGTTTTAACCACTTCAACACACATTCCTCTATGTCTTTGAACTCGCATGATTTTAATCTTTTACTGTTTACAGGCAAACCACTTTCTTCTGAAAACTTATCTTTAAATTTTAAAATTGTAGCTAATGTACTTGCGGGAATCCCGAACTTATTAGCTATGTCTAATTTTTTCGTCATAGGATTTTTGTCAACATAATTAATGATGTTTCGCTTTTCTGCAACCGATAAGGAACACCTTTTACGTTTCTGAGCCATTTTAACTTAAATCTTTAACAATAGTGAAGAGCAGAAGTGATTACATTACTTTCAATCAAACAATAATGATTGTTTTACGAACAAAAGCGTGTCGAAGCATGTCGCGATTGGTGGGAACTTTATATAAAGGTTTTGGGTTGACAAAATTCGTTAATTAGAGGTATGTATACTTTTTCTTGATAGTTGAAAATTCGTTATAAAGAGGTTGTTCGCAATAAATGTTCGCAATGTTAAGGTATATTTTATATTGACTCTTATGGACAATTCAAGGGGATTACGAAGAATTTGTTAAATCGAGGAATTCGTTATATTGAGGTACGTTATATTAAGGTTGCACTGTATATGAGCAAAATTTCAAACAATTCTGAGATCCGGAAGTAGGTTAAAATTCAACTACAAACTTCCATCACATTCATTCATTTTTCTATTGTTACTGTTAAAGTAATAATTATAGCCGGACATCGGTATGAAATTATTGTATTGTCTTCAGTTAATACGGATGCGAGATTTTAAACAGCTCGGATATTTGGAAGTGGGTGAAAACTGAGATGAAAGATTCCATATCGTGGGTACATACATATAGGTCACGATGATTGAAAGCGTGTAAAAAATGTCGCCGCTACATAAATTTGCCGCACGACGTGCATATCCCGCACTACGGCAATGTTGTTTTTAGCTCTGCTATTGCCCCGGCGGTGGCGACAATGGTGCGGAAACTATCGGGGTAGCGACAATCGATTTGCTCCCCCCCCCCTCCCCGTGCCATCCTGTTGTGAGTGAAACAAAAGCTACAGATTAACAGAAATATTTAATTACGGTACTAGACAATTACAATTAAAAAAAAAAAAAACATTAAATACTAAATCTGCCTAAAAATATTGATTTTAAAGTCTTTAAACAGTTAACACCAGTGATGTTTGGGCAAACTTTGTAGAAACAGAAGTTTACTAAGTCGCTTGCCTTTCAATCTATTTCTTTGTTGATTGACTATCTGAGCTGCCTTCGAAAACAAACGTTCTGATGGAACAGAAGTCCCGACAATAGTCAAGTACTTGAAGGCAATTTTATGAAGCTTAGGAAACAGATCTTTTATTTCACTCCATATTTCCAAAGGATTCTCATTGAGTCTTCCTACTGGACTGCGCAAGTAAATAGATAATTCATCAGAAATTGCATTCTCAGACTGTGTTAATTTCCAGCTCTTGTTTACTAGTTTGTGATGATCTTCCCATAAAGAAAAATTCTCTTCTGGTTTTTCAGATTGATCTGAATCAGATCCCGAAATTTCAAAATTTTGTGTACTATTCGTCATTAAGTCTTTGATTTTTGCAACTGCTGTAGAGCAAGCAAGTGCGTCCCTGAAGTGCATTTTTTTAAATATCGGATCCAATACAGTGGCTATGGCGAGTGGAGTCACTCTCTCAATAGCACCCATTCTTTTATCAATTTCTTTAAGGACAAACGATTTCAATTCTTTGGAGAGTGAGTCTTCCAGTCTGAGGGATTGGATTTTTAAAACTAAGCAATGGGTTAACGGAATCACCTTGCTGCTAGTGCAGTACCTATCAGCAGATACCTCTTTGGTTGCAGCTTCTAGCGGTCGTAAAACTTGTAAAAAGGAAGAGAGATTTGACAGTTCTGACGCAGTGAGCATAAGTGGTGCATTTTTATGCTGAATAATTATATTATTGACGACAATGCGTAACTCTAAAAACCTCTCAATCATATAATATGTGCTGTTCCATCTTGTCGGAACTTCTTGAATCAGTTTTGTTTCTCGATCCGTTGCTTTTCTTAATTCATTGCTTGCTGTATTACTTTGCTTAAACCATGTTACAATTTCCTTGATCTTACTTATTAGTTTTCGTAACTCTGAACACTGCTGTACCGCATTTTGTGCAACTAAATTTAGAGTGTGCGCAAAACACTGTATATGTTTTTTACCGAAAGCCAATTCGACAGCTTTAATCATTGTTGCTGCGTTGTCAGTCACTACAGCCGAAACTTTATCAGTGTCAATATCCCATTCAGCGCAAGTATTCAGAAGCATCTCAGCAATGTGATCTGAAGTACTGCGTTCAAATGACTGATATACTCCAAGAGTTATTGAAAAGAATTCAGTACCAACACCGAAATGTGTTGTAATTCCAAGAAAGCTTCTCATGCTCATAGTTTCTGTCCACATGTCGGTCGTAAGTGTTAGGTTTTCCACATTTTTTAATACATTCTTGAAAACAGCCGACAATGCATCATATTTGTCATCAACCCAGCGAGTCAATGTCGTCTTACTGGGAAGCTTGTAATTCGGTGCTATCACTTTCATCAGGTTACGAAAGCCCTCATTTTCAACAATCGTAAATGGTTGATTGTCCTTACAAAGCATATAAATCAAAGCATTATTAATTTTCAAAGTTTTATCACCACCTTCCGAAAATGCGTGTATATTTTCCAAAATGTCTACAATTGACTTTTGACGCTTCAGAGATGGAGGGACAGGATAATCGAGATGGATATCTGTTGATGAGCACGTGAAAGCTATATTTTCCGATTTTATCACATAAGTTGTAGGCTTACTTGTTGACGTCAGTGACACAGAGTAGGGGACAGTAGGTATGGAGACAGTTTCAATTTTTTTCACAGTTTTTTTGCTGTCAACATTGTGCAAGCCTACATTAGACGTCACTTGAGATTTTTCTCTGTTTTCTTGTAAAAACGCAGCCTTGTGTATATTTCTTAGGTGGCCAATCAAGTTTGATGTATTTCCACAAGTTTTAATAGTTTTTTTGACAAAGTTTGCATTTTGCAATTCTTCCATTTCCTTCAATTTTGGAGAAAAATTTCCAAGCATTACTTTTCTTCGGAGGTGGCATCTTGTTATAATCTAAAAAAAAAGAGAGAGAAAACGTGTCTCAGTATTTATCGATAAATTCACCACGCTGTAGTTTCACATTTAAGTAAATCACACCTTAGCTACAGATTTAAAAAGGCGAAAGAAAGCAACTTATTAATGCAATGATTCAGTGCAATTAACGTAAGTATCCATATTATGCAAAAATTATAGAAAACCGCTTGTTTGTCACACGTGAGTGATTAGGCTCATAAGAATTACTACTTACCTTTTCAACTTTGAACATGCAATCCGATGTTACGCCAACACAGCTTATACGAAGGTATCACTCAGTTATTTTGAAACACGACAATCACCGGCAAATCGTAAGAGTGAACAAAGGAAATCGATCTTTTTTCCGTTTGCTCATACGTACAGGATAGCCAACCTCAAGAAAAATTAATCTTTACCACTGTTCACATTTGCTCACAGGTGTTATTTGATAATGACAATTACTTCAAATTGAAATAATCTATTTCAATCTTGATTAAATGAAGTAATCTTAAAATTTATTTCTATTATTCTTTGTCATTAGCAGCCGAAGTTAGTTTTTTCATTCATTCGATGTTTTTATAAAAAAGAATCGATGCATCGAATAGAAATTTTTTTGTCAAAACATCGAATCAATCCGATGCATCGCATGGTAAACATCGAATGGATTCGATGCGTCGATGTTTAGTGAATATCCCTAGTGTGTTGTGTTACGTAAGTAATGAAATTACGTTCGATGCTTAAACTAATAATGGAATCTGTTGCGACAATGAGAAGCAATGACTGTTCTCGTTGAGTCAAACACGTAAAACACTTATAGTTATGCTTGTTTTCAGCTAAGTATCTTTCGTTTTTATCTACAAACAACTTTATTAAAAACATATTTTGCGTTTTCAACTTATTTTCATGTTACTATTAGGCCCTATATTATTTCATTGTCTGATCTGGAAGGATATTCGTTGTTTCATGTTGTCCCTATTTTTTCCTTTTCTCTAATCTCCAATATAGACGCATTACGTTCTCAAGTTCTTGCTTTCCGCTTATTTACAATTCCCTGAAAAATTTGTCCTGTTGAAAAACGTAGAAATTACATCTCATTACACCCGATTCTACGTTGTTTAGAAAAGTCTGGGCGCTAAAATAAATCATCCGACTTTTTGCGCCAAAATAATCGAAGATATTAAGATTGTCCTCTTGCTGAAAATCTTTAGTAGTTTAGTGGTCTTTTAGACAGAGTTACTCAACAAAACCAACTTCTAATTCGTTGTTATGTTTTTCTGGAGTGGGATGAAAGATTGTTGAAGATCTTTACTTGTGTAGCAGGAACAAACGGTATTAATATTACCAACTATCCAGAACTTTTACACGTTATTTTGTATGTATTTTTGGTAAAAAAAAAAAATAAAAAAAAACCGGAAGGAAACGAAGGACTACTTCACAGACATACCTAAAACCACCTATTAACGGTATTTCCTGTGTCTATGGGTTGTTTTCCTCCAAATCACTGTGAAACTACCTGACGTTGGTAGTAAATCAAATTTAACATCACTGGTTATCTTCGACCAAGCGTGGTGGGTGAACCATAAAGCTCCGGCCTCGCATTCGGATGGTTGCGAGTTCGAATCCCCGTCTGGGCATCTAGATTTGGGTTTTCCATGGTTTCCCCAAATCTCTCCAGGCTAATGCCGGTATGCTTCCTTCAAAGGCCATAGCAAAATTTCTCCATTTCCCTTGAGACCAGTCCTTTCCCACCTTTAATGACCTCGACGTTGACTGGGCATTAAAAAAATAGTTATCTTCGAGTTGGTTTCTGGTGTGATAACCCATTGTTTTCCACAATTATACGAATAATACAAAACGAAGCCTGCGCCATTACTGGCTGGGAGGTCTCGAAGTTAGTTCTTCCGTGTAAGTGTCATATTTTCGGAAGTTTGCGCAACCAGGCTGTGGAGTTACCACTAAATCCGATACAGCATTGCAATGTTCTTGTACACCATTTCTCCGCAGTTGCTAAGCAAATCAAAAGTTTGTGAAGAACGCCAATGTAACTGCTTTTATATGGTTTAGTGCGGTGAGCATTTCACCCCTCATCTAGGTATTATTAGCGACGAATTATTTACATTATTGTTTTTAGCCGCACACCTCTGCTTTTTCCCCAAAGCATGTTCCGGCAAAAGCCATTTGATATGGTATAACTATTTGGAGAACGGGACCAGAAATTCAATTTAAATCTGAAACAAGGAAGCGTCTAGGCGTACTTCATCCATTGCAAGGTCTCCTACAGTCGAAGAACTGATTAAGATAAATTAAAAGCTACTGTCGAAGCAGAATTTGACACCGGAATCTTTTCATTGCACCGTACGTCACATCAAATTATCACTCTGTTAGATCAATAAGTAATAAAGATGCATTGAGGAACACGTTTTCGTACGAAATACAATTGTAAAAATGCGTAAAAGGTGGTAAGCTTTTCAATTGAATGTAACGTTGTTCCATCCCTCAAACTGTAGTAACGTCATCTACTATACTGTATGTCTGAAAATAATCTTAGGTTATAGAACGAATATTTTGTATCAGAAATAAAACTAGAAACGTTGCCAAAGTGTTTGACACAGTAAAAAGTTAATCGCGCTTATTGAATTTGATTAGGATCGTGGGTCACATTTTAAGACATTCGGGACAAGTTAATTTTTTAGTGGAGGGAACAGTTGAAGATAAGAAGTGTAGAGATAGACAAAAATTAAAAAATATGAAGCAGATAAATGAAGATATTTGTTGTAACGAGTATGTTGAGATGAAGAGGTTAGAGCCAGATAGGAAAAGATGGAGGATTGCATCAAACTAACTGAGAGATACGACAGCAAAAAGAAAAACTGTTTGTGATAATAGTTGCATGAACTGCTGTGAAATATTCTATGGCAGTAAGCGATACCTACGCATCTGAATGTATTCCTTCAAATAAAACGAATATTAATTATAGTAAGCATCTGGAGAACGTAATCTGAAAGCAAAATCGTGCGCTGTTTCCTTTTCTTGCCTTCTTTAACGAAGCTTCTCTGTTGTGAGCGGTTCTGCAAGATAATCCGGGCGCCACCTCGTTGGACAAATCTGGCTGTGAAAAGAGCAAAATGCGGCGCCTCGGAAACAAGTATTGCTAACGGTATCGCGTTACTAATAATATCCGCCTGCCGAGCCACAGAGGAGAGCACGCCGGCTGTAACAAGCGGCTTCACAAGACCGGCATTGTTATTACGGCGCCCACCTGTCCGTCTGAAAAATCATTCCAGCATAAACCTGGTTACAGTCTACACGAAACAGAAGCGAACATTTTACTAACATTAAAAAGGCGTTACATTTACGGACAGTAAATAAAGAAGTTTTAATTAATAAATATTTCGTTTCAATTTTAGATTTTTCGCGCTACTTCACGTGTTTTTATCCCAAACCAGTAGCTAAATGAAGCTCTATCATTTTGCGGTATTCAAATGGCAAACGCCAAATGGTATAATGGAGCAAGAGAAGTGAGAGAATTCTGTTACAAAACTTTTGTCAGAGCATAGCTTGAATATAGTAATGTAGTATGGTACGCACATTTAGGCTTTCAAATAAAGGAGTTGGAGAGGGTGCAAAGAAGGGATGTTAGATTTGTCTCTGAAAATTACTGCAGAATACAATCAGTAGCTGATATGATAAAGGAGCTGGAATGGGATTCATTAGAAAGTAGCAGAATGGTGAAGAGAGTGTTGGGGATGTACAAGGCGTTCATTGATGATGAGGTGTGGAAAGATATTGGTTGAAGAATTTAGTGTGGTGCTTGGATGGGAAAAGTTGGTCAGAACCACAATCAGGCATAATTGTATGAGATTTTTTTTCCCCTGGATACGGAAGTTAAGGATTAGAACAAAATTACCAATGTAAGTGATCAATAATTTAATACACTGGAAGAATTTAAAATTTCAAATTTGTAGGGGGCGTAGTAGGCAAGTACAAAAAAGAAAAAAATGTGTATGATAGGAGTGTGCGCAATTAAATTAATCTAAAAAAGGGAATCACGGATTTGTTTGAAGAGATACTAAGCGCTGTTTTAATTTCGTATTTGATATTAACCGTACGGACTTTGCCCGTCATTATTGGTAAATTCGTTGACTCTCATGTATGAAATGCACATGGAAGTAATGTATGTATGTTCGTTTGGACCAGCTAGGACGACGTCAAGCCTTTGCTTAGCTTGAATTTTTTCTGTAGGTGGGCACACATCGTGTTACAACCAGGGTTGTTAGCCCTAGAGTTTGACGTGGAATACGAACCACAACTACAAAAATTCCTTCACCTACCGGGATTAGAACTCGGGACCCGAGCAGTGACCGTTCTGAAAGCAAGCACCTGAAATACTTTGCTACCACACCAGCAACCTGTTCTACAGTTTGGTACGCGTATTAATCAAAATTCATTTCACTACGCATCCGATACTTTCGGCTGCTATACTTGGAAGTTCTCCAAAACTCCAGACCACCTTGGTTTGAAGTATACATGTGGTAAGTACTATCAGAATGGATAAAAACTGTGCGTTTGTATGAACAATGTAGACAAAAATAAGGTGAGAGATGGGGGGAGGGGTGAGGAGATGGTCTAGGTTTTTGTAAATCGAACATAAACATTATTTTTCTATTTGTTGTAAATTATACGTATGCAAAGTTCCATCAAAATCCGATAAGAAATGTGTGTCTGCATGAAGAATATTTGCAAAAAATAATTAAATCATATGTATATATTAGATACAAATATAGTCTATGTTTTCACTGATGTCCAAGCGCAACACGTCATACTTATAGCTACATATATAATGTTAACATCAGCATGTTGGTGACGGAACTCATAACATTTAACCCATCCAAAAAACTTCCAACGCGCATATCATTTCAGTATTACAGCTTATTCCCCCGATCTTATCTCCACTGTCATTGAAATATGTTGGTTGTGAAGTATTCTCTGCTAGTGGAAATGTAAGTGGATGTTCGCACGCTGTTTTGAGTGTACAGTGTGGATGCGATGTCCAGTGCAGGAGGTTATTTGTCCCTCAGCGTGTCACTTTGTCTGGTTCTGCCGGTCCCTCTGACAGACACGCCGACAGCGTGCCAGTCGGGCGGCTCACCCTCTCGATGCGACTACGATATGGCGCTGTAATATCGAGGTGGGGAAAATGAATCGATATTGTCGCTGGCGGGTGGGATGGAGGGGTCCTGCCCAGGGTTGGGGTAATGAAATGACGGTGCAGCCGAGTCCCCTCGCTACGCCACGCGGTGGACTTCTGCCAAGGACGCCACACCATTAATTGCCACTGCCATACAAACAGCACAGACCTCCCAATTAACGGATTCTGCTTCTTGGCCCAGATATTTACTGGCGCGATTTTTGGAGTCCTCTTACGCGGAGGTTTGTTTTGATCGTTATTGTTGAAGAAAAACTTTTTTTGCATCATTAGGTGAAACACTAAGAATTGATTTCATAGTGATTCACCGACCTCTTCTAAGGTTACAAATCTAAATCACTTTACTGATATTTGAAAATAAATTCATAATTGTACTTTTCAAAATAAAACAAATAATAATATAACAGGGCACCGAAGATGATTAAATAAATCGAAACGCGTCTGCCAAAAAACGAAGTTTTTTATTTAGCTGCAATAGACAGATAAGTTTACAGAATCCTTCTTAATAATATCTTGGATTGTGAATCAACATGGTGGTGCGGACGATTTCTGACTATGAACGAGAGAGAGGGGATTTCGGTGAAGGATTATCCAAGGATGTGATTTTGGTAGAATTAGACGTAGATACAATAAGCACTCGTAAAAAAGCAATATTGACGGAAAGTGTAAGAGTGCATCTTGTAGTAGTAAATCCATTAAATGTTGTATAGGTTTGGAATTTGTGAAAGTGTTTGATAGGATCGGTTACTGTGAATTAGAGAATCTTCAATGATTAAAAATATAATAAACCGAACTTAATAAAGAGAAAAACCACTTACTTATAATAAACAAGGAAGTATATAAAAACTTGGGAGAAATAAGTGAATAAGAAATATTTATTCATTTAATAAGTCGTTATAACACTAAGATCATAGTTATGGTTACTTTTACACGTGCTGCAAGGTATGTAGAGGTGCGGTAAACAAAACGAAGCGAGAAGAAGAAAAAATATAAAGTAAACGATACGAATAAAAACATAATCTCACTATCGAACTTTCAGATATGAGATCTCAGCGCAGCAATATACCATTTGGTGACTATTATAAGTGCAGTGACAGAGCAATGTAATGACACACAACACCAATACATGAAAACATCGAGATAAACTTACAAGTGATTAAAACAAACAAACAAGGAAAACCAAATCATCAAGGTTGAGGAGTTGAAATTATAGTCGATTAAAGCTAAGTGGATCGTAACCTATATCCTTCATTACCTTAAATATCGGTCTTTCCAGAAACGATCACACAGAAACAATCCTTATAATTGTGTAAACAATTGTCAGGGTGATTCAAATTTGTCAAAAAGGTAAGTGGTTGTGATCAAAAGAACTGAAAGCTCCAAATATCATATTTTTTTGTTAGTTTAATCACCTTTAATTTCCTTTACTTTACACACTCCATATATACATAGCAAAACCAAAATTTTAAACAATATTCAAATATTTAAGGTTTTAATTCATCTTCCAACATTTAGTTTCGTTTCTTTTCTATAGTGTCAAAATTCTCTAACTACGAAACATATGTTCAATGATGATGGCTAATTTTAGATGACAATAGGCTTATATTACTGTAATAATAGCAAAACAACCCATTAAGAGACAGTAGTAAATCACTGCATATTTCAGATGAGACTAGTGTGTAACATCTTTGATTGCTTACTATACATTGCTATTTCTACTCTGACTTCTCCTCTTATTTGTATTTAACTGGTTAAAGTGAAAAGCCTGGTAAACTTGTCCTTTAAAAGTTTGCGATATTTGAAAGAACTGAACACATATCTCCCATTGTCTGGTTAGCAAGGTCATCGATCAACTTAAAGTAACTATCACTTGTAACTGATTAATAAAAACGATTATTTTCCATTAAGGCATTCGTAACATTCAGAGCATTAATCCTGTTTTCCTTTTGTAAAATATAATCCTTGGTTTCTGCGATCTCTTGGCCAGCTGACATTTATATTTATACAGTTCTGCCTATCGTGTCAGGCTTTGCTATTGTAATTATAGGACGCTGTAGTGATGACAACACAAGATGAATGCCATACTTTATTCAAAGAACCAGTGCTCGAGTGCGGACTCGAACCGTCGTACCTTACAATGCGAAGTCCCTACACTACCAGAGGGGTCCTATACAAACATGGTATGGGTTTGGATTAAGTATCATTGTCCAGTTCTTTACTAGGAAAGTGAAAGATGTGCCTCATTAACTGGCTGTTTTTCTGTTAATATCAACACTTACTTTCAGCAACGTTCCATATCTGTGTAGATGTCTGCCAAAAATAATATAATATTCATTTCACAATCTCTTTCATGTTTTATGTGCTTTTAAGTATAAAATTTTAAAGTAAAGCCATATAATGCATCACAAATAATATGATATCTCTTAACCATTATCTCAATTTGTCAATTTAGAACCCACGTAAATTTGAAATTCAAACAATATTACTGAAGTCTCACTCATAATCTGTGATATAAGTTGGAAAGTCGGTCTAATATTTCTGATGATAGGACGACCACCTGAATGAAGAGTTTTCGTCAAATATTGACTCCAAGCTGTGCTTGGCTCATTACGCCAAATAGGGGAGTGTTGATTTCCGTAAACAGCGTCCCCGTTAAATATTTACTCGTACCCGGGTCTGCTTCTCTCCTGAGCCTGTTGCCACCTCACCTAGTCGAAGGCTGGCGCTCCCTTGTCTCAGACAATTCCAATTACCAGCAAGGCGCCACTCTGCAGAATGAGCCAATCAACGCTCGCCCAGCATTGCTCCCTGTATCTCTAGAACACACAACTCAATGCCTACAACACTCGACATGTATTTGCTGCACATAATAGGAAACATTTACAAATCGCTCCTCAAAGTAATAAATCGTTTAAGACTAATGTAATCTTTGATGTTATTGCTAATTTCTATGTGCTTATTCAATCATATATGCATTCTGAATTTACTTAGAATGATGTCTTTCAGCTACAGATATCTTCTGTAAATGAACCGTAGGATATAAGTATAATCTTTAGATGATACAAACAGAATTCCGTAAAAGAGTACAGCTAGATTCAAAAGTACTTCCAATTTTATTGAAGGTTTGGAACTTCTCATAATAATAAACAGCAATCCTTTGAGTAATATTATTCTGAAGACTAATTTGTGGCTAGGCAAATACAAGTATGGAATGTTTTATTATATTCACTACCTTATAATTTTAGATGAATTCCCCAAGCTATCGAATGAGTACACCAAATCAAGAGCAATTATTCATTGCCTTTTGGATCATATTATACCTTCTCAAATGGTTATTGAACCATTTTATATACCCAATAGAACTCTAATTATAATGAGTGATGATATTAATTAATAAGAAGGCCCGATGAAAGTTCTGGGAGGGAATTTTTAGATCACATTAGTCAAAAAAATAGTTGAAAACATATATAGATGGAAGAAAGCTACCAATACAAAAAAGAAAGGACATCGTTCGGAAATATTCCTCCAGGCTGATACGTAACCAAGATAATTATGACGATGAACTACAATCCATTAATAGTTTCATTTTTTCTAAGAAAATTTCTTTGAGGTTCATCGTTTTCTAAATGCTGTTAAATGCTTACGTTACTTACGTTTATAATACGTTTCTATTCCCTGCATACAATGAATTACCGGTATTTTACTAATTCTAGAGGTGTTAAACACTACAATTTTCACACCAGAAACGTATTTTTCTCATGAAAACTACAAGACCAATGCGAAAAATAAAGTTGCATTTTTCATTGAAGCTCTAAATGTTACATAAGAATGAGATGACACTATTGAAAGCAACTTGAGATAAGTCCAAGATATGGAAGCATGAAGAAAGATGACCCATATCAAGGTCAAGAGTAGGATGAACTGAATCATCATTAGTTAACATAATCGCCATAATATTGAGCAAGCTGTGTTACAGTTCCTTCTCATTTTTTCCCTAAGTGTCACACATTTAGAAAAATATTTTAGAATACCTCTGGAGATCAAATTCGTAATAGTTAAACAAACACGAATCTGAGTAAACTGCAAGTGTATTAGTAACCTCTGGAGAGTTCAAGAACAATTCTAAATGTTGAAAAGACATTTTGTAAGAATTCGCGTTTGTAAAAACAAAACAAAACTAAAATCAGGTTAGTACCAAACTGGATATTCATACGCAGACATATTTATATCATCTTCGGAGGAAAAATAGCCCAAAGATCTTAATTTATTGTGTGCTTGAAAGCAGCTTTAGTCAAAAACATTGAATGAAATGGAGGTATTTCAAGTAATGTTAAAATACTTCACACAAAACACCTCTTTCAATGACCTACTGATAAGGTTTATATCTATGATTGTACGAAAGACATTTATGTAAACCAACATAATTCTTGGTACGACAAAAGCCAAACTTACCGATCTCAGCACATTATGTTGTATTTGGTTGCATTACTCAAAGAAATAAACTTTCAGAAAAATATTCTGCTGTATGAATTGTTGTTAACTGTTCCTGTGTCAATAATTTAGTAGTTTGCCAGACAATCTGCCGATCATTGTGTTTCATTCAGTTGGAAATTCACCAAACCATCCCAAATTCTTATCAGTCTGCACTAATACAGCTGATGGCTTTACGAGGATAAAAAAAAAAAACTAATCTAATAATTAATCGATCATTCCATCATTAATGTCAGTTATTTAATAACCACTGAGGAGTAAAACAATTTACTTTCTAATTTATAACTGCTCCCAGAGAACATTTCTTGATCTTATTTGGCTAGAATGCAGAACAGAAAGCAAAGTACAGTACGTTTATCATCTAAAGTTTTTTACAATATTTTTATCACCGACGAAGATGTCTCATCTAACAGTTTCTCTATCAGCTAATCAGAGTTAGAATTTCTGGTCTGGATATTCATATTTCAGTTATTCGACGTTTTCTTTGAGAAATTATTCATAAAACAGTGGATATAGGTAATTTAGTTCTGTTCCGTAGCTACTTCCGATTCGATAAGCCAAACTGATGTATAATAACCAGGTAGCATCATCGATTATTCGTTTCTGTAGCTACGATGCCAAAATTCATATCTCAGGACAGGTTATCCCATTCGTGGTTATATATAAAACAATCTACTCGACTAATGATTGATCTGTTGACCGTTAGCACTACTAAACACTGACTAAAAATAGCTGTATCGTGTACCTGACAGGAAGATAATCAATAATGGTAAACATCAGGAAAGTAAGTAGTAGTTGGTTGATGGAAATACTTATTTTTGTGTTTACAATAATTCCAAGAAGAATTTTAACGTTTGTTTGCGTTTACGACATCGATTTGGATCATTATATCGAAAAGGAACATTGCTTCTTGTTACTCCTAATGCTCATTTTCACCAATAGTGTAACATGAAAAAACAGTCATCTGCTTTAGCCCTTTTCCATACTAACCAAGGTAGCTGAATATCATCTTCTTCGTTTTAAAAAAAATAAAATAAAAAAGAATATGGAAAATTCTCAAACAAATGCATCGTACGGGATGCGTAATTTTGCTAACTGGGCAGTTTCACATGAATTTTAATTCCACAAACTGGTATTATGTTTAGTAATTTTAAACTAAACATTAAAATATAAGATGAAAGAAATTTCCGTTAAGGTGGAGATAAAATTACACCTCACAGCCGAGTCAAGAAAGAATGGAAAGCAGAACAGCACAAGCAAAAGAAACTTCTTCAAGTAGAGAATTTTGTAAACCTCTTAATATTGGTTAAAATAGGATTGATACGGAAAAGCAACCCGTCACTTACCACAAATGAAGGCAGGAAGGCGAGATGAACACGTAAAAAACACAAAAATAAACAAAAAACTGTTTTGTTTTTATGTTGTTTTTTTTTACGTGTTTATCTCGCCCTCCAATCTTTATACGTGGTAAGTGACGAGTTATTTCTCCCTATCTTATATTATTTTGAATGGGTAATTAGTTAGATTGTTACTGGAGGGAACAGTATACGGTGAGTTTTTGAAGCAGATTATTGACCCAATATTGAGTCGTGAAAATTATACTGCTGACTCTGTTGTCTTCATCATATTTAGCATAGTTCGTATCGATTACAAACTTATTGTACGAATACAACACCATGATGCACAGGGTGAAGACAATAGTCAGTTGTCGAAACACTGTGTTTTGATGTCCCCATCACCTGCTGAAGATTTGGGAATATTTCATTGCTTCATTACATCGAGATCTGGATTAATGTGTCCGAACTTCACTTCTGAAAAAACATTAGTTTGGAACGGTCTGGTATCTCAATGGTCAAGATTGTTGCACTCAAACGCTCGGAGCGGGGACAGGAATTTTTGAGAGTTGTGTTTGACCACATGAGCTACGCCAAGACGTTCTGAGGTTCGGATTCCACGTTAAACTGTAGGTCTCTGAGAGGAACTGGCCGTCCTACCTCTGACACAATGAGTTATTCTTCCTTCTTCGGGAGGATCCAACCAACCAATGTTCGCGTGAACGAAGGCTTTCCCGGCGTGTTGCTGAAAGATAATCTTCACTGGTTCTCGGCTGGATGATGGTGAACAAAGGCGTACATTGTGTGGCGAGCTCTGCCGCCATCTTTAGGTCTGGTGTCACCGCTGTGATAACCAGAGCTGCGGTAAAACCAGACCTGAATCTGGCGGCAGAATTCGCCGCCGAAAGCTCACTGTTTTCAACATCATATGGTGGAGAACCCGTGCAGATTATATTTCGTGGGATACCTTATAAACGCCGTGAAATGTAATGGATATATTGAAGTTGTATTATGGTAGGAAGAGATAGACGGTAGCATCAAACAATTTGAGGCACTGATGATAAAAGAAAAATAATAATTCCTGACGTTGTTAGTGTAATGAACTCTACTACTGTTGGAAGATTTCTGTTTATTTGTATCCGAAACGTCGTTGGTCGAGATTAGGGCGAAGAACCCCCAGTCGCAGAGAAAAATTATCCGTCGTGAGACTTGATCGATAGGCTGACCTTGTGAGCGGGCAGTGGGTGTAGATACTGTGCGGAGCGAGGAGCAAGTGGTTGTACTCGTGTCGCACGGTGCACGAGCGTCGTGCCAGGGCGTGCCCGGACGACACACCGCCATTTAATTACTGGGATAACTGTCCGGATGGTCGGCCGGGTTGAGTCACACACACTCGCCCGCGCTGCGCCCGGCCCCGCCGCCGCCGCCCCCGCAGCACTCCCCCGACAAACATATCGATTGTCGGCTGTGCTGGCTGGCTGTCGCTGGGCCCAGCTATGCTCTGCCTAGCTGCGACGTTGTCGCGCCGTGCCTCACACACACAAATCGCGTGTCCCTCGCCTCCTCAATAATTCCGATTTTGGCGGATGTAATCAGCGGGTACGGTTCTTATCGAAAATTTAGGTTGCTGCTGATCAGTCCGGTCGGAGTTAAACGACGGCGTCCGCTTTAACGTCTGCGCACTCGATCAGGTCTTGAGCGGTCGAGGGATTCGAATGTCTACCGTTGTTTTCTTCAACCTGTGTTCCGCGTAGATAGATCAGGTGCCCCGCAGGCAGATACTCAATTAACATAATGTACTGTTGCAATTCCGCATGATTTTCGTGACTGCTATCCTTTGAGAGGCACCCCTCAACAACAGTATTCCTACAGCTAAAACAGGGGGCAAGAACAGGTTTGGGGTGACATCTTTTTGCAGGAAGAACATTTCTGGCAGAAGAGCTTGCGACGGCGATAGAAAAGTTTATGTTCACGCTTTACATAAGAAGCAGGTCGCGACTACCATTTGGTAATCCACTGATAAATGGTGGATTTTTACTGTGTTTCGACAAAAGCTTAAACCGTGGTTTTATACATAGAAAATCAATAAGACGCTCTTCAGTTCTGCGGAGGTCAGTTTTCAACGGTGCAAGTAATTCACTGTTTGGTGATGAGTTATGATTAATTGTGACGCTCATCCACATAACAGTACCCGTAAGCGCTTGAAGTTAGCTGAGTTCATGATCAATGTAATGTCATATTTAATACGTTATTATTTTTAATTTTTGTAGCGTGGTATCAGATCATATTGATTTCATATTTTATCCATTCTGACTGTGTTCACGTAAATGTATTGAATTAAGTTCAGGATTTCTTTTAATATTTAATATTAGGAAATAAATAATGATGTGTAAAATATCCTTCGTTTGGGAGTACCTTGCAATAAATAAATTTTAATAATTCATAAACAAATAAAATAAAAATAAAATGATGCTCTAGTTAAAACCTTACAGCATATAGCGGTAGTACAATATTCGTATTGTATAGCGTTCTAAGCGATGATAAACTGCAAGCCCAACTATTTGAAAGCCACAAATATTGAAATGAGCAGGAAGAAGTCTTGCATTTCCAGAATACGAGGTAGGACAGCATTGTTCCTACAGTAGCATATTCACTAAATTCGTTTCCAGTAGTCATCAAAGCGCTGTTAGTTTAAAGATTATGTCAATGACTTGTAGTATGTGTGAGAGACCGTGAAAGATGGATATGTTGGTAACCAAAACTTTTAGTATCCATCCAACCTACAGTAACATTATTATTCATTTATTTAATAAATATTAGGTCTCTGATCAATATATAGCCATGTTTCAATAGTTAGACATCCAGTTCAATAACCGTGTTTCCGTAGGAATTAAAAACATACTTTCAAATTTACTACATTATAATGTACAGTACAATGTGCCCTAAATGTTAATAATATAAACATACGTAAATAGTTAGGGCCACATAAGTTAATGGTCCACAGCATTATTTTTGTCAGTTTACTGGTAGTCCAGTTGAAAAAAAGTTGATAAACACTGTCCTATGACGTTCGAAGTTCGATTTGGTGCACGAGTTGTGTAAACGCGTAAAAAACTCAACAAAAAAATTCTGCCAGCCCTCTTAGCTTGCTTTCACGACCACCACTGGTCAGTGGTTTCGTTTCTCAACGTGATATGTTCCTCTCGTGATATGCTCCTATCATCTTTATACGTCGGAAGTAATATCTCTAAAATTATTGATTTATTTTTGAAGATTTCTCCTGCAACCTGATGTGTACTGTTACTAATATAATATTCACGACTAAAATTGAATCATGGCAGATTTTCCAAATATTTGTATAGATTGCATTTAGTCTATGCCCTTGTATGGATGCGAGGGAGATGTAAACACACGCTATTCTCTAGTAAAAGACGTTGACAACAGTATTTTGTAGAGCAGTCGGAAATAAACTTTCCAAAAAATGTTACGAGCGTATTAGCTGCCGAGAAACAGCAAGTGTACACAGTTATAGTAAAATTTTAAGTAGACAATCACAAATAAATTTAAGCAAGTCTTAAATGTCAAGGATGATAGTTCAACCGCAAGATTAATAATTATGACCGAATGTTATTGTGTTAAGTTTTTTACGTGTATTTTTTTTTAAATCTGTAAAATAGTTATGTTAACCTTGTTCTGGTGGCGTGATCTTGGTACCGAATGCTAATACTGTAATAAATTATTTATTTAAAAAAAAAAAACATTAAAATGAGCTGGACTAGAAGTCACTGAAAGACAGCAGGAGAAAGAAGACACAGTGCAGCGATTGGATCAGGGGAATATTGGCAACGGCGCGTGGATGTGTATTGATAGCGGAAATACAAGTAGCATCCGGTAGGAAAGACGTGACGATCGTCCTGTCTTTCCTACCGCATGACTGCCGGACCCCAGAGTCAGATAGTGAGAAAATTTTCTTTTGTAGGTGAGAATTTGGGACTGTAAAATTTCTAGGAAAATACTAAATAATTTTTCTGATAAACTTTTATACTGCACATTTTGGAGTCAGGAGTTTTAATCTTCACTGGCTTTGTCAAATTTGGAGCTTTTTTTTTTTTTTTACGGCGGTGCGGCAAAACATTTAAAACCTACTGCCAGGACGTACTACATACTAATTGGAGAAGTCAAGTGTTGCCATCTGTCTGTGAAACGCGAAACTATTTTCTATGTAATTTGTGTTTGTGAAATGTACAGTATATGAGGTGGAGATTGGGGAATTCTCCTTGATGACTGCGAGAAACCGCATTCAGGGCGACCGCGACCTGTACGTGGGGGTCTGACTCGTGCCCGGCTCCGTCATACCTCCCTGATGCAGTGTGCGGCACTGAGCCACACTGGCGGGTAGTTTATCTGGTAAACTGAATGAAACGTGTAGAGTGATTTCAATCATAAAATTTTTTAAACAATATAAAATGCTAAAGTAAGTGAGTAAGGAAATTACCACCGGCTCATATGCTCCATTAGAATTAAATTAAACTAGCTGATACCCGCGACTTCGTACGCGTGGATCAAGAATTTCTTTGGCAGAATAGAATATAGAAAGTTGCTGGTAGCGAAGGATTGATCCCAAGCAACACCGTGTCGAAATAATATGACAGGAAAGCCGTCACAATATCATTATACCGTCGAACCTCTCTCTTGAAGAGAATCAATTTCCAACATATTTAAAAACTTAAAAACAAACAAAGGTGAGGAGATGAGGGGGGAAGGGGGTGTTAACTAAGGGCAGCTTCATTACAGCTTGGTCCTTTCTTCTTTCTTCAGCATGAGCATTCGATTCTTGGGTTGTAATAACTTTAGCTGCTCGTTTTCTGCTAGAGCTGCAACTTAGCCAGTTAACGCCAGCAAGGCATGTAAAAAAAAGAAGGCAAAATAAACTGGTGCCAGAAACATTTAAGCAGACACAAAGTAATAGGAAAGAGAAAATCAACGTGTATACTAAATAATACGTTTTTTCTCTAAATGAAATTTATTAACAAACTATAATCAACATAATACGCGAGAAGCACAGCTTGAGCAACCGACGTAACATTACAGACTAACACACACATCCGTTTCTCTGTCACCATTCTCAAAATTTCGTGACTACAGTTGTTGCAGATTACACATCTTTTCATTGATGTCGTTATGAGTAGCGGTGTACCGATTTAGAATTGATCAATTCTAATGACTCGTTGAAAGAAGAAACACGCCAAATACGGTGTCGATATGAACTTCATATCAGAAAGGAACTTACTAATTGTCACAAATTAGATACGGAAAGCGTGAAGCGTCAAACCGTTTACGATAAGGAAATGCAGGAGCAACATGATGAGGCGTACGGTACTTTGATGGCGACAAGTGTAACTGTGCAGGCATGCAGAACGTCACTACTTAACTGTGTTTGCGTAGAAGCAACTTACACTTAACAACATAACTTTATTGACAGACAAGGTAGGAATAGTTGCTGAACTTAGTATAATACGCTTCTCCAAAACGTTTGTTGCATCCTTATATCGACAGTTACACCTTTCACCATTAATCGTAACGATCTTCATGTTCGAGCTGCTAATGTTATTCTTTGGTCCAGTTTTATTACTGCAATCTGATCTCTGTTCCTTCCAGAGTAATAATCTTTTTACTACATTTTTCTTAAGTTTTTACTGTGGCTTTACATTCGGAAAATATACAAGACATTAACGACCATCAACCATTTACAGGTGACGATGGCGTGGACATTTGTCTGATGCCAGCTTGTTCTGAGGTCATCGTGATTTAACCATATTTTCCCTCGTGATCCAGTGAAATTGGTGAAGCGTTGAAGGCTTATCAAATCGAGAACCGAACTACGTCCGTGGTTGCAGTGAAAGCCTTTCCTTCATAGTTACTACACGTATGCGTGAATAAACATTCCCTGAGTTTTGGATTCCTTTTCTAAAATGGAGACTCCCCAGAATTAGATTCTGGCAATATTTCTTGAAATTTGTTTTGTTTCAGTCTCTTGCAGAGTCAGCTACAATCTCAAAATCAAATATATCAATCGTTGATCTAAAAAAAAAAGTTACCTTTAAAACAGAATAACAATTTTTATTTGTTTAACTGAATAAACTAGCCAAAAATATAATGTAGTACGGACCTAAATAATGTCATAACATACAGCAACTTTCGTCTGAACCTCGCGAGTCACTCGAACCTGAAATTTCAAGAGTCAAATTATTAAAAAATAGACGTTGATATAATGGCGTAGTGTCAAATCTCCGATTCTAAACGTGGTATGAAGGTTCCAGTTTTTCAAGGAACTTTGTTCCTGCCATGGATCGTTGGAGGTTCAGTCATGATCGCTGCAGCACACACCTGCATAAGTTTGGTGAGATAGCTGACTGTAAATGTGCAAACTATAAGAAATGATCACCTTTTTCTTGAAATCCAATACGATATTATTGTTTATGCCCTACCAACAGAAATAGTAGCGTTAATAGTGACCTTGGATATCAAACTGCGTTGTTTATGAACGTTTTACTATTTAAGTTTCATTTAGAGACATCATTACGTGTAGTTAAATATTTGTATAGTCCGTAATTAATTGATGCATTAGTTCAACTTTGTAATATGTTATACTTCGGGATGACACATGAGATTACATTTTTATTTTAGTCTACTATCGAGGTTAAGCACTGGATGTATGAATAATATCCAAATACCAAATTAACAATAACATTGTAACCAAGATTTTATTTCCTAATATTTTTGCAAATACGGAAAAATAAGTCTAATAGACAAATTAAATATAAAGGGAAAAGGTACTGATTTGAAGCAAATTAAGTGTTCTGTTTTTAATTTTCTTACATTTATGTTGCTAATGTTTCGCTCGAAACAAAAAAAAAAAAAAATGTTTCGTGGAAAAGCCCCTACGGCATGCACGTGCTCTGCGATGCGAGCGATGGCCAGCCAGGATGTTTTTGTAAGTGGTTTCGCACAGTGTTTCCAAACTAACAATGTGCGTTGTACGTCCTTACATTATGTAAGCGCGGGACTGGAAAACCTAACGAACAACTACACATTGATACAATAATATTTGTGTTTGCTTCCACGTTAAGTCAACACAGGCTACATATATGATATTTGCATCCAATGTAATTAATATTCAGTGGAGAGATACAATAAACATTTTGTCCAAAATAAACTAATCAGTCTGCCACAAAATGAATATTCGCGCCTCCTTTTAAGGAAATTCCGACGTTATTTGGCATTAACCATCCTAACTTTAAGGTTGAAAATTAAAATCCCTATCTCCTTCACCTTTTACACTCATGAGGATCAAACCAATAAGAATAGTATTAACGTTCCGAAAGTATCTGGTTTCCACGTTTTATCTGCTGACGGTGATTCTGTTTACATGGTTCATTTTAAAGACATGAAAGTAGTTCAAAACAAATGCGCTTACCTCACAGACTCGCCAGTTTCAAATAAAATCATAGTAATGCGACACTTTGAGAGTTTCTCGTATCCTGATCCGTCTGCATCAAAAAATAATTCAAATTTTCGTCTGTAAGATTTATACGTATTTACAGATAAGAAGCATTCTGTTCTATTTCTCCCATTTACAACCACTCTGTTCCTCCAACCATACATGGTACCGAAGTAGTTTACCGTTTTTTTTATCTGCTTAATGTCTCTAACTGCTAGGTCTTTAGAGACGGTTACCGTATTAATCCCCGTCCGGGCATCTAGATTTGGGTTTTCCATGGTTACCCCAAATCACTCCAAGCGAATGCCGGGATGCTTTCTTCAAAAGGCTACGGACGAATTCCTTCCCGTTCCTTGTGCCCAGTCCCATCCCGCCTCTAATGCTCTCGACGTCGACGAGGCATAATGCTATAAGTAAAAAAAAAAATTAATACCGTATTGTATTCACTTGCAGAGTTATAGGCGAATGCTTCATTGTGAGCGTGTTAATAATTTGAGCCCATTATTAAATTGAAGTCAATACGTTTTTCGTATCTAAGAATAAATGTAGTGATAAAATATATACACTTTTACAGTCTTTACGCAACTAGTTGAAACTGAATACACCACGTTTCATTGCTGGTTTCCTTAGAATACTAATGTTATTCTTGTGTTTAATCTGGTTATTACCTGATAACCCATTCTGATAATCAATATTTCAATTTCTGAATAGAATGAATTTTTAAACACGACACAAACATTTCAGGTGAATAAATGTGTTTGGATAAATTACGATTTACCGATACAGGCCTACTAAAATGGGATACATACCAAATATAATTGTTTTTCCTGAATGTTGTCGACGAAGTAATAGCGTCATGATCCATAAAGCAATTCCGTCTACCATACCATTCCGGAAATGAAATGGTTTCACAGCCCGTGTTTGAAATTTAAATGCAATCGAGTGTCTGCGGCTGTTTAAATTGTTTGCGTCTCACCACACGTCACAGTTTAAATGCGGTCTGAGAATTAAGCGCCACCGCAGAATTTGACGTGCTCAAAAGCATCATTCACTTTAACACTCCTAATACAATCTGTTGCTCGCTGTTCGTCGCAGGATAAAATCCATCTCCATTTCGCTTTAATTTAATTTGGTGTTCATCCGGTGTTATTGAAGAGCAAATTGAAACACGCGTGTCCCGAATTGAGTGAGCACCACGCTACGAGCCACCAATCACGCACGCGTTACTTGCCGCTAATGGCCACCCGGATGATGGTGACACTTTTGGACAGTCTAGGAAAGGATCCCCATAACAGCCCATGTAGAAATCTGGACCACTTTGGCTTCAATGATGATTGGTCATCTAAGTACCCACCACAGAACTAAATTTTGACTGGTCATAAAGTTCAAAACCAATCGGCTAGTTACTACTACAACCTTTTCGGTTACTTCGTGAAAAGCAATCACTGTATGTCATACGTTGGAATATACAGCCTACATTATGCTAACGATATACAAGAATTTATGGCATATATAAAATAGACTATATTACGAAAAACAAGCATCAGTTTAAAACTGTACAGGAAGAAACAACTAATTCTGCGATTTTATGATATTTTTTTTAGTTTTTTGACAATGGTGAGTACTTGGGGATGGTACTGAAGCAATAAACAAAATACGTGGAGAAGAATTTAATTTTAAAAAATGCAATATATAATCATTAGATCAATATCAAATAGTCTAAAGGTAAAATCTCATAATATAGATAAAGTAGGAGAAGCCTGTTGTTTATGAAGTAAAATTGCAACTAATGACCGAAGCAATGAAGATCTCAAAGGCTCTTTATATTGGGCAAAAGAGCCTTGTTCAAAGAGACAGATCTACATTGACGTAGGACTCTAAAAAATCTATAACTTTACGTATGTGACACACACTGTAAATACAAGAATGATGGAAGATTGAATGGTTTTTAAATCTTTTATAGAAAAATAATTCCAATAACAAAGAAAGAAACAAATATTTTTTTTGAAATAATGGCAGAGGATGTCCGGAAGAATCTGAAAGAAGAAGAGACAGTATGAAGGTCGCGTGTTAATGGATGAGGGATTGGCTAATGTTTAGTTAGGTGATCAGTATGTGATAAGGTCTATAGAAGGATACAAAGACTACAGTATGTGTAGCAGGTGACACACAGGTTCTAATGGGTATGTTGAGGTGAAAAGAATAAAAAGCGATGGATATCTTCTAGAAATAGGGGATCATATCAGAACTACCAAAAGGCTGACAGAAAACAAAATACTGCTCGTATACGACAGGTACTGTAGTCTTCAGCCTATAAACATTAGTCCAGCCGCTGAAAGGATTTCATTTTTAATCTTCAAGAACTTTACTGCACTTAGGGAATAATAAAAAGAAATACAGAGAACTTAATGAAAACTATGGCAATAATTTTTATTGTGTCTAGATTATTAAATAAGAGTTCTTGTCTGATCATCTACAAAGGTCTAACATTTACCCAATTTTATCTTTACTCTGCAACTGGTTACTCTATACTCCTTTATTAGCTCTCAATGAAATGATAGGGAAGCTCCATTCAAAAGCTGACCTTGAAAACTTTTACAAACAAATTTTTGTAATTCATTTTTACTGTTGAAATCATTTTCCAAAATGAACAGTAGCCAAATCCAGCTTACACAACAAAAAATTGTCGAATTATTCTAAAGATTAAACGACTCTAATATTAATACAAAACGTTAGAAATAAGTAAAAACGTTTCGTACTGAGATTCGGGGTGTAACCAATATTACTTTTTCATGTTCTAATCATATTTTCAGAGATGGCTATTTGTGATGCAGCTTCGATTGTAAGCCATAGAACAACGTGGCTGCATGTTGTTGGACGTTTAGGATATGCAGCTGTTGTCCTCTGATCCTTTCAATATCCATCTGATGAAATTATATTATACCACTGATACAGCAATTTTTAAACAGTTTAATTCTCCACAAATGATTCCTGGAAGAGGGTTTTGTGAGGGCGGATAGTATTCTGCTCGTCGAATCTCTTTATCTCTCAGGAAGAATCTTTCTACTTATAATTTATTCTACTTAAAGTTGTTCTGCACCAAAGGCAAGTGCCGTTCGTTAAATATGTGCATCAATCTTTCAGTATATTCGTGGATTTTTCTGTAGTTATCTATGTTCGCTAGCTCAGAACAAGGTGTATGTACAGTTTTCAACTACGATGCAAGAATAAAAATGGACAACGTTAATGTATTGCGTAGACGTCCACCGTCGCTGTCAACGTTTTCTTGGTTGTCCAGGTGGAACCGCGTCAATTTTGTTTAAACTTGAGATTTCAGCCACCATTCTGTGGCAGTAATATGGCGAAAGCTACAGAATGATTGCTGAAACGTCATGGTGAAAGTCACAGAATGATAGCTGAAACGTCATGTTTCAAAAAATGCATGCATTTCCACCAGGACAGCGAAGATGGCATCAATGTTAGTTAATTGTTTCTAGATAGAGCACTTATACCTTCCTATTGCAAAATGTAAACCGTGAACTGTAGTGCTGAGTACATCACTGTTTGCTGTCCACTTGTTTGTGGCTACTTGTTAGTGACTTCTTCAATAATATTCCTACCTCTTTTTGAATTATGTTTTGGTATTAGACATTTCATGATGTTAGTATACGAGATCTACATCCTGCGACTGATATTCATCAGAGACTTGCCTTTTCCTGTGAGTGGTAAGACGCTACGCTAATTTTATCCTTGTGCACCGAGTGGGTATTTGATGTGCGAGGGCGAGATGGCCGGCTTGATGAGACGGGCAGGCGAGTTTTATCTGGGTGCTGTGGCGGCAGGAACAAGGCGCCTCTGCGGCTGGGAGGCAGATTTAGATTGGATATCGGTCGATAATGTCGGACGGAGTGCCGGTGGCGGCCTCGCTGCTCCATCTGTCTTGTATTTATTATCTTGTCAGCGTCCGGTCGGGAGTGACACTTTGACAGGTGGTCGCTGCTGCAGCCACCTCGGACACTGCATTACCCGCCACTTGCTCACCACGAGGCACTTCAGTTGCTCCTCTCTAGCTAAATATAATCGATCCCTTGTTTTTGCACCACAATGCTGTCAACAAAGATGATATTGTCCTGAGAGTAGCAGAAGCAAGGGCGGTATCGTACTCTCCAAAACGTTACTCTTATTTAGATTTTGAAAACGACATAGCGTGGTTGTTTGTTAGCCTTGATAATTAAATTGTTCAGTTGATTAGTTGACTGCAGGATATATAAATCGCCACGAGATTTATACTTTTACCAAAATATCAAGTTGGCTTTTGCCTCAGTGGTTAATACGTCTGAGTGGAGATCGGAAGGTCCCCGGTTAAAATCAAAATCTAGGCTGCGATTTTCATAGAACCATTAACTTGTACTTCATCTCCGGCACAACTTGCTGTGTAATGTGAAGTGCGCCTGAACACTTCCTTTAAACTGTTAAATCCCTTAACCCGGTAGGATTATCTAGTTTATCTTAATCCTGCTACGATAGTGGCGTATTGCGTAAGAAATATAAACCCTGTCGCCAAGTCATCAAGCCCCCCAACGCCTTTACCCCTGAGTCTTTACCAAAATATCGTTTTTTAATCGCAGAAACCATCTTGGTTTGACAGGAATTCAATTTCACTACAAATAATGTTTTAATTAATAGGTTTAACATCTCATTTATTATTGTGTTGAATCTACCTATTTGCTTCCGACAATTGTCCCAAAAGATTTACGAAAGCACAGTGAAATTATAATTTTATTGAGATAGCGGAATAATGAGTCAAAAAACAAATGCGGTATTATTACATCTTGAAAATGAGTCCAGCAGAATAACAAACAGGTTTCACAGACAAAACTAGTGGAATATACCTTCGGCAAACAAAAACAATCCAGACGTCTTTTAGGTGCGTTATAAGGAAATTTATTTAAATAACTAGAAACATCAACTGTGACTCAAAACAAAACTAAACAATAAAATATTATTTATTTGATTATTAAGTATTAAATTATTAGAATTACTGATTGAAACAGTATTAAAACGATGTAAAATATTTTATAACTTATTTAAATGTAGTAAACAATTCATATGAGCTTTGAATCCAACAAAATATGTACTGTTCCTGCGTTGTTATATAATGCAGTGAAATTAGTTTAATTAGGGGAGTCATATTTTGAGACATGCTGGATTGGTTAATTTGTTAGTGGAGGGAACAGTCGAAGGTAAGAACTGTAGAGGAAGACAGAGATTAGAATATATAAAGCAGATAATTGAGGACGTGGCTTGTAAGCGGTATGTAGAAATGAAGAGGTTAGCACAGGATAGGAAAGGATGGAGGATTGCATCAAACCAGTCGAAAGAGTGACGACAGCAAAAAAAAAGGGGGGGGGAGTAATAGGTGATACCCCTTAGGTATCTAGATAAAGAAAATTTCTTTAAAACTGGTGAGCTCTGATTCTCTTCCTTCACGCCATTATCTTTATGTATATATATATGTGTGTGTGTGTGCGTGCTTGCGCACGTGTGTGTGTGTTTGTGTCATGTGATGAAGCCCAAACAATGATGGCTGGAATGTTAGGTTTCAAAAAATTGAAGCGGTTCCACAAATTTCACTGATAAGACTCTCCAGTTAATTACAAAGTATTCTTCTATCTCTTCATCCAAATCTGATATCCAGCAAACGTCTAAATGTTTGAAATTTCGGATCGCAAATGTAGTTTTGAGATCAGTTTCTTAAGGTTTTTGAAAATTTGTACACAATTAGGCTTGTGATACATGAGCCCACAACATCAGGCAAAAGGAACACTTTGTCTTGTGCCATGAGTGTCATTCCTCAACCTTAACCACAAACTTGTGTAATGTAGAAGCACAGAATTCTGGATGATGTTGGTTGATAGCTTCATCTATACATCCAAACTACATTTTTCCGCAGGTCGTTAAATCACAGTTTTCCGATATAGACCGCTTCTGATTCCTTCTCTGTAATTTTGCAACTGCCCCATCTCCGATGAGCGGTAAGAATTTGTTGCCCAGATACTTTCATGTACGGAAGTTTTTTATTTTTTAAATTCATTGATAACTCGATGGCAATCGGTTCGGGTATTTGCATTTTACTTGAATCGATACAGTTTACTTATACGAAAACATTTCCGAAGTTACATTCATGTCATAAATTTCTACGGGAGATACAAAGAGAAGACATTTCTGCCTCTCCTTCTTTAAGATTTTTACGTTCATGCTGCTTTTTACGTTTCTTTCGTATCGTTTGAATGGAACTGATTCCACAATTCCGGCATCAATCAATTATTTGAGCCAACTACAGCTTCCTGAAACTATCATGAGTAACTAAACCCTTTCTATTTCCTCACTCCCTTCACTTCATATGGAACATATGGTATCTAAGAATCGCTTCCCCTCTTATACTGTTATCCTGTTTTTCGAAAAATCTCTTCTTTTCAACCGAAATCTTTTCAGTTTCAGTTCTTCATGTTCAACATGCCTATCTGAGTTCTCCTCAGTGCTCCCCAATTTCTAGTCGTTTGTTGATTCCAATGTAAGACCATTTGTTCCAAATCTCCATATTGTTTCCGCAATGTATACGTAGTCCAACCTTAGTTCTTCTATTCGATATAGATACGTATTAGCTGTTTATGTGTAATAAACAACAAGTCTTCATTTTAGATAACTTGAGGGCATGATGTATTTAGAATCTAGCGAAGAACTGTTTACTAACGCTTCAATTTGATGGTTAGTGTAACTGGAGAATTCTCCTGCTAGAAGGCGTTTAATAATATGGCTTGTAATTTTTATTTTATCAGATGGATTATAGTTCTCATCGATATTTGGGTTTTTCTATAGTAGATACGCATGACGGTAAGCTCAATGAGTTGTTAGATCTGTTTTCATAACTCCATATTGTCCATTTATTGCCGAAAACGCAGTTAGAGTATGAAATACTGTTCTGTGATTTGAAATCGTACCATTTTATTGCTTGGTGTCCAAACTGGATTTGTTTGAAGTTTATTCAAACTGTTATACCTCTTAGATCGGTACTAAAAATCGCAGTCTATCATTCTTCAAGCATGAAAACACAAGGAATTTCTAAATACGTATTTGTAACCCATCTTTACCTATCAGACAAGAGATTCTACACTTTGTATAAATGTTATGTGCTATGAATTTGGTTAATTCTTCCTAAATCTTCTTCAGTCGATCAAAAATCTGCTGTGGAAATACAATCTTCGTTTTCCTGTAAACGCTTTTATTGAGGATCAATTCATCTTTAATTTCGAGGTTTGGTCCCTCATATGGAACGCAGAAGACGATATCCATTCGCATTTTCATCAGTTAACCAATTGATTCAATGAAAAATTTAATTTTGTAACCAATTTTGGGCATCATGATATTGTTATCAAGTATTTTCCTTGACGATACGCTTCAGGCAGGTGTTTCTTTCGAAATTCGTTTCGCATGTTGTACTGAATTTAACTATAACAGTAAATTATTACCAGTAACAAATAATAACACGTTAACAATCAAATTTCAAACCTGAATTCGTGGCTCATCACGAAATAGCTCATTAGAATTCTTATTATACTAACTGGTGTTTGGTAAAATCTGTAGTTTACAATATTGTTTATCTAGACTTAGTTAAAATTTTTATAATAGAAAACGATACCTGGCTTCAGAAAATGATACATAAATTATATGTTTATCTAATCAGAATTTAAAAGCGTATTGGAGAGGTAGGACAGACAATGGGATAGCTTCAGTGTACTTTTTAACATTTGTAATCACCTTATTGGGTCTTGCGATTACTTTTTGCCAGAATCGCAGTTTTTTAACCGTTTTTAGTTTCTGAATTCATTAACAGCTCTGATTATACGTTAAGCAGACCTTCTATTTTAGAAGGCGCATCTTGTTATTGTGTGCACTTGCGGGTGTGTTCAGCCAACTTTGAGCTGTGGCACTTGGCAGTCGCTGGCCAGGTTGAGAGTCCGCTCGTTACGTGCGGCAATGTTTACCAGCCTGCTGCCCCCGTGGGACCAGGAGCCCCCCAGATATTTATGTGATAGGGTGGCTCCCCCATTGTGCACGCCGCACTAGCCACGCGCTCTGCATGCGAGTTCAAAGCGGCGCTGTGTGACTTAAAACACGAACAATTTGTCCCAAAATCTCCAAATTGGATTTGTTTGAAGCGCCTCCTGCCTGTGATGTCTCTTAGATCTCCACCGTGCACCCCTGGTTCTCTTTCTACTTTCCTTTTTTCTCACCCCACGTATAATTTCTTTTTGTTCTATCATTACAAATTCCTGAATCTTCTCTTCCTTCATTCACTGCTCATTGTTTTTCTCTGCCGTCTAGAAAAGTTTATAATTTCGCTCTTCTTTTTGTTTGTAATATTAAATAATTTTCATGAAACCTGATGATGCCATTAATTCACACTCGACTTAGCAAAATTTAATCGTTTTCTGAATCAACATAGTTTCCTACCAAAGAGGTAATCACTGATCCAGTACTTACAGTCTTATTATTATTTATGAAGAGTACTTAAACTGCGTCTGCGGTTGAAAAAACAAGTAATGAGTAATTATAATTCAATAGTTTCAAATGACACATAGGAAACAAAACGTTTGGTGTATTTTAATACTTCTCCTAAATACGAATTATGAATTAAGCTCTACTTTAAAGGGTTCTGTTATTCATTTAATTGTGATCAAATATTTATTTGGGAATTCTTCAGTTTTACGTAGTGACTGAAATGAATATTTCGAATTTATTTGAAATAATTATCGAATAAATTGCAATAATAGAAATTTACGTAGTATTAGCGATATTTAGATATTCCTCTTTTCATATTTTCAGTTAGTGTTTAATTTAAATAAAGGGAATTTGCCATTAATTTTGGCTTCTTAAGAAAACTACAAAAATACTATATTGCGGTTAACGAATCCACTTTATTACTGATAACAGAAACATACTAGATTCTGATACACGTTTACCTTCAAGACTGAGTTCAGTTTGATTCTAAGACGCAAGATTGACTGAAATGGCTGATGGATATGGTGATATCTGCTAACTAAACATTGTTCGCAGAAAAAAATGTGTAGCTGTGTTGTTTACTCCAAATTGGTGCCCGAAAAAAATGGTTAGGTTGAAATAATAACATTAAACTTTTAAATGTTTTAGATATCCCAAATTAATAAATGTTGACTTAGTATCGAACATAACGTTCAAGAACTATAAGAACTTTGCGATCTCTTTGTTTCAGACATTTTTTTTAAAGAAAAATGACCTCAAAGCAATACTTTTGCAATATTTTTAATTATGATAGTTGTTTTTGTAATGAATTTGTACGTTCTCACTAATATTTAATCATTTTTCACGTCGGCAAACTAACCAAAAAGCAAAAATTTCATGTCTATAAGGTAATTAAATATTAAGTGAATAAATTATGATCACGTAATCAAAGCAACAGCCTGCATACTGAATACGCTGTATTGTACTCGAAACTGAAACAATCACATTTTGTCACATCCTAAAATACTGATATAAAAGGCACTGAAACGAATATTACGCTCGAATGTAGTTGTAAGGTGTCCTAATCGTACATTCGGTATAAGACAATGTCTTGTTTACCATTCATTTAAAAACTGAATCACTTTAATTTCCCTTCTTACAAAGTTAATACTTTTCGTATAGTTCTCTAGGAGTTTTCGCTTCGTGGACGTCTAGATCATTGGCCGCGGGAGATGGTTGAATGAGGAATTGGGTAATGGCTTTCTGAAGGAGCTACCCCGCTATATCTCTAGGCCAGTGTTTCTCAACCTGTGGTTCACAAAATGGTCCAGATGGTCCGCAGGCAGAATATTATGAATTTAGATTTTGATTTGATTTAATTTAATTGCAATGGAACGCATGCTCCGGTGGCAATTTCCCTACACATCCATCATCCTCCTTTCCTGCACCAACCAACAATTGACCCCCTACAATTTCAGCATTAGATTCTTTAAACGTTTTTAGTAAATTATTCATCATTTCTCTTGGTAACTTATTCCAATACCTGACACCCTTGCCTAAAAGAGAAGCTTCCTACACCCTTATGCCTGGAATTGAGTGCCAGTTTGTGGTCATGATCATCTTTTCACTTCCATGCATTACTTTTAATTCTTACACCAATATCTTTCCATGTCTAATCACCAATACATGCCTTGTACATTCCCATGACCCCATTCACTATCCTCCTGTCTTCCAATGAAACCATTCCAGCTCTTTTATCATATCTGTTACTGACTGCGTTCTGCGGTAATTTCCAGAAAAAAATCTGCAGCCCATCTTTGCACCCTCTCTATCTGTACTCTGTAAGTCTATAAGCGATTATAAACTACACACCCAACTTCCAAAAACCGTGAATATTTCAGTCACCAAGAAAAAATCTTTCCAGGATGAGGACAGGACAGCACTCCTAAAATCGTCTATTTATTTCCAAATGGCATCAGAAGGAGCGCTTTTCTTCGAAGGATTAAGTGAATGACTGTTTTTGGAGTGTCTTATGGTAGGTATGAGGAACCGCGGCAACATGAGAATGGTGAAATAAAAAATAAAAGGTGTAAGGTCTAGCGTCTTTTATATTATTTTGTGCATGTATGTCGGTGGCATAGTGTAGCAACCGCCCTATAGTGACATTATTATTCATTAGGCTACTATATTAAGAGACTGATCAATATTTAATATTTCACTTCCAGTTTTATAACTGTGTTTCCGTAGGGATTCAAAACGTGCTTTTAGATTTTTTATCTCGTAACAGTAGAGTAAAATATGTCCCAGATGTTAATTATATAAACATAGGTAAAAACTTAGGTCCATATATGTTAGTGATCTGCAACATTATTTTTGAATATTTACTGGTCTTCCGGTTAAAAAATGCCGAATCTGGATGGTTAGACCGGGTTTCGATTCCACGTCCTCAGGAACGTAAGGACCAAGTGTAAACCGCTCACCAATCATGCTTGGTGCTCGTTTTGAGCACGAAAATATAGAACAAAAAGAGTGCTTCCTCAGTATCTCCCACTTGGTCCCGCTGAATCTTCGACTGTCATGACAGTAGCGATTTTTTCAGGCAAACCAGCGAACAATGAGCGCTAAACTAGCGACAAACACTTGAGCGCCACTTGTGTGGGTGACAATACTCGACGAACGAGCGTCTGCCGCCCTTTATCAGGCGTGCTGCCGGAGAGGCTCTCCATATGGAGAGGAGAGGAGAGGCTTCACAGAACCTTGCCTTCCTCTGCTCCTCAGAGAACACCCTGCCATGACAACCTGCCAGCCATATTAACACCCACCTGGCCACTTAGCCGCCTCGTTCGGCACGGAAAAGAAAACACGACACAACTAATAGTAGAATGCTGTACAATATAGCGAAACTCATATAGCCAGTCATATTTCACTTCTTGAGACAATAACGACCAATTAATACGATCTTGTTTTTTACTGATAGATGAAGCATTTGTTACAGATTTTCTGATACTCGTGGAAATTATACAGAAGACAGATGGTAGTAAAGGTAAAGGTTCGTTTGGTCGTAATTATCTAGAGACACGGTTATTATTGGCTGTGCACTCCGATCCTAACGCATCCGCCTTAACCTACCCCGATAATTCTACCGAACATAACGGACCTACTGTTTAACGCGGAATCCTAACCACGGAAATGTCATGGCGTACTTCACTTTAAACAGGAAGCTGTGCCGAGGTTAAAATCGGGTTACTGGCCTATGACAAGCCCAGCCGAGGAAAGGATTTAAATATGGGATCTGTCAGTCTTCAGTAGACATCCTAACCACTAACTCATCAGACTGCTCTAGCTATGGTGATATTTCATAACTCGTTACATACAAAAACGTTTTGGTTTGAATCAGTAACGTGCACGTGATTCATTCACACCAAATAAATTCATTCTGACTCCCGAAAAGTATTCGTCTCAAATCAATATTGCAGTTCTTCACTTGATACTCCACTCTACGTTATATTGCAGGATGGAACGGGTATACTTTATCTACTATTATTGATTATTAAGTCGTTTACATTTACCTTTACATAACCCAAATTGAACACCTATTGAGCACCAAGCTTGATGGGTAGCGTTAACGCTCGAGCCTGTCACCACGGAGGACGCTGGTTCAAATCCCAGGCAGCCATCAAGATTTCGATTTTCCATTGTTTCCCGCAATCATTCCAGGCGAATGCTGTGATTGCTCTTACAGAACGCTATCCCCAAATTACTTCCGTTCCTTGCTCTCCATTCTTACCTGCCTCAAATGACGTCCATAACGATGAGGGCTAAGATCCAAGGAAAAATTTGGTAGTTTATAAGGTGATAAAGATAGACATTATATCACTGGGACATTTTCATATTTTACTAGAGAAGCGTTATGTAAATTCTCAACAAAAAAATTCTTTATCGATGAAACCGTTGCTTCTTTAGCAGTGATTTTTGCTGTTATATTTAGTCCAAAGGGAATTGACGTAGTTCCTTAAAATATATATATCGGTGACAACATTCATAAAATTTTACTGTAAATGTTACTACTATTCGAAATGTACAAGGCAGTTGCGGCTGCTTGTTACACAAATGGGTTGAGTCTGAAAACTGTGACTGTAGAGCCACCGTACAGACAACCCACGACATCGTTTCTGACTGTACACAGTAATTGATACAATTTTTTATAGTTCAACGAGCAAACAAAGGAACAATAACGGAAATACAAGATGCGTTGACCAGTGCAGTTGATTAGATACAAATACTAGATCTAGAGAGATAAAATTTTACAATCTGGTGATATGCCCATCTGTCTTCATCTTTAGTATATCTTGTATAATATCATACGATAAATAAATATCTTCTAGTCACTGCGTCTTTTTTTAACTTCAATTTAAACAAATCTTAGCTAAGACAGTTTTCACATTTTCCCATAGCTTTTACAAACACATAAACTATTCGTTTGGATGTGTTAACTTGGCACCGATTATTAATCCGTTCTTGTTAAACAAATAGAGGTGCTATAGCATACGAAATTTTATATTCTTAACGATCCATACTGTGTTTTCTATTCGTTGATTGCTTCCTCGGTTTATTGTGAGACAGGTGGCTAACCTGCAACAAGTGACGTATGGAGCGGGGCCGGGCACTTAGCATATTGTGCTGATGGGCCCGTCCTTAATGCGGGCACCTCGGCGCTGCAAACTTTCGGAACAGGTTTGGGTAGGCGACGGGATCTGTCGTCCCCCGGGCGACACTTGCGGACGTGCCACACGGCTCTCAGTATCGAGCCGCCCGCGCCCGCTGCAAATTCACTTTCCCAAGTTAGGCTCCGAGGAGGGATACGGGGCGGCGGAACGTAATTATATTTTTTTGCCTTATAATGCTCTCTAGGAGATAAGTCTGTGACGCAGCTCGGTGGAGAAAATTGCCGGCTCGTGCCGGTATCACGTATCGGCGCCTCTCTGAGGCTGAGGGGAGACGACACGTCTTAGGTTTGCTCCTGCACCATGTACAAAATTATTAAGCTTAGGAGTGTATCATTCGAAGAACTGATCAGACTTGTCACACGAAAAATATGGTTTACGATTAGCTAAATTTCTAGTTTCCCTCAAAAGTAAGACAAATTAGCAGAAAAATGAGGAAGTTAAGTTCCTCTGTACGCCTCTAAAAATACCCTAGTCATGCCAAAATATTTTCAAGCGAAGCTTCTGTAAATGAAATAGAGAATTCAAAAACAGTCACGAAAATTGGTGACTTTTTGAATGCATCGGATGAGCTGACCTCAAAGATTTTATATAACGAAGGGAGCTACTGGGTTTTTAATTATTAGTTAGCGTTTAGTAATTATATACACCATGTTTTGCTTCAATTTCGATATTTTAAAACAAAAATTCGGTATTTTACGCTCTTATATCATTTCAAAAAAATCAAAATTATTACAGTAATTGATCCAATTTTTTATGATTCAACGATAATGTTGACTTTATTTCTATAATATCTTTTTAGGAGCATTCATATGTCGTATTATCACATTTAATAACAGTTATATCCCTTGTATACAACTGTAGAGGTTTGCGAAATCTTATTTCTTTGAGATTTTTATCCTTGATCGCCCCTTTTGTCATGTTGAGGTAATAAATATTTTTGGTAGACGCACTCTACTGCGTATTTTCACATTTAACAAAACTTGTCGATATTTATAAATAGGATTAACTTCTATTGTTTGGTCTAAAACACTTAGTTTCAGATTTAGTTTACAACCTCTGATCTGCCGACAAGAAGTTGAATATCATCACTAAAAACCACTTGTACAAAATCATAAATAGGAAAGTGAATAAGGAAAACGTAATAGCTGTATGGCAGAAATAAAAATTTACAACTGGTGGATATTCCCATTATCTAACATCATATTTCGCATTACCAGTGTTTCTAAGCAAACTTTTACGATACACATGTTGGTATATTTCAGCAAAAAGCTGGAGGATGGCTTTAATGGAAGCAAAACAGTAAATCAATTCCAATCGTATGGTGATAGCTCTCTCAATACAAAATAAACTCTGGCTCTAGACTCCAGTAAGTCTATTGTGTCATGGGTCGTTGTGACATACATGTTTTCAATACAGATTTGATTTAAAGTTTAGTCTGTTCTAAATTTCTATGACGTACACAGAAATGAAACTGGATATATCTGTAATAAAGTGCTGTAAATCATAGCAAGTCATAAAATCCGTTGCTGTAAAATATATAAAAATCTCCCCTAATTATATATGATCAAAATTCTATAAATTTTACACACAATGTTTTTAAACACTGTATTGTCATTAGTTTAATGAAGGTACCTTATTTTAGGACTATTTGAAGTTACTAATCCTTCTGAAGGACCAATATGCTGGTAGAATGCTTTCAATAATAACAATATTGTGGCACCTCATACAGAATTTAGCAGTCCCCTCATTCCACTCACCTTAACTTACTATTCTGTTTACGCCCAGGTTCCGTGAGGTATATTTGAATTTGGAACTTCAATTGACTCAGGAGAATGAATCCTAACAGCCTGCAGCCATCGTCTGTTGATGACCAACACGCTAGCATAGCAGCTGCAAGCAGAGACTTCCACCTGCGTTAGAGCGAGCGGGGCTCGGCGTTGCGTGAAGTTCCGCGCTTGTCGTAGCAGCTGGCGCTACACACGCATCGCCGCCGTGAACACGTCTTGCCATGTGTATTCGGCCAATCAGTGGCTTGTGTGCTGCCGCTTAGTGCGTCCTGTCGGTCTACAGAAGACATTTCGCAGAATGTGGGCTGTCATCTAACTTCTTATTTTTTCGCCTTATGGCTTTACGCCGCGTCGACGTCGTGGTTATTAGAAGCGGGGTGGACTGGGGACAAGGAACGGGAAGGAATTTGGCCATGGTCTTTTGAAAGAAGCTCCGTATGGAGTAATTTGGGGAAACCATGGAAAACTCAATTCTGGATTCCCGGACGGGGATTCGAACCAGCGTCCTCCCGAATGCAAGGCCAGAGCGTTAACCGCTCACCCACGATGCCCGGTCTAATTTTATAGTCTAAGATAAATCAAATTTTAGTAAGCACAGACTCTAGACAGACTATCCGCACAAGAATTATTTATTCAATGTGTCAAAAGATGAATAATTTTTTTGATACTATCAAAGGTTTTACTTAAATCATTCCCGTTTTTGAGGGTGAAATCATACATTTTGTATCAGTTTTATTAAAACTACTCTCACGTCGTGTTATTTTTAGTGAAGATATTACTGAAGGTTTCAACTCCGCAGTTTAATCGCACATCTTGCTTCAACCCGTTAAGTACTGCTATGAAAGCAAAGGTATATATTGGAAAAGGATACAATTCTGCTAGCATCTAAAGAGCAAAAAAATATTTCCTCTAGAACTGAATGTAGGGAGATGAAGCCAGTGACCTTATCAGTAAGGATTATTTTTGTTGAAAGATCATTCAGCAAAACATTCTAAATTCTGTTATTTCACGAATCCTAGCTGTGGGTATTGTGGTCAGAACTATTGTTTTCAACAGACTATTCCACATTGCAAATACAGATCATATACTATATCGCTGTGAACATAATAGAGTGTCAATAATCATCAAGCCAACACCAATCGTGACTAAAATTTTTATTGTTAGTGCAGTTGCGTTCAAATTGAACAAATATAAACAGAAAATGTTTTTATCATTTTCTCTAACCGGACAGATTGCAAATACTTTTTTTCTCGAAAAAGTGTAGTTAGCTATCTGATTAATTTTTTATGGTTTAAATTTTCTTATTCTAATTCATTACAATTTCGTTTCTAAAAGTCTAAGTAGCAAGTAAATCGATTCGGTATGGAATTCTTTACTCTATTAATTAAATAACCAGAGTTAATACTTCTTTAAGGAAGACCGATTCAACGTAGTACTTTCGTATATAATTTTGCCTTCTTCGTACTGAAAAACAGTTTTAAAGAGACGAAAAAAAAGTATCAGTTCAGCCTGTGTTCTCACATGCACAAAAAACTTTCTTTGATGTTTTACCGTCCTTAACTATTTAAGAATTTTGCAGTCACTTTAATACGAGGAAACTTTGAGTTTTCTTGGGGAAGTTTTAGACGGAAATTACTTTATCTGTTGCCAAATATATCCCCAATGCGGCTCATTAATGATGTTTGGATTTCACGACAGAGGCGGAAAATGCGAAAATTGAAAGTCCGTCGTTATTTGGCAGAAACACCCTTCTGGTTCATCCACCTGTCAATATAATATTCATTTTCGTTTTAATTGTTCTTATAGTTCGTGTAACTTGTATATAAATTGTAAACCACTGCTGTGTCAATAAATTATGACAGTGACATATGTAGGCCACCAATAACGTGCAGTCCTTAGTGATTCTGACTAAAGAATAAATTAAGAAAAGGATAAAGCATAATTAAAAAGTTCAGTTTCTTAATTCCTAATTATCTTATTGATGCAGACAGACACTCTCTCTAAACTATATTCGTCCCCAATATTCTTTGAATTCACAGAAATAAGAAGGGTTGGTTCAGTTTAAGATTAGTGTATTAAAATATCGTTACAAGAGAAAACTTCAAGAGAGAAAATCCGAGCGGTTCTCTGTTGCTGTATTTCCTCCACAAAATTACCTTCCGTTCATTAGCCAGAGATGATGGCGGAAGCGGCTCCTCGATCAAAGCTCAGAACAGCCTGGGGCTCCAGCCGCTCCGGGGAGAGGATGTATTCCAGAATCTAAATTTAAACTACGCGCACTGTGATCGGATCATGAAAAGACGAGAGGGCGTTGCGGCGAAGTTGGATCGGGCGAGCACAAACTCTTTAAAAAGTTAGTGGCGGAGGCGTCTAACTTCGCCCTTTGAATTTGTTGATCCAGAGCGGGTGTTGGGCGGTTCCGTGTTGACGTGTGCGCCGATGACGTCAGAAAGAAGCAGCGATGGAGGTGCTTTCACTACGTCATACTCTTTAAGTTGCATGACACTGCAGCCTTGACACCGAATATATTGCTATTTTTTATTTTTTGTTGCTTGGTATCCTTAATTCTGAAATAATTACGCCAATAATGCAAAAAAATTAATTTCAGAATCAACAAGATTCTTATTGTGTGCAAGATTTTAAATTTTACGGTATTCTTGTCATTCTGTGCCCAGCATGCTAATGTGTAATAGTGTGTGTTTGATGGCGATACATTTTTAGTCTGATAGTAATTAAATTTTATATTTGCATTTAACTTATCTGGTTCTGTGGCTGGTAGTAACATAAATAGCAATAATATGATTTGTTTCTCATAGCTCTGTTGTCAGTAAATTCAGTCACAGATTGGAACTGATATTTTTCCACACCATGATACCGCCATTTTAATTTGTATAAGCTACAGCAAAAAAACAGATCGTTTCACGCAAAAATCGATGCTTCCCCGGTCTATTTTGGAGACAATCTTTTTCATCTAGATAAACAAAAATAATTTGGAATAAAATTAAATAATTTCTGGGTGTCTGTTTTATTCCGTCTTTAATTGCTGAACCTACAGTTAAACGCCAAATCTGAAACACGGATCGTTAAAACAATATACACGTTTACAAAGTCACGTTTGTCGGGTCTAAAGGTCAGGTTGTGTGTCTGGCTAGGCCGGACCGGGTTTCCAATAAGGTATTTTACATTTTAATGCTTAGTGACTTACCAAATAATAAACAGACCGGAAAATTACAATGATAACGATCTAGAAATAGCAATTTTAACTTCATCTGCTAAAATATTGGAGGATTTGGTGGGTTATTACTATGTATAAAGTGGTATTTCAGGTGATCCTAATATTAATATTTTTATTTGATAGTAAAATTAATATACTATGCATCGTTGTTCTTAGCATTCGTTCATTCGAACAATTATCAGTTACTGTATGCAAAGGAAAGAATTAAATGAGAGACAAGAAATATGACGACGCAAAGGAAATCAAATTACAAATATAGCTTTTTGCGCTAGATTTGGGAAAAAAACCTGCTGTCTGGATCAACATCATATTTAATGAAAACATGTATAATGTAATATAAATGTGGTACAGCCTGGAACATGTAGAATAAAATAATCACTAGGTCCATTAAAAGACATTTCATCCGTAGTACATAACATTCATTGTTATTGTCCGCATACGGTTTTCAAGCCTTTTATGTCAAATAGTCTTATAAGCAGCCATAAATCAAATGATTAGAAACAACATTCGATAACTAAAAAAAAAAATATGATATTTAAAGTGCCCGTTGTGATTTGTGATTTAGCTGAAATGGAGCTAACACTCCTGTGGCAATTCGTTCGTTTGTGAAGTCATAGTATTGTGTACAGTACAAAATTGTAACACTTATTTATTATTGCTTCACGCCTTGTTGACGTCGAGGTCATTAGATGCGAAAAAGGACTGGCGGTAAGGAATGGGATGGAATTAGGCTATGGACTATTGATGGAACAATCCCGGCGATCGCCTGGATTGATATGAGGTAACCGTGGAAGAGTTAAATATAAATGGCCGGACAAGGATTCGAACGCGCGTCCTGCCGAATGCGAGGCCAGAAAGTAATCGCTAAACTACTATGCTCGGTATATTATTGCTGAAGGAGTATTTAGTTAATAGCGTCATCTCTCCAACAGATTTATTCACGTCTATGAATTTAAAATATCTGCCAACTGTTTCTGTATCGTACAATTAAAAATGAGTACGATAAGCTAAGTTTATTTAAATTTTTTATGTTGTTTGACTGAAATATCGGTTTATTTTAACTTATATGCCATGAACGATGACTTGAAACTTCAGTGTTTGTTGATTAGTGTAGAGATGTATTTTCATATAAAAAAGAATTCATAGTAAGCACATCCTATTCTATTAGTGAAACATCCTTGCATAGAGCTTCACGTTGCTTCCATTAATATCTCTTTGTATCGTGCCAACTCAGAAATTTAACATAAATAGAACGAGTATTACGGCAACATGAAATCTTAAAAGGTAATAATATAAAATCATTATAGATAGTTATTATAAAAGATGGAAGCGATTTCACAAATTTACTGTTGCCATATTATTTAACATTTTGCCATAAGCAGTAATATAGAAAATCTCAGAAAGTATTTATGGCATGTTGCTAGTGTTCTGTATGTCCCCCCTTATTCACTTTGCTCAATCAAACTCTTGCAACACAAACCTGTCAATCTGTTGAAAAAACTGTCTTGCTTTTCTTCTTCTTTTTTTTTTTGCTTATAGCTTTACGACTCGTCGACGTCGAAGTTATTAGAGGCGGGAAAGCACTGGGGACAAGGAAAGGGAGGGAAATCGGCCATGACCTTATTGAAGGAAACATCCCGGTACTCGCCTTGAGTGATCTGGGGAAACCATGGAATACCAAAAACTGGAAGCCCGGACGGGGCTTTGAAGCTACGTCCTAACGACGGCGAGGCCAAAACGTCAACCGTTCACACGCTATGCTAGGTCTCGCGGTTCTGATGGATTTGTTGGTAGAGGAGGCTATAACACTGCATCTTTCATCTAATCACTCAGAAAAAAATCGCATGGGGTTTGGTCGGGATAATGTGTAAGCCATGGAAATTGTTTAGCATCATCCCCACCACGATTGAGAGTTTGGTTTCCCACGCTCTTGTTTCAGAATTCACTAATATCATGTGAAAGTGAGGTGGAGGAAAATTTTCTTAGATTTTCTATATGACAGTTTAGTATTGGCATAATATGTCAAATAAAGCAGCTACACTAAATTTCGGAAGTTACTTTAATCATTTATAATACCCTTATAATTGCAACTATTTTTCTTAGTAGACCTAATGATGAATCGTAGTCCTGAGGCTGCAGATGTCCCTGATTTCGACTGAGGCCAGACGCTGAATGTAAACATCCCTCCTGGTTTAATTTCCTGGCAGGTAATTAAATCCCAGGAAAGGAATTAAAATTGTGCGGACCGGAATTACCGGCGGGAACATTCTTCCAGTTGGTGTCTGGCGGTCCGCTTGTCGCGGTGAGTGCAACAATTAGGGGCGAGGACCGGGGTGCTGGCACCTCCGTCTTCCGTCTTGGGTGCGCTCGGTAGCCGGTGTCGAGTAATCAGAGTGAGTAAGGTGGCGCTGGGCCCCGCTGGCTCTGCAACAGAGATGATCGATCTGCACGCACACACCCTCCCACGCAGCTGGGGAGACGTGTCGCACCTCCCCTCCTGTTGCTGCCGCTTCCACCGCCTCCGTCGGCGCTGCTTACGTGCGGACAAGTTAACGAACTATGTTCTGTAAGCTCCCACGGGCGCGTGTATCCCCGAGTAAGTAACGGAGAACTCCGGGCTATGAATTTGCAGCTTTAAGGCGGGGAGAGCAAATCGACAAGGGGAGAACGGTTTGTGCACGGCCTTCCGAGCACGTCTGGCGCGCTGTAGATTCTAGACTCACAGGTGGGTGAATAATTTCTGCCTTAATCTACTTCTCTCCTTCTCACACACCTATGGAGAGAACAATTAATTTCGAATCAAGCACCCATTTACCGGCCATAGTCTGCGATTAACTTGATAGCTGTTCTTAAATTGAATCAGTATTTTTTGAAAGGGCGTAAGTGGCCAATTGTGAACATTTGGAAAGTCAGCAAAAAACCCAATCCAGAAGCCTTATTATAAATTTTTACTTAGCTTCATATGGTATTTTCGTTTGAAATAGGTTACTTTAACATGTCCCATTATGCCTTTTCAAAAGAAACTGTTAGCTCTATGCTCAAGGAACAAAAAAACTCCAGAAAAGACAAACGTGAAAAAAATGTCGACTACGTCCTTCCAAAAAACGCTGATTCAACTGGGGTGAATATAAGTGCAAGAAAGAGTCAGCTTATTAGGTACAAAGTTAAAAGAAGTAATGTTTGATATTATTGTAACGAGGGGAAGGAATTGCCTTTTGAACACTTGAAATATGAATTCCTTGACATACCATTTGATAATAAACTCAACTGGGCAGGACGCACTGGACAGGTAGTACGAAAAGGTTTTAAAATCTTTCACTTTTTGGAATGAATGATGAGAGGATGTACCAGAGAAGTAAAGGAACTGGGTTACAAACTTTGTTCAGACTATTGCTTGAATATGGTTGTGGATTTCATATACATGAGTTGAAAGGAGTGCACAGAAGGTTTGTTAAGATTATTCTCTGGAAATTACTGTAGAACACAATCAGTAACTTATATGATAAAGCAGGCGGAATGCCACTCATTGTAAAACAGGAGGAGGGTGAAGAGAGTCGTGGAAGTGTACAAGGCGTTTATTGGTGTTAAGGCGTGTAAAGATGTTTGTTTAAGAATTAAAAGTAATACATGGAAGGGAAAAGATGACCACGACCACAAGCTGGCACTCGATTTCAGGCAGGTGGCGGTGAAACGATTTTTTTGCGTGGGTAACGGAGTCAGGGATTGGAATAAATTAACAAGAAAAATTATAAATAATTTATCAAAAGCGCTGAAAGAATTTAAAGTTGAAATTATCAGAAGGCAAAACTAGTTGGAAAAAGGAAAAAATGGATGTGGGTAAAGTGCTAGCGGAGCGTAGCTCCATCTTAATTAAATTAAATTAAAATTAACTTTTAACTATATCACAACCCACCAACCCAAAGTAGTGGCAGTCACTATTTAATGCCCCCCATTCACCAGCAGGATGTGACCTGCCACGTAAAACATGGGCTGTCCCTAACAGAATAGGAACAAACCGTGGGCGGTGAGGCTTACTGATGTATAAGTGGGGCATGAGAAATTCACCCAGCTGTGACTGTGGTGCACCACAACAGACGATCCGACGTATTGTCACAGAATGTAGTAAGCGGGACGTATCCAGGTTCACTGGAAGACTTTACTAAAGCATCTAGAGCTGCTAGAGATTAGCTTGAAAATTTGGACTTACATCTTTAATTTCAGGTAACCTGCTGATTTATAACAAGTGAGTTAAAGTAAAGACACTGTGAAGATTTTCGTAATTTTGACGGTTAATGCGGTTTTTACAAAATAAATTGATTTCCCAGGAACAATTAATCGTTAAAAATTGCTCCTTCGTTTGAGCTGATATCTTGATTAATTAGCTAATATGTGTTCGTGACGAATTGGGCCATTCGTCCATAATATGCTGCTATTTCCTTTGAAATGGAAATATTTAAAAATGGCACCTAATGGAGATTCCACGTGATCCGCTATTGTAATTAACTGTCAGTGGTAATTACCACTCTAGGAGGAACCCTTACAAACTTTAAAAATCTATAACAGGCCAGCGGTGAAGGAGTAGTATGAAAAATCTTCTTCTTCGAACGAGTTATTTATTGTTGTGACCTTGTGGCATTAGGTACCTGATGTACATGAGTTAATAATCTATTTCCCGGAGAAGAGCTAACACTGAGTAATTGTATCTAAGCCCCTCAAAAACGACTGGTTGAATGCAGTCTTTGGCAACAATTACTACGCAATTTCTTAACTAAATAACCTTAAAAAGTTGTAGTATTGTACACATTTCTTAGCTAATCATAACAGCGATAGCTATGGACAAACAATATAAGTATCTGTATGGGTCGATTTTTTTTTACTTATGGCTTTACGCCTTGTCGACGTCGAGTTCATTAGAGGCGGGATGGAAGTGGGGACAAGGAAAGGGAAGGAATTTGGCCATGGCCTTTTTGAAGGAAGCATCCCGGCATTCGTCTGGTGTGATTTGGGGAAACCATGGAAAACCCAAATCTGGATGCCCGGTTGGGATTCGAACCGGCGTCCTACCGAATGCGAGGCCAGAGCGTTAACCGCTGACCCACCACGCTCGTTAGGGTCGAATTTAAATAATAAAAAAATTAATAATTCATATTTTGGTCTAACCTAATTTATACTTTTCTTTGTCGTTGGTTTGAAATTAAAAAAATAGTGAACCATTACAGAATCGTAAATATATAGAACCTAACTTCTTAGCTACTACAGTAGTTACGTCTATGTTCAGAAGTGAAAATATCACTGGCCGTAGTTAGCCCGTCAACAAAGGGTGATTGATGTCACATCGTTACATACGCTTTGACCAAGAACACAAAATAATAAACGCCTCTTTTAATTCTCTGCAGACATATTAGAGGAAAAAGCAATCTGTTTGAAAACTGAATGCTTCAGTCACAGCTGCGACCGGTGTGGCAAACATTTTGAAGTGGATAGAAGTTGCCAGAACCGCTTTCAGAATACTGTGAGATAACGTAAAACGTATTTGCTGAGAATGGAAAGTGTTTTTAGCAGTGTAAAATCTAATACTTATGGACGCTGACCACCATTATGCGGAACCTAAAGCATTTTGTAATTCTCTCGACAGAATTTTATTATTGCTAATGAATTAACTGCAATGGAGCATATCTTCGTCAGCAATGTCCCGACACGCTTGCTTCTGAGTTTTAGTTTAAATTCATTCACTATTTGAGGTAACTTGTTTATGATGTACCTCGGTTATTTATTGCAATCCCTGACTCCCTTACCGATAGAATAAAACATTCTGAAATCAGGTGATAGTATATGGTCATGATAATCTTTTCTCTTAAAATTAGTGCTCCTAATTCTTCTACCAATTTCTACCGAAGCGTTATATCCAATATATGTCTTACACATTCCCATCAATCTCTTAATCCGTCTCCTGTCTTCCAATAACACCAAGCAGAATAAAATCAAGGCATGTTTCTGAAACACTCCACTACTCTACTGAAAAAGCCCATACCACATCTTCCTTAAGAGACTGATCTGTTCATACAGGTATATGATTATTTGATGCCGTCTTGGTGGATGCGTTGCTAATCAGCTTAGCTAGAGATTTCTATAAAACTAAATTATTAAGTACATTCCTTACAATTTTCTTTATCCAGTCTCTGTTATCCTTCTTATGAATCATTACTTACCTCCGTTAGAGTATCAAATCACCTCATTTTCTTTCCGCTCCGATTTGGCTTTAGAGGACCATGTGGACACTAGGTACCTTAGCTCGCCAGTGTGAATATATGAGAGGAGCGGGGATGTCCAAGTATGACCGGGCCTGTTAAGTTCGGAGAACTTAATCTGTTGGAGGAAAGTCTTTTGTTACTAACTGCCCGAGAAACTTTGTTTGTTATGTATGATAAATATATTTTTAATGAATATTTCTCGGGTGATTAGGCGAGTTAATGGGGTGTTTACACACGATATTTCGACTATCAAAACTCTGTCGCCATGTTCTGGTGAAGCGCGGGATGCGGTTGAAGGCCTCTGTATAGTATGTACGATGCTGATTGGCTAACTTGGGCAAGGCAACGCACACGTCGTACTCGCGCGCACTCGTTCACATCACACGCTACAATTGTTCCAACTTTTCGCCGCATTCCCAGCACTTCACCCGAAGATGGCCCCAGAGCATTTGTTCGCCGAAATATCGAGTGTAAAACGTCTCATTAAAGAAAACTTCGTCCATAAGTGTATTTTTCTTTGAGAAACGTGTAGTTTACGAAGCGGTGATTGTGGACCGTCCCAGCATTCGCCTAGATGATTGTAGGAACCCGCCTAAAAGCAGCAATCAGCAGGGCCAGCACGTGCGGCCCTCGGCTCGTTCTCCGCCCTGTTGTACTACTCAATCCAGTGTGTGGCGCCTCAGATCACTAAACCACGCTGACGCGGTGGGGTAAATTCTTTTTAATGTGTTATTTTTTACAGTATAGAGTTCTCAATTTCGCTTTCGGTGAGTTTGTGAGCCTGGATAGTGCAGTGACGCTTCACACTATTAGTTACAGCGTTGGTCACGTTACTGCCGGACGGTTCGGCGAAAGCGATTGGCGTCGGAGGGACTCCGCGACGCGGGGTGGCAAGTCGCTGACAAGTGCGTTGCGAGGCGACGCCGACGGCCCGAACGACCGTCGCATATCCCGGCCCTCCTCGCTCTGTGTGTCGCCATCAAGCCTACACACGGCGACTTTTATTTGCCGCGAGCACGCTTGAATATTCATGTTACGCGAGTATTGTGTCACGAAGAAAGGCGGCCGTGTAATTTGTGATATTGTTCTGCTGCGTCGCGGCTGCCAAATTTAAACGAGGAGGACTTGTCAAGCTCTTTTTTTAATGTACGTGCAGGAGGGTTGCAGAATGCTAGTCGACGGGGCGAGATGTCCCCACGCAGTTTAAAGTGCTGCAATTGAAACAATCTCATTTTTTCACTTACAGCCAGTTGCGTACGGACACTAATCAGCACATTTATCCTATTTGATGGGCTCCGATGAACTTGTCCTTTGTATGTCATTCAAACAAGTCGATTAATTGTTGTTTTAGAGTTAGATAAGTGACGGATACATAATGTTGGTATCATTTTTGTATGTTGCGTCATTTATAAATATAAAGCAGATTCAGTTTTCAATATAGAATTATTGTTTATATTTATTTTTATTTTATTTATTACTCTTGTTCCACAGATTTCTGCTGATAAAGGACCTCTAGGATGTGAAACATGGCGTACTATATACCATATATAACAGTTACAGTGTGAAAATATTATATCTTACAAATCTTTCTATAAATCGAAGAAAAGAAAAATAAAAACTTTAATTCATGCAACTGAATTTTTAAAAAGCCATATTAGATACAATAAATTTTTTTCTACACATTCTTAAATGGAGTAGAAGGAGTTGGCAGCAAGTTAGTCCCTCAGTTTTTCTTTAAATACAAGTTTATTATAAACAAGTTGTTTTATACTTATTTTCTAATATATTATAGAAGAAGTTGGAATATGATTGAATTATTAAATTATTAAATCACATAAACTGAATTTAATTTTAAATGAGCATAAAATTGTTAGTTTAATCTGTAATCAATACATGAGTGCTGACGGTTCACAGGGAGTTTTAATTAACTCCTGCAGTTGGTTTACTATAGATACAGTCTTTCAAATTCCAAGGTTTGTAGCTTCTTCTTAACATATAAATACAGTTTTGGTTTATATATTTAAATACAAAATACGGTATGAAGTTTAGTAACTGTCATGGAAAGAGTAACAATAATAATATGGCAATAAAGCCAATCCAGCTTACAGTTTTGTATTGTATTTTTTATTAAGTTTGTTAATATACTCCAATAACGGGTAAATAATATCATTCATCCATTGGGAGTGTAAGCATCAGATTTAATACTAGAATATTTGTCCTATAGCGGTCACGTGTTTTCGTACATTTTTGGACGTAACGTGCAATAAAAGGTCCATGAAAAATCAAACAACATTTAATAATCAATCAAAAAGAAACAATTTTTTTTTAAAAAAAATCATTTGATTTTTTTTCATAATCACTGACAAATTTTGAGTAGGAGACCTCTTATTCATATATGAAAAATACATTTTTCTTTTAAGTTTCTGGATATAATACCGATTTAAAAATGAAAGCATATTTAAAAAATGTTCCAGCTTAGGGAATTCAAAAGTTTTCGAGAAAATTTATTTCCGCTAATTTTCATTCAGAGAAATTATCTGGCAGCTTATTTCATATTTACTCAAGAAAATGTTTACGATGATAAACATCTTAATTACGTTGTTTGGTTGCCCATAATAAAATAGATGTACCACAAACTACTGATATTTACTAACAGTGAATACTTAATATGAACTGATGCACTAGCACAGAAAATAGTTTTTTTTCAAATTTTCGCCAATTAAGTGAGTCAGTTATTAACTATTTATCAATTTGAATTAATAGCAGTTCAAGTAATACCGAAAATCGTGTTTTCAAATTTTTAATCATTTAGAGAGATGTCCCTGTAGAAAGAAAGATGTATTACTAATTTCGTAATATCAAAGTCCCATATGTTAGAGCAACGGGCTTCGTAAGTTATTGAAAATGATTTCTATGAGCGATAGTTGCTGTAAGAAAAATAAGTGAGAGGGCGCGAGTGGCAGTCCAGCACTTGAGAGCTTGTCAGGAACCAATGGGGAAGTCAAGTGACCACATCAAACGCCCACGGATAAATCTTTAATCCCTTTCTGCTCGTCGAAGAGCACTTCGCTGGGCCGATCTCCGAAATGGGTGCCTAAAGAATCTTCCCCCTGGGCCGAAGCGTGCCGGCGGGCGATCTCCTCAGGCCCGTTAACTTTTCATGGATCGTGCGACGGTGCTGTAAGCATAAATAGTTCTCAGCCCAGCGTTACGTTGCAGCAACGCATCGTGTAATACGGCCCATAACTGTTTACGACGCTGATAAGAGGCATCTAGACAAAGACGTCAGATGGTTATGAGACTTACCAGTCTGTACCAGAACCTAAAACTGCGCTCCGTGTGAGCATTTTATAAGGTAATGAAACACGTGACCACAATAGAAGATTGTCAGTGCCATATAAGTAACTTGAATCCAATTTAACACCCAGAATTTTGCTCTTGTCACATTTTATTACAAAGAGAAAGTATCTGAACTCATCTTTTGATATAAAGTGATGTTTTTGTCATTGACGTTCTGTGATTCACATAAAACGTTTTTAAGGGCTTAATTAATTAAATTCAATTACAGTTTCCATCGAAACATACTTACTTTATTTCTTTTCTGTTTCACGATTTCACTTAGTAAAATCTTTCACTGTTTCAGGTGAACTGTTCAGTATTTTGCTCGGCAGTTTATTCCAATCCCTGACCCTCTTACCAATTTTTTTATATTATTATTTAGTTGTGACTGAATAATAATAGCTTGAGCTAGATTTTCTTTCCTTCATCAGTCTCTAGGCTGGTTTGATGCAATCCTCCAACTATTCCTATCTTATGCTAACCTCTTCCTTTCAACATGTTCCTTTCCACCTACATCCTCAATTATATGTTTCTTCCTCTACCGATTTTACCTTCGACTGTTCCCTCCACTAACAATTCAATCAATCCCGTATGTCTTAAAATGTGACCCACCATCCTATTTTTTCTTTCTGAGAGGCTTTTCTACAAATTTCTTTCCTCACTCATCATTTCCAAAACACATTCATTTCGTACTTTATCTGTCCACTTAATTTTCAGCATCGTTCTACAGCACTACGTTTCAAATGCTTCAATTTACTTTCTTTCTGGTATTCCTAAAGTCGTCTTCTATATGTCACTGCTAATTCTCCTACAAATATTGCTTTAAGCCTCATCAGTCATCACCATTATGTACCTTATAAACTCACAGCACTCTTTTCACCCTCATTTTGTCTTTCAATGACTCAGAACCCAGCTCGTTTTTCATATCAATTACTGAGTGTTTTCTGCGGCAATTTCGATAAAGAAATAAATATAGCTGCACTCCTTTGCACCCTCACCAACTCATATTTCTTGGTACTGTCACGATATTATTTTTCTGCCATTTTGATTCTGATCTAATACAACACATTGGAATTTTATAAGAAGACGTATATGAAATTAATGTACTGTATCCACGTAACTATCTTATGTTTGCCCAGAAGGCTTAGCTATCTGGTATTTGTTAAAGGTTATGGTGTCACTGTTCCTTTTTTACAATTACCTTTGAGGCTACAGTATTCGGACGTAAGATGTTCTACATACTGAATCATACGATATAAAATTATGTTTTATAAACCTAAAATAGAAACTGGAAAAATGATCTCTCATATAACTGTTTGCACAATTATAATTTGATACTATTAAAATTCGTACTTCCCTTCCCATTAATACTCAAATGTTTCTTCTCATTGTATAAAACATTTATTTACACGATTAACATAATCCACATTTTCTGTAGTTTTAAAAAATGTATACATTCACTTCATAAATTAACAGGAATATATTAATATCCTTCTTGACTTTTATCATGAATAATTCTGGCCTTATTAGTTCCTATATATCAAGCAGCCCAAATAATTTCAGTAATTCGACACGTCACACAATCTCTGACTCGACATCCAGCGATCAATACCATTATTCGTTGACCAAAGACAAAATAACCGCTATCCTGCTCAAATAAATTTATTAGATACAAGCACTTAAATTCTTACAATTAATTCCCTCACTAGGTTCCTGAAATTTAGTACTAAAGCGTAGTTAATAGTTACCAAATAGTAGTGATACGATTCACTTGAGTTATGAGGTAGGAAAATTTCATATTTACAGTCATCCGTAGACCCTAACTATATTTTTATTTTTAGTTTTGTCAGAATCAGAGCGAATGGGGAAGTTTTTAGATAAAACCTTCTGTTCCCGCCGTTACAAGCTATTTGTTTTTGTGGCTTCGGATCGCCTATAGCGGAACAACACAGCCACGGCCACAAATTTTAAACGCAGCTTCGTGTCGGACTGATTCATACAGCAGTGTTTGCAGATGGGTGACAGAGATTAACGACTCCCCGAAGGTAATTGATGCGCGCCACCTTTCTGCTTTCATCCGGGGACATAAAAAAAAAAAAAATGCTGCTGTCGGAAGTCTCATTGAACGAATTGTATTTATGGTGCCTGACATTACCCACTGTTTACAAAAAATTTATTTAGTTTCTTTAATCTTTCATAGAATAATTCTTGGCAGATTCAAATTTGGAACAATCATAACGTAGTTTATGCTAGAGTTAAATATTTGCATAATGTAAAGTTGATGGGTAATGGATGGGTTCAGGACCAGTTGTACGCAGGTGCAATTTACTAGTGCAATTCATCAGTTCCTTATTTCCGAATGCACTACGTCGTATTACTTGTGACGGACCAAAGCGTTACCGTTGCATACTTTGAATATTTACTCTCTATTTCCAGTCACTATTAGAATAAATGCTTTTATTGGTTATTCTACATATGACCTTATAGAGGATCATCAGTCATCAATACACAATATTTTCCTACTATTATTATTTTTTCTGTGTAGTCTCAAATGGAAACGTGTTCAGAATACTTCAAAATACAGGAAAATCTCATCTGGTTCTTGCTTATTCGTTTTAATGATCTTTTACTTAACTATTACTTCACTTTTGACCTATTTATACTTTCGTTAGATTTGAATGGTTTACGAAGCAATGGACGCAACAAACAATCATGAAAAATCTCTTTCGTAATGTTTCCTTTCCTTTACTATTTATGGTAAGTTATATCAGTACTGTATTTAAGGCATCTCCATGCAAAGTTTATAAACAATCTATCCACCGCTATATCTCATCACTGAAAGATTATTATTAATGTTAAGGGAAACAGTGAACAGTGGTAACTTTTACTGATATGAATAAAATCTACTCCGGCTTTCCACCGGAAGAGCGCGTACAAAAAAAAAAAATATAAAATACGTTTGGGAGCCTGACTCTGGTTTTATCTTCCGGCGAAGATAGAACAAGAATCGGGCTTCAAAATGTTGCCTCATTTGCAGGCTCTCTCCCACTGGCAAACTCGAGAAGATTTTATTCATCTGATTCACCAAGAAAGATTACATTCTTTCTACAGTTTTTTTTAGTTTTTGTTTTGTTTTAGAGAGGCTAAGGAAATAAGCCAATTGTTTACATGAGTAGCACGTTTCATAATATTTTTTGTATTTTTCAAACAAAGTGTTTCGAGAAATTTCTGTCTTACTTTCATTTTGCATTAAGTTACCATTAATTATTTTCGATAAAATTAAGTAAAATTTAAATACGAAATAATAATACGTAGTGAGAACAAGAATTTTTGGCGTTTATAACTTAACAGATTCTCTGATATATTGATTCCAATTGTTGTATCGTTTATGAACTAGTGATTAAAAAGATGCACACTTTTAAATATTTTGGGAAATTTTTAAAGATGTTTTGGGAAATTTTTAAAGATGTTTTGGGAAATTTTTAAATTCTAGGTCACATTTGCAGTGGAGCAGATAAGAAAAAACTATTTTCTTTATAACTGAGTGCTCACATAGTGAATTTACAACTCATCAAACAGTTTTAAGAATTTTCTAAGAGTACAAAACAACTTTATCGACAGTCGAAAAACCGAGCAAGGTGGCTGGGTGGTTAACAATCTGGCCTCTCACTTGGGAGGACGTGGGTTCGAATCCCCGTCCGGCCATCCAAATTTGGGTTTTCCTTGAATGGCGGGATGCTTCCTACAAAAGGCCATAGCTGAATTCCCTCCCATTTCTTGTTCCCCCTAGTCTCGACGTCGACGATGCGTTAAGCCATAAAAAAAGACAGTAGATAAGTATTCACAAAAAACCTGAAAGATTATCTTTTGTGGTAACTGTTTCTATTACATCTAGGAATTTTGCATAGTTCATATTTGTATCTGATTAGTACACTATAAAATGGATTTGTGTAATTTAGCGTATTTATAACAAAGAAAAATTTTTACTGCGTATATTATTAATCGTGTATATGCCATTTATGGTAAATTCCTCACGCCGAGTATCTTGATGGTTGAGCAAAACGCTCTGGCTTCACATTCGGTAGGACGCTGATTCGAAACTCCATGCCACCATATAGATTTGGGTTTTCAATGGTTTCCCCAAATCACTCAAGGCGAATGCATGGATGGCTCCCTTAAAAAGGCCATGGCCGAATTCCTTCCCATTCCTTGCCCTCATTCCCTTTCCTCCTCTAATGACCTGGACAAGGCGTAAAGATATACCAATAAAGAACAACCACAAAATATTAGAAACGGGATTTAACTTATTCCTACAAATAGTGTTACATTGCTATCGTTTATTCCTTATGGACCCAAAATGTAAGCCATTAAAGTAAGTGAGCAGCTCATTTTCGGAAAATTTTGTTTTTTTTATATGTTCTGCACTAATAAGGAATTACACAAAAAGACAGAAAAATCAGGTGTAAATGTGTTTAACTACTAGGAAATTTTACTCTCAACGACTACAATTCAAACACCGTACCACGTGCTGTTTGTTATAACCAGAATTTATCATGTCTGTCGTATTTGCGAGATGGTGGTAGGATTGCATTTGGAAATTTGCTCCATCAAAGACCGTTCTAAGGTGTCCGGCGCAGTAGTTGGCGTGGCTAATAAAGCCCAAGATAGTTTGCCGGTTGACCGGCCACAACGCCTGCCTGCTACTGACACTTCAATAGCAGTAGCTGCACAGCTGGGCGAACCAGGCGTCGGCCACTGTGACGGCTTGTGGCCACCGAGCAACACTGACAGTGTCGCGGCTCACTTTACATTGAGGTAACCCCACGTGAAGGTACTAACACCGTAAACAAACACCTTAAAACAAGTTATCTTCCTAAGAAGGGACCTTTAACACTTTACATTCTGAACTGAATATTGTATTGTTACGTTAAACGCTGAGTTTTAATTCCAAAAACGTTTGGGCACCAGGTGATATTATCCTAACACCAACTACGGTATATAACTATAAGAAGTTTAGTCTTTAAGCATGAGGAATGCCATTGGCAACTACCACTTATTCGAGATATGGATATCGATATTTATTTAGACAAACGCAACCACTGGCTAGATTAGTGGGATATATTTCATTTATTCCATTTATAAGGGAGCGTCCATAAACTACGTGGCACCAGTTTACCCTTCCTCCCCGCCCTCACGTAGGTTGACGTGTGGGTTATGTGCTAGTTTTCTGCATATGAATACAACCAATATTTGCTTTTGTATACTTTTCTGTAATTATAAATATTCAGAATCATTCGGTGACACTAGCCTCTCCTTCAAATGATCAATTATTGGTGAAATGTCTGGGATACTTGTCTTCTAAAAAGATTCTCCTCATCCCATTCACCATTGTTTATTAGCTGATAAAAGCCCCGTAAACATATACAAGAAGAGCTGTTTTTTTTTTCTGCCTTCTTCCTTTTACATTACAAGGGAATGATTTTATGTCCTGTTTAATAGGTTTCCACAGTTCATTGACGCCGTTTTGTATATTAAAAACTCAGTGGAAATATATTTCCCATAAGCCTCGTGCAGTGTATAGTACGTACATCGCCTTTTCACACCACATTTTGAACTTGAAATAACGTCAGTGAGCAATACACTTCAACAAGGAAACAAATATCCATATGCCTCTGTGCCTTATTTTAACTGTGACCAACAAAATGAATGAATAGCTACTTAGCTTGGCTCGGACACCTTCCTCTCCCTCCTCCCCCCCTCGACCAAGCAAAGTAGTTTATGGACGCAACCGAAGTTCTCATTGCGTTATACTGTAATACGTTCAAAAATTATTACATTACATAATAAATAAGAAATACAAATGATTCTACGTGGTGATTTTAATTTTAATCTTTCAGCACAAAAATTTCGGGTCTTATATTTTTTTTTTTTGTCTTAAAACAAAAATTAAATTCGACTGTAGTCGTTAATCGAAATTAACCAAGTACAATGTACTGGACAATAATTGAAGCTATATTACAATTATTACGTAATTTTTAAGTACCATATCAAAGATTTTCTTTAATTACTTTCATTACCGTAGAGTTATTGCATACATCTCATGCAATTAATTAAACAAATAATTAGCAAACGTTAAACAAAACTTACCAATAACTTGCAAAGTAATAGTAATAATAAGTAAATCTACAATTTATGTTCTTAAGAATTACATTATTTTTATAATTATAATCAAATAAACGGTTATTCGATGGAGCCCCCAGCCTATATCTTGAATGAAAAAATATTGTGCTGAATGGCTCTCACAGAAAACAAGTTTACCTATAAATTGTAGGTACCATGATCAACCACAAAACTACTTTTTTCTGAGTTAAGTCATATAGCAAGAAAGAAAAGTATTTTGTGTGGTACAAACATTAACTTCTTTTGATTAACTTCATACACAGCTACTATTACTAGTTATCTGAATCAGTAAGGCATATAAAAATCACTCTAAATTTGATTCAATCAGAAGAAATAAATTGTAGTACGTACCTCCGGGGATCAATGTCCTTAGGTAGGTTACAAATACGAAAATTGTAATGTGGATAATTTTGTAATAATTATAATTTTTTTTTACGTTTCATGACTGTCTTCTTTTTTGTGAGAATAAATGATAGTACCTATTAAATAACGTTTTGTGAAAAAATATCTAAAGTGTATTCACTGACATCTACTTCGCATTCGCGTTCGCAATAATGAAGCGTGGCTTATATTTTCTTGGATTTTACTTTTGAGTTAATCGCTCACGACATGTAACCGACATTCACCCTTCCGACATTCACCCTTTTTACGTAAGTGCTTTCTCTAATTGGCTACATATTATTTTTGGGATACAACTTTCTACAACTAACTTGATACGATTTCAGAATATCTTATAATGTTATGAAGTGAATCTAAGCCACTCTCTGATAGTAGATTCTGACTCCATAAATGAAATAAATAAACCAATCCGGCGTCACTGAAGACTTTATCTTCCAAAACGTAAAGTGCATACTGCATCAAACGAGAATAAACTGCGTCTCAGAAGTCCTTACTTTGTCTGTAATGAAAACGAATCTTGCGAAATTATATTCAGATATTTCTTAATAATATGAAATACTTCGATTCTTTAGAAACATTTTACTAGAATCATGGATAACGATAGTAATATTTTAATTGCATGTAACTAGATAAATGCTGTGAAAACTCATTGTTATTCACCAATCATTTTCATAACTACTACAACACGGAGAAAATGATGAAACCATTCACAATTATACGTAAACATCATCCGAACTCAAGTAACGATTTTCCATTAGTACACTGTAGCAATGCAAGTAAAATTTAATTTTTATACAATCTGTTTACTTATTTCCAATATAGGCTTAGTATTTATGTTTAGTCACTGGAGTCTTCTAAAAAAATTATTATTTTAATACATACTTTCAGTCAAATATTTGATTAATTTATGACATAGTAGCAATCTGAAAAAAGCCGCTGTAACTGTCTTAAAATATAATTTTCTTAGTCGCGGAAATTCTTCTTTTTTATATATAAAACTGCAATCTTACCCAGCATTGGAACCATCATCCTTCATGATGGATCAGTTTAAACATTGCATTTTACAATATCTATAAAATCTATCATAGAAATTTCTGGGTGTGTTGTGTTTAGACTATAATTTAATAAGAAACTAATTTACGCAAAACGTTATTTTTAAAGACCATTATTAAACGAACAGCACTGCAAAGACATTTCTCTGAACCATTGAATCTGACTGATTATTAAACGTATGGATGTTGTATTGCAACAAATTTTGCTTGGGGTTTACTACAGTAGATTTAACTTGAGCACGTTAACATTATGGAACGTTTCGTTTAATATTGGTATATTTTTAGTAATATGAGAGATGCCAGTATTAAATAAAGGTTTTTTCCCTCCTGAATGTTTTGTTTCACCACTACTCTTGTCTTCATTTTTGTCATGGATAAGAGATCGTGTATCACCTGCTTCATAAATACAGTAAAGATTTATGCCAGATGTATTGGGATCTAATATTATGATATAAATGGTTTAATATTATTGGTCCATTTTACTGCCTTCAAGAAATTACATGCCTTCTGTTACTGATTGATTAAAAAAAATAGATTGTCAACAAATACATTGTACTATGACAAAAAAAACAAGCATTGTAAGTATAATTTATAAGATATCGAGTTTACCAAGTTGTTATACTATATAGAAGGAAATAAATGTTTTACATAACATAACATAACTGTATAATTCTTGAATGAACCTTCTCCGAATTTACTGTGTTTGTGTCGTATTACTGGGGACAAAAATATCTTACTTGAACAGTAAACGTGCTTGCTCAAAGTTAATATACAATGGGCCAGTACTGTATAATACTTTGTTTAGGCAACAGCATGGCATTATTTATTTATGTTGATATAAAATATATTTTATTCGAGTCAGTTTCCTGACTGGATGGAAACAAATGAGAAGTGTTTGCCTGAGAGAGTGTTAGGTCACCGAAACTCTTTTTTACTTTGGCTGTACCTTCCCCTGTTTTTCAAGGCTTCAGATACTGGCACATTTTGGAAGCGGGTGGAAGTGCGACGCGATTCCTCGTCTCCAATGTAGCAGCCCACCCCATCTGCCTCGCAACATATTTTACTTGCTTATCTCGGGAACGCGAGTGCCTCGTCGCATTGCCAGTAACTATAAATAAAGATGGCGGTGGGCCTGGGTGAACAGCACAAGCTTTTTCGACCTTCCCTGCCACATAGTGCTACGAAAGCAGCCAATGGGGAAAGAAAACTTCGATCCCCCAGAAGAAGTCGGCGAACGGTTTGCGCATTGCACTCTGACTCCAAGTCTTGTGTGCATGATGCATCATGCAAGTGTGCAATAATAACTATGTTGCGTGTTTCCCTGATGATGATGAAGGAGAGATAATGTATTAACAGAGATAAGAAACCCTGGAATGGAAACGTCTCATTAGCAAGTTGTAATCCAAAGCTGTTTATCGCAGATTACAGGTGAGATAACAAAAGTTTCATTAGAGCTCGTGAACACCTCGAATAGTGGACAGGATGAGGAGGTTCTGTTTGTCCAGCTCGTTCCCCTGATATGATCCCACTTGATGTGACATCATGCGAAAATTATCTGTAGAGACGTGCTAATCTCCTAACAAGAATTCTCAGAACTTGTGACACCGTTAGAACGACTTCGGTATTGTTCTACCGGTTTGCAACAAAACTTACTGCGTCATTCTCATTCTTGCATTGAACCTGGAGGACTCCATTTTGAACAAACATTGTGAATGTATTCGCAACTTGTGAAAGTATTGCATATAATCAAAATTATTTCATCTACAAACATAGATTTGTAAGTTCTCTCACTTCACAATCACAGGTATCTCAACCTCAAAATAAGATCGGTTTATAACTTGCGACTCATACGTTGGTTTCCTGATTTTAAACAAGCGATTTTTCTCTTCTCCTTCATTCCTAATGTTAAGTGCCATCGTTACGGAAACATCCTGCTCGCTACTGTAACTCCAAGTTCAATGTGCGATTCACATTGTTTCTATATAGGATCACGTGGAAGACTTTACTCGAATAAGTCTTCCTCTTGTTCTTTTCAGCCCGATGTTGCGTTTTGTACGTAGTCTAAACTGATGATACAACCATAGATGTGACTGACCTCATTTTCCTAGTTTATGATATTCACCTTTCATTTACTTTCATAGAACTGATTTCATAATGTATCCATTAACGTAATGTACTTAATTTCTTAAAATCTTTTACTAGGCTCAATTAATCATCTTTAAACGTTCAAACAATCACTACCAAATTATTCAGAAACTCAATAACGATATGGCGTTTAGATGCTTTGCCATATCATTGCACATGTCCAAACTGAGTTCTTAAATTGAAAACCCTTAATCTAAAGTTGCGTCCTCATTTCATTACAAAATATCCTGGAATAAAGACATAATAATTCTCCATTTTCTGAAATGTTTTCTTTGCAATTGGATCATTTAGTTTAATCCCTTTTAGCTTTTTGAGTTACTTTTGTTAATAACATGCCTGTAATGTTTTTCCAGCCAAATTGATATTCATTATGGTATAGATACTGTTTCCATTGTGGTTTTGACATCCTACCAAAATTTCTTGATCCAGTCGATAAGTGTCTTCTTCTGCTATTCCCATCTCTATTTTCTGAGTTCTGGATCCACTTTAAATTTGCGATAATTGTTTACCCCAAAGCAAATTTACTCCTGCTGTTAAATTTATTTACTGTGTTACCGATTATTGCTTTCTTGTTGCTTTTTGGGGGGTGGGTGGGGGGAAGGAATAGTAGTTGATTTTACCGCACACGTTTCGATATGTACTATTAATAGATGTGGTTGAAATATTAACAAGGTAGAATTCGATAAAATACATGTCTTTATTGCAAACTTCATATTAGCACACTAGGAAAAGCAACACAAACATCACATTGCTTAAGTAGGAGGCTGCATTTTATCTCTAGACGCAAGCTGTCAGCCAACGCGTCCGCCAACTTCTGGAGCGGCGTTCGCCTTGAACTGTGTAAATTCCACTAACGTGGTTTCTTCACAGAATCGGTGAAATGTTGGCGCATTATTTCAGCGGAATATTGTTTTGGACATTATTCAAGACACAAAGATCATAACACTAAGAAACGGAAGAGTTCGAGCGAAGAGAAATAAATGTAGCCAAGCGTTGAGGCGAGGCACCCCGCTGCTACTGGCAGCGCCTGCTCTCCAGGCCACCCGCCGAGCACAGTCGCTCGCTTCTGGCTCTCAGACAGTAAAACAAGCCAGCCAACGCCGATCTAATAGCATAGCCAGAAAGATATGGCTTAGTTTTGAATTTATTTTCTCGTGAAATGGTTTCTTGTGTGAAAGAAACGTCGCCAAAGGGTGAGGAAGAAAGTTGTGGTGCAGTACAGACAATGGTTTGTTTGCTGACTTAGTTGAGAGACGTATCTATGGATCAACCTTTCTTGATATGTCTGCCGAGATTTGGAAACACATAATGAAAACTTAAAATTAATTAGAAACAGAAGAACTGGTTGATAATTTGGAACAAGCAAAGTAATTTGGGCAAGCAATGGGAAGGAAATTTGCTAAGATTATTGTGGAGGAACTATGCAGATATCTGCCTAATATTATTTCGCTGTTGATGAAAAGTTTGTATTTTAGGGTAACCTTTTTCATATCTCAGTGGGTCATTCACTATCAATAAAGTTATCTGTGTGGGCAGAAATCTTTAAGAGTTGTGTTTAATCACATTTCAAACACTGTTAATGTATTTAATTAGTTATTAATTTGTTATCTTGTACGTTAGATAAATGTGGACATAGTTTCCATGTTTTCAAACGAACTTCAAAAAAATTTCCACCTATTTAGTAACAGTTATGGGCTTTATGGATACATCAAAACGAGTAATTATTACCATTGTGTTAAAACGATTTAAAATTTTGTTACTATCTGTTAAGTGTAGGCTGCTTATGAATAATTTCACCAAGATTGTTATTCAGCATGGTGTTTCACAGTTATACGTGATTCTAGCACATTATTAGCCAATCATGTTGGACTTCCCAGTTTTATTCTGGCTCCTATGAACGATCCACATGAAACTAAGCAATAATAGACTATTGAAACCATACATAACTTCTCTTTATAAACAAATCGACCGTTAACACCTCCAAAATAAGTAGGTCGAACTGATTTTTTAATACTTTTGCCACTCTGTTGATAGCTTAATGCTTATTACTTCTTCCACTGATGTTTTTTTCTCGTTTCTCCAAAATAAGCAGGTCGAACTGATTTTTGAATACTTTTGTCACTCTGTTGATAGCTTAATGCTTATTACTTCTCCCACTGATGTTTTTTTTTCTCGTTTAAAAATATTATTTTCATATAATTTTTCTAAAGGAGTGGAGAAAATATTATAGAAGTTACGTGCTCATTTTCTCTTCCCTGCAAATAAGAATACTATTGTTTGGCGATTTAGAGGTTCATCCTACATATAATTACAAGTACCTTTGTCCCTTTCAAAACAGCCAAATCTTCTCGACGGAAACAACAAAACAACAACAACAACAACAAAAAAAACTCGTTACAAATGACGTGCTTTATACGTACTGGACTAAATATAAAAGTTAACTTACCCTATGGTTGCGAAATTTTACTAATCATGCACTCCAGTCGTTTCTTTAAATATTTTAGCCGTACTTATTGGAAGCTCTAGGAAAAGGTTTTCGATAATTTCAATTTAGGAAGCAACCCGTAAGATACTACTTTTTTTTATTTTTTCTACTCTTGTGATGCAGTTTTCCGTTTCTTATCATTTGGTTACACTGTTTTCATCTTGATATCCTTTTTAACTGACTTGTTAAATTATATATATCAAGGTCTCTCTTCATATGTGTCAGTACCTTCATAACGTTAGAACCACCAACTCAATGTTAATGCAATTTTTAAGAGAATGATATAATATTTCAGTTCTTCATCTAGTAATTATCAGAAACTTGTTTCCAGTGCTTAGCACTCAGTTTAATGTTTATCGTCGTTTGGTTGTAACAATTTTCGAATGCCGCTTTTCATTATTTCCTTCCTTCCTTCAAATATTTCCAATACCAAAAGTTTAAACTGCATAGCGTGGTGAGTGAAAGCTAGGGCTCCGGCCTCACATACGGGAGGACGCAGACCGAGCAGCCAGATTTTGGTTTTCCATGGTTTCCACGAATCATCCAGGCGACTGCCGGGATGCTTCTTTCAAAATGCCATGGGAAAATTTCTTCCCGTTCCTGATTACCATTCGTTTTTCGCATCTAATGATCTCGACGTATTTAAATTTTCTAAGTCACTATTTTATGTATTATAATTTCTGTTTTCTAAGCTGTTTACCTTCTTATAATCTAATTTGACACAATCCTTATGTCACCTGCTGTTGGAATTAATTCATAGATATATAAAAAAAAACCTTTTTGGCAGCAGAATAAAAACGATGTTCAATTTCCCATGAAGCCGAAGATTCATCCATAAAGCTGGAAGTCGTGAATGTATTCGTAGTCTTTCTCCGTCTTCTGTGAACAAGATATCGTCTTCCACTAACAACGGCACCTCCATACCAGGACCGGTATCCGTTGCTCTTTCTCCACCAGTCCCACTCTAAGCTTCTGATGGAGGCCATCTTCATCTTGAATGTTTCTATAATACCGTTGAGCTTGGAGTTTAGTTTATTACTATTGGCGGTATCTGTTTTGTATGTAGAAAATGGGATCCAGACCAAAAAAAAAATTGAAGATTTGAAGAATTGTCCGAGTATTGTTTTTTCTCTTTATGTAGATATGACTGTTAAATTTTATCGTTGACGGAAGCAACTTGCTGAAAAATAACTTCTATCATCTATTCGAAATTATTTTCCAGTTCACGTTAATGCGATTAGAGTTGGGAGTTGAATGAAGACAAAAAAAAAGGGAAGGAATTCGACCGTATCCTATTCAAAGAACCATTCCGGCGAAATCAGAACTGCCATACAAGGGATCGAAGCCGTATTCTTTCAAATGTCTGGTAGCCTTATTCGCTAACTCATTTTGATTGGTCTTTCAGGAGAACTGTAATACTGAAAAATGTTTCTGTGGCTCAATGTACAGCAAGGATCACAAACCAAGAAATTGTAAAACCCACGAATACATAGGTATCATTTGAAGGAGGAACGGCAGACTCACTCACTTTGATCATGCGATGCCATAAAACTCACTGAAAAAAGCAGTGATTCTTGAGTGGCCAGTAGTAGAGATCGCCATAAAACAAAACGGCTCGACACTGTCAAAATATACACGGGCCTCGGTATAAGAAAACTAAGGGAAAAAAATTGATAGCAGAACCGATGGCGATCAATCAACCACGTAAGAGTCTAATAGGATAGAATCATAAAATTGCAATCCCGACCATTGTTTCAAATGGCTGTCATGAGAAATTGTTTGTTTCGTGCTGTAATTACTCTGTTTCCTCTCTCCTTTCAACGAAAATTGCATTGTCCTCAGCGAAGCGGGAAGTTGGTAACACTGCTGCAAGGTAGATTTATCGAGACCCCGGTGTAGTGCCAGCTTCTAATCTGCACCACACATGCACCTTGCGGGAGTGGGGCAGAGCAGCCAGCCAGCCGGTAAGGTTCGTCTCCCTCTCTGAGGGGGAGAGGCGCCGAGCAAATTGGAACATGGCGTCCCGTTTGTCCAATTAGCCGGCGACGCTGGGCGAGGCTGAACGAGGCTCAGACACTGTGCACTGCGGTACCGCCCGAGGACGGTCACTCCTCGCCGAAAGCTTTTCACTTAGTAGCCGGCACGGCCTACCGCCGCCTTTTAATCCACGCGTCGCTGTTCGTCTCGTCCAATCATCGGACCGCCAGGGGCAGCGATTAGCGACCACAGACTCTCAGAGGGGAGACATTGCCACTACTCTCCAGACGGGGAACCTCAGCGCAGTACTACCACTCTCAGCCATTCAAAACAATTACTTTCGTGAGGGATTGACAAACGAAATTTTATGAGACCCTTAATGCTGTCCGACCCACATCGATTGTTCTGTGTGATCGGTAACATTCAAGCCAGGATTTCTGGAATACACGGAATGATATTAAGTCCAACTATCCATATTTAATTTTTCTCCCTAGCTAGGATGATTCCTATATACAAACCAAGCCGTATTTCCTTCGCGTTCCTTGCATGCAATCCTATCATTCCTCTCATTCGAGGACCAAACAAAAGCTGCATACTACAACAAATTCCAATATTTTTAGGGAGTTTAGTGTTTACTGCACTATACCATTAAATTTCAGTAAACAATAACCTATCAATATTATTCACTTCTGTTAGTGTAACATCAGTTGCAAATTTATTAGATTTAACATATTTGAATCATGTTGATAAAGAAGATCTCTGATCTAATAGGTCCTAAATAACAATTTTAAAATAGAAATCAAAGTGCAATTGTATGCATACCACGTGACCACAATTTCTTAAAACATAAAAATTGTTGTTAATTTCAGTGGCATGAATTAGGATATTTTTTTAGTAATTTTTAACTTCGCTCATCATTTTGACTTTTAAATTAATCTGCCCCTCCAAGAATTGAATTAATACATAATGTAATAAAAGTACTGAAAGTTTAATTTGAAATAGTTCTTAATGATCTATAAATTTTTGAATACAGAACTGTTAAGAGAAAGAACACCACAGAAGATGAGTACTAGTTTCAGCGAATATTATGTTCTGTCTGAAGGTGGTAGAAATTCTGTGCAAGATTTCTGACTGTAATGATTTTTGAATTAATGTTGCTATTAAATTCGTCGAGATTTTCAGAGAACGGTTTATTTACGCCTAGTACGTAGGAAATTAACATGCAACAAAGAAATTACGGAAAACTCGAAGAAATTATTCTACCATATCACACACTCGTCTCAACCTGTAAAAAAAGGAGAGACCTTATTTTTACAATTGCGTACATTTTCTTCTTCATGTTATATCTAATGATTCCCGCTGAAATATTAACAGTTCCTTACTGGAAGCAATAATTTAGCACCTGTAATGAATATTCGTGTATAATCCAAAAAATTGGAAGAACTAGTATGTACGTTTAGAATTACTGCCTAAGGAATGCCGCTGGAAACAAAGTATCAGTTGTCCAAGAATTCCGCCTTTCTCTTGGATTGACGCAAAAATTAACGTGGAATTATATTACAAAATTATTTTGTCTCATATAAACCAAGTAAATAAGGTAAAAATTTCTGACATGACTTTAATGATTATCACATGGAACGTTGCATGTTACTTTAACGTTTAAGCTCTGTGTCAGATGGCTTTTTAGTTCTCTTAAATTAGAGATTAATGTGAACTTCTAGCAATATTTGTTTGCTATGAAGCATTTCATCTCCGCAGTGCCTAGAAATTAAAAGTTTTATGACAAGAAAACACTTCAGAATTTTATCCTTCCCTTGTTATACTTAGATTAGCCGGTTCTTCATACTGCTCAAACAGCCATTTTTCTTGGAAGAATAGCTTTTTCCCTTTCTCCTTAAGGCTTCAGGTTGTGGGATACCGGTTACGTTTTAGTTCCCAGAGATAGTAAATGCAATATTTCAACGAAACGTGAAAGATTTTAAATTAATTACTCTCGGTAACAAATCAAACTAAATATACACTCACGGCGTATCCGGACTGCACGTCTACTTAAGCTCTGTCACCAAATCGTAAAACCGCATAAATTTACTTATTCACTGCAATGTAGCTATAGCACAGTAGAAAAAGCGATTGAAAACTATAGTTCAGAGCTCGGTGTTTGCTCCTTGTTTACTGGATTAGGAGCACAACGGTAGAGGAAAATATTAGACTTTCAATTGCTCCAACATGCACTAGATAGAAAGCTGAGATTTATTTCACATATGTTTCGGCATATGGCGGAGATTATAGATTTAGTTTATAATGATTCTGCTATGATATTCATGCAATGACCCACTTCTACTCTTCCGATAAGTTTAGTCACTCTACGGCACCTGTTTTAGTATCTGTTATTACCATCTGCAGATTTGTTAGCTACAAGATACTACATTTAATGCCTTCTATTCACATATAAATGGACATGTTGTATCAACAACATCATAAACGCGGGCGAAACTATTCATTGAGAATTAATTGGCTGAGCTGTAGTACGTGGTGATCTCTTATTTGAAATAAGCGAATAATTTGATTATTAAACTCTCCAAAGTTTTAGCCTTTTACAAAACAAGATAATTTACGGCCGTCAGTATGAATGGAAGAATTATCGATCAGGTTTATTTTAAATTCTTGGAAGTTTTTGGTGATCAGTGAGGCTCAAAGCGAGAGATAATATGTAGTTCTGAAAAGGTAGGGAGAAAAAGATATTTATATGAACGAACATCAGCGTACCCAATCTTGGACAGTATATTTTCTCTATTATTCTATACAAAATACAATAGAAACAATCCTCTGAGATGTCAAGGAATACACGTTAGAGAGTCTTGAACAAGAGATCCAACATAACATCAGGAGATACTTTCCGTTCAACTGCTTCAACAACACCACTGGCAACGTTGATTGGCAGCAACCATAGCTATGGTCAAGAAACTGGCGGGTGGGTGCGAGCGTGCTATTGACGTACTTGGGAACATTCTAGCGTAGCGCTCTCTTTCTAACACTATAAAATGGCGTCGGTGAGCGTTCTGTGTTGTCTAGTACGAGCGTAACGCACAATATGTTACTACAAGCGAACAGGCGAATTTAAGTCTTAAATGTACTGTTTCGCAATGACGTATTCTTTTTTTTTTTTTTTTTTGTAACTGCTTTACGTCTCTTTTTAACATCGAGGTCTTTTGAGACGGGAAAGGATGGGGGGCAAGGATGGGGGGCAAGGATGGGGGCAAGGAATGGGAAGGAATTCGGCCATGGCCTTTTGAAGGAAGCATCCCGGCATTTGCCTGGAGTGATTTGGGGAAACCATGGAAAACCCAAATCTTGATACCCGGACGGGGATTCCAAACCGCCGTCCTCCCGTATTCAAAGCCGCCCATCAATACGGATGACCACAATTATCCATAAGGATATAGTCGTAAGGAGAATAACGGTCATCTGCTGAGGAAGTAATAAATAGGTCGGTTTTTTACTTAAGATTACCTGTTATTCATTTACCTACTCTACGCCTAGAGAATCATATTTATGATATTGTTTCTATGCAGTTAATTTGTGAAATAATTACGCCATTAACTACTACCCTCTTGTCTTCGTTGGCTCCTTTTCAGTGAGACTTATAGCAGATTTAACGTGACACAGTAACAAACTTTCAGCCAAAGTCTAGATTGGAAGACAGTGCTAAGCGCAACAGTAGTAACCAGTAGGCGTTCCATGTTTTGGTACAACTAGTCCCTGCCTACGACCACAAAGAGCGTGAGAGGTGGTAATTAAACACCGGAATGGGACTCTTGATGTTAAGCAAAGGCCACCGCGGTGCCGATTCGAGACCCGCTTGAGCTTACCTCCGGCACGTTCCTCAATTTAAACTCCGCGAGTACCAGCGCCCTCATAATTAACCTCCCAATTACAATTAACGTTTAAGATTACTCCAGTGTATAAGGTAACTAGAGGCCGGTTCCAGGACCATCGAAAGTTCCCCGGGAACAATTAAGAATGTTAATTGCGGGAGGCACGGTCTCCCGCGGTGTTCGAGAGATGGCAGCACTGCTGTCTGACTATACATTTTCCTTGTGACTTCGCGAAGACGGAATTAAATGGACTGCAGTCAGTGTTGGGTACCGCTCTCTACCATTGGTTATGGTTGCCCAATGAGAGACAGATTTTCTCATCACAACACGCAACCACTCCTGCGTAGACGTTTATTACTTGTGACATGGTGATAGCGTAGGTATTAGTTACTTTATTTGAGTCACGACTTCGGTCAGTGCTTAGGTTTTGGGTGGTTTTCATAAAATCTGATGTTTGTGCTTTCTAATTAAATTTCTTAATACACTTAAGATAAAAGTAAGAAAATTTGAAACTTGGCTTAATGCCAAAAAAAGTATTAGGCTTTCAATTTTTTCTGTTTTCGATGTTTATTTTTACGAGAATCTGTTAAACCTAGTGCTTGATAATCTATTAAGCTTACACTTTTCCATGTTTTTTAAAATGGGGGGTGGGGAGCTTAGATACACTTCACATGCTTATGACTATCAGAATCCAAACAGTTGATTTGGATTGTTCGCCGAAATCAATGATAATTTAAAAAATTCTGTACAGTTAAAGTACAATGTAATTGATTTTACACCTAATTGTCCATTACGTTCACCAATAATGCAAGTAACGAAGGAAGTACTTTTAATTGCAGAAAAATAGTCATCACTGATTAAAATTTTTATATTTCCGGTTGCGGTTTGTTTATAATATTCTAATGACTGTAATAGAGATATGAGTTTATAAATTGCTTCGATATGACTTTACAGTAGGTTTTAATATCAAAAGCAGTAGTAAAATATTTTGGAGTCATGTATTTTTTACGCCAGCACGTTTTGGAGAAATAAACTAAATCGTATGATTCAATTTGTTGGCAATTTTTTAAATTATTTGTGTAGAATAACAAATACTAACTGTCAACATAACCGAAACAAAATTATAGGATACCTCCAGCTTACATCAGATACACATGAACTATTTAAGTACAGCTTGCACCGTTTTAGTTTCTGAAGGTAATATCCGAATAAAAGCACAGCTGAAGCATTTTGCCGTGCCTAGAGGCAAATGATGTTATGCGTAAAACTGCACTAATATTACATAATTTACTTCACTCTAAATAAAATACGAATAAAGTTGTAGACTAAGTAACAACGTGTCGTTATCTACACACAAACTTTATTTTCTTGAATATACTCTAGCGAGGTAAAAGTAAAAACCGTTCCTCCCAAGTGCTCAGGACTCGTAAAAACGATATTGCAACTAAATGATGGAAACCATATAAGCGAGAGGAAATCAAGTTGAAAAATATTTTTCCTGTATGTGAAAAATCATATATATTTATTTTTTTATCTTTCTTTCTGTTTTAAGTAACGTATAAAACTTTAAAATTTGTTACTACTCATTACTGGTATTAGAGAATAATCTCATAAAATACCTGTATACTCCTTTATTAAAATTAAAAATATCATACTAACGACATACATTTTTCCTATCTTGTTTTCATTGTTTTAAAATCTATACTGACTTTCGACTAAAGAACCAGAGCAGACATTAAAATCTCTGTCCTGTATATTGGATGATCCACGATTATGAGTGATTACTTATTTCAAAACAAAGTTATCAATTCACGTAGAAACCAAAAGCATTTGACACTTTGAAACACTGTGATGGAGTAAACTGAAATTTCCAAATGTTCATCTGTCATTAATATTATTAGTGTTTGTAAGTGAATACAAATACTTATAGATATAAATCAGGCATAGGCCCTATATTCGGTAAACTGAGATAGGGAGCTAGAGTTGACTAATGAAGTTGAAAATATTTATAGAAAATATTAAATTCATAAATGTTGTATCTTCGGCATTGCCTGGGATATGATTCAATCATCCCAAATGATTTGTGATAGTTAGTGATCGCTTCCAAACTGGTGGCAGCTATGAAAACTTGCAGTTTTACGTATATCTTGCATGTAAACAACAGCATTTTTTCCAACGGCGCTTTACAGCTAGTGAACGTCGTCGTCATTAAGAGATTGAGGTTGATCATATTGAAGGAACCAACTCGGAATTTGTATCCAGTGATTTCGATACGCCATATAAAACTAAAATATTGATAGCCCCACCATGGTTCGAACGCAACGAATTTCAGTAAAGCAACAGTCTCATCTTAAAGTATTCACTAATACAGAACTGAGATCATTCATACCTCCTGCATTGACAAAAATATTAAAACGATGAGTAGCTTCACAAATTCCATTTTGTCCTGTTCTTAAGTCTTTAAATCCACCAAGCCTTAAATCTGCAAATAATATACGCAAAATAACATTCTCAAGTATGTTTGGCTCATTATTACAGAATTATGAGTAAACAATTTTAGAAATCGGGGACCAAAATTATCGTTTTTGAAACGCAAATGAAAACGTCTAATTGGTTCTGGAATTTCTAAACAAAAAAAATTAAATAGGATTAACATTTGTGTTGAATGGTTTATTATTGTTCGAGATGTTATGTCCGAATTTGTTATTTACTGTCGTTTCCCTTGGTATTCTGCACGTTGTGGGCAAAATCAGTTAAGAAATTCGGCCATGAAAGATTGCAGAACATAAATTTCGCATTTTGTTCGTGGTATTATCCACCTGATGGTATAAGGATATGCTACTAATGGCAAACTTCATTGATTAAACCAAACACGTCTTAATACCTTGATGCAACACGAATGAAATGGGTGACAAAAAAGTGTTACATGCAGCGTTTCAGAATTCATTAAGTTTGAGACACGCATCACACGAATGCGTCTGCCTCACCATCTGCTACAGACTACTCGTAAGCGAGAATATCTTCTCACTTTAGAGCAGATTACGGCCACCGACCCAGCTGATGACGTATCTGTGCGATTTTATGTTCTCTCCACCCAGCTGAGTGACTCTGGCACTGAAAATATTTATTCCTACACCAACTAAGCAAAACACTCCGCAAGTGAAACCTCTGATAAAGAATTACACATACTTTAACATCGATCTTATACATACATCTATATCACACATTATCGCAAAAATTTGTCAGCAACGGACGTAATTTAAGAATTATCTTAATGCGGCATAAAATGTGAAATTACTAGACGTCTTGTATTTGTTACTTTGAACGATAGGCGATCACTGATTTGGCGACGGTTGAAGAGAAGAAATGTGAGAGGTGGAGGCGGTAATTTTTGAGAGCTGCAGAGCCGCCGTAGCGAGTTGCCTGCTAGACTTGTAAGAAGACGATGAGCCACGGCGCCAGGCGACGCACTGAATAATGAAGGAGAGGTAGTTAGCGCAAAGCAAGGCGAGCTGCGCCAGTCTCCCCCCACGCAAACGGTCCAGCCGACAACAACAACAACCATGCTCGTTGATCTCGCTGACATTTACTTCCTTAACTCATTGGCTCCTATATGAAGCTGTAACGTTAAATTACTAACCCTACATTTATCCAGTAAAATGTTATTGTACAGTTGCGTAGCTAATTAAACTTTTACTAATAACACCTGTTCAGTATTTTTTAGAGTAAAACGTAGTACTTGTTTTGCTTCTCTCCAATTTATTAACAGATACGAATCTATTTTATTTTTTATGCTGCCATTCCGACCATATTGTACATAGGTGACCGGTGTAGATCTGGATAGGGGGTGAAAGGACTTGTGTCCAACCCGAATTCAAACAGGTTTTGTCAGACAACCTACAGAAGGAAAATTTGCGTTTCCATCTGTCTGCGAAATGTGTTTTCCGTGTGAAAAGTATACTTTCTTGGTTGTGAAATGTGTAGTTTATAAGGCAGAGATTGTGGGTCGTCCCAGCATTCGCCCGAATTTGAATCGGGTTTGTTAAAACCGGCGTACTAAACCAGTTTGCTCAACATCTGGAATGGCTGAATAAACATAATAATAATACCAGATTGTGACTGGTTGCTGTCTTCCATATCAACCCAAACAAAAATCTAGCTGTAATTCTGTATACAATACGAGCAGCTGATTATTACAAAAATGATTTTAACTATTTCACCAAAGTTACTGCGTTGTAAAGGTAAGATGTTAATGACTCACATCATTGATTAAATCCAAATATAGCTGATTAATTCGATTCAAGTAACACTCCATGAAAACGAACATACGTAATATTAACTCCACAACCAGTAACATTTTAAATCTTTCCCGGCGTAGTATTCATGGGTGTTCAGCCTGTTAAATTCTGCTATACACAACATTATGACAGCTTCCTTCTCTGCCTTCCTACAATAATTAGTATTCTGTGATAAATTAGTACATCAATTTTTAACCATGTTAAGTAATTCTTGATCACATCACATTTAATTACACACCTTGCACATTCCCCAGTCTCAAAACATGTTTAGGAGGTATTCCTAGAGAACCTTTCATCTGTAAATACTGCACTATTCCTACATATTTTTCGGAACTAATGTGATATTTTCCATCCAACATTAGTTTTTTTCAGTAGTAACCTCTTATGACAAAATAAATCCGAAATATCCAGTACATTCATTCCTTATTCGCCGTGGTAGTGAAAAAAAAAATTATTAAATTAATACTTCTTCTTATAATACAATAATCAGTTTCGGGCGTAGGCGAATAACATCGAGGACTTAACCATCCTTGGGAACATTATTTCGAAGACGATCTGGGGTGGTTTCACGTTGACTTCCCAGGTGTGTGTTCGTACGTGTTGTTGTAGGTGTGGTAGTGAGTGTGTTCAGTAAAGAGTGTTGTTTATGTTGTATGAAATGAGAGATGAAGATGGGAGGGAGTGGAACCCAGAGCCGGCCCAGTCAGGCCTACTCTTCCACCAGGGCTAACGTCCTCATTCGACGGACGAATCACAATAAACAATGCCGTATGATCTCCGTAAGCACTGCAAACATGTTTCGAATTTAACCCAGGAGTATGGCAAAATATTTGGTAACTAGAAATGATGCACCACTAGCTGTGTCAACATGAATGTTGCAAATGTCTTCCACCACCAGGACTCCAATAAACAATTACCGTGTCAGCGCCGGATACCATCACGGTCCCACAGCCAAATGAGCCAGCGAGGTGGGCTAAATTGACACAAGCGCCTATCATTCACTTTGTTGTTGGTTCATGTCCTCTAAATTTGTTCGTCCTTGTCACCAGTTGCAGGACCTTGAAATTTGTCGATATATGAATGGAATGTCATTACTGTTACGTGAACCTAACGACGCTCCCGCACGCCAAACTAACATTAACAACAGTTTTCAATAAGCACGAACGTCCGCAGGACCTATTTGCGTTTTTAATCAGGGACACACACTGGCATTAGATACGTGTAATTCTGTAAGGCCAGTCATCAAGCATAAATATCGTGGCAATGGCTGCACATTCCTTGAATAATCACTGTCATACTGAGGGTTTCACCTTTCATTTAGGTAAAAAACATCTCTTTAGCATGCTTTATTTCATTGTTCACCCAAAACCGAACAGACCAATGAAGTCATAGGAATAAATTAACTCAATAGAAAATAAAAGTATATTTTTTCAAAGATATAGTTAAATATTGTATAGTGATCGTTTGTTATGTAATAGGTTTTATAAAACCATAAATTCCTGTTTACCACTTTGCACACTGTTTTAAACGTGACAAAAGTGATTGTTAAACTTACAAATTAAAAAAGAAAAAACTAAAAAGAATTACGGAAATATTTATCGTTCTAGAAAGGTTTTTGTAAATAGAATAATTAAAAATGACGATTAATCATTTTTATTTACTGTCATCAGCGAAAATAACAGCTTCATCTCATACTTGTTGATACATATTGTGGTACATACGTTTCGAGGTTTCTCATTAATATTTAATAAATTAGTAATTGCTTCAGAGAATACAGCGTAAGAAAAAGTACCATAAAGATTTAAATGAAAATAATAACTTTCTTTGCTTCGTTTACAAATGTAAAATTTAATAAATCATTTTACACAAGGTAATATATTACATAAAGATAATCAGCTAACCTTTACACTTAGCTATGCTGGCAGCGTCGTCATGAAGGAGCGGACACGAAATTCATACGAAGGTGGCAGAACATTTTAATAATTAACATTCAGATTTAAAGGAAACACATGGTCAGTTTTAAGTTAAGGATAAAATATATAAAGAAATTACACAGACGTAAATAAGTAATTTTTTCCTCTGAGCTGTCACAGGGACATCAAGGCGGTAATGATCTAGACGTTGACGCCCCCAAAGATCCAAAAAACAAAACAACAAACACAGTAACGTCTATGGATGGATAGCAAAAACGTCTCCTGGCATTATCTACTCAAGAAAACCAGGGACATCATGGTCTTTACTATTATCGATAGAGTATTCAAACGCAGTAACCAAAATACTGTGTAGACAATATTACGCAAATTGAAAATCACGAATTATTCAACTTATGGTATTCCGTTAAAGATTGTTTCAAACTTACAGATCCAACAAGGACTACAAACTTTTTAAAATACCTTTAATAACCAACTTAGCCTTCCTTTTCATCATTCAAATATCTGGTTTATTTTTGAGACAAAAGGATGATAATTTCACATAAAACAGTGACTTTGATATCTGGATGTTGTGGATAATTTTACTCAATTTCTTATAATTTTAATAAATACATTTAGCCAAAGCAATTGAATATTTGTTCGTTTATTTACTTTCCGAGCGCGTTTCACTTCTTAAATCAAGCATCATCAGAGGGTTACCCTGTTGATTGTGTATACATACAGTAAATGTTACAATATTGTGATGTTTCACAGTTTGAATATTGAAATTTTTATGCAAATTATATTCTACTTATATTTTATGATCTATTATTCTACTTATCCTCCATTCTCAGCAGCCGTGATTTTTGTTTGCTCTTTGGATTATAAGTCACATCTGTGCAAAAACAACAGAATGGCATGGATTATAGGTCACACTATTGCAAAAACAACAGAATGGCCTGGATTGTAGGTCAAACTTGTGCAAAAACAACAGAATGGTCTGGATTATTGGTCCCCTTTGTGCAAAAACAACAGAATGGTCTGGATTATAGGTCACGCTTGTGCAAAAACAACAGAATGGCGTGCTATTCAAAGAACGAACAGAAATCACTGCTGCTGGGAATGGTGGATAAATAGAACAATGTATCATAAAATGTAAGTAGATTATAATTTGTATAAAACCTTTTATATTCAGACTGTGAAACATAGCAGTATTGTAACATGTTTACACTATCAACAGAATAAACCACTGAGAATTCTACATTTAAGGAGTGAAACGCGTTCAGAAATAAACGTACAAATATTCAATTGCTTTCTCTGAATTAATTTATTAATAGCAGCTATAATGGCTAATACGCACGTAATTACATCTGTCGTCCAGTTTAGCTGTAACATTCGGCTAAACGTGTGGTATATTACGTGTGAAATTAAAAAAATCTAAATTTAAAAAAGTAATCTTATTTGACACTCGGTTGAACCGATCAGCGATTGATGAAAGATGCGATGCCAAAAATGTTCTCGATCCAGTGTAATATCGTCGAACGCGACTGTTTTAATGCGACCTGAAAATCAGGGCGTCCCACGCGGACGCGAGGCGAGTGATGCGGATGGGAACCGGCGGAGCGGGCTAGCCTTGTCTGCCGGTGTTGACTCGTCCGTCAGTCGACCAGTGAGCGTAGAAGATCCCCGAGCAGAGCTGGCAGGCGGCCAGCCGACCCGGCCCAGCGCCCTGCTTTATGGGCCGAAATTTAAAGCGAAACATAATCCCGGGTCAACCGCACCGCGCCATCATGCCGCCACCTCACTCACAAACCGAGCAGAATTGGGGACTCGCCACAGCAGCGATGACGCGTCGCCACATCCATCGCGCCATCTCGAATATTGCGAACTTCCCGGCAGTTCCAACTGGAACACACAGTTCTCTTTCCGCATATTTCCTGTTGCAGATCACGTTTACTGTGAAATTTATACGTTTGAAGGAGTCACCTCATAGACGAATTCACTAAGGGACACTACTGTGCCTAGCTGGATCGTGTAATGGAACATAAAGTAAGCCTTCTATCACTTGAAGGAATGTAGCAAGTAAAGTACTTACAATTTTAGTTAAATTGTATAATGTTTGGTATCGTAGAAGTTATAGAGTTAAAATCGGATTTGGGATCGATTAATGAAGGTATACGAAACGTTTAATGTCGAACACCACAAACACGCGAACAACACGTGACAATTATTTTGACATAAGCATCATTTTGGTAGAAAATCTATTTAAAGCAATAATTTGACTTAAGCAAGTCATGATTATACAATTTTAGATGTAACAATAATACACCCAGAAACTGAATTAATAAAACAAGAGATTTAACTAATGCACGATGTTAGCAGCACGTAAACGAATGCTGAGATTAATATTAATAATAGAAAACACATGACTTTTCTATTAAAAGAGGAATTGAAATAAATTGTAATTAGAAGGAAAGGGAATTCGATATAAATAAATGATAACAGGGAAACAAATAATAAAAGTTTTCCTAACGAAAATACGCCCTAAGAGAACAATAGACTATTTTCTAACAGTTGCTCCCTTACAGTGATAACTGACTAGGAGAAGAATTTTAAGTGGAGCTAAAGGTCGTATTAAGGCAAGAACTGTGCAGATATATTTTATTAGCACCAGAAGTATGAGTGAAAGAATTACAACACTGTTATAATTAATGATAACATCTATCTTTCACCACAAGGAGGATTAAGTCATTACAATCGATCCATGATCCCTCATCACCAATCACTCACCGCTTGACCTACATGGCAAGAGAAGTGACAGCGCACAAATTATAATCATTAGCCTGTGTACCAAAGGCCATTCTGCGGTGACTGTGGCAATTTTCCCGTTGGATGAGGAAGTTGAACTTGATGGACGAAGAGTACATTAGTGAAGAGCATGGTTCAATGAGCAAATACCAAGTTTTCCCTGCTTTCGTTCATTTTCATCCATAGCTCAAACAAAACACTATACTTAATACCCTGTTAACAACACTAAGCATGTTGGCAATAGTTAATGAAAAATCAACCAAGACGAAAACTTTCACTAAGGATCGCCGTGCAGGGTAAATTCTCGCTTGGTATTCACCCTGGCATTTGGGCCAAGTACGGCTCTTACCATTCGTTATTTTGAGCCATAGGTGGAAAGCAAACCGTATCATTAGAGCTCCTCCATTTGTTTGTTGTTTTATTTGTAGTCCACACTGCAGACATTGTAAAAGAACACAATATTATCACTTGAAACAACAGTACACAGTTAAATTTTCGTCTCTATAATTTAACAGAACTACTTTGCGAAGGTTCTTGTAATAAATGGTTGCCACTGCAGATTTTGTTTGATCGACGAAGTTTTCTTACAGATCAGGTTCCCTTAGTGGTCAATTTATGTCAATTTCTTAAGTAAAAAATGGATGGTTTTATCGAAATAATAATATTCTTTACAAAATAAGTGGAACTAAGGTAATGTTATCTTGCATTTTACGTATCGGTGTACTGGTTTCAATAATGCAGGGAATTCTCAGGTTGTTTCTAAATATTATCTCATTCTACTTTTTTGTAATAAATGTATCTGCAAAAGTTTACCTCACCCCACAAATATTCTTTGCAGTTAATATTTTCAAACTCAGCCCCTAAGATCTGTATAAAAGATATTTCTCTAATTTTAAAAACAATTGTTTTATGTTTTTGTTAGATTAAACGCTTGTAGGGTAAACTAAAGCTTATGTAAAGGTATTCGGTTTTAATGTAAATAGTTTTATTTGTAAATATTTCAGTAAGTTACAATCCTTAGGTTTAAACTTCCAGAAACTGTTTTTAATGTGTGATAAAATTTTGAAGAGTGGTCTGGTAGCTCAGTGGTTAAGGCGTTTGCTTTCGAAACGTTCGCTGCTGCTGTCCCTGGTTCGAATCCCGGCAGTCGCAGGAATTTTGAGGGATGTGTTTGATGCCAGGACGCTCCGTGGTTCGGATTCCACGATAAACTGTAGGTCCCAGAGGAAAGGAACTGGCCATCGTACCTCTGACACAATGGCTTAGTATGCCTCCTGCGGGAGGATCCAACCAACCTTCGGGTTGTGGACTAAGTTAAGTTTAAAATTATTAAATCAGATTTTCATCTTTTACAATAGGACATAGTTTCATGTACAGGTAGCGAGTACTTCTCACTCTCATATTCAAACATGTTCATTCCTGCAAAAAGTGGAAAAAACGTTTTGTGGAATCGGGACTCAATGTGACTCAGTGTGAACGATCTTGAATTACAAGGTAAACAGAATTTATATGTGCACTAACATTCACCATCCCATTTAAGACTCTCAACTTTAAGTTCACGAGTTTGGGTGAGTTTGAAGGGTTAGATGGGTCTAAACTTAGGTAAATCTTCCTCATCATCTATCATAAATACTATTTTGTTTTTCTTATTGGTATGCAGGGTTCCTTATAAATAAATTTAGTATTCAAGGCTTATATATACGACCATCTAGATACAGCCACAAGTGTAAGTACAACATGAATAGCAGTGGAGACAATTTATCTTGCAAGCAAATATAAATCCAGACATTTTCCAATTATTATTGCTAGCTTTGTGTCACATTACCTGAACGGCCATAAATGTTAGCATAGAAATCACTCGGAATGTCCTCTAGATCATGTTATGCACTGTTTATCATCCAAGTGCAATTTTTATTTGAAAATTTGAAAGTAAAGAAATAATTTAACAAAAATTAAAATCATAGCTTCTTCCACACGCTATTTATTCTAATATTATGTACAAATAACTGTTAAATTACACTATAACCTTCCAATTTCATTTCATGTTTGTAGACGTGTAATTAAATCAAGAAGGATCTTCTGCTCTTAACAGCACAATGTGGAATTAACGATCCCCATTCTGTCTTGGCTAACTATCCCTGACTCCGTTATGCAAGAAGTCACATTACTGATGGCTTTCGTGAATTAGGTTTCCACTCTGTGCTGAGTCTCTGATGCATAAAGAGCGGAATATTTGACATGTTTAGCTCACAAATATTTAAAACATTATACAAAGTGCAGTATGGATAGACTGTTTGTGGGAGCCTATTTCTCTCCCAATCAATGTTTTGATGTTTAACATTGATAGCAAAATCCGTATAGATAAAAGCGATGTAGATGTGAATTACCCAAAAGAATATAAATGTCGTTTAACACAAAGTGTATGTATTTTTTTTTTTAATTTCAAAATTAGTTGCCATGACGTAGTTCATTATGTATACAAGTTTATACAGGAGTAACGAGAGGCATCAATAAGGAAATCATGCTATCTGCCTCGATGGTGAAGGGATTTATCCTGTTCTTAGGCAACACATAAAAGGTGAACCATAGGATAGTTTTTGGTATTATTTTAGGATGTATGATATTTTTGGTGGTATTATTTGGAGATGTTTCATTCAGTTATACGCTAAGCAGTTTTGCGGTTGATCTATTTTGACTACAATGTGGAAGGAAGTCGAAGACTCTCTGATAAATGAGCTGAAATGGGAGTTATTCGAGAATAGAAGGTGTATGAAACGACATTTTGGTATGAGATATACACTGACAACAAGACATAGAAAATATTTGACAAGATGCAAGTTCAGTATGTGGAATGCAGTAGAGGATCGTGATAGTAAACTAGTACTTGATTTCAGACCTACTTGAGAAGGATGTTTCCTTTTGTAGGCAGGGCAGTCAGGGACTGGAAGAAGTTGCACAGGGAGCCTGTAAAGGAGTTTGAATTAAAAATATTTGGTATTATTAAGCACGTTTCTACGAAAAAATGCCATTGGGTTATGAGTGATATCGCAAGTAATAATAGTGACATTTATAATCCTTTACTTATTTATTTATTCGGTTCCAAGACACTACTAAAATTTAAGGAAACAAACTTAACATATAATAAAACAATATGACAACACACAATTATATTAACAAACTGAACAGTTCTATGGTATAATAAAACAATATTACAACACACACGTTTGCTAACAAATTGAACAATTCTACCGTATAGCCAGGATTACTTTACTAAAATTTAAGGAAACAAACTTAACATATAATAAAACAATATGACAACACACAATTATACTAACAAACTGAACAGTTCTATCGTATAATAAAACAATATTACAACACACACGTTTGCTAACAAATTGAACAATTCTACCGTATAGCCAGGATTAGCAGCCATTTGCTGTGGATGAAATAACTTCTATTTGCCTTCGAAAGAAGTCTGAAGTAATTTTTCTTATCATTATTTTATGGCTTTATGCCTCGTCGTGGTCATTAGAGGTGCGAAAGGACAAGGGGAAAGTAGCTTGAAGGAATCTGTCCATGGCCTTTTGAAGGAAACATCCTGGTATTCACCTAGAGTGATTTGGGGAAACCATGGAAAAACGCAAATCTGTATGGCTGGGGATTTGAACCAACGTCCTCCTGAATGCAAAGTGAAAGAGTTACGTACCGCTCACCCACCACGCTCGGTGCACTAATTTTAACAACCTCTCCCATCTAATTTTATCTATTAGCAATCGACCCCTTATCAACTTTTATACCACAAACTATGAAACAGTATTAACAGAAATTTAATATGTTCCAGCGTTCCTATTAATGTAACTTTAATTCGCTATCATTACCGAGAAATTTGTGTTATATTATTTAACAATAACAAGTGCTATGATCTAATTTTAAAAAAGTAAAAATCTTTCTTTGTGGTTCAGCATTTACATTTTACATCCCCATTACTTGGTGGATAATAGGGTAATCCCTGACGTCGAAGGGAACGGAATTTTAAAATTTCGTACGTGGAGCAAGGGAGATATGTGGACAGCCCTGGAGTGCAGACAGCGTGACGACCGGACAGCCAGGCCTCTTGATGGCCGGCGAGAGCGCCCATTAAATGCGCTATAACGAGGTGGAAACAGCATTATTCCAGAGCTTTTAGTGCTCGCGACGGCCAATGAAACGCAGACGCTTTCATCAGCGCCTACCCCGGCTGGACAGGCGGCGCCACCGCCCCCGCAGCCTCCACTGGGAAATCCAGACTCCTTGCACTGCGGCTTGACCGCCCCCACACTCAGCCACCACCAACTGACAGCCTGTCCCCCAGCTACCATCGGCATGGCTCATGCAGATAAATCTGAATAAACATGCTTCACTAACGAAGGATTCTTTAGATTCTGTGTTTGTAATAACAATATCATAAAATCATTAGCGACCTGGTAGCTCAGTGGTTATGGCATCTGACTAAGGATATAAAGGTTCTCGGTTCGAATTCTTACCCAGGCGTAGAATTTCATAACCAACTTTCATCTGGCACAGCTTGCTGTGTAGTGTGAGGTACGCCAGAAATCTTCCTGTGGTTTGATTTTCACGTTATACTGTAGGTAACCTTAGGATTAACGGGTTAGGTTATGTATGGAGGAAAGGAACTGGTCACCCTAGCTCCTGTGCCAGACTAAGTATACCTCCTTCTGATTGAATACTAAGCTTAGATTAAGAAACTAAGACTGGTGGCACCGATATACTGTAATTGTACACAATTATTTTGCTTGCTTATTTTTCGTGATGTATACAATTTTGCTGCGCCAGAACTCTGCCGAACAGCTGATGTCCAAATTAGTGGCGAAAGTCTCAGGGTCTTGAAGGGCCTAGCCCAACAGGGATTGGTGAGTGAACTAAGAGGAGGGTGGTTGATTGCGTGGAGTGAGAAGGTTGGAAAGACAGAGCTTGGATGGAAAATTTAGGCAGTATTACAGACATCACGAAATGCGGGAGTTATTATTGGCGACCAATGTGTGCCATTGTCTTAGTTCAGTAGTTGGCAGAAGCGAACAAATGATTTTTTCGTATAAGAGTTACAGTGTTGGTTACCGAAGATAGTGAAAAGATCCGCAGCGAACTATAGATTTATAGATTGGTGTCTTCGTTGGATTAGGTTTCCTGAACTGAGAATAAAGTGAAATAAATGAAATTACTTCGTTTATTTAAAAAGACATCTGAAGTAGTATTACAATACGCAGGGTCGCTTGAAGAGTATTGTCTTAGAACGTTCCACCTTTAGAAGCATGTTGAAGTTCTACATGGACTCCTGACTCTAAAAGGTCACACATTCTCATAATTGAACTGGCTGCTAATGATAAAAAAAATAACACAATGGACATAGCAGTAATTTATTATTTGTTAACAAATAAATAATAGCATAATAAAATTCCTTTTACACATCTCCGTGGAGGACATTTCAACGGTAGTAGCTTACGACGGTTGATTAATTTTGTCAATATAATCAGACGAGTGATGGGTAAAAACGTAAGTAATCTGGAAGATTTAACACATATCTCATCAATACTGAAGAAGATCTGCCTCGTAATATCAGCATTCGAATAGAAAAAGAAAAAAAAAGGTTTCAGAACGTTATACCCATAAGCTTTGGACAACTAGCAGCATCCTAACATTTAGTATTGTTCAAGTGATTGTTAGCATTTTAATGTCATAATGTGTGGATGATTAACAACAAGACTTGTATGTAATTCTCATCCTCATACCACTACGCAGTTTTCAAGAGTTATGCAGTAAAAAACCATAGAGAGAAAACAAGTTATGATCCACGTTCTCATTTTCTTCTTCTGTTGTAACTGTAATTTTCAATGCTAAAAAATATTCTTTACTTGCACATTGCTCAGCGCATAATCTCGTTCATGTTGGACTTTAATACCCTTATTCGTAGTTGAGAAAGATGAGAAAGAACGTTTTAAAATCAAGAGCAAACGGTTAATGATTCCTTAATTCTTTAACTGTTTGTGGTCATCACGGCGTTAACTTGTGTTCTTTTTCCATTAAAACGCAACTAACTTTTATTTTAGTTGATAGAGCTAGGCAATACCAGTAGGAATTTGCTAAGTGGCCAATCACCTATGACCAAACTAGTGAAACATGTCACTACTCAAACCCAATCATTTTTCAAAAATGTTTGACATAGGTATCGAGAAAAACACCTGACGCCTGTGTTTATTTAATTGGTTAAACACAACAGACAGTATGCGCAGTATCTGCTAGCTCTAAAATAAACAATTACTGGTATTAGTAATACTAACAGGAGATTCTGTTAAGCATTTTCAAACTGTGTAAAAATGATGATTGCAATTAGTACATTGAGGAAACAGTGTCGGAATAAAATTTGTGTTACAGTTGAGGGTCTCAAATCCTCTCGTCTTTTTCTTGAAGTCATTGGACGAGATTTGTGGAAACGTGCACCTTCTTCATTTTTAGATGGGTTCGATGTTTAAAGGGTGATAATCCTTAGAGTTTTATAGACACCTACAAAAGTGAGTGCATCGTTAATTGCACCAGGAACAAGAGGACATTATATCGGGAAGCTACTGCTTTTCAAATGGATGTACTAGATACTTTTCTGTACTTACTCCTAGAGGGTGCATATAGGAACTATGTCAAAGCTTCCGATTCATCGTAGCTATCCTTAGTTTTACAGTGTTAAAACCATTGTTTAATTAGCGTATTCCTGGATTGTTTACCCAGACTGGCAACGATACAATATTTTTGAATTAAAATGTTTGAGAGTTAAGGGTTGAAATAAAAGGAAGTATTTTCCGGATTTAATTATTACGATAGTATTAGGTAAATAAATGACGTTCCTCTTGCAGCAGCTTAAAAATATAAGTATAGGGGATCTGAAATCTGTTCCGTATTTTTTTTTTTTTAGTGGGGTATAGAGTAAAATCGCCACATTTCCATCAGCCGTCAAAGCCGCTATACTACAGATTCACCAAAGTCATTACTCGTCCGGCGATGCGTCGCCGGAAAAACACACGCGCGGAGAGCAGCAGCCGTGTTATTTTTGCAGCCCCCACGACCGTGTGTCCTGGCGGCGTAGTTTCGCTGTTTTAAAATTCATTCGATAGCCGGCGGGCGGGGCGGCTGGACGTATTGTGCGCCGCGTTTATGTTTACCTACGCGGCCAGCCCGGCCCCTGGCTGGACCTCTACCCGCCGCGCACCAACTCGGAACTAACCGCCCAAAAAGTTACCACCAACAACAACAGTCTCCACGGCTAACGGGTACCCCTACGTGAAACAATGCCACCGCCGATAAGCTTGTTGATGACTATGCGTCGGTTTTTTTACGTGATTCTTTTAAACTTCTATAAATGTAATACTGGATGGAAAGGAAATTACGGTTTAAAACTTTAACAAGAATCTCAGTTCTGTTTCCACTCATAACCGTAACGGGGTGGTTGTAAATGAAAGTAGGACGGTATCCCGAAACCGTTTTGAGTAGGTGCTCGATACTGTTAAGGAGAACTAATAAGTGATTAACCATTACGTGTGAATAAACCACAGGAATCACAAAGACAATTAACTAAATAATATGCTCACTCAACGTGTTAACGACGGATGAAAAGATCCCGTACCATACTCAAAAATATAGGAGACAAGTAGATACGATTAGCCACACAAGAATTTTAGATTACCTTTATTATTATTTATTAGAACAAGATTTGTTTATCTACAATTCCATTTTCTACTTCACAATATCTTTCCATTTTACTTTCATTGTACTGGAAATTTATTTACTTAGTACATTTAGTAATCGTCTCCAATTATAGCATTAGGTAAAAAAAAAAAAAAAAAAAAAAAAAAAAAAATTGTCATAATGTTTAGGGTTTTTCCTGATCGTCGAAGACGAGGAATATACAGCCCAGTTAAGGATGGTGGGCAGAGTATGTGATGGTAAAAAGCCATGTTCTTCTGGAGCAAACATTCATAGAGAAATATGGATGACTGGACAAGCGGTGGAACCCACCATAAATTATAGATTAACAGAGATCAGCTTAAAGTACACACTGAGTACAACAGCTTGGAATCTCAAAATGAATATTGACTCATATAATTTGACTATGAGTAAGCGCTAATCTTTTCCTGTGAACCCATTTATGAATGGCTATTTTTATGTAAGCAGTTTGGTGCGTCATATTTCCGATTATTTCCATGTGAATGGTGACTAAGCAAAAATAATTTTACTATTTTTATCAGACAATTGCGAAGAAAATTTCTCATAACTAACCACGTCATTCGTATCATAATACAAAAGGGAAGAAACTGATTTAGAAATATTTTAAACACATGCTCGAATTAATATTGATCACCTTCTGTTAGAAACCCTCCACTCTGTACCCACCAGTATCCAATTGAGGGCAGAAATCAGTCATTATTACTTAGTGGGTGCCTAGGAATCTACAAAACTTTTCCAGATTCTCTACTCGGGAAGAGTTTGAACAACCTGCAGGGAAAGGGTGGCCACCAACATGGCGACAAAAAAAAGTTTCACAAATAACGTTAGGAGTGTTATTACTCGATTTCTGCGGGGAAGCACAAATCATAAAAAGTTTTCTCAAGTCCATTACATTTATTTCTTCTCGCGCAACATGGCCGAGGGTAACAGTGATTGCCTGGGGGCGGCCGCAGGCCTGAGACAACTGCTTCTTTATGGGGCTGAACCAGCTTTAACGCTCTCCACCAGCTCCTTGAAGGCGCCTGTGCTCGTTCTTAAGAAGTATCGCTAGTTCTTCGCATTACAGGACCGCGGATGACTTAATTTTTCAAACCGAACAACTCATGGTTAGAAGCTAATGCAAATCAAGTGAAAACTAATTATTTTTCTGCTGAAATCATCACCATAAAACTACCACTCAGAATCAAGAGAAACCTCTTTTAACTAAGATCAATTCTTTTTTCCACAAGCACACTAGTTCTATTTGAAACCGTGATACAATTTCCAGAAAACCTGCTTTAATTACGAACTCAAACTAACCTGTATCTAGGCCCTACCTACATAAGATCTATTGATTGGTAGTTGACGTTCTTCCACAAAGCAGGTACGCTTTTTAAAGTGTGCTTCTTAACAATGGGACAAACACATGATGTATTATTGACGTTTCACTCAATTTTGCGATGGATAGAAAATCTATCTCGCTATAACGTAATGGCAGAAAACAGAGAAAACATAAAAGTTCAATAGTTAGTTTTTTAAAATAACAACAAAATTTGGTATATACACCATCATGGCCAATGCACATCTTACTATACTTTTCTTAGTACCGTAATTAGACCTGAATCCTCTTGGGTGCTTTAGAATTTACTCAGCATCAAAAATCAAGATATTCAGCTTCCATAATTCGTATTTCCCTATTTTTGTCGAAAAACTCTTGATTGCTGATTTTTTTTTTATTTTTAGAAAGTACAGCAACAGAAAAAAATATTTTATATCAATGAAATTTGGATTTTTGGGCCAAACGTAGAAAATAGTTCATTATTAGAAGGAATCTGAAACATTTTAACCTTTCTGCAAAGGGGTAACATTATCTTCCATGTGCTCAAAACATTCCCTTCCAAAATTCCTTTTTAAAGAGGTTAATGGGTCACATGCAATCCTTTAAAAAAATTGTGAAGTTGATAGTAAATTATTAGTTAAAAAAAAACAGATTATTCATTTAAATACACCCAGCTATTTTACAGTTCACACATACCGCAGTTAGAGCCAGCTGATTGTTTGAAGTTGCATGTATAACATGTTTAATCTGATCCTTTATCAAAGTCATTCACGGTGGTCGCTGTTTAAAAACAGTTTGTTGGTTATAAATAATTTATCGCAATCAATCGATAGTCTGGATTCTTGCTTCTGAAATATTACGTTGCAGAAGGCGATTACAATCACGCATCATGACACAGAAACCTACAAACAACCCTAATGATTCATTTGTTAAGGAATTTCGGTTAATGATTTGATGGTTATAGATAAAATGTAATTTTAACATCCTTGTAATAAGTTTCAAAGTGCCGCTAATAGCAATTACTCAGCGATGAGGTTTAACTAAAGCTCTGAATAACCAAACTTTGATTGGTGGCATCAACTACGATGTTCTAATTATTGTAATCAATAAATCAAAAATAGGCGATTTCCATTACATGTGTTTTGTACAAAACTCCATTTATCGCAATTTGACACATATTATTTCCTCACAACAGTTTTAAAATACAAACATTACAATTAAAAACATTAGTTTACTGAGAGTTACCTTTCTACCTATTTTTCATTCAAGTAGAAGGCTTCTCTTTAAATTATAGAATATTTGCATCGTAAGTATGGATCAAATGCCTGCGTATGTGGCAAATACAAACAAACAAATTATTTGGCCTGTTAGAATTTACTTATGAAACATTGCTACATATGTTTTTAGTATTGTTTTGAATAAATGAGCTCTCAATTTGTTTTTCCGATGAATTATGTCGTAAAACTTTATCCACTTTTTCAAACACCAAAGAGGAAACATAAATCTGCAAGTCATTTTCCAGATGATCCTTTCTGTCATATTCAGGTATATAAACATTATGGTAATGATAATTGCATAAGCAAATAAAACACAGATAAACTTCTACTGCAATATTCTCTCCTTCCGTCAGAAAGGTATTAAAAGCAATATGAAATTTATCCATAAATTTAGTTGGGTGCTTTAAGAAGCCAATAAACTGCACTGGGCATGTATAACTGTCTCGAGTTGTAACAATAGTTGCTCACGTCTACTGCCCATCCTGGATACGACTGTATTCAAGTTTTCATACAGTTTTAGATAATCTTGTAACCGAACGATCCAGTAGTTCTCAACTATTCCTTGAATAATACACAAAAAGAATAACATAAAACACAACACAACGATGTTTTTAATACATATAAACTTGTATGCGTTAAATAATGTCTTGGCGAACAAGGTGGACGAATCAGCATAAGAGATTTAATGTATGGAATATTATTACGTTGTCTAGCCTGTAAGTTTGATTAGAATTAATGATTTTCATTGGAATAAAGTGTTGGGATATACCTGTAAGCAACAAAAAGGACATTAAAGTTTTTTAAAAAATATATCTTTAATGTTTTGTGCAGCACTACGTACTGAAGTAAATATTATACTGTACAAACGTGGAACAAATTATTAATGAGCAGTGTCCAGGTAATTTAGAAGAAAGTAATTTAACCAATGAATTAAATTTTATTCAAGACAGCGTCGACTTATTGTGAGAAGCAAAGAGGGAAATATTACGTTTGACATCTTTATAAAGCCTAAATACAAAACGGACTGTATATATAATTAAACATTTATATCAATTTCCTCAGACCAGTGGCGACGTTGGTGAGTTATTGGGAGCCATGGCACAGGTTTTCAAAGATTTTGCGCCACTTAATGACAGATCATGCACAATATTCCAATCCGTTGACTGGATGTTGATTGCAGAAAAGAACTTCCGTATAGATAGCTATGAAGCTCAAGGGGACGATCCGTCATAAGAAGAGATTATCGTTTCGCAACTTTTCAATCACTATTAAAAAAGAAAATGCTGGTAGCACTACTGGTGCAGCAGTAAGATTCGGAAGGGAAATTCGACCACCTAAATGATAAAATTTCTATTTACTATGTTATCGATCAATGTCATGATTATCCTAAATTTACCCCGCAATTTAAGCGGGTAAAGGGACCCCCACAGAACTGGATGGGTGGGCTCACATTCCAGAGACATCCGGCCATCCAGATTTGCGATTTGGGTTTTCCATGGTTTCCGCAAGTAATTCCAGGTGAATGCTTAAAAGACCATCGCCAAATTCCATCCCATTCCTTGCCCGCAGTTCTGTCCTGCATCTAATAACGTCGACGTAAATTAGACGTAAGGGCAAGTGACCTACAGTTTTATGTGTAATCGGTTTTCGAGTGGTGATGTACTCAGCTGAACCACCAAAATTATAAACCTTAAAGGAATATTATAAAATGGTGCTCATGGCTAAGAATAAGTGATTACATGGAACACTAAGTCATCTGATTCTTGTACCTAATGTTGCCAATATCTGCTTGTAGAGAGCGAACGTACAGCATCTTTCCGCGTACTGTCGCGATTGAACAGGAAAAATGTGCCAGTATTCTGACGGGTGTAAATTTTCTGTCCCCTTCCACAAAGGCTGTCGCGCAGAATCAAAATCATTGTTACTAGCGCAGCCACACGTCCCAGAGAAATACATTTCATTCTATTGGACAGGTGACTCGTTAATAACCGGCGAGTAACTCGATTAATTACTTAAATTTTGATGACGCCACCGGGTCCTGCTGATAACGAAGTGCTGCCCGTACGGCCTGGCCTCTAACAGGTGCATTAATAATTACTGCCAGCACTTCCCCTCTCGCGACCCTGCACACAGGACGCCAACTTTTTAATGAGAAATACGAAGGCGCCGCGCCGGGACCGTGTTCTTCCACATAACCTATAGCTGCTTTTATCTCGGCAGTCATCCGGTGAGAGCACAGTTCCGCCCCCCTCACCCTACCCCTTTACCCCGCCACTCTTTCCTCGCGCCACCATGGTCCCTTATTTATCATTCCGTGTATTCTTGTTTAGAACATCCTGCACCAGTATTTTCTGGCTCATTTAATTTCCTTTTTCGTCCGTTCGCGTTGGCCCCACACTGGAGCGCAAAACCACTCTGGCGCTGTCTGCGTCCCTCTTTTAGCCTACCGGCGCGGCCGTTATGTGTATATGCGATTAATCTAATTGTAATTTAGCGCCAGAGCTCGGCGCGCCCGTAAATAACGGAGGGGGCAGGGCAGGGCAGCAGTATAATTAAAACGCATATTTGCGGCGGCGCTAGTGACGAACCGAACGCAGCGCCGCGCTAGCATTCGCTCTCTCACTGCCGTTAACGTCTTCGCTGTCATCCCCAGCTGCTTGTCACCTGTCACTGGAAAAATCCTTACTGCCGACACGTTCGATTCCATATTTGAATAGTTTCAGTCGCAACTTAATGGCTTCATCCAAGTTCCGGAAAAGAAGTTTCTCACTTCAAACAACCACGCGAAAATACTCCAAGGGTGATCCATATTCCAGAACATGGCCGTAATGGGGTTTTTCCTTATGGCTTTACGTATCGTCGACGTCGAGGTCATCAGATTTTTTTTATCTGCTTAACGTCTCTCTAATAGTGAGGTCTTTAGAGACGCGAAAGGATGGGGGGCAAGGAATGGGAAGGAATTCGGCCATGGCCTTTTGAAGGAAGCATCCCGGCATTTGCTTGGAGTTATTTGGTAAACCATGGAAAACCCCAATCTGGATGCCCGTACGGGGATTCGAACCGCCGTCCTCCCGAATTCCAGGCCAGAACGCTAGCCGTTACACCACCAAGCTCGGTGAGGTCATTAGAGACGGGAAAGGACTGTGGGCTAGGAATTGTGTTACGGTCTTCCATAATTAACTATATCGTCCTTTCGTCTATTAATGAAGGTTTCCTTACTCGTCCTATATACAATTCACTGTTGTTAGTCGCCAGAGGGTTGCACCTCCCCCAAAGGTTAATTAACTACTGCTTTTGAATGCATTAAATAGTTCCAAGAAGGGAAAACACCAACGAATCACTTTTCACTTCATACTCATTTCTCTGCGGGGCTCATATTGCATTACAAGTGAATGAGGCAATGGACTCGTCCAAAGATACTAAAACACTAATATTTCAGCTATAAAACTCACAAACGACTAATTGACGAATCACAAGCAAAAATTCTGACAGCTGATTTAAAACTAACTCTGCTCGTCACCTCCACGCGTTTAAATAAGCGCTACAGAAACATCCAGAAGGTAATAAAGAGTGCCAACAGAAATTCCTCGAACTGCGACAATACGTTGACTGTTAAATTCGTACAAAAACAATCACATATTGAACAAAATCACTCACGATCATTAGTAAAAAGCCTTAAAATGAAAGTAATGCTGTTTACATCCATTTACACAGAAAATTATCAATAAAAACCAGTCCAAACCGATGAGAATTGTCCTGCAAACTTCGTGGTTCGCATCAACACTTGCGATAACCAACTTTTAATTAATGGTTCCTAAATAATACGGTCCTTGATCGTATTACACGTCATTTACACAGTTTTTCTCTATAAAACATTTACAAGACAAATATACTCAAATTTACAAATAATCACACCAAAAATATACAATTAATCGACTCACATGTTACTATACATAAAATTTAAAATAAAATTTCATAAAAGATATTGGTCTGAAGGCTATTATAATGGGAAGGAATTCGACAATGTATTTATTAATGAAGCATCCCACATTTGTGAGGAGTGATTTTTGGAAACCATGGAAAACCCAAATCTGGATGCCCGAACGGGGATTCGAACCCGCGTGTTCCAGAATGAGAGGCCAGAGCATTACCGCTCACTCACCGCGCTCAGTAGATTTTGCTAAAAATTTGTCTTTATTAATCGATATAAGCTTACCTTCTAACGTATCATTCAGCATGGATATAAGTATTAATCATATGAATATAACTGTTTTCAGCTCACAAATTCTTTTAATTTACGTTTAACAACTCCATTTAAATTTATAACATGCAATTATATCTCTTACTCCTTCCTATTTATGTGCAATTACTTACACAACAGACAATTAGTTTCAACTGATTTCGCAGCTATATCTCCTTTAAATAATATAGGTGCAAATCATAGGGAATTGAATTATTTCTTTGAAATTTCCTGGTTAACCAAGCAGCTCTCTTGTGGCAGACAGTGTAACAAATATTTCGTGCATCATCGGAGTCGCCGTGAGTTGCCGACCTATCGTTTTCACGTCCAATCTCCTGGTTTAACATATTTTATTAAAGTGGATTTGGCTTATATATCTGGAAACAACAAATCTAGAAACCTCTGACATAGACAAATGATATTCATACATATGAACGAAAAATACAACTAAACTAAAAAATACTTAGTTTTCTACATTAAATTCTAGATTTGCATAGACGAACAATGATTGTATTAAGGCAAAATATTTTCAGCGATACGTGTGAAATTTTGTTAATTTTTCCGATTATTTCTCCATTAATTACTAAATGTAGAATTTTCGTGGGCGTCCGGTAATCACAGCTATCGCACCCAGCAATACAAAAATTTACCGTTATGAACATCCTATCAAATTCGAACTCATTTGTAAAACAAAATATGGAATATTAAATTCTGTTATACGTGAAACATGCGTAGCAGTGCGGAGGAAGCGTTATCTATAGCGAAAAATGGCGGCTGTAAAGAGCGTCTATAATCCAGACGGACGGCTGAAAACGTTGATTAACGAGCTGGCTGACAGAGCAGCAACTCTCACAATGATATATGTAGGTGGAGGCCGACCGGGTCGATATGGTTACAGGATGGATAGCCCTAATCACAACTGGTTACGGCATAAGGTGCAGAAATCGGCTGAAAAACTCACCCATTATGCTGGTTCCAATGAAATGCTGAATACCCGCTAAATACTGACATCAGACGTTACTATAATAGCGTAGAATAGAGGTGAGAATCCTGGAACGAGGTATTGCTTTCCTAAGAAGAATGTAAGATTGCATCGGTGTGTAGCAATGGTCAGCCAGAAGTATCAAGTAAATGAACTCGTAGATACGTATTACAGTGGCGAGGAAGATACTGCGATGTGTTTTTTTGCTTATTGCTTTACGCCTCGTCGACGTCGAGATCATTAGAGGCGGGATGGGACTGGGGACAAGGAACGGGAAGGAATTCGGCCATGGTATTTTTGAAGGAAGCATCCTGGCATTTACGTGGAGTCATTTGGGGAAACCATGGAAAATCCAAATCTGGATGCCCGGACGGGGATTCGAAACGGCGTCCTCCCAAATGCGAGGCCAGAGCGCTAACCGCTCACCCACCACGCTCTGTGAGACTGATCCAAGTGATATACATAGATATACATAGAAAATATAATAAGGGCAACAGAACAGCTCAGCTCGTGGAAATGAACTGAAAGTATGGTGGGTGAGCGGTAACGCTCTGACCTCACATTCGGGAGGAAGCAGGTTCGAACACCCGTCCGACCATCCAGATTTTGTTATCCATGGTTTACCGTACTCTCTCCAGGTGAACGCCTGGACAGTTCCTTAAAAACGCCTTGGCCGAACTCCTTCCCGTTGCTTGCCACCGGTCTTTTCCGGCCTCAACGTTGACGTGGAAAAAAGAAATAAACAACAACAAATAATGCACAAATAGTCATTCTGGATTACTGTATGTCTATAATAACGTCATTCATTACTCATCGCGACAATTTTAAATGGAAGCTGTAAGCAATATTATATTGATTGGCAAAAAATCCGTAGATATAATTTCTTCTCTGTGCGTAGTTTGTGAAACCACTGCGGTGAGGCGAACAATTTTACATTTTTAATTTGAATGCTGCTTCGAATATATATATATTTCTGTATAAGAAGGCGATATGAATATTAAATCATAAAAACTAATGTGGTGTAATACCTGAGACCTTGATTTCGCTATCCGCATTAATGGTCTTTTTTTCGGAGGAAGTTCATATTTATAGAAATACTGATTCTATTAAATAATCGTTTGACGCTTGACCAATATTTAGACAGCTAAATGATGCCAAAGGTAACAGCAGAATTGGGTTATGATCAACGAGACCTTTCTTTCTTGAAGTTGACGGTATGGGTGCCCAACCCGCTGTCGATATATTCACACTCAACTTTAATCCAAGTCTTCTTAATTAATTTTCGCTTCTATATGGTAACTGACGTCAATACTGTGCTTGATAACATTCTCAAGCGATGTCTACCGTGTCATTATCCTCAGGGCCTCTATCAGATTTTAAAACACGTAGTTGTATACATAAACATAATAACCAAGAGATGGCGTTATTATACGGTGAAATTTTAGGATAATGCAGTAGAATTACACACCAGTATTTCCATTAACAATTCAGTAAAAGATTAATTTCATCAGGTGTTCTCATAAGGAAAAAATATTTGTGAAAATTGATTTAACCATACTCAGAAAATTTAACATAAATAAGGAAATATAATTTTTTTATTAAAAAATAAACGGTTTTTAAAATATCTCACTATCTGAAATTGTCATTTGAGAACTTATATCATAAAAAATCACCACGTAAATAAGTAGTTGCTTGGAAGAACAGCAGTAAGGGCTAGATACGAAACTGTTTCAAAATGAAAATTGAGGTATATGATCCAAGATAACATATGATGCTCTCATTTTTAACAATTTTAAGTTGGCAAAAAACAAAAATTTGATGACGGTGTTGTTTTAAAGGCATACACCAACAGCTTTAGAGAAAAAATCGAATAACAGGTCTTCGAAAACGTCATAAATTTTAAAAACATATAATGCCGTTAATTGTTGACAACACACTCCTGAAAAAAGGAGGTGATTAAATTTTGATTGTGGTTCTAATCTTGTTCATCCCATTGGACGCCCAAGATGAGCGAAACTGGTGGCTATTAAACCGAATATCATCGCGATTCGTTTGTTCTCCAGCCAGTGAAACACAGCGTAACGCATCCCCCCGTTTTTTGTTTTCTTTTTTCCTTTCGCATCGCTGGTACACACGCCGAATATAGTAGCGGTCATAACGGTGAAACTCCATGTTTCAGCCGGAATTGAATTCAAATGATTGCTGTAGTGTATAGCTTATTGATTAGTTGTGTTTGTCAGGGCAACACGCCATTGTTTGTCCAACTGATTGTGGGGAGATTTCCCAATGGAAATTATTGTAGTGTGTGTATACACCCTCCAGAGGGATGGGGGTCTGTTGACTTCAATTATTATAAGATAAATCGATATGTTGAATTGCAGAGGATACAATACTGCGACACCGTTTTTGAGCTTTGATGGGCCCAATTTTGTGCATTCCACCGCTGATCCATACAATGGTAGGTGTTCGTGGTGAACGAATAGGACTACAAATGTTGCCAACCGCTTCTCGATAGTGGCTATCTCTCTACGAGAAAACGAAAAAAAAACATCGTATCCCTCTGCTGTGCCATTACTCTTGAATTTACTCGACTAGCGAAACGTTGTTAAAAGCAAAACTATCAGAAGCAGTAAATTTCTTGGAACCATTAATAACGTCTAAAAACATTTTTTAGAATGTCGAATTTCCGCAAATTTGATTTGAAGTGATTTACAACTAAAATCACAACTGAAATCACAACTACGTTCTTTTACTCTGATTTCTGGTAAGGCTACGAGTTTTTGTAATTGATATACCAGTATGTAGCAGTGTTCGCTTCAAAATTCATTATTAACGAACTTAAGTTTCATCCCGTTTTTCTATCACCATCATACTAACACTAGCGAAACATTTTAACATACACTAGTAGTAGTAACTAACAAACACAAACAATAGTCTGTCTTTGAACGACACCTTGGTAATCTTAAAACTCACCTAAGGGGAGAAGATTATAAATTAGACTAGAAATATATCAAAATATCTACTTTTTAGGTTTAAAAGACTGTACTAATGGTAAAACATTTTAATATTAGTCTTGTATTAATTAAATTAGTTATATAGTATCCTTTTTGAACTAGTCTTAGAGGTTTTTCGTCATAACCAGCTTCATTTACAAGTGGTTTTTGAAGTTCTTGAAGTCTTCAAATGAATCATCGAATTATATGTTCTTCTCTATAACCAACGGCGGTAACCGAATATTATGCTACAATTCAGTGTTTAGTTATGCAATAGACTGCACCCGTATTATCCTAACAGCGCAATTGCATAAAGAGTTCTCGTTTATGTTGTATTAAAGTGCGCTCTCATATTTGGCGTTTCTGATTTGGCAACTTCTATAATTCTACATTTTCCTAAGTATTTGGACATAACAGCATTTATTAAAATATTTGAGTATTAAAACAGTTGGGATGTAGTCTAGGTTATTTAGCGAATTAGTAGCTGAAGAAATTTTTTTTTAAAAAAAATTCGCTTTTCTAAAGAAATAAGATTTGGAGTGTTGTGTAGCTGTTATCATTGTCAAAAGAGCAAGAAGAAAACTACCACTTTTTAACAAACAGTTCCTTCTAGTTGTTTCTTAAGATAAATTTGGAATGGTCTTCATAAAATTGTATAATCTCTATGATTTACCACATTTTTTAGCTTATAATTATTTCTTTTCGCCTCTTATGGAGCCCTTCGCTCATCACAAATCCCATCGCATTTTTTCTATCCTTATTTCTTAAATATTGCAGTTTGTGGCGTTTAATCATCTCATGGTTTCGTCTTGTCTGCTGACACAAGCATTTGAAATCGAAGGAGAAGCTACTTCTAAGAAGAATAAGAGATAGACGTATTAAGTTAATATAAAATAGTGTGCAAAACAGACGATGAACCTATTGTAAATCTTAGACAAATATTTTGTTTTTAGTATAATAAAATTTCTAAAATGTTGGCGCTACTAAAACATAGTGTGTTAGCCCCAGTATAACCAAACGTGGGCATTTGAATAGGCGAGAAGTATATTTCAAATTAAGGCTTCTTAAAAACATAATTAATATGCAGCATGTAGGAGTAATGTCCAAAAGTAACATGAACTGAGATCAGCACATAACGCAAGTTAAACATATAAGACATACATTGGCGTTTGTTTCTGAATGGTTATTGGGAGAATAGAAGAGATGACCATGGGCATTAAATAGCGCATGATTTCAGGCATAAGTGAATGTAAAAGTTCTCACTTGTAAGTAATGGAGCCAACGACTGGAATTAATTATCAGCAGAACTCCTGAACAACTTTCCCTCGAGAAGTGGAATAGTTTCAAGTAAAAATTCGTGTAAGGCAGAAGTATATGTGAGGTGAAATCGCCGTGATCCATTTTCAATTACCAGGAGTAATAAAAGATGTGGCAACAGAGTCTATCATGGTGTGCTGCTGCTACACGTTTCCGCAGGTGGTTTCCGACAATTGTCCCCAATGTTATCGTCAGGTGAAGTAGTTCTACGATATAACACACCTGCTAACTACGTCAGACTAATGAAGGGAGAATAGGCGTCTGCCGAAACACACCCGCCTAGTTCATGGCAATAACAGCAGTGTTAATTATAGATTACGCTTCATATGGCGAATTTGGATGAATTGTAAATTATATAGAAAACAAATTAGCAAATACACCACTTTTATGGCGTTCGTTGATCAGAAAAAGCTTTTGATATTGTTAAGTGGAAAAAGATGTTCAAATTTTTTTAAAAAAATCAGGTCTAAAATACTGAGATAGAAGAATACTCCATAATTTATTAAAGAACAAAGTCTTTATAATAAATGTATAGAATCATCGGAGACATGGATCAGTTAAAAAGGATGTGAGACGTTGTAGTATATCCCGATTAATATTCAACTTGTATATAGAGAAACCAATAAAGGAAGTGAAAGAAACATTTACATATGGCATAAGTGTTCACGGGGAAAAATCAGTATGCTACGATTTCCTGATGACACTGTGAGCGTAAAAGTATGAGAATACTGAGAAGTTACTAAATGGTATGAACAAAATACTGAAAGATAATTTTGGAGTAAAAATAAACCAAAGCCAGGCAAAAGTGATGAAACGGAGCTGAAATAAGAGCACTAATAGTAAATTAAACATAAAAATAGTATCGAATGCGATAGAGGAAATAAGTGAGTTTTGCTACCTTCAAAGTAAAATTACAACTAATGGTCGAAGTAGGAATGATGTTAAAAGCAGAATAGCACTACCAAAAAGAACATTTATGAAAAAGGGAAAATTTTTAGTTTGAAATATAGATCTAGGATTCAAGAAGAACAATTTATAACTCTATGCCTAAAGCACAGCACTTTAAGGTAGCAAAGCATGGACTTAAAGGAATACCAAAAAAAAAAAAAAAGGAAAATTGAAACATTTGACATGTGCTGCTATAGAAGGATCCTGAAAATTAAATGGACGGATAAAGTACAAAATGAACCTGTTTTGGGAATGGTGGGTGAGGAAAGAAGTTTGTGGAAGAGTCTAACAGAAAGAAGATCAGGATGGTGAGTCATATTCTGACACATGCAGGATTGATTAATTTGTTAACTGAAGGGAAGAACTGTAGAGGAAGGATATATGAAGCAAATGATTGAGGCCGTGGATTGTAAGGGACACATTGAGATGAAAAGGTTACTGCAGGATAGGAAGGGATAGAGGATTGCATCAAACCATGCGAAAGACTGATGACAACAAAAAAAGTCATAATTTGAAATGCTGTTGTGCTTTATAGGATCAAATTCTCGAGGCAGTACCGAGAAAACACAGAGAAGGACAGACCATGTTTCGACCGCTTGCCTGAGTCATTACCGAAATGACACTGAATTAATAAGATCTCGGGATGAGAATTTCTAGCCTTCGAATCACATTTTCACTACTTTAATTTTCTGAATAACATGTGAACATCTGCTTCCCTTTAAGACCATATGGATTTTTCTTTAAAGGTTTGTTGAGATCATTAGATCCCTGGCAGGGTTGTATGCAGCGGATATAGGTGTGGGACAAGGAACAAGGAGGAATTTAGCCATGACTCTTGAAGAAAAATCCATTATTAGTCTGGGGTGATTGTTGGAATATCCGGGATGGAGATTGAACCTGTGTCCTCTCGAATACCAGTTCTGAGATGTACTAACCAACCTAAGTCGGTATTTGGATCTCAATGACACAATACATGAGATCGTGACAAAGGTGTCTAGCTGATCCCGGATTAATTCATTGGGCCCTGAGGGTTTGGAAGACACAGATCATTGATCATTGATTAGTTTCGTTTAACGCCATACTATGCCACTTACAGGATATCGATGTAGATATGTAAATAGTCTTTTTCTATTGGTGTGGTTTGAAACAAATAAAGTTTGTGGGTTTTCTGATTTTGCGGATGACTGCTGCGTGAGACAAGTTGTTGAGCAGCGTGGCGGGACACCTGCTAGGCGGGCCACTGTGCCGATACCCATTGTGAGCGTGGAGCACAAAGCGGACCGGCCACAATGCGGCGCGCTCGGACAGTGTGAAGTAGCGGCCCAGCGTTTTTCCGAGCGCTTCCTCGTCGACCAAACTCCTCGCGCCAGCATCATTGTCCCTGTGCGGCGTCAGTGTTACAGATGCAATACAGCAAACTTCTAGTCGTCAAGCTGATGCCGATCCAGATAGCTATCCACGCGTGTTGTCATGATTATTCGGCAGCTCGTACTATTGGAATTTCAACCATTTTTTTTATTCAATGGAATTTGGCTGCAAACAGATCGTTAATCTTACTCAACTCACAACAAGACAATGAAGCAAATTATATTTGTAAGATTAAATTCGAGTTTGATCATTCGCCCCATACAACGGGAGACTTTTCCATAAATAGATTTAGTTTGATTATAATAGATTTTTTTTTTTTTTTTTTTTTTGCTTTGATAGATTTTGGGGTTTGGAGCAGTAGGTACAATTGTTATAACCAGTAATATTACTAAATTTATACCTAACTTAAGCTACTCACAATTCTAACATTAGCTGCAAAAATATTACGTTCCTTGTAAGTCGCTATACTTGACTGCAATTACCAAACAATCTTGTTAATTGACTGGTTGTAGATAGTTTCTTTGAAATGAAGAAATAAGAAAACATCCTGAAATTATTGTTTTTAAAATAAACGTTTAATTTATAAATACGAGGTTTAACAATTAAAAATTAACAAATGATACTAAGTCTAGATTAAATCATATATACTATATATTTATTAGTTTATACCATTCTTTAAAAAAAAATTACAATTAATGAGGTATTTATAAGTGGGCACTGTTTGAAGTCAATGTATACGGTATCCCGAAATTACAGAAAATAGTTTCGTATTTAAATTCATTTTGATAAGTGACAAATGTTAACAGTGTATATTTTCAGAAACTAAATAGTGATTGCCGAATCACAAATTTCTCATATATCTGATCTTTATGGGTAATGTTATAAAATATTAATGTTTCCTTCTATGTAACGGATATTCAGAATTAATTAAAATAATGATGCTAACGGAAATTAAATTTTCGATTTCGGAACAGAACTAACCCCTATTACTCCGTATTTTAGAGATTTTTTAGATCCTACCATTACTCCGTATTTTAGAGATTTTCTAGATCCTACCATAGAAATGTGAACCATCCTACACCTCTTCTCCCTTATGCTCAATATATATATAGTATTTTTGGGACTCTACTGTCTTTGATCCTATTGATGTAGTCTTCTTTTAATTTTTTTATTTATTTTGTTCGTGTAGAAATCCCATTTCTGCAGCTTGAATTCACGTTGTGTTCTTCTCTGTTATTATCCACATTTCACTACCAATATCGACAATGCTTTGTAAAATTTAATCATTGTGTCCTTGTTTATTTTTAAGTAATTCGAACTTAAAGAATCAAAATATCGTGTCTTTTATATTTATGGCTTCCAAATTTGTGCTATTCGAATTGTCACTTTGACTGTATATACATCTACAATCACATACTTCTTTTTTGTATATTTCAACAAATCGCGTGTCCAAACATATTTCAGGTATGTACTTTTCCAAGTAACGCTATCTGCAAGCACGAACAAGGAAAGGAAAGAGGTAAGTATACTTAATCCGCTACCTCTTCCGATTTGTCGGTGTCTCAAGAATTTACGGCAGGAACTGTGCTGAGCGGCGTGGTTTTGCAATTTCCCCGAATGAGTTTACGTGCCAAGTAAGTTTATACGAGGAGAAGCAGAGCATAAAGTTTTTATACGGATCTCGATAACTTCGGCAGTTGCTACGGATATTATTACATGCGTGCCGAGCTTAAGTTTGTCAATAGCGAACTGCGATCTTCTGCTACACCTTCCTCCCCTTGGCGCGCGCGTAATTCTGATAAAATATTTCCCCCTGATTTATATCCGCAGAAAAACGGCCTTATCTTTACGTGCTCTTAAAAGGCAAAATAACGTTCTTCCCTCAGCACGTAGGTGAAATTAAAAGCTCTCGGTAAAATTAATGCAATCGTTCCGTGCGTGTTCTTATCCGGCTGGGTTGCTGGTAAATTGCCCGATAAGGTTGAGCCGGGCAGGGGAAAGCCGCAACCAGCTCGGTGTGCCACAGTCTGCACGTGACACAAGTTATCCTCCTCAGCAACAGTACCTGAGCTACTTTGCACGACACACGTCTGTCCAACTGGCTGCAACTCCACTTACCGTACTTGGAAGGCGCATGGAAATAATTACCAGCTTATTATATACTGTTGCGCCCCGCAGACATCTTTCGGGCTTATTGTCATATCCAAGCATAAGTTGCAGTGAAAGAGATGATTCCTCCAATCTCGCGCAGTACTCTTGTAGCAGGCAGTAACCATTTACACAGTTCCCCCTTCTATGCTATCAGCTGCTAATACCCCCTTTCCTCTTCTTCTTGTTATTACACTATTGCCCTTGTCCGGGAGTAGGTGGATACCATGTGAGAGGGGGGTGGGGGGAGGGGTGATTATCCCTCCATAGCAAGTCTGGGTAGATGAAGTGGGGTAGGTGTGGATGTCTGATAGTATATGTTTTCAGCATAGTATGTTGTTTGTGTTATCTGAAATAAGAGATGAAAAAGGGAGAGGATAAATCCAGTGCCACCTCGTTCAAGCCTACTCTTCAGAAAGGCACTGAATGAAACCGCCAGTCTTAACGACCCCATCCGAAGGTCGAGTTACCAACTACAGTGCCCCATACTCTCACTGTAAATGCGCTGCGGAGAATTTTGCTATTTCACCCAGTACTTTAGTTCACAAGTTGGTGATTAGGAATCTTGCAACCACCACCTTTCCTACCATGCTGGCCAACTCCTGAAGATAAAAATTTCTTCCACCACCAGGACTAGAACTAAGTAATCCCGTGTTAGCGCCGGACACCATGAACGTGCTGCAACCAACTGAACAAGTAAAAAGGAGAAATCTGTGTGATGAACATTCATAGGATATACAAACATGAAATGGAAAATATCTTTTCCAATAAGTACGTGAAAGGTATACATTTTTTATTTTATCGTTTATCAAGCACCTTGTCGTTTCACAGGCTCCTTGTTTTCTGAGTTTATTAGAGAAATTCATTATAAGTGAGAAGATACTGCTCCTGGCAGCGATTCACAGTGAGTCCTTTCTGTTAGTTGACGGCTGAGAATGTTCGCTAACTGCTACGTCACTGCTGCTGCACACTTTCAGTATTTTAGCTTCGTTAACGTTATGGGAAAGCGTCCAAAAAACTCGCCCACAGAAACGAGCCAAGTTATCAGCGAAATAAACGGCTGCATAGCTTACTCGGCTTAGTGAATCACATAAAGAATACTGCCCACCCTCTCCCGGCTGATGGAAACGAGTGTTCCAAAAAATTCCGCTTTCTCCGACGTTCACATTTCGTTTCAGTTTGATTTCCGCTCCGGCTTAGAGTTATAAATTCTTAGTTTCTGTATACAGTACGTTTACGGTACTGATTATATGGGGAAAATCCTACCTGAATCCGGCTTAGGTCAGAGGAAACTGAAATATAGAATGGACTGACTACTTTACCATTATGGCGGGTATTTTGTGGGAGTGAAATAGTGTTAGAGGTTGCCTTCCTCTACTAGAGAACATGTAGATGATACTTGTTTTCAGTGAATGAAGTAAATTGTAAATGGCGTGGTGTGTTTTCTTGATCCATTTCGTCGTTCGTCTTAGATGAACTCACTGCACATGGAACATTACGAGACGGGCGAATGTGAACATAAAGTGGGTTCGTCTTTAGTAACTACACCATGAAATACACTGTATGTTAGAATTGATGAACAAGTACGAATCTGATTTCTTATTTAATAATATCTCCTCAGCATTTGATGAATACCTCACAACCTACTGGCGAATACCTCTTTAATATATCTTTGTGTACAATTTTAGGGAGTTTTCAGACACCGTTGGCAATTTTTTGACAGCTATTTGGGTATACAAACGAATACAATGTTTTTTTTTTTTTTAATGTATGAAGAATTGTACTGGTATGACTACTTTCAACATTTTTCTGTTTAATGATTTATAACTTTGTATAAATCAAATTAAGTAATACGACAAATTATTGTTCCGTCGCTACAAGAAACGCATTTAAAAAAAATTAAATTAGACGTGCATGTAAATATAATTATAAAGATATACCGTAGATTTTATTGAATCATTGTTGCGACCTTTCAACACTGCGTACTTAATCTTTAATATCCATAAGCACCGAGCATGCTACGGACCTGAGATTCGGACGGATGCGAGTTCGACCACCGAACAATTATCTGGAACTCGGTTTCCCATTCATTCTTGGAATTGCTCTAGTGGAATACCGGGATCGTTTCTTCAAGAAGAAATCCCAGATTTTTTTCTCTGATTCCGGCTTCACATTATCGTCATGTCTATGTTTACCGTGTCGTCAAAGAACCTTAAAATCCTAATTTTTTTCAAACCTTATCTGCAACTATATTTCGCGGAGGAAAATTCAGTTTCAAAAATGAAATTTCTACTATGTACCAATAATGTATGAAACAGAAACAATCTAAGCCAATGGAATCAGACTTTTAATGTATTATGATTTTTATTTGTCGTTCTTTTTTGCTTATGGATTTACGCCTCTTCGACGTCGATGTCATTAGAGGCGGGAAAGGACTGGTAACAATGAAGAGGAAGGAATACGGCCATGGCCTTTTGAGGGAAGCATCCCGGCAATCGCCTGGAATGGTTTGAGGAAACCATGGAAAACCTTAATCTGGATTCCCGGTTGGCGATTTCTCCCGAATGCGAGGCCAGAACGTCAACCTCTCATCCATCACACTCGGTTTTGTTATTCTAATAAAACACATAATTCAGTGAAAACAAGTCGGGACTTCGGAGTCATTCGTAAGAGATAAAATAAGAAATTTTCATAGAAGTTCAGTGACAGACCGAGAGCGAAAGACAAAGTCTTACTAAAAATAATTACGTCATGGCCTATCATCTCGATATTCGCAGTCTTTTGCAAACCACAGAAAAACAAACCATGATGGCTGAACCTGGAATCAGACTAAAAACTTTTTTAAAAAAATTAAATTTCGCTATCATCTAAGGTATCCGAAACTCTTACTTATTTTTTTAATGTCTTCAACCTCCTATTTTGACCGAACCAATAAAAACAGAGTCTTGGTGGAAAAATCTCAACTGCATAATACTTTGCTTCGTTCTATATCACATTTATCTGACACAGCACCCATTTAGGAAATAACTTGGGCTGTTGTACCCTGGGTAATAAATACGACAATCGTTCACCTATGTCTTCTCCGGACCTTCCTTTACTTCTTCAACACCTTTTCCCAAGTGGTGGTCGGCTGCCCTTCATGAGTATTTACTCATCGTTGGCATCGTCAAATTTGGAGCATTGGTTTCACGGCCACATACCGATGTTGACGCCAAGCATTTTATAGCTAGTACCAGGCCGTACTAAGTACTAAAGAGGGCAGTGTTTCCATCTGTATGTGAAACGTGTAGGTATGTTCTGTGGGCGAAAAGTGGATTTTTGCTTCGTGAAATGTGTAAGAGTTTGTAAGGCGAAGATTGGGGACCAGTACCAACAATCGCCTAAATGGCTGTGGAAACCCACCTAAACACCGCAGTGGCGTGGGCTCGTGCCCGGTCCCGTTGTGTGCAGCGTCTCAGTGCACTGGAGCCACAGTGGTGGGACCTTTGACTTCTCCGGTTGCTGACGAACCAATGAACAAGCATTCCTTTCTTTGCTTGTGGCTTTTCGCCTCGTAGACGTCGGGTCATTAGGGAGCGTGCAGAAACTACGTGGCTCGGTCCACGGGGGGGGGGTTGGCTGGAAGGCTACGTAGGGACGTGGGGGGGTCCGAGCCAGCCACTTAGCTTTCCTTTAATAACATTTTTTACAGTTAAAATGAGGAACCGAACACACAACAGCATGCGAATAATTATTTTCCTCAGTTAATTATCTCCATATGGTATTTACGATAGTCTGACAAAGAAAAACAGTACAAAATGTCTTCTGGAATCAAAAAGGAAATAAAACTACGTGCTACGTGGGGGGGAGGGGGGGGTTAGAGGCATGAGGCAAAAATGGTGCTACGTGGTTTATAGACGCTCCCTTAGAGGCGGAAAAAGACTGGGGCAACGAACGAGAAGGAATTTAGTGATGGTCTTTAGAAGGAAGCATCCCGGCATTATCCTGGAGTGATTTGGGGAAAGCATGGAAAACCCAAATATGGATGCCCGGACGGGGATTCGAACCAGTGTCCTCCCCAATGCGAGGCCAGAGCGTTACCACTCACCTTCCACGCTCGGTCAAACTTTCCTGTTGCCATATCTTAGTCACAATATAAGCACTTTTCTGTTTGGTAAACGTAAATAACTTTTAGTTTTCCAGCATCCACCTAGGTAATTTTAGGAAATCATCAAAAAGCAGTAAACAGGACACTAGGTACTTCATTTCAGAGATTTGAACCTGGGCCTGTTATACGTCCCAGAATCTATTAGGGTGGTGCTGCAGCGCTCTAGCGTAGTCTATAGTGCCACCTCAGTGGGACTCCGTGAGGTCGACTTGACCGCCACTTGAGTGCACGAGTGTTCACCACACGAGGCCTGCCACCCGCCGGAGGCCTCGCGATGCCACACCCCTGCACGAGCCGCCCAGGTTAATTATTGAATTTACATATTCATGTTGAGCGCTGTCAGCAGGCGCTGATAGATGCGACGGACAGAAAACATTTCTCCCTTCTGCGCCGCGGTGAGGTACGACTCGGAAAACACCGCCTAACAAACTTCACAATCGCAGTTAATTGCAACGTTTAATTCGGATCTTCCTCTTTGTGCCCACAGCGAGGGTGATGGGAGAAGGGGGGAAAGGTAGATGGAGACGAGACACTGCAGTTAAATGAAGCGTATCAGAAACAATGCCTCTAGTGAGATTCGAACCGGTCGGAATTGAATTGTCGTGTCGTCGCGCATTATTTCACCTCGCCTCGCACCACTACCAGCCGAAATCAAAGAGATTATTCACGGAAGATGGGTTCCAAGGGGCAACGACAAAGATGGGGAAGAGGATTGGCAGGTGGCGAATGTTTCCGATTTCATCTGTCGCCCTTCAAGCGATGGACGATCCGATCAGGTACCGAGAAGAGTGTATTGTTTATTGATAAATATTTAATATCACTTCCAAGTTACGCCAAGGCAAGGATTATTGGAAAAGCTTCTCACACAGATCATCAAAAAGGGGTGATTTACAGAGTACTGTAATAATATTCCAGATATGCCTTTGAAAAAGATTCCTTGAAAATTTTCGAAAGGCACGTTTGCTTAGTATTTTCTGGAAAAATTACAAAACATTGCTTCAAATTAATATCATCTTTTGAGAGTTGGTATACTCTAATTGCATATTGAAAAACAAAGTATTCTTTGCTCTCATACTTTTCGTGAATAACAACAGAAATCATCCATTAGTTCTCCAATCCCATGCAAATCTGGAATACTTTCTGCGTCGTAAAATCTATTTTAAGTACAGCTAACATGTTTTTTACAACTTAACACTAAGGATACAGAAGCATAAAAATAAATTGTGGGTAGCTGTTGGGAATAATGTAAAAATCGTAGTTCACTAAAATAATACTGTTGAATAGTTGATAACTACTAATTGCTAATTTTGAGATGCCCAACCTTAAATCATCAATTACCACTTCAGAACTTTAGTTATTATCAACCTGCATCTACTGAATGTGTATCACGATTAGATCTCTTTACTATTTTTTCCATGACAGCTTTACTGACGTATGAAGGAGAATACAGGAATACAGAACGGAGAAAGAAGGGTACTATATGATAACTTCAATTATATCATCATAAATAAACAAATCCTTGCGATAAATATGATTTAATTACTCTATTACTTGCAATTCTACGTGTTACTGGTTTCCTGTTTTAATGGTGAAGTCATATGTAATGATATCTACTAGTGGAATCTAATGGTAATTATAAATTAAATTTTATTTCATTTTATTAGCTGTGTAGGGCGTGGAATGTTTTAGGACGTGAAAATATGCACAAAAACAAAACAAAACTTTCTAATAAATTCTGTGCTGCGAATACATACTTTGCGAGCTAATAGCAGGTGCACATAGTGTCGTCCGTCTATCACAATTCATGCTTCAGACCTTCGGTGTAACGAATCACTCATTCTTTGAAACTATCCTGTACGTATTCAATGCTTCTCAGCAAGTGATTCTTTAATCTGGGGCATGAATTTTGATGGACGCGCATCGCATTGCGCATTTGCTATTAACTCACAAAGTATGTATTTGTGGCCCAATGTTTATCAGACATTTTTATTTCGTTTTGATTAATACTACGTCGTTGTCGACGTCATTAAAGGCGGGATAGGAGAGCGACAAGGAACGGGAAGGACTTCATCCGTAGCCTTCTGAAAGAAGCATCCCGGCTTTCGCCTGGAGTTATCTGGAGAAGCCATGGAAAACCAAAATCTGAACGCCCAATGGGGATTCGAACCCGCGTCCTTCCGAATGCAAGCCAGAACGTTAACCGCTCACTCACCACGCTTGGTGATGCTTATTGCATACTATCACCCCCTAAAATATTCGATACTTTTTAATATCGTGTATTATCATCTTGTCGACTGAAAATAATGGCTGATTAAATTATGATTAGCAAGATGAAATGAGCAGACGTACTAGAGATGACTGATTCAAGACAGATTCACACAAGAAAGAATTAATCTTGCCAAGATGAAGGACAACAACAAAAATGATGTTCAACGTTTTTTAACATAAAACTATAAACTATATCCCACATTTTTTTAAATTAGTTAATTATTGTTTGCAAAGATGACGTGACACCACTTTTGGATTTATAGGTAGCTCTGTAAGCTTTTAAATATAGAACATTACAGTGTGTTTATGATGATAATAATACCGCTGGACGCAATGGTAGTGAGTTTATGAGAGACTCCTGGTGGGAAGTAATGTGCTAAACGGACTTGGCACAACATGAAACCAGACGTGTTGTAGTAAAGCTTAAGCTTGTTTAGCTCCCATCGAAATAAAACGAAGAATTAATTACCAGAATACAATAAAATTGCGGAGGATGCATTGTACAAATCTTGTATTATTCATGTGTGGATACGACTTTTGATAGCGACATTGTTTGATCTCGCTGTGAATGTGGAACAGATATGTGGTTTGTTATTTGAATTCTGGCTTCTACTCACTTTCGTTCTTTATCCACGAACTTTGTAGTTTCAATGACAAAATATTAGACATCATTTGTCTGGCGGCTATCTCTGGCGCGTCTCTAATAACCTTCTTGTGGATTGTGTGCCCAACTACTTCTGTGTACTGAGTTGTAATTTATTGCAGTGTTACTTGACATTTAATATCCTTATGCGTGTGTCTAGAAATTGTCTTTTAATTCGGCGGCCGCATCAATTGAGCTAGCAATCTTAATGAGCACAGTACAAACTACATGAGTCACGAGTGGCAGCAAACATTTTCGATAGTAAATGAACAAGCTGGTGGACATTAGAGTACGTTTCATGGTTCCGGCGGTAGTTATCACGATATACGTCATTATAGAGATTTAAACTCATTTAATTAATCAAACATTAACAACAACTGGCGTGTTACAATGAGTGTAACTGCTTACTAAAACACGTGGAAAATATCTAAAAAGTCAGTGTTTATGATAAATTACTTCGTTATACTACACCTAAAGCAAGGCTGTGTGCTAGATTACTGAAACCTTCCGTGACTCAGGGACTTTGAGTAGTGCATGTTGGCAGCGCCGGATGCGTGCGAACCCGGCCACATGACACTTCCCGCAGCCGACTTGGAATGTAATTACCTGTCGGAGGATCGGGCCACCAACAGCCAAATGTCCTAATTAACAACGACGGTGCGGTTTCTGGCCCCTCCCCTCTGCAACCCGCCACCCACCTTTTTATTTTTTTCCTCCGTTGTTTTCAGCTCTAGTTCCTGCAGTGGGGCCAACTTCCATCATAATTGGTTGCAACCGGTAATTATAGCTCAACTCTTTCTCATTGTCTGTAATGGGACGCCGCGAATTTCAAGCAAAGGAGGAGTACACAAGTTTTAAAGTTATATCTTCCATCAAGTTTGGTGCCCGGTTCGGGGGTAGATTAAGATGTCCATTATCTTGTTTTGAAATGAGTCTCGTACTGGGAGGAGGAAGCAGTTGTGAAATTTACTGAGAGGCATTATTTAGAGCTTAGTTTGGAATCGCGGCTGGTAATTACCTATAACTGTAGTGTTTTGGTGACGGGAAAATATTTTGTGTTTAGCTACGATGTTTTCAAACTTTAAAACGTGGATCCAGCGTTTCTTAAGTGAGCTGCGGCGTTTATTTCGGAGGTAAAGTTTATCTTGCTAGTTAAATCAAATCCTTAATTTTCACCGAGATTCGCCTTGGTTGAATTTTTTCGCGATTAATTTCGCAAAAATTACGCTGGTTATTAAATTACTTACTAATTTTCGCGGAAGTTCTCTAAACCTGTCACAGTTGGTGGCAGAGCTATATACACCATAATTTGCACTTTTTGCATTAGTTTGACGAATAATTCAACAGTTAAATTTCAGCAGTTTCAGCTTGAGATCAATAATAATCTTATATAACTGGAGTTTCTGGAAAAATCTTGATATGTTTAACATCTCCTAGACTCAATCTCTTTTATCGAATATTCACCTGCAACCCCAAACAGAAGAATAGAAGTTAACACCTCAACATGCATAGTTATACCGTAGCATTTATGTGATAGATTTTCTACCGGAATATAAGAATAAATTTTTGTTTTACAACTTTTTAAGCTATATTTCTCATTTACTGCGTCTAATAATATTAACGACAGATACTCGAGATGATATTCTCAGGTTCTTACTGAAAAACTCTCCTTGTGAACATATAGAAGTACAGCGCTAATAGGTGCAGAGGTTAAGAATAGATTTTCTTTTAAAAACAAACGGAAAGACCTACCAGAATGTAACACTTGTGGCGTATCTTTGACGGTGCGTTACATTTTAACACACTGTGTAAAATGTTTAGTTATAAGGGCAGATGTTGGCATAGCCCGCGGTCTGTCCATTATTGTAAATAAAGATAGCGATAATGGGGAGAAGGTTTTAAATTTTTATGTATTGGTTGGTGTTGTACCAAAAAATTTGGCCAGAGCAGCTGAGTTTTTAAGATAGACGGGCGTCGATTTACAGCCAGTCATCCAAGTACGTTATTAATAATTGATTATTTGAATTATTAGGGTCATATGCGATCAAATCGGATTGGTCCTTTTACAGCCAACCAGTAATTGTTAATAAAGGTTTTGGTTATTTGATTTTCTTTTTCTGTCTGTATGGCCGACCTCTTTACAGCCGGCCACGCAGAAAGAAATTTCGTGTATTTTGAGTCACATTGCCAAATAAGTTGTTGTTAGTGCAGTAGATGCGCCCTAAATCTCGAATAACAACACAACCTTTTTACTGTATGATTGTATCTGCGCCCAGCGACGCAAACTCATAGGTATCCAGGAAATTTTAAGCCCAACCATAAACTTTTCAACTGTGATGACGCCATCCAAATCGGGTATATAGTTATTGCGTGCTGCTATTTAAAAAGAAGAAAAAAAAGAAACCAGATATTGGCCGTTACAGATTTGAATAGATGGATAGATGGAAAATATAGCTGATACCCGCAACCTCATACGTGTAGGCTTACAGTTTTATTGCTAGAACTGGATATAGCAAGCAGTAAGTTATGTAAAAGTTTCCACACATAAACTGATTGCGAACAAAAAAAAGCCCGAGTGACCGATGCAACGTTACAGAGACTTACACGCGCTATCCGTCTATCGTTTACGGCTCCGTTAGCTTTTTTAAATTTGCTGACAAAATATTTTATTACACCGCGTCCATTCTAATGATACACAGTACGTCATTGTAAAACTTCATCAAGTAGTGAAAACGAAACCAACAGACAGACAGAATTTCTTTCGCGTTTATAATATTAGTGCAGATGGTATGTACTTTGCTTGGTTTTTGGTAATTTTAAGCAAGTACCAAGCAGTAAGTTAAATTTGAATTTACCTGGTATATTAATAATCCGCACGTGCAGGCTCTAAACTTTTTCCATTCGGTCGTTCATCAGGGTTAAAAATCTGGCATAGTCGAATCGCATACGACTCATCACTTGCTGACAGTGACGTAGACCTTTGACTGCAGGAAGTGCCTCGTGCGAGCGAATTGACGCGTTCGACACGGTGTCTTCTGTGCAGAGTCGGCTGCCGGCGGGAATTGAATTCCGTGTCAGTTCGCTGACAGATATTCCTGTAAAAGTATTTCCCAGGGCCTGCAGGTGCAAAAAGTCAAATACCATTCGGAAGCGCGATAATATCTCAACTGTCGAGGGTGAAACCCGCTTTCCGCGAACAGAAAAGAGAGACGAAATGATTAATGTGAGAAATACAAGGAACAATATGTGGCTTGTGCTGCAGCACAGCGTAAATAAATGCGACCTGTGGTGGTATGTTTTATTAACTACTTTGAACAAAATCAGGGAAATTTTACAGAAAGAAATTGGTGGTTGAATCTCGACACTAAACTAGAGTCACTTTTATTTGATAACACTGTAACCTGTTTCTCTTGCAGTTGCTGTTACATTAGTAATAAAAATGGTGATTGTTCTATCTGACTTGCTTGGTCACTCCCTATAGCATTTAGACATGATGTCTATACCACTGAAAGTCCAAGGAAATATCCGATTTTGATTAAATGGCTGTTATGATGTAGAATGATTATACACGAAATTACATGGAAAGGTACTAACATCACTCTCTCTATTAAGTATAATTAGTTAATATCATTCAAATAAAGTACAACCCGTTCAATACCACGTTACCTCCATTTCATTAGATGAAATAGGTAATCAGCCCATACAGCGGACTTTTTTGTGACATTAATGGCCCATAGTTTGATTGCGCTTTAGGTGAAATATTTAATTTGACAAAATTATAGTAGTCACTCTGGGGACACGAGTTCGAAGATGTTCATGAAAAGTAAGTTAATTTTTACATTTTTATTACATTTTTTGGCTTTTAACTGTATACCACGTTGACGCCGTGTCATTGACAACGGGAAAGGATTGGGGGGTAAGGATCGGGACGGATTTTTGCCCTTTTAAAGGAACCATTTGCCTGGAGTTACTGGGGAAACCATGGAAAACCCAAATCTGGATTCGAATCCGCGTCCTACGGGATGTGAGGCAAGATCTCTACGGCTCACCCACAACAGTTGGTGTTGCATTTATAATTAAATAAATCATAATTAACTTCAGATGACAGAGATAATGGTACTTTAACCAAACGATACGAAAACGTCATCAACGATTCACCAGCACCAATTTTGGAAAGGCACGGAAGATTATAACTTTTCTAAAAGCGAGATGTCAACTCTGCAACGCATTGTTCTAAATATAGTTTGTACATCATTCCTTAATGTTACATAAAATTTCTTTAACAATCCTGAAAGTAGTAATCATTAACTTCAAAGTGGTTGTCCTATAAACATATTCATTAAAAACTGCAAAAGAATAGTGAACAAAGAAAGAAATTAGCCACAGTTCATCAGGAGAGTTTTTAGGTAATCTGAAAAACCTAATCTATCATCGCTGGACCGAGATTCGAACCCATATGCTCTCCGCATCATTGGCCCAAACGATAAAGCACTCTTCTACCAAGCTTCTACTACTATAAACTAAATCTTTGATATCGAGTCTTCTCAAACCAGTTGCTTTTTGACTTAATCAACGCCTACGTCAAAACTATGGATGAAAAGCGAAGTTGGTTGTAGTAAGATGAAGGAACCGGCTCATTTATAGTAATCTTTTATTTGTCAACTGAAATAGGAAATTAGCAGAACACTTACCTATATCTCTGGGATATGTCGTGTTACCATCCACCTGTAATGGGATCACTCCATATCGACGCCACCAAAACCTTGCAACTCAACTCTGTACTATCTCATTTCGTAGGAGCAGTTGTTTATTTGTCAACAGAAAAATCTAGTGGTGTTGCGATCATAGCAGTGCTACTATCTAGCGGTAATGGGATGATTCCTTACCGACGCCAGCGACACCTAGCACATTAGCTCTAAACTACTGCAACCCCGTGACCTTGACTGTCCATAATTTTTCCATTCTCGATTTGAATTTCTAAACATTTATTTCTTAATTAATGATGCTACCAAAGTGAAGAACCTAAACTTTAAAATGATACATAATTTATAGATTTTGGTTAAGTATGAAAATGGCTCGTCATAAAAAGGGCACCCTTTTAGAAGAAATATATATGACAAAATACCGAATTTTAAAAGCGATAACTAAATTTGCTGAAATGTTCCAGTGTTCCTGAAGATGTAGGACGGGCAGGGTGCGGCTGTGTGTCTTGGCACTGTGCTGGCAGACTTGGCCGCCGGTAACGATCAAAGAGATGCTCCGGGAGGGAGGTTCTCCCCCCACGCCGCCATTATCGCTGGCGGGGGCATTATCATATATCACATCCCGCAGAAGACGTCGCGCCCGTAGATCCCAAGGCTGATCCGTCTACGTCCGTCGCAAGGTGTTCTTGCCCGATCAGTCAGTCCCACAGATCTGTTCTGCAACTGCTAGGACAACGTCCTCAAAGCCAAGTCATGCCTGGAAATGCCCCTCCTAAAAGAAAAGACGCCCGCCAGCAACATTAATCAGCATGATACTCAGTCATTGACAAGAACCTGAATATTCAAAACCTCCAGTATTCTACATTTCCTGGTACACAGTAGCGGAAACGCAAGTTTAGTTTTCCCCTATAAAAGCAATGGTTCCGGCCAGGAGCGAGGATTTTTTTAGCTTTTTGGTGGTTCTGGTTAATGTCATGAAACAAAAATATTTCAGAAATGCTTTTAAATTCAAACTCTGTGGTAAATGCAACCAAAAAAAACCCACACACACACATACATTGGCTACAGCGCTACAGAAAAAATAACATATAATAAGTTCCAGCTGTCTCCACAGCGTCATGACTTAAGTTCTGTATAAATCTGAGTGCATCCCTTCTACAATGATAGGAATTAAGTCGTTTTTTCTGCTCTACTCTGTTTCAAACACCATCGAATGCTCTTGATACTGCGAGGTACTAGTCGAAGTAAACTTCATGTGGTTAACGTGTACAATGTTTGCCGTATGTTTGATGTTTGTGACTCGAGAATAACAATAATATGCTATTATACCTAATAGTAATCAAGAAATGAAGTAGACGTTGTTAGCTGATAAAAAAAAAACAGTATATTTCACCGATGCATGAAAAACCATAGTTTTGTGTAATCGGCATAGTTTCTTATTGTTTTTACCTTAACCCACATGAAACGAATTCTGGACAAAGATATCTATAAGATTACGACTAACAGCAAACTTTGTCACAAATTCATAGTATTTGCATCACTCTAATATATGTTAGTATTACAATCATTAAATACGTGTAAATATCACGAAATTCCCGAGAATAAGATGAAACTAATTGTTAGAAAAGAAAAAGTTCTGAAAATAGCGTCTTATCATCGTAGCTTATCTAGATGTCTCATATGCACTGTGCAACTGAGCTGTACTGTATGATTTCACTGTAAAAACAGTTGGGTTACAGGTCCATAAATCTGAAGAAACAATTAATAATCATAATTTTTCAGTGACACCATATTATTTTATATAAAAATTAAGCAAAAAAGAAAATATTAAAAACTTCTTTATTTATTTGAGAAATTTTGTTACACTCGAAAGATACTTTAATTTGTTCGAATAGAAAATAATTTTACATCTTCTGTTCACTGGGATGTAGGAATTTCAATAAATTCTTGAGCTTTCAAAAATTAAAGCTGTGTTGTTTGGCTTCGTTCGGGGCAGTTGTACGTACAATTTCCACACTTATGGCAACACGCCACCTCATAAATTTCATTCATGGATGTCTCAGAGTATAGGTAGAAGAAATTCATGGCAGCTATACATAAGAGAACCGCGACTGAGAGGTATTAACTAGCTGACTGCTGGTTAATCGTTCAACAGATAATAGTAATCCTGCCAACTTAGTTAATGCTTTAGACTGGTAAGTCGTTCCGGTAAATGGTAGCAAGAAGAATGCACCGAGCGGGCTGTGTGAGTGGTAAAGCCATGGCCTCGCTTTCGGGTGGACGTGGCTTCGAATCCCCGCCCGGGCATCGTGATCTGGGTTTTCCATGGTTTCCCAAATCACTCCAGGCTAATGCCGGGATGCTTTCTTCAAAACGCCATAACAGAACGCGAAAAGATACGCATTTCGCATACATAACGCAAGACAAACTTTCTGCCGATAGTTGAAGTAGGCCAACACTGACAAACCCGGTTTGGATTCGGGCAGGACACAGTTTCTTCCTCCCCCCCCCCCTCCCCAGTTTTCGCGATTCACGCTGGTCACCTGTTTAAAACAAGGAAATGGTGGCGTGGATCGTTAGATGGCCGGATTGGAAAAAAAAGTATAATATAACTCTAAAAAGCTGTGCCATGTACTGTGTTGGTGTCCCGTTATTAATGCATACCTGTTCAACGATTGTGTTTATAACACAAATGTTAACTATGGTTTTATAATAAATATTCATATCAAGTTCTCCCTTAAAAGTAGAAAATAATGATCAATTAGGTTTTTGTAACTATAGTATAGTATTTTAGGTACTTGGGGCGTTTATAATTACAATTATTACCTTAATAGCATTTGTGAAAGTAAATTAATTATTATCAGATAATGGATCATTGTCCTTTAGATAAATGACTTCCAAAACGAAACAAGTTAACCTTAGGGTTGGTTGATTAGCAATTACTTTGAAAACAAGGTAATCCGTTTATTGAAATTTAGTGAATGAAGCTTTTGGCTGTATAGCAATAATCAGAATCCAACGTACACTCAGAATATACTCTCCAAGCGAAGCTCAATCAAATGTCGTAATCAAAAACAACACTCGAAAGGAGACTTACAATCCAAATCACCAATTTCATTTCGTTATTGGGCAGATCAGGTCAGTTTGTTAGTGTAGCCTTTCCGGAGGATATGGTCTTGGAAAAAATTCGTCCTACGTCATAGCCAAGTGGAGGAGAACTATGAAACCGGGAGACGATTGCAAGTTGTCATTAGATGGCCTTATCAGAAAAAAACGTTGATATAACTCTAAAATGCTGTGAAATATACTGCATTGGTGTCCCGTTAATAATGGTCAGCTGTTCAACAGTAAGTAATAATTAATCGGTCCGTTACTGACAAAATTATTAACTATAATTCTATAATAAGCATTCGTATCAAATTCTCTGTTAAAGGCAAAAAAAACTAGTATCATTAAGTATTTGTCCTATAATATGACATTTTAGGTAATTGGGGAATTTATTATTACACTTATTATTCTTTGGTTAACACTCTAGGTTATCTGAGTCACTCCATATCTCACATCGACAATGCACCATCTCATTGGCCGGCCGAAATTGTACCAAGTTTACTTTTCCGGGAATAACGTCCAGGCGCTCCGAATTTCCATTTATTCCATCGTGGCTTTTCGCAGATCATTTGGCGTTTTACCCTTATACTCTAATTAGTAGACTTACCTTGTCATGGGTACAGCTACCCGCTCCCACACACCGCCATTGTTTGTTGCTGGCTCACTTGAGACGTTGGACCACTGGTGGAATGGCGGTGTTCACTTGTTTCTCTGGTCGCAGAGGATTAGCTACCTGCTGTCCACCTGCCTCTTGTGTGCACCACTCAGGCCTGTACAGCCATTCTCGAGTTCATTGTGTTTTTGGTTCAGTGGCCCTTCCTGTTCTCTTACCTTGTTCATACTTTATGAAAATATAACACTGTATCTCCATTTTAACACAATAGTTTAGAATAACTGTAAAACTTAACACGAAATAGTCGCGTTTTTATTCAGCTCTAAAATTTTGTACGAATAGTTACTGCGTGGAAAAAACAATGATATGAATAAACGGCAGAAGAATAATTACATTTTTATTGCACATATTCACGAAAATACTCTTTTGTTCAAATCTTGAATTTACCTTACAAAATTTCATCAGATATATCTCAAATGGGTTTATAAAAGATTTTAAACTGTTGTTGGTCATGTGGATCTGCACCAGAGGGGTGGAATTTAGCTTTAGTGTATCACATATTCAAAAAATGAGTTTCGTCGAAAACGGAAATTATTAATGTATAAGTCTGATTTGTACAACATACAAGATATGTGCAAAAATGGTGAAATGATGCATAGGTGTAACAGCAGAAGTCATTATGAATGTTGCACAGAATGGCTTCCGAAAGGGAAGTTCATGTACATGCTGCATTTTTCACGATGACATAATTAATAGAAAAACATCGATAATTTCGATAATTTAACACATCCAGACTACATAGCTTACACCTGTTATGAAAAAGTATTTTATTCAGCAAATAGAATGAAATTGATTCGAACTATGTGAGGTAAAGGCTACCCTCGCATGTAGAAAGAGTGGTATAAATATTTTATTAAAACAGATATCTTTAAATCTCACAAAACAGCAACCAGATTAAAACAACGTGAAGACTGAATCAAGATTGCCCACGATCACCTGTGCTTTACATATTTATATAGAACAGGGTATAAGCAACAGATAAAATTTACTAACACACCTTAAATTTAAAAGAATTGTTTTAGATACATTGTTATATTTCAATCAGCAGGTAGTTAAAGATGGAAATTTTAAATAGACAGAGGATTACTTTCAAGTAGATGGTGAATATAATAATGATGAATGATAGCAATCGATTGTAATTTGAAAATCTTCTTTGAAAAAATGAGTCCAATGGTACACGGTATAGATGAATGCATCTGGGTTAAGTTTGTCATTAATGACAAAATAATAAAACATTTTAGCGAATATGTATATTTGCGATACGACCAGGATTAACGATATGAGTACCAAAATTAAGAAATTTCCATAACTATGTGTAACAGTCAAAAAAAAATTATGACTACTAAACGAACACAATGAAAAACGTTTACGAATTGATGGCTGTATCAACGCTAATATAGGAGTGCGAATCATGGGCATTGACTAAACAACAAATAAAGCAGATAGTTAGTTATAGCTGAAATGAGATTTCTCATAAGCTTGGTTTGGTACACATTACTGGGTAAGAAAAAAGTGACGAAATATGGAAAGAACTAGATTTTTCAATCTAAATGAGGAAATGATTACATATAAGAAAAAATGGATGAAACATGTAACGCGTATAGAGCACATAACCCCCAAATGGGTTGGTAAATTAAAAGCAGAAACATGAATAAGGAAGATAGGTCGATCTACGAAGAGGTTAACACAACTAAACGTATTAAGCTGGAATAAATCGTAAATGGTTTAAACCTTGAGTTAATATTGATGACCTTCATTTTTCGATTAAAAGGTATTTCTGTTCATAATTATTTCAAACCCGGTATTTTTTTACAGTGTAATTACTGAAAATACTTCAACCAAATTTCTGTAAAATAACTGTCGACTCTTCCTGTGGTCAGATCGCGCAGGTCTCTTATTTCCGTCGCGACCCCTCGCTGTGATGGGGGGCGTAAGTGCGAGGGTGAGTTAATACCAAAGGGATTCGATTTCCCCCTAATCCCTTCACCCTAGTCAGTGAATAACGTCCAGCATCCGCTGTTCCTGCTTTCAGCTCACAATATGAGCAGAAAGTAATGTATGTACGGGTCCAGTACTCACAGAAATGTCTCCTTGTTTGCAACTGCCGTAGTAGAGATTTCCCGTCCCTCTTTTTTTTTCCCTTTCTCGCCACTCGTTCAACTTTTACGAGAGTAAGAATTACATCCGTGATTTCTGGAGGAGTTCCGGAATCTCTGATTTGCGAACAAGAACTCGGTTATGGCCGTACTTCGCAACTGTTCTCCGGAGGGTCTTAAATCACGACGCTGGTCCACTGGCATTAGATATTAAAATTGATCTCCATGATCACTGTCCCAGGAGAAACTTCTTAAAGGTTTCTCTCGTGTCGCGAGAGACACGGTCCAATAGACCATTTATCCGACATAAATTCTACTTAAAAAGATGTTTTAGTCTTCAATTATCTTAACGTCGAGATTTTCTCAATAGAAAAAATTACCAGGAATATTTTTTATATTCTTAAGGGTTACATTAGATTGATGTTTCTGAAGGACAATGAACGTTTGATACAAAACTTTTGACAGAGAAAATAACCAAAGCGTTGCTTTTCAACCTCCAACAAATAACTCAGTGTTTGTTTTCGTACATCCGCAAGTTTTATACTACAATACATTTATACTTTGTAGAGACTTTTATTGCGATACATTGGTCATTGCATATGTCTCAGCCACTTTATTTCTTCCAAACCTGTGACAATTCTCATTTGAATGCCTAAGGTATATGCTTCTCTCTCGTTGCGGTAGACATAACTGCAGCAATGCCGCTTTTTTATTACGTATGGCTTTGCGCGCCGTCGACGCCGAGATCATTAGAGATGGGGAAGGAATTTGACCATGGCCTTTTTGAAGGAACCAGCCCGGTATTCACTTGGAGTGATTTCGGGAAACCACGGAAAACTCAAATCTTGATTGCCTGACGGGGATACGAACCTGCATCCTCCCTAATGCGAGGTCCGAACGATAGCACACACTCATCAAGCTCTGAGTAATACTTCTGCCCGCAAGGACAAAACAAAAATATCTAAATAAAGTTTATGATTTCACCTCATAACATTCAACACAGTAATGTACAGTATAGGCAAAGTACTGTAGAACACAAAATGTTAACAGCCTTCCAAGCAGTCACACAGATTATCTGGGAACCTTTTCGAACAGTGTGAAAGACGATTCACAATGCCGAATCACACAAATATTAGCGCCTGAGCTGTGGGTAATTGCAGCGACTAATTTTAGGTTGTTAGTTTTTTGACGTGTTCCTTGGCGTTTCCGTACACTGATGTGTTCATTACGTAGGTTATTCTTTAATATAACTGACGGTAGCTACTACACTAAAGCAAACTCTGCTGATGGCAATCAGAAGCTAATTCCTCTGGCTTTCAAACGACTATACGAGATTTTGTCACATCCTTACAGACGTAACATGGCTGCCATGAAATACTTGAGCGATTGTTCTAGTTGTTTTTGTAGGAATGGATACAGAAGATTCACTGAACAAAACATTTCGAAATTTTATACTGTCGAAACATGTAACTCAACTCATAGTGGTTCATTTTGTGAAAAGTGATGACTTGCTTTTACGGGCCGCGAAGTGTGAACGTGTAGTGAAGACGGTTCGCCTCGTTCCGGATATAGGACGTGGGCGTGATGGCGCCGGGTGATTGCTTCGAGCCGCGCACGTGGATGACAAAACCGGGAATCAATAGTAATGTCCTCCCGTCCCTGTTAAATATTTATAGTCCGCCATTATTCACACGCGCAAAGAAATGAATCTAACAGCTTTTCAGTAAAGCGAACGGTGGGTACGGCGTCGTAAATACTGGTCACTGTCCGTTTAATGAAATAGAATTCTGTCCCCCAGACATCGATGTCCTCCATGAGTATTCTGTGTGTGTTGACCAAACGTTACATTGTTCGCTTCGCCTCTTCCAGTATGCTGAGTCAAGAAAGATGCTCAGCCAAACTCTCAAAGAATTACGTACCTCATGCTAGGCTTTGTATTGATTTCCTTGATGAATTTTAACACTAAGTGTAACAGTATTCGATTTTCTTCACTGACAAAAACTATGGGAATTTCAGTTAACTAATGTATATTTCTATATCTCCGATTATTTTTGTCAGTAATTTAACTTATAAAGCATGCTTAAAACTGGATTCCTCGCACAAATTGTTACAAAAGTCTGGAGAAACAATTATGTTAATAGACAGCAAAAATAAAAAAAATCTCCTTAGGTTCGAAATCCACCAGACAGGCGTGACTGCATTCATCTGACATACCTTGAGCTTTTATTTAATCATGCTCTTTAATCTTCAAATTAGTAATATTTCTAAAAAAATCTTCCAAAGTTATTTCTTCAGTTGATTTCAATATTTTTCAGTAGAATGTTCCTAAATATTTAATGTTTTCCGTACTGGCTAAAAGTGATTTCCGTATATGACTGGCTTTTAGTTAGTTCTATAAGAACCCGTTATTACATTCGTAGCGTTGTAACTAAATATTTCAGTCACTTTATGCTTGTCTCGACCATTGTTGATGGTCGGTTGGTCGCGTTATAGCAGAACCATAAAGCAGGCTTTAGCCTACGTTTACGATAATCATTGTTTAGTTGAGATTAAGCGCGGCATCACAGATTTTATTATTAATTTGTATAATTCGTATTACATAAATTCATTTTTTTAACAGATGGTTAATTTCGTAATTGTAGCTGCTTGTCTCTCACATTCATATTGTTTTTTTATCTGGGATGATTTCTGTACGACCTGCCCTTTTTTTCACCTTCCTTTTTTGGAGTCGCAACGTGAAAATTCCAGAAGTCTTTCCTGAGCGCCACGTATCTCTTTGCTGCCGATACGGCCGCTTTAGGGACAGGAAATTTACATACGAGCGTTGTCAGGAGACGTCAAAATATAGCAGACTAGTGAAGGCGAAGTTTAACGTAGGGCAGGAGCAGGGTGCGGTGATGTTGGATGATTAAGAAATTATGTCTCCTTATCCGAGGCCCTGTGTGGGGGGGAAGCTGGAAAGTTTTCCGGTAACCATGACGACGGGAGTGGGTAAGTCTGCATACTTATGAGTGGCCTCGCGACCCACTCCCCCCTCCTCGCCATCAACCGCGCCTTGCTTAACGAGTCTGCAAAACTTAACACAGCCAACCGACACCTAGAGTGTGCGGATGAAGACGGCAAAGAACTGCTGCATAGGTGACCCACGGTCTCCAATGCTACGGTGTCCTACCACCCTCCAGACACGGGTGAATCATGAGACGCACAAGATTCCTGCAGGTAATACGGCAGCTATCATCAACGTACTGGTAGACGAAAATCAGTACCACCACTTAATTAAAAAGCTGTGCTTTTGAAATTTTTAATACGTGTGGTGTGTATCCTGCGATATTGTAAATGTCACGAAGACCCTAATAAATATTTAAAACTAAAGAAAAGTAGGGTCAAAACGTATGGATATCTCTTGCAAAGCACAAAAAAAACATAGCATAAAAACTTTTTTTAACCTCATTTAAATAGCTCTACATTCTTCGATGTAACTGTTGAAAACGGGAAGCCACCTATATAAGAAAGATGAACTATTAATTGTTGTTGATGAATGACAGCATAAGAACACAATTTTCAAACGTGTGTGGAGATGCAACATTTAAAGACTTAGGTAAGAAGTATTAACTTGTGGAGTTTTCTATTTAAAAACGGACGTAAATCCATCGACCTTATAATATTTTTGCTCTTCACTATATGGCATCTCGTCTGTCACGGAACGCCAGGTATAATATTTTTGCTTTACTAACATTTCCTGCTAGTATTAAAGATTATCATTTCTTCATTATTCTTCATTAAAAAAAAAAATAAACAAATAAAAACTCCACTTAGTTTTTTATTTTTAAATTCCTTTAATTTTAATGCTTCTTCGCGCACAGATATAATTCACAGATTATATAAACGTACGTCTGCCGTGTATACCCTTTCATCTCTTCTTCCAAAGATCATCTTCCTGTACTGTTAATCGTCTAGAGATTTTCATGTACCTTGTTCATATGGTAATTGGATTTCTTTTACATTATACTTAAGAAATAATATTAACACGATATAAAGCACTTTCAACAACATACACATATAATCAGCTTAACATTAATCAGATAAAAAATAGTGAATTGAAAATACCACTGTTAATAACCAATTACCACAGAAATAACATAGAAAAAAGAAACATTAATTACTAAACCTAAGAGGATGTGTATCCTTACAACCTTTATATATTTTTTTAACAACAACAAAAAAAAAAAAAACCTCAATACATAGGTTCCTAATAGTCGATAGAATTAAAAATACCAAATAAGAAATTTAAGTTAGACTGTCAAAATTATTTTTACGCCCCCCGAAAGTACTGCTGAGATGACGAGCAGGTGCAAGTTCAACTAATGTAAAAACTTTTTATTTGTTCGATTGGTAAAGGTTTTATACCATGGAAACTGATCTAGAAAATTAATTATACAGTGTCAGTAGTTTATATGAATATAAGTTTTTTTTTAACTGCTTTACGTCTCTCAACAACGAGTTCTTTAGAGACGGGAAATGAAGGGGGGCAAGGAATGGGGAGGAATTTGGCCATGGCCATTTGAAGGAAGCATCCCGGCATTTGCCTGGAGTGATTTGGGAAACCGTGGAAAACCCAAATCTGGATGCCCGGACGGGGATTCGAACCGCCGTCCTCCCGAATGCGAAGCGAGAACGCTAACCATTACACCGCCACGCTCGGTGTGAATATAAGGAATTTTCACTTATTTGACTTCTTCGCTATGATATTACACTCAAAGATTAACCATGAAGTTAAATGGTTGGCTTACTAAAAAAATTTAGCCATTCTTCCCAAATTTTGCCATTTAATCCTCTCGATGCTAAGCATCTTACATCAGACAATTTGTTTTCAAATACAGTGCATGTAGAACTGAGGATATGGTAGTATGCTGATGATGGGACCTGAAGAGTTATTGGTTGAAAAATTAGGAGTAGTGCATGGTAAAGGAATGATGACCATGGGTACAAGGTGGCAATCGATTTAATGCATAGAGAAGTCAGTTAATTTTCTTTTGTGAACAAGCATGTCAGTGATTGGGATACGTTACCGAGGGAAGTGGTGAAATATTTACTAAAATCACTGATGGAATTTAAAATTAAAATTCATAAATGGCAAAAGCTGATGGATTGAGAAATTTAACACTTAAAGTATATTAGATAATAATAATGAATAACACGAAAGGGGTAATTAGATGACTAGGTAAATTGCTACAGGAGCATGAGCTCAATTGCAATTCAGTTAAAGTTTTACAGAAGAAACACTTCCCATTTTTCGATCCCTAGGGAGTAAAGGTTTCTTGCGACGTATACCGAGTGAAGAAGTGTCTTTGAATTCCTACAGCGTGGATCTCAAAATATTGTTTGATGTTTGATAAATTCCTAACGACACACTATTAAATTTGGCTTGTTAGCGTACCGGGGACAGTTTCAACACAATGTGCAGGTGCTTGCAAGGTGACGTTGTGACAGAGTTCCTCCACTCAAACAGTCCACTGAGCTGAACACGAACGCTCCAGTGGAGAGGAAAAGCTTTTGCGTCTTATTGTAATTTCCGTATGATTTTCTCTCAGTGAAATGGCAGACTAACGCTACTGTAATAGTTCCAAATAGCAAGTTTCCTAGATAACGTAATTATACTCAATTTATAGTTTACAAAATGTTTTGCTTCGGAGTGTAAGATAGAAAGATTGATTGTTAGTTTATAGCATCGAACTTTTCAGACCAATCAAATGTTTAACTTCATACATTTCTGTGTTTTTAGAAGAACTTCATGTGTAACGATTATTTTTGGAAGTTGTTAAGTTAGTATTGTGCGAAGGTTTCGATAATTCAAAAATAAAATCTAGTCGTGAATAATAATTTACTTCCCTTCTCAATTATTATTATAACTATGATAATTTTAACTATTAACTTTTTACCAGGAAACTTCTTATTTGCTATCGCTTCTAACATATCTTTTAACATTTTCTCATACCTATAGCCTCTGAATAAGTGAGTGAAGTCTCCTAAGAATTTCTGATCTTTGAATTAACAAACAATTAGCTGTTTTACCTGCTCTCAGGCCACATGGATTTCTACGTAACAAACACCCAAGTCATTCTAACTGCATAAATGGAATAAGTAAATGAAAATTATTTTTCAATGCTCTTTTTTGGAAAAAAAATATAGTTCGCTGCTGCTTTTCAAATTTTTCTTTGCTTTATTTTTTTATGACTTTATGCCTCGTCGACGTCAAGGACATTGGAGACAGGAGAGAACTGGATACAAGCGACGGGAAGGAATTAGGCCATAGCTTTTTGAAGGAACCATCCTACATTCACCCGAAGTTATTACGTTAACCATGGAAAACCGGAATCAGGATGGTCGAATGGTGATTTAAACCCGCGTCCTCCCTGATTCCAGGCCCGGTTCGAATTTTCTATTGATCGACAGACTCGTGAATATTTTTTTATTATGACTCCAAATAAATAATTCCGGATAGCAATAACTGTTTTGTAGGACGAGCTTACATCCATATAATGGTTGCAACTTTTGCTTGGTCTACCGAGCCCAGCAGGCGAGCGGCAACATTCGGAAGGAAACAGATTCGATCTCCGAACAGACCAACAACACTTCCGTTTTCCATGGCAACGCAAAACTGATCCAGATGAATATGGGAATGGATCTTTTGCAAACTACAACCATCAATTCCACTCATGTTCCTAACTGCCAATTATTCGTAAATTATTGTACAGAAAATCTAAATAGTCGTAATTTAACGTATGGTTTTCTAATATACCAGTTAAATCATCAGAATAAGTGATAGGTAATTATTTAAATATTAAGTTACGATAGATATTTCATGAATTTTTCATTAAATTTAATCTAATGTTACAATACTTTCCAAAAGAAGCGAACAGCTACGTATTAGAAAATTAAAAGTACACACAATGCCCCTCCACATACACACTCATTTACCTTTATAAATACTTTGATCAATTGTCTTCTGTTTCTGTTTATTAATTTATTTTACTGCCCAATGGCTACAAAAAAAACATAAAAATTAGTAATATAAAAGTAGTTTGTAACAACCATTCTATTTTCTATTTATCAGACTCCGCGATATCTCTCTTGTTACTTAACATACGTAGTAATCAAACGTGGAAAACCTGGAAACCGAATCGGAAGAACTTAAGTGGTGCTTCTCGTGAATAAATTATTATCGATTATTGCAATAGCCTTGGAAATATTCCAAAGAGTCAGGGTACGAAACTGGACCTCTTGGTATCTAAATATTATTCAAAAATTAATAATTATCCATACCATATACAGCGAAATGTATATCAATAGCCTAATTTCATAAATTAAAGTCCTGGAAATTGGGGATAGTTTGTTACATTTTTGCCGAAGAACTGTAGTTACGGACACGATCCTACGATTTTGTTTCTCTGACTGAGAGGGTACTTCGTGGCACGAAATCGAAATACCAGTGGGAAAGGAGGAATCTTTCTATTGCACGTGTGGCTCCTTATTCGTTCTCCGGGCTGCTTCGTTCCTATCAACGGCACACGCAGTGGGGCGCGAACTGCGTGTGTTGCGGCTTGCATACTGATCGGGCGAAGGCGTGAGTGCGTGACGCCGCCGAGCTGCATGTTGCGCTCATCTCGCTACCTGCTAGGGGCTGTCAGGTTCAATGAACAAAATACGTCATTTGAATAAATCAGTTTTTGTCGTAATTTTGTATATAGTTCAGTTAATCACTAATTATTACGTTACAATTTTCTGTCAAAATTATTAATAATATTTTTATTTTCTTCGAAAAATAACTCAGTTTTTTTTTTTTAAAGAGTGCCAACTTTTTCGCTTTTTTACTATCACAGTCCAAAAAGGCACGTAAAACTGCAAGAGTTAACTAAGTGACCCCAACAAGTATAGGATTTAATTTAAATTTAGGAATGTTTGAGACAGATATAAGGTCATAGTTGAATTTGAGTAATTGTAGAGTTACGGGTATTATCTAGATATATTTCCACATACGTTGCTGAAATATAATTGTGATCAATTAAAATTTAAAAAATAAAACATATTTCGGAGGGTGCGTCTAAGCAAAACGCTCACATTTTATCCATTATTCTTACAGAATCTCAGAGTTTTGAGCATCAAATGGAGAACTTAACTACATTCAAGTTTTATCAGATTTTTTCCTTTGGTGGTCCAAAGACGGTAACGCAATCATTTTAATGAATATATGTTACTTGTTCCAAATACATATAACAATGTATTTCAGGAACGGAGGTGGATCTACTTCTTTTTGTGTTTAAGCATAGGGAACATTTTTTCTTGTAATAATACCTAAACTTTCTGTAGCCACAAGAAATTAATTTTCTTCTTAAAAAAGATTTTCGTAAATGGGCATACCGATGTTTACTGTCACGAGCAGTACGTACAACGAATGAAATAAATGCAAGTAGTTGCCATTACGACTGGGGTTTCATAAACGGCATTTTTATCAATCTTATAGGCCTACTTATAAAGCTTATACTTTCCCACAAATAAAATAATCGCTCCATGGTCTTCCTTCATTCCTCGAATTTGATTTTATAATGGCAAAAGAACCATTACTTTTATTATAAACAACTGTTGGCAGTTTTAATTTACGCGACTAAAACGACTTCATATTTATGTTGTGTTTCTTTCTCAAAACATCATGCAAAAGTGGTTGACCCCTCTACATCAACTTAAAGTTTTACCTTTTTGTAAATTCGCTTAAAGGGGATACTGACTTTATGTACATTGCTCCTTATTCGAATCTTAACTCATATTTTTATTATAAACGTAATTAATAAGCAGCAAAGTATTACGTTTCATAAAATTTGTAACCTAAAGAACAGCTCCATAAGCTCCGAGGTTTAATATTTAATTTTTAAGACTGAGTTGTTAAATTATATATAGTTACTTCAGAAAAATCAATAGTCTTAACACTATTTTTTAATGGAATCTAAATACTTTTTAACATCCTGTAGATCATTTATAACACACAAGATGTTAATTAGAAAGGTTATTACAGCACAAGTTTGTACCATTAGGTATGACACTACGGATCTTTTAAGGTTAGACTGTATTAAGAACATAACTATTTACTCTATTCTAACTAAACCATTTGAAGAAATTCGGTTCATTGTCCCTTTTAGTAATGCAGCAGCGAAATCTAAATCCAGATGTGTTTGGTGGCTCGAAGGGAAACGATATTTTCTTAAGAATAAGTCTATCTTCGCTAATTGCCATAATTTACGCAGATCACAGTTGAAACCATTTATATACATCAATTTGTTATGAAACATAAGAATAACGAGGAACGTATTATCAAGAATAATGTGAAATGTGTAGAAACGTAACCGATTATTATTGAAAAGCAAAGATTACGATTAGCTGTGATACGAGGTTTTTATATTTCTGAAACAAATTTTCAACATATTTAATCTTCTTTTTGAGAAAGTACACAACAATTGTTTATGAATTTTCTATAGGGAAGGCATATGTGTCACTTCTTGCTGATGGTATGTTGGAACTTCAAACCGAAAACAATTAGAGTAAAGTTGGATTTTGGCTTCTATCGAAATTTTATCTGCAGCATTTTTTAAAATCTTTCATTAACTGTTGAATTTTACATTGAAAAACTACATTGTTATGAAATTAATTGTTTTCTTCATTAATTATATATGTAAGGTACCTGAAACAAATACGTGCAACAAATCATTGCAACCAAATAACTGGTTCAGCATTCAGGCGAGCAATAGCGAATGAAATATCACTGCCGAACTAAATTCGCCTTTGAAGGTTCCCGGCTGCGAACAGTAATCCGCGACCGTCCAAACAGCGTCGCCCGAGGTAATTAGGAAAGCCGGGCCGGCACAAAAGACAAGGCGGTGGTGGCATTGTAACACGCCGAGCCGCCGATCACCTAGCAAGTAGTACCACCACCACCTCCACGCACTACGCCGTAGAAGTAATCAACAAAAATGGATGCATCGCTCTCTTATGGAGACTTGTGTTCCTTTTACCTCACCGGCTGTTCGCCGCTCAAACGCTTGTTCAACAGGTGCGCGTCTAAACTAGCGAACAGGGGAAGTTTGACGACGCTTCAGCCTCGCTTCAACTCCAATTGCGAGAGATTCATCCATCAGAGCAATTTCTTTTGCACCGTACCAACTCTCTGCTTTGGCCTGCAGTTGGGAATTGTTGGCCAAGAACTCTTCTCTGCGTGGATTACTTATCGACACATTTCTCAAATGACTGCTGTAAACGATGAAAATGCCTTTTGTTAAGTAACGATTTTACAGATTGAGGCGTTATGGACAACTTTTACATGTGTTGCCCTGTAGAAACCTTTTAATTAAAATTAAAAATCATTTTTAGAAATATCTATCCTCAGATCCCAATTCGCAGCTGTGAAATACTTATTACCACATTTCTGAAGAACTGACGAAATTATTGTGGTAGTATCCATATATCCAGATATGTTCAACTCAAAGGAACGGAGTAAACGGAGACAATCAGAATGGTCATTTGTAGGTAAATCGATTAATTTTTTAAAAAAATTAGCTGTTTTGAAGTTAAGAACTATATTTTTCTCCCCATCGTTTCAATACTTCTTATCGAGTTTTTATCAGTCCAGTGTCGCGGGTAAATTCGTTCCCCACTTCAGACACACCATCTTATTCAATGCAAACGTTCACAAGCACGCCATATATGGTTTTGAATAGTTATATTTTGACCTTATTTTGTTGAAATTTGAAAAAACCTCTAACGAGGAAGTAGGACAGTCAAAGTATTCACTTTGTACACATTGAAAGTAGTTGTTAATAAGAAGAATTAGTAAAGTTTTCACACATATATATGGGTCCTTGTAGCTATATAAATTAGACATAGATTTTTACTCTGTCACGTATTTCCCGATTTTGCTGCTATTGTATTATTGATTATTTATGTGTATAGTTATTACTACTACCATTATATTCTCTGTAACATTGGCTTTAGTGAAAATGAGTCAGCATCCCAGTTAGATGCTGGGTGAAACTGTAAAGTGAAAATGAAATATTATTGCTTAGTTCTAGTCATTCTCTTCTTGTCAACGAGCAATAAAAGACCTAAAAATTTGTATTAACTGGATGGTGTGATACATAATTCCATACCCCCATGTTACGTGTGAATGTAATTATTAATTCCAAGTCTGTCTTAACGGGTATTGGTAACGCTGTTCTTTTAACTTCTCCGCCTTTCACCTTAGATTGACTTGTTTCTTTCTATAGTAAACGTTCTCTATAGTGTGACAACTGTGAATGACAGGCAATCAATTACAATAAAATGGGTTCAATGCAGACAACCAACTGCAGAGTCTTTCTTAACTAAGCTGAAAATAGTACATTATATTCCTTGAAACGTGCGTATCAACGCTTTTCTCATTGAGACAAACATTTCATGTGGTTATGAGATTCATCCACAAAAATGAAGTAGTCCTATATGTGTTGATATTTCCGGTTCTCATAGGAACGTTTTCGTGACCTTCGAAGTTATCTTAATCTATTTTACGACATTATGACATTTTGAAATGTTTGGAACATCATTATATTTAAATAAATTATAGGCTTAATCTCTGGGTATCATAAACGGCAAGGTTTGATCTGCGTATACACGAACTTGTGACACTTATTTCAGAATAAACTCGCATATCTGTTTACACTGAGGCAATATGTGGCGGATGTTACTGAGAGACAACTTCTTCTGAGAGAATTGTCGTTTCTATTCTCAGAAAAAAAGTTACACTTTTTTATATGACACATTTGTGTAGATGCTGCAACAACCGAGTATAACCTCTAGGCAGTGAAATATATCAACCGTAGAAAACCTTTTTGTTGCTGCTTTTACAATTTTATTACTTCTGTGAGCAGAGTGTTCATCAGACGTTATTATCTGAGTTAAGCTTAAAGAATATTCGATAGCTTGAAACTTTCTACAAATGATGGCAGAGAATTTGAGTACTTACCGGAATCAGTAGGACCAAGGATCACAAAAAATGATGCTAACATGCAGCAGTCTATTAACAAGTTATTTTAACAACATTTATCATACTATCAGTGGTTAAATGGTCTGAATGGTTGCAGGATTTAACGCTTACTGCGTTAAAAAACTCCTACGTAGTTTGGTACATATCATCTGCTCAGTAGCCGCTTTTTTGGTCCTGACTTTTCTTACTTCCGATTGAAACTGTGTACTCAAATTAAGCAGTTAGTACTTCATTGACAGTCAGTTCCTGTATAGCAATTTGTACAACAGTTAAAAATTATCTACAATTTGCTCTCAGGCGTTTTTATACGAAAATTGATAATAAGTGTCAGACGTTTATTCGTAGTGTATATGAGCCATTATGATACAAAAAAGCAAACGGTATTTAAGAACCAGTGGTAAAGATATCTTCAGATGCGCCAAGCTGGACGAGCATTGCGCTCTGACACGACAGGTGTTTGGAGCGGCGTGGAGCACAGTGTTTCGCCATGGCGGGCGCACATAGCCAACGGCGACGCGCGGAGCAATGTTCAAACACAGCGGCGCCGCTGTCCAGCGGCTACCACTAAAATTTTTACAGCGCCATGAAAGAAGAATGAAATACAGATGCGCACCGCGAGCGTAAAGCTCACCCTCCCTTCCACCCTTGTCCCTTTTATCACGTCTGATGTAAGGGCACGGCCACCCGTTTGTTCTTTCATTAATATTAATCGTAATTTCGCTGTCATGCGTACATACCTTTACTCCTACTGCTGTGAATATTCTCGCATTACAGTCTCTGAAAAAAACTGAAAACATGTGAAGAAAAGAACTCTTGCTAATATTATTCATTTGGACTAGTGACTTGACGAATCATATCCTCATCAGGAACAGGTAGTTAAAGGAGAGATTAAATCAATTAAGTGACAAGCTTACCTTGTGAAGTAATAAGTAACGTAAGAGAAAATTGCCAAACACGGAAGACTGAATCAAATGTATGGTAATACAGTAAGTTTGTTTAATTTTTTGTTGTAGAAACACATGAATCTAAGAAAAGATCACGTTATAATTTAAATGTTGTGCTAGTTTTAAGCAAAACCTCTTTGGTTCCATTATTTCCTCATTGCCCAAAAGAGACCTTTTGTTATACTTAGAATCAAGGAGCATTCGTCGCATTTTTCTCTTTTTTTAACTTAGGGCTTTACGATGTTGAGCTCATTAGAGGAGCCAAAGTCTATAGCAGGGAACGGGAAGAAATTTGGAATGGTCTTTTGCAGGAACCATTCCAATGTTCGCCTGGAGTGATCGTGTGAAACCATGGATAATCAAAATCTTGATAGCCGGAGGGGGATTCGGACTCCCATATTTCAACTAAAATGATCAGCCTTCATATTCCTAGAAGAGAACTCTTTAGGATCCACAAAACTGAATATCGACTTTAGATCACAGTAATATGTATTTTTTATTTTTTTATTTGGTGCCACCAGATTTAATCATCCGTTATATCCGAACAATACCATGAAATCGAATATTCTGACAGTAAAATATAGATTTGTACTAGTTTTCTGAACCCAGAAATTGTTGCTGGAGCTTATTTAGAATAGTTCGTAATCAAAAAAAAAACTACTCTCTTCTCTGTTCCAAAATGTATCAAAAGAGCTCTAAACACTAAAGCATTAAATCTGTTTGTAATGCCGGATTAGAGCTGTTTGTAATGCTTCCTCTAGAAATTGTTTTCATTCTAAGCAGTGACAGCAAATTTTTCTAAATTATAGCACATTTTATATTTTTGTACTACTTTGTGTTTATTACCATATAACGTCGTTCCAACATTATAAAATTTTTAAGTTTAAATAAATCAGCTCCTTCTAACGATTACTGCAAACATACAGTATATCACCTTTTGATGTTAGTACAACCAATCTCCGAATTCTCTGAGCTAAGCATTTAATTACAGTCTTCTCTTCATCCATCGCATGCAACAGCTCTATTCAAATATTTTCCTCTTTTGTGAACAGAAGTAATTCCTTTCCTGATATCTCTTATCTAAATAAGCTGTGATTAGTCATCCTCTATTTTGTTCTATTTTTGCATGAACGTTGTATTAAAGACTTCATTTTCGATATCTCCCAATTTGGAAATTGTTTGTTATCTTTTGATGATACAGCAACGGAAGCAATAATAAAAAATATTGCTAGTTATAAACTGTAAGCTTTCATTCAGCAGAATAGTCACTGAAGGAGAAAAGAATATGGTTTACTAACGCGAGGACAATAGTCCACCGCATTGTAGAAAAACCTGATTGAAACAGCATGCAAATTGTAAGCATCTGGTGCCTTCCTGCATCTTATAAAAATTATTTTTGAAAATCACTTTCAACTAATCTTTGGAGGGCCTCAAATTTTGGACACTCCACCCATGGCACTGAGGAGCAACGGAAGTAATACCATTCTTATAGCAAAACATTCGAGATAGGACAGACTCTCAAGAAGAAACAAAGGAATTTTCCTACACGTGTTTCGTTGTTTGATGCATTTTGATCTGCTGTTTCGCAGTCTTATTTTGTATAGCACTGGCTACAGAACTGCCGTCATAAAATGAGCCGGGTTGTGGCATGTCCGGGCAATGGCAATAAATCTTTGTTTACAGTTGCGGAAAAATTTCGATATCAGCATACGCGGAACAGAACCGACCATACATCGCAATATACGTAATCGTAGATGGAACACAAGTTCTCTTCACGGCCACCATTTTATGACGTCATGATTTTTAAAACATTTTTCTGGGTTTTATTTTGTGATTTTTTATGTATGGGAAAATTTCCCCAGTAGCGTTTATTTAGTATTATCGTCAATTCACAAAGAGCATCGTAAAAACATATCATAAAGAAAATTTAATTTTTAAACTACCTACAGCCGTTTTCAGATCAAATAATATTAATTTTATCACTTATACAAGTGGATACCTTAACTTTGAGCATTATAACTGTCCAAGTATTCCAAGTTAAAGTTTTTTGGATCAAGAGTTATTAATGACTTATTTCGATTGCAAATTTCTATCTTCACTGTACATCCACAAAGAAAAAATGCACTTATCACACATGGAATATAATTAAACGTTTCACAGACATATGGCAATACAACATTCCTCCAATATATGTGGAAAGAAAGGGGATAGTATCGGATTAATATTTTCCTAGTAGTGCATATTATGGTCCACCATGTGAAAGAGAGAATGGAGAGCAGCCTACTTTTGAAGGGCAGAATACTAATGACTATTTGATCGTTCATCTGAATTTTCTATGTTCTTAAGGTATAAAAGGTGTAAAAGGAATATTACCTTCTAAGTTGCCATAAGTAATAAAAATACTGAAGCGGCAAATTCGAATCAGAAAACGGTAAGCAAAGTGTACAAAGCCCAGCAGGTGAGAAGATAGGCCGATGCAACAAAGACACCACTATCTAAACGGGACCTGAAAGAACTTAGCATCATAAGAAAGTGGAAAAGGTAATGTTGGATAAAAGGATACAAAGGCGAGAAGGGAGGCCAAAATGTGGTACTGTCGTCTTGAGTAAGTAATTATTATAACGGAATTCAGTGAAAGCAATTTAGGTTTTCGTGACCCGATTATCTGACTTCATTAAAAAACTGAGTTAATACCGCTGAGTTCATAGCATTATTTTTTAAATACTAGTTATGAATTGATCGGTATCTTTGCGGATTGAAATGTTCCAGATTTAAGCTCTGGTTATTGCGCTAAGACTACTGATAAAAATTTATTTTGTGCACAAGAAGTGTTACGCTATTAATTCTTTGTGGTTCGGATTCCTCCTAATATCCTAGAATTTGAATTCTTGGAGCAAGAGAATTAGCAGTGATGCTGTCATGGAAAAACTGAAAGCTGGACCTGTTTTGTTAACCGGTTCGGCCATCCTGATTTTGGTTTTGAAGGATTTCGCCAAAAAACTGAGGCAAAATCACAGTTGGTTCCTCAGCGCTCGATTTCCTTCCCGTTTCTTGTCAACCATCCTCACTCGTCGTAAGCAGTAAATAAAAAATGATTTAGCAACCATTTCTCTCCCAAATACTGACGCAGTTCGTATGCTAGAACTATTCGAGAAGTGGACCGGATTAGTTTTAGCTAGTCTGAGAGGACAGAAAATGTAATTTGCCACAAGTAAATACGATTCTAGCAGAGTTTCCATGTTTATAACTTATAATAATACCGAAAATTTTCCATAATGACTATTTCGAGTGTTAAAAGCCGAACCTAGAGAGTAACCGATTAACACTAGTCCTGGCATTCGGGAGGTAGCGGGTTCGAACCACGGACCGACAATCTGATATAGGTTTTCCAGTTTCCAATAACTTCCGTTGTTTTCTAAACTCTCCTGTCTTTATGATTTGAACGTTGACGAGACGTAAAGTTACAATTAAAAAAAAGTGTGGCAAAACGTTTTCACGTGCGATCAGGAAATTTTCTGGGATCTTTGGACTTCAGAAACAATAAAATAAAATTTAATATGGTAAAATAGTATGTGAAGCTACAACTTTACAATTGTCTCACAGTAGCTTGTTCCTTTGTAACTTTCCTAGTAGAATATTACATGCAATGATGTGTAAGAACTTATTTTGATGAAAAGCTTAGTCTCAGTTGCTTCTCTCGCGACGAAAGCTTCCTGCGAACATCTCGGTAGGAGGAACAAAGCTGCTGTGGCTGTGGTTTGTGCGGTCTTCGCAGGGCGCGCTTTGATTCGCTTAAGTACAGGCGGCTCGGTAAATCTTTAAGCCTATTTGTTGTAGGATAGAAGAGAGAAAGCAGGTTCAGCTTTCCTTATTCAGCTCTTTGTAAACCAGAATAAACAGCAAAAATTAAGACAGATCCGCATGCAGGAAAGCAAGAAAGCAAAACAAGGAACGTTTACAAGATTAACATCTGCCTGTTGCTAAGAGATCTGTAAATCACTCATCATCTGTGTCTGAAACGTTTCCGGGTTTGAAATAAAGATATTGGTTTGATCAACTGATATCTAAATTCTTTCCAAAAGAAAATACTAATATAAGAAGAGAAAAGTTTTTTGAGTTTATATAAACAGGCTCTGAACTTAATCGAGGTGTATGTGACCTTAGATTTTGTAAATCTGTTAGAAACAGAAAGACAATCATGTCATTTGGCATATTTCTAACTTAATCCCATAAATACGCCACAACTGTTAAAAACAATGTTAATATGTTGTATTTGGTTATTACTTCCGAAATGAAACAAGTTATTGTATGACCAAATTAACAGGACATGCACGCAGTTATTATAAATGTAAAAAATATTCATTAGTCACTTAAGGATACGTGTGAAGATATGTTTAATAGTAACCCCCCCTGCTTTAACTCATTAAAACTGGCGTTTTTTGTTTGTATTTAAAAAAAAATCCGCCACAGTCAGTGATTTGATGCAGTAAGAGTACGAATCGTTTAACTTCTAACTACGAATATATCTCATGACGAAACCAACGACTCAATGGAATAGTTAAGATCTGAGTTTTCCTTGGTTTCCCAAAATCACTCCAGGCGATTAACGGGATGGTTCCTTAAAAAAGAACATGATGAAATTCCTTCCTGTTCCTTGAAACCATTGCATTCTCGCCTCTAATGACCTCGACGTCGACGAGGATTAAAGCCGCAAGGAAAAAAAATATTGTTGTTGATGATGAGGATCTGCAGTCAAAAATAAAGAAGATCATCATCGAGTACCATTTGTAAATTATACTGTTTCTATAAACAACAGCCCTCATATTAGATTTCGTTGGTGTCCCCAAATTACTGAAAATAATAATATTTTCATGTTGTATTGATGACTTACTCCATCCTGTCTCAACTAACCCGGTAATACTACCAGGTAACTGGGACTTATAATACAAGTATTTGCTTGCACAAAAATCTAGGCAAAGGTCTTACTGATATTTTTTATTTCTGATTATGTTTTTTAAAAATAAAAAAAACACTGCAAAGGTTTCTTTGATGGTTATTAATTTTTGATTGTAATTAAACTGTGGTAGTTACTCCTTTGTTATATTTAAATATCTACTGTAACTATGGGCAAGTATTATGTAGCCCACAGACTAACTTAGAATAGAAATTGTGGCTCATCTCCAAAAATGGTTGGCAGCCTTGGTCTATATAGTCCTGTTTTATCACTATCCAACCTTCTGTTTAGTATAAATTTATGGGAATGCACAGTTTTTAATACGTGCGTATTGTACGATCCCAATGACTGACACACGTATCGAAAACGAAGACGTCTTCCCGGACGTATCCAAAAAGTTTATCCTGCAACTTTTCCCCTGTCTTGTTAGGCGCATCTGTTATCCACCCACTTGCTCGTTCTTCCAGCCGGCCTGCTTACTTTCCGTTGAGGCGCAGTTATTGGATTCTGGACGTAAGGAGGTTGCTATAGCTACGGCGCCCTTTTTAAAGCAATAATGTTCCATTATGTAGCAATCAAGCTGGATCGTGGCGCGGGGTGTTGATTGCAAGTTATTGGGTTGTTGCAGGAGAGCGGGCCGGGCTGTCACACCCTGCTCGGCAACCCGAAACGTGCGGTCGGCTAGTGATAAACCAATAGACAGGATCAAAATGATGATCTATTTGTTTTGTTATTTTAACTTATTGCTTTACAAAAAAATAATTCCTGTCTCAAAAATTGATTAAGGTGTATTTCTGTCAGAACTGATACTGAAAAATAAGCGTGCATAATTGTATGTAAGATCAACTATTTATAGTTGAATCGATCAAATAAAACAATGAAGTGAACGAATCTTTCAAGCCGATTTAGATGAATGGTTTTTCCCTTTGCCTTCTAAATCTTTCAGTTTTCTCATACAGATGAATTATCACATTTTTGTAAGTGTAATGACTACTTATATTAAAATTTTCTTTACAACATTTAACGTATTCTGAAGCAAAGGAAAATTTAATTTTCAAATTAAATGTTTCGAAAAGGCTTGAAAGCGCCATATTTCTTAATTAAGAATAAAAATAAATATTCCGTACATAATTAAGTCCTTCATTTTGATTTCAGAATTTACTTCAGATGTCTTTTAAGCAAATTTTGGTTTGTTTTTACGCTTCCTTCTAGGCTCTTAACACAACTGATATTGACATAGAGATTTCAGGCTTTTTCCTGGTTTAATCATCTAGGAAGTTAGATATGAAATGAGAGAAGAAATGTGGACATTGTTATGTTTATTTTTATCTTAATTAAAAGCAAACAAGGTCTAAATTTGAACTATATTATTTTATTTGAAATTATGCTGAGACCTAAGATCAGTAAAAATGTTAGTACTCGATATGTTTCAGAAAAAGGAAGGTGCAGTCTCATAAATTGGACCCGTTGATGTAGAATACTGCTTTGACAATTCCTAATCACTGGTGGGCGAAGGAATTTTTAAATGTCTGATCATATGAGCTACGCCAGGTCGTTCCGTGGCTTGGAATCCACGTTGAACTGTAGGCCTCAGAAGCAAAGGAACTGGTCATCCTATCTCTGAAGGACGTTGTGGTCTAACTTATTTTAGTTACAAAGTAGTAATGAAATTCGAAATACGACATCAAGTGCTATTATAGCCTCATAGTTTCAAGTAATTCATTGCTATTTTTACAATTAACACCAGTTTAAATGAGATGAAACTCTTTTTGGATAGCTCGTGATTACTGTGACGGTAAAACAGCCATATTAATCCATGGAAATATCAACGTTCAATGGTATCGTTGTTGAAAATTCAACAATGCAATTCAAAAATTCTGAAAAAAAAGAATGCACAGTACATAACAGTTAACTGACTTGTATTAAGATATTCTGCAATGAAGTAATTATTTGAAGCACGACATTGAAAAATATATCATTTTAGTTGAAAAGATGTTCAGTGTATATTTCTCGCGTTTTATGAGATTAACTAGACTGATACGAGATGGCTATGACTATTCAAGGCTAATATTAATGCCAGATCCAATCCATAGTACCCTCCAAGCCTTGGTTACCTCCAGCTTAGAAGATAAACGAATTTTTAACTCTATAATCTGCGTCAGATTCAATCACATCTATTTTTGTAGTCATTACTACGAACCCCATGTAAGGAATAATACCCATTCTCCCTGTGATGGTGGAGGAACATTAAAATGAGATACATGTAACATTTATTTCGAATGCATGGAACATACCACACAAGGAAACAAATTTTTACAACGTCTAATAAACCTAAAATATTGTAACGCATTGTTAAATTAAATTTAAAATCAATTATAAGATACACATCTCAATTCATGCCTTTAAAAAATTCCTGCCACACAGATACCAGTTCGCTGTATGATATTACAAGACGATTGCCAAAGAAATTGACAAGTGTTTATGCAATGTGTGCGGTACGGACAGTAAATTTGCAAAGAGCACTGTTAGAAAATGCAGAAGCAGAGTAAAATAGGGATTTTTATCACATTAAACTTCTGAACATCCTTTGGAGGACTTAATAAGGATACGATATTGTTAAACTATTCAAAACTGCATTCATAGAAGGTTACAACCACTTACTCAGCCAAATTAAACTACTCGGGACTTAATATTTTTTAAATCGATTTTAGAGTATTTACAGATAATATTGTCAAGTCACCATGCGTTTTATACTTTCACCAAAGTATGTAATAGGATTATTTATACTTTGTAAAATAACAGGTTCTTCTTGAATAACAAAACTAACGATAAAGTTATAACTTGATTTCTATTGAATCGAAGCATTCAGGAAAAACACGCACGAACATATGTCAGATTTCCTCCAAAGGTTTAAAGCACCTTTCCAGTGAACAAATGACATAGCGTCGTGTTAACACATTTGCCACTGATGTTACCTTGTAAAACTGGGATCCTAAATAGCCGCAGTAAAAGTCTCGAGAGAACATTCGAAGAGCCGTCCGACGATGACCACTGCTCCAGCAACAGAAATCATGCAGTAGCAATTAAAACTTGTGCAACATTACTTGAAATAGTAATAAAACATCTGCAAATGGAAATAGAAAATACTAAAAAGCTTTTGAGATCAAACTTACAAATTTCAAGGGAGTCGCAAGTGGTCAAATTCCCATCAAAAATAATGTTACTCCTTAATGTCCAGTTTAAATTTTAACACAAGCTTATTGTAATAAGTCCAGTAGCTGATTAGAAATTTAATAAAATATTACATTTTTTGAAAAAACTTTGTTATTTAAAAATAAATTATTCATAAGAAACTTGAAAAGATAACAAAATATCCCTCCATCCTAACTTTAAAACTGAATCACTCTATACGTTGACGATGTTTTAAGTGAGTGTATTGAACAATTTCACCGTAAATGTTCCTCAAGTTTTATAATTTTTAGGTGGGCAGCGTAGGCAGCTCCAGGACCCTTTAAATAATTGAAAACAGATAAAGAGAGACACTTAAAAGAATTATTCTTACACAAAATGTGTAATTAAAGTATTTAAGTAACATTTGTATCACTTCATTAAATTACAGTTCACTTAAATAATTTCAATCCATCAAAACACTATAAAATCACAGGAAAATAAAGAAAACTAAATAACCACTGCATTTCTCTCTCAGACATAAATATTCTTAATTTGTAGGACTGTAATTAATTGGAAACTAGATCTTACGGTTGTTACAATAAGCATATATATGTAAGCAATAACGAATTACACTACTTCTGACAGTTTCGTTTGATCGCTATGCTCTTGACGGAAGTATAACTAGGGATTTTTGTGTGTGTACGTTGGTAGGAGTGAGGGTGCGGTTGTCCGCGGAGCGCTCGAGCAGGAAATGTGAATGGAGAGTAGCAGAGCAGACGCACAGTGTTGCCAGGGCTGCGTCATTGTATTAGCATCATCCCTAACCACCCAGCCGCCGTCACTCCACCCCCTCCGATCCGCTAATGGGATTGCCGGAGGGGAAGCCGGGAATAACTCTTTTAAAAATAAATCGATTACATCGGAACTTCGTCAAAGGGTTTAGTAGCGCAGAAGCTACCATCCCGTCTGTAGTTAACAGAGATCTCAACTACACATTGGTCCAACCACAGCTGTATCCGTTTGTAGTCAGTAACCGTATACGCTGGTCGTACTGTACCAAAAAAAGTGATTCTAGGTTACCCCAATAGGGGTTACGTTACCTTCCTAAGAAAAAAAAATAAAGAGCTTTATCCTTGCCAAATCATCACAAACATCAAAGAATTATTATCGATTCTAATGTTTCCTTAACTTTCAGAAGAAGGAAACGTCCGATAAAAAGACTCTCTTTCCCCAAAAATAAAATGTTGAACGCTCATACTAACTGAAGAATTTGAAATATTACTACGATAGTAGTATTGTTTGTGTGCCTAACAAGTTTGTTGTTAAATCAGCAACAGTCAGTATATAGCTTTATTTTCTTACTTTTGTTTCTGTAAGTTGACTTGAAATATACAAGAAAATTTGACATTATCAAAGTGTCCATCGTAATGGAAGACCAATACACGTTATCAACAACTGTATAAATTTATCCCTTAATTGTATGGAGTGAGTTGATGTGAATTCGTGACACGCAATGGATAAAAAGTCTCGGGACGTAGCCTTAAATATTTTACCAAATATTATTTCTCGGTAACTATATTGAGGTAAGCGATGCAGAGATATTGAGCTGATATGGGGCTGAACTTTAATGGAGTTGTTTTGAAATTAAAACATTCTCTGGCAAACTGATAAAAATTGTGTATTTAGTTTATTTTGAAATAGGTAGTTGTTCCAAATTTCCTTTGTACCGTTGATATCAACAATAGTACCTGTAACCATAATTAATCTCAGTCACAATTATATTTTCATAACTTTGTTTCAATTATTCAGTAAATGTAAAGTGAACAGTGTGTGGGTTATTATAAGTGACTAAAGTGATTTCACAAATTCACTGTAGCTATATTATTCGACATATTGTCTGAAAACCATACAGTAATACACAAAAAGTAAGAAAGTTTTGCAGTCGCGTTTAAAATTTTTACCACTAGAGTACAGACAGCGGTCAGTCAAGATGGCGATGGATAAGTAGTGGTGTGGATGATAATCAACAATTCTTACCATAGCCTCCCTATATTTTTGTCTGGGGTTATGTGAAAGATTCAATGTATAAGCCTTCTCTACCAACAAACCTATCGGAACTGCGATCTGGCATCACCAGTGCTTTTAAACGGACTGATACTGACATTAAGCACCGAGCGTGGCAAGAATTGATATCTGAAGAATCTGTAAAGTGTCGCATATGGAGCACTTATAATATGCTAAATAATCTCCTTGAGTTTTTCTATATGACCGTTAAGTTTTGTAACATTATGTCGAATAACATATCTGCAGTAATTTTGGGAAATCGCTTCAATCGTTATTATAACCCTGTACAATGTTATAGTGGACTGCCTCGTTGTTGTGTCTGTTGTTAACATTACTGTGCTAAATAATTTTAATCACGGAGACACATCGTAAACTAATACGCTCTGCGAGTGTCTCTTGTTCGCATCATAACGCATGCCATCTCTGTTCCCGCTTCCTTGCGGTGGCTGAGACGATGTTTTGCCGCTCTCCGCCGCCGTTGGCGCTGCTGCTGCCAGCCAGTCCCCCCAGCACCAGACATACGGTATTCAAATGGCGTTCCAGCCAGGCAGGCAGGCAAGCACGCCTGCCAACCTTGGAGCTGGCGCGCCAACCGGGACTCTAGCTTGGAGGTGTGCCCCGCCGGATTTGGCGACTGCACGGGCCTGGTATTGATTCCCGCCGAGTGCATGGCCGGGCCGGCAATTTGGCAACAATCACTGCTTCCGTTCCGGGGGAACCCCCTTCTCGGTTCCTCCGCCAGGCTCCTGCTCTGTTCCTTCAGTCTGCGAGGTCGCACAGTGTTCTCTTCCTTTTCCCTATCGTCCCTCCCAGGCCATTCCACCGCCGTGTGTGTGTGTGTGTGTGAGTCCGGATCTGCTGGTCCCTCGAGCCGCAGAGCGGAGTTGGCGGCAATTGACCGCTAGCCAAAAGCGGTGTCGTAAGCCAATAAGAAGTTGCTACTGGGCCGGCCGGCATACAGTCTCTGCAAAGACGGGGATTATGTCGCCACACGGTATGAGAACGGCGGAAGGACGGATTGTCCTTGTCCTCGCCTGCCTGCCGACATTGCGCCGCAGTCCGCCAATGCAATTCCGGGGAGATGAAAAGTGAGTTAGGGTGGCGGGGGAAATGGGAAGGGACAAGGGTAAGGAGGGTGGGAAAAAAGAAAGAGAACACAGCCGATAGAGAGTCACATATTGGAATGGTCTGCTGTCGTGAGGTCAACCTTTGTTTTCTTTTTGTCAGCTGCTGTGTCCACTCTCCAAATGTTGTAGATGCTTAGCTTTATAATAGTTTCTACAAAGCTGCTATGGCGTTACGTGTCTCCTTCGACATTAAGTAAGTGAGTTAAGATCTAAGTGAAATAAAATTAAGAAATCAAGTTGCTGTTATGAAGTAACTGATTACTTTTTAATACTGAGATAAAATTGCTTTCAAAAATCAACTGTATTAAGCCACAGTCATTAATTGTTGTCTTATACATACTAAGTAACTTCAGATAACATTTATAACTATTTATATGTTACAGGAAGATGTTAGTATTTCCTATAGATCCAAATGGATTAATTATAGTGTATATTATTTGTAAATACGCGAATTAGATTCCTGGTACTACTATGATTTCCCGTACTTACTCCAGTTGAATACATGTTCATTTAAAAGACCAATGGCAAGTTTTGTCCCGTTCACGGACATCAAATCCCTTCCAGCCTCTAATTATCTTTACGTCTAATAGCCGTAAAGCCAAAAGTAAGGAAAAAAAATCTCCTTCTACTCAGATCGATGTTAAACGAAGTTCTTCTTGAGTCATGAATCACTAATAGTGTGGTACCAACTTAATTTTTCAGATGTGAAAACAAATGTTTTTAAATCCGTAAAGTGGTTCTTAACATAATGAATTCTTCTGTGCAAAGAGTTCCAACTCCGGCAGTGTAATATTACACTTTATCCTGTCATTAAGTGACACAGTGCAGCACCGTTGTACTCACGGGGACTACTGAAAGTTATTTTAAACAGTTTTTTTATGTAGTTCTAAATATTGTTTTATTTTCAAATATTAGTCGAGAACCCAGAAAGAACTATTGAAAACTATCTGCAAGAAGCACAACACTTTATTGGACATTATGAATTCCAAAAAAGGGGAATTAATGCATTTGAAAAGTGACGCTGTAAATAAATGTTTAAATTAAATGGCCAGATATACTACTAAATGAACGTGTTTTGGAAATTAAGGGAAAGGAAAAAAGTTTATGGAACAAACTCGGATACAGAAGAGATATGATGGTGAGTCACAATTTAACACAAATGAGATTAGTTAATTTCTTACTGGAAGAAACGGTCGAAGAAAAAACAGTAGAGGAAGAAACAGATTGGAAGCAGATAATTCAAGATACAAGTTACAAGGAGAATCTGGAGATGAGCCTCTAGCTCAAGATAGTACCAAATGGAGGAATGAATCAGGTCAGTAGATGGATTAATAACAGAAAATAATTCTTAAAATTAACAGATATTTTAAAATTAAACAATTTATACATAGAAAATTTGGTTGCGCCATATTTCGAATTAATTCTTGTCGTTATTCTTTGAAAGGACATCGTCCTCATTGAGAGCTAACTCTATTCCTTTTTCCAGAGAGGAATAGAGAAGTCTTAGCATTTGGCGCCAACCTGATGTAGAGTAAAATAATTGCAATTTTGTTGTTATTAGTTGTGACGCAACTGACTGCAATTTTTAGGAATCTTTCCCAATTCCCTAGGTGAATGACAGGACTATTCGAAACTTCCGACACAAAAGGTACATATTTCACAAACAAAAAATTTAGTTATCACACAGAACACTAGTTACAGAATTCGAAAAAAGATTGGTGTAATTAGTTCAGCCATTAGAAAAGGAACTCCAGGCCGTCATTTAAGCAGAAGTAGCGATTCACGTTCTTAAGAGTTCATGAAATTACCATGACCATAAAGGTAATTAGTGACTGAAATTGGCAATTTACCTACATCTAACTTAGCAACCGTGACCGGAGAACTTAAACCTGGCAAATTTCTTTTACTCACAAAACTGTTGATTACAGGATCGTCAAAATATAGAAAAATATGATCCTATGTGCGCAAGAAATCCCTACTTACAGAAGCAATGAGTAAGAACTGAATGATACTAGATGACATCCTATGTTTAGAAAATAAACCGCTATGCGAACCACCCTATTCCACTAAGGTACTACCGCTTTTGTGTTCCATTTAGTTCAAAATTGCTCGACTTTTGTTCGGTTTGTTTTTGAAACTAACATCGGTATAACTATATTAGTTTGTATAAAAGATTAATTTTTAAATAGGAATACTAGAATTGAAATTCTAATAATTCAAAATAAAATTAATATCCAGCTTTCTTAATAGAATAGTGTATGCGACTTGAAAAAAGAATAAGGGAGATGTTCCAATTTTCCGCTCAGATGTCACTCACCAATATACCAGTGACAGTAGTCAAGTTCGACGCAGATGACAACGCAGTAATTTTGTCCTTTGTGCGGAGAGTATTTAAAAACCCATCTTCGTCTCTATTTCCTAGTAACAATCCTTTTATAAACGAAGATTTGTTTTATAAAAGATAGTCAAAAATTATTCTGACGAAACATGAATCTGGAATCCAAATGGCGTCTGCAGCCAGTATGATATTGAGGATAACAGTACCATGAGTAAATTTTTCGCAGTTCCAGGTTTTGAACATGAATCGAGTGACGATGCATAAGTAGGAACTACACAGCTCTGCTACCTGTGACTGTAGACAATACCACTGAAGACTTTATGGACAGTGACACTTTATTGCATAATGCTCCGTAAGGATAAAGTATGTATAACTATGATATTTTATTGGTGTCACACCATAGGCCATAGAATGGCTACAAAAACTAGATATAAGGTTGTTATTTGCCAATTATTTAATTGTTTTAGTATAACTGTTACTTCTGCTAAAATTGTGGCAATACTCTGTGCTCTGTGATAAATAAAATAAAAGATTGCTAAAAACTGTGATCCACAGCATTTTTCATATTCTGTTGTAATATTCTATTTGACACAAGACCTTTTGAATCGATTGTGTTTAAATCAAATTTGTCAAAAAAAAGCAGTCAAATATATATATATATATAGCATTTATTTTGTAATTTAATTTAGCTCTATTACCTCTCAATTGCTAATTGAACTGCCCTCCAGAAAACGAGACTTGGTTGAATGAAGAATGATGAAATTAGAGTAAACGTATAGTGAAAGGAATCCATGAAAGAAATATTTTGGTAATCTAGACTTAAATGGTATGGCGAGTTAACAGAGTGAAGAGTTCAAGACTACCAAAAGCTTTTTTGGAAAAAAGAATAGTGGGCAAAAGACCAGTTGGAAAACCAAGAAGAGAATGGATAGATCAATTCAAGGAGGACATAGAGAGAAGAGGGTGGAACTGGGAATCTATTATGGACTAGGAAACCTTTCTAGAGAAGAAAAAATGTAAGACGATTGTCTATAACCACCAAGACGGAAACACTGGAAAGCTCGTAAGCCACACCCGGGAAACTTAAGATGGTCCCCAACGATGATGATGATGATGCTAGTTATAGAATTTTAACCAATAATTTTTAGACGTATTTACATTTTATCGTAATTTTAACAGGTTATTTCTTAAGGTTGATAAAAATAATACGCATTACTTCTAATGTTATTCTGAGGATTTAACTAATATTTTAAAAGCAAATGTTACGAGGACTGTGTTTTCTTAAAAACACATTAAACATAACAATTGACAAATTAATTATTTATTTAATTGGTTACTTAATAACAAAATTATTACACTTCAACCATGGTTGTTACATGATGCGTTCATTTCTTTAACATAGCAGAGGTTGTTCCGGGAGCAACTGCGCGACAGGACAAAAATGCTGATGAGCACAGGTGTAGTAGTGTTGTAGGTGATGAACGCGGCTGCCCCTGGCCCGGTAGGCAGCGCAGCGGTGCGCAGCAGGATGCGCTTTGTGTGGCCGCGAGCAGTAGTCTTCTCCGGGGAGAAATATCGCCGGCGGCAGCGAACGCCGCCAAGGTCAGCGCCCACTAAATCACGAGTGAGGACGGGAGTGTAGGGCGACCAGACGCGAGCCACAGCATGTAAGACAGGCCAAAAACCGGACCCCACCCACGCCTGCGAACCGCGAAAAACCGAATTGAACAAGCGTGTAGTGAAAGTTTTATTCCACCCACCGTTCAGAGTAAAACTTCTAGCTCCGAAATTCCTTGCTTACCCAGCCAGCAATAACCATATTACTGGGACATGAAGCTCAAGAGAGAAGATGCTAATACTGGCTACATTTATAAGAATTTATAACATTCATAGACGTTTATTTCTTAAATATTACAATCTTTTAAACAATTCTGTAGTAAAAATTTATTCCATCCTTTGTCAGGACAAAACTTCTAGCTATGAAATTTCTTGCTCACTCAGCTAGCAATAACCATCAATGTAACTTATTGCTGGGGTATAAAGCACAACTGGCAAGAGGCTAATTCTGCTTCCAAGTAACGATTCTTATAAGGATTCCTAGCATTCATGGACATTCATCCGGGTCTTCAAATGTAAAACTAATATGGTGAAATTGGGATATGAGGATGATGACGGATGCGACATCGTGGGAATAGTTTGCTCGTACAAAGACGTAATTGAAGCAAATTATAAGGAAGGAGGTTAATGCTGCCAAATTTTGGGAGAGGAGAATTTGAAGTTGTTTTTATATTTTTCAAATATTATTGCTTTTAAAAATTTTGAGATCTAAAATCAATTACGTGAGGTGTCAGAGAAGAAATATTCAGAGTGGTGTAGGGTACAATTTTTTTTGAATGTACTGAAGTTTGTTTTGTTGTTACAATCGCTGAAACAATTTTACTTGCTGTTATATATAAAAACAGGTACTACTGTTATTAGGAAGAGCAGCATGAGGGCACGGTTATAGAAAAACTAAATTTTCATTGAAGCATCGAATAATGAATCGTTACCATAATGTAATACGAATTATTGAAAAGAGCGTGCTTTAAGTTCTTCCTGATTTTCGTTCAGAACAGCTTGCAATAATCCTTTGCCGTCTAGAATACGATCTTGGGCAGTCTGTGCCTTTGTCGTTTCCTCTATCATTGTGAACTGTATCACCTATCATAAAGTTAATCACGGAAATTTATTCAATGAAACATATGCTCCTGTCATAATCATCATCATCATCATCTTGGACAGCTTCCAGCCGCTGGCCGGGTCTGCTGGGAACAAAGCTTCGGCAGCGCTTCCTGTCTAACCACCATCTCTATTCTTCCACTGTCACCCAATTTCCTCCTCTTTCCTCCACACATTTCTTAACGCCCTTAATACATCTGTCCGTTGGTCTTCCTCTAGGCCTCTTCCCTTTCAGATCCATATCCAGCATGTTCCTTGGTAACCTCTCCTCTCCCATTCTCTTTAAAAGACCTTACCACTATAACCTAGATTTTTCAATTCTGTGTTGTAGCGGTTCTTCCTGTATCATCTCCCTGATTCTCTCATTCCTTATTCTGTCTTTTCTTGTTACTCCTCTGACATTTCCACAGATTGTACTCTCCCTTTGTCTCTCTCCTTCACTACCCAGGTTCCGACCCATACGTCAAAATTGGCACAAAGTATGTTTTACAGACTGTCTCTTTGCTCTTTTACATGATATCCATTCTTCACACCAGACTTCTAATACTCTTAAAAATCCATCTGTACATCTTCCTCTTTCGTTTATCTCCATCCTGTTTCCTCCATTTTCTTCAATCCAGCTTCCCAAATATTTGAAACATTCCACTCTATTTAGCTGCTATCCTTCAAGTGATATGCGTATTTCCGTCCTGTTCTTCTTTCTTGTTATTGTAACCACTTCACTTTAATTTAATTTAATTGCAATGGAGCACAGGCTCCGGTGGCAATATCCCTACACACCCATCTTCCCCCTATCCTGCACCCACCTACATTTGCCCTCTACAAATTTTATCTTTAAATTCCTTCAAAGTTTTCGGTAAATTATTCATCATTTCTCTTGGTAACTCATTCCAATCCCTGACACCCTTACCTAAAAAAGAGAATCTTCCCACACCATTGTGCCTGAAATCGAGTGCCAGCTTGTGGTCATGGTCATCTTTTCACTTCCATGCACTACTTTTCATACCTATTGCAATATCTTTCCATGCCTCATCACCAGTATATGCCCTGTACACTCCCATGACCCTCCTCATCCTCCTCCTGTGTTGCAATGAATCCCATTCCAGCTCCTTCCGCACTTTTCATGCCATAAGCTGAAACTATTCTCTCCCACACATCCAGCTGATCCTACATCTCTCTTTCTTCCTCTCTTCAAACTAATAGGTCATCCGCAAATATCATTGCTTTTAGGTTTCCTTCCCCAATGCTCTGCATCACCTTCCTCAATATTTCATACATAGCCACAATAAATAACTGGGGTGATAGGGCACTTCCTTGTTTTAGTCCTTTTTCCAAAAGGAACAATCCAGTCTAATCCCTTCCCACTTTGACACAGCTCTTACTACCCTCATACATATCCTTCATTCTTTCCACTATTTCCATCTTTACTGACTTTTTTCTCAGTCCTTCCCACACTTTGTTTCGTTTTTTTTTTTTTTTTTTTTTTTTTTTTTTTTTTTTTTTTGTAACTGCTTTACGTCTCTTTTTAACATCGAGGTCTTTAGAGACGGGAAAGAATGGGGGCAAGGATGGGGGCAAGGAATGGGAAGGAATTCGGCCATGGCCTTTTGAAGGAAGCATCCCGGCATTTGCCTAGAGTGATTTGGGGAAACCATGGAAAACCCAAATCTAGATGCCCGGACGGGGATTCGAACCGCAGTCCTCCCGAATGCGAGGCGAACTTTGTTTCGGCTGAGGCTGTCATACGCCTTTTCAATGTCCAGGATATCCATCACCAGATCTTTTCTATATTCATAGTGCCGCTCTTGTAGCCGTCTTATTGCAAATATAAGATCAATAGTTGACCTTCCTGGTCTACATCCATATTACTCTTCTGTTAGCTGCCCTTCAACTGCTCTTCTCATTCTGCTTTCCAAAACTTTCTCATATATCTTGGCTCAGTGGCACATCATGGTAACACCACGGTAGTTCTGGCAGATAGTTCCGTCCCCTTTTCTTAAATATGGGTATTACTACCTCTTTCCTCCAACCATTCTTCTCGCATTCCACACATCCTGCAACGCCCTGTAGAGCCACTGTGTGCCCATTACTCCAGCAGCTCTTATCATCTCCACGATCACTTCATCCATCCCGGGCGCTTTACCTCCCTACATTCACTTTACAGCGTCCTCCAATTAATTCCATGTAATATCTTCTTTTTCCTCTTGATACTGGTCCTTTTCTTCCTCTCTACCCTTATTTAATCGCTGGGTCCTGCAGCATTCAACAGATCCTCAAAATACTCCCTCCAGACATCCTTTATATCGTCTTTCCCTTCCACTAAATTGCCATTCTTATCCTTTATACTACCTGCTTCCATTCTGCTCTTACTCCTATTTTTTATCATGTCATACAGCACCTTCTTACTGCCCTCACTATACTCTTTTAAGATTTCGGTCCATTTTTACATCCATTTCCTCTCTTCTTCCGGTATAACTGTTTTTGATTCTTTCTTATTGCAGCTGTACACTCCTTCGCTTTCCTCTTTGGTCCTTTGGAACCATTCCCTGAAGGCTTTGTTTTCTTGTAGCACAACATCTTTTACCCTGTTATTCCACCATGGCGTTTCCTTTCCTCTACTCCTACCAGCTGTCCTACCACATAGTGCTTCAACTGTTTTAACCAAGGTGATTTTAAAACATTCACATTCCTCCTCCGCAAACTGCAAGTCATTTCTAGGTATTTTATGCGCAAGCTGCTATTGGTGCTCTCTCCTGCATTCGTCATCCTTCAGTTTCCACACTCTTATTATTCTTTCCTGGTTTTCTGATGTTCTTGCTTCCTTTTTCTCTTTCATACTGGCTTTTAGGGGTCGATAGTCACTATCTAAGGCTTCTGATGGGGTGACCTTTATATCCACAATATCTGTCTCATCACTGCTTGGATTAGAAAGTAATCAACAATCGACTTTCGAGACAAGTCTGTACTATACCATATTATATAATGGCTTTCCCTCTTCTTGAACCAGGAATTACACACAGTCAATCTATTGCGTCTGCAGAACTCCAACAGCTTTCTTCCTTCTGCATTTCTACTGCCCCATCTTTGTGTTCCAAGAACCTAATCATATCCTTTCCTTGCACTTCCAACATGAGCATAGAAGTCTCCCCTTATAATCTGATTGCTCCTGCCAAGCTGCTGCTGTAGATCATCTTCAAAACTTCCTACTCAGTGCAGCCTACCTGAGGGACATAAACTTGGATTAACTCCATGTGCTTTCCTAGCGTTTACTTCAACCTTTATCATTCTGTAATTTATTCCTACCACTTCTTCCCTTAAACCTTTCTTTATATCAACTGCCGCTCCATTTCGTTTTCCCTCACTATTTCCAATCCAGTACAGCTTGTATCGCTTCCGTAATTCCTTCATGCCCTCTCCTCACCAAGTTATCTCTGCTAGTCCCAGTATATCCAGTTTCCGGCTTTCTATCAAATCTATGATTTCCTTAGTCTTTCCCGTCAATGTTCTTACGTTTAAGGTTCCTAATCGTAATCGTTCTCGTTGTCTTTTTCCATTCCCATGTCGTCTACTTTGGTAACTTTTTCCGAGCCTTGTTCCTTAATATTTGAAAGCAATCAATCCATACTCCTACTGTTGGCTTGCTATGCCTAGCACAGCTGAGGATTTTCTTTCAGGTTTTACTCCCTTAGCCTTTGAAGATTCGTCTTCGCCACAAGGCATTGGTGTTTCCTTCCCATTTTCCGCTGGAGAGGATGGGTGGCCCCTTCCAACATTTGGCCATTCTGTAGGTCTCCTTCTCTGCCGAAAACTGCTGTTGAGGACTTCGCCCGCATCTCTGGACATGGGTTCCACACTATACCCTGTGGGACTGGGTCCTTGCCTGGACTTTTCCGGCCTACTGGAGCTGGGATGTCCACCCCCGCAGCGTGCATGCGCAACACAAGTGGAGTATAGGGAATGTGACGTACCTCCCTTGAGCCGGGTTAATGGTTACGTATGATGCCGTAAACCAAAGTTCCTGTTTTAAACTTCAATAAATAAATGAAGAAAGGAACAAACGAAAAATGATGCTGGAAAAGTATCGATTTCTGATGGTTCCAGCAAATACGAGTACGTATTACGCAACAAATAACAAATCGCCTAATATATCAGCCCAGGTAAATAACGCAAAGTTCTGTATCAATAACAACATATTTCGAAGCTAATACTATATTTAGAATAAAAATAAAGTTTAAGTTTTACTTGCTTTAAGAGTCTGAATAATAAAAGGGACTTGCTACGAAAATGTTACTTTTCTCCATTTTTGTTTTACGGTTCGTTAACGGTGAGATCATTAGAGCTACGAACTAGGACTAGGACTAGGAACGGGAAGCAAACCGGTTATTGACGTATTGAATGAACCATACCGAAATTCGTAATGAGCTATTTCAGGCAACTACCGAAAACCGAAATGCGGATGGCTGGACGTAAAAGCGATGACACATCATCTCAAATGTCTGTTTACGAATATTTATGTCATAATATACTGTTCATGAGATAAGCTGATAATACAAATATTCAACGAATAAATTAGGAGCTAAAATAATAAATTCATTTTTGAAAAGGGTATTACTATAAAGAGATATTGTAAACTAGTCATGTGCAATATGCTATCTGGTGTTGTGTTTCTCCCTAGTTATTCAAGTACGTAACTTGTTTTGTGATAAAGAATTTTGGCCATTAAAAACAATTATGGCAGTTGCAATGTTTACTATTAATGGAAAAGTTCTTATCAGGGCCGTGATTTCGTTGCTAAATAAATAATTTACATCTTTCATGGATAAACAAAATAGTAATAAATTTATGTTCAAGTGATACAAACACCATACAAGTACTGAAATAATGTAATTTTAATAGCGTAGTCAATAATTTAAATTCAGTATCTGTTTTGCCACTCTACGGATACATTTACCAAAAAAATAAATCAGTCTCAATTTCAGTTAGCAAGTTATGACAGATTCAAAAAATTGAAGTTTAGTTTTAAGCAAGGCAGATCTCGGTTTTAATTAAACTTGAGTTACAAATAGTTCTAATCGTTTGATGTTGGAAGAGTGTACTGCAAAGCGGTTTCATTACAGACAGCACTGCGCTATAACCTTAGGTATGTCTGGTTGCAGAAACAGGTAATCAGGTCATCAGCTGAGGAGGCCCAGTGCTTGCTGTCTCCGCTGCCCCTATTAGCTTAGTCTGACGGTAGTGGGCGGGGCAGTCCCTGACGTGGAGTACTTTACGGTCACCCCTACCCCTCCGTATCCCGCAATTGATTCCAGTCCGGCCCTGGCCACTGCTGGCGCCTCCACACCCCCCGACGCCCCCACCCCACCACCCTTACTCACCCTACCCCCGTCGCATTTGCTCCACCCCTACCCACCCTCAGCTGAACCTACTCTGTGAACCCCCCGTCCCTGATGGACCGGATTCAGGGCAAATTTACTCTGCATGCAATGCCGCCGCCATGCGTACCCAGTGCAAGCCATAACTTGCGCCACCCCGTTATGCGAACTCCCGGAAGGAAACATTAACGGTGGCCGCTCGAATGCGAGCTTTATTGTGTGTCCCCCCTTTGTTTCTGAGCCCAGCGTGCGTGGAGCCGACGCGATTGCGCCCGCTCGCTCAACCGCCATTCCTGTCCTGTTTGTTCACTCCCTTTCTCTTTCTCTCTCTCGCTCTCTCGCGCTCTCTATCTTCCCCACCACACAATTCCTCGCGGCTGCCGATTGATGGAGGTCGAAACAATTGTCGCTCGGCGTCGCTTGAATTTTTGTTTACAGAATTCATGGCGTCCGTCGCTGCTTGAGTAATGTTTGACCAGAATTCTTTGATTTGTTGCGTGAGTGACTCGTGCAGTGGGAGACGGATTGAACGTGTTTGAATTACAACCCAGGCACTCGTTTAGAATAATGTTTACCGTTCACACAGAATTTTACACACTGAGCTCTGCCTTGTAACGATCTTTAGGCTACTTCTGCTCACTCTGCGTGAGCACCTCATCTCTCCTTCCTACAACCTTTCTTAAGTAGAAAATTGAACCTAATAGTTTATTCCTTTTAGACGCTATTCTAAGATGACAGGTATCTAAAAATATTCACACCACTACAACATTTGTCTGAAGACACTGTTTGAGTCTGGCTCCAGAGACAGTTCTTTTTTTTTTAACTGCTTTACGTCTCTCAACAGCGAGGTCTTTAGAGACTGGAAAGGATGGGGGGCAAGGATGGGGGGCAAGGATGGGGGGCAAGGATGGGGGGCAAGGATGGGGGGCAAGGATGGGGGCAAGGAATGGGAAGGCATTCGGCCATGGCCTTATGAAGGAAGCATCCCGGCATTAGCCTGGAGTGATTTGGGAAACCATGGAAAACCCAAATCTGGATGCCCGGACGGGGATTCAGACCACCGTCCTCCGGAATGCAAGGCCAGAACGCTAACCGTTACACTGCCACGCTCGGTGAGACAGTTCTGAGATTTATTTCACTTGATTAATTCTGTCATGTAAAACAGTTACCTAGAATTTTTCTACCTCAACAGCAGATTGCCGAATTCTATAAGGAAGGTACACGTCCAACATATGTTGTAAGAAATTGGTTTAATGACATTTGGTAACCAGTAAATTAAATATTTGAATTAAAATGTAAAAATTTATGCGTCTGTAATGGTATAATTTTATAACCAATGTAAATTATGATCTTGTCTTTTAGAAATTACGTTTGTTTTTCAAATCATACCTTTCTTATTTATTTAAAGTAGAAATAAGTAATATGTTTCTAACTAAAATAAAATTTTTGTTTTGATAAACTTATACCTGCATTTCATTTTACAAGAATTGAATTATTGGTTGCAAAACAAAAGTCCCCATATGTATCTCTAGACAGAAATTTATGTTTGCAACTATGTTATGCCAAATATTGTTGATAAAGAAACTAACATTTGGTTTCTAAGATTTAACAGAAAATTAATTGATGCTAATTTGATGATAGGTGTTACGGAATGGAAGATAAGTTTCATGTTTTATTCAATATTTCGAAACTTTGTCTGGAAATACACGTGGAAAAGTGTTATATCGGAAGTTTCTAAACCGAGGTGTCTGGATTTGAGAAACACACGTTAAAATTTAGCCAGGTATTCAGTTGGGTTGTATTCTCGGATCATGAAGTGCTAAAAATCATTTATTCGGAAAATTCACTTTAAAATGGTTCTCGTTAATAACCAGCTTGGGGGAGAAACCCTATATCCTTACAGTTATCACTACCTTCCAACTAGAGCAGCAACTATTTCAATTTCTACAGAAGCAGATTACATTAAATTAAAAGTTGATTTTTTTGGATTGCTTCATAGTTATTTAATGGAAGATGTTTTCAAATGAAAGTTATTGGAAATGTAGTGTAAAATTTCACTCACGTTTTCTAAACTTTACAGGTGTTTCTTTATAATAATGGAAACCGAGGGGCCTGAATTTGTAGAATGTTCACCCAAGAACTCTAACGAGAAATATTTATCGGATATTTCACTCATATCTCTAGCTACCTGAAAAAAAGGACACTAAAATGATCCTCATAAACGTCTAGGGATGATAAATATAGCTTCTTACAGTTATACTAACCTCAAAGCCCATCAAAAATGATTATTTTAACAGTGTGTGCTGAGAAATCGTTTCTTCATGTGTTTAACTAAATAAAATTTTGTTATGTACATATTTAGATTAAATTTTACATCACTATACAGTTGGAACTACTTACAATATTCTCAAATAATAACGTAAATAATATTGCGTTAGTGAAACAAAGGAAAAAAGTATTAACATCGTACGTTATGTCGCGTAATTTTAGACTTAATCCTGGCCTAAACCACATAAATGTAGAAATACCTTCATCCACATGAAATAATGTTTTTAATAACAATATTTTTTATTGATAAAATACTTAGTTACTCATGCCCTCTGCAGTAACATCAAATGCCAGTTGTAATTCCGACCAAGGCCGAATTTCAATCTAATTGATATCTTACACATCTATCATTACAGAATTTAACCAAAACATCTACATCAAACAGATTTAAATAGATAAAAAGCAATTAATAATCAATATGTTAATTTAAACACAACACACTCTTTTCTTTCAGTTGTTTGGCAATTTATTGGTTTGCGGATGCTTAGCAAAATAGAACTGTTATTAAATAATGAGCTTAACCTCAAGTTAGTAGTAACATTTCTGGCCATTGTAGCCCGATAACAAAAGCTAGAGCGTTACTGTGACACAGTTCCCCACCTTAGCCTCTTTTAGTACTGCCCGACAATTTAAAACTGCTACATACAATTCTGTTCGCCATATCTCTCCTATATTTCATAGTAGAGTACTATATTAAATTAACAACTGGGTAACGTAATCGAAAATTTGTACTCAAACACACACAGATATCAGAAAAAAAATTAATGCTGGGAGTTTAAGTCAATTGGAATAAATGCTGACTTGTGTTTCGAAGCAACGAGACATCTTATCACGGTTTCGGTTTGTAACTCACGTTTGTCCAAGGTGTAGGACTCCGTAGCGCTGTGTATATTTTTCGCCAGTCTCCTGTTGATCCTGTCTCGGGCCATAAAACCTCCACCGCCGCAGCGTTATCAATTCGTCGCACGCATGCTGGCGGCCATCGTATGGGCGGGGACGCTCGCCTTTTAGTCAATGTTTATGACGCTAACTGCAGATGGAGCCCCCATCCCTCCAGAGGAGAGGAACACTCTGCCATTAACGAGTGTAAAATATGGCGCAAACTTTTCGCTGTAAAACACGGAGTCGTCGGACGAGGCTTGGCCAGCAGGCCATTCAGTACAGTGTCGCTCCATTATGTGTCCGAGGAATTATGACGGCCTTCTTTCACCTGCGCCGCGAGCTGCCCCTTTCACTTACATTTCCCCTGACGGGAGCTGAGATTCATGTGTCTTGCTGCCTAACCTCCGACTCTAAACGACTTCGTCTTCCCTTCTCCAGAGCCATGTGAAACACGGGAAATCTTCGTTTGGATAGCGAAAGCTCATGAACCAGTAGCAGTACAGTCCATTACTCATCCACTATTGCTTCCTTATCGCTGCAACAGTCCAAATCGTTGCGCATATATTTTGGAACGTAGGGAGACCTATGTGTCAAAATAATCTTTTCGCTGATTAATCTTACCACCTTTAAATGTATCACCTTTTGCTTCCTGCCGTTGTATCAGCTGCATAACACATTGAAGAGAATATTTAATAGTATTAAAATTAAAATATTTAAATTGTTAGTTTTATATATGACATTATTATGGCGTTGCTGACAGATACACTAATCCAGTCTTTAATGAGGGCTGATATCATGTTCAAAGTAATAAATTTCCCTTATGAAGCTTGATTCTTCCATTGAATGCGTACCATAAGCAATATATTTAAGAAGAGAAACAAGAGAACGTAAAAGCGGATCTTTTTTAAGTTAACATTTCAGATTTTGCCATCGTAATGCTATAGATGCGATCGAATTATTTTTCTTCTGACTTTTACAGTCTAAACCAGTGTTTCCCAACCTATTTTGGGTCATGTCCCACTTTTAACTTTTTTTTTGCCCCCCAAAAAGGTGAAGTTGACGACTCAAATCATCCAGATGATATATTTTGCTAACATCAAACGAAACTATACCTAATAATTAGTTACAGCACTGTTATAAGAATTTGCTTTTTTGTTATATTTTGAACCTATATCTAGCATTGCATTTAAATAACCCGCAGAGAAAGCGGTAAAGTCGTATCAAGTCAATTTCTAAATTGCCCCCCTAAAATAACCAAATTGCCCCCCTGTGGGGCGTGGGCCCCACTTTGGGAAACACTGGTCTTAACTGTTTAACAGATCCTTTAATCCTTGTGTATGGACTGCGCTATCCATCTGAAAAGCATTCTTTAATTTTCTGGATCTGAGTTTCATTTGTCAATCATATTTATTTTTGGTGTCAGACCAAAACATTGTGATAGAAGTTACAGAGAAATGTAATACGTTGTTTCTTATTTCATTCCAGTTATTCAAAATAGTACCCAAAACCTCACTGAACCAACACTTCCCCAGAATTAAGTTTAACACTGAGGCTTAATCCAAGATTTGACCAGCTAGACTGAAGAAAAGAAAATATTTTTTTTGAGGACGAAGGAAGATAGATTATTAAAAAAACAAAATTTCTGCTATTAACTATAGAAGTGTAAAATGATGCCTGTTAATCCAGAAAATACAGAAGTCTTGAAATATGAAATTAAATTTTAACACAAGATAAAGACAACAGCTTTAAAAGCCGTGTATATATATGATGTGTGGGAAATGAGAAATGTTAAACTATATTAAAATCTCAGTGCAGAGAGAGGTAAATGCTGCCTCGGTTCACCGCCTTAGTAGCAGAATAACAGAGCCTAATTTATTCCCTTTGGAGGCTAATGGACACGTCACAGTGGGTGCGCTCATATTGTCGCTTTGCAAACGCTATTTTTGAGGCGGTCTTGTCCGCTGATGGCAGGTGCCAGGTGACTGGCCTTTGTGGCATACGGCTCCGACAACAGGGGAATGCACGGCCGCACACACGCAAACAGACAGTGTTAGGACGCCATTAGTTGTATTTGTTCTCTGTGGGCTTCAAAGTGCATTTTAAACAGTTTCACCCGGTTGTGATAAATTCACGGGCATAGCTACACGAAATATTTAACTGTTTAGCTCTCTTGCTTTCCTCGTAGAGTTTCCCCTCTTCAAAGCAAGTAGAAACAGTGAACCCAACGAATCGACATGCATTAACGTGCTAGAGTGGTACAGAATAATCAATCACTAATAGAAATGGAGTTTTTTTTATGAAACAGTAAATACTTATAACCACTTTGACCCCAATATTGTGGCTGTTATAATGTAAAATGAATGCAGACAACGATGAAACGTTAAATACAGTTTAAAATAAAATTTTACGTTCATTTGGCATAATTGTTTAAAGTGAACACTAGTCGGCAATTTTTAAAAGAAAAGAGGTAAACAAATTCATCTCAAAATTCATTAAGAAACACTGGAAAGATATATAAAACTTTGAATATTGCATTGCAAAGAGAGAGATATAACTGAAATTTACAAACGTTAGTTAGTTTTTGCTACAATGACTGAGTTATTCGTATTTTCAACCTACAGATGTCACAGTCCTATGTTGCCCCGTGAGGAAAGGTAATTTTTCAACTAAAGAAGGTGAGAAACTAAAGTTTTATATTGCTAATGAAAGATGATTCTTAATTATTCTCATACGATCAAAATAAATCTGTAATTTCTTTGGCACTAACAGCTAGTGTAAAGGAAAGGAAGAAACGTATTCCTTACAATAATACTTGCTTTATAAGCTAATTTTTCAAAATATATTCATATGTTACGTTGTGAGAATAGTCAGTTAGATTCTTTGTGTGTGTGTGTGTGTTGATTGGCCTACAGTTCAATATTTTATTATTCTTTACTGTAATAGTCAGTGCGCATTCCTTCTAAGTCTTCCGTTTATTAGGAAAATATTTCACGTAACTTATTGAGATTCTACGCCAATGTTGAAATAATCTGTAATATATATCACAAGACACTCAAAAAACGGCCATTTACGTAATCTTGAGATGAACGGTGCTATTTTTGATGGCAACTGGAAGAATAATCCATTTTAGGAACAATGCTGTCCAAACCTCTTCTTGGAAATGCCAGGTTTTGGTTGGTCATTGAAATAATCGTGGCTTTTAAAAATATTGGTTTATAGTTCATACTTGCTTATAAGATTACACTGTACCGATACGGTATGTAAATTTGTAATATTCTGCCTACTGACCAGAGTTTAGGAAACATTGATGCAGGTCATTTCCGCAAGGAAATCTGGCTTTATTATATGAAGTCATTACAATTCTTCTGTTTGAGTGGAAAGCTGTGTGGACTTGTCATCACTTCCACGTCTGTATACTGTAATTCCAATCTTAGAATGCTATCTCTTCAATTCCAAGACTGCTCTGTTGATCTAATTTGCCCTTGAACTCAAGTGAACCAGATTTCTTTTAATTAGGGCTTTGCCACTTTTCAACGAGGTCAATAAACCATGCACCATGAGTGCGACAGAAATCAGCCGTGATCATTTAAGGGAAACGTCCCTGATTTTAGGTGGAATGATTTCGGAGTAATGTTGGAATACCAAAATCTTGATTGCAAAACCAATAAGATAGCACAAGTCCTTCCCAATGACAGTTCCGATTTTCGAGGATTTGCAGTGGTCATTTAAAGGAACCATCCCCGAATTCATGTGGAATTTTTTGTTTGGTAACTTTGAAATACCGAAATCTGGATCATAAAATCAGTAACAGAACAGGCATTCTTTCCAATTCAGGTCCAAATTTCGAGGTTTTTCGTAGCCATTTTAAAGGAACCATCCCTAAATTCATGTAGAATGATTTTGGGTAACGATGGAATACTGCAATCTGGACCGCAAAATCAGTAACAGAACAGATGTCCTTCCTAACGCCAGGTCCGATTTTCGAGGTTTTTCCCTAGCTATTTTACAGTAGAATAACTATCTCTGAATCCATGTGGTTTTTTTTTGGGTAACGATAGAATACCGAAATATGAATCCCAAATCAGTAATAGAACTGGCGTCCTTCCCAATACCACGTCCGTATTTCGAGGTTTTTCGTAGCTATTTTAAAGCAACCATCCCTGATTTCGTGTGGAATGATTTTGGGTAACAATAGAATACTAAAATATGGAGCGGTAAATCAGTAACAGAACAGATGTCTTCCCAACCCCAGGTTCGAATTTTTCCGTAGTCATTTTAAAGAAACCATCAATGAATTCATGGTGAATGATTTTGAGTAGCAATTGAATACTGAAATCTGGAACGAAAAATCAGTAACAGAACACGATCCTTCCCAATTCCGGGTCCGATTTTCGAGGTTTTCCCGTAGTGATTTTAAAAGAACCATCTCTGAATTCATGTGGAATGATTTTGGGTAACGTTGGAATACCGAAATCTGGATCGCAAAATCAGTGACACAACATGTTCTTCCCAAAGGAAGGTCAGAATTTCAAGGTTTTGCCGTGGCCATTTAAACGTGGGTCGTGAAGTCATGAAGAATATTTTAAGGTAACGATGGAATACTGAAATCTGGATCCCAAAATCAATGATAGAACGCGTTCTTCCGAATACCAGGTCTGAATTTCGAGGTTTTTCCATGCCCATTTACAGGAACCTTCCCTCACTGATTTTGGGTAGCGATGTAGTACCGAAATCTGTATCACAAAATCAATAACAGAAAACACGTCCTTCCCTGTCTGAATTTTGAGGATTCGCATTTGAATTTTTACCTGTGATATAGACATGTTCTGACGGACGTGTCCCGGGAAAGAGTGCGGAGAATAGAGGAGGCGGTTGGCGCCATTACGGCGCCGCTGATGGAATTCGGAACGCTCCAATTCGTGCTAGTGACGTCAGGTCGTGGGAGCGACCGCCACGCCCCCACACCGCAGCTCCGAAAAAGGACCTGCACAAGGCCAGACACGCCCCTAGCTAGCTGGCCCAGTGGTGGTCGTAAAGCACAGCTGCCGCCGCCCCCATCACGCCTCACAGACCCACCAACGGCTCTCGCAGAGGTTTTTCAATAACCCTTCATCATGCCCAGAGTTGCTATACGATTCGCACAAAAACGACGACAAGCAATTGTGTTCCGAACCGCCGATGTGGTATTATTTCCTACGCGAACATCTGTATTCATTCACATCTCTGGACACGGTGGTCTACTACACGATTTACGTTAGTCACCTCGATAAACCAAAGCTGACGTGATACAAATATTAAGATTAGTAAATTTTCTTTTATCTGTAGTTATAATACGACTATAACCGGAAGAAAGTTTGAATATTTAAAATAGGTAGATTACTCCTCGTAGTCGTAATGTGTATTGTTATTTCATCGTACTGGTGGCACCATATTATTGGAAGGAATTGTAAAAAGTCTTACAGTTTCAAAATATAGAGTCATAATGTGAGATAATTCAAATCTAATTTCTTTGAAACCCAAAGATGTACACACACCACTGTGGAAAGCATTAGCGTCTGCATGTAACGGCTTAAAGACAGAGCTGTGACCGGACGTATACACACAATGGCATTACCATCACGTCTACGAGAACAGTATAATGTTACTCCTCAGTTTCAGAGTTCAGATCGTACTGACAAGAGTCTATATATGATGTAACTCCGAATATTATTAGGTTGAGATTTTACCTACACGAAAATTCCAGGTTGAATCACTCAATTTAAGCGAGTATTACTCCCCACTAAAGTGATTAAGTTCCTCAACTGTGGTGATACGTTTCCTTTACACGAGAAAGCATAAGCTCTGTTTGACTGTAAACTTATTGCAGAAATACTTTAAAATATAAAACACACTCTTTACCTATGATTTTAAAGTCACATTCCTACTAGCATTATTCAGAGCGAATCCGTTGGTGGCAGTTATAGGAACAGTTTATGGGCCACACAGAAAATTCTCGACGCATACAAAGGAACCGCTTCCAGCACTCGAAGCAATGGCACAAAAAATATGATACTATTACAAACAATCAAACCTCATTTGAAACATCTTGGCAATAAACAGAAATAACCTTTAAAGAAATTACAAAGAATTTACTAGCTTCTGATATAGCATTGACAAATACAAAGATTTTCTGTACATCTAAAACAAGCACAACAGCTTTTTCATGTCCTTTAATTGAAATTCCAGGTATCGTAATCAGTCAGCATTCTCACAAGTCTGTCACGCCCATTCACAGCAGTTTACGAAATAATTTCACGTACTTACAATAATTGAACTGTTTTTTGATTCTCTTTTTGTTTTGGCCATTTAATGGCCATGAAATTTAACCATGTTCGTTTATCTCAATGCTTCTTTTCTTGAATTGTAGTAGTTATTCGTCTTTTCACTTTGCTGTTTAATACTTTCTTGGGTTCAAATGTTATTACCTATCCTTCTCCTGGAAACTCTTGAAATATTGTATCAGTCTTCTGAATGTTGCTTTACCTTATAAACAAACTTAATTATTTACAGGAGAGCAATGAACAGGATTAGGTTACAGCTACGTCACAGCTCTGCTAGATTTTGTTTCTTTGTAAGTGTATCAAGGAAGATATTTTAAAATTTATATCAAGTAATCTGCAATGTCTCTTTACATTAAGAAACAGCAGAGGCATTTGAGTAGGTGAAATTCAGCTCCTTACAATTGGTTTTAAGAAAACCTGGGAGGGATCAAAGTAATGATAAACATTTAATACAGTTCATCACCACTTTGTTGCTCTCCTGTCTTCCTCCATCGTTTACAGGCCCATGTAATTTCCGCTTCCCTTGATGTCATCTATGATCTTGTACAATCTACTTCCTGCCACTCTACTCGCACAAACTTGTCCTTCGAAGTCTATTAACAGTCACTATCAACTTGCCGCATGAAGTTTACGGTCCTTTCTTTTCCGACTTTGAGTAGTTTCCTCCTTTCACCATCCCCTTCCAGCCCTTCTATATTAGACACTTTTTCCATCCAGTACTCTTATACTCTTCATTCTTCTCCACATCCACACCTTAAACGCTTCTATCGTTTTTCATCATCTCATCTCATCATCCACGTCTCTGACCCATAAAGTGCCACACTCCATACGAAACACTTGTCAAGTTATAAATTATTTAGTACCAAAAGTAAATATAAGAAACTTAGAATATGAGAATGCTGAGAAAGTTGAAACCAAATTCGTGTAGATATCCAAGCATGCGCCAGCTACAACAATACGTCGTTTCAAAGAGAGGAAGAAAATGCCTCTTATCACCATGATTACGAACATAGCACCACTAGACTTCCAGAGCGCACTGGGGGTTGAGTTATCCGTGTATGTCTTTACCTTAAAGAACGGCAGAGACTTTTTATAATTCTGGTTCAGTTTTTTTGTATTGTCATTACGAAGAACGTGAAGCTGACTACGCGAGCAATGGAGGGGAGAAACAGATGTCCTATCAGATTTCTGCACATGTTCGCAAAGTGCGTCGCCTTAGCAGACATGGAAGCACGCGATCCTCCTGCCGGTCTGCGGTGGGATATATCAGCGGTGAGCTCTGACGAATGGTCCGCCATTGTGGGCCCGCAGGGACGGGCGTGCTGTGTCATCAGTAAAGACTCGAGCACAGCCGGGCGCCAGCTGTGGCCACAACAAAAACCAAGCCTTCAGTAGACGTCTCTCTAATTCACTCCGCCATGAATAAATCCTTCCATTGACTACAAACACAACAATGTTAATTAATGTTAACCCTGTTATACCTCAAGAAACATACTTCTATTTTTAAACTGCCAGCAAAGATCAGTACCTTCAGTTTTTATTACAATTATTGTTCTGTAGGAAAAACGGTAGCAATAGAATGTTCTGCATTTTGCTCGAATACCTAAATGAACAGGATTACTAAAACGCGTTTGATACTCAGTTCTTACCGTTGCCTTGACTCACTTTACAGGGACTGGGAAAAGAAACTCCACACGTTTGTATCCTCAGACATTTTACAAAATTTATCCCATGAATTAAATTACGTAGTATCTGAAGAAATTATCTTTCCCCATTTCTGACTCAAATTTGATTAGACAGTACCTGAAAAATATACAAAATTACGAATTGTAGAATTAATTGCAATTTTTGTATTGTTTTCCACTTTTTTATCGCTTCATTTCAAGAATAAATTGACAGCAACATTGTTCAAACATCTTTGTTTGAGTGAAATACGCGTACCTTGAAACATCTGGACACAAAATCGCATAACTGACCGAAACTTTGGTATGCTATTTTTATCAGGGAAAGAACTCGAATAGCGAAATCATATATCGTTCTATTACCACTTGTTCTAAAATACATTATATACAGACGCCATTCCATCGCAATGTTAACTCTCATAATAGGTTTCCGGTGCCCATTTTATTTCTTTGCTTCTGTCAGTCGACTTATTAACTGTTATATCTTCAACGACGTGCCGCTTCCTATTCGTATCAATCAATGTGCAGTAGTAAAATGAACTGCAACGTCGGATGATGTCCGTCAATAAGAAAATGGTGCTGTCTGAGTTTTGGAAAACCGGATCTTTAGTGACCGTAATTTAAAAAAAAAATAATAATCCAGTTCTCAGTGAAAAATGCCATTACAATTAAAATTAGCTGTGTTTATTGACATAGTACCTTAATTCCAAGCCTAAACATTAATATCATTACGATACCTTGGCGCAAGCTTTGCAGGCGTGAAACTCAAAACCGAAAAAGAATAAAACCTTATGCAAAGTCACATGTAATCGACTCTGCAACAGAAGACTGCTTAAAGAACTGGTTTCAGCATATTAATTTTATATGATGATACATCTGAGATTTAGTAGGCTCTATTCGTCTTTAAAAATATGCTGATTGTAACGTTTAATCATAACTTTTACAGAAAGTGCAATATACAGAAATTTTACTTGTAAGATTTGTTCTCCTTTACCTTTTTGTATCTTCAGAAATCGCTCAGATAGTTTCCAACATTACTGTTTGTATATCTCTGTGTGGCGCATTTATAAGAGCTCTTACTTGGCTAATAGGAAATCTATTTGACCTACAAATTCGATTGCATCTAATGTCATGAATAATTTAACAGGAACTTAAGACGTGAGCACAAAACTGTGTAATAGTGGATACGTTGTGGTCCATTTTGGAAGTTGTGAGTCACTTCTATATTAAAAATCTTCTTTTGTTAGTCACCTTACATTTTCCTGTGAATAGGCAAACATACAATGGTTATGGCGTAAAAAAATCTTTTGGGAACGCTGTTGATGAACAGGAGTGCTACATTTTTCCACTATCGCATTAGAATATTAAAACAAAAATCATAATGTCGCCAATAGTTCTGTTTATTTTGTCACTGATTGCTATAGCGAATATAATATATGAACTGTACGCAGTCGGGCGCGGAGAAACCAAAATTACACATTTATAGCTCGCTGCAACTATACTACTGAAATACGAACTTATTAATGTCGCAGAAATACACTGATAATGAAGTAAAATGCAACATCACTGCCTTTGAAAACACTCTGCTCACTCGGCTAGTCACCCGAGAAGACTATATTAATGTATGTAATTATTTTGTTTTTCTGATAATTTTGGTGAGATCTTCTGACAAGTATAATTACGTTTCCTGTGACTCTTTTAATATCGTAAAAGATTTAATTGAAATTTACGAATTTTTGTATTTAAATTGTGAGTAAAGAATGGTAAAAACCAAGCTTCAACACTTACAGTTTAAAAGAAGATTATAGTTCGTAGAAAACATTATCAGATACTAAGAAATTAAATTAAATTTTCATTCAGAGCCATTTCATAAAAAAAATTATGTAATCTTTGTCCATTAAACTAATACTTCTCAGATTTTATAGTGATTATCAGTAGTAGAATGGCGATTTATTGCTCTGGGTAGAAGACATAGCTAACGCAAGACGAAGAGATCTGTGTAGAACTTGTAATGCAACAACTGCGGCACACTAATTCCCTAGTAACGCTATTAATCCAAGGTGAAAACATCATTTTATTTTATTACATTTTTATTGAAATTTTCTATACCTCAGGTAGATAAAACGTTACTCCTGGTTACAAAAATTGAAGTATCACTACGCAAGTATGATTGAGACTTTCTGTCGTACAATTCCAATGAAGTATTTGTTCACGGGTGTACCATCTGAATACATTGTGAAATTTCTGACAGATATAGATACCCTGAAAAATGACTTTTAGTCTAACAACATAAATGGCTTTCCATCCGAAGCGGACTTCAGAACCAGCCACAACAAATTACGGCGTTAGGTCAACGAATATTTTCCTGTATAATTCCTCAACGGTCTGAGGAGAATCTTTTTCATGAAAATAATTCTGATCGCATTCTTTGAAAACTACTACGATCAGCTTCTTTATTTTGACTCAACTGTAAATGAATAAAGCATTCGTCATCCAGTTTTATGTTCACAGGAACACATTCTGTAGCGGCAAGATTTTTCTCTGGCATTTGTTTGTTCAAGTAAGGTAGTAACGACGTTCCACATTAAAACATAGGTCCTGGAGGAAAAGAACTGACCGTCCCACGACTAAAACTGGCTTATTACGCCTACTTTGGAAGGATCCATCCAACCTCCTCGTCGTGGACTAAATTAAGTTTATACATTCTGTGAGCTGTAGATTGGATCAGTACCTAATAATTGGCCTGCTGAGAATGCTTGTCAGTGTTTTTATGTTAGAGCTTTATGGCTCAATGACATCATGAAAAAGTGAAGGCAAGGAATACGTGCATGGCCTTTAACAGGATCCATACCGGCATCACTTGCTGTAATTTTGGGAATTGACAGAAAACTGAAATCTGCATGGGCGTCAACCTGAATTTCTGTTTTAAACTTTAACCAATCTTCTTACAGGCTCAGTCTAACGTGAACTATTTCGAACTAGGGTAAATCCAGATACAAGAGCAGCATTTTAAAGTGTACGTCGATAATCACCTTTTAAGTTGTGATTTTTTTTTAAACTTTCTCTGTTCTTCATTTTTTGCTACTTCTTCCACAACAGGCAATGTGAGATGAACAGAATACACAATCATTAAAGCAGACCCGAAGTGTTAAAGTAAACATCACATCTCTGCTTTGCAATTTGATGTTGTTTTTATTTCTGCCTTCCTTTATTTATTAATTGAAATTAATTCAACAAAATCCATCAAAAATGGTGGAAATTTTTATTGTTATGAAAAAGTTTCTAACTAAAGTATAATTCCAAAGCAAATAAGCATTATTAATGTGTGTGACGTTTCGAGATTTCTTACGTTTCGTGTAAACTTTCTCTGAGTCCTTAATAAACTATCATGTAATTTATCTTCTATCAAAAAACCTTTAGGTTATTTTGTGACCTGGTTCTAGCAACTGGTACATAGAATAGATCGTAACAATATGATGCTCTTCTCCTTGAATGAATTTTAGCATTTAATCGTCGTAAATAAACAAATAGAAACGTACATATTCAAACGAACGTCTCATATATCTCTGCCTCGCATTGCGATCTTTTTTTTTTTTTTTTTTTTGTCTCGACCCTTGGTATTTGTGTTCAGTTACTTTCTCGAAAGACAATTAGCGTTTAGCTGGCACCGCAATCATACTTCCTTTTAACAATGTAAGTGCAAATACAAGTAAAATGATATGCAGTTCTTTATTTGAAATTTACTGGTTAACCAAAAAGCGCTGTAGAGGCAGCCAGTGAAACTAATACTTCGACCGTCATCGCTCGCAGAGGGCTGCCGGGCTATTCAATTCCTGTCCAGTCTTTACATTTGACATATTTTATTAAAGCGAATGTGTAAATAATTGTCCTGTCATTGTTTCGTATTTTGCAGGTTTTGGTACTAAGAGAAGATGCTGCTTGTGTTTATTAAATGTTGTAGAAGCAGTAAGGAAAGTCGGAGCTTTTGGTCGAATTCCGGAAGTGAGTCTGTAGGGTGGGCGAAATTAAATGAAGTCGGACGCGCGGGAGAGAGGGTGGTGGTGGGTCTGCCGATACCCGGAGCGCCGTGACTCAGGCGGCCATCGGCTCCCAGACCACGTCCTCCCCAAATGTGTCATTCTATCAAGCTGGGGCTGCCCGGGCGCCCAGCTAGGCTCGCCTCGCCCGCACATCATGTGGCCGATTTCACCTCGCGCTCTTCGGCATGCGGCTCACGGCGCAGACCACTCTGGCCACGCTCTCACTGGTTACCAAACACGAATACCACGCCCAGTGCCCAGTGTCAAGTGTTTCCTGCGTCCAGTTCCCCACGTAATCGATGCTCCGAGTGCACCGTCGTAGCAACTATTTTCTCATCCTCTCATACATTAAATTTTAAAGAAAACTAGAAGTACTAGTTAGCACACAGAGTGTAGTTGTCAACAGCGAACGTTCAAAACTGGACCAAGTGAAGTCCGGGGTTCTCAAGGGGAGTGTGACTCTCATATCCATCAATGATTTGTGTCTCAAATATGGCTGTTAAAGTCAAAATGAGAAATAATATACTTCAAAAGCTTTCTCGTACTTCATGGCGAGCAATGCTCACGTTCTAAGATCCACAGCCTTAGCTCTGTCATACTATGTTGCGGAATACCTCTACCCAACCTGGATCAATAGTGACCATACGAAAAAGACAGAAATTTGAAGGAATATTCTCCATTACCTCACTATTTTATTTATTTATTTATTTCGTATGGCATAAGTATACAAAAAAGTAATTATAGTGAACTACGATTGATGAAATGAGAAATAACTGTGTCTACAGATTCATGTTGAAAGATTGCAGCCATTCAGTTGCCTCTGTGATTGCTTTATCAAGTTTCTGGATCGTTCTACTGAATCTCCTAAGAGGGCATTGCTTGGTGATGTGGTGGACAGTTTGCTACCCAATAACAAGAATGATTCTCTGTTGGTCCTCCCTTGCGCATCCAGTAGTTGCAGCTACCGTGGCCTATTCTCACACGGTTCAGTGTCGTCCAGGATTTCGTAAGCAGGTTGAATCCAGAAGGTTGTCTTGCAGGATTTCAGATTAGTGCTAGTTTGCAGGACTGGAAGTGGTCCACTCAACGCGACATGTTTAGTTTATGTCGAAGTGACTTTGGAACATTATTTCACAAAACTTCCATGTTGAATACCTTTATTTTAAAAAAATTTAAGTTTGACGTGTGCAGTCCTGATATATTGTAAGTTGTGTTAGCCTACTGTAACAACCAATTAGTGATGTATTAAAGTAAAAACAGGGAGAGAAAAAATGGAAACAGGAATGATGGAAGTTCGGAAGAGAATATACCCAGTTCGTTTAAGCTGAGCTCACCACCTAACTCGCGAGACAGGGAACCAATTTACTCTTTCGCAGGCACCGTTCCCTAGCGTCGTTTCGCCTTTACCCTGGCCCCCTAAAAAGAAGAAAGCTGTTCTATATCTGAAATCCCCTCCGAGCGGTGTTCCTAAAAATCGAAGCGAGGAAGCATCTGGAGTCAGCCCCCGGAGTTGACTGTAAATAAGCCAACCTGCAGTACTGGAACAAGCCCCTTGCCAGACGGCTGATAATACTGCTTTACAGGGAGCTTATTCAAGCACCTCATCTGGCGAACGGCTTACAGGGTCAAGAGCACAGTCTAACGAGAAGCAGCTCAGGCTAATCACGTCTCAGCCACGCGAGACCCCACCAGGTGTGTTAGACCAAGCTTCCTCACTTTACTAGAAATACGTCACATCTGCGTGACAATTAGTACTGTAGCAAAAATCATCATATGGTATTGTCGGCCGGGAGATCCCGAGCGATTGTTAGGCCGCCAGATGACATGGCATTCGATTCACCGTGCAATTCAACTTTTGTCGTGGCTAACTTAGCCCCGTAATCCTACAGTGTATAGAGAAACTTCAGCTTAACATGGAATCTGGTGTGCTTCACATTACACAGCATGCCTTGTCAAAACTGAAGGTCGGGTTAAGATACATTGAAAATCCAAGCTGAGAGCAGGATTCGAACAGGGCACCTTTCGATCTCCAATCAGACGTCTTAACCACTGAAGTACCAGATTGCTAGTACCCTATCACATATTACGGGTTATTTTTCGATACTATAGATATTAGTTGGCTTGGCTAACTATTAGAACTAGTAAAACAGAGTATGATCGATTGTTTAAGTACGTGAACGTACCCTAAAATAAACACTGCATACGTTATTTCTGAATATCACTGTGTTTACAATCAAAATAATGCTTATGTGGATCTATCATAACTCGGAGTAATTTGACTAGTCCCTGAGACAATTTGTAATAAAATTGCTAAATGGTATTCGGTTTATGTGCTCCGATAAACAGCGCGTCTTGGACAGCGGTCTGCAACTCTATGACGGACGGATTTTCTGCAGGTCACCTCTTTACTGGAAAGTAATCACTTTTGGTGAATAGTGTCACCACACAATCAAAAACCTGTGCTCCATTAAAAGTTGACTTATTGTTAAACCTGACATTTGAAATCACTCAGATACACCACACCACATTAATTCAGTAATCGCTATTGACTACTTGCAAAATGCTAATATTTGAAGTCCAATTCTATGCTTGCTGGTCCATTGTCTCTTCTTCTGTGCCTACCGCACGACATTTGCGGCCGCTGTCCAATAACAGTATAGCCAACATACCGTAGCATTACTAACGTGTTACTAACATAAATGCTATACAAAGACTTGATAGTTACTTCATACATTGATTTTTTTTCCAGCTTTACGCCTCTTCGACGCCGGGCATGGAACCTCTGATTACATTGCTACATTATAATATTTACAAAAATGAGTTAATTAGTTTGTTGGGGTGTAATAAGAACATCACAAGGTGGTGACGTAGACTGGTGATCAGAGGTGCCGTCAGGATAGCCTTGATCTTCTCAGTATGATTAAAATGCCTTCGTTTCAAAGCTTATTTCATCTATGGGTAAAGGAAAAGTCAGTGAGGCAATATAAAATGAAGAGAGCGATCTATCACTGTTATTTGTTATTTGTTTCCCAGCCATTAACACCCGGAGGAATCATCCGTTGTATGTGAAATCTCGCGATCGTTTGAATATCACTTTTTCACACTGTCTTGCAGTACACCCAAGTAATACACTTGGTTAATCGCTTGACAAATTTAGGCAATGTTTCCCCCAGTTCGTTTCGATTCTGGTGGCCCCAACCTCTCACTCACAACTCTCCCCTCAGAAAACCGTTCAACTTATTTTTGCACCGCCGTTCTCTTCACGGTATTCTCCATGAAAACCTGCAATAACAATTCCCGTATTTCACTCCCATTCACGCCCAGTTTCAGTGTTCAGACTTAATGTTTGTTCTTTGCCCTAATTCCAGCTTATACATTTTAACGATGGCACACACGTACAAGCATAAAGAATAATGCACGCCACTCAGCACCAGTCCATCACGTGTCAACGCGAACACTGCTATGAAACACTGAACTATGAGTGTTTGAAACCTCACAAAACTGCTGGCATTGTGCTCCTCTCGGAGTGATGCGAACTTCACTGTAAGGCCATGTATACCACTCTACAGAAAAAAATATAGTAAAGATGAAAGTTCAGTTTCAGATGACTGCAATATAGCATCAGAATAAGCATACATTATTCTAAGTTAAACGTACTACACAACCCGGGTTTAGAGGGATTCTCCACAAGGAGGCGTACTAGTCCATTATATAGGTGGTAGTACGACCAGTTTCATGCTAGTGGGATGTATAGTTTATCGTGAACTCTCAACCACGGAACCTCATGACGTAACCATGGATGCAAAAACCACCAGGTTTCTATCTGATGTAGAAGTGCTATATTTTGCTAGTCTGAGAATTAAACTTATGTAATTCTTAAAAAGACTGATAAAGTTACTTCCAGTCACGAAAATACAAAAATATCCAAGCAAAGTAGTAATAAAATATAAGAATAATTAATCAATTTCACTTTTACTTATTAGTTTATTTGTATTTATTTCCCGTACGCACATTTCAGTCTTATAACTTGACAACTACATCTGCATTGTTCTTCTTTGACAGGGCTGACACTGTGCCTAGTTTTTCAGGTTTTTAGTTCCGTTTGTTACGTTAGCATATATAATAACGGTGAAATTATGTTCTATATAGATTATTTTGGTCGTATGGTAGAAAATAAAATAACTTAGTTCTACTTTTCAGAGAGCAAACTTATGAACACAATGTTTCGTATTGATTTTCGACCATTTCAGTCTCAATATAAATTCATAGACCCAGAAACAAATAAATACAAACAGTGATAGAAATCCATTGCCAATTACACAGAAAAACGGGAAATGTTTAGGAGCACCTCTATTCAAAATTATCTCATATAAAATGTCTTTTTTCTTCTTTAAAAATATAATATACCGAATAAACAAACAAAATTGAGTATGATGTCTTTTTTTGTAATTGTTGCACGTTGCTATGAATTAATGCTACAATAATAATAAAAAATTGTTAGTAACGTATGAAGTAATTGACACTGCGAATTATTGAATTGAGACTCACATTGCAGAACATGTATAGTTTTTGAATGCTTGGTGAAATTGTAGTTTTGGGAAAATGACAATTTAATGTTATAGATTTCTCAGACTTCTTTCACAGTCTATATAATTAACCCTGTGTAAAATAACTTTTATCGATTAATCCTGTTAATAACTTCTGTAGTCTTGAGATCACGTTTTGACAGTGACTGTACACCCTTTGCGAGAACTAATGTGCGAGCTCTGACGCGGAAGCAGTCAGCCTGTCGCGGAAGCAGAACGAACACGGGTAACCTGTTTGGTGCCCGGGGCAGGCTGGTCCAGTTTTCGGCAGGTAATTCCTGTGTGGCCAGACAGGTAACGCTCGCTTGCCGACAGTCACTCAGCCAAATCCGCACGTAATGACCTGCGCAGCCAGGCCGTATCGGTCGCACAGACCGAACGTTCCTCGTTAGCAGCGAGTACCGCAACTGAAACCGACCTCCACCTGCCTGCGGTATTGTCCCCGCCGCATCGCTTACAACATGTGAGGGAGTTGTTTGTTATTAGCCGTCGTTCCCCTTGGTATTCTGCACACTGTGCGAAAAACCAATTCAGCAATTTGGCCACGAACGATTGAAGAATATAAATTTCAACATTTCCTTGTGATAGTACCAAGCGTGAAATGATATAAAGGATATGATACCGATGGTAATTCTCACTGATTCGATCTTTCACTTTAAAGTCCATTTGATTCGCATTTATATACAACCGCTCAAATTTATTCAGTGCTAGCTGATACCCGCGACTTCGTACGCGTGGATTAAGAATTTCTTTGCCAGAATTGAATATAAAAAGTTGTTGGTAGTGAAGGATTGGTCCCAAACAACATCGAGTCGGCATAATATGACCGGAAAGCCATCACTATATCATTCTACCGTCGAACCTGTCTCTTGAAGAGAATCAATTTCCAACATACTGAAAAACAAATGAAGATGAGGGAATGTGGAAAAAGGGGGGGGGGTGTTAACTAAGGGCAGCTTTATTTCAGCTTGGTCTTTTCTTCTTTCTTCAGCATGAGCATCCAATTCTCGGGTTCTAATAACTTTAGCTGCTTGTGCTCTGCTATAGCTGCAACTTAGGCCAGTTTATGCCTGCAAGGCATGTCAAAAAAGAAGGCTAAATAAACTGGTGCCAAAAACATTTAAGCAGATACAAACTAATAGGACAGAAAATCTACATATATACTAAATAATACCTAAACGAAATTAACAAATTATACACTAGCATAATGCGCGAGAAGCATAGCTTGAGCAAGCGACCTAACATTACAGGCTAACACACACATCTGTCTCTCTGTCACCATTCGACAAGTTCTCAAGATTTCGTGACTACAACTGTTAATCATACCGAAAAAAATGTCATGTGCCCTCTCTACAGATTTTTTTGTCAAATTCCGTCAATATCGGTATAGGCATTTAGTTGTCAAAACGTAACAAAAAATAGAAACTTACTTCCGCATTTACAGTATTATTAATGCAGATCACCCCTGAGGGATTAAGATATCGTAAAAAAGTGTACACTCACAGCATTGCATGACTACCTACGATTTTCCTTGCATTGCACCAGTAACTTTTTGATATCTACAGTTTAACATTCCATCCCAATAAGCTACGGCCCAGGTGTGACTCTTACGATCAAAAACAATTTTTAAAAATTTCAACCACCACGGGGATTTGAACCGGCGACCTCGACCCAAACATTAGTAAGCAAGCACTTTAACCACCGAGCTGCCTGACCGCTACACCGAAAAACAGTACGGAGACGTCCATATACAAAGCGTCTGTCTATCGCTGTTCAGTAATTTTTCGAAATTATAAGACAACGTTTGTTATTTATACAGATAATTTTTCAACCAAATGCAGACAGTATTTTTCTCCTTGTTTCAAAGGATAAGTGTGCGAAGTTACATCAAGATCGGATGAAAACTGTGGATTTGTATGAAGAACAAACAAACAATCAAGCATACATACATTCATCTTTATATATATATATGTATAGATAAGACACTATCTCTCGTGGTGGGTGAGCGGTAACGCTCTGGCCGGACATTTGGAGGACGCGGGTTCGATTCCCGGTCCTGCCATCCAAATGAGGGTTTTTCATGATTTCCCAAAATCACTCCAGGCGAATAACGGGATGGTTCCTCCAAAATTCCATGGCCGAATTCCTTCCCATCCTTGTCACAGTACCTTCCCGCCTATGATGACTTCTACGTCGAGGAGACGTAAATCTAGAAGCAATATATATATATAATTTTTAAATAAATTCTATTCTGTGATAATGTTTTGCCATTAATTTAGTTTTCACCGAATTACTTACAGACAATCTGTGCCTAACCTAACATTTATTCTTTCTATTTAAGTAATATAAACCGTGCAATTGTGGTTTTCAGCCGATAGTTGTAGACTAAGACAATCACTAGCATAAGTACTTTAGTATTCCTTGATCTTAAATTCTCTAAAATGTTAACATTCATCTATTTAATGTCGAATTTGCGATTCTAATTGAAAACCAGATAGATTAAATACAACACAACTACATTTAGAGATGTATTAAGATAATTCGGAAACTAAGATCTGCAAATTCTTTGTCAAAAATCCAGCAGCCGTATTTTTTCTTGTTGACGTTATGCTGAACAAGATTTATAATAAAAATAAACTAAAGTTTTCCCCTCGTTGGGTATACAGTGAAATTTTTATAGCGCGTAAATTTATCTCGTGACATGTATCGTAAAGATAAAAACTGAAGGAAATCTTAAATTATACTGCAGGCTGCGTTTTAAATTAAATATTCCGTTTTTTAATGAACGAAGTTGTTACAAGTCGCTAATGAAACTTTGATGCGCAAATCAGCCAGGTGTTGCAAGATGTTTAAGTTTTAAAGTTTTTATTTGGTGTAAAATTTTTACCGTCCAGTGTTACGGGAACCTTGCGGACTATTAAAAGTTGGTATTAATTAGTGTAGTCCGAAACGCTACGTCGTTATCGAGTAACGTAAAAGCTTCGGGAAATAATTCTTGTTACGCTCCAGAAACGACTCTTTCCAACAATTTTCTCGATTTAATTATTCCAGCCTTTTTAATGGTTTTCTGTTCAATAATTAATGCGTTCTGAAAATTCTTCCAGTTTCGGTAGTGGGGTTACATTTTAATACTAAGCAGCTGGACAGAGCTGTATTGCAGATTTTTGTGTTTCCTCTCCGTTAAAGACATATTTCATAGGCTACTCTGTAACTTCGGTATTATTTAATTGATTAAAATATTGTTCCTGAATTAAACCTTAAGTCGTAATATATTTTAACGAAAAAATATACTCGCCCTCATAAAAATTGGCAAGCCCAGAAGATGTCGAAAAAAATGAAAGTTGGAATATATAATAAGAAATGAGATACAAACAACAGATCAGAATATCACATCAATTCACTTAATTGATTATGGCAGTTTACAAGTATCTGTAATACAATGTTGCATCACTGCTGATACGGAAACATCGGGTGGTACAATCTGTATCCTTGTGGAACATTATTCCGTAGTAAGTATAAGCCGCTAGACCCTGTAGAGTCGTTGATTGTTGGAACCGTCGGTCGACCAGCTAGCCTCTAAACATTTTCTATTGGCGACAAGTCTATGTGGGCAGCTATTAGCGTGTTGAAAATGGCCCTATATAGACGCTGTATGATGGGAATTACATGAGACTTTAGCTCTATAGATCATATCACTGTTTCGACAATGGCCTCTAATAACTGCAAGAGGAGACCAAAATCCATAGTAGATTAATGATCACTCCATGAAGGCACCAGTTCTAGCAGCGTGTAACTTTATAATGAAGTTCGGACTTGTGTGATGTCCATCGCCAAGTAAGTAGTGCAAACGGAACATAGTTAAGTTACTAAAGAAATATATTTCGATTACACCGCAGTCCTTTCCACCCACTGGTGAAAACATAGGAGACGAACACGCCGATACTGAGGCCACAGTGGCAGACGATTTAAGTGACGTCTAGAATGTAAGTCGCGTTACGATATTGAGCGTGGAAAGAGAGCGTGTCTGGGGAATGAAAAGAGATATCGTTGGATCATTTCACACCTATCGGAGAATGAAACCATCTTTTCTTTCGGTATTATTGATTGATGAATCAGAGATCTTCAACCTAGTATTTGTTCCCTCATATCTTATTACTCCCAGTACCTGTAAGGGACCCAGACCGCGGCGACGAGTAAGAAATGCGGGGAACACCTGTATTGAGAACAGGGCCACTAGTTCCAATGAATCGCCGGGGAATCCAACTTATTCATTAACAGTCAACATAGAAACGCCCAGACTATATGGCACACCGATTCGCCCAGCAGTTGTTCACAGTTTTCTGGAAGTTTTTGCGTCTTTTGTAACCAAACTACAATCCGTTGCAGTATTACCATTAATCTTATACTGTACCAGCTCTCATCCCTTTTGCATCAATAGTTCTGCGCGCGCTATTTCTTATGACAAGTACAAACAATCAATCAGAACAGTCAGCGGCGACAGACTTGTTAGAACCACTCTCGACCGAAACCCAAATCTTCCGGTCACCATAGTCACTACCATGGCATTAGATAGGTAGGTAGCGTAAGTACTTCGTGTGGGTACTATCTAAATTGATAGGTCTTTTATAATAAGCTTTAAATATAACGTATTCCGCAAACGTTCTTCGCACCTCTGATAACGATACTTCATTGACTGTTACATTACCGGACTTACAAAAACGGTAAAAATAAATTGAGTGATTGAGGTATGGCAATTAGAAAGATAAATACACCTGCGAATTCATATCTCTTCCATACTGATTTTATATACTGAGTTATTCACAAAGAAGTATCAGATTTTGAATTTTTGTTTTTTACAACAATAAAATATACAATACGTGCCACACACCACTGGATAGAGGAAGGTTGAAAGTTCGTGCTCCTCGCATATTACAGGTAGTTCTATTCATTGCCGCCAACGGCGCCTTTGTATGATCGCGCAGAAACGGCGATACCACAGAAGAAGTCGTTTTGTGTGATACACTGTGCAAAAAGTAAATTCATTGTTGATGAGCACCGTGAACTCAGTCGTAAGTTCAATTAAATATCACATCTGCAGAAACAGATTTACGATTGGCATAAGAAATCCGTAGAAGATGGGTTAATAAGCAAAGGAATTTGAATTGAATCGAATGATTAATTGCGATGGAGCTTATGCTTCGCTGACAATTTCCCTAGTCATATAATTAATCTATTATTCGATTTGTTAAAGGGCTGGTCGTTTTAGAATGTATACAGTCAAACTTCGATCCTTCCACTATGCAGTGATGTGTGGTACGAATTGTATCTTTTATGATATGTGAGGAATAAAAATGCAAAATGTGTTTCTTATTTTTGAATATATTTGAAATTCTAGATGATAATTTTACAAAAAGTTCTAAAACAGATATTATTTTGAGTTTTTTTTCCTTTTCGCTTTCGTTAGCTTCTACTTCATAAACTTGCTTCCAATAGAATTTTTTTGAGTCAAAAACAGTTAAATTGTCCCTGGAATGACATTTCACTGCAAGATTCGCCTTTGACGGACAGAATTCAGCCTATGAGTATGTTCACGTCATACTCCACAAACTATCATTATCGACGGTAGTACTACCAGCCCTGATCTATGCGGGATAATTAGGCGATCTGTTTGGCAGGGATGCCAACCTCACACGCCAGACGTCGTAATGCACTAACAGCGAGCCTCGCAGAGTAGGATTTGCCACCGCTCACCCGGCGATAGCGAATTAGGCAGCAAGGGCGGTGGTAATTAGACGGCTCAACCTGACAGGAATACGCGTCTGCGAACCTCCTGCGTCCACAGAGGCGAAATCACTTGCAATTACGAGGACTGAACAGAGAAAAATTATTTTCAATATAAATGATTCCATGAAATTGAGGATAAAAATAAAATTCCGGTACAATGCTGCCATTGCAACGTAGTGCACTAATCTCGGTCTCTGGAATCTATCAGTTTGCGTCCAGTCCCAGACACAGGTACTACCTGTGTGGTCTTTCTGTAACTCTGCACCATAACTACTTTGACAAATACTAGGTACACATTTGGGAATCAATTGATAAATTGAACTTTAATGAGAAGGTCATTTCTTAACTAAAAAAAGTAGTTATATTTAATGGTAATAACGAAACTATCGTTGACAGAGAGAGTGACGACTACCACGACTAGAGGAAAGTACACTTCCTAAAAGCTGTTGTAAATACGAGTAGTAATACTGCAGAGCATTTATTGAACCTATCAAGTCTTGTTCTTATCGTCGTAAAGGGATAAGGGGGAGGAAGTTGCAGGTTAAGATGACAACGTCTAGAGTATACGAACGACATTGTTGAGGAAAGTAGACATATCGAAGTAAATCATCTGCATAAACTGATCCTGGGACACTCATCCATAGAAAAAATGCTAGATATTTGGTTATCTAACATCAAAACACTTTCGTTGGAAGTAGTGTCTGTGAGAAACTACTGTTTTAACCTATATAATAACTTAGTAGTTCTTTTCATAATATATATATATAAATATGGGGGAGAGGGGATAATGTGTATGGGTGGAAGAGTGATTGGGTGCATATTTGTGTCTGTGTATATACGTTTACGAGCATCTTTTGCAACAGATTTGTTTATGTATGTTTACCTGACAAATATTCCTCAATTTATTTTTAATATATCTAGCAAGCAATTAGATGAGCTCTCAAGAAGTTATAACTGATTTTGCATCCGGGAAAAAAAACTGGCTAACTGTAATCTCGAACCCACTATACTTTATAAATGTCAACAACTTGACTGATTATTTTTTTTCCCCCTTGTCGTCAATTTCTAAATCGGGTTGACACACTTCTCCTCCTCTTTTATCCTGAATTAATCTCTTCATCTCAAAATATTCGTTACAATCTAGTAATTAATTCAATTTTTATTTTTCTGTACTTGAAGCAGTAAAGTTTTAATAACTCATTTACATAAATACGTGACTTAAACTCATTACGAAAACTCGATGGATAAGAATAGAAAGAAATGTCAGTATGCTAATTAATAACCTAAAATTTTTGTCCACTGATATGATCACTCAGTTCCTTGAAATAATTTTAAATACATTCACTTATAGTTATAGGAACAACTATAGTCGTGTTAAAAGAAATAATATGCAGTTGTGAATGCAACGGTCAGCTTCACACAAAAGTATCAGTATGGGACGAAGAGATAATATCACAAATTCAAAACGTTTATTATTTCACTTGACCTGAGGTAAATCTTAGTGGACACCATTAACAGCATGAGATTTTAACTTCTGGAGCAAACGCTTAAGCTTAGCGAGCCAAATTGCGTTATTTTCTTCACCGGCAACCTTCCACAACAGCGATACAAAGGGGATAAATTCAGCTGAGGGAATACATATATCAGCGGGGCCGTATATCGTTTCCGTGTCTGGCCGTGATAGCACTCTGCCGCGTCCGTATTTCTAAGTGGCCTGGCGCCAACGGCTTTTCATTTACAGCAGCACTCTGCGCAACATTTCTGGCACGCTCCCCGGACCCTCTGTCTCCAGGACGAAACACACTGCAGACCGCTCGTTAAGAAAATATCGCGACCTTGGCATGTCGACTCACTTGCTAAAATTCTGCCTTATGTCGAAAGAATTGCTTGCTTTGAGCTTAACGATGTGGTTAGATGCCAAACAAGATTTTGCTTCTCTTATCGTATGAATCTTAACCCTACTCCGCCACCAGTTTGGCAGTGCGCGTTAATGGGCTGTCTGAATGGAAACTAGAATGGATAAAAGGGCTCAGGCGCACATCTCGGTCCTCACATACGTGATTTTCGGATTAATAAAGCCACTCAAAAAATGAAACAAGGAAAAGAACAAACAAACAAATTGACAATAAAGACAAAAGTTTAGTTGTTTTCTTAAAATGTTACTGTAAATAACAGAGTCGTAAAATCGCCTAAGATCAAAATCCATTATCGCCACAATAGATATCAAATGTGATTCGCTAAGATGATCTTGAACATAAGGTATATAAAATAATTGTGAAATTGACTTTAATTTTTGATAATTTATAGTAAATCAGACAGTTGACGGCTTAGAAAATTATATCCGTGACCCAAAGTAAATAAGAAATAAAATAGCAAGTAGATATCTTACGCTTCGCTTATTAGTCCTTCAATAAAATTATCTCCCGAGTCAATTTTTTAACTTCGATTGGGGCAGATATCAAACCCCAAACCTCACTGAAACTGCCACCTAAGTAGCTAACTGTAATTCTGGTTCAAGACACATTTCGTCTGAAATACTAATCAAATCGTTACTTTGGAATTCTTGCTAACTTACGAGTAAAATTTGTAGAAGTATCGTAAGAATAGAGAATTTTGCAGCGGTTTTGATAGCTAAGAGACATTCCAGTACTTATTTATTTCGTGTTAGAAACATATTATTACACAATTACAAACATCAAACTGTACTAAACCAAAACTTGACCACACCCAGTTCATTTTTTGAGGCCTCATATAGATCATTTTCCGAGCAGGACGCTGGACACAGTCGACACTCGAACATGTGCTCAACAGCCTCATCTTCTCCGCAGACGCACTTGATGTCACTGATCTCCGCATAGCCCATCTTCCTACGTTGAGTTCAGATCTGCCCACTCCTGAGCATAGTCTCTTCAGAGACTTCGATATCAACCATCGCTTGTCATAGCCAGGTGGTAAAGATCCAGACAATCTTCCCTAGCCATTTGGAAGGGAAGTATTAGCTTCCCAAAGTTGTAACCTGGCTTTCTCAATTGTAGTTGTAAGTTTCTTAGGAAAACTGTGTGCTAAATGCCCATGTAATGCAGGAGTTCTTTCATGATAGATTTTCCTCCTTTCCTTGTTCGGTGCTATTTTTCTTCTAACAGAAGGTGGTGCTATTCCTGCGAGGCCGTGTAACCATTCGACTTGAGCGGATTTTAAACAGCCTGTTATGATTCTGCAAGTGTTGTTAAGTGCAACGTGTTGGGCATTGGTTGAGTTGGCATGAGTTGAGTAGTACCATACAGGACAGGAATACTCTGCAGCCAAACAACACAGTGCTAAATAAGAAGTTTGAATTGTTTAAAAACAGTAAACATTCCAATATATCTCCGGTTATCAAGCTGTGTGTTCATCATACTTTTTGCGTTTGATGTGAATAGATCGAAGCTAACGAAATTATAAGGTGTGATGATTTTCAACTATACAGTACAAGCTCAGTTGACCGTTCTTCATGGAAGTTACAACACATTAAAAGGCAAAATAGGGAAATTTCGCTGAAAGAACTTTAAAAAAAATGTGTGAAACGCATAAATACATTACGGTGTAAGCTTATCGCTAGGTCAAATTCTCCATCACAATTAAATTATATATATATTTATATATATCAGGCGATGTATAAATGGTGAACTATAGCCCTGACAAAAGGAATGCAGTACACCAGATATCCTAAATAGCCACAAAAATATGCAGATAGCAAACAATAATCGAGCTACTTTAATTGATTCCTTTCTCCCAGTAATTTCAACAGAAAATAAAGGTAAACCAGTTATAATAATTCACTGGGAATTTTGATTTTAAGGGAGAATGTTATTGACGGAACTAAATGCGAGAGAGCTTATATTAGATAGTTCAACCTGAATATGACATCTCCATTGTAATTATAATTATTGCCAAAGAGAATTAAGTGTGAATGTTGGTCAATAATTTACGTATAGCACTGGCGGGGCGTAAATACATTGAGTAACTGCATTCACAGTCGGAGTGAAATACAGCAACACTGCTCCTGGCTGCGCACCAGAATGGCCGACCCTCTCACGCCGCTGCCATCGAGCGCAAAATAATGTTTGCCAATACTGCTATCAAACAATGACTTAAAATTAATGTCGGATAACCTTTGTGTTCGGAGCAACGAGTTTGTTAATGAATTTTAAACAGCGGTCGATACCGCCATAAATAATACATCGTTGGCGACCTACACGGGCTGCAGTTACCGATTTCTTTCTCGCACTGGATCAAAGCCCATCACAGTGGACACTGAGTCTGTATCTCTTTTTAAAGCCGGTGTTGATCACAACCTGATATAAAAGAAATTATTAAAATTGTATCTCGAAGTATGTGTAACAAATATGAAACTTTGTGAGAAAATATTTCCATGATCGATTTCACATGGGATGACCCTTTTTAATCAATCTTAAAATCAATCGATACGTTTCTGCATTTTGCAACTAAATTCTTTTTATGTAAGGTAAAACTCAGGCTGTTACTATTATCAGATTATACTGAAGTATGTGCAGATATTTAATATATTTCTGTTTGCTAGAGATACAGCAGGACTCTCGTCTATTAACACTGTGGAAATTGAAAACCAATAACAAATTTTAATTTTACTTAACTTCCACTGAAATACAAATACATTGTCTAGTTACAAGGTCTTCTGGAATACATTTTGCAACTGTTTGTAATCAATTTCTGCTGACGCCACCATGCTGTGAGCAGTAATAGATAAAATAGAACTGCTGTTACAGATATCAGTGAGTGATTTGGTTAAGTGTGTATGTCACCATTATAAACTCAGCCCCACTCTTCTTCACTCAGTGGTTCTATTGTATTGTTGATTCCACTGTAATTTGCTGCCGTTGTCTCTATATGTTACTGCCAAATATAACTTGTCCAAATTTAGGGTATAAAATATTCCATCTACTTAAAAAATCATCGTATGACATTTTTGGACGGGAGATCCCAAAAAAATTGTTTGGTCAACAAGTGACAGAGTTTTCTATTCGCCGAGCAATGCGCTTTTGTCGTAGATTACTAACCAAATCCTCTAAGTCTACATAGCTTGGGAGATCTGCAGTTTAATGTGGAATCGAAATCGTGGAAGCACTTTAAACTTTGCGAAAGGTGAAGGTCTGATTAAGGGAGTTTGAAAATACCATCCGTGACCGGTAATCCAACAGTCTTTTTTTTATGGCTTTACGCCTCGTCGACTGCTAAGGTCATTAAAAGCGCGATGGGACTGGGGACAAGGAATGGGAAAGAGTTCTGCCATGGCCTTTTTGAAGGAAGCATCCCGGCATTCGCCTGGAGTGAGTTGGGGAAACCATGGAAAACCCAAATCTGGATGCCCCACTTCCTCCCGAATGCGAGGCAGGAACGTTAACCGTTCACCCACCACCAGTTTTTTCGAATTGTGATTCTTTCGATTCCCAGTCGATCGCCTTAACTATTCTGCCACCAGACCGCTTAAATCCCTCTACGGGTTATAAAAAAATCGCGTGATGTCAGTGATGGTTCAGTTTGGTTTTTTTCCGGTAAAATAAAATAACTAAAAATTTAAGCGTCATATTTTTCACCGTCGTTTGAATGTTCCCGAAATAGGGTCCACCCGAGATCGCGATTCTGCTAGAACAATATTGCCCGCAAGACATTGTTTTTCAAGGAGTAATTGGTTTGTAATGCACCCTGCCCCAGCACGACACCGCCAAAATTACTTTTAAAAATATTTCTAGTGGTGTCTTGCGTATGACTACTGTAGCATTATGGCGTTAATTTCCCCCGGAACTGTGATCTCCAATAATTCCCCCAAAAAATAATAATAATGAGAAATATGGGAAAAACCACATTCCATCAAAATTTATTGCAGAAAAAATAGGAGAGGTTTATGAAACTGAACTTACTTTTATGAATTTTTTTGTGAATTAATCTTATTTTCTTAATAAATGGATTATGAGAGTCACTGTAGGTGGTTTTCCCGACCAGGTGGTAGCGAGTTTGTAAGGTTTTTATTGCACATTGTCCGCAACAGTCAAATTATTTACCATCAAACAGTTCAGTAAATCTGCAGGAGCGAAAGACAGCACAAATGCAGAATATTGCTACGTGTTGTACTAATAAAGCAGTACTGTACGCTCTTTAAATCAGGTGGTTAATTCTTCTTCAATAAATATTTAAATTCATTAATTCCGACACAATTATGAACAACAACATTCGTCTGTCTCCCAGCTACTTCTTTTTCGTTCTTAGCTTCTCTCTACCACTGACGATTGATCACTGCACATAGATATTCGTCACAAATATTTCCTATTTAATTGCGATGGAAGACTTGCTCCGGTGGCAATTTCTCTGCACACCCATTTTTCACCTTTCTTTTTCCCTCTACTAATTTCTGCTTTAAATCCTTTTTTTTATTTTTGGTAAATTATTCATCATTTCTCTTGGTAATTTGTTCCAATGACTGATTCCCATCCCTACGAAAGAAAATCTTCCCACACCCTTATGCTCACCCTTTCACAAACATTTTCTCGTAACTATTAAAAATAAATAAATGAGTAACTTTCTTTCTCAATTTTATTTAACACTGAAACAAATAATATAAAATTTGTTTTCATTTTGGGTATTTTCCATTGTAAGATGCAAAGTGTGAAGCTGGCGTGAGCTATCAAAACTAGGCAGTGGTTGAGCAGTGAGGGCCTGACAGTAAATACGGGCAACGAACAGGTGCTGGGGCCGCGGTCAGTTAGCTAACGAGCGGACATTAGCTTAACGGCGGCTGAGGTGGCGAGTGGGGTGGCTGTTAAGGTCCACCTGCCGGCCCTAATCGGACCTCGGTCGCCACCTCGCGAGGCGCGCCCCATTTGCCACTTGCTGACGACGTCAGCTGTTATTACTCCGTCCCTTTGTGTCCCTCCCGGGTGAGAGAAGAGTAGTAGGACAAAAAAAAATAAAAGAGAGAGAGGCGGAAACGGAGGGAGAAGGAAGGGGTGAGTGAAGGCGGAGGGAAGGCGGTGAGAGCTCGGGCGAGCCCGCGCGGAGGCTATCTTTTCTTTGTGTTGACGAACGAGCCAACTGCAAGACAATGGAGAAGTTTCCTCGGTCGGCGGGGCCGCGGTGCGTCCTCTTGTGTGTGAATACGGACGGTCAGCGTAACTGATTGCCGCCATTAGGCGGTCGACAGTGAGGCATCGCCGCATCAGGCAATATCGGTGGCTGGCGAGTCGTCTTCCCGGGGACTCCTCACAAGGCTCTGTCGGATGACTCTTATCGAGTATTGACGGGAACTCCTATTCTGCTGTGTGTACACCATGTTTGCAGTTTCAACCGCATTATTAACCGTGAGCAGGAAAAAAAAATGCAGAGCGCATGTTGCCAGGTGACTAACAACAGCGAAGTACTTAAATAATCCCTCCTAGCCAAAATAATTCAAATAATAAATTTTAAAAGAAAAATTTAACCTGGTGAATTTTTGTTAAATGCTGGAAACAGTATCTTCTTCTTATGAACGCCTTGTCCGTGCCATGCGGGATGTTTACCTCTCCATGGTAACGTCAGAGAAAGATGAACCGTACTGGTTAACAGTTGCCTTCCCCAATGCGACAGTGTTTGGTAGTATTGTTCTAAATATGGATGACTGTGATAGTGTAGAGTGTTGTTTGTGTTGTGGATGAGAGATGAAAGAAGTTAGAGGTTAAAACCCGCTGCAGGTTTATTGAGGTCTACTCTTCCGAAAGACACAATTGGGCTGCAAGACTTAACGTCCCCTTCATACGCACGAATCATAATCAACAACAGTGCCGTATGCCCTCACTCAGTACGCGCTGCGCAGAGGTTTGTGATTTAACCATGAACTTTGGTGCACAATCTGGTGATCAGGAACAAGCCCTGATGATGAACATTTCCTCCACCACCAGGACTGGAACCAGCAAGCTCCGTGTCAGAACCGGACACCACCACGGTGCTAAGACAGCGGAACGCTCTAGAAACAACTAACAGTAGCAAAGGAGAACGAAGGAAGAAAAAATATATATAATTGATCTGAGATTGAATCTCCGACCCATAGCTAAGGAACACGACTCCTTAATGCACCCAGATAGTCAGCCGCTATTATTAAAACGGCTTTTCTACTGTTATATTCTCAGCTTGTACGATTTTTAAAATTTCTAAAAAATCGATTCCCCCCGAGGACGAACGATATTAGAGTAAAATATTATTCGTGGAACTTTGTCAACAATGAAGACCAGTCAGACATACTGAACTTACAGAACGACACGACAGATGGCGATTAGAAAGTTTGAGGTGTTCCGGTGGCAATCGACGTAGCGTCATACAACGTACCTCAGATTTTAAGTCAGACCGCAAGATTTTAAACTGCGATGATGCCATCAAACTCGGTTCAGTACGTTTCATGTGATACCGGAACAACCCGACACCTCTCCCCCCCCCCCCCCCCTCCTACGGATTGATATTATTAATAAATGGCTAAATTTGCTCACTGTAGCATTCGTTGCCGTACTAACAACGGCCGAAGGTGTTACGACTAAATTAATTAAGATTTATTTTTAATTTCCTTTGCTTTCATTGACGGCATACTACTGCGGTCATTATTTCGATACTTAATATCGATATGAATCGCGGGTGACAAAAATTGATGTTGATTCAAGTTTTTATCGGGATAAATGTTGTCACTAACATGTGATACAGTGTGACCAAAGCTTTTTTTAACAAAATTATTAATATATTACTATAACATACTTATGTTAACAGAGTTTGTGGTTAGGTTGAAATACAAGCTAAGGCTAGTAGCATAATAATAAACAAGATTCCGTATTAGATGCAACATAGCACAAAAATATAAATAAAATAAAAACATTTACTAAACAAAGAAACTAACAAGAAATGCAAATAGTAAAGGTATGCTTTTAAATCCATGAATCAAGATTGTTGAGTCATTCTACTTTAAATTGTGTGGCATCTTCCATATGCTCTAATCTATATCGTAATGGGCAGCAGTTGACAATATGGTCCGTTATTTGGATGGGTTCACCATAACCTTATTCAAGTGTTTCCACCTAGTTGCAGATGTACAGCGTGTCACCATACACAGTTCTGAAACGGTTTAGTCTTCTCCACATTTAACGAATAAAATTAAAATTATGTTTTTGGCAGTTTGGGTATGTTATCAACAATCGGTTTTTTGTGCCTGGACTACTGCTTAATTCATTATTGCATTTCCCGTAAAGGTGGTCCAGTTTTCAAAGGCTACTGTCCCGACAGATCAGATTTCTTAATCTACATCGGGCCCCAAGGAAGTTGTTAATATCCTGTTTAATTTGCAACGATACGCCTTTTTTTGTACTTTTCGATTCTTGATTGGCCAAGTTAGGCTACGAACATTCTTATTCTACTGTACTCCAGCAATTTCCCAACATTAAAATGAGCTTTCTCGAGTTTTTCGTTTCTTATTAAAATCACTTGTAAATTTAAGAGGACCGTCAAGTGTGGTTCATGGAGGTGGAGATCCAAGTTGTAATACGTGATATTCGGTACTTGAGAGAAAGCGATGGCGTTAGCATCACACTCCGAACGTATCAATATAAAATACGACATCAGTGTTATTGTTTATAAATGGCCGAGGAAAGAATAATCGTTAAGTGAAATTGCTAAAACTTTGCCAATATTTCCAAAATTGTTTCTTGGTGTACTATATGCAACTTTAGTAATACGATACGCATTGCAATACGACCAAATAATACATGAGCAATTAGTGATCCTTAGATTGTAGGTAGATTCTCAAACAATAGCAAAGCTCCTGCTTTTCTTTCTGTTTATATTCTTGAACAACGTATATACTTACATAATTTTCGCTTTTATTTCATTAGTTTTAACAGAACACTAATAAAAAACTGTTTAATTCACCCTAAATACGCGCATTGGTTTACTATCGAATAGAGAATTAATAGTTTACGAAAAAAATAATAATAATAAAAAGAGAAATATAGGTTTATTAAATCCAACAAATTAATTTCTGTTTTTCTTATGTATTACCATAAACTTATTAGAATTGGATCAACTTCGATATACTCTAAAGATCATAATTAATCCGACGTGTAATATAAATATTTCTGTCAATCGTTACACGATTTCCAATTCGTATTATACGTTTTATATTCAAAACTTACATGTAAATCTCGCATGTCTTCATTATGAGAGCATCACAGCTCTAGAAGTAGTTTGCAACATCTGGTGAACAGTCCAAAACAGATAATTTTCCGCTAGTTTGGTGTCTCTCATTTCACATAAAGCAGTGAATCATATTCATTTAGTATATAGGAAGTCGGGACTGAATGTAAATACCCTATCAAATTTTATCATTTTCATGAAACCCAGCATCATTGTAATCTGTGTTATTAATGATGGTTACTACAAAACTATTTACTGTTACCCGTCACTTTATACACGTGGACTTAGAATTTTATTCCTATCGCGGGATGAAATCCATCTCTTTTCTATATGTTTGTACATGAAGTTTATGAACAGATTAAAAAAACTGACTGCGAGAGAAACAAATCCTGGACGATCGATGTAACATCACAGAGACTTACATACGCTATCCGTCTGTTTGTCACTTATTGGTTAGTTTTCAAAATTTCATTACAAAATATGTTATATCCTATGTCCTTCCTAACGATACATAGTATTTCCTTTTCAAATTTCATAAACATCCGTTTAGTCGCGAAAAAGTAACATTTATAATATTGGTATAGATCATTCTTATTGAAGTTGACAGATCCGGTAGTTGACTGCATAATAATGTACCGTACATATGGAACAGTAATTCGGTAAGCAGCCATGTCTTTTCTACAGGAAAACAATATGAAATTGGATGGAGCGTGTTCTGGCAGGAATGCGGCGCCCCTGTTTTGGCGCGTCCTTCACATGCCATTAGATCACCGCCAGCGAAGCGGCACTGGGCCGTTCCATTTCCGAGGCTGCCGGGCACTGTCATAGCCGTTTGTGGACGGCCGGGTTGGAGCGTTTGTCGTGCCGCCGCGCCGAGCAATTGGCAGTAAAGTTTTGCCGCCTTCCCGGTGCAGACTGCTTTATGTTGTCTGAGGGTCATTCTAGGGTCGACGTGACCCAGATTGGTGTCTGTCCCCCTCATCTCCCTAGTTGTCATACACTGCTACAGCAGACACAGGCATTTGCATGCGGCGTCTCGCCTAGATGAAAAAAATCGTCACGGCAGCTGAGACAATCTGCGCTCGGCCATGACGATTATTCTGATCTCCACCTGCTGCTAGAAGCCAGAGTCATTATTTACCTTCTACAATTGCACTAGGATTAAAACTTCAATGATTCAGTTTTTGGCCTATTTGAAAACTCTCATCATCTGTCACAACTAATAACTATCATAGTCTAACCCACTAAAAAAAGGTCTTCTTAGATCGTCAACTAATCCGTGGTACTGTTGTTTACAATTACAAGGAAAAAAGTAATTCCTTTTTAGCAATGAATGTCTTTGGGAAACAATGGGAAACAAAAAGCAAAATGGCCAAGATAAAAATCGAAAACTGAACCTCAAGGCAGCCGACAGAGATCTAGGACAGTGGTGGCCAACCTTTTCTGCAGCTGGGCCAAATTTTAGAAATAAAATTTTCAATCGAGCCGCACGTACTACTTTCTTCGACAAAAATACTTAAATATTTTAATGGAGGAAATAAATCATTAAAATTAAAACGTATACATTTAATGAACTATTAAAAAAATATAGTTATTTTAATGCGTTGATGTCGAAAGGAGTGGTGCTGAGTGCTGTAATGTCTGGTGCCACAGTTGAATGTTAAAATTTATATACATACTCATCCTGCTCCGCGGGCCGCATGTTGACCAAAGGTGGATTGGCCATCCCTGATTTAAGAAATATAGGCAGTTTCCGCAGTTTTTTGTAATTGAGGAGAAACAAACTTTACTTTTATTTATTTAACATGATTTAACTTTAGTAAATAGTCAAGAAAACTTAAAAATGAAATTCTTTCTTTCACATTATTATTTTGCTACTGTTAAATTATACTTATGATGCATATATTCTCAATACTATGTAAATATCCCACTTCTGTTATATAATTCTATTACTCAAATACTATGAACTGGCAATGCGAACAGTGACGATATGCATCAATACGTGTAACGCACCCTTACTGCATGACCAACAGGGCAAGTAGAAAATAAATAAATATAAAATTATATATTTTTTTATTTATATTCAGAAGTATACATTCCCACCATTGTATCTACCAGTGTGTAGTAAAGCAATGCTTTACCTAGCAATATAAAATAAAAAATATTTAAATTAAAAAAACAGAGCCAATAGAAGATTTTATAGTTTTTTTCACAAGCATAGTGCTCATAAACTATTAACTTATCTGAAAATTTCTTTCAATATCTTCACTAATTTTTCTTAAAATTATACAATACATTCGCTCCAGTATAAAGATACTTAATGACGTTCAAACGTATAAGATATTTGAATCATTCTTACACGTAATTCTTTCTGGTTAATTAAACCATCAGCACTTACAAATTTAATAAAGCGTCGTTGTAACCTGTTTGGTGAATATAGTATCAGTCATTATGAAGTGTAAACGTTACTGTTCTTTGAATTGTTTATTAGCATTCAATTTAATATGTTTCTGTTGGTGCAGTCAGATAGTCTGCTAAAAGTTTACAGGAAATCACATCCATATTAGCGGAGAATAAAATATACACCGTTTCCATGAGTGGAACATTTTGATTTAGGGAGGGATCAAGAGATGATTTTACACTCAAATAAGCTGAAGAGCTATTAAAAATATTTCGCATTTGAGCCAGAGTATAAGTACATAAAAGCAATTAACAGCTGCGAATTTCCCCAAAATGACCACCGTTTCGTGCCAGGCAAGCAGTCGCAAAGCGCACAGGAAATTATGTCTACAGTCTGCCTAAACCAACTCGGCAGCTGGCAGCGTGGCCTAGTCCGGTATTCAGATCGGCATTGAAGTCAGATTAACCTCCCGCGGGACGCCGAGTGGCTCCAAAGTGCATGCAGCCTCTCCCGGCATCAGTAACGCCATTAGCAAGCCCCGGGCCCGGGACCGAACTAAATCAGCTTTGACTCGTATGCGGAGCGCCTCCTGTATAGGCAGGCCCGCGTGTCACCTCCGGTGCTATGACATGCGATTACATCCGCGCCAGATACACATGCTCGGGATATGGAGCGAATGTCTGTCAGTGAACTTAAGCTAACTTAATTAACTAATGTATCAGTAGTGTGTGATTTATACAGTATAACGTTTCCAAATTAAAAGGGAGGGAAGTTATTTTTTCCGTATTTCTACCGATTTGTTTCCCGCAAAAACGTTAAAACACTGAAGTGTGACCAGATAAAAAAGAACACTTATGTCTTGCTGTACTAATCTTTCTCGAATAACAGTCTGAAAATACTAGTAAAATGATTAAATTTCATTGTTATATATAAAAACTAAGCTGGATTAGTTTTTCATTATTCATCAAAGTTTTTTCTAAACGCTATTGAATTAAATATGACTGAGAGAATTTTAATGTTGTATTCCGCGATTGAAAACCGACATTTAAACCAAAATTTGTTTTTAATGGCTTACTGTATATCCTGGTATAATACATGAGATTCTGATTTGGAAGGCGCCCTTCTTGCTTAGTGCTCAAGGAGTCTGACTGGTGATCGAATGGTCCTAGGTTCGAATCTCTATCTCCGTTGAGATTTGAATTAAGCCTTAACCACTGTCATAGTTTGCTGTGTAATATAAAATGCGAAAGACAGTTTCCGTCGTTTAGATTCCATGGTAAACAAAGATCCCTTTTACGCGGCAGGATTTCAGGTTTAGGCGACGTAAATAGGAAAGACACTGTCCACCCTACCTCCAGTACTAAACTAAGTATACTTCCTTCGAGTGATTCCGGCCATAGCTAACACGCAATCCTATATGGAAACCGTATTTTCTAGTCATCTAGCATTCATGTACGATATAACTATGAATGATCCCATCTTTAAAAGTGAATGTCATTATATGATGCACTTAATTAATTCAGAAAATTATTTGCTTGCTTGCTCTCAAAACTATAGCTTCCTCGGCGTGGCAGCATTGAATGATTTAAATAAATTTATTTATAAACCCAAAATGTAAATTACCTGGAAATAACTTCTCCATTACAAGGAGTTTTTGAAACTAAACGGGAGTTAGATATTTATTTTACTAGTGTTTTACGACTAGGCGACGTCGAAAGACAGAGTGATGGGGACTAAGGAGAGAGTAATTCAGCCATGACACTTTGAAGAAACTTTACAGGTATTCCACTGGAGTGATTTCGGGAATCAACGCAAAACAGAAATTTGGAAGGCCTAAGAAAAATTTCATGGGAGGGTAAATTATCAGTGGCAGAGTTCTTCCTTATTGCATTAATTATTTCCACTTAACACTCAGAATACAATTTAATAACTATATTCTAAAGCAGTATTTACATGAGAATCTAACTTGCACAAAAACATTCTTTCTTGTATACGATTATGTTTTCTGATCAATACTCACGTAAACAAACATCTATGCATCTTGTATTACTGCTGCAGATGAGTTCTATATTACATCACCCTTAGCCAACATATTGTTTAGAATGTAGTCCATAAATATTTTAAAATAAGCAATTTTTGGTCAGAAAATTAATTACATATTGTTTCGAGAAAAAATCATAATTAAAAGTTGAGGCACATGCTTTCCTAACATGCTGAAATTTTTCTGTCCATAATTTTTTGATCATCGCTTAATGGAGCTGAATTTAATTCTATCTGGCAACTAAGAATCACATTTAGGATCACTACGTGCAGTGACTGCAAACAACACAATGCAAAGTTGATTTTCATTTCATCTTCTGGTTTTATGGAACTTAGAAATCTTTGATTTAAATTTTCTTACACTATAAACTCAGTGTAATGTCGTGACATTTGAACCGTGTGTTGTTGACATCGATTGGGGGCGTGGGCTTCATCCCAATTAAGCTGGAAGCGACTCCTTAACCTTTGCATTCGCCCACGTCACTGCTGTCGCGAAGTCACCCTCAGATTTCACGTTTGGTTCTGTGAGCAATTATAACAGAGGAAGATGTCTCCTGACATTAGATACATTTGCAGCAAATCCAATACTCAGCATTAGAATATTGTAGGACGTTAACCGTGCACAAAATCAGAACACAAACTGCAATACTAAGAAAACGCATCATTAGTAAAATGAAGAATTATACTCAGTTGAAAAATTGTTGTGTATGGATTGATTGTCTAGTACTGCCACATACTACTTTTAATATAATTTAAAAATTTATTTAAATTTATTATTTGAAAATTAGGGGTTTAGGAAAGGTAACAAACATTTTCACAGCATATAGACTTGTGTTGATGTTGGTAATCAAACTACTTGAAAATATTCACCATGCTGAATAACTTGAGTGGTTAGCTAGTCAATGGAAGCAAACTTGAAACGTACGGTTAGTGTCAACATTTGTTATGCTAAAGCTTTTTAAAACACACTTCACCGTATCATACAAAAATAAGTATCTCGTTTTTGGTGTTGTCTATTAATTTTTTCCAGTAGTTTGAGATCAAATATTTCGTCAAGAATTAGTTAGTTCTACTTTGAGGAAGTGATAGAGTGGGATATTATTCAGGATTTAGAAGTATGGATTTGGAAAGAAATTAGAAGAATAAAGAAGCATAGAAAAATTTAAGGAACATTATTATGAAAAATGGCAACTGGATAGGACATATCATGAGAGATAGAAAAGTGTAGTTCCTGAGTGAATACTAGAAACAAATATGAAAGCTTAAATAAATGATATAAAGTGTTGAGGATATCAAATTACCAAAGAGTGTACGGTTGAAAGAAATGGATGATGGGAACAGATGATAAAGATACTTATAGACCTGTATCCAAATCATGATTTCAATTTATTTCTCGTTAAAAATTATACTCCAGTAAAAGACTCGTTTCAATTTTCACTGAGAGATTAATGGGATTTTATTTTAAAGAAAGGATCAATCGCTGGGTTTGTAAAAACTGAGTCGCTTGCAGGTATTTTAGGTGGAATGATTGTTTGTAAAACCCACTTGTTAACACAGTCATTTGACTCTGCTGAGTTGGGAGCACCAGAGTGTTTTCCCAGTCACTGCAGTTCCCGCTGTCTCACTGATCCCGGTTTATTTGGCGACTGCGGAAGATGCCGACACGCTGATAAATTAGCGGCGAACTGCAGCCACCCCGACGACCAACGCACACACTGTATGGAAAACCTATAAATTGGCGCCGCGGTAGGGCGTGCCTACAGATTTCCAATACCGAGCGAGGTCCCCGCGTCTGGCAAGCTTCCACGGGTAGTCCAGGTTCCGGGCAAACCCGTCTACCGACAAACTGACCCGCCAGCGCCCCGCTGCAGCTGTTATAATTTGTAGCACTCACGGGGAAATGAACTCGTAAAACCGTCCCCGGCGAGCTGGCGGCTACCCGTTTCCTTTCGGTCTCGGCCCATTGAGAAACCAAAATCAATCACATCGTTTGGTCAACATCACATTTCTGGCAATTCCAGTGAAAAGCAAATGTTCAGAAATAAGCTTCGTTAATCGATACAGATAAGCTATTAACCGTCTTTCTATGATTCTGAGCTGTTTCTAGGAACGAGTGTAATATATATTGAGCTGTTAATCTGCAACATAATCTGATATCAAGTAAAGAATGACAGAGGTGGTTCAGATTACCCAGCTACAGCCGTAATTCCCAGTGGTGCATCACTAGAACTGGAAGGCATGGAGAACACTGGACCACATTAGGGCAGGTGTGGCTCCAGTAAAAACCGATGTATGGAGGTGGGGTCTTATACACGAAGATGATAGAGACTGCGACTGTGGAACAGCGCATACTGTCGAACACCTGCCTCTTGTATCCCCGCCGATGAACTATAGACTCACAAGAAAGAAAAATTTGACATAGCACAATACTGGGCTGAGAAACTAGTTCTGGACACCAAAAAGTAAGGTAAAAAAGTATGTCGTTCAAATTCCTTTCTGCCATGTTTTTACATCTCGCAAAATATATGTGACTCAAACACACGAATTTGGTCTATGGAACAGAAAAGCTGTGTTTGTTGTGGCAAAGAAAGGGACGGTAATAACTGTGCTCACATCCACTTGTTAAATCGGAGGTTAGAAGTGAAACTGTTCTAAAACGTTCTTCAAAAATACTACAGGTATTTGTGTGTACTACGTCAGTTTAAGTGTTCTGACAGTTGAATTTCACGATTTAGACCAAATTATTTTCCTGAGGGGAAATGACAGCGTTGACCCTAATCATTCAGGAAACATGGTACATTCCCTCATATTCGGCGTATTCAAATTCTTACATTCACAGATAGGCAGCCACAGTATTCTGTAAATGCTTTTAGAATAGAAAAAAATCCTTCTAATATTAAGTTGATGACAACATTGCCACTGAGTTTCAATAATAATGTCTTTGATACATCTATATGATTTTTGGAAGCATGTCTTTGTTATTTGTGCAGATATATTGTTAAACGAAACACTACTCTGATTGCAATGTGAAAATGAAATTGTAATAGCAGCACTACAAAGAATTTGGTAGTACAGCGGAAGAAAATTAGTATACAACATTATACAGTATGAGAAAAAATCTTGAAGGAACTTCTGGTTGAAATGTGGTAATATGTATTTCCCAGGGTGGTATAAAATGTAAAAGTTTCGATGAAATACTCATTGCAAACTCAGATGTCTCGATTTACATTGGTTCCCTCATTGTTTTGCGATTAATATATCATAAATGATATAGGTGGAAAACATAAAAAAATTCCAAAATAAACAACTCCATTTTCATACTTACTTTAACGAATTTAAACATTAGATTCTTCATTTAAATTTGCATTCTGATGTCAAAATAAGATTATTCTGATAGACATTCACAAGCTGTTATTCTACAACTCTCCTTACTTTTGTGCGAAGGTAATGGGGGAATAAAAGTTCCATCGATTTCTCGCAACAGTTAAACGCACAATTCAAAAAACAAATATTTTAGTTTAGGCTGCATAGGTTAGTTTGCATAAATCTGCAAACTAAGAACCTTGCTTGTTATAAAAATTAGTAACGATGAGATATTTTACAGACATAGTATTAAAATAGCTGCTTTGGTTTTAAATCTGCCACCAACTGAGATCAAACTAAAACTCAACAGTATGTATTTCCATTGCGAAATATAATGTGGTAAGTCAACAATCATTTCAGCAGTTTCATTTAAAGTCTTCTTATATCACAAGCAAAACAAATGGAATCACTCAATAACATTCATGTACGTTTAACCTATTAACAACTGATATTTACTGGACAACGTTTCATTATAAATGTCATAACGTTTCATTATATTTTGAAAATTATTTTCGTATGAAACATGTTATCTCACTTACCTAAAATCGATGTATATAATGGCCTAGTCATGTTTCGCGAGATATGCTGATTAAGTTCCACTTGATAAGGAATTTTGAAATCTGTACGTTAACGAAATGAAAGTTTAGTAGAATTAGTTGTAATTTTTCTTGGCTTGTTACGAGACAGATGAAATATCGAAGGATTAAATGTAGTGGTGAACATTATTTTTACGCAGTTGGCACAGCTCAGGAGCAAGATTAAATCTTGGTTTGAGGAGACCGTTCCGATTTGCCACAGTAGTTGAGGGTACCTTAGGAGTGTTTGAGGAGCGACGCCACGCCGCAATCTCGCGCGTGGTGCTGCGTGCTTAAGTTGGGAGCACACAAAAAGACGACGAATCATCATCTAGTGCCAGTAATGAGGACGCCTCAGTATTCCTTCACGGGCGGCGCGACTTCCACTTGGAGGCTCAGACGGAGGTGGAATATAAAAAAAAAAAAGAATGAAAAAGAGGGGAGGGGACAATGGAGAAGAAAGGCGTTGGCTGTGAGATCTCAATTGTGTCATCGCTGGGCGGCGCAAATATTGGTACTGGCCTGGCGGACAGACAGACAGACAGCCTACAGTGTTTACCGTCTCCGCCCGCCCGCTTTTGTCTGTCCACTCTGCTGGGGACAGCCAATGCGAAGAGTGGGCTTCTAATGACCACGGTTACAACCTCTGACCTCATGGACTGCCAAAGTAGAGGAGCTATCAACACGAAAAACTGAAATCTTGGTGCAACCGTCTGTTATATCTCTACAACTTGTTTACCTCCGTACTGATAATTCAGTCCCTTTTGTGCAGACATTACTGTTGTATTCGTTATTCTTCAGAATCAGTTATTCAACAGCGTTAAATATTATTTACCTTAGTTACATACAAAGAGTATAAGCTTCCCTCTTGTGATTTTTTTTTCTTATTTACTAAAAAAATTTTATTTTTTTTAGTTATTTCAGTAAAGTTAATAGCACATTTCATCTGTGAACTAATAGAAATGACTAAGCACCTTATCAGATTGATACTATTTGTGTAGGGTTAATCAGTAACTGTTTAGATCTCTCGTCAAGCCTCTTGAGTGATAGATTGCAAAGTGGTGTTTTTATGAACATCACGCATATTTACATACATTGTTGTCATCGTTGGACTGGGCCTCAATAAATCTGTTATACTGCTACCAATACCAAGTTGTATAGTAAATTATTTAAAGTTGAAACTACTTTTTCATGCAAGATGGTTGGTTCCTATTAATCGAGATGGTCTAAAGATGGTTCTGAATTACCGTTACAATCCCAGTATTTTTCCATGTATTGTTTTCAATGCCTTCGTTGCGTTTCTGGTGTGTAAAACTTCTCAGTCTTTTCTATGTTGTTTTTTCTTTAATCTTAATATCGGAAATATGAGATTTCAAATAAGGCTCCGTTACCAAAAATATGTCTCTTATTTCTTTAATTTCAAAATTTTGTATTTTTGTTAATCATCATATGCTATTTTTACATTCATTCGATCTTTTCCTATTGTTTCTTCCATAGAAACTATTTGGAAGTTCCATGGGTTTGCTCTATTCACAGTTCCTCTGTTTTTCTCTTGATTGTTGAAATCACTTTTTCTTCATTTAAAATGTTATTTCCAACGTCACAAGGTTTCATTTCGAAGCTAGCAGCAACAATTCAATGATTGATGTGATTTCATAAGTTAACTTTTCGGTAGTTTCTACCAAAAGACGACATATTTTCAATGAAGATTGTCTGTAACCGTTCAGGTGTACTTAACACGTTTAAAATTGTTAAGCAATTTACCGTGGTGTTTTAGATAGAAGAGTTGGATAACAATATTGGCATTAGGATACATTTCCAGAATTCGAAACAGTTTTCTGTGTTCTTTGGGCTTAAGTGCCATACAACGTTAACCACAGTCATTTTTAATATCCATTTTACCATCTCCTCGATCTTACAGTAGAAATTTATAGAAACGTATATCGTTGAACCGTAACGTTAAGACGATTCTTGTGCTCACCCGAAACATGAAATATAGTTGCGGGCAACCCAATCAGATACAACACCGGAATGTAGGAGGAACGTAAAACAGTCACAATAGTTAAAAGTACTCGTAATTAACTGTAGAAGCGTTTGTAACAAACAACCAGAACTTGAAAGCATTATTTGTAGCACAGAAGCGGATATCATTATCGGTACAGAAAGTTGGCTAAAACCGGAAATAAGTTCCGCCGAAACTTTTAAAGACAGCATGAACGTTTTTCGTAAAGACAGATTACATTCTCATGGAGGTGGGGTATTTATAGCTGTGAGTAAATTCCTCCCATGTAATGAAATAGAAGTCGACACTATCTGTGAAATTATATGGATTAAACTCAATGTTGCTGGGTCAAAACTCGTCATAGGCGCCTTCTACCGTCCACCCGATTCTGACATAGCTATCGCCGAGGAATTAAGAAGTAATGTTAACAGTATAGCTGGCCGTTTTCAGGATCATGCTATGATTCGGGGAGGCGATTTCAATCTGCCTTATATCGACTGGCGAAATAATGTTCACATTACTGGTAGCAGGGATAAGGCAGCTTCTGAAGTAATTCTCGATTTATCCTCCGATAATCATCTCGAGCAGCTAGTGAATGAACCTACGCGTTGTCATAACGGTAGCGAAAACATTTTAGATTTGCTAGTTACTAACAGGCCAGAATTATTCACTGACATTTCAACGACCACTGGAATAAGCGATCACAAAGCGGTAATTGCGACTATCAAATTAATTACCAAGCGAAAAAGGGGAAATGGACGGATTGTATACAGATTCAGTAAGGCCTCAAAGGAGTGTTTTAGAACCTACCTGAGGAATAATTACCATAACTTTAAGTTAACAAAGGACACCGTTGAAGAGATGTGGCATCGATTTATACATATAGTCAAGGAAGGTATGGAAGTACATATACCGAAGCGGAAAATAAATGGGGAGAATGATCCACCGTGGTACACATGCGAAGTCAAAAGATTACTCAAAAAACAAAGAAGGATACACGCACGCTACAGAAGGAAGAGGTCTCGCAGCGATTTAGAAACCTTGGCTGAGTTAAGACTACGTGTGAAGAATGTGATGCGTGAGGCCTTCAACGATTTTCATTCAAACACTCTCTCTAAGAGTCTCGCAGAAAACCCAAAGAAATTTTGGTCGTATGTTCGTAAAGTCAGTTGTACCAACAGCAATATTCCAGCACTAGTTCGCGAAGGGTCCGAGGTTATTGAAAGCCGCGATAAAGCTAATGTACTAAATACTGTATTCAAAAATTCATTTACTGACGAAAATAAGGATAGCATTCCCGTTTTCCCACGTCGTGTCGAGTTGGAGATGGAATCATTACGAATAGATACTGCAGGTATCATAAAGCAATTAGAGCTCCTAAAGTGGGGAAAAGCACCTAGCCCGGATGGTATTCCAGTAAGAGTATTTTCAGAGTATGCGGCGGAAATCGGGCCATTTCTGTCTGATATATTCAGTAAATCCCTAGAATAGCGAAAAGTACCTTCAGACTGGAAAATAGCGCAAGTAACTCCGATTTTCAAGAAAGGTGATCGCAGCGATCCTGGAAAATATCGTCCCATATCTATAACATCTGTTTGTAGTAGAGTTATGGAGCATATTATATGCTCGAACATTATGAATTTCCTAGATGAAAATAATTTGCTTACAACAAATCAACATGGATTTCGGAAGAAAAGATCATGTGAAACACAGCTGGCCCTATTTACACACGATGTAATGAAAGTTATTGATGCAGGTTCACAAGTAGATGCAATTTTTTTAGATTTTCAGTAAGCCTTTGACTCTGTGCCACACAACCGCCTTTTAGCGAAACTACGAGCGTACGGTATATCGGATCAGCTTTGCGAATGGATAAAGGATTTTCTAACTGGTCGATCGCAGTATGTCGTTGTTGAAGGAGAAAGTTCTTCTAATCTAGATGTCACATCGGGTGTGCCTCAAGGAAGTGTAATAGGACCACTTCTTTTTTTAATTTTTATAAACGATCTCGGAGACAAAGTGAAAAGCCTTTTTAGATTGTTTGTTGATGATGCGGTTATTTACAGGGAAGTAATGAATTTGGCCGATTGTTTAGCAATTCAGCGTGATCTGGATGTTATTTTGGCATGGTGCGCTGAGTGGCAACTCACACTAAATTGTAAAAAGTGTAAGACAATGAGCATAACTAACAAAAAGAATCCAATTGTTCAGAAATACGAGGTAAACAGTTCAGTTATTGATGTGGTCCATTCTATGAAATATTTGGGAGTAACAGTACAAAGGAACATGAAATGGGACTTACATATTAATACGTTGGTAGGTAGAGCTAATTCTAGGCTGCGGTTCCTAGGTCGAATTTTGAAAAATTGTAATGAACAAACAAAGAAGATACCGTACAAATCTCTTGTGCGTCCACATTTGGACTATTGTTGTGCCATTTGGGATCCGTTTCGTAAGGGGCTGATTGAGAGTACAGAGAAAGTACAGAGAAGAGCCGCTCGATTCGTGACCACTTGCTACAGTCCTTATGAAAGCGTTACAGAACTGATTAGTAAACTAGGCTGGGAGTCTCTGGTAGATAGACGACGCACGTTTCGTATAAACTTATTGGTAAACATGCGTACTCCCACTTTCACTTACGAGTGTAGTGAAATACTTCTTCCACCAACCTATTTGGGTCGGCATGACAGGAAAGATAAAATTAGAGAAATAAGGTGCCGCACTGATTCTTATATGAATTCCTTTTTTCCTCGTACCATTAGGGATTGGAACAACAAAGAGATTAGGTTTGGTGCTGAGCACCCTCTGCCACCCACAGTTTTGTGATTTGCAGAGTATATATGTAGATGCAGATGTAGATGCTTAAGAACTGTCTGTATGCCATATGATCGACACGTTTTTCCCTTGAGCGCTAGAATTGTTGGTGTTTTCTGGCTTAAGAGCGCTTCTATGATATATACAACAGCTCTTATTTCTATTATCTGATGTTCCAGATAATTAAGAAGCCTGATAGCTACTTACAATCAGTTTTCGCAAAATATCTTTATTGATAACTTAAATAATTGTAGTTCGGTTTAAGTTTGTACCTACGGCAGTTGGTGAAGATTTATTTACACTCAATCAATTTTTTTTTTTCAGCTCAATAGTAAATATAAGTTTTGGCACTGAGTTTTGCTGTATAGTAAACCAACGATGTCTGCACAAATACTATTTGTCTTCAACAACATGTGTATAAACATACTGTTCAAAAAATGCAGTATATCAACGGTGATTTCGACGTCGATGTGACGAATCAAATGCAGTGTACACCAACATAAATTACTGAAATCCACATGAAACTGAGTTAAAAAAATGCATCTAGCAATGATACTTTTTGAAACCTTTGTAACTCGGTGCGCTAATACTATAAAAAACTGGGAAAATCTTAGTGCCCGATTTTTTTATGTTCTGAATCAATGCATCATAGCTCATACAAAATAATGTATCGATACAATGTGCGATCAAAAATATAACTAGTGTTTTCGATTATACTGATTCGACCCGAACTTTTTGTGGAGTGAAACTTGTGTTGATGATTCAAAACTGCCAATATGTTACTGTTATTAAAACTTGCATAAATATCAGGTATTTTTTTGTAACTTGTGTTTCAAAAAGTTAAGTAACTTCTCAGTTTTTCACAGCAATCAGATCCTCAGTAAAAAGTCTTTGAAATAAAAGTCTTTTTCATGAAATCTTTACATTACTCAGACAACTGCATTGAGGTATAGGGAATCCAGAACAGCAAACAAACAATGGGGGCACCGCCATTGCGGGCAAGTTGTGCAGAGTTGTTTTTTGTGTGCGTCGGTCGCCGCCACCGTGACTAATGCGCATTCTTCACGAGCGCGAGAGCGCGGTCAGCGGCGGCGGACCGCACCCTGATCAAAGTGCGGACCGCAGTGTCTCAATTAGGAAGCCACTGGCTGGTGCACTCACCTTTTATAAACAACCAACTGGCAGGTCACTCGGAAACCAGGCCGACCGACACTGCTTCCAGGACACTACAAAACACTCAGATATCCTCGTAGCCAGAGTTAGTGATAATACAATGGCATATCTATGGATATGGTGACAGTGACAAGTTTTAAAGTCCTGTTGCTAGTTAGTGAATTTGCTTAGAATGTCTCTAAAACATAAATAGACAGCTTGGAACTTGTCTTAAGGGAATCTAACACACAGGTAAAGTACGGATACATCCGAGGTTAGTTAGATTTGTTTGAAGAAATTGTAAATCACTAACTAGATGAACAAGTTTCAAACTGTAACTACCTTGGTTATGACATCACGTACAGTGTAAGCAAAGGTATCGATAATAAAGTGAACAAGTATCAGATGATGTGTGGAACCACAGCTATAACTTAAGCAGAAGTTATGACATCACGTACAGTGTAAGCAAAGGTATCGATAATAAAGTGAACAAGTATCAGATTATGTGTGGAACCACAGCTATAACTTAAGCAGAAACGATGTATAGAGATACATATATAAAATTTTACAAAGTGACGTTAGTTCCTATGCTTCTCTATGGAAATTCGTCATGGGTAATGATGAGAAAAGGTAAGAGCCCGATACAAGCAATGGACATGAGATAGTTAAGATCTGTAAAGGGATGCGCAAAGATAGATCTAATAACAAACTGAAAATGTATTGGCGTATCATTGGATTAAAAGTCCTGCTGCTAGCGAACATGACGATGAGGTGTTGTACCAGAGAAATGAGGTAATTTTCAAAGTCCCTGAGATATGAATAGAGAGCTTGTAATTCACTTTAAGGGCATCGTAGGGATAGAGCTGAGGTTAGTTAGATTTGTATGTAGAAATCGTAAATCTCCAATTGGTTGAACAGTTTTACAAATATAACTACCTTGGTTGGGACGTCACATACAGAGTAAGCAAAGATATTAATTATAAAGAAATATCAGATGATGTGTGGAATGATAGCAAAAAGTTTAGAAAAATAACGCGTGGAGATATAAAGGTAACATTTTATAAAGCGATGGCAGTTCTCACACTTCTGTGTGGATGTGCGTCATAGGTAACGAGGAGAGAGTTAAAAGCCCCATACAATCAGCGGACATGAAGTACTTAAGATCTGTAAAGGGATACACAAAGATAGATGTAATAATAAACTGAAATATCCATAAAAATAGTTACTGAAAATGCATTGACATGTCGTTGGACAGGATGACAAATTTTGAAGGTGGTGGAGAGAAGTGTTAGGTTACTGCTACTAGTAAACATGACGATTGGGTGTTGTACCAGAGAAGTGAGGGAATTTGTTTACAAATTTGTTTAAATACAATTCAACCTTTTGAAAACCGCCTCAAGGTCATCGGATACAGGAGTTAGCACGGGTACACCTGAGGTTAGTTAGATTTGTTTATAGAAATTGGAATTCGCCAACTGGTTGAACAACTTTCGAACTATAATTACCTTTATATATGGTAAATTGGCCATCCTTCCGAAATGTGCTTGTTAAATAATTGAAAATGAAAACACCGTCTGTTAGCAACTGGTTTTATTCATAATAGTGATCGCCCAGGGGTCGAAATTCAACCATAATTCATTAAGTTTTTTAGTTTCTTTTGTAAAAAATAATCATTGCATCATTTTTATTTTGTTCTATTACGTTGTTATACATATATATTATATACTGTATACATTGACGTCGTTGACTGCGAGCGTGTACCAATACATCATTAGTTTGCCTTCATTCCCTGCAATACCTATAAAATTAAAATGATACACTCCATGCGTGACTGTATCCGAAATTTTAGCTTCTGAACTAACCATAGCAAATGATGAATTATAGTTTCGAATGTTTTCAAAATAATTTTAATATTATTTTTATCGATTGTTCATTTGAATTTAGTCAATCATAAAATAATTTAAAATATTCATTTTCACTTAATGCCGGTTAAATTGCTTTAACATTATGACAACATGAAGTGGATGCAGTCCTTTCAACTGAAGTGACTTCTGATTAGAAATGTTTTGCATTGCAAAACCTGTATTGTAAATTCTAAACTTTAAAAATTTCTTGGAATGACATTTAGCGCGCATTTAAATGTATCCATCGAGATAATTCCATCATTTTGTGTACTATTTTCACTATTTAAATTTGATCTGTATTCATTCTTCTTTGTCTCTCATTCTGACCTGTTAATGTTCCATACCGAGATATACTGGAAGTTTGTGCGAATATCTTAATGTAAAAAAAAATTAACAAAATTATTGAAATTAAAAAATGAAAAGGTCCTTAACCAAATTTTAACCTTTTAAATAATAAAATAACTCACTTTTTTTCAACTACCAATCCAATTTACGTTTTATTTTTAGCAGTAACCTTAGGAAAATCTAAAGTCAATTCAAATTATCCGTTAGGATGTCGAAATCTGTGCAATATAGAAAATATTCCTTTTGGAAATTTTCCTTTTATACGGTATGTTCAAAGATAAATCTCTATTCTGTGCGACTGCTTTCTTTGACCAAAGATCACAGAGAATCTCAATGTTGGAATACACGTCAGATAGTTGGTTCCGATCCGATCTGATTTCAAGCACTCACACTCTCGCGAATTTATTTCTTATTTAACAATGTATCTGCAACACATGTATTAACCAAACTTATTATCTTTTTTCTTTACTGTTAACCAAAGACCACAGACATTGGCAGAATCGCTAAGTGTCGTTGCAATTAAAAAACAATTGAATGTAAACGACGAATGTTTTATTTTATTTAATGTATTTGTAACCCATAATATATATAAATTTTAGTTTTATGCACTTCTTCTCCACATGAACTTAAACTATGCCAAATCTCACACACCTCCGTGCCAGCATTATTCTTAAAAAGGGATCCGAAGTCTTCGCTTAACGTATTAGTATATAGATATACTCAGACGTGCTTCGCCCTTATGGAACGGGACATCGTCAGTGATTGTGAATGTACATACGTGGTGGTGTTAAGAAAGTTGCAATATTAATATACACAACAAACTAATAACAAAATACATTATAATTACGAATTATGGTTGAGACAGTTACATGGTGGTCGGGTGGAGCTCTATCTGCACTTTTTTGAGACCAGAACTGTTGTTGAGGTTCCACATAACTATTGTTACCCTTTTCTTGAAGGTAACTATATTACTGTGTCAAAATCTGTTGAAATTTACACTTTTTTTTTTTTGACGCATTTCAAACTGCTAACACCCTACCAAAATCCATTAAGAATTTTTAATTTATGCCAGATTACAGTTTTTGAATGTTTAATATTGAAAACATATTTTAATTTCGCAATGTAGTGAATATGACTCAGATTTAAAACAAGGATTTAATATTTCAGTCTGTAAAAACCGCGCCCGAACCCATTTAGTAGTTTTCACGTCATGTCAGATTGTAGGTTAAAACATATAAAGATCATAACATGTTTTCATTTTCTGCTCCATCCCCATGATACATAAGTCGGATTTTAAATCAAACATTAAACTTTGACATTATGAAAACGCCATGGTGAATATATATATATATATATAGACACAGCCCACTTTTATTGTATAAGATCAGGTTTCACTAGAGTTTATCTGTTTTAGATTTAGGGATTTTGGTCGAAGTGTTTTAAATTTCGACATGTGAAAATGAACAGTGATTTGCGCTGACAGCGCTTTATGATTGTTTTCAATGCTGAGCTTAAATACTTTAGTCAGTCAACATCATTAAGGGTTGAACAGCTTACGTTATACTCACTGGCAAACGTCCACATTCGTTTAGCGGTACCAATGCGCCCCATCATCTGTCACTGGTGCTGCCGAATTATAGTTACAATAGCTTCCTGTAATCCGTGCTGACAATCCTTAACTACACATTCAGAAGAAAGTAAAAGGTGATACAGCAATACGATGCGATGAGTCAACACATTTCCGTTGGAGTAATAGTTTAAGGTTCTTTCGTATTGCCTTTAGGTATTCAGAAATAGTTTTCATATAATACTTTTCTTCATTGTGGTAACAAATCATAATGCAACCGAGATTTCTAGCCGTCTAGTCGTATTTCACCTGTCACAACGCCAGAACTTAAAGATCTTAAGAACCATTAAATAACTTATACAGTAAAAGAAATTCCTCTTCAGTTTTATGTCTCCTTGATACATTAGACAAGGAATTCACGGAGAGATGCAAGTGGACATTGCAGCCTGTTTCTGGTTTAAACAACTCCCAATCGTCCCCACATTATACTGGAGCGATCGAACGTCTACATGTTACTGGAAAATGCTACTTTTGCGTGTTATGAAATTTGTACGGAGCGAACATTATATCCGGGAAACAACATTAAATAAAGTGATAATTAGCTGAAATAAATGAACAAAAGTGAATATAGTCATATATATATATATATAAATCTGTCTCATATTGTTTAATCTGGTGAAGTTAATTCTTATTTTAGGCGAAACCCTACTTGTCGACACAATCATCAAATTAGGGGAAAAATTCTAATAACTAACAACTATCAGTTGGGTATTTAGAGGGTTGATCGATGTATGATGATTAAATAAACAGGAATATAGGATGTATCATTAATTTTTGTCGTAATATTATGAATTTAAAAGATTTTTCAGATTAAAATACTAAAAATTTAGTTAGAACTAGAGTCGATGGTCTGGTAAAACATTGTTCACAAATGAGGAATGTAAAAACTGTTCCAGTCTTCCAAAATGAACATCAGACCAATAGGAAATTAATGTCTTCATATTCTAACATTCATGTACATTTGTGGTAGCAATAATAATAAGTCATAAACATAGTGTGAAATAGAGGTAGACATTAGTACTCCACTATATTGTTCCCAAGTTCGAACACGCCTGTTAGTTTTAAATTTATTTAAAACTTTTTTTGACAGCCAAACTATCTACATAAATTTGAGTTCTTCACGAGTAAACACGGTTGAGTTCACGAATGTGTTCGTCTGTTTGTGACTGGCGAGGGATTTTTTTAGCTTGAATTCTTCCGTCGAAAGGAAATTCTATTCGTTTGAACGATTTACCTAACATTTAAAAAACTTCGACGTAGCTCCCCTTCTGGCGGTGCAAAAATATTTGTGCTGAGGCGTCGTGAATTAGCAAGTTGCAGGTGCAAAACGCCTCTTCCTCTCAATTCGAAAGGACATCCGTTTCTCCGGCTGATTTCACAGTTTTTTTAATTTATACTATTTTTTACACAATCTCATATCTAAATAAATTAGCAGCTAATTAGTTGAGAAATATAGCTTTGCGAAACATGTTTCATATCCCTATATTGATGAAGGGTCACTAAATTGATGAAGGAATTTGTCACCTGGCTATTGTAAGTTTAAAAAATTTTCATTGCCCACCAAATAATGAATTCTTAGTGAGATACACAAATTTTGATAGTGGTAAAACGACTATACTGGGTGTATATCAATGAGAATAACTTATATTCACACAAGGCTAGCTAGTGGTATTGGTAGGTCATTAATCGATTTTTAAAGAATAGGTACTGGCAAGCAAATATGGTACTTTAAATATATACAATTTGTCAACGCTCTTAGAAGTCGTCGGCCGCTGCGGAAACGAACGTTGATGCAAAACATTGTGCGACTGTTACACATTTAAACATAAAACTAGGACACTGTAACGATTCACACTGCCAACCAGCATATGCAGCGTTATAGGAAGCGATACAATGTTGCGTTGCTTCTTCCGGCAATACCTCCAAGCAGCAACGATTTTACTACTCCAACGTCTTTTTAATTATTTAATTGAATTCGCCTGCCTAATATGCAGAAAAATTTCAAATTTTCAGGTAATTGTGTGTTACAGTGAAATGAAACAGCTGCAATGACTGCGGATTATTTCTGTCGCGTCTAAATCTTACAGGAGACCTGCAGACTGTTACCTCCAATTAACATTCCAACACCTCGGTATTTCATTTCGACCACTGTGAAGAAATGCCAGCTGTGAACCGCGCTCATTACTGCCTACTCATAAACAGCTGCCTCATTTGAGATTCAAGCGACTCCGTGGACTGAGCGGGGCGACAGTCGGCTTGAGATTATTTGAGAGCTCTGGAGGTGTTTATAGGAGAATTAAAGAAAGCCGTAATTTTTATATCTTAGAAACGGGTATGGATGCTGTTCGTGCTTGCCTTCGGATTGAAGTAATCAGGCACTCAGTTTTATGAAAAAGAGTTGGAATTTTTCGAAGAATAATAACAATTTTGGAATTCGCATCTGTATCGTCTACTGAGATGCAGTATTTTATAATGTATAAGAAAATTATTTCGCTCGCCGACTGTGAGACACGACCGGTAATTCGATTTTTCAGTGAAAGAAACTTGGCAGCAGCGGAAATTGCACGCCAGATTTGTGTACGGTGATGATGCTATGAGTGATAGTAAAGCTCGAAAGTGGGTGAGAGTGTTCAAGGAGGGGTGGGTTAATGTGCGTGATGCGCCACGCCCAGGCTGACCTTCTCTGATTTGGTTGGTGATGTGGGCAATTCTTTAGGACTGACGATCCATGATTCCGCAGTTACAAAATGATTTTTCTCATGTTCCAAGGCAAGTTGTATATACCGTTTTTTTTAATAAACTGAATTATCGAAAATTGTGTTGGTGGGTTCGAAGGCTGTTTTCTGACGATCGCTCATTGGCTGTGGTATAAGCCCCAGAGTAAGTACAGTTCTGACTATCTTTCTGAAAAGTAAACCGTTCACCAATAGTGGTATCTGTCTCAGCATGACCAATTTATCTTAAAATCGTGTCTAAGAAAAATAGAACAAATATAAGCTTTTTATTTTACTTTACACATACGTGTATGATTCACTTCTCTCTCAATAGTTTCCGTGCATACTAACGCAAAAACACCTGATAAAATTAAATAAGGATATATGAGTAAAACGACATCACAGTGCACCAAATGTCGAAACTAATACCGAGGGGGGCGGTGTAACGGTTAGCGTTCTCGCCTCGCATTCGGGAGGACGGCGGTTCGAATCCCCGTCCGGGCATCCAGATTTGGGTTTTCCATGGTTTCCCCAAATCACTCCAGGCAAATGCCGGGATGCTTCCTTCAAAAGGCCATGGCCGAATTCCTTCCCATTCCTTGCCCCCATCCTTGCCCCCATCCTTGCCCCCATCCTTTCCCGTCTCTAAAAGACCTCGATGTTAAAAAGAGACGTAAAGCAGATTAAAAAAAAAAAAAAAAACGAAACTAATGGGTGGGCAATAAATTTCCGGCCTGGTATTCAGAAGCATCCTCGGAATATCGAGTTTTGTTTTCCACGGTTTGTCAAAATAACTCCAGGCCAATGTTGGGGTGGTACCTTCAAAAGACCATGGCTGAATTTCTTCCCGTTCATTGTCTCCAATCCATTACCGACTCTTATGACAATGATATCGTCAAGCCATAACGTCATGATAAAAATGAGCGAAAACTTTGAAAAATACTTCTCTGAACAAAGATGCTTGCATTTTATGCAAGTTTAAGATAACAGTTGCCGGATTAAGAGCCTATATTCCATAACATTGTTTAGATTACTAAACTTCTTTGCCTGTGTAGATAAGACATTTTCATTTGATTTCACAACCATATCATATGTGTTTTACAAGAGACTCCCATAAGAATACCACAAAAATTTTGAAAGAACGTTTCATTTAATGGAAAAACGTTAACGTAAGTGAAAATCGTGATAATCATTATTATAATTGCTACCATTACAAATTTTGTGTGTGGTGCAAACAAACCTGCATGGATTTTTATATCCAGAAATAGCACTAGACCCAGCTTATTATTCTTATTAGTAGTGGCTTAACAGAACAAAATTAAGGAGGATGGTCCTACTGCTTGTAAAGAAGTCTCTGAAAGCCATAATTAAAAGAATTTCAGTGCCTTGATGCACCATAGAAAATGGATTCCTCTGTAAGACGAATACAAGCAAGACGAATTTCCAGGTTACGCGGGCGTTGTGAACGAAAGACGAAGAAAAATCCTTGCACATAATTAGGAAGCATTGCCTCGCAAAGTGCCTTCCATTCTTGGAGGAGGATAAAGCGAAGTAATTGCCGGAACATGAAAGCAGTGGAACTGCGGAGAACCCTCCATCAGATAAAAATATCTGCACAGCGCGCGGAAGCATCAAGAGACTGACAATTAGATATGTTATACAAGGGAAAGTCATATGAAAGAATTTCACATGCGTATTGCATTCAAAGTCCTTGTTCCCAAAAAGATGGAATTATTCTAAGGAAACCAAATCATTCGCAAACCGTCTTTACATGTTACTGGTCGTTGGGGTATAACTGGGTATTCTTAAGATAACAGAAAAGAATGGGTGTATTTTCCTGACAGGCGTGGAGAAAATACTATCGTATATAATTCATTCACACTTTTTAATGGTACTGAACTACAACCAACGGTAAACTGATACATTTATTAATACAAAAATTAAGGTATTGAGTTTGTGTCGATACTAATTTACATTTTATAATAAACAAAAATGGGAATATTGTTCTAAACTTATTGAATTCTATGAAACATTTAATAATAAAGAATAAATCCAAGATTTAAGCACGGAATTTCTGTGATCATAATATAAATACTACACATTTTAATGACAACATAGACACATTCACAAGAAACAAGGTAGGAGAAGAAGAATTTATAGTTCTCTCAGAAACGTTTGTATGTATCCAGTATCATCAATACATTCGAAAAAGTAGTTGACATTAAATTCTGATAAAACGTCTATGAAGGTTAAGTCAGTGATTTTTAAATCATTTACGCTTCTTCGGCGAAATGTTTGTTCTTTTAGTTGCTGTTAACACCAATAACTTTCTAACGGCCATGAATCTATGTTCATTTTAGAAAAATCTTTTGAATCTTTGTGCAATTCTAAAAATGTTCCTCGTGAATTATATAGTTCAACTATCACTAACCTCAGAACGATTCGTTCGATAATACGCATGTTTACGTGTCATAAACAGGTCATAGTTTTACTATATGATTGGATTCGGTGGTAGGTTATTTCCTTCCATGCCTTTCTGCTGACAGCAGACATATTAATAGTTGTTTAAATAAAATATGTCTGTTAGCCGTAACGGCAACAGTCCGATGTTGATTTCCGGTACGATTCTAATAAAACATGAACGTCACAACTCAATACACGCCTCACACACGTAAAGCGAAATGCGTTCCTTTTTTGTAATGCCGAAAACATGCGGGCGAAAAAATACACCTCTGAACTTAAAACATAATTCAACTGTAAATTTGATGATGAATTATGCAGATTTTTTTTTTTACTGAAACACAAGTGTTACTATCGGAATTTTCTCGCTATTAAAAATTTTTTTTACTCTCTATAACGTCTTGTCTATATGACGCTAATACTCATTTTTGAGGGATTTTTTTAGTGTTAAATTTTATGTGAATTCGTTAAAACGTAATGTATTTATTGCAGGAAAGTCGTAGAACAAAAGCTAAAAATCAAAATTTTCAGTAAAATATGTATTCGGTTCCTCAACCATTATGTGAACTCTAGTGTAGATCTGATCTTTGTTAATAGAGTTTTGAGTAAGAAGAAGTTTTTGAAATGCAGAGAAGCACACAAAAAGAACTCATACTGAAGCATTCAAAACGGCATCAGGAATCTCGAGTTATGCACAAGTTGTTCATATAAAATAGGGAAACAGGGATTTTAGAAGTGTCTTGTAGGTTAACGAAATAAGTAACAGACTACCACTAAACTATTACGGCAATTGCGAATAAGTTTCATGTTTATAGTTAAGTTGCCTGTTATGAGGCTCCCAGATATGCATATAAAATTCAACAAATTAAAATTTTCTAGAATCTACGTTGATATGAGCCCTATACATTATGGTTACTGAAACGCTTTTCCGGGTAAACAACTCAGTAATTATATCTAACGAGTAGCAAATATAACCATTATATGCTTTAGGGAATAATTTTATCCATTAATTACTTCTGAGCACGCTGTATGTTAAGTGGAAAAGCATTAAAATTATTTACGTACAACCGAACAATTCTCTCTTATCGTAAGGTCTGCTGTTTTACAGTATTTAATTTTCTGGTTGGATTTTGTTGTTTCCAGCAAGGCCTAAGGATTTTACAGCTCCTCGTGAGCCAAACACCTGTTGTCGGCTTCCCGTCAGTTGATGTTGACACGGCTTACCATATCCGCTGGAGGCTGGTCTTAGCCGCCGGAGGGATATTCAGGCACTCCAAATGACGCGAGATCGGTTTGCTTGCAAGAGACCAAGGCCTGCCACGGCACCTTGAGTCGGCTCTCTCAGGAAGTGATGATATGCAAAAATGCTTGTATTATGTGCAATGTATGATCCTCTGAGCACAAACATCTACAACGATAATTGCTGAAAATATACAGTACAGTTGCCCTTCTTAAAATCAAACATTGTTAGCAATAATGAGTCTCCAACGAGATGCAACAATTATGCTAGTAAGCTGTCGACAGTGACTGAATAATAATACTGCATTGGTGAGAGCATAATTCGACCAGAGAAATCTACTGTCTTTATAAATGTGAATATTAAGATAGATATCAGCGATATCAGAGTCCATCAAAAACAGTAATCGGGTTAAACACTTGTTTGCACTTAAATAAAATTATCAGTCATTTTAGCTGCCTGAAAAAATGTGTTTCTTTTGAAACCGTAATTTCTGTTTGACGAGTTTGAATATGCATAAATATAATAGTTGATGTTAGCGAACGCTTTCAATTGAGGTAACATTAAGTTCAACGTGACAGCGTATAACTATGATAAGAGCAGACTGACAAACTTAAGCGATAACTAAAATATTCTCCAAAAAATAAATGCCATGACCATGTGTTTCTTACAAAAATCATATGATTTCAGGAAACACAGTACTGTACTGCGATCAAACTCAGTTACCTCGTGTACTAATGAATACAGGTGCCTGTAAAGTGCTTTACATTCTGTGATAAGATATCAAGTAGATTTTCAATGATCATATTTTTCCTTTCCATGTATAAAAGCGAGTTTTGCTCAATGCCGGTAAATATTTCCTTGTATAAAAACCATTAACATTCTGGTTCGTCCTAGAAGAGGAAATAGCAAACGAAACTGGAAACGTATATCACCAAACATCTCAAATCGAAAGCTGAAATTTTCTACCTTTGAAAACTACTCAAAACAATTATTTTAATGAGACCGAAAAATTTACTTGAGCATCTGAGGTCATAAAGTTTAAAGACGTTTGACAAGTATTTCAATTTAGTGTTTAATTTAATTTATACAACTGCGATGGAGCGCTCATCTCGGTGGCAATTTCCAAAGACAATTATTTTTCTTGTACTTGACTATACTTACCATCTAAGTTAATTTTAAATTCTCTCGGCGTCTATGGTAAATTGTTCATCATTACTCTAGGTAATTTGTTCCTATTACCTGGAAAAAAAATTCTCCACATCCTTATGCAAGCTTGTGGTCATGGTCATCTTTCACTTATATGCTCCCCTCTTAATTCTGTCACCTATACCTATCCACGCCTCATCGCCAATGTACGCCTTGTACATTCCCATGAATCTCTTCATCCTCATTCTTCTTCCAATGAATTTCATTCCAGTTCCTTTAACATATCAGTTACTGGTTGTGTTCTGCATTAATTTCCAGAGACAAATCCAGCAACAATTCTGTCATCCCATCTGTTTCTATATTTTATATCCCATACTACATGAGGGATTTTTAAAGAAGCAGCGGAATTACCCTAAACCCTAACTTCATCATGACATAAATCAGAAGTGAAAAGTCTACGCTTAAACCCGCTTTTTTAGTTAAAATATGGTTGCCACTGACTATGTATGGGTAATCGCAATACTCCTGAGATAAAACGAAGCCTGGTGAGTCTATCATCAGTCGATATGAAATAGCACACTGCTTGAACTCTGTGAGACGTCATCATTTACAATAGTCCTTATAACCGCCCAAGGATCGCGGTAGCCTGCGGGGGTCGCGGGGGACTGTGGCACTCTTACCGGGCGAGCTGACCGCTGCCCCTAACAATGTCTGGCCGCCACCTGCGCAGCACGCACAGAGGCCCCTTTGTGAGGCAGCCCGCATGTCACAATCAGCGCATACCGGACCCAGCATACCACGGACACAGCCGGCCCTGATTAACGACCTCTCCGTCCGCACGACAGGTGTCCGTCACACTGCACCGCGCATCTAGCGGGATCACTTTGACAAAAAGGCCGTCGCTCACTGCGAGGAAGTAAAACACCAAGCTGTTCGCCTCGGATGAGCGGAAAAATACAGGATTATTAAAAAACAAGGAGCAGATTTTGCTTTCCCACAAACTGTAAAAGATAGAAATGAGTGGCACACCTCACTGGATAGAGGAATGTTCAAAGTTTGTAACTGTTGCCTACTGGCTACATTCGCTGCCACCAACGGCGCTGTTGTATGTTTACGTGTTAATGGCGACGCCACAAAAAAAAGTCGTTTCGGATGCTACAGTATACAAAAACTGAATCCGTTGTTGATGTGCAGCATTCATTCCGTCATTAGTTCAATCAAGTGCACTCATCGTAAATAGATATATGATTGGCATAAGAAAATTGGTGGAAGATGGGTACAAATGCAAAGGGAAGCACACAAGACGACTTCTCCGGTGGCATCGTCATTTCCACGAACACAGACAACAGGGGAGTCGGGGGCAGCGAATGGATCTGATAGGCGGGAGTTACAAAATATGAACCTTCCTCTAACTACTGCCGTGTGGCACGTATTTGTTTCTTCTATAGTTTGTGATTCTTTTTGATTAACCTTCTACTATGCAAGCGTTATAATTAAGAGGATTTGTTTGGGGACGAGGCGAAGTACAGTGAGATATAAGGGGAACTTGGAGCTGAAAAGCTGCATCACAAAATAGAAAAGAATAAGTTAAAATGAGTTTGAAACATACAGAGAATTGAAAGTGAGAAGATGCCGATGCAGATGGGATTGAACAAAAAGGCAACAAGCAGAATTTTTTTTTCTATATAGCTCGTCAACGTCCAGATAATTAGAGAGGGGAAAAGATTAGAGGGTAGGAACTGGAGGGAATTCTGATAGGGCCTTTTTAAAAAAATCATTCTAGCATTCGCATAGAGTGATTGCGAGGGAGAATGGAAAACTGAAATTTGGATGGCCAGGGTATTTGAACCCACGCCATCCTGAATGCCAAGGCCGAATTTAGGGCAGATGGTTGGATTAAGGTTAAAACATTAGACAAGGAAATAACCTGTACTGGAATACAGTTATAAAGAAAGTATGGATGATTGAAAGAGGAAGGTGGAAAAGTATCATACATGTCCCGACCAGCCTGGAGCAGAATAGAGGACGGTTATTTCAAAGTTTAATTCACAGTTTTAAATATTGGTGTATGCAAGAATCATTAACGATTGTAAATAGCCATTATGATCTTCGAAACCTGATGACTATTCTATTCTTCACCTGCTTTGTGTGAGATTTACTAATTGTTGCTATGATCAAATTTGGAGCTATCGTTTTACGACCTCATGCTCTTGCTGACTCAAACCATTTTTTACCTACTGGCAGAAAGTACTGAGTACTGATTGAGAAGGTGAAGTGTTGCCTCTGAAACGTGTAACGATGTTCATCGGGTAATAAATGTATTTTTTTGTTCGTGGAATGTGTAGTGTATATGGGTGAGATTTGGGACCGTCCTGGCATTCACGTTGATGGCTGCGGGAAACCTGTTAAAAACCGCAATCAGCACCGCCGGTACGCGATGTCCTGGGATCATGTCCGATCCTTGTACTGTACCTCCCCGATCCAGTACCCAGCGCCATTCTGGCAAGTTTGATGTATGACTATTGGTTGAAAGTTATTGTAAACATAATTACATACTGTAAAGACTGAAGTATTTCATAGCTCCATATTTGACGTGTTAAAATTGTAAAAGATCAAGTGGTGTTTAAAATAAATTCATTATTTATAATAATTTTTTTTTATTCCTACGTAAGACATGGAAGCAAGTGTGTTGAAAGTCTACGGTTCAAATAGTATTCGGGCACATAAAAAAAAATGTCGAGAACCTTTATGGTTCTTTTTTCTACGTTGTTACAAATTCTGTGCTCATAACTGAAAATTGCTGCTGTAAATAATAAGCTTTCCCTCTACGTAGTTATAAATTAGAAATCACAAATTATTGATCGTTTCGTAACAACCAGACTGTACTTTTATCATCAAGAATTTCGTGAGTTTTTCTGTTGTGAGTTGTAGAGGTGAGACGTTTTGTGGATAATAGCCTATTGAACAAGTGGTGTCGTTGTCATAAACTATTCCAGCACATAGAATGAAATCAAATCAGTGTGCTAATACCACTAAGTGATGCCAGCTCTTGGTTTATGCCCAGCGAAATGTTGACTGCAATATTACATGTGGAAAGCAGGTGTTGGCAAACGACGCTGGCAGAAGATACAGACAGGTCCGGGAAATTTACCTAGGTGAGTGGTTCTTCATCAATAGCCGGGGACAGATCTATGACTCACGCCCAGGGACTGGAAGCGGGTCACGAACCTGATCGTGGGGAGCTTACATTAGTTTGCTTGATTGGTGCCCCTGGTTAACTCAATTGGCCGTCGCCCAAAAAGACCTTAACCTACTTCCCCCAAATACATTCGAGGAATAATGACAACTACCTGCAATTACGTTCACATTTCATAAACGCAAGTCTCTATTTTTGCAACCGTTTTGTTGCGTATATGGTTCTCAAAAACAATTTTATATCAATCTGTATGGCTTCCTTTCTGCCACTAAGCCTGGTGTGCGAATTGTAACATTTTGACTTTGCATTAAGGAGGACGCGGGTTTTAATCCCCATCCGGTCATCCAGATTTGGATTTTTCATGATTTTCCCAAATCGCTTCAGGCGAATGCTGGCATGGTTCCTTCAAAAGGCCATTTCGATGTGGTTTTAAGCCATAAGCAACTAAAGTAAATAAATACAAATTTTCTGACTTAATGAAAAAAGATCAGGGCAGATTTTCATTGCGTTTACACAGATTGAAAGCTTATTCGTTACACCATAGCAAGAAATTAAAACCTGTTTTGAATACCGTAGTGTTTTATTTATAATGTAACATAACCTGAAAATCGATTTACACTGTTTTAAACTGTAGATCATGTCTTTATATCAGAAGTTTGTATAAATTACACTGTATCATCCTATACTGAACTTAGAAATCAGAATTTGTTGTAAACGAGTTTTTTTACATATGATCTGCTATTCCTTAAAACATACTGTATTGCACAGATATGGGATGGGATTTTCGCAGTTTGATAGATTATAGTGTGGCGAAAATTTGAGATATTTAACATCACATTACCTTCAATGAAGATGGATCAGAAAATTAATATCTAATCAAAACAATATTAAATAGTTGTGACATGTTAAACTTGAGTCACTAATCGGTACCAGCTATTCAACCTTAAGCCCATTAGCTGGCCGTAGCATACTGAAGTGGACGATTTAGTTAGTTTTATAAAGCCATTAACAAAGAAAAGCATTATAACCAAGTTATTGATTTATAGACAAGATTTTGCATTATGTGAATTGTTAAAAGCAATTTGTGGACACTTTTTGTAAGGGCAGTACCGACAGCCTAAAACTTATAAAACAACTTACGGTGTTGACTGATTACATGCATTGTACCAAATGTTACTAAATTCATTTAAAAAAACTCCATAGAGCAACACTTGCTCTCCTGGACGAAGTCACGGTAAGAAGGTAGCATAACATTAAATTATGAATGTGGTGGAGAGTTACTTCAGTTAGCCGTATATTCAAAAAAAAATTAATATGTTACATTCTTCTAACATAAGTTACTGATCTGTCACAGCTAACGCCTATTGTGAAGCGGGCAGAAGTGAATCTCTTAGTAACAGATATTTAACCTTTACCTATAAGCCACCGGGCGATGTTGTACTCGTAGAAATAAAAGCTTCCGACGGCGTGATTTGCCGTTATTTCTATGTTCATGACATGGTAGTAAAGCCTCCGTTAACACCTCTTCTTGATTGATGCCGTAACTAATGAACTATATGATCTCAGCTGGGAAGATTTCGGTTATTTTTTTCATTTGCAGGCCTAGTGTATTTAGAAATCAAAAAATCCTAATCTTGAGATTCAAGCCAAAGTTTTGTTGAACCCACCCGAAGGAGATATTCTTATCCTGCAGTAGGGTGACTAGTTCCTTTCCTCATTATCAAACCTATCCCGGTAATCCCACCGGGTAAAGAAAACCTACAGTTTAATGTAGAATCCGAAGCACGGAAGCTTTCTGGAGTACTTTACACTACACAATAAGCCATACGAGAAGTAAGAGTAGGGTGAAGGGTATATAATAAAACTTCCCACCGAGACAGGGATTCAAACTGAGGACCTCTCGACCAGCCATTAGATCGAATATTCACTGAGCCACCACACCGTCATTTATAAACAAGTCAATAGAAATTCTTCGAATACTGTCAATCATCACTTAAATTCTGTAATTTAACTCCTCTTTTCGAATGTATACTTTCTACGAGACAAATCTACGATTTATAAACACAGTAATACTTGCATTTGAGGATATAGAGTGGATTGGTTGAAGATACGGGGAGTGCAGATGAGAGAGCGGCAACAACGCTGTCTGGAAGCTTGGTGTTACTTTTTTTTCTTCTTTTTTTTACGGCAGATTTACAGCCAAGTTCGGCGGTCGTTACTTAAAAGTGCTCTGTGCGGGGGTGGGCAGAGCCATTGTCCACGCAGGGAGCTATGTGGCTCGGTAGCTCTGACCTCAGAAAGGCTCTACACTATTCCACACAGTACAATATTTAATATTTTCAACTTGTAGGTTGGGCTACAAATAACGTGACACTAACAAAAATTTAATAATAGTAATAATAATAATTGTTTATTTTCTGTATTATACAATATAGAGATTAGTCACATATTTATTAACAGACTAATACTATAGTTGTATACCTATCTTAACAAACTGGCTGATTATTAGATGGAAATATCCTATGTATCGTCCAAACCAATCCAAGATAGAATTGACTGATGAGGACGATGGCATATTATGTCTAATGCATAGCTAGAGTTGAAAATGGTGTATGTGTATATTTAATTGCATTTATATACATAAACGTATAGCCGCCAGTGTGGCCGCGCGCGTTAAGCTGCCACCATACTGGGGCGGAGAGGTACAACAGTACCAGGTTCGAGTCCTGGACTGTGCATACTGACCGTCCTAACTGCGGATTATAGGCGGTTTTCCACAGTTACCAAGGTGAATGCTGGGTAGTAACCCAACCTACGCCTCAAAAAACTACACATTACACAAACCCCAAATATATTTACCACACGCAGATCATAGTTGCACGTGTCTCAGATACCAGAGAACACATCCGCTTCCCTGTAAGATTGCCATACGTGAAGCAAGCCGATAGTCTGACTAACGAATATGATTTTTCAAAATAAGCAGCAGCCTCTAGCAATAGTATGTGCCAGTTCTTATACACGAAAGTGGGGAAGTTGGTACAAAAGATAAAGAAAAAGTATATTTCCAGTTGAATTCATTGTTCCTTTTTGACTGTGTTAAAAATCTATGATTCCATCGTTGGGGTATTCGGTTTGCAAACGTTTTTATCGTTCTCGGATGTGACTGTCGGAAGTATCTTTGGAGTATGTGAGAACTATGAAGACTGCAAGAGGGAAAACAATCTGTTACCTATTTAAGAAGATATGCTTTTTCTTTTATACTTGGAACACAAGGTATTCTCCATGACTGGAATAATAGAACGGTACATCTTAGGCAAAGTCAGATATTGTCTTGAAGCGCCTGTCAATCATACAGTCTTTTAAATGATTTGTATTTTTTATTTGCTATTATGTTTCTGAGGTCGAAAATTTGGAACCATCCAAGTTTTTCACAGCATGCCATAGATAACCGGCATTGCGAATATTGATGTGATGGTCAGAATGGAACTTAATTTTTACGTGAACCTATCCTGATATGTTCTGTTGAATTTTGATTTGTGTTGAAGATCATTTTGATTGATGGATTGCACTCTGGACTGTAGGTCCCAGGCGAAAGGAATTAACCGTTTTACTTCTACCTCACTGCTCTAGTACACACCCTTCAGTAGGATCCAGAAACCGTTGAGTATGGATTAAGTTTTCATGTAGATACTATCTCTACAGCAACACCCGCATTATCTTCGGATGGTTCCAGCTAGTTGCTTATAATTCCCTGAGCTACAGCAAGCGGATGGGCTCCTGGTATTCAGTATACCCTCAGGGATCGTATGCTAAGCCCATCCGTTAAATTTGTCCATACCACATTGCTGTCGAACCGTTATCATCTCCCGGAATCTCGGGTTTAAAGCTCAAATCCATACCTTGGTGCCCCCCGCCCCCCCCCCCCCTCCATACCTCCACAGCGTCTACCACACAGCTGCAAGACTTTATTGACGCAAAGTGAATCAGGTGTCAATTGTGTCACGTGAAAATTTTTTAACATTCTGAGAAAAGGAAAGAGACATCGCTTTTCACTTACATATGTCCTCTTCTTTATTGCAATAGTTTTTTTTCCATCTGCAAACAGAAAACTGCTGTACTGTACTATACAGACCGAATATGTGATCTAAGTTATAAAAGTCTAAAAATAATTTTTTATAAAATACTCATTGGCATTCCCTTTATGTGTTTCCGTTTTCAACGGAAATTTTACAGCTGGAAGTCGACTCATGTAATACTACCCGAAGTAGTTGATGGATTTTGTCACCTTTAATTTCTTCTGTACCACGTGTGAAAAAAAATCATTCCGTTTCCTTCAATGCTATAACACATACATTTGAACCTGTAAAATAAATATCTGTTTAACTTCCAATAATTTTAGAGATTTCATTTCGTATTCGTATTCTTGTCTTAATGATTTAGAGAAAGTCATTTAGGATTTCTTTTTAAAAGGTACAAGGTTCAGTAAACATTATTTCTTTTAATGAAGCTTTTGATAAATACTAATTTATTGCAATATCTTGTGCCAACCAGAAAACTATAGCCGATTAAGCTTTAAAAGAATTGTAATCGATGTCGTGTATATTGAAGTGTAACATCGTATGTAGATTCATTTTGGTGCTGCTGCTCGTGTTTGTGATTACTCCGATTTTACTACACAAAAACTATTCATTTTGCTACGCATGTCCCTTCCATTTGTCGTGTACACTAGTTTAAGTCAATGTGAGCCTATCAAGTGGTCAGAATTCTTACACTAATTCTTGGAATAATGGAGCTGGTTAAAGCCGCAATTACCTTACTCGATCAATCAATGTACGGCAGCTACTTAAGGGGTAATGACAGTGAAATAATGATACTGCTTAATTCACAACTTCACTTAGATAGGTAAGCACCAGTTTGCTCTAGCAATGGCGTCTGGTGCAAATATTTGTGCAGGTATCTTCACACAGGGCAAGGAACACGCGCTCGTGGGGTGATGAATCGTTAACTAATGTAATTAAGGGCGCAGTGAGCGATGCGAGTCGGGACGCTGATACAGGCGTCCACAAAGAGCTTCTCGCCATACGTATCGGTCTAAGCCCTTGTGCGATGTACCGCCCTTGAGTAATGTACTGACGGACATTATAGTTCTCAACATCCCTTGCCGTACGGGGTGTTTCGACTCACTGCGCAATAACTAAACATTAAGGTCAGATTGTTTTACATCCGAGTAAATAAACATTATACTCCCAGGAATTCTTACTAACACTGCAAAATAAATGTACATAAATCCCTTGTTGTTACTTTGATTCCGATCGGACATTGTAAATCTGCGCTCAACGTCTCGGGTTTAGAAAGATTATTAAAAAAAATTGATCATGGCTATGCGTAACAAACAGCACCAGGTTATCATTTTCTGAGAGCATGTGGGATTTCGCCGCTTGTGGCTTCCTAACACAGTCACTAAAGAAACCTGAAAACTGTGTCCAATATCGCCACTACAGACGAAATAAAAGTGTATTTGTTATCTGTAACGTAATTAAATTTCTCTCTCACAATGGGAATTTAATTCAATTGCAGTATTACTTAAAAGAAGTGAATCCAAATGTAAATTTTGAAATCAACAGTTCCACAATCGATAATAGATTTTAATGTTGTCTTGTGTGTACAATGTTTTCTATGAATAGCTAAAGTTAAATAAAAAACCTGATATTTACTACAAAAAATATTTTATATTTACTACAAGGATGTAACAGTAGCTGAATTTTAAAGCGTCTCAGAATAATATTAGTGCTAATACAATAGCGCTAGCTTCGTGTTATGATTAGAATATTATATTATATCTGGGAATGATTTACTCCCGACTGACACTGTTTTGTCGATATTTCTATGGCAATTATTGGAAGAAACGATTTTATTTATTATCATTGCACTAAAGTATTATTTTTATGTAAATGATCACTCGTAAGTTATCCTTTAACTGCAAGCCACTACAAAGTAAGGATTAAAGTTTAATTCAAAATCCTACTTTAGACCTAAAATTATCTGTTGTTATTTTTAGGCCTAATATTGTTGTAAGTTAACTTCCTTCAACACAACTTCAGAATTCTTTTATCAGCGAAATACAAAACGACGGTCATTCCTATGATTAAAGTATGTAATAGTTAACTATAATTAAGCAATTACAGCAAATTATCATGTACATTGAAATAAAAAACACGTTACTCTGCTATTTTGTGCACTATGTTCTCGTTCACATTATATCAAAGCCGATTTTTACCAGAGCCACGTAGAAAGAAACCAGAATGAACTACACGATTGTTACTGCTTGTCTGTCTCACTGTCAAAATTCCAGTATCAACTTATTTCGCTTATTTTAAAAAGTATTTGATTCTGGTCATTATTATTATTATAAATGTGAGAAGTACTTGAAAAAAATTCTCACTATTTAAATGTCTAATTCCTTGTAGTCAGATTAGATTAGTAATTATGGAGTAAAAGATAATTGTTTATTGACTTAATGGTTTGCACTAAAGCCCTAACACGCATGTTTTTGTTTCGTTGCAGGTGAGTACCGTTTGGAGGCAGGCGAAAGGCTGCGGTCAGGTTTGTAGGTCCGTTACAGTTCTGGCACACACACTCCGAGTGTCACAGCCACGTCATGAATTTTTATGGGTGGCGCCGGCAGTCGTCTTCCGCATCGGCAACCTGTTAACAGGAGACCGGACAACGGCCATAGCTGGAATCACTGAAACCACGTCGCGAGGCTAAGGGAAGGGGAGAATTTCTTGGTTCACTTGCCAAGGCATCCTTACGTACACGTACAGTCTAAAAGTAGCGGGTCCTAATTACATAAATATTTTAGCGCTTGTGAGTAGGATGGAGGTAAAGCATTGGATGAGAACTGAATTTTCTGATTTATGGTATTAGAACGTTCTAACAGTTTTGCCCAAATCGAAATACTAAATTCGATACTTTCGTGATGGTTATAACTCTTCTTTTCATCTCCCAAAAAATTTGTTTACTCTTCCTATAAGTGCATCTATTTTACCAGCAGAGTACATTTTGTGCCTTCTTCTTACATAATTTCCTCTATTATCCTTTCTACGAAATCAACCTTTGTTTACCTGATTTTATTGTGTGTTTCCAAAATTATTCTTAGAGTCAGTATCAGTTTGTGGCCCTGTCACCTGTGACATATTGAATGGTTAACTCTTAGAATCAGCGTACTGTTTCATATCCACTTCCAGGCATCCAGATTTCGGTTTTCCATTGTTTCCCAAAATCACTTCAGGCCAATGATGTGATGGTTCCACCAAACACCGTGATTGAATTAATTCATTTTGTAAAATTTACTTATTATTCCTATTAGACAAAAGTTTCCTATAGTATTTCCTATATTTCCTTCACTTGTTTTAGAAATGTTTCCTCCCGGGAAATGAAACGCTAGGTTTGATGTATAGATTCTTGAAAATTCAATAGCGTTTGGCTGAGTGAATAACTTTTATGATTGCTTCAGTCGTAACCCGTGTATTTTAGTGATATATCCACAAATAGTCGAACAGACTAAAAATTAATAATTAAATTTACAATGAAAAAGCACATGGCATCGTTAGTGGACTCCATGTTTAATTGAAAGGCCTTAGCCTAGGAACAAGGCTATTCTTGAAGTTATCAGATTCGTGTTTGGTTTTATTTGTCTATCTCAACGTTTTCTTGTGACACAGAATAACAAATTTACCATAAAAATAAAGTCCATATCAGTGGTAACATATGTCAAAACACGTGGTCAAATTACCATTCGTAGTAAACAACGTTATTCTCATAACATCCGCGTGGCATTATAGATGAGTTGACATCTACTGCCCGACACAGAAAAGCTATTACACTTGGCAATCGAACGCAAGATTTGGCTGCCAGTCTTGGCTATGTAAACTTCTGAATAAAACATACTTTGTTCTCCACTGTCTATAGCTACGCCGAGAGGCCCCGGGCTCATGCGAATCTTGTTCCAAAGTTTCGATCGAAGCAAAATCAATGCTAGCGGGAAGACATATTTAGCGCAAACGTTCCCTTGTTATCAACACATTATTTTACATTAATGTCCGCAGTAAACTTTGATGTCGGAATAGGTTTTCGTGTCGATCTCGATGTTTTCACACTGGGACTCAGAATGTTTTCATCATTATATCAGTTATGTTATGCGTAATTTAACAAATTGAATTTGTTCTGTTAAATTTCCCGAATCGTGTATCGATGTGTTTCAACAAAATGTAAGACGACCACAGAATCAGACCTGAAGTGAGATGGTGGTGTTCAATCAAGTAATTTAGTTTGACAGTGGCGAAAGCATAGTATTGGTGTGTTTGTGGGGGTATAGACAAGCTGCGCATGGATATATCCGTGGTGTGCTGGTTCTTACCACTAAAAACCCTAAAACAGCGTACCTCAAGCAACACAGTCCCCACTTGCATCTAAAATATAAATTCTATACCCATAATTCGTTCCTCAGTGCAGAAAAATTAAATAAAAATCAGTGACATGCAAAAGTGTTCGAAGTAGTTAACACCCTTTCATGTTCCCCATCGCAATTAAATCAATAGAAATAAGTGGCAATTAATGCACCATTGCAGCCGTACTTAGATTATCTGTTAAATTCAATTCAATAAAAAATTTGTTTTGTAGTGAATTATATATAAAAAAAAAAATGAAATAAAAAACACACACACACAAAAGTAATTTTTAAATCGGGTTAACGATTTGCTTGTCAAAATGATCTTTCAGACTCATATTTAAACCACGGACGAGAACAAGATTCAGTCTTTTGTTGAGTTATTTATTTTAAATTAAATATTCGGCAAAATGTATACTCAATAAAGCAATGATAGTTTATCAATGTTTAAATGTTACAAGAGCACCAGGGTAGTATTCATATTTTTTATACCTGTGTGTTTATTAATTACAATTGTAATTATTAATAATGATATAACAAATATGAAATCCTAAAAATGGAAAAATTATTGTTCAAGATGATACCAGTTAGTATCTTACAAAGAATGTACCGACGTATAAACAGGTTTATTTATTCTGAAATTAATTTCACAATAACTATACTAGATTTCTGAAGTTAGCTGAAGTTATTCGGAATGAGAGACTCTATCAAGGTAAACTGAACAGCGTTTTGGTGTCTACAAGTTATCCATTGCGAATCATCACTCACAAAAGTTTTTAATGTTTCAACTCGTGAAAGGGACGTTTTAGAGCAACTACCACTAACACCGATAAGAATGGATGAGAAATGTATCACGTTAACATTTATATTTGGAGTAGAAGGGTTTTTATCCATAGGCCATTAGTTACAGAAAACTTCAATTGCAACATTTAATTTTAGACAAGGGATTCTGATAATTACAATTAAATCATGGGTGCCATAACTAGTACTTCTGGTACAATCAAGCAAGAAAACACATGGATATAACCGGTGTAAGGTCAAGGTGTGGCGGGCAAATAATTGCATTAGCATTATTCTACTCAATAAGCTGTATGCCTGGACTAGCTCTGCGGGAGCATGAGTACTCTCGCAACACGGCACGGCAAGGAACAGAATTGCAGAGGCCGTCTGCAATTTGCCAACGTTAATAGGCACAGGGCGCTTTCTGGGCGGATCACACGAATCACAGTGGTCGTGATATCAACAAATATACATTACCAACGTGAGGCGTCTGTTGAGTCCAGCGTGCTGTATCGGTTGAGTAAACCAGCGCGGCGGTACGCGGGAGTTGTATCTCCACAGCACTTACACATCACAGCCTGGATAGATGGTGTAATACTTTCACACACTAACACAGTGAAGGTCACACGCATTGCAGGTGGGGTCGTATAGTTCTAGACGCGGCCACGTAGTCCACGATTGCGGAAAGACCCTGTGACTGAAAGGCGCACGTCAGAGACCAACGTCGATCACCCCACGAGTGATGTCTCGTCTTCCTGCTCGCGATGTCCCGGCGGAAGGCGGATGTTCTTCGTAGTCACTCATGTGGACCCCGGCAGAGAACATCAGAGACACATGTATTAGTGGCGTGGATCGGGAATTATCACCCATTGGCCTCTCATTCAAACATAGAAACGCGTGAAGCCTTCGGCGCTCCTAATAGGTGAGAGGGCGTGTTGCGGGCAAATATCTGCTTACAAACGCGATCTTCCTTGCTGTCGCATCTCTTAACCATGGAACCATAATGGCGTCCATAGCCGTGGCCTACACAAATGTGGCCCGGAGTTACTCAACACAAATTAATGGCTTCGACGAGTGAAAAACATATGAGACGAACAAAAAGTATACAATATTTCAGTCTTACACATTATTCATGTGATAGGAATTATGTGTAAAACGAAATATTGTATATGCTTTTATTCGTTATGTATGTTTTTCACTCGTCGCAGCCTTATGCTTTGGTGAGTGATGAGCTATTTTCTCTATGCTTTGTTATTTATATTGACTACAACCCATTTCCTTTATCCTCAATACCATTGTGAATCAGCAGTTTTAGATGGTTTACCAGTATGAAGATTGCCGACAGCGAAGCGTATTATCCTGAGAATGGTTAGACGCCCACCACTCGCGGGCGCGTCCTAGGTCAGGCCAAGGTGATAGCTTCGACTGCAAATAACTGTTTTTGTGGGTAATGACATCTGCAGCTAACAGCTGGTTCAGCGGTCATTGTGACAAGTTGTCTGTTGTGCTAAAGAGCTGGCTCGTATCAGTTCAGAAGGTGCGACGGAGACCTATAGCATCTCCCTGCATCGTGAACATCCGTAGGCGAATTGAAAACTTTCGCGTTGCCTCTCTTCTCTTCTAAAGGTTGCATGCAAACAGAAAATCATATCAGCTTGTTACGTGACACCTTAACTGGTTGCTGGACAAAACGTACATCCCACCTAACAGCTCAAATTCCCCGAAACAAATTTTTACTATAAAATCTCGTCTTCAGAATCGTGTCCCACACTTAACTTTTTCCACTAAAAGGTTCTTCGCGTTGGTGACCTAGCGATGCTCACCACCCTTTGTAAGACAACTCATAACTTCTATTTTTTTAAAGCAAATGTTCACCTCATACTCGTGTCTGATCTCAGTCGTGCCTTTGTTGAACACTTTCCGCACTGCAATTCCTCGCCCGGTAGAATCCGCTTAAAGTTTTATGGCACCCACACAACACTTCTTCGCTAGACGCAGTTTTGTCGTCAACCCAAGCGAGTGACTTTCACAAATACGAGGGACTGACACCAGGCAGGTACGCTTCGTGTCGGCTTGTCTCCTCCACGCCGCTATGCTCTGGTTTGAAGATCAACACCTGCCCACAGTTATTTTTCAATGTATTGTAATTTTTTAGTTCCTTGTTGCAATATATTACTACATTATACTTTTATCGTATTTACAATACCACTTTACATACAATATTAAATGTAAGAACTCAATCCATACTATTTAATTGTAATTTTTGTTGATTGATACATTAATTGTGTTAATCCAAGAATAAATTTGGCAACGACCAAAGCAAAAATTGCGCATAAGAGGTTGCATCTCGCCTACACAGGCACTGCCGTAAAGTAAAATGTGTTCCGGCCCTATATCCTTAAATTTAAGGTAACAATGCGTTTTAAGATTATCCAAGTACGTTATGTCAGAAGTAAGCAAAAAATTCTGTCTATTGATAACATGTTTTTATTAGTTGAGAAAAGGGAACGTTGACCACAGAAATAATATGTGCACCAAAAATAAAAATAAAAAAATAAAAGAAAAGGGTATTTGGGTATTTTAGTTGTCCTGAGATTATTTTTAAAAATATTTTACTGTCGTATTAATTATCTGTTTCATGAAAATTTATTTGAAATCATTTTCTGCTGAAAGAAAATAATTTGCTAGAGAATCGAATTTGAACTATTCAGTTACTTATTTCTCGAAAATCATAAATTCCACAAATATCGCTGTAGTTTGCCAGCTATATTCAAGAGGCTTCATTTCACAGTGTAAAGTATCGGATAGATATTTCTGGAAATGAGATTTGGGGAGGCGGGGAATTAGATGTTTTTTTAGGATTTTTAAGCAAAATTTAGTAAAAATCGTTTATTAAAATTACATCTAAATATTACGAGCAATCATTAGATAGCCGTGAAGATTATCAAACACAATTATATTCATCCTTGTACCCATCACATGACCTTTAATATCTTCTTAACTCTCGCTTTATTTTTCAGAATTCAGTTATAAACGTATTTAGGGTAGAAAGAATTAAAATAGTGTTCAGTTAAAAATTTCGACGTTGAAATGTGCAGAAATTATAAGGTTGTTGCGGACAAACAAATGAGTTACATTAAAAGCGTACCGTATTTCATTAAAAATGTACGAAACCTTAAAATATATGTAACTTAACCATAGTTTGTTCTTCTCTGCTTGAACACACCGCTAATTATAGTTTTTCTAACTATTGAAATTCGTACTTCATGCGCCACAACTGGAACCACAGTCAACTTTAATTTATTAGACTCTAAATTAAACTTGTATCTTTAATTTGGACGTCCCTTGTAACTACGCTGCATTGTGCAGCAGTGTCAACTGTAACTTGCAGAACAGCTTATTCACATATACAGTGTTACACATTACGATGTGGTGTAGTAAACTGATTTAGCGAGTCAGTGCCCATTATTCAACCAACCTCATCTAACTACCTCGTTTACACCGTAATAATGGCCTTTTCCTGAATTTCACTCACTTTACCATAACAATCTAGATGACCATTTTAGTCCCACGCTGATTCGCGATTACGAATTTCTGCACATGACCCTAATAAGTTCCGCCGCAGTAGTCATTTAGTGTTGTTGCCGCAGGGCAGTATAATTTGGAACAGGTATACAACATAACAGCGGCCATAAACGGACCGGCAGTTTTTCAGCTGGCTCGCAGCTACCGCACACAGCTTTCGGCTCTGCTGACTCCCCCCACCACCTCCCACGCTGCCACCAGGTGGCCAGAGCGTCGGCTTGATTGATGGCGACGTCAAGATTTTGTCTCTGGATTCTATTACAGCCATAATTGCGTTCCTGCCCGGCAGCTATTGGTCAGCTAGGACTGTCGTCACTACTGCAGCTGACAAATAGTCAGAAGGAGATCGTAGTCTCTCTCATTCACACACATTTTCCCTATGAGAGTTAAATCCGTATATTTTAATTTCAATTTTTTTTTTTACAGCCAAAAATGGCGGCTGATTAAAAAACTAAATCGTTCCTTGAAAACAAGCTACTCCATATTAAATAACACTTCTCATGTTTTCCACTATTTAACATTTGTTTCAAATACTGCATGAATCATTTAAAAAACTTTTTCCTTTTCTTTATGCACTAAATTAAAACGTTTTTAATCCTCAGACTCAACTCAACGTACTGTCTTTACCCTATAAGAACGAGCACAAAATCTCTTTGCTAATATCATCGATATCCGTCATAGCAATCTAACTTACAGGCTAGCCAAATTATTTATCTATATCTTATGCTGTAGTCATCAACCTCGTATATCAACATATTAGTTTACAAATTTTATTATTTATTCATTACTTCTATCGTTGCTACCTCACAATTTTCTACATCTTTTTATTTCGAGTAAGCACTATGTCTATATAACTGAGTTAACTGTATAACCTAAGAAATTAAGAAGCTTATACGTTTTATAATCCTATAGACCTATAAACATTCTCAAAAAATTCTAATAATTATTGAATCATAGTATCCCGATGCAAAAAAAGAAAACCTTTAACTATTACAAGAACAAGCAGCGAAAATCGGATTACAAATTTGATTTGAAAAAACTTTTTTTTTTTTGCAGATATCGGAACCTCAACAGTTAAACTCAAAATCGGCAACAACAAAATCTTTCGAGTAAAAGAATTTAAATATATGGATGAAAAAATTACATCAAACTGTAACGTAAAGAAATCTATTGAATCGGGATTTCAGAAAATGGAAAATGCAGTTCAGATCACAAGAAAAATCTCTCCTGCAACCAAAAAATCCGATAGTAGGCAACATCAATCAAATTCAAAGGGCTCAAAGCATCAGAAACACTGTCTCCAACAAAAAACACTAAAGGCCCAACTAGAAGTGATGGAAGTGAAATAATGAGAAGAAACCTAGTACCAAAAACGAAAGACGGAGTGCATTACCCAAAACCTTATGCATAAGTATATAAAAAAATCTCTCATATTCCAGATTCAAAGCTTATGTGAATAATACAGAAGATTGGACTTACAGAAACTAATTCACGAAATTAAAACACTCTTAAACAACAACATCACCAGATCAAATTGATGCAAACAGATAGAAAAGTGCCTAAACGAATTAGGATCAACAAATCTACAGGGACTAAATAGGAAACTCACCCAAACGGTTTCGAAGAACACGAGAGAAAAACCAAACAAACATACATGTTCAGGACAACGAAAGCTCACCTATTTGCTGCGTTTGAACGAATACTAGGTTAATAGGAAGGTAAACAAATGTCGACTGCTAAGTGACCATTTCGTGAAAAAAAAAGAAGTACAAATTTGAGAAACTCTCTCAATTCTGTGTATAATTTCGTTTTAGTGATGGAAAAAACTTGTGTTTCAAATGAGTGGTTCTTGCTAAACCGATAGTAGATTTTTAGAGACGGGAAAGGATGGGGGGGGGGGGCAAGGAATCGGAAGGAATTCGGCCATGGCCTTTTGGAGGAAGTATTTCGTCATTTGCCTGGAGTGATTTAGGAAACCATAGAGACATGAGTATCCTGACCTAATCTGGTATTACTACTAGTTAAAGTTTTCAGCGAAATATGAACCACGGAGTGTCCTAGCGTACGTCACATGAAAAGACAAAACATTTTCAGATGTGAAGGTCAGCTTAAGGTCCCGTAATACTAATATAACTAATTATAATAAATCTGATTTATGAAAAAAATTCTATGACATTAAATTGAGTGATACGTTAAAGTAGATTTGAGGATACGAGAACCCGTGAGCTAGTAATGCAAAAGAATAATTCGCGGAAAGGTCAGCTACATCTCTTCTATCCCGCATGTACCACTTTAAAGGAAATAAGAGGTTACGAGAACGCAAGAGCTAGTAATGCTACTAAATTACTTCACGGAAAGGTCAGCTGCATCTCTCATATTCCACATGCATCAGAAAAAAAGGCCCTCGCGTAGGGTTAATGGCATCATACGTGAAGACTGACGGATGGGGGATAGAGTAGAATATGTCCTCTCCCGCACACCTGTTACTAGTTACGGCAGCAGTGGGGAAGTGGACTTCAGCGGTGGGAGGGTGGAGAAAAAAAAGATATCGTTAGCGAATAAATGATATCCAATTAGTCTCCGAGATAGATTTCCGCTGACAAGTAGTATCCATTAGCAAGCGCAGAAATTAGTGAAATGTACCTCGTGAAATGCGGTTTCGAATCCAATCGCTGGAACCACTTTTTGCTCACAATTTGCGCGTCACATTCGGAATCGCTGTGAGGATTACAGGGAAAATAAGAGAGGGTGTGATGTGCTGCCGCAGCTAAGGGGAATTAAAATCGTAGTGGAGAGTTAGTCGGTGTATTATCAAAACGACTACTAGTCAGTATTTGTAAATAAATAACCCTTGGACTTGAAGTGAGGATGATACAATATGGGATCGTACTTGATTTATTATTAGTATTACAGGGCCAATTGCTTGTTTACCTGGTAACAACCATGGTGAGAGATCCGTAGTCGTACTTTTAAAGCTGTTGCGACAGTATATTTTAAGTGATAAAGCTGAAGTGTGTACGGATGAAGCTTTGAAAATTAAGAATTCTACACACTCTAAAGGTTTAGAATTGCTGTTTATCTGGCAACCGGTATAATATTTTCGTTAAAAGTTAAACGTAAATTAGTGTGTGAGAGTTTCAATATTTCGCACAATCCACCTCTGTCATACAGTTTAACGTAGAATGGCATGTCCAACCATGCTTTACATAAAGAAGCAAGGTTTTGTCAATAGCTGCGGTCAGGTAACATAGCATAGTAATTCCTTGCTGCTCCTGGAAGGATTTTCTTCTCTACTTTTAGTTTTCTACGCCTCGTCAACGTCTAGGACATTAACGCCTGGAATAGCACTGGATAAAGAATTCGGCCATGATCTTTTGAAGGAATCATCGCGGCACTTGCCTGGAGTGGTTTGAGAAACAATGGAAAACCCAAATCTCTGATGGCTGAACGGGGATTCGAACCCCGTTCAACCCGAATGCGAGGCCAGAGCTTTAACACTCACTCACCACGCTTGGTCACCGGGAAGTGAACCGAGAACTACTGAGATAACAGACTGCTCGTGATTTATTGATGACAAAATATCTATTATCGGATTACCTCACTAATGGAGTGTGAAGAACCTGTTCTCCCTAATGTGGATAGTGAACAGCTTCAAACATTGCCTTATCCTATGACATTATCGTAAAATGAAAATTACGTTATAAACATTTGCTTTTTGAGGCAGGAAAAAATAACGATTGTAAGCAAATTTCACGTTTATCACAATCGCCTATTAGGCTCTTATAGTTGGAGGTAATATATTCTGCGAACTGAACCACACCATATAATGTTATACTTTTTAAAAAATCTAAAATAAAAACTTGAAAATTTATCTCGTACATAAAAGAATTTAATAAAATTTTAATTGGTAATTCCCTTTCCATGAATACTCAAATTCTTCTGCTTCTTGTATTACCATATTTACTTATGACAATCTACATTCTCCGTAGTTTCAACAACTTGTACATTCACTTCATAAATTAACAGTACGTAGTAGTGTCCTTTTTCTTAACGTATTTTTCAACAACGTGGAGATGATTGGATCAGCTTTACCATCCAACTGTAAACACGTAATTTTTTAAAAAAATCAATTTTTATGATGGACATCGAACCAGCGCACCGAATTAACTGAGTGAAGTGCCTATGGAATATTTAAATAGTTAAATGTTTTTAAACAACATTCCACCAGAACAATTTCTGGCTGTATATCTGAGTTGCACCACGACAACTGGTCGGCAATAAGCACATCGTTACGCACAGTATTTATTTAGACTGTGGATTAAGTCCTAAATAAGCGGCTTTGCTCGCAGGTGGTGGAACGTTTCTAATCCGTCGGGAATGGTTGTCCTCGAGCTTCATGTGACCACAAGACGAAAGGCGGGACGTAACAAGCCCAGGCCGATTCCACAAACTGACGGATCTTTATTGAGGGCAGCGAAGCGTCCTGCTGAGGATTTCCATGAAATATATACATGCATTTCCTAGAGCAACGGATTCTGAGGAGATAGGTTGCGGTGTTCAGGAGGCAACGTCGCATTAGTGAGAAGCGAATACTGCGCTAGCTTCATAGATTTCCGCCACCCTTAATGTAATTTTTATTTCAACGCTCTTGCATTTCAGTACTAGCACAGAATTAATAAACACATATTTCAGCCAATTCCACGATATTTTGCTTGAAAATATGACAAATATACAGAGTAATTCCTAGTAATTATCATTGAAAGATGTACTCATCACCATTTTCTATTCGCCAACTCAAACAATTGTTTGTTACTGAGTATCCTAAGAATTACATGAAACACATGTAATTAAATTGTGATTTTGCAGTGTGCGTTATTAATGAAAAACATAAACTTTCATAGTTATTATAGATATTGTATGAGAGGGACTCCAAAAAGATATTTGTTCAATTCACTTAAAGCAGCTGGTTTTAAAATAAAATATCTTTGTTTTATTTGCTTAAAAAATAGAAGTACGTGTTTTGGTAATTGTTTAATTAGTGTATCCAAACTAAACATTAGTTGCATAAGGAAAACCAATGTAAGTTTACATTTCAATCTGTTTATTACAGAGAATATTTGCATTTTCCATTACAATGTTCGAGTTACATGAAATCTTCAAATATGATAAAAATTTCAAACTGGAGAAAAATTCGCATATCCCGTTATTCAGAGGTACCAAATGCGCTTAGGTGCAAATAGTTAACGTAATCATCAGCAAGTTGTCAGTCTGGTCACACAAAATTTTAATGTGCAGGTAATTAAAATCTGATTTACGTAACGTATTGAAATGAAAGATTCAAAGGACACGAAAATATTAAGTTTTCTAATTACGACCAATTTGCGAAAATCAAATAACATTTTAAACACGTACGGAAAGAATCAACAAGAAAGTACTAATCACGTAATCTACACCAAAATTAATTGAGTTCTATCCACAAGATTGTTTCCCAGTGCCGATCAACACAGGTGAACAGGCCGCTGCGAACACGAATCAACCTCGTTATTTTTTTTCCTCTCTCCCGCATCCTGCATTTGAACCGCTAATGCGAGGCAGGAAATGAACCATCACAGAATCAGATTAATTTGGGGATTATTGTGCACACTGCTGCTTGATCCGCGTCGGCTTTTCTTTCTAAAAAAAAAAAAAAAAGAGCTATCAGAACTCCAAGTGGGACCGATGTAAAACACAGATATCGCCACATAAATACTGGTAACGGAAATTGGCCGCAATTTGCTAAAAAGTGCTGCCTGGTCTGCTATCTGTGGCACTCAATCCATTTGCGCGGCCCATTTCGCAGCTCTCCCCGCGTCATATCCTGCCGGAAGCGACGGCACACAAACAAGTAGTCCGCGCCACCGCCGCCGTGAAATCGTGTTCACGTGACAGTATTTTGGGTAACGGAGTTACTTGGCGGAAGTCGCGCAAATCCAATGTGTTGTAACAGTATCGCGTGTAACTTTGTAAAAGGCTATTTCAGTCACTGTTTCATCGTGTTCGTAACGCTGACGTCACGCGCCTGGTCCAGAGGTGTTACTGCAAAATCGTGGATTTGGTTGTTATTAAATAACAATTCTATTTAATTCAGCAAACGTGAAGAAATGAATTGCCAGAACACAGAAAAAAAACTATGTAGTGTGTTTAAATGAGTTGTTTTTTGTGTATTTATATTTAGTAGTTGTAGATGTTTTCTTATATTCTTACCACATACGTACCACATTACATCAGTTTTATGGTTATAAGTGCTATTTTATTTTTTCCTTTTCGTTTCAGTTATCTATGGTCCAAGATTACGCAACACCATTTTCTCTTCTGAGTTTCCTTCCTCCAGAACTCTTTCAATTTCTGGCTCACTCTCGCTTTTTCTTCTTCTGAGAAAACCCTACTTCTCCTGATTGGTTTTTCTTCGAACGGATTCTTTACTTTCGCAATTTTTTTTCTGAACACTTCCCCGTCTTCCGTCCTGATTCCTCATCGTTTCAGATTCTGATCAAATTTTTTAATCCATGGTACGGTTATGAGCGTTATTTAACAACAATTGTATTTAGTTAAGCAACTGCTATGAAGATAACTACCTGAATGCTGTGTTCAACCCGTTACTTTCTTATGGTATTTATATTCGATGTGTATGTTTCCCCTATATCTCTGTCACTGTTAAAGCAAGCCCGGAGATATGAATGCCAGAACTCAGTATTCAACCCGCCATTACAATGTTAAAACATGTGTGATTAGTGTTTAGGATTTAGGAATCCAATACATTGTAATCACTGAAACTGGGTACGTTTCTCTCGAATATTTTAAGTACCTGTTAAAAAATAGTTAGATATATTATAATTAACATAAGTGACGCAGAAATTTTATTATACAACGGAGTATTGTAGTGAAAAGCTAAGAAAAAATATATCCATCTCTCACCATAGTTGAAGGGAGGAAAGCAGCAGCAACAAGGAAACACTCCACAAATACAACAACAAAAAAACACTTCAGATACACTAAAATACAATATTTAGGACTATTTTCTTGAATAAGAGCGTAGCCCGGAATACTGTGTTTTCATGTATGTGAAGTGTTTTTTGTGGCTGCTACCCTCCTCCCTCCAACCTAGATGAGTGGTGCGTATATTTTATTTTTATTTTCCTTCGTCTATATGCATTTCTTCCTTTCCATTACTGAATAGTATTGTAGTATATTGACAGAGGATTTTGGCCCTGGAAGTCACCCGTTTTCCACCTCTTGAACGGTTTTCCAATGGGATTAATAGTTTATTGATATTAAAAAAACAGCAACCAGTCACAGTTTGTTCATCATCAAATGGTTTTCATTTATTTTATATGTGATCAATTATGCAGTTGCAAAATACAAGCGTGCGTCCTATAACAATAGTAAGTAGCATTTTTTGAATGATAGCAAATTTAATTTTGGGTTGATAAAGATAATCTCCATTATATTACTTGCGTTAAATAGTAGAATGTTTTAAACTGAATTCTTCTTGAATGATGGCAAAGGATATGATGTATTATTAAATAAATATAAATATTCCACCATTATAAGAATCTGAAAAGCACGCTAGAACTATGCTTTTACATTTACAGATTTTAGCAAAGATGTTTAGGTACAAATTAGTTTTGCATAATATTATGTTATATGAAAAAATATAGCAATATGAACTAGGTATTTGAATAAAATGACTGATAGTTGTTAAATTTAATTTTGAAACGACATCTAGATTGATATACAGAGTTCGAAACCGGTAATGGTTAATAAATATACAACATCAAACAAACTGTGACTGCTTGCTGTTTTTTTAATATCACGATACTTGATACCACAGTAGCTGTGTTCCACTAATCCATCATGGAATTAATAGTATCAAGGTAATCGCTTTCTTTCCATATAGTACTCCTAATTCTTCACTAAAAAGCCATCCAGGCCTTATCGTTGCTTTACACACGTCCAGCTCTCACTTCACCCGCCTACTGCATTCATTTTCACGTCCTACATTTGGTTCCCATAATGTGGATCCAAGAGTGGGCTAGTGGCTCAGAGGTTTAAGGCCTCTGACTGGAGATCCAAAGGTTCCCAGTTCGAATTCCTGTGTCGACGGGAATTTTCAAATGCCCTTAAGCGACCTTCGCACCTGCAAAGCTTGCTGTGTAATGTGAAGTACCCCAGATTTGGGTTTTCTATGGTTTCCCAAAATCACTCCGGGCGAATTCCGGTACGCTTCCTTCAGATGGCCATGGGCAAATTCCTTCTCGTTCCTTCTCCCCAGTCCCATCCAGCCTCTAATGACCTCGACATCGACGAGGCGTATAGAAATAAGTATTCTTCTGTGGTTCTAGTTCCACGTTAAACTACATGTCCACTTTACCCAGCAGGATTAATGTGTTAGGTTAGGTAAGAAGGAAAATAGCTTGCCATCCTGCCTCTAATGACAGGCTTAGTATGCCACCTTCGATGGATTCTAATAAGTCACTGCATTGAGGACCAACCTTATTTTTAATGTGGATGCTACACCACCCGAACATACTCAGGCAAAGAACTGACCAAGGTCTTGTCCCAGTTCCCTTAGTTACCCCTGGGATATCTCCCTATCACCCTCTCCAACATATCAACATATAGAGACATTCAAAAGTAATTCTGCTTACACCGTATGATGGTACGAAATATTTCTCTTTTTTTATTTGCCAACATTAAATTTTGAACTGTATACACTTTTTTCTATCGCCTAACCACGACTCCCTCGTGTACGACCTTCGTGGTGGCGAGAAACGTGGCCGTGGGCAGACCGCCTCCACCGCCCCCGGAGGCGCGTTGCCAGGCGACGCAGGCTCTGCCTGGGGGCTGTGTGTGTGCCGCCCCCGGGCACAGCGTTGCCCAGACCAGGAGTAAATTCTGCATGAGCGAGCGAGCCGAGCCACGCCGTAATGTAATTGTACCCGCCGGTTGTGAAGGCTGTGATTTAGTCTCCGAACAGAGCTACCTCCAGGTCCCACCGTGTGCAAACAGCCGAACATACTAAGTCCCCGCAGAATCGTCAAAACGTGAACGTGGGAAAGCTTATCTCTTTCCTTTCTTTGTGATTATAAAATTTAATATATCATCTTATGTTTTGTAATGTGATTTCTGCCTCTGTTTACAAAATTTCAAATAGTAATATGTAATTCTTTATCTACTATTACGAAACGAGAAATTAGAGTGTAGCTACTACCGATACAATTTTGCTGGCAAAAAGCTTAGAAATTTAAATAGAGCTAGAGTTTAGTAAGATAGGGAGGAGAAGCAAGAACAGGAAAAGTAAGTTAGTGCAGGTGTCAAACGCCGCGGAAGATTATTTGTTCTCTAACTTTAGAAAGAAATAATTTGCTTCGAAAATACATATCTCAAAGAACGGCATTAATCTTTTCTTTACAGTTGAAATAAGGAGACAACCATAACATGTGTTTTGATGATATGTCTCATCTGTCACTAGAAAGTCTGAACTGTGTTAGATCTTTCGCGTAAAATATTGTAAGATACTCGTAGGTTGTGGAGAAATAAAAGCAGGGGTTTTCCTGAACAGTATTGCTCGTCTCAACATATTCCTGGTGTTTCAGAAACGTTTATTAATGCTTTAGATCTATGTGCCCGAGTCCGGCAGATATCATAGATTCTTATGTGTCGTGTCCGCCCTGTGCTATCCTACATTTGAATAATCGGATAAATACTGGAAGACGCATTAACATATACATGAAGGTCATATAAATATACTGAGAAATGTTGGATGAATGGTTATTTAAAACAAAATCTGCCGATGTTGATTGGAGTAATAATTGTTTTACCAAGTTGCCACTATCACCTTCCATGTAAGAAAATTTTCATTTTATGTTAATGTGGTTGATGGGGATAACTTTAGCTTCATTTGATTTCGATTTTGACTGTTTACTCCATTCGACTATGTAATGTCCCACACGAGGTAAAATGTTTTTGCAGGAACCTCAAATTCCTGTTTTATTCAGGGAATTGAGTACTGTTATTACAGATTCTTGTCATTTAGGTTTAATCTTTTGTGAAGTTCTTTGTTACCGAGTGACCACTCACCATTACAGTTCCTGTTAGATTTACTGTTTGACAACAAATGGAGATTATTTTTCTCACTCATCCTCTTAAACAGATTAAAGTGTTTCCTGTTCAGTTTGCATTAATACTGTTAATATCCTTTACAGCAAAAGCCTCTGTCACACTGGCAAATTTAGAAAGTATTAAACTATGTGGTTCAGTTATAATTAGTATTTGGGTCAGTAAATTAGCAGAAATCACATTGCCGAACTATCTTCTTGTCTATTGATCTTCCAACTGATCCAGGTGTTGTTTGAGCTGTTACAGTACACATCGCTGAGCTATTTAGCACACCAGCTCTTATTATTTTTTGAAAAATATTCTCAACTCGAAGTATGAGCTAATGTATATTACATTTACTTTTATTGCTTCAATTACTGATTCCAGTACTACATAACACCCACGTCTTAAATATCGAAACTTTAGCCATGAACATAAAGCATTTTTCACACATCCACCAATCAACATGGACCACAGTATATGAAACGTGATCAAAAACATTACTGAACTAAGTCGAAGACGAACTGTTGAACCATGTACATCATGTTCACCACACAAGCACAGTATTTTCCATCTTGCAGGCAAAGTTTACATGCCTGTTGTACAAATAGTGGTGCATCTGGTGTTAGATGTATGATGACATGTTGGCTGGTTACCTAAGATAATTTGGTTGGGACGTTAAGAGTGTTTACATCCAACGGGTCAAAATTACAACTGGAAGCTTCAATACTATTCATGCTCGAGGATTTGTGTTGACGGTAAACGTGTCGAAATGATTAAATTGAAAATATTTTGTGCCGACAACTGTAATTGTCAGTGGGGCGGCGCGAGTCATTCGCTCAGCAGGGAGACTGTTCCAGTGCACAGATTGTGGTTACTGGTGCTGCACGTGCTTCATCCGCTTTACACCTGAGTTGGCCGTGGTCGGTCGCACACCCCAGCAAACTGGATTAGCAGCTCGCTAAATATAGATCGCGGCTCGACTGTGGCCAGCGAGATTTATGGAGGCAGGTCGGTGGACGGTGTTGCCGATACCCATTCTTCAGCGGGCGGAGCGGCCAGTACTTTAATCAAGAGCGCGTCCACGCAGCTCGCGTCGAACCCACCTCCCTCGCTGCTATTATTGAAGAACTTCCAGCGCAGGACCATAAATAAACAGAACCTGTCGAGGCTTATGCGACAGTCGCTGCAAACTATCTTTGTTCACGGAGTTTTAGTTAGTACTTTCGGACGATAAATGTTACACAAGGAATTTTATAAAGTTGTTCTGTAAATCACATAAGAACATGTTTCGTTATTAAAATTTGAGGATCACTGACTATCTTCTTCTTTTCTAAGACTAATTCAGTAAGAAAAATCAAATACAAATCTACATCTCAACCGACACAAAGTCATAAAAAGTATCGGAACACCCCTATGTAATGCGGAATTGAACAGTAGATGTCAGGATAGGTGGACTCACTAGCTCACAAAAACTATAGGGACACCCCTATGTAATGAGGAATTGAACACTAGATGCTACGACAGGTGTACCCACTATCTCATAAGAGTATCGGGACACCCCTATGTAATGCGGATTGAACGCTGGATGTCATGATATGTGATAGCTCATAGAAAGGAATCAGTACACCCCTGTTTAATTCGGAAATGAACGTCAGATGTCATGACAGGTGAACCCATTATCTCATAGAAAGTATATGGACACCCCCATGTGATGCGGAATTGAACACTATATATCACGACAGGTGGACCCACTATGTAATTAATGTATCGGGACAGTGCTATGTAATGAGGTTTGAACGTCAGGTGGCCAGATGTTTTGGCATGTGCACCCACTATCTCATTATAGTATCGGGACACCCATATGTAACGTGAAATTAAATGCTAGATGTCATGATATGTGGACCCACTATATCATAAAAAAGTATTTGGACACCCCTATGAAATGCGGAAATGAGCATCAGATGTCATGAAAGGTGAACCCATCATCTCATAAAAGTATCGGGTCATCCCCATGTAATGCAGAATTGAACGCTAGATGTTACGATGGTAAATTCGCCAGTATAAAGGCAGGCGGGGAGTATTGCATTGTCAGTAAAGAAGCTCAATGACGTCGAACGTGAAGTAGTCATGGGATGTAACCTGACTAACATTACAACCCTTCTGAAGCTGCTCACGTCGAATGTTGCTGACGTGATTGTGAAGTGGAAACGCGGAAGTAACAGCCTCAAGTAAACAAACAGTACACAGAGCTCACTTAGTGACAGACAGATACCCTCGAGCATTGTATGAAATCAGCGGATGGAATCACAGTGACTGTGCATCGGTAGTTAAAAAGAATGCCGTACGAATATCGAGCTACTGCCTATAACCAAGACATTTCTGTAGTCAATGCTACGCGACGTTTGAGGTGGTATAAAGAGCGATGCCAATGGTCGTTGGGTGACTGGAAACAAGTTATGTCGAGCGATGAATCACGCTATACCCTGTGTCAATCCGATGGTGGGGTTTGGTTTTGGCGGATGCCTGGAGAACGTTACCTGCCATCACGCCAATAGTGAAGTACAGAGTTTCTAGTGTTATGGTAACGGGGTGTTTTTCGTGGATAGGGAATGGTCATCTTATAGCGCTTAGAAAAACTCTAAAGGCGGAAGGTTATGAACACAATAGTGTGCAGCATCAATATAGGACCAGTTCGGTGACAATGATTTTTTGCATCGGAATAACAATGCACCCCGTTATAAAGCTTTATCTGCGCGGCAATGATTTGCGAACAATAACTTTCCTGAAATAGAGTGGCCTTCCAAATGTCTCGACCTGAACCCAATGGAACACCTTTCGGATGAATTAGAACGTTGACTTCACTCCAGAATCCAGTGTCCAACATGACTACCTTTTTCGGGCTTCCATACCTTCACAGATATTCGAACATCTAACCTATCTCTAATACAAAGCACTTTTAGCTGATATCAACAATTCTCTGTAATTTAAGCTACCTTATCATATGTTTATCGTCACTGTCATCAAATTTATTTTGATTGGTATAATGAGTAGTGATACTCCTCCATACACAAGTCCTTGCCAAAACGATATTTAAAGTTCAAATTTCCGGAAACTATACCACAGCATTGGTCAATAATTCGCTTCAACCTCATCTATTCCTGAACGTGGGGGTGAACGGTAACGCTCTGGCATCATAATCTGGAAGACACGGGTTCGAATCCCCGTCCGGACATCAAGATTTCCGTTTACCAAAATCACTCCGTGTGAATGCCGCTATGTTTCCTTGAAACAGCAATGTCCATAACCAAGCGATCCTGTCTACTCTAGAAAATTATGGCTGGGATAGTATCATAAAACTCTGTTTTGCCTATTGAGCCAACATAAAAACCTAACATCTAACAGTGAGTCCAATAGATGAACAGTTCTGGCCACAAATTTTGACTCAAGATTTCTTATGATGATATTCAACAGAAATGGTTCCTCTTTTATCAAAAGTAAGGCTCACAAAACAATAACTAAAAAAACAAACTGCTATATCAAAGACCAGTATACGTTTTTACCGTCTCATTGATTTATATCTCAAATCCTGTATTGATTTCTGAAGCCCGTTGTCCACTGCTAAATCGAATTGTAGAACACATTGTGTACCCCATCAACTTATTTCCAAATTTGTTTGTATTCTGACGTAAATATACATCCTTGTTTGCAAAATAATAATGTTGGCCAAATACGGATTTCAGATTATCCGTTATAGTTTAGAGAACTTGAAATTGAATACGTAACACACTATTAAATTTAGAAACACTCCTCAAATGAATAGATGCCTCGTATTATAAAATTCTTTCCTTAAAAAAAAAATTATTTGTAAGATTTTTATATTGTTCAATTCGTTATATACAATCTATTACGAAAATTAATACAAAAGTCTGTTATTGACGGTAGAATTGCTGGTTGTCTCTATAGTCAAGAAAAATTATTTTATTAACATGAACACTATATGTCCAAATTTGAGCTCATCAGTTACTTTCTTTGATTCTCCCATTTCTGTCGCAATAATCTTGCTCTGTTGTCGACACCAAAGATAGTACACTTAAAAGCCATCGCTGCCAACTTTTCATCTTTTATTTTCTCAACGATCTTAGCTCCACACTTCGTCAAAACAAATATTTACTCGTAATTCAAAACAGGAAAGATCAGTATGGTGTAACTTCACATGTTGTCAAACAGACTTTGTAGATTTACTGGCAGCACGTTAGAAACGCTTTCAATTTCAGCCATCGAACCGCGGTACCACAGCTTGGATGTATTATTCGACTACTGTGCCGTACATTTTGCACCCGTTCGACGCCGGCGTCGCAATCTGTTACGGCGCCAGCCGGACGCCATCTTGAGTGGCGGAACGGGCTATAAAGTGCGTCGCTGGAATTCCCGCCGGCTGGATGGCTGGCGGTGGCGTTGCCCACACACGTTCGCGGCATCCAATACCCATATATATTCCCAGGAGGAGTTCTAAACCACCTGGTGTGAATGTACTCGTAAATTCCGGCGGAGGCGGCCTTGAATTACGGTGAATGATCCCCCAAATTTGCTTTTAAAGCGGGAGACGTGGCGCGAGCTGGCAGCTATCGCCTAGTCCCCCCTCCCCTACCTCCTCCCCAAGCCCTTCCTCCAAAGTCGTTACCACCGGCCCTCGCCTCCATCAGGTTGACCTCTCTGTGGTCTTCAGCTAAAGTAGGATCTGAGACTTCAGCGATGAGATTCAGACGTAAACTGAGGCAAGAGTCTCCGGTACCTGTGTGCGCAAAACTGAGACACAAAGCGAGAAACAAATGTGAGAATATTGCGGCCAGATTAGCTCGTTAAAACGTTTAAACTAGGTCATTCATTTTTCTTAGTATGACATCCACTATTCTTCATTACTGAATTATAATAGAAAAATATGCTTGATAGGACGAGTTCCAGACCTCGTTTCTGTCAATTGTTTCTTTTCGGTTTGAAAAACATGAAGTCATTAATTCTCTCATATAATGAATAAAATGAAATGCTATCTACTCTTTGCGCGTGATAAAAATGCTCAAAATAATTAAAAGGTACAAATCTATTAAGGAAAGTCGGGGCTAGTAGAAACCTTAAATGTTATGCGCTAATTTACAGATCTGCATATTAATTAAAACACGCTGATGTTTTCCGTTTCAAGAGGTTATTACACATTAAATTGTATGAAATATCCTAAGATTACTAACTGCCCTATTACCTTGTTAGTGCCATGTAGTAGCCTCTACGCACCTACATGAAGAATTTTCTAAGACGTGTTTATGATCAAATATGATACAAATCAACCGTGGTTGAATTTGAGTCAATCATTCTTTAGATTAAGTCATCCTAGGAACTTTTTAGTTCCTGTTGCCATTGTCGGCTTGGGATTCCGGGGTGAATAGTGAATATTTTGACTGTCACAGCCATCTAATTACAACTGCTTATGGTATTCCATAGCAAATGAAATTAACTGAAAATTTCTGGTCCTTAATTTTTTAAATTCTTTTTTCCAGCAAATAAAAATCGATACTGTTTTCCAAAAATCTCCACCTTGTTAATGTAGCGTGTTTATAAAGAACATTGTAAAACGTTAATTTAACTATGGTATATGTTTTCCACAGGTGTTTTTGTTAAATATATTGTTTTGAAGAACGATATATGGTGGATTTTATATTCTTGGTTTGTGGCGAAACAGAACAAAAGGCACTGTGGTAAGCAAGATATTTCGTGATTTCTCGTCTATAACTGAAAGTAGTTTGAGATATTAACATCAGGAGGAACTGGACTATTAGTTCAACAAATGATATCGGCTGCAGTCAAACTAAATATTACAAGATATGCAATTTACCTGAATGCTTGTGATCGGTTAAAGATTAGACCTGGTATTCGATCCCCAGTCCGGAATCTTGACTTATTTCTCGAAATCGCAACAAGAGAATGCCGATATGATTCCACTGAAAAAAGACAATGCCCGTATTTCCCGTTCGTCGTCTCCCATCCTCTCTAGGCTCTACTAACGTAGAGAGTTGCAAAACCCGAAAGGAAAGCATGCTCTTTACTAATCTGTCCATCCAATTTTGCTAGAATTCAAAATATACTTGGGAACTGTCGTTCTGGCCGTGCAAGCGACCTATGTCCATGAAATGTTCTTTTTTTCCTTCTGGTTTGGACACCCCAAGCAAAACCGTTGCGGAACCGTGCGCAAGCGAAAGTAACAATAGAGTTCAGTGTTTCTAACTCAACAATATTAACAAACTTGACAGAGCAAAAACTAAAGCAAACTTTTATATAAATCAAGTGGGGGAAGGTAAACATTGTACACCTCATGCCATCTCAAACACAAACGTCGATTAGCTCTTATTGGTTTACATCAATTTGTCAGTAAATTACAATTAGTTGTATTTTTGTCTAAAGACATATTAAAACCATGATTCGTGATATCACTATGCGAAATTGTATCGAAAGGTTGTTTGACGATAGGAGAAATGGGATGTGTTACTACTGTACCCAGCTGGCCTTGGTTAATAGTTGGCGACCGTGAGAGAGATGCCGATATTCTGAATGCACGGTGCACTTTAAAACTTCTCACTGTTTGAACTCGGCTGTGTTAATCGGTCTCCAAGCCAGCCCACTTCTCACAGTGAGGCTTGGAGCACTTTGTGTCCCCCCCTCCCTAACCCTTTTCCCTCTCCCGTGAAAGCTTCAGTCACACCTAGGTGTACCATGCCAGCGCGCTATGTTTTTATTAATACAAACCTTCGCGTTCATCAGGATTAGTACGCCGTATTCAACCATCGTTGTGTACGTAATAAACGGGCTCCAATATTCGGTGTCACGGGCCAATTCTTCCCGTTACTTACCCACAGACCTTTCCCGTCTCTAATGTTCTCGATGTAGACGTGGCGCAAAATCATAAAGGGTAGTATTCAGCCCACATTAATTAATCTAAGGGTACGCACGCAGCCATCCTTTAGCCTCGAAATCCGCAGCGATGGTAACTCAAGAAAGTTTATGAAGAAAACAAACATCTGATAGTGGAGAAACATGGATTTTGACAGATTAACAGTGCAGTTGGCACTTATTCTTTCGTAATTGTAGAATGAATAGAACTATAATAGTCGTGAAAATCTTTTAAAATATATTACGACTTTAGCTGACAAGCTCTACTTGACGAATCTTCTATCAATGTTAGGTATATTTTCTGAATGACATAAAAATTTATCGACGTCGGAAAAAAGGGAAAATCTACGGAAATAATATTCGAAAATACTGTATAATTCAGAGAAAGCTTTATTCATTACCAGCTGTACTATCTTGAGTACCTACTAACTACAGTTTGCCCATAAAATCAAGCCATGACAAATAATTGTAGAAGTTGTAAGAGAACATTCTGCCATTAACTCTGAGCAAGGCAAAAATTATTCTGTAAAGCGGCAACATTAACGGCCTGACACATGATAAGGAAACGAATGATTACAACATGAACAGCTTTTAATATTTCTGTACAAGTCCATAATGGTATCGCAGCTGCTTCTGGAAAGTTTTAATTTAGCTGAAATTTACGCCAACGCCGTATTTCTCTGTTATGATTGTACACGCAACATTGTTATCAGTTCTTGTAGTGTCTGAATTTCAGTATTTTCCTTTTACCAGAAATTTCAGACCTGTGACGTAGATGAATATACAAAATCTATCTAAAACTATGTAAAATTTTGTATCTGAGGTTCCAAGAGCGGAATATTTTGATTAGCTGACGTAAGAATAAATATTTTCAGTGCTATGGCCACTTCCCCGCGTGAAGAGGTAACAGGAAGTCACACGTAGGCGTGAATTGTGGACAGCTGCGTCAGTGGCCCTCCACAACTTCTCGACTAGCCGACCCCGGCAGCGTAGGGGATAGCGTGCTAGCATCGCGTTGCAGGGGTCGCCGGTTCGAGTCCGGCATCGGGCATGGGTGGTTTTAATTAAGTGTTGTGTTTGTCTTGTGTCGTCTATACCACGGAGAATCTATAATACATTGAGTGAGCCAATACATTCTTGCAAACTACAAAATTACATAGTGCTGGCTGTATAGCCTCGTAGCCAAATGCCAATAAAAAATAAAAAAAAAAAAAAAACACACACACTTTTCGACTACAGAGCAGCCAGTAGCAGATGGTCTGGCATTAAGATCGGCCGACGCACATCATGTGTGTCGAGAAATAGTGTATCGTACTGTACACATAATCATCATCGGTATTGTTCCCTAAGGAAGGTTTTCTTCTGCCCTCCTCTTCAGGTCCATGCATTCACTCTTCTCCCACAAAACTAGTCCTTCCAGGGCGTTTATAAACAATGAGTGTACCAGCTAATTCTTCTTCCTTTCTCTTATGACTTGCAGTAGCTTCCTCCTTTCAAGGACTTCGGCATTTTTCACTTTTTTCATCCAGCTTATCCTCTCCATTCTCCTCGACATCCACATCTGAAACCCTTCAACCCGTTTTTCATCCTCTCGTCTCAATGTACGCGCCATAAAAAGTGACGCAATCCATTCAAAACAATAAGTCTTTTCGTCAACGTTTATCTATTTTTCCACTTAACAATCTCCTCTTACTATTAAATACTTCCTTCGCTACATCCATACGAGTTTTCACCTCTTTGTAGCATCTTGAGATATATTTGAGTTGCTGTCTATAATTGTGAATAAAATCACGTATAACGTGAAATGTCCAATCAGTGAGAATTATTATCAGCATCATATCCATTATATCAAATTCATGTTGGTATTATCACAAAGAAATGTTGAAATATTTGCTCTGCAATTATTCATGGCCGACTTGTTGAATTGATTTGGACCACAACGTGTAGAATACGAAGGGTAACGACGTACAAAAACAAACTAATTCTTCACAGAACGAAGATGATAAACACTACACAAATTTTTTGAAAAAAAAGTTTCTAACTTCGGTCTCAAAACAGTTACTCTAGAGCAGTGTTATTCAATCTTCTTGAATACGCGACATCCTTAGGAGTAAAAAACGTTTGATGACTCCCTGAGGTCCTTAATAAAACTACGTCAGCGACTTCAGAATCGACTTTTTTTAAATTTTCTTTCTATTGAGACTGTACCATCTGATCGTGAAATCAAGTGCTGTGCAAGGTAGTCGCTGGTACTCTGCGGGCAGTGATCTATATTTTGCTGCTGTAGTGACGTTGGGATGCCAGTGGCCACATAGTAACAGTCTGTTTTCGCTAGCTGCAGTCAGTTGTCCGAGTACGCCAGAGAGTACGGACGTGCTTCATTGCTAATTTCTCAAAGGATCTACGAAACCTCCACGTCTGGTACAAGTGGCGGAAGCAAATCTAAGCCAAAAAAGTAGACTTTATGACGACAATTAAGTGAAAATGGATTTACGGTCATGAATAATAAACCTCAATTAGGAATTTCCTATGAAGTTGGGAAGCTATAAAATTACTAGTGCCTTTCGCCACTTCCTATGTGAACTAACATTCTCTTCAATGGTGAATATAAAATGCAAGAAGATAAATATGCTCCAGTTAGACAATTTTTTTGGTTATTTGCGTCTCTAAAATGCAATCATGATTTAATAATTTATTAAAAATAAACAGACACAGGCTGCTCAGTGAAAATGTGCTTTTATTGTAGTGTAAGACCTACAACTCTTGCTTTTTGCTTTTGCCTAGTTTGCGACTGCACCCTCCTCTCCACCCCACCCCCCTCCCCCACCTTTCCATAAACAATACTTGACAACCCTACTGCATGTCGCCACACGCAGGTTGAATAATACTGCTATAGACTTATACGGTTACCTGTAAGTTTCTGAGGTTGGCATATCAAGAATAATTCCAAGAATCGCCTACGACATCTGCACTCCCCCCAACTCACTACAGCGGTGGTTACACAACTCGGGCTGGTTACGGCGTCGGATATGAACAACTGTGCGGATCCCGCCTCCGTCTTAGCGCCAGCCGCAGATAACACGGTGGGAGGTCCGGACGCTCTACCGTGGCTATTCAGATAGCGGCGCGGCGCCGCGCGGCGCGATGGCTGATATTCAGCCGCCGCGCTGCGCCGCACTCTATCTGGTGCCGGATGCGGACGTGCCGGAACTCGGCGATTGTATTCTGCCGCCAGGCCGGCAGGCTGGCCCATCGATTCGCTTTATGTCCGGCGTGCCACGGTGAGCAGACTTGACCTGGGCCTCGCCGGCTAGCCGGGTAGTTTTCCGCGTGGCCGGACACATTCTTCTTGGGCCTGAGATGTGCCCGGCAACCAAAACGGAGCCCACCCTACCCTGTCCTGCTGTTGTTTCTGACACCCCGCAGTAAATGGAGAGGAGAAGGAGGATCCAAAAGGCAACGGTCGGATTTCGCCGAGGGTTCTTCACTTTTGTGAACTCTAGGATATCCCCATGGGCAAGATAATTAAGAAACCGAGATGCATGATGATATTCGGAGTCGACTCGTCGTTGGCTGATTCGTGCCCAGTTAGCATAAGAGATTTTCATTATTCATAGCGTTGCCACTACGGGCAATCGTACACTATTCCTTGCCTCCACATTCTGTACTAAGCCCCAGGATTAAATCACAAAGTTTTAAGCAGTTATCATCGTCAGAAGGTAACTAATAAGTTTATGGCGGACCTATTTTCGGACGACAGCAAACACATTTTACTACCAGCAACATTCATATCAAGGAATGACCAAGAAAATAAGGTAAGAGAAATTAGGGCCAGAACCGATTTTTTATGCTTTTTTTTACGAGCGATTAGGGAATGGAATAATATCGAGAAACCTCACCAGCCATCCTGATCTGGGTTTTCCTAGATCGATCCAGCCGAGTGTCGGGATGGTTGCTCTAAATAGCCCATGGGTACCCCGTGCCAATTCCGGATACCCCTATCGATGCATAAACGACTACACGTTAGGATAGGTACAATTCACTCTTCGGCATCCACTTTTAGTTAACCGCATAGTAGTAGAAATAGTAATTAAAGGCTTGCCGTACAGTTAATAGTGATTCATCTGCCTTATTGCGAAATAAGTTGGGTGGACCCCTGCTACCTAAAGTAGGTTCTTATGGGCCTACAAAAATTTCATAATTTCCTTTCCTTGATTTTGATATGTAATTTTTATTTAAACACACCTCAAATTTATTTCTCGGAGATGTTCGACAACGATTCGACATGGGACCGCCGTAACTACGTCAAACTCTGGCTTAGTACGCCTATTTGCTGGGATTAAACCAACTTTCATATAAATAAAAAAACAGACGTATCTAGCCATTTATTCTTTAATTTATAATATAAACTGTATCGTGTTAGTAGCAAGTCTTCCAAACGTTCATAACTGTTACAAAAACCGCAAGGAAACATAATTTATCAGAGAACACCGATGTACAATCCCACGCTTCTATCAATTCTTTAATTATATTCTTGTATCCTAAGAGGGTGGATAAAACCAATTCCCCCGTAAGTAAGGATTAAGGGTTTATATTCCTTGCTATAAAACTTTTCAAAACTTACCTCTCCTACCTCTAACACCATTTAACATGTTTAAGAATTTCCACGATTCAGCTGGATAAGCCGAGTAATTTCTAATGACACAATTGACTTTATTTGCTCGTAATCAATTTATTATCATGCCCTCTTTGGCCTGATTATACTTCACCTCAAAAATAATTTACCAGAAATAGCATTAAAAAAAAATTAGTTCCTCAATATATTCCGTCAATCTTTTTTTTTTTGACGTGAATGTTATGAACATCACACGCTTTGTTCGTAATGGTGTATTCTAACGAAAGCAGTGTAATATCAAAATGCTATAACTCGTTATCAAACTGACCAAATCTAAAGATTTAAAAGTCGATTTCTACAGAAAAGATGCCCGCTTTTAAAATAAATTTCTAAGCTCTTCCCAGTATTTCCGGTCACTGCTAAAATAAAGCGCCTTAAGGTCTAAATTGATGACTTCAGTACTGGTCAAACTATCAGCGAGAGAGATTTACTTACTGTCACAGTGATGTGGAGAATTCTCACAACTGAAATTGTAAGATAGGCATCGCAGCTACAATATAACAGAAAATTGAATTTTTAATTAAAATTTTTTAAAAAAACGAATCAGATAGTGTTTCGATCCTAAATCGTGAAAAAACTAAAGAAAAATACATGTCTGATGTTAGTTTTTTTTTGTTACGGCTTTACGTATCGTGGGCGGAAAGGTCTTGAGAAAACGAACGGGATGGAATTCGACCACGGCTTTCTGACGTAGCTATCTCGACGTCCATCCGTAGTGCTTTCGGAAAATCATGAAAAACTTGTACCTCCCCAAATCGAAGCCAGAGCGTTACCACTCACCCACTACGCTCAGTCAAAATTGAATACGAACTACGTACAGACTGAGAAAAACGATTGCCGCTGGAAAATTTGACTAAACAAGTTCCACAGAATTTAATCAAAATTTAAACAGTACTGCCGATGACCAACCTTTTACTACATGTTAACCTTATGAAATATTAAAGTAAATCCACAGCAAATGCAGATCATGGTTCTTTCTATAGACTGAAAGTAATTCGTCACAAAAAATTACGTACAAATGATATAAAAAGTCAGTGGTCTGGCAAGCGAGATACTTACGACAAATAAAGAACTAGCAGAAAGAACTCTCTAAATTGTAAGCCAGGTAACAAATGTGTATGTTTCTGAAATTATAACATATTTAGTCAATAGAAATCACTGAAAAACCATACGAAATAAAAATCCTATTGATGGGATTGGGCACTGAACCCAGGTCCTCGCAAATTCAAATTACGAGTGTTAACAGTTCACCGTCTTACTTTGCAGACAAACTTTCGTATAACTTGCATTTTGTTTGACTTTGAATGGAAAGACGTGTGTTAAGTAGTGTCAAATTCTTGAACATAAATACTGCAGTACAAAGGCCTATTGAGGGAGGGAGTACATGCCAATACAATCCACAGGCGAGCGACCCAGCAGGGAGACCAGTGTTCCGCGCTCGGCGTCTGCAACCAATTATCGGACAGCCCGGGATCACGATCACAAGTCACGGTACACACTCCGACCGCACAGTGCTAGGGGGCGCCACGAGGCTCTCTTAGCGTGCCGCTTCCTCCATACTCAATACAAAGAACCGCTTAGCACAAACTCACACAAAGAAAACAGGACATCTGTATTTAAAAGATGCTTTACACCAAACTGCATGCAGGACAAAACTACAAAAGTTTAAAAAAAAAAAAAAACTTTTCTCTTATGAACAAGAATTATTATATAATGGTTGAGTATAGAAAATAGATAATTGTCAGTACAGCCACCACATAAATTTTAGAAACTTTATTTAGTGGCAACGCCATACATTTTCACCTCGATTTCAGGGAACAATGACGAAACCAGATGAAATGGTCTCGTATCAAAAATGTTCATTTAGCTAAAACCATTCCAATAATTGTAAGTTTGCTGTTATGGAAGCTATATGAAATAAATAGATGCAATATTTTTTCTTTATTTTGGAACAAAAAATATGTCGAAGTTAATGTCTCAAGTTTGTCAGTCATAACCCAAGAGACGCAAGCTCTATGTCAAGGGAAGCTTTCTATTAAGACACCGGAAAAGAAGGGAACCCTTTATTATTGTCCATTATTATTTAGATTACGTAAGAACAAAGTTACTCTCGTTGTTGAGAGTTAACATGATGTTTTCTAGTGACTAGCCGCGTTAACGAGATGTTTGTACACGATAATTCGGCTATCAAACTCGCTCACAGATGGCGACATTGAATTTTATCACTGAAATATCCTATGCAAACACCTCCTGACTAGGCTAGTCAACCGAGAACATTATATTATGAAACGTTCTCGGGCTTCCCAGCGGTAGAACCCGTCAATTTGATCTGGCATTTCGAAACCAGTTTCCGACTTCCAACGAACGGACAACCTCACACGACCCACATTGGGATCCTAGTGACGTCGTAGTCACGTCCGTGGAAGTGGTGGGATGGTTGCACACTCGGAAGAGAGTGTCGTTTCCTGTTCGGAGCGCGTTCTCGAACCATCTCTGTGACAATATTTTTTATCTGAACAGATAGTCTATAAAACATGAACGGTTTTATTTTTTTCTAAACGAAACCTACTGAATTTCTGATTAGGTTAGTAGTACAACTTTTTTATTTAAAATTTTTATGTGTTGTGAGCAGGCATTGTAAAAAAAAAAAAATACAACCCTCTCAATATGTTTGATATCTACTTTAAAATGAAAGACCTTTCTTTTTAATTGGATTTTAAATGAGAATAGTATGGCCAAGCTACAAGAATAAAATGAGCGATGGTCTTCATGATGGAACTGCTTTGAATTTACGCGTAGTTGCCACGAAAATTTTGCACCCGAATTGCCTGACAAAAGATTGAAGGTCTGTCCTCTCGAAAACCAGGAAGGAATATTTGCTCTAACCCACCAGATCGATAAAATGAGAATGAGAGTACAAGAGGGCTGAATATATTATTTAATTTTCAATAGCTTCCCAAAGTGGATTTTGCATCTGAATATTTTTTTCGGACACCCAATATTTCCCTACACGTCATAACAAGAGCAACAAGTGTCTCACAGATATGCCAATAAGAAACTCGACAGATTTAATTTGCGAATGCGGTGCTCTCGTAGGCAGGAAAGTGTTAGAGTTGTCAGTGCTGGCGCCGTGTTGTGACGTAGAGAGCGACCGCTTGGCGGCGCCAGTGTGCCGCGTCTCGACGCCACGCGGCGCCTCTCTGTCTACGTCGCGTTCTTTTCCCGTGAGGTGTCGCCGCCGGCGTTGCGTGCCGCACCGTTATTACGCTAATATGAATGATGGCTGCGCCCCGTGGGATGGAGGCCAGGGTAGGGGAGAGCAGGTAGTTGTGGGTAATGAAGTGAGGAGGAGGAAGAAGAGAGGCAGTCGCAGATGAGCTATCTGCCCGCAGAGGGCGCGCCCAGTGCCAATTTCGTACCAGAAATTCGGGATAATCGATCGCCAATCAAAACTCTATTTGCCCGAGGTGAATGGCCCCTTCTTAGACTCTGGCTTTATTCCATTTAAGCACAGTTAGTGGAAGGCCTGTTCTCCCCATCCGACTTCGATCGCCGCTAACGACTTTGCGGTAAAGTGGGTCGGACCAGGCGAGCCAACTGGAACATTCACCGACCTCTACACACGTCCAGTTTTCAATGGCCTCATTCGAATCATTTCTTACATCTTCATCTTACCATTTCAGGAATACCTTCTATCAAATTTTAATTAAATTTTGTCTTCAGCCAGAGTGAAAACTTATAGACTTATAAGTGAAAAAAACATAAGGTAAAATGCATTTAATTTTCTACATATTACCCTTAGTTTAGTGTACTTTGACATTTTTCCATCCAGTGAATTCCATACATGAAGTTCCATTCCTCAAGCTCTGAATATTAGTAATTTATGAGTAGGTACACCTCTTTAATTTACACAAAAGTTTATAAGCCATGAATTTCTTTAAATGAGGAAATAGTTTGAAGTCAGAGGTGGCCAAATCTCGTGAATACGGTGGATGTTCTAACAATTATTCCTTCAGATTCCTCTATTTTTCTAATGGCTTAGAACTCTTGGGGACAGGTGGATTGTAATGATTTTTTTAAAATAAAAAAAATCATGTTTATTCTCACAAATCTTTTCATTCATTTGATTTATAAACCTTGCGTTGTATTCTCTAGTTATTGTGTCATCCTTTTCAAGCCAGTAAATAAAAAGAATCTCCTTTGCAAATCAAAAAACACTTGCCATGTACTTTCTAACAGATAAAATCAACTTTGTATTTTTTGATTCAGAACCACCAAGAAAGATGAGTGAACGGTAACGCTCTGGCCTCACGTTCGGGAGGACGCAGGTTTGAATTCCCGTCCAGCCATCCAGATTTTGGTTTCCCATGGTTTCTCGGAATAACTTTAGGCGAATGCTGAGATGGCTCCTTCAAAACTCCATGGCCAAATTTTTTCCTTTCCGTACCTTGTATTCAATTTATTTCTGCCTCTAATAACATCAACGACGATGAGGCATAAAGCCAAAATCAAAAACAAAGCAGATTCACCAATCACTTCCTACCAACTTTTCGTTTCTGAAGTACAGTTGTGGATCCACATCGCTTAGAAAAATTGGGAGGATCCTTTCTTAAATGGTCCAACAATGCTGAGAATTTCATTTTCATTTCATTTGTCGTTAGTAATGCATTTAACGAATTCTTCACTCGTCTTGCTCAAAGTTTTCACATTTAATTCTTGATGTAAAATAAACTGTTCAGCTTCTTCTGATACTCCAGGGCTCTTTCTTTCACCTACAATCACAGATTGTCCATTACTTTTTTTCGCAGTTCCTCACGGTTACATGTGTGGTTGCAGTTTCTGTTTGTTCAACACGTACATATTCAAGAGATGTACAAGCACATTTAAATTCATCCGCACATTTACGAGTATTTTCTGAAGAAAGTAAACTTGGACGAAGTTCAGTAGTCTTTAAACTTTCCAACATGCAGTACTCTATGACGACAGGATATTCCAGTTTACCCACTTCATCGAGACATACAATACGTCTATGCTAGAAGCAGTGTAAAGAAAACTATTTCACAGATAAAACTGGACGTTCGTTTTTGCCACACGGGTAACAACATCACAAAAAAATATGTTCATAGCATTTCCATCCCTGCGCCAGACAGAGAACTTTTGACTCTACCATATTACTTGATTTAAAATAATTTTAGGAACTGAAGAATCACTACTGGTGCTTTGTATACGGATAAACTAAAACTAATCATGTTAATAAGTATAACATTTCGAACATTCTGCGATACAGTATTGCTCTATATCGATATTTTACACGAGAGGTGAGGTACGGGGTGTGGTAGCAACTGCAGAACAGAGTTACTGCAACGAACGTGGTATTTATTCTCATAGCCGAAGGGTTTTTACAATTATCGAAAAATTTGGCTTCCTTCGGCAGTAAGAGTTTGTATTGCATGAACATTTAGTTTTTAAAATTGTTACGTGATTTATATTTCACGTTGAGATGTAAATACGCCCGCACAATTACCGATGTAACCTAAGTCGAAAAAACATTGGTTTCCTCAATAAACTATCTGTTCCAAAAGTATTAATCTTACTTGAATGTAATGAAGAACGTGAACAGTAGTAATAAGGTTTTTGTATGTTTGGAAATCTGAGTAATATACGTCAGTTACTTTTCCAGGCATCATATATTCCTCAAATGTGAGGATGATGTTATTATCAGATGTTCAAATTACGCTATCCTACTCATCTGGCAATCTACCGTCATTTTGTAAAGAACTAGTCGTGGAAATCTAATACTGAAATACTGTAGACACCATCCACTACAAATTTCATGAAAATGTTTGACTCTCACTTCTTACATACAGATATCTATAGTTTTCTCAAGCGAATTTTAATTTTTCTTTATTTTAACGACATGGAATAATGAATGCATTTTTGTCTGGTCCATGCTGCGAAGATTCGACTTGAAGTTAGCATTTGATGTACGTTCACACTCTTTAGTATTTTTGGATTTTTTTTATGCATTTAGCAGCTTCAATAATGTTTATTTTTAATTTTCTTCTATCGTCATTCCTAACCGAGTAGCATGATTGAAGTTATTTAGCAGCTGTGTCTTTCTTCTTTTCCAAAAATATCACCATCCTTTCACTGAGATCTTTCCTACGTTCACCCGTTTAGGTGTTCCTTCATCCAATACATGTTTTGTTGGCAAATTGATGGTTGTTGGACAGATACTGGATCTGCATCTGTCTCGTATTATATCATCTGAAAGTTTCCTGGAAGTCGCTTTTGGTTTCATGTAGTGAATTGTTCTTCACTTTCGTTGGGAAAGCAAGGTCGAGAATTCTCTTGGTCAATATGTTGTTCTCCATTCTGATAATGTGGCATAGAATTTCATTCGTCGTTTTAGCCCTGCAGACTGAATATTTTATCCTAGGTAACTCGACATAATTACTTGAGAATAGTTACCAAATCAATTTTTCATAGGTTTTCCATCTTGTTACCGTCCATCATGTCTGTTTTTAACATCAGAAATTTGGACACCAGTTTTGGATGAAATTTAATGGATTTTCTCAAGGACGTAGATTAATTCAGTTTTGTTTGAGAGAGCATATCGACTTTTGAGATTTCATGCTGAAACATCTGTTTTATAAAGAATTTCAAAGCATCTTGGCATCCACAGATACATCTGGTAACACATAAAATAAATAACTGGTGAACTCTGCAAAAACGAAGGCGACAGAACGAACCGAGAAAATTTAAACTATATTCTTTTAATAGCTTCATTTCAAAATAATAGTATTTTCGACGTTTCCTGCTCTAGATATTCATACAAAATCCAGTTAATACTTATTACCTAAACTGAGTTGTGTTATTATATTATTCATCTGTTGTCTGATCACTTATTTCTCTATGGATAATTTTACCATCTATTGCCGTTTGGCAACTCTAGTTTGCTATTCTCTGTAGCGTGACGAAAAAGATTTTGTTGACGGATATTGTAATTTTTTCTAGATTCAGTTATTTTTATCCCTCAGAAATATCAGCCAATCACATGTGCATGATTTCTTTCAGTTTAGTTCCCTATATTTCACTAATTGCCAAATGATGCGTCCCAAGATTTTACGCTCACAATTTCACTTATGCAGACGAGAAGAAACCGAAAGATGTTAAATCCAAGATATTTACATCAGTTTGTGCTTTTTCAAATAGTTTCTATATCAAGCGGAATAACTTTTATAAGCGATGAAATTATCCATTGGCTTCCATTAGTGCTCTGGAAACTGAATAAGATGAATTTTAGATATTAAGAATCGGTCTTAGTCAGCATATTATCTATAATTCATAAGATACTTCACTGGTAGCTCAGTGGATAATTCACTTGTTTTCAACAGTTCGCTGTTCCGGTCCCGGCTTCAAATCCTGGTTGGCGGAGGAATGTTTAAGAATTGTGTTTGATCAGATAAACAACGCCAGTTCGGTCCGTGGTTAAACTTACATTGGAACACGAAGGATGTGGCTTATTGTTTATATGATCTAATATTCGAGAAAACAGTGACGTAAAGGTGAAACGACTTTACGCCGAAGCATCGAGAAACTTGATGTTACTGAACATTAAACTATACAGTAAAACACGGATAACTGTCTTTAGAACGTTCTAGTAATTAAAATAGTGAATTAACTACTTGTAGTAATGAAATGAATTTTAAATATTAATTATAACCTTTTACGAGTAATGTGAGTGCAACACACGATTTATATGAGCTGGACATTAAGTGAAATATACTCATGTTATTTTGGTCTTCTGTTATTCGTGCTCGAATGTTTTAAATATGATTAAAGATAGGCTGATAAATCCGCTACTGCAACCAGTATATATAATGTGAAACTCACGAGGCTGTCTGTTGCAAAGCTAACGGAAAAAGTCACTGGTTTTTTTCTCTCTCCTCTAACTCCTGGCCGTCTGTAAGTGAGGAAAGGAGCTGGAGCGCCAGTATAAACGCTCCCCTGAGGAAAAGAAAAATCACCGACAAGTTTTCTGAGCGCAACTGGCGGAGACTTGCAAATTAGCCAGCCCGCTCGGCTTGCAGGAAGTCCGTGCTCGCTGCTACTGGGCCCCGTATTGCTCAAGTTGGCAAGAACGGCCATCTGGGCCGTCCACTCTCGACGCTGTGCCTTTATTAGGCAGTTGCCGCCTCTAATTCCGCCCCCCATGTCTCGGTTCTTATCCCCCGCAGCAATTATCACCAGATGATGGGACACACCGGGACGGGCTCTTCTTCCCCCTCTTCCGTCCATTTACCCCAGCCCGTCGCCGATCCGGGACCACATTACACCTCCTCCCCCTACCCCTGTAGAGCCACCGTCGTAGCATCCTCCCCCCCCCCCCCCACATCCAGGCCATCCTTCTTCCGCTTCCAAGACTTTTGTGCTAATTCCGAAAACTTTTCCTCTTCCCCTGTGGGCTCACTACCCCTCATCCCACCAAACCCTCCCCACAACCCAGAAATCTTAATTACAGTGTTTTCTTCGTCGTTGTTTTCTTATCCCGAATACCCATTTAGTTATAAAATTTGCATTTCTGATTCCTGATGCGGTGTAACCACGTGAATATTAATACGTAAGGGACTGGGTCTGTTCCGTGTAATTATTGAGAGCGAAACTTTCTTTTCTCCCTCTTCCTCTTTTTTGGTGCTATTCAACTCCCTTCTCACCCTCCGTCCTTACGGCGTACCAGTTACTGTAACCCCAACGTTCTAAAGAGATTAATCTATCTTCTGAAACTCAGACAACCTCACCTTTAACCCGCGCGCTCCTTTGCAAGAGAGAGAGAGAGAGAGAGAGTAGAAAAAAAAGGAGAATTAAGATATCTGTCGCGAAATGGAATCAGCTTTACCTCGACGCTTTAAGCTTTGGGAATGTGGTATATTAGATATAAAATAGATCTCCCGACAAAAATCGTTTTTATTACAAAAAAAACTTTTGACTTTGTTTTAGAAGTTATGTTCACACCGTACCATATACATCACTTTTAAAGTGGTTAACAGAAATTTACAACTTCATTTTGTACTAATAGGTTGATTACGAGAGAGGAAGACCAATTTTCTTTAGTGCAAACATGCAATTGTATATTAATACATTACATTAATTTTCTATTGTCTGATATATGTACAAAAACTCTTGACAATTTTCGTGATTTCACTGTCTGGGTTGTAATTATCGCAAGCAATCTTTTACGGTCTAGATCGCCATTATATCGATACTCCAAATCTCTTAAAGTAAGGCTCTAAATAAAATTTTGCTTTCATTTCAAATTCACAAAGTAAATCAACTGAGATATTCCTAAGAAGGAGTTAACATTGCTTAAATATTCAAACAGAGACTAAATGTCATTATACTTGCATCTGTTAATATGTTCCAGAAGTGAACTTTTTTCAGAGGATTATACTTAGGTGGTTTTAAGTATACGATTTTATATTTTTTTACACCAGTTAAGAACTAAAGTATATTAACTACTTTTTAGTTTTTATTTTCGATTGTTGCTGTCATCCGTTGGAGTGGTCGTTACGGTTGAAAGAATGAATATACTCAGATTGTAAGCGATTCATATCTGCAGGACAGCTGTGCAGCTAACATAACACTTACCATATCGGTTGTTGGCGTTAATTTAATAGAAATCTCTAGCTAAATATTTTAACAAAACAAAGCGTTACAGTATCCACATACATGGTCTGTTTGTAATAATGTTATGGCATGTGCTGACTGGATTGATTTGTTCGAAATGTGGATAAAATTCGAGGATAGCTACACAGAGTACATGCGGCAAATGATATGACGTGTGCTTCCTAAATGGAAGACACTGTGCTCGAATCTCGTAAAATTTTATCTGACACTGAATCTAGTTTTCAGACGTCAGTTTTTCTCATACAAAAATGCTAACTATTGCTTTATGATTTGATTAAGATACCACAAAAAGTAGAATTGAACTGACCTGAGTTCAACCTGTTTGTGAGAGGGTGGGAAAAAGACGTCTTGATCCTTTGGGATAATGCTAGCCTCAGCCAGCTCTTTCTCGTTGGCGAGAAAACGGCGAGAGGAAGAATTTGATTGGACGCAACTAACCTGAGTTGCCGACCGGCGTCCCGTCCGCCACAGTAATTGGAGCGCGTGGTGAGATTGCCGCGAAGCGACCACAGAGGTTACTCTACTCGCCTCTTCCTATTTATTGCCCTGCCCAGCGGCTGCCCACTCCGCTCTGCACACGGCTAGCGTTTCCCGTGCGCCCGCACCACAGGGTGAGGTAGCTAGTCCGACCAGAAACCGCAGCTGCTGCCCGACACTCCGGAGACCTCGATCTCCAACTGGCTGCTCCCTCCACGACCTGGGGACACTGTTCCAACTTCAGACAACCACCGAAAGGATATGTAATCAGTTTCTGAAAGAAAACTTTCATTATTGAAAGTATAAAACATTTTTGAAATCGTATGGACTATCTATTATTTATATTTTCATCCACCGATAAGATGTATCAGTCTTGTTATATTTAGGTCAGATTCTGAAAATATTCCATAATTTTTAAAAGTGTAAAACATTTTTTGAAGTTGTATTTGTCATCAATTATTTGCGTTTTCATCGATCTATTAGTGTTGCATTAAACTTGGTGAATTGAGTAAAAGTTGTTATTTTGTTTTTGTTGCTTCTGACAACTATCGATAGGGTGTAATCAGTTTCGTTTCATTTAGGCCAGATTCTGAAGAAAATCTTTAATTATTAAAAGCATAAAACATTATTTTGAGGTTGTATACACGATCTCTTATTTGTGTTTTGATCACAGTGCAGCATGTAAGTTAGTCACACTGCGAATTGAGTACAAATACTTATTTTGTTGTTGTTTCTTGTATCATGAAATAAAGGAAAAACATATTCTAGAACTGTGAATATAAGCTCTACCGACGCTGTAGTTAGAAAGTTGGGTTCAATTATATATCGCGATACCGCAGCAACACCTTCAATCTGTAGAGTTGTCAAATCAGGGACCATATAAAACCATAAATTTTTCCTCTTACAAGCGGTTATGGTAAGGTTGAAGAGCGGCCTGGAGATTGGTGGGAAAAAGATCGTTAAACTCGTAGAAATGCAGTATTTCCGTACAGCGAAAACACTCGATTCATCGTGGAAGATATTTTGCTATCGCAAACTGCTTTATAGGTTTTTGCAACGCAGAAAAGTTGAAATGTTAAGAACACGTTACAAAAAATGCATTCTAGAGATTTCAAGAGATCTGTATTAATTTTGCAACGCCGTATTTCCATATCGAAATAAACTGAACATTTATGATAGATCTATTTTACGCATTTTTCTACCAGCAACATTAATATCTAGGAATGACCAAGAAAATAAGTAAGAGAAATCAGATCCAGAAAATATTCTTCTCTACGAGCTATTAAGGACTAGAGTAGGAATAATTATCGAGCGAGAAAACTTAGAATCTGACAGGAGTATGTCTCGAGAAATTGCTCCAGCCTTCCTGATCTGGAATTTCTAGATCACTTCAGGCGAATTCGCGGATTTTTCCGTAAGATAGCCCAGGGGCGCTTCCTGACATATCCCGTATATCACGTTTAATGCAGATACGTTTAAACATTAAGATCGCGACAATTCAGCCTCTGCCACAGACTTTGTAGTATAGAAATTGCAATAGTTTCTAATACGGATTGAAGCCCGTAGTAATAGTGATATAGTACTTACTAACACGGAGTTTGTAAGAGTTAGTAGCATGCTACCAAGGAAAAACAAATATTTATCAAATTTTTATTTCGTTTTATTTTTTAGAATAAAGGTTGTGGAAGAACATAAATTAGATTTAGTTTCACAGAAATAACGGAAAAAAAGCTATACAGATAATCAGGACTAATAAGAATATAAATGTAATGTTGATCCGACTAACCAGTAAGCGATGTAACATATTTAATGAACAGAAAATAATTTTTTTAATAAATTGTTAAAATGTTTTATAGCTCAAACCATACCTTTAGGTAATTTAGAAAAATATTAACATTAGGTTTTTGTATATTACTCGTATTTAGTCGTCTTTGTATTACTTGTAGATTTTTTCAGACAAAGAAGTGCTAAAATTCTAGGATTATTTCTTTAGTGATGAAGATTTAGCTACCAGTAAAAAATAAAAATTATCATGAAATACATGTTCATTTTTCTAAAGAGACATGCATTAATACAATTACTTTTACACAGTAATAAAATTAGAGCTGCGGTTGAAAAGAGTATTTCTTTGTACTCACTGAATATCAAGAATGAAACATTGTAAACAGGAATGTAGTTCGGTCGCTTACTGTTCTCTAAAGGGCCAACGTGTTTTTAACTGGAGCAGCTCCGAGGCAACAGCGGAAATTCTCTCACGGTATTATATCCTGGAAACTAAATTAAACGTCTGACAACTGTGATTTATCCTGATTTTGACAAGAACGAAAATATAATTCGTTACACATTAAGGGTCGGGAGGTAGAGAGCACGCAAGCTATCATTCTGACCTGTCATAGCAGTGAGAAGAAACACCGCCGGGCGGCTCGAGAGAAAGATACATTGCAATTTATTCTCGTTTTCAACGCGCAAGGGAAAAAGGAGCTTCAGAATTCGCCCCTCTCTAATGCGGAACCATGCCGCTCCATCATTTACAGACAAACTTCCATGACTTTTGCTTCAAACTTAATATGTATGCTAAATGCCATTCAATACTGAAAACTACTGTTCTGAATGAAGCATACCTTCAACTGTATTGTAAGCACTACACTATTTTGTTCCAGAAATAAGTAAAGTTTTAAGTTGAATAAATAACTTCTTTACTTAAAAAAAAAAATCCAGTTAGAAAGTTTACCTTATTTTACATTCGAAAGCCATGTCATTGCTCAAGAATGAAATACAAACCGTCTAGTGAAATGATGAATGCAGATTGCAACATTAAAGAATAAGTAGAACTTCGATAAAATTATAAATTCTGAATACATCATATTTTTTTCCGCATAGAATAGCTTTATAATCATTACCTCATTACAGGAATTTTCACTGCCTCGAACAATATCAGTACTAATCTACTCTTCAATATATTTTTTTTCATGTTAATCTTGATATTTATAAGGCTATAGAGATTATTTGTGGTTTTTTAATATTTATTTTAGAAATAAGGAAAGATAAATATGTAGTAGCTGCGACTGAAAATCGTATGAGAAGAAAGAGGCCAAAAGATTCAATTTTTTAAATTTTTCTGAATTAAGGTTAGAATGTGGGGAAAGTCACAGGGTGTGCGTATAACATTAATTACTTTCATATATTAGTGTTCCACCCTTAAGAGGTTGTATCATCCACATTCTATTAAACTGTCTGAATTTCTGGTAATTACGAAGTAGATAAAGACGTGTTCATGTTAATTGAAGACTGGTTTCTTCATAGTTTTAGACTAAATTCCCCTAACATATTAGTGAACGCACGAACAGCTTGTGAGATATATCAAAAGAAGAGGTCTTCATTTTAATATTTGTATGATCGTGTTAATAAAGAACCTAGAAATTAAACGAGAAATCATCAATGGAAATCAGAACTGCTGAAATGAAATAATATTAACAAATAATCGGATTAATATACAAAAAAACTCTTGGCAAATATAAAATTTTGATGCTAATATTCCATTGTTTATCCGCAACCATTTTAAGCCATGAAACATTATTCAACCTGAACATTAAATCAATAACAGCTAACAGAAGAATCATCACGACAACGATCAACAAGAAACACAAAATAGACTTGCCTTGGAGAATGTTGCCAAATAAAGTGGTACACCGGGAAGGTTAATTAATAATAGACACATGAGATAAAGGAGAATAGCCGTTTTCTGCCACATACAAATATCACCACTAGCCAGACTATTGAAAAAGTTATTCAGCTACTTTTGGCAAAATAAAACTAAGAACGTCTGATTCACAGAGTTAATAGATGATATGGGAGAGTTAGGTGCAACAAAGAAACAAATTCAAAACAGGAAAGGAAAGAGGATTCTGATGTACAGCGACAAGAGACTTAAACTAAAAACATTTAAATGAAAACAACTTCCAGGTCAGAAAAAGTTTTTGATGAAAAAGAGGAAGCTAAAAGCCATATCTCCAACTAATACTCAGAAGACTTCAGTGTTTGTAGATTGTTTCAAATGTTAAAATGGGGTCGTAGAATATGAAGTAAATGATCAATTATAAAACCAGTTCATCTTATTTTAAAAAGCATGGATAAGAATTCATAACTAAACAAACGTTTTACTTGAAACGTACCAGTACTGACTTCACACTTAAATGGTCAAAAGTATTTCTCAGTAATTTGGTTCAAATACAAATAGAATACCAGCAAGTCATTTACAAAATTACTATTTTCATCCATATTTGTCATATTATTAAGTGAATATTCCAACTTAGGATTCATGCATTAGGAGAACAGCTGGCTACACATTACGAGATAGAAAGAGAACCCTCAAATACCGATGTAGAAAGACCACCAAGGAGATGGATTGAGGCTGCAACAGGCCACCAGGAATAACATTGGATAGCAAGAAGAAGAATAAGAAAGACGGATTCAGTAGAAGTATTTTGTGGTTCTTGTTCTTTTTCTGATGGTGCTGCAATTTTTCGTATTCCGTTAATTGACTACAATTGCAGGAGAGTTTAATATGTGTAGTTGCTATCCCGAAATCCAAAGCTCTTCATCCAGATTATCCGTTACGCTTATCCAGGCTATCTTGACGATGAATCGTCTCTCCGAATGGAAATCTCAGCCAGTCTTTCGATAATAGTAATACGTTTGTGTCTGGTGGCTTTACATTTATTCCGTACGCATTCTTCTTTTCTGCATACATCCACGCAACACACTACAGTTATCTCGACGGTATTCACTGTAATATTCACAGATACCTGCACAAAAAAGGATATGAATATCTTACATCAAAGACACGACTAGCTTCGTACCCTTCGCTGGGGTTTATCGAAGTACCTTCTGAGCTGGTGAGTCCAAAAACAGTGAGTGCCTATGTAGAATGGATACTACTTTGAATGCGATCGTAGTATTAGCAAGAATAAGTAGGCAAAGTTTAAACTGCTTTTTTCTAAATACTTTTAGCACTTAGGCTAGATATAAAAGGTAACAAATATTGATGAACAATTTAGTACCAGTAATTCATTAAGAAATTTTTAGTAACTATGTCACTACATGTTACAGAACTGCATAATTCATAAGTACACTTAGGACATTTACTGTGTCGATACGGTAAAAATAGGCAGTGATCTGTCAGTTGGGCATCTGAATGTCCTTTAAGTGTTTATTAACGTGATAATTTATATTCTAAGGTAAGTTTGATCGCGGATTGATTGTTGAATCAGGACACATGTTGCACAGTATTTGTGAAGTGGTTACCTACCTCAGGAGTCCAAGCTCCACAAGGCCAACATTGCACCGTGAGAATCTCATGTGCGGTATTGTCTGTCACAAGTAACATTACAGTGGCCGGTCACGTCCACTGAATAATCGATAGCTGCGGCGGATGAACACTAGTATTCGTGCCACCGAGACTAGAGACGTGTCTGTGCGGTACGTGCGGATACATTTTGCTTTGATGGGATATAGCTACAGAAGACCCATCCCAATGCCTTAACACATAACAAAGTATCGGAAACAGTAGCTCATCAGGGCTCGCGAAAATATGCAGTGGACCTTTTATAACTGGAAGAAGATAGCCTGGTATTATGAACCACGTTTCCAATTGGTACGTGGTTGTAGGGTAAGCAAGTGAATAAACTCTGCCCTAAGCTGAAAACCCAACCATGCTACAAGGTTCAATAGGATGTCACATAGATTATTAACTTGTGCATTTGACACAGTCGACCATGACATACTCCTCTCCAAACTGAGGGGATTAAATTTTTCCAGCGGCACTGTTGACTGGTTTGAAGCGTATTTGAGGAACCGTAAGCATTGTGTTACGGATCCCAATGGAAACAGATCGCCATGGGAAACTGCAAACAGTGGTGTCCCCCAGGGCTCAGTCCTGGGGCCACTTCTTTATTCTATATATATTAACGATGTGGCTAGTACCTTACGTTATTGCTATTACCATCTGTACTCTGACGACCTACAACTATACCTTAGTGCATCACCAAATGATATACTCACTATAATACAGCAAATAAATTCAGACCTTAAGAATATTTGTGATTGGGCAAAGAGACTTGGATTAAAAATAAATCCCTCTCAATCTCAGGCTATTGTTATTGCTAGTCCAAAACTGATAGGCAGCAACTTCACATCAAATCTCCCAAAAATAAAGCTTCAGGGAACAGAGTTAAGCGAGAGAAGTAAAGGAATTGGGTTACAAAACTTTGGTCAGACCATTGTTCGAATATGGTAGTGTAATATGGGACCCTCATTTTACGTATGACATACAGGAGCTGGAGAGGGGGCAGGGCTGCTAGATTTGTTTCTGGAAATTATCGCAGAATGCAATCAGTGACGGATATGATAAAGGAGCTGAAATGGGATTCATTGCAAGACAAGAGGAGGATGAGGAGGGTCATGGGAGTGTACAGGGCGTATACTGGCAATGAAGCATGTAAAGATATTGGAGTAGCTATGAAAAGTAGTGCATGGAATGGAGCAGATGACCATGACCACAATCTGGCACTCGATTTCAGGCACAAGGGTGTGGGAAGATTCTCTTTTTTAGGTAAGGGTGTCAGGGATTGGAATGAGTTACCAAGAGAAATGATGAATAATTTACCGAAAACGTTGAAAGAATTTAAGGATAAAATTTGTATAGGGCAAATGTAGGTGGGTGCAGGATGGGAGGAAGATGGGGCTGTAGGGAAATTGCCATCGGAGCCTGTGCTCCATTGAAATTAAATTAAATTAAATTACAGCGACTCTGTAAAGGATCTTGGAGTCCTAGTAGATAGTAATTTAAACTGGTCTGAAAACACTGTTTCAGTATGTCGCAAAGCCTTCGCTTCTCTTCATTCTCTTCATGCACTGTATAAATGTAAGAAATTCTTCCCCACTCATTTGAAAAAGCAATTGGTGCAGACTCTGGTGCTACCTCATCTCGATTACTGTGACGTTGTTCAGCAAAATATGAGTTCGGCAGACCTAAGGAAACTTGAACTTGTTATTAACTCCTGTGTAGGGTCAATCTGTGACCTACGACTGTACGACCATGTCTCACCTTCATACGACCGCTTGCAGTGGTTGCGCGTTTGGGATCGACGATGATTCCACACTCTATGTCTCCTTCACCGCCTCATACATCTGAAAACTCCCGCCTACCTTTGTTCCAATAGCTCATACCTAGGACTTTCCCATAATATTAACACCAGATCCCTGAACTCAAACATACTAACCATCCACTCCCACAGCTCGGAAACCCTACCCAATTCCTTCTTCATTTCAGCGGCTACACTGTGGAATGATCCTCCCCTGAAAATTAGAACTACCAAAAAATCGGCCCATTTAAAACTCTTTTGTGAAAGCATTACTTATTGGAGCACTAGCTAAGAGATCTCTCCTTCCATTCATAACTTAATTTTTAGATTTGAATAATATTGATGTATACTGTGTCCACCTCTTTATTCTGCCTTCCCTATTATTAGTTTGTGTCTTATTTCTTCATCCTACTAGTATTAAGTTTGCACCGTTTACTTCTTTAACTTCCACTAGCATTAGTTTATACCACTAAATTTTTAACTAGTTAAACACGAATACTATTAAGATTTTAGTTAGTATTTTACTCATAAATATTATTGAGTTTTCTTGTTAGTATTACTCTTGAACTTGATTTAGGCCGAATGTTATATAAGTGTTGTATACTGTTAGTTTGTGAAAGGTGTATATTATTTATTGTACACACCTGGTATGATGTAAGAGTGGGATTGAGAGCCCTAATTAAATGGAGACTGTAGAGTCACTGCTCAGGTTGCTATATTCATATGCAGCGCAAAATCCGTGACAATATTGATCCAAATTAAAAGCCAGCAAGGCATTCTGTAATCTGATGCTGGTTTCGTAATTGTGTGTGGAATGTTTTCCAGCTATGGATCCCGTTGTCTGTTAAAATCGAACCAGTCCGTCCCAGTACGATACATCTTTATGATCAGTAGCCTCATGATCAGTTGCAGTCGTTTATAGACACCGTGTACCCTGAAAACATTAAAAAATTTCCAGGATTGTGCCAACCGAACCAGACTGTGTGCGATTTGCACAGTTGCATCACTACATTTGGCCATCCACATAGGGAAACGTGGAGCATGGGATTTGTCTGACAGAGTCGTTCATGAAAGAAGTCCCCATCTACACAAAATTGTCGTAGGTTTTCGAGACAGCATGGCCGCATATATCTCGTTGGGACAACAAGATGAGTCCATGATAAATTGAACATCAGTTCTTCGGTGAGCCTAAGGATGACCCATACGTTCTTAGAAAGGTATTCCATGACTTTCGGCATGTCAATACATGTAATTAGCAAGAAAACATTATAAGACAATGAAATTAAGGAAGGATAGGGAAATTCAACTATCATTTACCATAGACGACTGCTGTTGGGAACGACAAACAGAGAAACGACGATCACAGATAATGCAATATTTTGGTGTTGAAACTTATCCTTGTAAGCAGATGAGAAACTTTACAATGTCAGATGTCACCTCACCTCTTTGTAACATTTATATTACGTCATTTTACTTATTTTTCTATGAAATAGTACGAATCAAATTCTCGTATCAGTTTTCAACAAACGTCCTATAAATCTGTATAATGCTACTTCCTCAGTTCCACATAGCACTTAACTACCAAAACACTGGCCGTTCTACTAGATTTTTATAGTGATGATCTAACTCTTTTAAAAGAACAGTATTTTTTGACTGGGTGAATGGAAATGAGAAGCGGTATTTAAATTCATAATGATGGCGAGATTTGAAATAAAGGTTTAATTTTCTTATTGTAGAAATCAATGAAAACGGAAACGTAAAAATCGATTACATAATGAGTTATATATATCTTCTAAAGAAGGGGGATTTGTCAAACAATAGAGATAGTTTTTATATTGTGCCTTTTTTCCATGTCGCTATAACCTTGAACCGCTATATTACAAATACCTTCTTACAGGAGAGAGCGTTAAGCGGGTCCAGTTGCGTCTCTTCTGTTGCTAAAGCACGATTTCATCGAGTCAACAACATCTTACGATGGCGGATGTGCACAGCTGTTTTCTGACAACAATACATGGGGCTCCTGTTTCTTATTTCTTACCCTCGTCGCTACCCTATTTTTCTCGCATTGTTCACACACCTCCACGCAGACGCCGCGCCGGAAGCGCGCAGACGGTTTAATTCCATCCTGTTTCTGATGTTCAGCGAGGCCTGTTCGGTTGGGCACGAATTGAAAAGGAGGTTCCTCGGTGAAGCATCGCCACCGCCGGCGCTGGTGCTGCAATCTGCCGTCGTATTGTGGCGCTTGCTTCCTTTGAGCGTCGCGTCACCGAAACAGACAACCGTCCGGCCACCAAAACACCGCTTCGCATCTTCTCACTACATTTATCACCACTAGTCTCTCTCCGTTCTCTCAAACATTGTTTTATACTACCATTATTGCTGTTTCAGCATTAATAAATTCTACATCTCAGACGAGAAGATTAAAGGATGTTGTTAAATTGATCTTTCTATTTCTTCGCATTTCTAGTGTGTTTTGCCACATGCTACTGTGTATGAGAAGAAGTTGGACGATTCTGTGGTGAGAATTTTTGCTAGTTTTGTATTTCCTGTTTAACAACTTTTACGCCCTACTCTTTTCCCTTGCACTTTTTTCCTACATTGGTTATCTTTCTGTTCAACATGTGTCATCCTTTTATTGTTAAACTACATTGACCGCTTTCAGTGAGAAGTCTTTTTGGTTGTAAAAGACTTGACAGGGTTAACACAACTTAAATGTTTGGCATAAATTCAAGGAAAAATTAAAAGTATTTTTAATTGGAAACTCTTACTGTTTTATAGAATTATTTTATCCAAAGGTATCTTAAGATAATTGACAGGATCTTGTATAAATCCCGGTTATTATAAATGCTGCACATATTACTCTGTGACAGAGCATCTTCTGGTGTATACATCTGTTTTGTCACGTAATTATTTTTATATAAATTGACTCTTTCCACATCCCACAGACTCTCTTGCTTACCTGGGGTTTATGGAAAATGATTGCATTGTATTCTATTAAAATTGTAGAGTATTGTGTGCAGATTAGCCAACTTGGAATGAAGACAAATACCAAAATGGGTCAGCATATTAGGTAAAATAACAGAAAAAATAAAGGTGGAAGATGAAATGTTTGTTGAAAATATCTGGGCATAGTTTACCCGGTTAAGCACAACACATTGAGAAAATGGTAAAGTTAGGTTTCAAAATACTATTTTAATAGATAAGGAGATGAAGGGACACACAAAGGAGGTGAGAGAATTAGTATACAAAAACTTGATAAGACCACTGATTCAGAACACTAAGATATTATGAGATACAAATATTCGTATTCACTACAGAAATCAAAATAGGTTCAAGAAAGGGCAGTTAGATTTGTTTATACAAATTATTTGAGAGCATGTAACTGATATGATATAAAAGTTAGATGGGGAGTCATTAGATTATATGACGCTGATAAAGAGAAAGTGCTGGGAGAATGTAGAACATACAGGTTGTGGTGGGTGCCTTGGTGGGCAAACCACGTTACAATTATCTTTCATACCTTTATGATTAATAATTGTGGATTTTAATCTTAATTTATTTATGAAGGAGTGGGAATTTATTACTTTTGCAAGAATCTCGACGTTAGTTGGAATTTAGGAAAAATTGTCACAATATGACATTTATTTTCTTATCACTGGCGATTACAAGTCTGAGCGAATTTACCGTTAACATTAACACAAATTGGCAAAATCATAAAAGCAACGCTCAGAGTTACAATTAGCCGTCATGGGCAAGCAAACAATTATATATTTACTTTTAAATATCTCAGAATCAAAATGCAAGAAATAATGACAACTGGAAACAATGAAAAATACAAGTTATGACTACCTCAGACAAAGGCATCATAATACTGTGACTTTACAGTTAAAAAGAAAATCATGGGCGCCAGAATGAACAATATATCATTCGAAAATAACTAGTTCTGGCAAATTATGCCGCTAGCTCAGGGGTTTTTACAATTACTAAGTGAGAACATGGACCTATCCTCTCAAAGTCGCTTACGGGTTCTATTTCACGGAATGCACAATCACATGGCTTGGTCGTAATCAATTACCATTGTAGTTCTGCGTCTGATGTCTGTGATGAGTGTAGCGGACCCACGATATGTGAGATTATCTCACAAGTCGGCTATAGGCATCTCTGGTCTGGCAATGCGCATCATCGCATTACCGGCTGTGTTGCGGTGATAGGCTTGCTCCAGCAAGGCAAGCTGCAGATCTCGAAAGAAGTCAACTTTCCAAGTCAACCTCAGACTGGTGCGATCGAAGTTAGAATGTAGAATCTCCGCTCCTCGCTCTTCGGTCCACGAGGAAACTTCTTGCTCCGCCCATTTGTAGTCTCGAAGCTCACATACAACAAAAATTCCCAGGATTTTGAGTTATACGCTCATTTTGATTGGACCTTCAGGTCGGCACCTAATGTCACGTGATATCCTCGATATGTGATTTGGCCAAAGAATCCAACAGAGTTCGGACATATTCGGCTAAGTTCGCCGGGCGAGAGAACATTCGGGTTTCGGACGGCAGGCTTTTCCCGCTCGGTGAGTGACCCATCCCCAGGGAGCAGGGTGTGTGGTCTGGCAAATCCCAAATCCGCGACTTTTTGTCGCCAAGGCTCGGGAACACCAAGATTAGCTTCAAGCCTACATAGCTCAATAATTCTTGAATATTCGCTTTGCTACGATACACTGTATGTTCACCATTTCATTACAGTCCCTCACTTGGAATCTTGCGTACTTTATAAAATTACAACAAAAATCTATTCACGTGGTCGCCCAAGATTTATGTAAATTACTCTTATATTATTACATATATAATAAAAAATGCACCTTGTAACGTGGCGACAGCGCGGCTCGTTACAATATGGCCGGCCGTTGGTGAAAAATGAAATTATGGTACAATAATTTTATTTTTAACTACCTAATTCTATCTCCATTGTGACTCAACAAAAACTTAAGCATTTTTATAATTACATAAATTTTAAATGTGATTCCAAAAACCATCGGTATTCCTGCCTTGTAAGGTGAATTTATAACGGGAGCATATGTCCTTTTGGCCGTCTTACAATTCTTTACAAACAGAAGCACGTGAATTCAGGTAGCCTTCCCAAATACAAAGTTAAATTAAACACAATACTAAAATATACATGAAAATAAATTATTTACATACATGTTTAAATAATAATAATCTTGAAAATAACTTGTATCAAATCTTATCATTAAATTAATAAAATGAAACACATTAATAAAACAAAACATTGTCAGAACACTTATGCAGAAAGTGGTTGAACTATACATTGTATTTACAATTTAGCGTGATGTTTTACTCATGTGCATAAAAATAATTCTGCCTTCAACAAACATCCATAAAGATGCTAGAGGTGAGCGTAAAATATCTCATTACATTGCGCGGTTTTAATCTCAAAACAACGGAATAGTTTAGTCGGATTCGGTGACGTGATTTTCGTCATGACCGACGGTTAATTCAATAAGCATTTCAGAGAAGATGTGCCCGTGTTCATGGTCAAATATTACCAACGGTAATCTTGGATTTGAATGATGCGGCATTTACTCATAATTCAACGTGGTGTGGAATGAACGATGTAAGTACCTGTTTTCGTTTGTTACGTAAATTATGAACCGTACTGGTTGAATGTTAGGTGGTCTCCTAATTAGTCTCTCATGTGTCGACATCTCTAACTTTTAACATACCGTCTGTGAAGTGATTGCGAATTTTATGGCGAAAGGTACCTGTATTTGCTCATGGGTATATGTAATGGAATTTCTATAAAATTTACCATTCCCATATGAGACATTATACACATTATGCGGTTTGACGTGAACTTTTGTCATCGTCAACCAAAGTCGTTGTAGCATCTTTGCATACAAGCGAACCCTGCACATAACCACTCCGCACATAAATGAAAGGATAATGAATAGCGTAACTATCATTCCTCAGTAACATTACGATTCCTTCACAACGGGTCTATTGATGACTCGAGATTATCTTGACATTCAAAGAATATAATATTTCTCTTTATTTAGGAGTTATTATAACCGTTTTAACATATCGTTTACTCCACGTTTTAAGCCGAAAATCCATCCCAGTTAGCGAATATTTTCCTTTTTATACACTTATGCTTCTTTAGCTTGTATGAAAAAGGTTATAAGCTTTGTGCATAGAAAGGTCCGATCTCAGGTGTTCCTTTTGCCAATACAAAGCAATTTTGAGATTTCACGCTAGCAGAACACTACAAATCTATATAAAGCAAAAATATAAACATTGCAATTATTTTCGGTGAGTACACACAATTCTGAGCTAAATGTATACTGTCCAACAATAGTTTTAATCTAATTTACGGAATACTATACAATTTACAGTAAGGGTACGCGAAATACCGCTAGAACGAGGCGTGGAACGACTTGTTTCCCTTCTCCATTCATTCTTGGGTATTCGCTACCTGCCAGAATTCTAGGAAACTGCCGGTTGAGTTCAGCTGTCTACCTGCTCTGAGCTCAGCTGCCCAAGGGTAGCGATACCGTTACGCTGAGTGGCTTTAAGTTCCGGGCGTTATGAGGCCCGATCTCGGTTTCTCCGTTTGCCAACATATAACAATTCTCCGAGATCACTCTGGCACTCAAATAAGGCCAGAAATATAGCAGGAAAAACTTCGATATCACCAATAATCTTATCGTTCACGTCTTCACCATCTGTGCAATTATCATATACAAAATTCCTTTTTAATTGAAGTTAGCATCAAATATAATTACCTTAACTTGCAAAGTTAGCTGAATTATTGAATATATCCCGTAAATAAAGTTTTTCCCCTTTAGCCTTTACAAATGCAGTCGCCTTTAACTTATTGCACTTTGACCACGCGCTATCGTCAGCAAAATAACAGCAAGGTATTGCGAAACTCTCCTGTATATCTGTAATCGTTCAACTTAAGATTCCTAATTTCTGTGATGACTAATACAATTTGAACAAATCTTTCTGGCAAGGTTTCGTGTTCTACAGGGAATTATCTATGGCACTATCGCTATCCTTGATAGATACACAAAACAAAGAAGTAAAATACGTTGATCAGATAACATTGCGATCTTCGATCAACACAGACAAAGCGATATTACGCTCGCTGTACACTTCTGCTCAGAAAAGATATAATGCAACTACCTAAGGTAAAACGTTACATCGAACTCATGCATCACAAAATGTTGAAAACCTTTTCGTTTATGCCACAAAATACATCTTAGAAAGCATATCACAATATTTGTATCGCTGTCAGATTCATTGGGATTGCGAAGACAAGAAATTGTGCCTGCTAATGGCGCTTCATTTTCCGCGAGTGCGTATCAATTTATTTGGCTCAGGAAAACATTTAATACTTCAAGATCTTTATCAAATCAAGTCCAATTAACAGCGTGAAAGTCAAAAGTGACTATTAATATTTCACGTGGACAAAATATAAAGTTCGGAATAGCGAAAAAAAAACATTAAAAATTCCGAATATGGAAATATCCTAAGTAGCTTTAACTGTAAGTGCAAATTTGCTAACTTGAATTTCGTTTGATTTTCCGTTTATCTAATCTTTCCAGAAGAACAGACGGTTTAGACTAGCGGAACTGGCATCGGCGTTTTTCAAGCATGATTAATTTCAGTAAGGCGTCTAACCTTAAAGAATGTATACTATACTGTACATTTAATTTTTTTTATATATACTGATCCAAATAGGACAATTTCATATTCAACCTTTTCGTCATCGTATTCGGCACGCTACAAAACTTGTTGAATCATGCCTACAATGTTATTGCGGCGCATCGTTTCCGGGTGCGGCCGTCCTATCGCACATATTCTTTTCTTCCTTTTGCTGGCCTTGGACTTTGGAATCCTCGTATTCTACGGCAACTGCATTAATTGCAGCCCGTTCCTTGCCAAAATGCTTTCCACCTCCGCGGTCATTTCCGTTCTGCCAAAACGAATTTCCCGGTTTCCCCTTTGTATCGCCGTTATTACGACGTGGTTCACCATCGGCATCGGGCTGTCGCTTGTTATAAAAATTTCCTCTTTGGGAATCTTTATGCGAGCGTCCCTTTCCGTGATTATCGTGTGGCTTCGTCTCTACTTGCGGTTCCAAGCTATTATTGTCGGCTTCCCGCCGCTCAAAGATACATGCTTGCCGTCCTATCCGATCTAAATTCCTTAACGTGTCCAATAATTCTGGCACAGTACGTATGAGGATTGGATTTATTAGGGATTGGACTTGTGAACCGAAATGTGCCGCGGCCATTTCCACAAACTCCCCGTCCGACATCCGAACATCGAACTGCCTAGTGAGGACTAGCAATTTATTCACATATCTCTCCATAGATGAATTTTGCTTCGGGACATATCTGCCCTGATACAATTTTATTCTCGCTTGGTTTTGGATCCTGCTAGACCAGAATGTTTCAAGAAACACTTTCCGAAACTCTTCGTATGACATTTCCGGTTCGCAAGTGATTTGAAACCAAAGACGGTCGGCTTCTGATAATGACTGCTCAACCAGGATAAGCTTCATCGCTTCGGGAACCCCTTTTATTTGAAAGTACCTCTCCATTTCGGCGAGGTATGCTTTCGGATTAATGTCTTTACGGGATCCGAAATATGGGAGCTTTAATTCAATATGGGCAGCTGCGTAATACATGCCACTACCTTGAATTTGAACATTGCCGGCATTAGAACTACTTAGTTCTTTCATTCTAGTTTCTAGCCGTAAGAGCTTAGAACTAGTGGCTTCCGACAGTTCGTCCTGTGACAATTTTAATTCGTTTTGTGCCGTCTTAACGAGTTCGACCGAACTTGCTACAGCAGTCACCTCCGAGTCAAGTTTTCGGATGTTTTGTTCAGTAAGGTCTTTGACCTTGTGAACAAATTCCGAAATTTGTCCTAGGTTTTGGCCGTTCTCGTTTCGCATCTGTTCAATGGACAGGTCGGCGGCGTCAAGTCTTTTGGATAATTGTTTGTTGGCCGTTTGCAAAGAAGCACAGGTAGATCTTACTTCTTCCGTACCCTTTTCCAGCTTAGAAACATTTTTAGCTATCTCAGACTTGAATTCAGATATTTCTTTTGTGACCTCAGAACGTAAGGTGGATAATTTTTCGTCCAAGTTTGTTAATATCGCAGCTTGCGACTCAAAACTCTGCCTAAGCAAATCCGAATTTCTCTTATTTTCCTCCTTTTGTGAATCAAAACGCTTGTTTAATTCCAGAAATTGCTGGCTTGATTCCTGTTTTTGTGAATTAATTTGCAGGCTTAAATCCTGCTTTAGTTGTTGATTCGATTGGCTAAGCAAATCCGAACTTCTCTTATTGTCCTCTTTTAGTGAATTGATTGCAGTCATTAACATGTTTAGCATTTGCGGCGATAGGGGTGGTGATTCTACCGGCATTTGTGATATTTGTTGGGTCTGTTCTGCATGTGCGGGCGTATTCTCTGTCATCTCACCTATAGGTGATGGAAAATTTTCCATATCTTCCTGTGGCGACAAAGTAGACTGCGAACTATATGAGTGGGTCGGAACTTCAGAACTTACGTTCCCCTCCCCTGCAGCCAATATTTCGCTTTGTTCCGTAAAATGAACCTGATCGTTCATGGTTTCGGGAGATTTTTGCCTATCAGACTGATCTTCCATATCGAAATCTTTTATCGTACGAGATCGTAGCTTCATATGAACCCACAAAGAATGAATTTACACCGCAATTGTGCAATGACGAAATCTAGATTCATTAACAACAAAAATACCGCGAATTTCAATACACACAAATACATATACCCCTCCAAAATACGGCAAGAGAAAAGCAACGATGAATCATGCAACACAACACCATTAAAGCAGACTTACTTTCAAACACATGGGCAAGACATGCGTGTCTTTAATTTTCTTAGAAGCTATCATGCATTAAGAAATCAACACTGACGTTACTCATTTAAAATTTTTAAACTGATCACAAAATTGTTACAATACAAAGTGTATTGCATCTCAATTAAAATACACAAATGAACTTCTTTTAATGCGTTGAAACAAAATAAATTTATGCATTAAAATATAAGTGAAACATCAAAATAAAATCTTGTATGAATATCTATTGACTACAAGAATGATAAAACAGCCAAAAACCATGTGCAACATTCCATGAAACTTTCCGAATTTGGGCTCAAACTTATAATTTGAATTAGTGCCATCAATTCGCAGACATTAAGAAGTAATGTCTCATCTGGCACCAGCGTTGGGCGACATTATGTGGTGGGTGCCTTGGTGGGCAAACCACGTTACAATTATCTTTCATACCTTTATGATTAATAATTGTGGATTTTTAATCTTAATTTTTATGAAGGAGTGGGAATTTATTACTTTTGCAAGAATCTCGACGTTAGTTGGAATTTAGGAAAAATTGTCACAATATGACATTTATTTTCTTATCACTGGCGATTACAAGTCTGAGCGAATTTACCGTTAACATTAACACAAATTGGCAAAATCATAAAAGCAACGCTCAGAGTTACAATTAGCCGTCATGGGCAAGCAAACAATTATATATTTACTTTTAAATATCTCAGAATCAAAATGCAAGAAATAATGACAACTGGAAACAATGAAAAATACAAGTTATGACTACCTCAGACAAAGGCATCATAATACTGTGACTTTACAGTTAAAAAGAAAATCATGGGCGCCAGAATGAACAATATATCATTCGAAAATAACTAGTTCTGGCAAATTATGCCGCTAGCTCAGGGGTTTTTACAATTACTAAGTGAGAACATGGACCTATCCTCTCAAAGTCGCTTACGGGTTCTATTTCACGGAATGCACAATCACATGGCTTGGTCGTAATCAATTACCATTGTAGTTCTGCGTCTGATGTCTGTGATGAGTGTAGCGGACCCACGATATGTGAGATTATCTCACAAGTCGGCTATAGGCATCTCTGGTCTGGCAATGCGCATCATCGCATTACCGGCTGTGTTGCGGTGATAGGCCTTGCTCCAGCAAGGCAAGCTGCAGATCTCGAAAGAAGTCAACTTTCCAAGTCAACCTCAGACTGGTGCGATCGAAGTTAGAATCTCCGCTCCTCGCTCTTCGGTCCACGAGGAAACTTCTTGCTCCGCCCATTTGTAGTCTCGAAGCTCACATACAACAAAAATTCCCAGGATTTTGAGTTATACGCTCATTTTGATTGGACCTTCAGGTCGGCACCTAATGTCACGTGATATCCTCGATATGTGATTTGGCCAAAGAATCCAACAGAGTTCGGACATATTCGGCTAAGTTCGCCGGAGCGAGAGAACATTCGGGTTTCGGACGGCAGGCTTTTCCCGCTCGGTGAGTGACCCATCCCCAGGGAGCAGGGTGTGTGGTCTGGCAAATCCCAAATCCGCGACTTTTTGTCGCCAAGGCTCGGGAACACCAAGATTAGCTTCAAGCCTACATAGCTCAATAATTCTTGAATATTCGCTTTGCTACGATACACTGTATAAGTTCACCATTTCATTACAGTCCTCACTTGGAATCTTGCGTACTTTATAAAATTACAACAAAAATCTATTCACGTGGTCGCCCAAGATTTATGTAAATTACTCTTATATTATTACATATATAATAAAAATGCACCTTGTAACGTGGCGACAGCGCGGCTCGTTACAAGGTTTATTCAGAAAGAGAGAGCAGAATTTGAATTTTTATTTCTCACAAACTGTAAAAAATACGTGCCACACATCACTGTTTAGAGGAAGGTTAAAAGTTTGTAACCTTTCCGTATTAGTTTCATTCGCTGTAGTCTGTTTACGTGAAATTAAGAAGTCACAGGAAAAGTTATTTTTGCGTGTTTCAGTATGCAAAAAAGTGAATCCATTGTTGATGTGCATCGTACAAGTTCAATACAGTGCCACCTCGTCGTAAACAGATTCACGATTGACATAAGAAATTAGTAAGAGATGGATGTGTATGCAAAGGGATTTGTACATAAACATACAACAGCGCCGTTGGCGGCAGCGAATGGAACTAATAGGGGCGGATTATAAACATTGAACCAACCTCTATCCAGTGATGTGAGGCACGTAATTGTATCTTTTACAGTTTGTGAGAAATAGAAATTTAAAGCTGCTCCTTCTTTATAAATAAACATGTATATTGTCCATGTGTCTTGAATGGATATTGGTAGGAAAATTGGGGGAAGTGCATTGAAGGCCTGAGATTATCGTGAACACAACTCAGTACTTAATTACTGCAGAGAAAATTTCTTTTTAGTTAAGTGAGTCAGAAACTGACCAAACTGAAGATGTTCAACAATTGTTCTGAAACAGTGAAAGAATTTAAGAAAATTGCATAAAATATGATAGTAGCTGAATGTGAAGAATATTACCGGGATGTGTGCTCCGACGCAAATAAAACTAAATTTTCTGCTTTTGCTTAGCCACGGATTTTTTATCTCGGGCATAGTCGGATTTAACTATTATCAAAGATCTTCCAAATAATTGCTGAAACATGCTGATAAAGATATCATGTCATCGCTAGTTACGATCATAATATTAGAATATACTACGTATTTCAGGTTACTTACACTACAGTGGTTTATTGGTTGCAACTAAACACGGTCTGGTAGCTCAGCTGTGAGCACCAAAGAATATTAAGACAAATGAGTTATAAAGAAAACTTTGCTAGATTTCTGCTCGCAGTGATGCCTTATTAAAAAAAAAAAAAAAAAGTGGTTAAAGTGTTTAAAGCGCTTGCTTTCAAAACGTTCGTTGCTCCGGTCCCGTGTTCGAATTCCGGCAGGCGAGGGAATTTTTAAGAATTTTGTATGATCATATGAGCTATGCCAGGTCACTCCGTGGTCCGGGTTCCACGTTAAACTGTAGTTCCCAGAGGAAAGGTACTTGCCGTCCTATCTCTGACACAATGGCTTAGTATGCCTCCTTCGGAAGGATCCATCCAACCTTCGGGTTGTGGACTAAGTTAGTTTTTCTGAACAACTTGTAGCGGTATCGTATACAACAGGTTTCCGGAGCACATTGTTCGAGCCAGGACTACATGCACTAAGGATTGTCCAGCCTGCTTTACCGTCCCGCTGCGACCTGCCAGCGCGGTGACACATGTCTATGGCCGTTGTAAACAGTGGCTCGCGGGGCAATTTCACAGTGTTTTGCCAGCGCTGGCCGCAGACGCAGGTTTTGAAACTGTGCCAGCGTCCAGTGTGGACAACGCGCTAAAGCATGGTGTGGCAGCTTGCGACGGCGCTACAAATTTGTTGACCGTGGTTTTGGAATACCGCGGAGGATACTGATGTTGGCGGGTGGCGTGCTATTTGTTTAGGGACATTATCCACGATCGCAAGTCAGAGTTAAATACCCCCGGCTCAACTGCGCAGAAAACTGTCAACTACACACAGAATCTGGATTCAGCGGTTTGAGAAGAACGTTAGGTCCCATTCCTTCTGTCGTAGCTGGAAACTGAGATTAAAATATAGTAGAAGTGAAATTACTCACATAGAGACTGACGGGAGAGAGAAACAGATGCAGACATAGCATTGTTGCGATTTATGACAGAGCGTGGTGCGTGAGTGGTAACGGTCTAACCTCGCATTCAGGAGGACACGGGGTCGAATCTCCGTCCGGCCATCCAGATTTGGGTTTTCCATGGTTTCCACAAATGCCAGGATCATTCCTTCAAAAGAACATGACATAATTCATCCAGCTCCTTTCCCCCAGTCTTTTCCTGCCTCTAATGATTTCGAAGTCAACGAGGAGTAAAGGCATAGTCAAAAAAAAAAACTGTTATGTTCAGCTCGCCATGCCGTTGCCACAGGTTGTTGCAGCATCAAGCCTTAGGGGTTAACTGGATCAAGCGCTGGTAATTTCACCTTTCGGGACTTTGACAGCAGGGTGAGAAGGTAGTGATTTGTGCACTAAAGTCCTGGGTTAAATCCCAAACCTCAGCTATTCTGTTGCCTTCATTCGTTCTACGGATGTGGAGATTAAACTTGGCGGACTCCTTGATGCCTTTCGGAGAAGTTGTTTCCCGGATCAAACTTTCCTTCATTTTAAATGTACTACTGAAAGAACATATTAGTATTCACAGTGATATAAATGCATAAACCAACACGTTAACAAATGGAGGAACTGACCATCCTATCTTCGTAATGAGTCAAGTACGTCTCTGAGACGACTCAGGACAGGAATAACGAACTTAATTAGTTGAAACCGATCAGCTCTAACTATAGTGGCATCAAAAAGTCCAGGCTAAAAATCCTTAAATAACTGTGATTACTGCAGTTTCAAACGTATTCATGATGATTTAGTGATCGTCAGGTAATGTAGTGTTAATTTACGCTTTTCATGACTTTGTACATTGAAGCCTCATTTGCCAATATATTATTTTGCAGATCTTGTTAACAATCAAGAATTTTTTAGAATATTCCACCCGTCTGACGAGTAATGGAATATTAAAAAATATTAAAAAGTACCTCCCATTTTGTAAAAAAAGATGGTTTGAATCAAATCATCAAATATGACTCTCCATTAAGTCAACATTTGCTTTACAGAAAATCGTTACATTGCCATTTGCGATTAAAGATAATTTAGATACATTTAACGACTGTAAAAGTATTTAAAATGTCTGATATGGAATCCTTCGAACAAGGGGAAACTATCATCTTGTTTAAGAGCCTGGAAACATGAGGTTTTTTAATATATGCGTGGTAATTGTTTTTCAGTTTACAATTCACTCATCATTGGTATATCACTTCCAGCAAATATGTGTTCTTTTTCGAAAGTAGGTCCTTAACTGATAAATTACTTCTCAGCATTACTCATCTCTCCCTTCATTCAGAGTTAGAGTTATTTGTGTTACCCTGGATACAACATGTTTTCCTGTTTTTTTTTTTTTTGTTTTTATTTCCTTCAAGTATTTGAAATTTTAACACTAATAATAACAAATTCTAATTTGCTAATCTTTTATAAAGCTAAACCCTTTTAAAAAGCAAAGCACTAAGGCATACTCGGTCCAAGGTACCCTACACAGACAAAATATACTCTTTTTTTCAGCAAACTCACGATTAAAACATTTGTCCAGCTAGCTAATATTTCACACCTACCAACATATATTTTTTCCTGCTCAACTTTTGGTTCATATTTGCATATATTCATACATTTTAACATATTTTGAATCTGTAATTCTCTATTGTTTTATTTTATCATTTATTGTATTTACAAAATTATACCATGTTTGAAGTGAATTTGGGTAGGTAAATTGTTATTATTATTATTATCGTATGCGAAATACAAACATAAACATTGAATTGGCTTTCGAAGGCGTAATAACTGAACACGTGAAGGTCTCTCGCATGCTCCCATAGGTAAATTAATTAATTAAAATAACAGTGACATAAAATATATAGTTAGCAAGGAAGTCATTAAAGCTGGCGAAGGAGTGTTATAGAAGAATGGAAGGATATCTGCCGTGGTATTTATGTATTCAACAATTCCGCCTTTCATCTCGAGTTATTTGAAAAACCCATGGTTAATTTAAATATAAATTGTCGAACAGTTCTTCAAATTTCAAAACATGAAAGTTACCGTTCACTCTATAGCCTTGGTAAACTGGAAGATGTGATGCTTTTCAACGCTATGTACTACATGAAACCCATGTCGGACCAGACGGAACCAACTCATGGCAGCAATAAACAAGCTATTGGCTCAGACGTCTTGCTATCGATTGTAATAATGACAGGCCGCCGCCATCACCTTAGCAGAGTCGTCCATTAATCTAATAAATTGATAACGCGGCCGTTTGCCCCTTCTACCGGCTGTCCTTCCTGAGCGCTCTCGACACGAAGCCGCCTTCTGCCGGCCAAACCAATTTCCTGTTACGACGGCCATGAAAACATACAAATCAATGACTGCCGACGTCCTCCCGCCAGCCTCAAACATCCAGGTGCACAGTAATTTCGGCACTAACAGCACCAGAGATACATTCTAATGGAGAGATTGCCATTCTCTTGTGTAGCGATGCTCACGCGCTTGACGGAAGTGAATTCCTACTATCTACTGACTGATTTACTTCTGCTATACTAACGTGACCGGCTGAGGTCGGACTAGAGGAATAGACTTCAAAGCTAAACATTTAGTTCTATTATTTGGTTGCTCGCCAAGAGATAGATGTTCAACAAAAAATAACGACATTCATGAAAGTTACAGGGATAATAAATAGCACAATCAGAGCATCTCTTGTACAACATCAAACACGAATGATGGTGCATAACATCGTGATTAAACCTGCCCTACTGTATCGGCAGCAGTTCATGAGGAAAAACTGCTGGTTATAGTACGGGACATAGTAAAAGATCAGACAACATACTTCAGTAATTCATACCAGCTCTCCAAACTGAAAAACATATTGGAAAGGCCATATATCACGCGTGAAGACTGACCGAATCCCGCGAAAAATCATCGAATCCCAACCCAGAGGAAGGAGAGATGTACGAAGACCAGCAAGAAGATGAATAGAATGAGATCATCACAGGCCACCAAGTCAAACACTGGACAGGAGGAAGAATTTTTTTATTTATTTATGACTTTACGCCTCGTCGACCGCAAGGACCGGAAAGGAATTCGGCCATGGCCTTTTCAAGGAAGCATCGTGGCGTTCACCTGGAGTGATTTGGGGAAACCATGGAAAACCCAAATCTGGATGCCCGGACGGGGTTTCAAACCAGCGTTCTCCCGAATACGAGGCCAGAGCAGGAAGAAGAAGAAGAGGAAGAAATGTATACTGGTCATTTATCTAATAGATAGTGATCGTAGTTTTTGTATGATAATAAACTGGAGGATGAATTTCTGAAGTTTTTAAAAGCAAATACCTTTGCGTGGAATTAACAATAAACTCATGTGAACAGTACGTGTTGGGCAGATGGTATGGAGAGGGTGGTGTACCAGAAAAGTGAGGAAGTTGGGATTCAAAATAATTGCTTGAGTATGGCGGTGTAGTACGGGCCCACATTTTTCCACAGCTAATTTCAATCAGTAAGCACTCTAGATTCACGTAGATCTTATGTACTCCTAATGATGTGAGGTTATGAAAGGAAGGTAGCTAGATTTGTTTATGTAAACTGACACAGAACTCAATCAAATATAATACAGGAGCTGAGTTGGTAGACGATACGTTGGTTAGACAGTGTTGGAAATACGTAAGGTATATTTCAGCGATGACGTCTGGACGGATATTGATATAAGAATTGGAGTAGTACATGGAGGGTAAAAGATGACCATGATTTCAAACTGACACTTGGTTTCGGGGATAAGGGAATGGAAAAAAATCTTTTGTAGGTGAGGCGGTCAGTTACTAGGAAGTTACTGGGATAATTTTGTAAGGGAAATGCTAAAAAATTTAAGTAAAACTATGAATAAATTTAAGATAAGAATTTGTGAAATTTAAATGTAGGTGAGAAATGAAATTGCTACCACGTCTTGTGTTCCGTCGCAATTATATGTTGGGATTACACGGGAGCAACAGAAAGAATGAAAGCTTAGCATATTTTAAAATTTAATAAACCATTAACTTCAATAATACATTCATCATAATGCCCATTAAGTAGTTTTGGAAATTCAATTGTTTCTAAACTAGTAACAAATATAAAATGCCTTTGTGCTTTATAAATCAATGTGTATTTCTCGTATTTTCGGAAGCATTATCTACTTAGTGTGTCTTACGAAAGTCTAAAAGAGAGAAAAAAATGTTTACTTTTGTTAGCAAAGCAATTAGTTTACCATAGGATATATCTCCCTCACTAATTAAATAAATCATCAAAGAAAACTTGTTCAAACGAAGCGCTAAATTGGTTTTTAATTAATAACAATAAATCCTTACCAATTTTGACTGGCACAACTAGCTAATCCTGATTAGATGTACAGTAATTTATATCTGTAAAACGAAAACCGGGTATATTTGTACCAGGAAAACTCAAAACCTATTGCGCAGATTTTGATGAGGTTATCGCCGTTTTAAAGATTAGAATTGTTTGGTATGTCTTACACTCCAACGTAACATAATGCCGGAGCGGTAAATGAGAATCTGAACGTACAGCACGAAACAAAAACAAACAAAACAAAAAAAATTAAATACAATCCGTACGTCAAACATCGTAAAAAATAATAGCCATATTATCGCATGTAACTTTTATTTTCTTAAATTTTGGTTTTTAGTCTTTAAACCCCATACATGGGGCTATATCGAATGCGAGGAGGAAACTACGTAAAGTGAAAATATTAATTTTAATAACATAATGAAAAAAACCTTTCGATATCTTTTTGTTTCTTGAAGTTAATATCTGAGACCAAACTGCAACAATCTCTGATGTTTGTGAAATTATATTCGTTGTTGATATTTGGTAATGCTTATTTGATAGGTTTGAACATGAAACTGAACTGCTTAAAAACTTCAATGCAGAACCATCTGAGAAGTTTGCTTTTTGAAACTACGGTCTCAGGCCGCACAGCTACAATCTCTGATGTTTGGAATTGAATTAAAATCACTGTTAATAGTAAGTAATGAATATCTGGTGGCTATGCACATGAAAAATTGAACTGTTCAAAACCTTTAGTGTTGGCATAGTGTTATTTTTTTGTAATTTATTGATGAGCGATTCTGTCTTTACCACATTTCCTGAAAAAAATTATTGTTTCTATTGCTGTGGCTATTATGATGAAACTTAGTACACATGTTCCTGATATCATGGCTAAAGATAAATCAATTCCAACCCCATCTCTTTTCTGTTACACCGGGGGTTAGCCGTTTAAATACTTATAGAACAATGGAGTGACTGACATGAAATTTAATTCACAAGTGCAAAAAATTGACATCTTTTATGAACTTCAATATATACTGCGTGTGCAAATCAACCTAGATCATACAGGGCAACGCCGGGAACTCTGATAGTTTTATGATTAAAAAATCAACATTTCGTTAGTTGAACCATACTAATTTCCTTAATTTTAATTGCCACCTAGATTCCTAATCTCCTGGTAACCACGCGAAGTACATTGTCTCGAAATGTTCCTGCAATAAACACACTAGATTTTTGGTTCCCTAAAAAGATTCTTTATTCTTCACCATCGGATGTAATAACTACCTGTACAGGTAATCGTGTCGATGCAAGAATGTAAGCCATTGCGCATCATACCACAAATATATGACAGTGTCAAGGAATTATTAGATGCGAGGCTAGACTCCAGACAGAAGAATCACGTTCCTGAAGTCGCGCCGTGAATTTTCTGACACCCTTTGAACAAGGAAACAACGAGATGAGAAAGGCAGAGATGAAGTATATTCACCAGACTATCTCAAACGTGAGCTGACGTTCAACTGTGAAACCGAAGGAGAAAACTAATACAAGAACTGCTGATATAGACCAGACTAAGATGTGAAATGTATATTTATTATACATCTCGAGCGATATTGTTGTTTATATAAAAATCAATGTTTAATATGTCGATAAAATGATATATTGAACTGCTGTTTGTTCCAACACAGTTTGGAATCAAGGAAGAGGAAACAATTTGGGACAGGTTAGACAACCAATGAAATGAGAAACTAGTAGTGTAATATCACTCGCAAAACTTCAGAAAGCAGTCGGGTCTGTAGAATATTACTGAACTAATATTTAAAAAGTATTATTTATAAAATAAGTTTTATTATGCTCCATCATAACGGAAATTTAAGTTTCATTGTTTTAAATGGACGAAGTATTTACTGAAACTGCCTTTGGATTTGCATCTTCGAAATGATTCATTCCTCAGCCTATCTGATTAGCGATAAAAAGTACCTTGTCCATGATGAATAAGATTAATGAAACGATAAAACTCAGTGAAAACTTGTCTGTGATGCTTGCCTAGATGTATCAGAAAGAAACAATAGAAATGAATTTCTTAAGATTTCCAGTTTAATGCCGGGATGTTTCCTTCAAAAAGGCCATGGCCGAATTCCTTCCAGTTCCTTGCGCGCCATCGTTTCTCGGCTCTAATGACCTCGGCGTCGATGAGGCGTAAAGCCATAAGCCGGACACTTGAAGACAATTTCTAAAGGTTTTTATTATGATAAAATAAAAAGTTGAACAACATTTTGTTTCCAATAAACTCTTAGTTTACTGAACACGAGAATGTTATTGCATCTTTTCGAATTTCATTAATTTACTTTAAAGTATAAATTTCTGCGTGTTCTACAAACATAAATTTGTTGTAGTAGTATGTAGATTTTGCACTTTGTCAATGTATATCGGAATTAACCTGAAATGGGGAATCGAAGTACTAGCAAAATCTAGCAGTTCAAAAAGAATGTTTTATTAATTAATAAAATTTATTGTGTAGAAATTCAAAAACAAATATACGCTTATCACGGAACATAGTTCCACATTTCGCAGACAAATGGCAACACTTCTGTTTCTCCACTAGCACGTTACACGACCTAGCAATATGTACAAAACTCTAGGCGATAGGAAAAGTATGCGCGATAAAAGCAAAAGTTCCGTGCTTCACCATTCAAACGACGAGAGGAACTTTTTAATGTGGGGAAACGTGGTGACGAAGAAGTCCATTTTTGGTGTAACAACTAGGAAGTGTTAGAAATTAAATTTCATATTTCGAAGTGCTAGTTAAGTAATTATTCTTTATTCCAACATCTCCATTATTTTAAAGACAATAACTTTTTCTTTTAGGGACGTTACTAAATATTAACGCTTTTACATTTCAACAAACTATTTCCTTTCTTTTCAGAGGCTGCATTAAAACTGCTTTTAACGAAACAAAATTGCCCATTGTTTTTCTGAATATTAATACACGTTTTCTGTCTTTGTTCGCAGAGCACTACCACATATTCGTCGGCGACCTGAGTCCGGAAATCGAGACGCAGACGCTTAGAGAAGCGTTCGCGCCATTCGGAGAAATTTCGTAAGTAGCCTGTGTGCTGTTTTGAAACGCCGCTTTAATTTGAATAATGTGTCATTAGAGCTAATGCCCCCCGGCGCCGCTACGTGTCGCGAATGTCTGATAGGGGGCCACCCACTGATTGCGGCGCTCAGCTGTTCTGTAATTAATTGTCGCTCCTACACTCACAGCTACAGCGTTCTTTTTGTTCCGCTTTTTAGCCGTTACTCGTTATGACCAAAATATCACATCTTTGATTCCTAACACAGTGAGAAATGCTTCAATTTGAGGTTGTCTTTTGGTAACCTCCAATGCGCATCTGATGTACTCCGAGAAAATTCGTCTGAAAATCGATTGAATACTTCCGAAGACCAGAAAGATAACATTCGCTATGTTATGAGAGTATTCTTCATTTTGTCTTCAATCAGATCTCTGCAGTATTTCAGATTAGTTTTCTTAAGTATGGTTAAAAGTCGTCGAATACGCAAACACATGATTTTTTTTCTTTATCATGGACGATCCCACTTCTTCACACTTAGGCTCTTGTACCTTAAGCGTGATTTTTAAGATTATCTATATCCTTCAAAATGATTTACTACGATGATCTAGAACTACAATTATCCCTTTTCTTCTATCATGTTACTAAGTTCTCTCCATTTTTCCCTATGTCATTCAGAGCTGTTATTTTTAATTTGCTCGTGTCTCTTTATTACGTTTCCTATATTATTTTTTCAGTATATTCTGCTAAATGTCTTAAAATATCATCTCTGAGCAACGAATTCTTGCTGTGTCCTATTTGTTTCTCATTTATACATGATTATTGGTGCTGACATTAATTTGTACGTTTTTCTGAAACTGTTCTGTAAATTAAATGTATCATAGATGGTGTGCTCAGCATGCGTGTCAACAATAGTTAAAAAAAATTATTAACAAGACTTTTACAGTAACTGTTTAAACTGTAAACAGGTAAATATCTGCACACATTTCTGATTATTTAAAAATTAGTATATACTCTTGAGCTCCATGAATTCAGTCATAACAACATTCTTTGTACTTGGAAATCAGAGGCATTTGCTGTTTTTCTTTGTATCATGTCTAAAGACAGCTGATTTTAGATTACTTAAGCGTATACCTCTGATGAAACACCCCCACGTCACCTTGATTGTCTTTAGAACACTAGATACGGTGCTGGAAGCATAAACTGTACTGTATCGGTTGAATTCAACTGGCAACTGCAAGGTGTAAATTTATATTTCGGTGTCAAAGATTACTTACACATGTCGTAGATGGTATTGTCTTTTCACTATAAGGAAATATTACTCTGCTGTTTTATATCATATATTGCTAGGTGCTAGGTGTAAATTCAACATAATTCTCTCCATTGAGATGTTCTTAAATGACTCCTAAATGACTAATTTATTCAAATAATTGTGAAACTGTTTTGGATGTAGTTATGCTATGTACTTGCAAAGGTGGAAACTACAAACAAAACATGTAAAATTTCAATGCGTGTTCAAAACAAACAAACCAACTACAAAGAACTGTACTTTTATTGGAAGTTGTGGACTCTCACACATTAAATTGCACTTACTATTTACAAATCACAATGATGTAGACAAACCCAATTTTTGGAAGAAGTGATGTATTCAAACTGATGTTATTAATCTGAACTGATGTCTACTGAGCTTTAGAACTCTTTGACTTCGTAAGTGCTAAACACGCGATGAACCTCTATAACTCATATGATAATGTGAAAACAATTCTTGAACACTTCTTTGTTGTTCACGTAGGGTCAGTACCACTCAAGTCTCACAGTGTCTATACAAAACCAACATTTGTTCTATGTAAAATTCATACAAGATATAAGCAGCTGCTATGTTGAATTTCTGGATGAGCTGATTGTTTAAATTACTAATCAGAAATTTTGCTGAAAATTGGAACAGTTGTAAAATATTTTGAACTCTTGGTGAACCTTGCCAAGGACCTGTTATATGTGTCCTGATTTATTGGACTGTGTCAGAAATGTAATTACTGAATTGTTCAGTTAGGCCTTCTTCTCCGCAAAGCAGTATTGTTTTCTTTCTGTCACTGTTAGATAAGTGACGGTGCTTCATATTTCATTCCATTAGACGGCTGTCCGGTTTTTCGTTTGCCAGGCGATAATTTGATCACCAAACAATGATTAACCAGCTTAAACCTCAATGCCAATAGGATAAAATAAAGATTGACGATTCTCTTTTATGAAAGACCTTGTTATTTATGCACACATCACACATGTCTCTAAGATTTCTCAAAATATACATAATAATTTTTAGCAAGAAAATACTCTTACATTATTCGAAAGTTAATCAGGAGTTCAACAAGCAATCGAAACTTTAAATAGCTTGCGAAATTACTGTGATATCAAAATGAGACGGATAGACTAAGAACGCATGCGAAAGTAGGCGGGTTATTGTTAATCAAATATTCTGTAAACTCAAATTACAAAATTTCATCGAAAAATAGACAATATTTTAAATCGCTAAAACTGCGTACTCAGTAATTGCATTTTATCGATGTACCTAACAACAATTTGGATATTATACATACGAACGCAAATAGCAGAGGAAAAATTTATCTGTAAGTCGCCGTTTCTTTGGGTATTCTTTTTCCATGTATCACGCAAAACTACGTAACCTTTTCGGATGGGGTCCAACTTAAAAGTAGTGGTATGTGTTCAGACTTTACGTTAATGGTGGACGTAGTAGTAAATAATAATCTGTTCGTAAACACAATAGATATGGGCATTACATGAAAGATGAATACTACTCTTGTAACCTGAACAGATACGCACCAAAGATCAAATTACCGCAAAGATAAACACCCCACTCTTTGGATTCTGTTAATATTTCTGCCTGCAACATAAATTTCGTTATTTAGCAACACGGCGATCGCGAAGGAAATTTAAATTATCACATAACTGAATTTAACTGTCTCAAACAGTAATGACGTAACATGGCACTTCTGAAGGCAACTTAAATTATTATAAACTTAATTCATCGTGTTGTGTGCACCACTACACGAAGTTTTTTTTATTACTTTTTCTCTCTCTGTACGTCTGCGAAATGTAAAGGCAATACCCCTCAGTATTTATGCTTAAATGATTTGAAATAAAGTAATATCTGGTGGAGTGGTATATTGCATAGTACACCTCTTTAGAGACGAGCATAGAAGCATGCCAGAGGTGAGTCAGGAGACGGTGGACGCGTACCTCGTGGTTTGTGTACAGTGATCCGCGCCAGACAGGGCGCGCCCTGATCGCAGGCGGGCGGCGCGCCTTGTCAGATGGATGGCGCTGATCCCTGCTTCCTTGTCAACATTTGTCCGGCTAATCCGGCCGACGTATAACGGCTACTCATCACCGCCTGCGTCAGCCTGCTGAGATGTGCTGACCTCGAGTCAGTGCTCAGGAAAAAATAACTACCTGAGAGCGGTCACATGTGCTCAATGTTAGTTTTGTCTCAGGTCTCATCCATTTCATGAAGCATTTTTTAAGCATCTTTTATTGCTTTTTCTCCCCATCGGTTCATAATACTCCCACCTCGAAAAAAAAATGGAGGACCAAACATTTAACTGAATGATTGTCAGTAGACCAACATACTGTGATAAACGTTTTTGTACTACCAACTCAAATTTCATCATAAAAAATTAACTGTGCTAGTAATATTCTGCTGAAATAGTTTAAAACCAGATTTTTTAGGTACTTTTCACGTAATATCCACGCGTATTCTGAGCGATGTAATACTTCAACTTTGGAACACATTGAGCTAATACTAATTAAACGGAAACTTTTCACACCCACACATATCCGTCTGAAGCATCAGCAACTAAACCAAGAGTTGTAGTGAAGAATAGAACTCCTAACTTCGTTTCATTTGGCGCAGATTTATTACGTTAATCCGTAAGCAATTAGCAGTTGATTTTGATATGTAAAATGCCGCATACAAACATCTGTTTAGGTGATTGTATTTTATTTCCCGTGTTTCGCCCCTATGGTGTGTGGTGTCATCAGTAGATGTATAGTTATAACCTTCAAATGGTGGTCTGGAATAGCACTTTATCCAGTTTTACACACCATTTATACGTGTAGCAATTTTCCGTTTTTGATGTTGGCAGTTGAATATTCTGTTTATTTACAAATCTTTACTTGTTGCTGCATATGCATGCTAAACATGGCGTGTTTACCAGTTTTGGTATGATTGTAAATTTGCAGAATATTCAATTGAAACATCAAAAATGTATCTTGTAAAGGTGCAACACGTATAAGCAGAACTGAAAAGTGCATAAAGCGATCTACCAGACTGCAATGGGAAGATAACAATCATACCTCCACTGAACATGCCCCGAAGCAAATGGGCGAAACGCGTCTGTGGATTTTAAAAAAAAAATCACCACAACAGGAGTTTAAAAGATAGCATTTTATTTATAAAAATCTATTAATCAGCAACTGCCAAAAATGGACAACAACCAGTTTTGAAATGACCAGTTGTTCGTCAGTAATTAGTTGTTATGGTAAGGAGATAATATTAAAAATATAATTTACATTTTGACAGTGATTTACGGTTAGATAATGCTTCGGGGTACGATTCAATACTTCCACATTTTATGATAACCACTCTTCCATTTATTGTAAACCAAAAACGTGCATTTAAGTCTCTTATACGCCCTTTCTACTGCATCATAATTTAATTCATACACTGGTATCACCGGTATTAATTAATTAATTAAGTAAAGAATCCGCTCTTAAACGTGAAATAAATGTTCGAACTATTGATTTTCTACGTATAAATGCTTCTTAAAGAATTAATTTATCACTTTGATTTTTTTTTTTTGTCTCCACTTCTTGCTATGATCTGACTCAATTAATTTAGTTGTTGTTCAAACAGGATAACTAATTGAAAACAGGATACCTATTCCAAAAGTCACATTCTGAAAGGGTGTTTTTTATTATTTATTTCCATGCAAAATTATAATTTTATTGGAATAAAATTTTTGAGAAAAAATTCAGTTTCGGGATTTATGAGTATTTCAGTTTCAATTATTTTTCAGTAATTACATCAAGCTTTAGCCGAAACAAAGTAAGAATGCCTTAGCAGAATGCCAGAGACGGAGGATGTTGCTATTGGCTTAGGTGTCACCTCGTCATTGCGAGTTATTGTGTCCGCGGGCAGGCAAGTCAATTTCCTGATAGCCTGTGCGCCTGCCCTCCCCATTGTAGGCCGCCCGCCGCCCGTTTGACAGCTTGTCCGCAAGATAAATAGTCCGCTTCCAAGAACAAAACGGACTCCCACCATTAGCGATCTGTATTTCTGTTTACAATATCTGTGATAAATGTGATTGGTCTTCGTATTCAGGCCCAAAGACTTTGTTACGCCTGTCCCTCTGACCTGGTTCTGCTTAATGGGATAGGTCCGTGGAGAAAGAAAGAGAAAGTAAGGAGTGAGGAAAAAAGAATTGATTCCTTTGAGCAGCCGGAATGTTGGGTTAAAATTAGTTTCGCTGTCTCGTTTTAAACGATTATTGTCACATTTCTTCCTCGAAAATTTCCATTTAGACAATGAGGTTAGATTCTGTGCATTGCTACGTACACAAACTGTATCTGTGAATAATTAAAATTACTCACTTTGAGCATAGTTCGTTTGATTGGATATTAATAAATAACCTAGATACTAACAGAAATTTAATTAATTTTGAAAGTAACCGGAAAATAGTGGTTGACTTACTATCTAAATGTGTAATTTTTTTTATACTTCCTCTTTGTCCCATTTCGTTAATTAAACCTGTTGCTAAAAAAAAGAACTTTTTTCAAGAAGCTTAGAATCTGAACGCAAATTATAGTATAAATTTATAAAGAAATGTATTATGGAGTAACCTAATTCACCTAAAAATTCCTGAAGAAGAGAATAACGTCAAACACTAAGTTAGTAAGTGATCAGTAAATCAATCTTACAAAACGAATTACTTAACGTTTAAATTGACGTATGTAAACATTTTCCCATAGATATAACAGACACATAGTGCACCATACCAGAAAAATTACCACGGTGTCATAAATCCTAAAAATTTATGTTTTAATCCTTACTTTGGAAATTGAGACTTAAATTTAGTAATCACTCTGAAGTGTTGAAATTCTAGTGTAGTATTCAGGAAACTATGAATCCAAAAAAATAAAAAATTAAGTGGAACTTAAATTTTATCATCAGTTACATACAATAACAAAATCTCAGAGCAAGTATCAAAAATGATGGATCATGGGATAAACGAAAATTGCTCAAGGTAAAAAAAGTATATCCCTTGCATTTGTTAATGAAAAAATTGGATTTGAATAAATTAAAACCATATGTAACAACTATAATCGAACTGCTATGACAACCTTTAAACCAATAGGCAGGAATAAAACAATGAATTGAATTTTACATTATCGGAGACCCGCGACAAAATCCGACAGCAAATTGAAAGACTTAAATCCACTCAGGGCAATGGTAGAGATAAAGAAAATGAAGGTTTTTGACACCTCTATCAAAATATTGCTAAGCTGACAAAACACCGAAGTATTTTGACCAAAACGTTACCTTCCTACTCACAAGTCAGCGCAAGCTGGCAAATATAATACATAAAAATCTTGCAATTGAACATCACAGTGGACTAACAGCAAACAGAAATCACAAAATTATACTACATTTTCTATATGAGTCGTTTTAAATTTGTATAGTGACATTGGATTTTTATGTCTTTTTCTATTTTTGTATTATGTTGTATAAATATTTCTATTATGTTTTCCAAGGTATGCTTATATTTCCGGATATACATCTTCTTTTTTTTCAAAACTAAAATAGAAAACTAAGACATTTGTTTGAACCGTTTTATATAAAAATAGTAGTAATACCTAAACGCCCCTTTTACCAGAAGTATAGTTCTATACCATAAGTTAAAATGTAATCTAAATCATTCAACATCCAGAAGACTACCCGATAGCAGATCGTAGCAATGAATAAACCGGTATTATATTTTCCCTCTACACCGTATGCGTGGTTTCCTACCAGAGTTCCCTTTCTCTTTGCTAAAGCACAATGAAGCTCTGTTCTGGTCAGTTGACTGAGTGTTGGTCTTAGAGGTTTACTGGTAGACGACTTAGACGGCATTTTAACCTCAGTTAGTTATTTGATATTTTGTGGTTTACGATTTATTGAGTCTGAAATAAACCACATCAAATAACTAACTGAGGTTAAAATGACTTCTCCACTACAACTTGGTGAAATGCTGGAAGCATTGCACAGACTGTAACGTTGGTGAAACTGAGTTCAGAAACCAAAATCATTCTTGATGGATTGGCTCCGAACGATGATTGTCGCTTGCGCGGGAACACGTGAAACTGGGCGGAATGTAAATTGTATCTTCGAGTCTACTCAGCTGGCCAAACAGCGCCCTTTAAAATCAGGTTGTGTGTCAGCGGCGATTGGCGGGTAGCGTTATCTGCGGCTGCAGGCGCCTGTTTGCTGTTGTGTGTTGCACTATGACGAGTTATCGGGCCGCAGCCGCAGGCCCGCGTTTTGTTCGCTTAGCTTTTCCCCGCTGTACACACACAGCAGAGCAGGAACCGGTTATCACGCGCTATGTGCTTGTTTGTTTTACTGGGTCAAACGCCGGCCAGGCCTCTCTCTGACATCTGCCCGCTTTGCTCCGGCTCCTTTCTGGTACCGAAAGTTGTTAATTTCAACACACGGTATGTGATTCCAGCCATCTAACACGTAGCTCAAGGCTAGCATGGAAGAGGGTACAAACAAAATGGCTCCTTGAAACATTCCTCTCAAACTTTATACAGTGTAATAATCTATCAAAATGGCATTCGCTTTCTCACTTTTCGCCGATCTACTCTCAGACGGAGACGACCCATCAACCTCCACCAGCGTAGCTTATAAACTCGGGACATTACTGTAGGTGGTAAAGCTGGTAGGTAGTGAGATTTTTATTTATCATTAATTGTATGACTAAGAAACTAAAATGATTTGTAAAAACATGTACAGAGAAAAGAATATTGGTAACATTCACGAGTCGATGTCCAGTTGTTGCAGCCAGTCTAAAAGGAAGGTATAGCATCTTGGGATGATCCATCGTATTTTCTAAACGTCATTCTTCAATGATGTACTCCACAGTCGGAGAAGAAGGTCCGCAGACAGAGACGAGAATTCCAAAGTCGCTACTTATAGAGAGCATGGCGAGTCCTGTTTTTAGGTGGTTTAGTTGAACCAAATAGTCTTTCCCCCAATACGTCCTGTTGCACGATCTTCAATACCTTCATGTTTCACAGATGCAGAGTTCCAGCTTTCTCGCCGTTTTTTCTTGACATGGAAGTTAGGTACGTCATGCATGAGATAAAATGACTTTTCGACATACCCCTTATCTCGTTTACTGTCTACAATTTTGAGTAACCCTTTTGGTCAAAGTTGTGACTACGTTTTATTTAGGTGTGGAAAATATACGCGTCTGTCTCAGAAATCGTCATAATAAAACAGCCGAGATTTTATATTTTTCTTGATAATACTCACTTCCCTCGCTGATTTATTTCATCTGCGTCCCTACCGATCACGTAGTGTCCTATAATACTTAGCTTTTTTTCCTCTTTGTGACTGAGGTCATAACCACCGCCCAAGTCTTTCCAGCTTTCAAGACGTTTGCTTCAAGAGAGCGTCCGCAGGTGTTCCATGATCAGCTATTTTATTTAGTGACAACTAAATACGTCAAACAGTCAATAATTCATATATTTTCGACATCAAGAACCATGCAATGTGACTCCTAATTTCTGACGCATTTATTTTTGATAGATTTCAGTTTACCACGCTAGATTGCAGTACGTTTTTAAGTGCCGTTGTACCATATGTAACTGAGGATGAACAACAAACGCAAAATAAAATATCTGGCCTGAAGTTGCAGGTTTTTATGCGTTTTCCCGTTTCAACCAAGCATATGGTGGCGAGTTTCCAGATTTGTGTCTCAAGATCTACCCAACATATCAACAATTAAACCTAACATCAGAACACAATGTACACTGTTCACGGATGAGTACACATTCTCACGCTACCCCCTTATTGTAAAACTAACCGTAAAAAGCAAGGAAAACCACTGATGTATTCATTTTGTAGAAAACCACAATGAAAAAGTAATTTTCGGATAATTTCAATCGATACATAAATCTGATATGCCATCAAAAAAAAATCATAAAAGGAGGTTTATCGTTAGTTATATCAGAGAACAAAAGTGGAAAGTTTTTGATATTATTTTTCTCTAGTGTCATTAAATATTTTAAGTGTTCATGTGTGCCTACGTATCATTATATACGAGTTTTTTAGTTACGAAACTCTTAATTGAATTGCTCTCTGCACGGTAACAAATCAAAATTGTTTTAACGATAAGAATCTCTCTCTTTCGTAGATAGCAAAAATAGTTGCAGAGTTTGGGAAAGTTAATTATTAGTCCATTTTGTTATTAATGCTTTCATCTTTAATTACAGTTTTAAATTAAACATTAATGATAGATGTTACTCTCCGTGATGCTGTAACGGTATGAGTGGTTTGTATGTTAATTTACCTATATCAAATTCTACCTGTGTGCGAAAACAGATATAAGAATAATATATGTATGCGCATTATGCATGATAATATTTCGAAAAATTTCTTTTGTAATGTCTAGTACATGAAGCAGAAGAGCGTAAAGAGGCCCATTCAAAACTAATGATGTATTTCCGGGCCCAAAAGAAAATAAAACTAGCCACCAAATGCAAGAAGGCTTCACGTAGTCCTAGTTGGCATCAACAAACATACATACATATAGTCTATTAAAAATATACCAATAATCTTTTCCCATAGTTCGGAAACACTTGGCAATCCTATATTCATTTCAGCTGCTACGTCGTGGACCAATCTTCTTGTGAAAATAATAACTACTGATAAAACCAATCAATTTAGGAATGCTTTGAAAAAAAATATTACTTGCCCAAGCACTAGGTGTCTAGCCTCTCCTTTCAAGTCTAACTTATTTTTAACCCCCACTACTAGGCCTTTTACGCCACTTTCAGAATCTTCTTCATCCTTCACTAGTATTCGTTCGTGTCAGTTACACATCAATATTATTAAAATTTTAGCTAGTTTTTCTTTCCCTCGCTCCTGCAAACTCAGGAGTACATGCCACCCTCCTCTTGTCTTGCGCAGGTGGCCGATGTGAATCATGAGACTTACGTCCTACCCGAATTCAAACCTGGGTTGCTTATACCTGGCGTACTTAACCTCGAGGAGGAAAGTCGGTATTGCCATCTGCGAAAAGTGTAACTTTTTATGTTCTGCATGATAATTGCATTTTTGTTTGTGAAATGCGTAGTTTATGAAGCGGAAATAGGCGACCGTTCAAACATTCCCTTGGATGATTGCAGGAAACGGCCCAAAAACAGCATTCACGACGGTTGCTATTCCTCCCAGATTCGTTGCACTGCGCCACACTTGCGGGTTGTTATTATTTTAGTTATTAATATAAGTAAACTATATAATAAATATTGTAGACTGTTATTTTACCTATGTTGTCAATAATGGATTATTAATATCTCATATGATGTAAGAGAGGGCTTAACAGCCTTAATCATTCCAGGCTAAATAAACCTTTCAATAAATAAAATCAATACAATCTGGCCGAACTTAGACGAAAAAAAAGGCTTACCAATTTGTACTTTTAATTTATTTATTTTTTGTAGGAATGTTGCAAAATATAATTAAAAAACTGATACAGTGTGATAAAGAAATGACTTATGTTAGATTGACCAAAGTGTCGATATTCGTTTCATTTTTATGTTGATGCGTGTAGCATAAAGTGATATTAACGTTAGTTTTGAGAATCCTAAATATTCAAACAGTAAAACCTTCCCCAGCGTCGGGAGTGTAATAGATCGCACAGCTCTGACCACAGAGCCACCTGAACGGGGGTTGGCGTTATTCACAACTCTCTGACTGCCACGGCCCAGCCAAGCCAAGCCATCAGCCCCTGAAAGTTGGCCACCCTCGCCACACCGACAGCGCCCGTTTAATGGAATTCATTATCATAAAATATGGCAGTCACACCAAGTTACGCCCCGGCATCACTTACATTCCCCTGCACGAGCAATTAATTCTGAAACAGCCCAATCTGCAGTTCACCCGGGATCAGCAGAGCGACCGTCGTAAAAAGTAAAGAGTGCTACGTGTGATAGAGTGCAACTCACTGAACGCTGTAATGATCACATTCCTGTCTTCAGAAAACGTCATCACGATCTATTAGTTTGCATTCATCATAAAATTGATATGTTTCGTACACTACGACTCTTCCAGTAGTTGTAATGAAACCCAACGAGCAGTTCCCTATAATAGTGTTGCACGTCAGTTAGACATCCGTTTGAGCCATTTTAAAAGAATACTATCGCGTTTAAGAAGTTTTCAAGCAACGTTTTGTGTCGGAAGATAAAAATCTTTTATCCACTTATTTTTTCAATGTTTATTTGCCCGCCGTATGAAATCTTCACGGGTATACCAAAGGATTGTGCTGTATTATCATTCAGCAGACCAGTACAAATTAGATTAAGTCTGAGGAAGACGACAGATCTAGTTGCCAAAATATCGGTTTTTGTTGTTGTGTTTTTTGCTTTTTTTACAACACTGTCCGACGGTACACGCATGCAGATATCATTTCCAAAACAATCCATTGTATTTAAGTTCATATATGTCTGAACGTAATGAAGTTCAACAATTATGCATCACAGTAATAAATTCAGAGCGCTTTGGAAATATAATAAAAAGGCTTGTTATCTAATTCTTTTGTTTTCTTTTGTTATCTCTTACTGTGAAGTGAATGTGGTAGTGTGTGCTATACGGTTAATGGTTGTTTCTATCTTTAATATCCCATTCAGAAGGAATCAAGATAAAATTATGCCACTGAAAAACGTTTTTGATACGTGAGAATAAGATCTTATTTGATATTTAGGTGGTTATCAACATCAGTTCTCGAAAAGGGAATTATTATGTCTTTAAAACCTGATCTTTTCAGTTGATCTATCTCTAATAATTTCTCTGAAATTCACTAAAACCTTTTCATTCAATTTGTCGTGGTGGCAGTAAAACGTGAAAGGAAACTGGAGTAAATACATTGGAAAACTGTCTTTTCTATTCAGTTATACCAGGTATTTAAAGTTGATGGTTAAAAGACGCATTAGAAGAAATAACATGCATTCATCTAACGCATTTTATTGATACTTATAGGTGATAAAGAATGAGAAAATATTAAAATTGGAGGTAGAAGAGATTTATGGAAAGAATCACAAAAATCACTATTTGAATCTATCAATAGTATACCTGTAAACTTTTTATAATTTTAGAAAGCTCGTAGAGTAAGGCAGTGAATCCTGTTACTATAGTTCCAAAGCGGGTTATATGACTTCACTATTGTGTAACTTCTCACAACGTTTCGGAACCGTCATGGGATCATCTTCAAGGCAGCGCCTGCTGTGGAGTATGATCTATGAAAAGCAAATGTGGAAATTACACAGGATGGATGTTGGGATAAGTAATAAAATTATGCAACGGGATAATCCACAAGTATTTTATTAGTGATATGAAGAATTCTAGAAATAAGTAACTGTTACAGAACCCACCTTAAAATCTGCGTAAAAACTGAAGGCTAAAACCAAAGTGTCCCCTCCTCAAAAGGATTTTGCTATTATTATTGGTAACTATTAACTGTACGGCGAATAATATGACGCAAACACGAGATGTTGGTCGCGGAAGATTAAATAAGAGTTTTGTGCCCACCCTCGGTAATTCAAACTTTGTTTTGACGCAACGTACTGAATCTCCTTTCAGATAACGCGGTGATTGTGCTTTGAGGTTGTGTTGTTGTGTTTGCATGGGACCGTCCAGTGCCTCTCGCACGTGTCCATCATAATGGTCGATAATCTGCCAAATGTATTCTGATGGAGTTATGTTCGCGGATTATGACCCCATGAATGGCAATCTGGACAGCAAATGACAGAATCCTGTATAGCGGTATTTCAAAATACGTCACTGGTTTGGTTGCTTTTTTTATTTGTTTCAAAGTAAATTTCATTTACAATTACAGGGTAGAAATTCGTTTATAAATCTCTCCTCTTTCTAAAAATAATATCTAAAACTCCTCAGCTCATCTGTTATTCAGACATAACACTTAGGAATCTCGTTTACAATTCTTCCTAAAATTCAACTCGCAGAGCAAATATTTCTTCACGCTGAAACGAACTGTGTTAATTTTTCTTAGAATGTGTTCTATGCTAAAACATTTTTCACGTAATCAAATTATTCAACTCCTTATTTCAAAGGAAATCACTCAACAAGGATGCGGTAAGATTATATTATTTTGTTTTTGTAACCCCATTTTTATAAAAATTCAATGCGTATATCACTTCAACTGCTGAAATTTAAACCATTCTGTATTGTCCGACACATATATTTCTGGCAAATTCCTGGTACAGTAACTCATTTTGTAACACCAATTTTAAAGAAAACCCTTCCTCAGATTCTATTGAAATTGCTGTTATTTAACCACGGATTTTGTCATCACAGAGATTTAATGCGACCACTAGAACGTAATATATTATACACAAATGTTATGCAATAGAATTTCTGATAACTGATATTTTTCGCTGCATAGAAGTTTTAACACGACGATTTTATTCATGTTGTATACTACACCATTAGTACCAAAAAATCTATTCCATGTATCGAATTGTTTATTTCTTCCAGTTTCACCTTAGAAGCGCAGAGAAGATTTTGTAGCTACCATTCATAGATTCCCATTTAAAATCACCTTTGATTTCTTATCGATATTGTATTTGCCACCACATAAAATAAATATATGGAATTATGTGTCCAATTACTATCATAGAGTCAATACAAAAGATAATATATGTTCCTAAGATTTCCTCTTCCACTGGTAGTCAAACGTTGACATAAATCGCATATTATTAAGACTCGTGATCGGTATTTCATTACTCTGACAAAAGCCACAGAAAGATTGCTAGAACGCCATGTTTGAGCACATCAATGTAGCTTCCACGGTAGAACCGAATGGTACCGCTAAGATAAAAGAAATGCTCACATAATATCTCCGAAATCGCCGAGATTTATTGATATCGGTATCTACTAGATCCCAGCTTTCGAGAGTACGTGTGTTCGAATTTCCCATCCTGACAACCAGTGTTTGGTTTTACATGGTTTCAGGAAATCACTTCAACCGTATATGGTCAGGATTCTCTCAATAGGATTTGGCCGATTTCCTTTCCGTTCCTTGCCCCCAATAGTTCCTGGGCATAATTGCATTGACGTCGACGAGCGTAAAGGCTTGATCACAAAATCTCTGAAATCTATATTTGCTGTTTGTATAATTGTTTTTGCTACATTACATCTGTCGACGTAGAAGTCATTAGAGTCCTGTGGATAAAATTTTCTTGAACCGACACCAAGCTAAGGCTCAGAATTGCAACAAAGAACCACGGCTGGCGTTTATTCAACGCTGCAAGTACAGCGCGAGTAAAGTTTCTGAACAGACGAACTGGCGACCGCTAACTGCCTTTGCGAGCCGCCCTCCTTGACCGAGACCAACCTCACGGCGGAGCGGTGCCAAGTTTCCACCCTTTCCTACCCCTTTTTCGTCTGCCGCCAGTTTCTCTCTCTCTCTCTCTCCGTCTACCTCCGCTTCTTTCGCGATCCGGTCCGGGCCAGAGGTCCGGGGGAGTCCCAGGCTGCAGTTCCGGAGCTCAATTTTTTAAAAGCGGCGGAACGGATGGTGGCGGCGGGTGATAGGCGGGTGGGTCGGCTTTAGGCGCAGCCCCCTTCCTTACCGCCATTACATGCGCTGCCCGCTGAATTAACAATGCGCGGCCCGCGACGCTTCTCGCGGTGCACCAGCCGCCGTGGGAAGCGCACCACGCGTCGCGGCAGCCTCACGAAATATGGCTCCACAAGCGGTAAAATAACGCAGCGCAATCGCAGTGTCTACACTACTATAGTATAAGGGAGCGTTCGTAAATTACGTGGCTATTTTTGACCTCCCCTACTCCCACGTGGCTTTTTCCTCTACCCCCCCCCCCCCTATGTCTCACTCCGTCTGGCACGTAGCTTTTTTCCCTAGTAATTCCACAAGATATTTTCTGCTGTTTTCTAGACTACCGTAAACGTTATTGCGTGTATAAGGAATGCAACAGACATTTGCGTTATGTACTTTTCTATAATACTAAATATTCTGAATGAAATGTTGACAGTAGCAACTTCTGCAAAGGATAATTACTGTGAAAAACTTCTTTCTCAGGCACAGTCAGAGATCCTTTTCTCTTTGACGTGTTACTAAAAATTTCATTCATGGCTGTTCATTAACTGATTAATTTGAACAAATTAAATCTGCCGCGTTAAAGAACCACGAAGATCTGTCTTCTTTCGTTGCACTTCTGTCAACTTTCTTTCTACATTACCAGGGAATGATTCTTTGATTTGGTTAAAAGTTTCACATAATTCATTGTATAATGAAACATCGTTGTAAAAACATTTCCGATAAATCTTATAAAGTTTACTGCGCACTGCCAGTTTACACCACACTTTGAACTTGAAATAACAATTCAGCAAGCACTACAATTAAAGTTGCACAGACAGACCAATATTAAAATGATTTTATCAGCGAGCGGCATTTCTAATCTAAACAGCTTTATTTCAAAATATCAGAACAATACGAACAGTCACTCTCTAGAATAATCTTGGGTGACATCTGTAAATAAATTCCAGGCTATATAGGGCATATCAATTGTCTTTCGAGTTTCAATGCGCCGTCACCTGTCTGTTAGTTCAAATGCGCCAGAGTCGTACAACCCAACGCTATCTAAATTACTTACGGAGATAAGTAAATAAAGGAAATAAATATCCAGATGCTGCCGTGTATTCCCTACGTTATTTTTACTGTGACAAATAATATGTATGGAAAGCTAGGTAGCCTGGTCTCTCCCCTCCCCCTGCCACGCAATCCAGTGTAGCTTTATACCAAAACACTCCCCCCCCCCCGCCCTGACCAATCCACGTAGTTTATGGACGCTCTCTAAACTAGATGGTTCATGCGAAAATTTCGCGAATGATATACGATGAATATCGAGGATTGTAGTTTATAGTAGGATGAAAGAAGGAGCATGCCTCTTTGTAGCAATTCTTTGTTCGTGAGCTGTAATAGATACGTTTCGAGCAACTTACCTCTTACGAAACAATTAGCAAATACTTTTGGACACGTTAAACAACCCAGCAGCTTGAGCAAAACACAATTATAAATAATGAAATGTTTCACCAAAAGAGAACCTCCATATTCCAGAAAACACACGCAGCTTATCCCTATCCCAGTAATGTGTAGTGCTTCTATCTAGCGATAATGTGATCACTTCTTATACACGCCAGCAAGGCCTAGCAGCTTGGCTCTGAACAATCACATTTTGTAGCAACACGTGTTTATTGGTCAACTGAAATATCTAGCGGTAATGTGAAAATTTCAATACGTTGTGTTTCTACCTAGCGGTATGTGATCACTCCTTATCAAAGACAGTGAAGTATATACCCGTGACCTTGGTTGTTCATATTTTTCCATTTACGGGTTGAATTTAGAGAAATTCCTTTCTTGGTTAAGGAGAACGTACTTAATCTTTAAAAGGATTTTCTTTTTGTTAAGTATAAAAGGATAAAGAAGCTCGTCACATAAAACAAATTTTACAAATAATATATACGATGTGTAGCGGGGATGTATCTATTCAAACATCAGTTGAAAAATATTCAGTAAGCTTTGATGGGGTTCATACTGTTTTAAAGTTTACATTCTGACTTATAATCTCCACTATGTGTTAGGTCCTGGCATCAGAACACGAAATGAAATTTTTTTCTTAACCTCAAAATTATTTATCTGGATCTTGTTGTTTATTTCAGTAACATTGCTGGGAGAGGTCTTCAGTGTGTATATGGACATAGTATAACGCTTCCATGATGTCATACTAATATTGTTCGTCCAAGTGGATTGTAATTTATGAGAAATTGACTTTTAAAAATACTAACAATATACCAATAGAAATGGTACTTAATGAATAGTGATAGAATACACTTCAAAGGATTCAAAACTTTTTTGAAGTCTTGTTTCTGCACTGCATTTGATGGAAGCATTTTTCATTTAAATTTCAGAAACTGGATTTTAGCTGCCTTCACATTTGAAACCATATCATACACACACATCGATCTACTAGAAAGATTGTGTAATACTGTAATATAAATGTTTAAAGGGGTTGAGGCTGTTTGATCAGAAAAAATGTTTAATAGATTTTTACAGAAATTACACAGTTAGAATGACAATACTTTGACTTGAAATCTGAGGTGCGTCTTACGACGGTAAGTTACGTCGTATCTGGATCGAAAACCAAGAATTTTTTACAATAATCTGGCACAACTCTAAAATTTCACCGTTTAAAATTTTAGTTTCTCTCTTAAAAAAGGAAGTTTGTACACTTACCGACAAAAAAAATTGTAGCACCACATATTTCGTCACAAAGGTCAGAGCAGATAGTAACATCACCAAGAAGTAATCTCTGCGTATTTGCAGCCGGATCGGGTTATAAAAATACAACACATCATAAGGTGTAAGGTGTACCATAGTTTCCATTGCATTGTTACGATAGAAGGTATGCTGTACCTGATGAGAAAAGCAAAGCCTGCTGCCGAAACCTTATGTTTTCACAAATATATCCGGCTGGACAACCGACAAAATTACATAGCAACATTACTCTGAAATTGTCTCAGCTCTCGCATTAATACCGCCACCATGCAGACAGAAGTGGATGAGCGTGTTCTTAAACACAGAATATAATGTAAACACATTTACTAAAACTAAGAAACAGTATCACCGGATATAGGTGCTTGAAATACTTTTAGAAGAGGATAATTCAAACAATTTTTTTTTTTTTTGCAATTAATTTTGTGATTATTGTTTCTTTCACAACTGGGTAACACACGGGGAATATTTTAAAGACGTTAGTAAGCTTTCTTTAAGGCAAAAGAATACTTAGCGTCAAGATTACAGTCACATTAGATCAGTGACTCAAATATAGCCTTGCTTTGAAATGAAATCTTTTCTGTGTATAACAATTTAAACCTCCCATTCACAACGTCATAGAGTCGCAACACATCTAAAACCGTGTGTAGCGTATATAACCAAAGCACCTAATATCACAGCAAACGAAGTTATAAGTGCCTGCAAAGTGTCGCTGGGAGATTTCTAACTGGAGAAAACCGTCGTTGCCGGCGTCATTAGCGTCCATCGCGACGTAACGGGGCCATCATTTGCGGATCCCTCCGGCCACGTAGCCCCTAAGACGCGGCTAAGCCTTCCTCCCGGGCGCCTCGCCGCTTCCGAAGCTCGCCCAGATCGCATCTCCGGCGAGCGCACACCCAGAAATGAACACCATAATTTAAGGAGGGGTTGGGGCTCTGCAGAGGAAAACTTGCCCGCGCTGATAGCGCCCCCGGCTCCCAGTAAAGGTGCCTGCTTTACTCAGGATCTACTGGGCTGGGCGTCCTATATGATGTCTCCATCCATACGGGTCAACCGACGCCGTTTCCAGCTCCTATGGGCGTCCATTAATTACTACACCTCTTTCGCAAGTCACAGATAACATTATCTCTCTTATCATATCAAAAAATTTCTTAATGTTTAGGTTCACTGATGTACGCAGTATGCAACTGATACCAATATCTTTACTTTCAGAACTTTTGAGACATTTCGATTGGTGGGTCAGCATATGTCTGTAGTCCTGATTATGTATGATACAAAAATAGGGACTATGTACACTTGGTTGTATTGTAGTGTATCTCCTTTTTACGATAACACTGAAGATAACAAATTAATGCTTTCAAACTTATTGTCCCAAAACTTTTACCTTACACTAAAGTGTGTTGGCTGTTAACTTTGGTTTCCAAGGGACTCTGGTCCGAATCACTGTCCAGCCACAGAGATTTTTCATTTTTTCCTTTATCCCTGCATTGTTCCTTCAAACCTTCATGGACCAATGCCTACCCGTTCCTCGTACCTATTCCTGGTTGCCAAAAATGTAGTAATTTTAATGTAGTTTCGTGATAAACAGGCGATAAAAAGTAATATTATTTGTTGCCAGAGACACATTTTTTGGTTCCGAAAACTGTATCATTAGCACTCTTACTAATGAAACATTAGATATTTTTTAACAGTTCAGTGTGAACATTTAACACATTTAAAATTTGATACGTATACAAATATGTTATATCTTAGATGTTGTTTCCTTTAGTAAATACTATTGCTTAAGTAGCTGGAAGAAATAATATTTTATTACAACATTTTTCTGGTATTCATTCATTTAAATTATGCAGCCAGTCTCAAGTCGGACATATAATCTTATAATAGTTTCTACCATATTCCGAGGAGAAAGCATGATTTTAAATTGGAATGGAAGGAAAATTGACGGAGGCCATGAATGCAAGACACAGTAGCAAAGAGGAATTTGGTGGAAGATGAAAAACCTGCGACCTAAGGCAGCAAACAGTCAAGACAATGTTTATTATTCATTCACTGAAAAGTAAGAAAACGATGAAGAGAGTGACGGGAATGTACAAGACGTATATTGCTGTCGAGGGGAGCGAGGGTATTGGTGGATGAGGGGTGCATGGAAAGGTAAAGATGACCGTGACCACAAGTTGGCACTCGATTTCAGGCATAAATGTGTAATAGATGGTCAGCGATTGAAATAAATTACCAAGAGAAATCATGGCGAATTTACCAGGAACGCTGAACAAAATCGAAGTAGAAAATCGTGAAAGGCCAAAAAAGTAGTAGGGTTTGTAATGAAATTGCCACCGTGGCGTGGGGTCCATCGGAATTAAATTAAATTTTAATCTAGGACGCATTCGAACCAGAGACTTATTCAACTCGAAGGCGTATGTTGCCGACGTCGGATTTATCAAAATTAAATACTGCTAAGTCCAAGCTTGACATTATACTCTTCATGAGAATTGAACGATTAACACCAAACATTTTTTTGAAAGTTATAAATGCCGGCTCTGGTAACATAGGGGATAGCGTGCTAGCATCGCGAAGCAAGGGTCGCTGGTTCGAGTCAAGCTTCGGGCATGAGTGATTTAATTAAGTGTTGTGTATGTCTCGTGTCGTCTGTACAATACTGAATCTGTTATACATTGAGTGCACCCTTAATGGCCAAGTGCCATTTAAAAAAAATTAAAAGAAGTTATAAAGGTAAACAGGGTATCGGCGGTCAGATAGGAAAATAATGCTGGTTAAATACTTTCACTTATGCAGACTGTATCCAGTAATAATACGCTTCGCGTAAGTACTGTGGGATAGCTTTCACAGGTGCAGCCTGCGAGATACTGTACATTGACGCTGTTAAGAGTCTGTCAGTCTGCTCCTGGTAATTACGCGGAGGCGGCATTTACAACAAGGATTGTCCGGCCACCCTCTGACAAGTTCTCTCATTTCCTGTAGCGCGCCGAGGAGTGGTATCTGTTGGCGTTAATTAGTCATGAAGGCGCACGCCCCATTGTTCGCAGAGAGAACAAAGTGTTTTTCTGGCTGACGACTGCGTGGGGCGAAATCTCAACAATTCGTGACAGCCGGTCGGGTCACCCATTTATCACTCAGCGCAGAACTCCTGCGCATGCGCACTAGCGCGGACGGCACCTTGCGAGTCGGGCGGGTCGTGGGTTCAGCAGCAGAGGCGAGGTAAGGCGCGCGCGAACGCACAAACAAGAGAAGGTTCACAAAATCATATGCATGTGAATGGTATCGTTCGGCACTAGCATTCTGTCGGATGCAGGATCGACCTCCGGTCTAGTTATCCTGATCTCGTTTTCACTTGGTTTCCGAAAATGTCTTCAGGTTAATGTCTTCCAATTGTCACAATCGAAAACCTTTTCGTACCGTTCTCTTAATATCTTCCTGGGTCTAATGAAAAGCAGTATAGCACTGACAGTAAAAAAATAAAATCATTTGCAGCAAGGTGTATGCATTGCATGCAACAAAATAGGATAAATTTTCATCGCACTGCCTGTTGCCAGTTGCCCTGTTGTTCAATTTTTTCCCCACTTTCTTAATTTGGGAAGAACAAATCATCTGTGTGTACCGGGTTAAATCTAACAGTTTTGTGTTACCCTTTTTTTTTAATTTTCTCTGTTATATGAAGAATAATTGTAGTAATTCTAACGGATAAAATAAAATGTGGCTAGTATTTTGTTTCGTGAAATTTAGGAGTGATGTCAATCTAGCTTCAATCTGTTTAACTACTATCGCTTACTTATGTTTCAGTATTAAGAACCAAAGTAAGCATAATACCCACACAATTTTCATCCAGACACAAAACCTTCAGTATTATGTGTCTCTTCACAACCACTGACTAATTAAAGTCAAAAATTTTCAAACTCTCAAATTTAATAGGTTTACTTGAATGAACAAGTTCCATATATGATATATACAGTAAGGCGTTGTACCACATCAATGCAGTAGTGTTACTGAGAAAAGTAGTATTAATACAAAATATGTAGCAGCATTGAAGTGGGAGTATTGAAGTCTGCAACATGTGCAATTATACGCTGCAGTGTAACTGAAAATGTGTCATGATCGATCATTCTGAAAAACTGTAACGGTGTATTTATACAAAATGTTTTTTTAGATATTTTCATTTCGTATTTCCACAGTAAGAGGGTTATTAAATTTAGACCCTGTAAATCAGTCATAAATGTAATTTTTGCAAATCGCATGAATTCTCACTTCAACCGAATTTTCTTCGGTGTTAAGAAAATATGACAGTAAATTCTAAAATTATTAACAGTGCTGTATCCAGAATGTAATAAATACACCTGTGAACATCCTATTGTACGCATGAAATAATTTGGTCGAGTTAACAGATGTGGTATAAAATTTTATGAAAAGTTTATGAACAACTCTGAATGATATGTCTCCCCAATATATTACCATGAGTTACCATAATAGTGACAGCTTCTACTTGAATGTAATAATGGCACGGAGTGTGAGTAGCTTAAAAACATATAAAAACATCCTGCTTAGTTTGTGCAAATACCAACGGTAATATTTAATAAATACCATAAACGAAATAGTTTGAATAAAGCGACGTACAAAACTCATAGTGGTACGAACTGTATCTATAACGGACAAACAGCGTGTGAAACATGAGATAAATTGGAAAATTTCTACTCGCTGTTATAAATACTGTATATTACAGAGATACATAACCACGCACACCCAAACACAAGTGTAAAAAGTGATGGCGAGGCAATAAAATTGATATACAAAAGCGTGAAAGTTCTCTGAATGATAGAAAAACATGGATTTTAAAGGTATCAATTTTTTAAAAAAATTGAAGATACTGACATTAATTAAGTCGATGTTGGAAAGTTAAATCCCGCACACCAGATGCTGTAGACAGATGTACTCACAGTTGATTTCTTCTTTCTATTTACTGCGAAATGAGCACACTATTCAAAAGAGATACTAACTTTGACGAGATAATCTTTGGATGATTAAAGATATCAGAGCCATGTCAGTGCGATATAGTGTTCGATGGTTTGCAACCAGATAGTGATGAAGAAGAAAAAAATTACACGTAATCTATAGCCTTTGCCAGGTTTGCAGTCTGTACAATAACATGAGCAGTATACTCTGCCACCTGGAAGAACACAGAGCACACTTCTGAAATATTTTACAGAATTTGTTGTCGAAACGTTGTGTTTTTATAACACCATCCGCCTGCAAACACTCGACCACTACATTGCGAGGTTATCAGTTCCTTCCAATATATGATGCATGACTACTAACTCCAGTCTGTTTGAAAGACAAATCTATACTAATACTGTATTATAAATGCGAAAGTAACTCTGTCTGTTTGTAACGTTTTCACGACTAAATGACTAAACTGATATTTATGTAATTCAACAAAGAAATACTGTGAATCGTTAGAAAATTATAAAACTAACCGAACGGCGACAGCCAGGCGAGCAGCGTACGTAAGTTGCTGTAATGTTAAGTCGGTTGCTCAGGCTTTGTTTCTCTTGCAGTCAGTTTGTGGGACACCTTTTACGTAACTAAGCTTGCTATGTACAATGCTCAATAACGTCCACGAGTACGAAGTCGCGGGTAACAACTAGTTGACGATGAATCAGTTTCCTGCACGGAATAGTAAGATGGATCATTGGCTTCATTTTTTTTTTTTGTTCATTCCTGTTCTATAAATATAAAACCGCAAAAGTTTGTATTTTTAAACTCATATCGCACATAATAATTTTTTTATTATTGAAGCGAAAGACAATTACATAAGTGTTCTACCAGGTATTATACTGCAAAATTAACTATCACTTGTACACTAATGTGTTCCATAGTTTCACTATGCATTATAGTAAGCGCTGTGTGGGCTGCTTAGTATTCCAGCTGAAAACACTGTGGTGTCAGCATAATGTTAGGGTGAACACTTCCTAATGAACATCTAGTGGTAATAGAACAGTGAGCATTTACCGTTTGAATTATCGTCGCTGTGCCTGTGGAATATATCCGAGCACAATGACACAACAGAGCTCGCTCCCCAAGTCATCAGCGCTTTTGATATCGCCATGAAACGAGCTCGGCTGATTACTCACTAAACGTGTGATTCGTGTTGACGTTCGACGCAGATCAGCGAACAATAAAAACCAGCCTAATTGTAGCCGTCTGCAAACGTAATGAAATATTGCAACAGTGAATACCTATAGTTTGCTTATCGAAGACAAACATTTTTATTGACATCGACGAAACCTTTCGAATTAATATCTTACATTCATCAAGATGTTATCAGTGAGAAATTATGGAATAATAAACTATACCGTTACACTGGAGGACATCTTTTTGGGCCATAAAAGTTTCCAAACCAATTTTTGTAACGATATATTGGTTTCACTGAATTATTGTAAACAAATCTTATAGTGGTCTCAGTTACGTACCTTGCAAGGTAATTAGCTTTATAATGAGACGTTAGGTATGTGGTTTAATAACCGGACGAAGTGAGTAATAAGGCAGAAAAATTACCCAAAACCACATAAAACGAATTGCCACAAATGTAGCTTCATCTACTGTTCTATGAAGTATTGTGTCCGCGAAGACTAATCACAGACAGACGGAAAATAATAATTAAGTTGAACTTTAGAGAATGATGTCAAAGTCTTACAACATTTCAATTTATATTTGGCGTATACCTTTACTTAGTAACGCAGCCAATGAAACTGATCGATAAAACTTCTACTATCCAGAAGACTTAGTTTATTTATCTTTCTGCTATATTTCTTAACACTCGTATAATACTAAGCAATCAAAATCTTTTGTTGCCTCAAATATTCTTCCGCTGCAGTCAGTTATGTATAGTAACTTTCATACTGCCGGAAATATACTATCTTCGCACTTTTTTACAGGGGCAAAAAATGAAGAGACTGAGTTTATTGCTTTCTCAAATTTGTACTTCTAAATTAATATCTCAGTTTAAGTCCAAATAATATTATTTGTCACGAAATATCAAAATTTAGCCATTGACGCTATGATTATATTCATATAGATAACTGCTCCATAACTGCGTCATAACACCTGAGGATAGACACACACAATCAGTTTACACCACATTAAATCTGCCAATGCCAGCTATAATGCACTGTTCAATCACTATGCAAAGTCGGTGTCGGGAAAACCTGCATTATCGGAACTGGAACAACTATGACAAAATTTTACCTGGCGTGAGATCCCGTAGAAAATAGTTTTATAATTCCAAATGGGATTTCAAAAATCGAATACATATCTTTTCACGTAAAAAGGCCTTACCTGAGACTCAGGCTAATGTATGAAGATTGCGTATATTGAATAAATAAATAGAGGAAACAGGGTTGTACGATTTAATTTGTTCACAAGCAAATATTACAAGCAGGAACATGATATTACCGTTAAGAATATATATATGGGACGAGACGAAATTATTACCGAGTTTATTTTAGAAATTCGCACCCAAAAAAATAGAAACGGCCTTTAATGGAAAGGTACCTATCACAAGCAAAATCTGAATAAAAAATAAAATACTGAATAAAGTTGGAGCATTCAATTATCTCATATATACTGTATCTTATAAAGCGGAGAATGGTATGGGGGCGAAATCACAATTTTGATTAAAGTAAGACGTAACTAGATATTTAAACAGTTATTAGTTTAGATATATTGTAAGCTAAGAATACCGAAAACCCTAGAACGATTACTTTTACATTGTAATGTACCCGCCTCTATGCTTGTTAATTCTCAGTTAATCAGACTTTGTAACTAAATATTAACTGCATTGAATATTATTAATTCATTCATCAATTACTGAGATCATTTATTGTTTTTAATTCACTGAAATCTACGAAGTACAAGGTCCTTGTATAGCTGTTCGTACACTTTATAATTTTCTTGTACAGAGAGCCTTCCAAAATAGCAGTTATAAACACTAAAAAATTATCTTATAAAGCATTCGATTCATCGTAACATCATATTAATATAAAATCGTAATGGGAATGAGCGTACGGCATGAAGTTAGAGACATAAAGAGAGAGAGAGAGAGAGAAATAGGCTCACATCGTTTTATGTAGAGATGGCTTCCTTCATAGTGTACCCCTAGCGGCACGTGTTTCACGGCACTAATCTCGATACAGACTGTAACGACAGACTCCTGCTGTATTTGGTGGAGCTTAAATAGTCTTTCGGCTAAACGTATTTTGACTTGAGATATAGACGGTACTGCCATTTTTGACTTTAGAGTACTCTTCTCAGCATCTCTGGCTTATAGGGAAATGCACAGTTTCCCAATGATGTTACATGTCTTACCTCTCCTTGAAAGTTACCCCTTTCCAGACTATAACGGATGCCACATTTCGTATGTACCCTTACCATCAGAACAAATTATTTATTATTATTCAAAATGTGCTCGCCTTCTCGCGACGGCAAAATATTTTTTTTAGGAAATTTCCTTTATGTGCTTAATTATCACCTGCATCTTATCTTCTTCTTCGATAGTCAAACCTTGGATTTGTCTGCAGCGGTCCTACATTCGGCTCTATTCTCATCATATCGACACTTCTGCTGCAGCCAACATCTTCCATTATTTGGTAGATATATTTTAACAGTGGTCTTACTTGGTAACTGTTTCCTTCTATCATTCCCTCCACTAATCTCTAAAGCATTTAGTTATCTGCGATTAATATTGTCGTCCACCTTTTATACAGCATATAATATCACAACATGTGTTATCGAATCCCAATCAATACGGAAAGTATGAAGAAATGGTATGATAGTCAGTAACGAGGACTACGCGGAAAGCAAGTGGATATACCATGTGATACAGGGAAAGAAATAAAGATATCTTTGGCACAGAAGCAGTCAATGAAGCAATCAATGAAGTACAGATTGGAATTTATTTTATTTTATTTATGACTTTACGACTCGTCGACGTCAAGGTCATTAGAGTTGGGAAGGGGCTGGGGACAAGGAACGGGAAGAAATTCAGCCATTGCCTTTTGAAGAAAGCATCCCGGCATTCGCCTGGAGTGATTTGAGAAAACCATGGAAAACCCAAATCTGGATGACCGGACGGGGATTCGAACCGGTATCCACCCGAATGCGAGGCCAGAACGTTAACCATTCACCCACCACACTCGGTAGATTTGAATTGAAATATCTGGATAGATGAATGGATTCCTGTGAGTTGCAAGAGAAATGTTGAGTGATGTTGTTATACGTGTCGTCGTCGTCTAAAGCAGCAGTTGAGCTAAAAAAAAAAAGGGTCGCCGCTACATAAATTTGCCGCCCCCTTTATCGACGATGGAGTGGCAACTATCTGGCTATCGGGGTGGCGACAGTATACCATTCCATTTGCCACCCCCCTGGACGTGCCGCCCGCGTGCGGTGCACGCCTTGCACGCCCGCTTACGGCGGGCCTGATAATACTGTACCGGGTGCCATACTTCTAAAAGATCATTTTACCTTAGTCCCATTTCATAAAGCTGCCAAATGCGTGTGACATGGCTGGTGGGAATATGCACGTTAGTTGAATTAACTTGGGTTTACAGAATTTTGTTATGAATGAAATGGAGATATTTTATAAACACTGAATATATTAACACGTCAAAATAAAACTTTTTAACTATACAAAATAACAACAATCCGACATTGTTTCAATAAATCGTTTGTTTTCACAACAGATATCACAGTTGGGAGAAAGTGAGAAATCTCTAGGTCGTGCACGGGGTTTTAGAAGATGTTTCGAAACGTCTATCACAGTGATGGAAAAACAATGTAGTGTGGCTCCGTCGTAGTATCATCGTTCAAACGGTATCGTTGTCATCTCTGAGCCTGTGGGGTTTGTTACCCTCAGTAGAGTGTTGGCCTTGGGAACAGCTGTTTATTGTACGGCAGTGCTCAACGCCAATTTCATTTTGTGTACCAGCCGCAATGTCAGTCCAGAACAGGATCATCTTTCCTCCCGTATTGCTTTCTCCAGGAGACCTTGGTCTCGAAGCCTATCATCTAACGAAGTCGTTCTTCCTGCTCATAGGTTAGAACTTAGTGACATTTATATTACCAGCAGAATATTGGAACAAAATGCATCGGCGTTTGCTGACTCCCCTCTACTCATCCGTTGCATGTAAAAATACCTGGAACAGGCGGCTACTTCTCATCACTGGTGTTTGAGTCGATCTTTGGCTTTTTAGTCTATGTCGGAACACGAGTCTCATAAAATAATTTATCTTGATTTCACTTTTTAAAATACTTACATGGACAGCATTCCTAAGTTTTTTTCTCTGTATCCTGGCACTCAGTCTAAATGGCTTTACAGCCTTCAGCGTAATACAAACCAGAGGCTTACCCACAGTCGGCCCATGGTACTTTTCTTGTACCACAACATTTCGTAATCTGGTACTCAGAATTTCTGGAACGTCTTATTTTCATCCGACAAATACCACCTTAAGTGTTATGAAACGTTTTGTATTACGATTGGTTATTTTATTTAATTAATGTCAGAAACAAATATTGTTACACTAGACCAAAAATTGGCCAGTTTTAGTGCATTTTCCGAGGCCTCATATCGATCATCTTTCGAGCAGGATGCTGGATACAGTCGACGTTGGAACAGTTTTGAACAGTCTGATCTTCTCCGCAATCGCGCTTGATGTCATCGACCTACGCATAGCCCCATCTTGCTTAACTTTGGATCTACCCGCTCCTGATCTTTCCTTATTCAGAGAATTTCATATCAACCATCTCTTTCATAACCAGGTGGTAAAGTTTTAGACAATCTTTCTCAGCTATGGGGTATGGAAGCCTTAGTTTTCTCAATTGTAAGTTCCTTTGATGTCCTTAGGAAACTTTTCCTGGACTTCAGTCTTTGCCTGTGTGGTAAATTCCCATGTAATGGATGCGTACTTTCGAGATCTACTTTCCTCCTTACCTCGGTCGCCGCAATTTCTAACGATTGGTTATTACCGTCAGGCCTTCCGCGTGGACTGATTAATATTTGCGATCTGCGTAGCTCGTGAGGGAAGCTGGGAGCGACTTCTCACCTGCTGTGACGAAGTGTCTGGGCCGTCTAAATGTTTTCCCCAGGCTGGGAGCTTCACCTCAGCCCGGCAGCAGCTCCCGGTCTCATTAGCCCCGGTAGCAGCGGTAACGAGTCCCCGAGCAACTTTATCGATTACCTCGCCGGCGCGAGGCGTGTAGGAGGGGGACACTGGTCCGCTCGCTCACAAGTCGATCGCTCTATTTAGCGATCTGGACAGATAGGCCCCGGGCCAGGCCGCTCGGCCGACACGAAAAACCTTGCGGTCGCCGCTCAATGGACGGTCCTCGTGAGTTGGTCACTGCCGACAAATTGGACGTCGAGCGCGTGCCGTCGCCCCTATTGGAGGGGAAAAACACACGAGACACGGTCGCCAAAATAACCTGAATAATAACCCGGCCAGGGGCAAAAACGGCGGGCAGGCAAACTTGTTCGGCTCAGCAGCAGTGTTCTGGCTTAATTCAACTCCACGGCGAGTTAGCGGAATACTGTTCTTATGCACCTACTTGCTGCTGATCGATTTAACAGCGTGAGCTGATAAACAACTAAATGCTTGGTTCTAATACTTTGTACAGTTTTTTAACTGCCACTGTTTTGCGCGCAACATTGAACTGAAAAATTGACACTAAAACTGCGTGATGGTTTGCGTTCAATGAATATAGTATCGTCACCGAGGGATGTCGTACAACAAATGCACCGAACCAGTGAACACCAGACAATGGAGACGAGCCTTGAAAAAATTCTAAATGTATTTGATATTAAAAACTATTTTCATCCTCTTTATCAGTAAATTTAATATACATTAGCTTTCATATTAGTACCTAAGTATTAAAATATAAACTCGTAACTGATATAAAGATACTCCTCGAAAAGGGAACGAACGGCAAATGTTAACAATTAACCAAGGCGCGAGACAAGGAAGTAGTCTTTCCTCAACACTTTTTAACAAATATCTGAACGATTCCATTAATATGTGACAGAATAAATATGGAGAAAGTATAGTACGCTTAGGACAAGGTACGTCGCTTCTGGAAATGAATTTCAAGGAATCCTCCACAAATTAAAATATTTTCAGAGCACTACATCTCGAAGATATCTACGAACAAAACAAAAATAATAGCTTTCTTTGATAGCGATCTTGTTAGAGCAAAAATACTCAGAGATGGCTAACTGGTTGAAAAACTTTCGCACTATACCTACTTGTTTGTCACATATATTTATGCAAAGAAATTGATTATAAAGTGAACAAGTATCAGATGATTTGTGGAATGATAACTAAAACCTTAGGAAAGGAACGCGTAGAGATACAAAGATGAAATTCTATAAAGTGATGGGAGTTCCTGTGCTTCTCTTTGGAAGTGAGTTTTTGATAATGAAGAGGAGAGATAAAATCCTCGTGCAGGCTGTGGAAATGAAGTTCCTGAGATCTCTGAAGGGTAGCACGAGGTTAGTTCTAATAAGAAACGAGACTTTACGAGAGGAGTTGAAATTGTATATAGTATGAATGACAGGATAGAGGAACATAAGAATAACTGGAGAGATTATCTGTATAAAATGGATGATGCACGATTACCAAAGGTAGTAAACCAATATAGACTTAAAGGTAGAATAAGTAAAGGCAGATCTAGGAAGAGATGGGAATAGTCTCTGAAACCGGAAAAGGTCAACAGGACTATTCCTTCAGTGGGCAGAGGAAGAGTTAGCTTTTGTGGGAGACGTCCGTGACTCAGTGGTTATGGCGTCTGAGTGGAGGTTGGAAGGTTCCAGTTTCGAATCCCTGTCCTGTCAGGGATTTTCAAGGGCTCTTAACGCGACTTCACGTCTGTCACGGCGTGCTGTAATCTGCAGTACGCCAGAAAGCTTCGGATGTTCGTATTCCACGGTAAACTGCAGGTCTCCACTACCCAACAGGGTTACGGGGTTACATTAAGGCGGTTAGGATAAGGGCGCAATGCACAGTCAGTAAAAATCGCACCAGCAGGTCATAATAACTACGGTAACCCTTACCTTAAGGAGGAAAGGAACTGGCTATCCTTCCTCTAATATAGGCTTAGTACGCCCAATTTTATAGGCTCCAATCAACTTTCATGTTGAGGACCACGCTTAGCTTATAGTTTTTGTGAAATGCGCAATCATGAGGAATGATGTAACATAAAAAAAAATATTGCGCTTGCGTCAGCATAAAAGTAATTAATGTTGTATTATAAGTTACAATATTTTATCACAATAAAATATAAAATTTTCAGTCGGTACTCTTATTACTATTAGATTTAAAAAATGATGATATCTTGTGTCTTATAATTTTGCTGAAGAAGTTTCATATCCACGTGTGGTTAGCTAATACCTAACTTTATTAGATCAACCATTGTGATAATCGATTTGAAATTACTTTTGTTTTTTGGGCTGAGAACCATGCATCGTTGACTTTGAAGAGCCCGTACACTAAAGTCAGGTACTAAATAAACTGTCTCATTTGAGGTATATAGGCAGTTATCCGACTAGTAATTTTATGGTCTCCGCATTAATATTCTAGTAACACATGCATCGAAAAGAACCAACGTAGATCTTAGCATCGGAAACGCAAAGGCTTTACTGTATGTTCCTTGAAAATCACTCCATTTTCAGAAGTATGAAGTTCTAATTTCCTTAACCCAGCCGTATTGTGGCTGAATTTTAAAAACAGTTTCCTTGATAATTTTCAGGCTAACTCTTGTGTGTATGAGATACGGCAAGACGCTCTGGGGTTAAGTTTCCACAGTTAATTCTACATCTACATCTACATATATACTCTGCAATTCACAAAATTGTGGGTGGCAGAGGGTGCTCAGCACCAAAGCTAATCTCTTTGCTGTGCATTCCAATCCCTAATGGTACGAGGGAAAAAAGAATTCATATAGGAATCAGCCCGGCACCTTATTTCTCTAATTTTATCTTTCCTGTCCTTCCGACTCAAATATGTTGGTGGAAGAAGTATTTCACTACACTCAAAAGTGAAAGTGGAAGTACGCATGTTTACCAATAAGTTTAAGCGAAACGTGTGTCGTCTATCTACCAGAGACTCCCAACCTAGTCTACTAATCAGTTCTGTGACGCTTTCATAAGGACTGTAGCAAGCAGTCACGAATCGAGCGGCTCTTCTCTGTACTTTCTCTATACTTTCGATCAACCCCTTACAAAACGGATCCCAAATGGCACAACAATAGTCCAAATGTGGACGCACAAGAGATTTGTACGCTATCTCCTTTGTTTGTTCATTACAATTTTTCAAGATTCGACCTATGAATCGCAGCCTAGAATTTGCTCTACCTACTAACGAATTAATGTGTATGTCCCATTTCATATTCCTTTGTACTGTTACTCCCAAATATTTCATAGAATCGACCATATCAATAACTGTATTGTTTAACTCGTATTTCTGAACAATTGGATTCTTTTTGTTAGTTATGCTCATAGTCTTATAATTTTTACAATTTAGAGTAAGTTGCCACTCAGCGCACCAAGCCAAAATAACATCCAGATCGCGCTGAATTTCTAAGCAATTGGCAAAATTTCTTACTTCCCTATAAATAACCGCATCATCAGCAAACAATCTAAAAAGGCTTTTCAATTTGTCTCCGAGATCGTTTATAAAAATTAAGAAAAGAAGTGGTCCAATTACACTTCCTTGAGGTACACCCGATGTAACATCTAGATTAGAAGAACTTTCTCCTTCAACGACAACATACTGCGACCGGGCAGTTAGAAAATCCTTTATCCATTCACAAAGCTGATTCGATATATCGTACGCTCGAAGCTTCGCTAAAAGGCGGTTGTGTGGCACAGAATCAAAGGCTTTCTGGAAATCTAGAAAAATTTCATCTACTTGTGAACCTGCATCGATAACTTTCATTACGTCGTGTGTGAATAGGGCCAGCTGTGTTTCACATGATCTTTTCTTCCGAAATCCGTGTTGATTTGTTGTAAGCAAATTATTATCATCTAGAAAATTCATAATGTTCGAGCATATAATATGCTCCATAACTCTACTACAAACAGATGTTATAGATATGGGACGATAGTTCCCAGGATCACTTCGATCACCTTTTTTGAAAATCGGAGTTACTTGCGCGATTTTGCACTCTGAAGGTACTTTTCGCTCTTCTAATGATTTACTGAATATATCAGACAGAAATGACCCGATTTCCGCAGCATACTCTGAAAATACTCTTACTGGAATTCCATCCGGGCCCGGTGCTTTCCCCCACTTCAGGAGCTCTAATTGCTTAATGATACCTGCAGTATCTACTCGTAATGATTCCAAAATTTCTTTGGGTTTTCTGTGAGACTCTTAGGCCTCGCGCATTACATTCTTAATACGTCCTCTTAAATCAGCTAAGGTTTCTAAATCGCTGCGACACCCCTTCCTTCTAGAGCGTGCGTGTATTTTCCGTTGTTTTTTGAGTAAGCTTTTGACTTCGCATGTGTACCACGGTGGATCATTCTCCCCCTTTATTGTCCGCTCTGGTATATGTATTTCCATTCCTTCCCTGACTATATTTATAAAACGATGCCACATCTCTTCAACGGTGTCCTTTGTTGACTTGAAGTTATGGTAATTATTCCTCAGGTAGGTTCTAAAACACTCCTTTGAGGCCATATTGAATCTGTATACAGTTCGCCCTTTTTTCCTTTTTCGCTTGGTCATTAATTTGATAGTCGCAATTACCGCTTTGTAATCGCTTATTCCTGTGGTCGTTGAAATGTCGGTGAATAATTCTGGCCTGTTGGTAACCAGCAAGTCTAAAATGTTTTCGCTACCGTTATGACACCGTGTAGGTTCATTAACTAGCTGCTCGAGATGATTATCTGACAACAACTCGAGAATTACTTCAGAAGCTGCCTTATCCCTGCTACCTGTGATGTGAACGTAAATACGCCAGTCAATATATGGCAGATTGAAGTCGCCTCCTAGAATCATGGCATGATCCTTAAAACGGCTAGCTATACTATTTACATTATTTCTCAACTCCTCGACGATAACTATGTCGGAATCGGATGGACGGTAGAAGGCGCCTATGATGAGTTTTGACCCAGCAACTTTGAGTTTAATCCATATGATTTCACAGATCGTATCAACGTCTATTTCATTACATGGGAGAAATTTACTCACAGCTATAAATACCCCACCTCCTTGAGAATGTAATCTGTCTTTACGAAAAACGTTCATGCTATCTTTAAAAGTTTCGGCGGAACTTATTTCCGGTTTCAACCAACTTTCTTTACCGATAACGATATCCGCTTCTGTACTGCAAATAAAGCTTTCAAGTTCCGGTTGTTTGTTGCAAACGCTTCTACAGTTAATTACGAGAACTTTTACCTTTCGAGATTCTTTTACGTTGCTCCTACATTCCGGTGTTGTATCTGGTTGTGTTGCCCGTAACTGAATTTCGTGTTTCGGGTCTTCTTACCTCAGCCTAAAAAACCACTCAGTGCATTCCACACGGCCCCCGCCACCCGTGTAGCCGATTCACGTGTGTAGTGCACACCTGACCTATTAAGGGAAACCCTACAAGACTCGATCCTATGGCGAAGATCGAGAAATCTGCAGCCAATGTCATCACAGAAGCGTCGTAGTCTCTGGTTCAGCCCCTCAATACGGCTCTGAACCAGAGGTCCACAATCAACTCTGTCTACGATGCTACAGATGGTTAGCTCTGCCGATATCTTGCGGTCACTGGCCACAGAGTTCACCCTTTCAGCCAGCCGCCGGAAGGAAGAGAGAATAACCTCCGACCCAAGGCGACAAGCATCATTGGTGCCGACATGAGTCACAATCTGTAGTTGGCTACACCCCGTCCCATCTATGGCATCCGGGATGGCCTGTTCCACATCTCGGATCAGGCCACCCGGAATACACACAGAATGGACGTTGGATTTCTTCCCCGAGGAATCCGCAATCCAATTGTATATCTAGCCACGACTGAGATGAAATGCAGGGCACACGGAACTCTGTAACTAGATCTTAAGACCACAAGAACGGTTGTGGACAGCCTGAATACTGGAAGGATCCTTGCATAGCAGGCGTTCAAAATCTGTGACTCAGGGGCAGAACGGTCATCTCGTTTTCTACGGGTCCTACAGTATATCGTAAAATCTCATTCACGGAGTGATTACCATGTACTTCTAAAGAAAAGCACAGGCTAGTAGCTAATAAAAATTCAGCCGCTCCCGGAAAGTGTGGTTTTCAGCGCAAACACCTCTGCTCTGAACTTCAGGATTGGTCCTGATTACATCATATATCTATAATCTTGCATCTTTGCCTTTGAGAATGAAGATTTCCTGTTGAATTTATAATTTAAATAAATCTATAATTAGAATATTTTAGTGATTTTCTGTTAAAACATTTGTAGTCACAAAACAGAAGTAACTTACTCTCAACAATCAAAATGCAAGTATTTCGTGTGCTGTGTTTTATTATTATTATTGGTTCTGCCTTTACGCCTTGTTGACATTGAGGTAATTTTAGGCGGGGTGGGACTGGGGGTGAGGAATGGGAAGGAATACGGCCATTGCATTCTGAAGAAAGCATCCCTACTTTCGCCTGGAATGATTTGGGAAAACCAAAGAAAACCCAAATCTGGAAGCCCGGAAAGGGATTCGAATCCGCGACCTCCCGAACGTTAGAGCACTGCCACTCACTCACAACGCTAGGTAACTGCTCTAGTAATAGTCTTTCCATAATTATGTCTATAGTTATAATTTTTTGTATTATAATAATAATAATTCCGTGTGGTCGTAATGACCTGGAATGTTACTGGCTGCGCATTCAGCCCCTATCGTAGCCGCCTTAATCTAACCCGACAATCCTACCGGGTACAGGGGACCTACAGTTTAACTTGGAATCCGAACCACGGAAGCATTCTGGTGTACTTCACTTTACACAGCAAACTGTGGCAAAGGTGAAGGTCGGGTTAAGCGCCTTTGAAAATCCCCGCTGAGACAGGGATTCGAACCGGCGACCTTTCGATCTCCAGTCAGACCACTGAGCCACCAAACGGTAGTTCTTGTATTTAAATTACAGCATATCGTTGACGGTTGTTATAAGCTGGTGGGCTGTATGCGTCTTATCGAATCATCCACCGCCAAATCTAACTCTACAATGAATATTTGTATCTTTCGATTAAGCTTTTTCTTCATTTAGGAACAACTGATGCAGTATATTTTTGTTTCGTATAACGTAGTTGGTGTATGAAAATTAATGACTTTCAGTAAGGCTATACTCGTATGTATTCTCACAACCATCCAGATGAAGTTTTCAACTAGTGTACTCTTGACGTTCTTGGATGAAAGCATAAAACTCTATTATTCAAAAGCCGTTGTGGCACTTTTTAATGAGTCTCTAGCTACAATTAACTCCACGGAAATTCGCACTCGTTAAAACAATTCCTACACCACTAAAACAAGGTATGGAATTGCGATCTGATATGCGTTACCTGATTCCGTACATTGGTACACGGACAGGAATTGAGCTAATGCTCCTGTTGTGTCCTGATGGTGTGTTTTATCACGATCCGAGCTGCCCGACAAGGCGCTGAATAATGGCTGGCTCGCAGAGTGCCTGCGGTCCAAAACCACAAAACGCTCTGTTTCAAGGTGGCCACTGGTGGTTCAGTAATAAAAGGCCTTCCCAGATAGAGACGCTGCATCTCACTCCATTGAGTCCCTTATAACAAACTGAAGGACAATACTCCAAAAAACTTTCGTCCTCAGATTACAGGAACTTGGTGATGATGTCTTTTTACGGAACGTGTGGCTTGTTGCCAAATCCAAGTACCAAAAGTCTTTATTTTTTAACAAATTCGCTTCCATACATCTGTTTTCCATTGTTTTTGTTATTTCATATGATCAGGGTGTAATCAGTCCTTCCCGACGTTGGTGATATCTGATAAAATAGTTTTTGGAATTTTCATTTACCTAATCCTTTCATAAGATTAACTCACCTTATTCTCTAGATCTTCGTCATATAATTTAATTCTTCAAATAATGCTGAAGCAGTCATCCCGTCCAAAACTTCGACTTTTCACTAGTTCCCAAAATCACAACGGGTTACTGCAGGAATAATTCCTTCTAAAAAGCCATGGCAGAATTCCTTCCCGTTACTTGCTCCAGGTCCTTTCCCTCCTCTAGAGACCTAGACGTCGACGAGGCGTAAATCAATAAAAATCATACCTAATAAGCATTTTCTTAAAATCTATTTTAATTGAATTATTGATCGTCCTTACATCTGATTCATTAACGAAGCAATCATCGCTTAATATATCTCTTTTACATTTCTTGCTTAATGAAAATAATTGCTTTAGTCCGATTTCTGTAATTTCCGTTACAATCGTTAAAAGAAACAATCGTTATCTGCCTATATGAGATAGAGATGTTAAGAAACGCTATAAAGCGTTTTAATTAATTATCCATTAGATTTTCATCCATAGCCATTATTGAATGTGTTAAGCATATTTAAAATTATTGATTTCAGTCACTCATCACCAGTAAGAAATAATTCGACTAAGTATCGGTCCATGAATAAAGTTATCGAACAATATGGCTTAAAACTTCAGTTAATGCTTGAAATCTATAAAATTCGTTTAATTTGACCTTTACGTGTGTTTTAATTGTAGCTGAGACCTACAATCCTACATAAATGCATCGAAATATCTGTAGTTTACGTTTAGAAAGAGTCTTTACAAAACTTGCGCTAATACTGTCCTTTACGGTTACATATATATCTGAAGTTATATTGCAACTATAACGCTTTTTCATGCTTTTGACATCTGGTTTAAAAATATATAAACTATTTTAAATAAAAATTAACCTGATTCTTAAATAAAGATGTTCAAATTTTATCTTAAAAATCTTATTTCCTTTATTAAAGAATTTTCTGGTACAAAATCTTAAATGTTATTTTCTTTAACTCAGCTTAGTATCACACATGTCAAATTATTCTACTTTCCTATCATTTCTTTCTTTCGAATGATGCTTTCTAAAAATAATTTTTTATTCTTCCCCTAAATGATATCAAATATCTCACCTTATTCTGTAAATCATCGTCATGTAATTTCATTCTTCAGATAATGCTGGAGCAGTCATCCCGACCAAGATTTAGGTATTTCACGAGTTCGCAAAATCACAACGCGCGAATGCAGGGATAATTCCTTCAAAAAAGCCATGGCTGCATCATGAGGTTAAATCATTAACAGAAATTTATTAAAGGGTACGATTTTCAATGAGAAAGAATAGAATACAAATATTTAAATTACCTTATTGTACTACCCTAAAATTAAACAATCGAATTTATTGTTGATTATATTGGTGCATATGTAATTAAATTTTCTTTTGAAATATTTTACTGCGAGTTAGAAACTTTATTTAATCACAATAAGTTAGAGATTTATTCAAGATCATAACAATTTTCTTGAAAACTTTTAGTTGTAATTAATTACAATGAAAATTTAATATAGAAACCAACCATTCCTCAATATAATAACTTCAGAAACATATCAGACGATTTTAAAATTTAAGCACCAAAGTTAGTCCATATATTTTATCGTGGTGAATAACTGTATTTGACTACAAGTTAAAGCCGAGTTGTTCCTTTATGACAGCATGAATGACAATAACAGTTTCTAAGCATTAACGTAATTTCTTTTAGTCTTCAAGTTTGGAATAAGTATATGTAGCTGCAGAAATAACCTCCATGTTTACTTTCAAGAATAACGCAAAAATTACTAGAGTTATTATATGGTGATTCGAGATCTTTCTTTGGAACGAAATCGATAACATTCATTCATAGTGGTTGCGTGACGCGCTGACACAAACAGGATCTCTTCTATATATGAATCACCCCGTCGGTTCACCTGTTGAGGCGTTCTGACTGTACATCTTGACGGTTGAGAAGACGACATGCAGATTCCATTGTTCACAATGAAAAAGAAAAATATCTTTCCTGAAATCTGTGGCCTATAAAACTTGTTTTATTAATAACTGTAACAATGAAGTCAATTGGCCATTTAAATGGATGCGTCTGATTCTGCTTAGAGTTCCAACAAAGAGTTCCAGCCGGAATAGTTGCTTTCTCTAAGCCAAGTAATTTTTATAGGCATTAAAATGAAATTTCAGAATAAGCATTTTTATACTCCTTTTTCATTTACTACATCACTAGTTTTGGAGGCTTATTTTATATTGTTACATATTATTGTGGTAGCTAGGGAAATTTAATACCCGCACCCAAAGATTGTGTTGCTAAGTATTTTTTTTTCTTTTTTTTTTTCCTCACAGTCAGTCATTTATGTGCAAGGGATATATACAGTTGTATATTGCAAGAATATTAATTAAAAACCTCTTGAGTTGTGGTTTACATGACAGAACCGAGTTACTACGAAAATAAATAAAGTTTGAGAAATACCTACTTCTTTTTTACTTTCTATCCTACACATAAAATTATTCAGAATTAACTTCTTCCTAAATCATGAGATTTCATCTTCTAACTTCGAAAAGCAAGTTTTTGCTTGGTAATTGATACACATCAATATATCTCCAAAACCCATCTGTCATTCCATGTTGTTATAATTCAGTAAAAAGGCTCACTACTACATGAAAAATTACTTAAATGCTGTTTTTACTGTTTCCACTCATCTATACCTGCATTCTTGTTCACAGTATGAAGTGGCATGCCTTTTTGAAGATGATCTGAAGTTTTTAAGTCACCTCAGCGTCATTTAAAACTTGATTAAAGGATGTAATATCCAAAGTTGTAGGATGTGTTCATGGTCCCGAAGAAAAGCCATTAAGCACCGCATCAAGGGCATTAATTCGGTATAAAACAAAGCGTAATCCTGACCAAGTAACTTGGTATTTAGCGCTAATTACTCGCGTTTAGTAAATGAGAGCTAATCCTGCAACACCTGCAATTTAGGCTGCATTACTCTCATGCTATATTAACCAACGCTGGCAAATGTGTGATTGTGATTCAGTTTTGCAGTTCAGTTGTTTACCGGTCTTGTATTTAATGCATAGATGTTTGCTTGTTTTGCAGATTAAAATGTTTGCTTTTTTGTTAACACGCACAATAATAAAAATGTGGTGATAATCCTTGTTACATGTACTACAATTAAAAGATTTTCTTTTTTAAATATTCAGGCCTGTTATTTGCTGACTGTGAGTTTCTTGTTTTTGAACGTAAAATACGCAAAAAATCTTCGTGAATCTATCTTTAGAAGAAGCCGAAATCATGACAATCCATGTTTCGCTGTCATAGCCACTTCTATCATCATCAAACTCACTTTTTAATAATGTTGCTACACGTTTAATAGGCAGCATTCGAATAGTTGTAGTTGATTTTAAACTATACCAGAAGTATGTATTCCATGAATTTCACTTAATAATTTAGATATTTGATTTACTCATAATACTAAAATTGGATACAATTGAACCATTCAAATAAATATTCTTGGTAAACATAATCTGAAATAACATAAATGATTAATACGTCTAAAGTGAGAGTAAACATCTGTTTTACCGTAATTTAATGCATCAGCGTTGATTCCGACAAAACCAAATTACCAATTAATCTCAAATAATACTAGAACTCTTAGAGCATAATATCATCTCAGTATCTTGAGCGGTGTCAAAAAATTAAAAAGTGTAATTTAAAATATTCAGGTTGGAATCAATATATTAACTGATCATACTAAATACAGTGAAACATTAAATTCCTCTCCTACGGAAATGTAGTAACCAAAAGATGTGTACATACAATTAGATCACAAAGTTACAAATAACATTCGTTTAGTGTACAACTAAACAAAGAATACTTCCTCTATCGAGAAGAGAGGTATCAGTTAACAATCACGACAGTTCCTAACCTGACATGCAAGTGTTACTTCAACTCCCGTTCTAAACAGACATAACTTAATATTCATAACGAAGATCGAGCCAACTGTTGCAGTGAAGTGAAAATATCAGCTATTCCTTAAATGTTATCAAACTTTGTACTCTAGCATATCCTTACAGGTAAACCATTTTAATTTAAGATACCGCTACCAACTGGGTGTTTCGGCCATAGAGACACTACAGCAAACTGAAAGATTGTAATCATCATCAAGCTGTTTAATCGACTTCTTGTAAAGACACAGTTAAAATTGACCATGTGACAGCCAACGAACCTCACTGTCAATCTCCAACCAACAGATTTCACATAGGTGGCATAAATTTCGTACCAAACTGACTTCCCGAAATGGAATGATCCCTGTGGAGTTTTTCTCTAACACTTTGTCAGGTTGGAGACATCCATTACTCGCCGTGTCTTCTCGGAGCTGGAGTGGAAAGCCGATACTGTAAACTACCTGAGTCTGGAACAACAATCGTTGAAAGTGTAATGACGAATTATAAACGGTGGCGTTTGAAATTTTAACCGAAAATCCACCACTCTCCTTACTGATTTTATAGTAATTAATAGTAAAAAAAATATTACCTTACGATGTGGATTATTACATGGTACATAAATTTAATTGATTACACTATTTACCTGGTTAATTTAAAAAAAAATTCAATCCGCATTTGACTGACTTTTCTACGACATTAATTGCAGTCTTTATCATCTGTGCTAATACTGCCTCACTTTATGTATTTAGCTTTAAGTAAATAATTATGGTAAGAGAAATTGAAATTTATACTTTAAAGTATTTTTCGTCTGTTTTTAATTGTTTTGTAGTTTATTACCTGTGGATTTTTGTACTTCTCGAAATTGGTGTGTGTGAATTACAAATACTGTCACTTTCACACTACTGTTGTGAATGGTAACAGCCAGATATTACACTCACGGGAAAAACTTATCACTAAACACGGTATATTAGGAGTTGGGCAACGATATCGTGCTTCTGGCTGACATTTATTAGAGAAAAAGTTACGTCAAAATGCAATCGGAGCATTGCAGGAGAATGCCGGTATCCTTCCTTCAAAGTCGATCACCGCATTCCTTGCCACGCCTTGCCCCCAGTCCTTTCCAGCCTCTAATGACGTCGAACAGGCGTAACGCTATAAGGAAACAATAAAAAATTCTTAACCATTTAAGCATTATTTCCACTATACCAGAAACAGGAATATGCTTTTATTGGAAGGAAATTCGTAAATAGATAAAGACAGCAGCCACAGCCAATTACTGCTCCGTTGAGCAGAGTAGGGTGGAGTGTGTTGTCGCTAGACATTTACTCCAGCTTCATTTTGATGGGGCATTTCTTCTCTGTTGGTTTGTCGTTGCTTTTGGCTGTACAGATGAAGACAGATAAATCAGTTCATGCAAGAAGAGATTTAAGTGGATGCATTTTGAGAGATAGAGAAAAAAAAAAAGATGTATGTACTGGCTCCTTATTTTAGACGAGAACGAAATGTGATACCTTCTAGATGGCTCATGTGTTGATTGCAGAAGATACTTTCTTTCACAAATCGATATAAATACCTTCCAAAGCATAAAATCCACGTTTAATCCAAATTATCAAAAACCTGGACTTCAGTATCTTCTTATACGAACCAATACTATGTAGAAGAAAGAAAAATATAGACTCCGGAAAGGAAATAAAGTTTGATGGCAGGTTTTAAGCACATGGGAAGATCTGTGTACCCCAGTGTGTAGTAGGTTTCATAGTGCAGACTTACCTACCTACGTGATACCCAGCCGAAAAGAAGGAGTCGGCCGCCCGTCCCGTATCATTTCCGCGGGCGGTCCCGCTGCTTTCAAAGCCGCCCGCGTCTCCTTGTTATCTCGCCGCCATTTCCGCTCTCTGTCGGCGGACGTAATAAGCTCTTCGTCCCGGAGCAGTCGTCCTCAATATAAATCCGCGGTGGGCACGTGGTCCCTGGCTTCTTGAGGTCTCGCCGGACGGTGGCAATTTACGTATGCATTAAGCGGGCGGGCGGCGAGGTTTCGGTAACCTGTGAGCGGTCTCGCTTAATAACGCGGGCCGCCCCGCCAGCCCAGATATTAACCGTGATAGTTATTGCCGACCCGGGCAGCCGAGGAGCCTTCAACTTGTATCGCTTTAATTAAATCTCGCCGGCTTAAAAATTGTATTCCGGAGAGCCTGCGACTGATTCGTTAGAGAAGATATTGCCTCCGTCTTATTACGTCCCTCGCTTGTCGGCACTGCGGGATATATTTTTTAAATGTATATATTTCACAGAACTTCTTAATATTCAGTTGAACAGAAAATCCTTTCGCCATCCTTAGAAAATGCCTCGAAATTTACAGAATTCTTGATCCTTGAGATTAGTAATGTGCTGTTTGCTTTTGCGTCGATTTGGTTGTAATTTTATTATTATTGTAATTGGGGTAATTGGGGGTACTTATAATTGTAGGTATAGACTCCTCAACTGACATAGACGACTGGGTCGTTTGAGCAGAGGGGAAAACCCTGAAACTCAGGTTCCTTTTAATTACCGAGCGTGGTGAGTGAGCGGTAACGCTCTGACCTCGCAGTCGTGAGGATGTGGGCTCGAATCCCGGTCAGGGCATCCAGGTTAGGTTTCCATGTTTTCCTCAAATCACTCCAGACGAATGCCGGTTTGCTTTTTTAAAAATGCGATGGCCGAATTCCTTTCAGATCCTTCCTCTCCCCCCCCCCCCCACCCTCCCGTCCTTTCCCGCCTTTAATGACATTGGTGTTGACGAGGTGAAAAGCCATAAACATTTTTTTAAACTGCTTAACGTCTCTTAACAATGAGGTGTTTAGACACGGGAAAGGATGGGGGGCAAGGAATGGGAAGGAATTCGGCCATGGCCTTTTGATGGAAGCATCCCGACATTCACCTGGTGTGATTTGTGGAAACCATGGAAAACCCAAATCTGGATGCCCGGACGGGGATTCGAACCTCGAATGCGAGGCCAGAACGCTAACCGTTACACCACCACGCTTAGTTGCCATAAACAAAAAAAATATTTAATAACCATAAACAAAAAAATACTTTTAATTACTGTACCATAAATTATTTTCATTTTTGTGTGGAGAGATATGCAGTTATTAATTGAAAATTTGAATATTTTTTATGAATTTACAGTGTTTTCATGGATGGAAATTGTTTAAATGAATTGCAGATTGATTAAGAGCAGTACAATATGTGAAATATTCATTAAAATACTGTAATTAACAATGTTGTGTATGCTGTGCCTGAAACATTATCACATTAGGCAGAGGACTCCGCTTCACGCCACAGCACGTTGCCTCTCGAATCACTAGTGCAATCCTTTGATTCCGATATAATTGTATTATAAGAATATTAATAAGCCCAAAAATTGCACTTTTCCGTATATTAATATTCATACACCTGACAAATCATCAAAATAAAAACCATTGCTTGTTTTTGTTGTAACGTAAGATTATTTCACATGAAAGTATTTTGAGTTTAAATGCACGATATGGTCGATATTATGGACAAACGTCAAGTGAAGCTATACCGCTTTTGATATAAACCTGGTAACAATAATGATATATAATCGACAATTTTTACTGCCACTGGTGTAATTACATTCAAATAAAAATATATGTATATTGGTCTCTACTTAACGTGGTGTTAACGTCTATATATCTCTTGTTAGGATAGTAAACAAACAAAAAAAACCGATCCCCTTTATTTCTGTGAAAACTCCCCAAAACATAATTTTAAATAAGATATTTACGAAGCATCTGACATGTGAAAATTTGAAGTCTCGAACTTGTTCAGTTTAACTGCTAGGATATACAGCGTGGTGTCAGCAATATGAAATTGACAAGAATCTCGACGCTATCGGAAGCTTAGGTAAACCGTCACAATATGAAATTTATATAGCTTCAAATGGCAATTACATGTCTATTCCGTTAGTGCACTAGGATTTTACTTTGAAAGTTAGAACAGAAACTTCTCATTCCAGGGAATCTTACAAGTCATTGAATAGTTTCATGGAATGCTCATACACTTTACCATAGCAGAAGTCTAGAAGAGGACGATGATTAACGATGGACCACGGAATATGAGACCCTGTGCCTCACATCACAAGGCTGCTGCAATTCAGCCAAGTGCGTGTAATACCCTCATCAGCATTACGGACAGCACTCACGGACTCAGGATACAAATCAGGATTAAAAGTAGCCTCAGGAACAGAAGCCAGAATCAGAATTTGAATTCCATCAGAATAATAATCCAGCACCAGAAGTGAGATCAGAAGCCAGAGATAGTCTTCTCTTGCGTCTCTCACGTAAATTTTGGCTCCTCCCTCTTGATCTCGGAGGTACATGTTGGACAGAAAATCCCAGATTTTTAGTCATGTGTTCATTTTGATAGGCTAGTGGTCAGGCATCTTGATGTCACGTGATATTTTGCTGTCATTTTATTCGAAGTCGCACTACGGCATGTCGTCTCCATTGAGAGGCCTTCGGAGGTGATGTTATAATCCGAGTACCAGCGTTTCACGCCAGGTACGATGACCTGTTGTTGATCGGAGTCCCCTCAGTGAAACATTCAAGGTCCCCGGATGCTTAGGCTCAGGTAACACCTCCCCAAGCCACTCCTTTTGTGCGAGGCAGGACTGTACCTGCCGGGCAACAGCATCTATAGGTCACTGTCTTGTTGAGGACACGCTCTAGCGAAGGCCATACAAAATGCTATTTGTCCATTGCATATTTTCATTAAAATAAGATGAATATTTACACTGGCGTCACAGCCTTTCTTACAACCTTGCGTATTCTAAAAACTTATCTGAAAGGAAAAATATGATCGCCCAAGATTTATATGCATAATTAATCTAATATACGTTCATTAATATAATAAAATACACCATGGAATGTGACGCCAAGAAAGATTTTTTCCCTCTCCTATAGTATTACGACTCGTCGACGTCGAGGTCATTAGAGGCTGGAGAGTACCCCCGTACAAGGAAGGGGACGGAATTCGGCCATAGCCTTTTGAGGGAACCATCCCGAATTTTCCTGGAATGATTCTGAGAAATCATGGAAAAACCAAATCCGTATTACTGAACGGGGATTCGAATGCTCGTCCTCCCGAATGTCAGCCCAGAGCGTTACCGTTCACCTACCACGTTCGGCCTATGTATATGTATTTATGTTCAAACAGTAACACAAATATAGGCTTAAATGTTTCGCAAAATATGAAAACTGAAGTCTTGCATCTACACATATATTACTTTAAAGTTTCGTTCATGTTTAGAGATATTTTATTAAATTTTTCACTTTGAAATGTGTTCTGAAATAATCTGCCTTTTCTTTATGTGCAGATTCACTGTGTGATTAACACAAATCGGCTATAAAAGTGGTAACGAGAAATTATTTTAATCATATTGCCTTGTTCGAACCTTTAATTTTCCTCCATTTATTTTCGTTCAAATTATTTGATGCCTAACAAACCTTCAAAATTCCTTCTATTTTTTTAACAAACGTATACACCCAAATACTCACACACAGTTTCATGAAAATCCATCAAAAGAACGGTGTCATGAACTGGGTGTAACCAACACATTAAAAGAAACTTAGAATTCAATTGTTTTTACCTTGTGAAGACAAACGCTATAGAACTTCTGGATGACCTTAAAACAACATCCTATTGCTTTTCCAACAGAACTACGTTAAACTTCTTGATAAAAATGTAGTGCTGCTTTGTATATTTGGGGGCATTGCCCGCTTCGTTAATTTTAACGCTCGAGTAAACGCTGTGGTTTAATTTGTGGTAAAGGGAGGTCTTAATTCTAGCGGAGAGGTCAGGGTTGAAGAAGATAAAGTGAGCGCTTCTACCGGCGATGCGAGCTTCAAATACCGTCTTAATCCAAAGAACATTTTTACCCTCTGTTTGAGCCAAGCAAAGTGCTAAAAGGTATTTACATATTAAATAAGTTTCCTAAAGGAGGGAAAGGTAATAATTTAATGGAAATGAGGGCCTTGAGTAAAGTCTTGAAGGAAGGATCGACTCGGGCGCTTGGAAGCTAGAATACGGGGGCATCGATTTATATACAGCTACAGCAGCTGCAGTCGAAAGCTCAGTCCGTCAGATGTCCATGAAGTGGCTGCAGTTTCATTTCATTCGACGTAAAAGTTTTCATCACAGTAGCGACGTACTAACTGTTTTCATTTCCGTTCACAGACCTTTTATACCACTACTCAAAAGCAATGGGTTTAGGGCCAAACAGCTCTGATCGAGTCGAGAAATACGACGTGTTGATAAAAAGGAAGTTGCTGAAACATGAATCGTAGTCACTTTTTAGTTCACTGGAGGTTCACAGGTTACTGAAATAACTTCGGTGTTGGTACTAACTCATTCTAGTTCGTTTTCTGACCACAAATAATGATTTATTAGATCTGAGGATTGTTGTTAAACAATAAAACAACTAAAAAAACAACAAAAATAAAAAACTATTTCTGCTAATCTTAATTTTATTTATTATATTTTCTTTGCTCCAAAACACGCGAAGTTTCGTACACATGTTGCAAATACTTCAGAAAACTAAAATAATTAATTTTCTTTTATTAAAAGAGAGTTCATGCATTTTTGGTAAAATGATATACTACAGCTACTTTTCCATTAAAGCTGACAGCAGTTACAGGCGTTATTGGTAATTCTTCGAGCAATATCTCTCCTAGCCTCATCACCAATATACGTCTTTTAGACTCCCCTCCTCCTATCTTCCAACGATTCTCAATCCAGCTCCTATATCACGTATCATCTGCTGACTGGGCACTGCTGTAATTTCCATAAACAAATCTGATCTCTTTTGAACGCCCTCCTACTACTCTATTTAATACCCTAAATGTGGGCCAAAACTACACCACCAAATTCAACCAATGGTCTGAACAAAGTTTTGTAACCTAATTCTTTCACTTCTCCAGTACATACTCTCAACACCCTCTGCAGTAAATGAATGATTTTTTTTACCACCTGGCCAATATTCCCTACACAGTTGGGTCTCATTATCAAACTCTATGCCAAGATGTTTACAGTTCAAGCGTTCAACATGCAATTCTATCCCCACCCTATGATCATTAATCACTCCAGGTGAATGCTACCTTCATAAGGCCATGACCAAATTCCTTGCCGTTCCTTGTCCCCAATCCCATCCCGCCTCTAATAACCGCGACGTAAACGAGGCGTAAGACCATAGGTAAAAAAAGATCTATAACAACCTTAAGTTTCTTTATCTGTGTATCTAATAAGCTGCCTCTACTTGGCACTTATTTTATTCCACGTTCACCAACCAGTTAGATAATCTATTCCGGTCACCCTACAGCTGTTCTTCTCCCGTTTTAATCCTTTTACATAACCTTATTCCACCTGCAAACAACCTAACTTCTGACTATAAACCATCAAGACAAACATTCATTATAATAATGATTCGCAATGATCCAAAATACACTACTCTGTGTCACTCCCATATTCACTTTGACATCGTTTGGTACTGCATTGATTTCATGAAGCAATTCAAATTAAATGCAGTAAATACGACATTTTACGCACAGAATTACGGCAACACGATTTGTTTGTCTATCCGTCCAGTTGAACAAATCTTCTAGCTGAAGTTATAATGTTTTTTTCTAAATGTTTTAACGAATGGTGCAGCTTAGTGGTTCTGAGTTGACTACACGGCCATTCTTACTTGTTTTCGGCGACCGCACTAAAAGAACCTAAGACGTCCCCTCGCAGTGTTGTCTAATTTGCGGCGGCGTCGAGTCGGCCCATTCATCGGCCAACGAGGAGACGGAGACGTCACCTTTTCAAACTCTTCTCTTTGGCGGGTGGGCGAGCCGGGATCTCGGTCGCAGATAAGGGACCACCTAAATCCGTGAAAGAGAACTCTTCGCCGTTTATACTCCCCGGCTGAGCTCCGTGCTCGGATTACCTCGCAGTGCCCGCCACCAGCAAAGAAAGTTTGCCCCCGCAAGATCTGTGGAGACGCCCCTAGAGACCAGAGGGCAGTTACCACTGTGCCTCAGGGCGGTCTAGAAATCATGTCACTGACCCCGCCGCAAACTACTGGCATTTGTCCAACCTTTACTGAGTGTCTTGTTTATTCTTAGGAAGCGTCAATTAATTTCGTGAGGTGAAAGAGGGTGGGATGGGGAGGGGTCCGACGAAATTTATACAGGGGGAGGGGGGAGCGGTGAGGCCAACGGAAAACTCACGCCATCTTTTCAATTTTTTGAAGAACAGTAGAGCTAAAAAAGTTAATAACGAAATTAGGGGATGGGGGGGATAACTACCCTAGGAAGCAGGGGTCCAACCAGATCTCACCAAATATCAAAACGGGGTGGGGGGAGGCAGCCGAAATTCTCGAATAAGCCCCCATAAGCTCCTGAAGTTCTTCAGTCAATAAAATACAGCAAGCATTGCTTCTTTTTCATGAGAAATGCCTTCGATGTTTACAGATACTGTCGTCACAGTTGGTATTAATAAAAGCTGTTTGGTGTCTTTGCAGTGAAAGGATTGGCCATTACGAATGTTCTCATGATTGAGATTTAGAAATCTCAGATATCTTGGAAAATAGTAACTGTCAAATGCATAAAAGTAGAATTTTATGTAATTTCTGGAGACTGTTGAATCCATCATTAAGTTTACATTGAGTACCTAATGCTTCTTGAAGTACGAACGTATTATAGGTTAGCTGTAGTTAGAAATATTTTCGTCATGTAGTAATTGCAAGAGATACTTCTTCAAGACCCTAGATTCACACAGTATTTGTTTATGATACGCTCCATTCGAGTAGCTCTGTTGCCAGTTTGTTTTAAAACATAAGATTAGTCAGATCTAAAATTAAGAGCAATAATTTTAATATCACTTACAAGTACTGTACAAATGTTTATTACTATCCAATATTAGTTAATTTTGTTATTATTCATTACGTAATTTATCATCAGTGTTCTGTAGTAATGCAAGTTTTCATTTAATAGTTCTACATGATCTCATACTTCCGCACTCCTCTTCACGTCATGTAATTTGCGTTTTCCATGATTTATTCTATGATCTTGTATATCCATCTTCCTCTATCCTCCCAAAAAGTAGTCCTTCCAAGGTGTCTGTTAACAAGCACTCTCCTTTGAACTATTGTCGCAGCCAGTTCTTCTTCCTTACCCTGTGACTTGCAGTAGATTCCTTCGCTCACCTACAGTTTCCAGCACACCAACATTTACACAGTTTTACTATTCTTCCCAACCCTTCCATTGTCCTCCATATCATGGACGTTTCTAAATCCGTTTTTCATTTTCTCTTCTCGTGTCCACGTCTCTGTCACATAAAGTGCCACTCTCCATAAAATACTTGCCAAGTCTTTTCCTCAGAGCTTTATCTACTGTTCTGTTTAATAATATCCTCTTCCTATTAAACGCTTCCCTAGCTACAGCAATAGGACATTTCACCTCTTCGTAGCATTTAAAGTCCTCAGCACTTCCAAGATATTTGAAGGCTGCCACTTTGTCCTATATTAGCTTGTCCTACATTAATAATTAACATTTTTCTTCCTTTACCAATCACAATGCTCTTTGTTTTTGGTGTAGTGATTCTCATTCCATACTTTTCACAAACTTTTTTTATATCCTTCATTATATTCTTTAGAGTTCGTTCGCTTTCTACTAAAAAGAAATCTTATACATTCTGTTATCTTGCCACCAACAAGCTATCCTCTTTTTCTACCTAAGCATTTCCCAATTATATCTTCCAGGTATAAGTTGACAATGCCCCTCTCAATTCTGCTTTTTCCCGAAATCAACATCATAAACATTATTAATCAATTATGACGCTACTGATTATTACCTACTTACTATATTACTAATAAGAAGTATTAGCCAATTCAACTGATTTCTGAGAGAACTGTTTATATGTATAACCTGTTTAAGTTAAATAATAAACCGAGTGCAACGACGAAATTTTGATCCCATTAAAAAAATATAGTTTGTTATCTTACTAAAACTTGTTTAATCCTTGTTAGAAGCAAGTAGTCACAAACGATTCCGTGAAAAAAGTTCCAATGGAGCATTTAGATTTTTCTGTTTCATTCGAATTTGTTGAATGTATTGCACGGGAAGTGAGTTCTGTTTATTCTGTGTCGGTGCGTGATCGTGACCTGCGTAATGACAAATGGGATTTAATGGTGTACGTATAAAGACAGTATCGTGTTAACGTCTGTCATGCAATCACATCACTCACCCACCCACGCGCGAATCTGATCGAAACTTCATTCCGCTGTAACCAGACCGTAGTTGATTCCGCGGGGTATTTCCGTCATATTGGTTGCCAGGCGAAAGTGGTTGCAGCCACAGCTTCATTTACTGTTACGCTATGCTGCGCAGATTTTTTCAAAATAGATTAGATTTTTTGTTTGTTTGAACTAATGACGGTCGTTCCACATTTTTTAGAGTAATGTTCCTAAAGGGAAAGGGGTTCTAGTACTGTTGCTACGCTGTATGTCCGTGTATCACGGGTCCTATGTTAGTAAAAGAAATAAATATCAGGCTTCATATCTGCACGTAACGTGTCTCGTTGATTTAAAATAGAGAATCCTATTTAAAATTTTGTATTCTAGGGGGATTTTACAGACGTAATTGGAGCAGATAAACTTTATATATTTCTTTCCTACTCTTGCGTTTGGAGTATATTGGTTTAGAGCTCGTCAACCAGAAGATTGAGATACTTTTTCTCTAATTTCTTACGTCATTTTAAGATCAAAAGATATTCGATTTCGCCTATACAGGGTGATTCAGGAGGAATGGTAAATATTGAATGATGTGGTAATATGTACAATATTGGGCATAAAATTTCATATAAACATTTGTCCGATTTCTATCGTTTTAGAGATACAGGTGCTGCAATGTTCGGCATAAAATAAACCTCAGACAATTATCAAGAGCACACATATCACTTAATTCATATGTGAGTGGAGACTTTCCTGGCGTATTGATGAAATGATATCTTCACAGGAGATCAGCCGGATAGTTTATTCATGTAAAATCACACGCCTATTTTACAAAAGTTTAAATTAAATGTTCGAAAATCTTGGCATCGTCTTCAGTACACTTTGCAGCTCTTTTCACAACAGTGCGTGTAGTTCTTCTGAGTACGTCTTGGTGTACTTTTATAAGGGTAGCAGTGTTTACAATCAAAGCGAGAAATTCGTCTCTTGTGTTTACCGTTTCTTTGAATACTTCGTTTATCAACCATCAATAATTTATTTGTGTGTTCTTGATCATTTTCCGATATTTATTTCTTACATGACTTTCCAGCACCCGTTTCTCCAAAACGAATGTAAATCGGACACATATTCATATAAACTTTGTTACTGAATATTGTTCGTACTACCATCTACTTCAATATTTACCATTATCCTGTATTCTAAAAAATACGAAAATTGTCCTATTATACAAATACGAAAGAAAATTGGAGGTTTAATTGATAACTACACGGTCTCCTATCTTTCTGTAACAATTGCATTACTTTTCATTAAGCTTTGACATGAGGATACAAACCCCCGTAAATAATTATACAATGACGGGCCCATCGTAAGACTTGGGGGAGTGAAGATGCATTGCTGTTCCTGCCTTTGAACTTGCGAAGTTTTCTGAATGGTCTGATTGGCTGCTGCAGTTATCTCTCATTCAAGCTACACTGACGACCATCAATAAAATATTCGTATTTCCATTTAAAATTATTGAGCAAGGGAATCTTCTAATTCACATACTGAAGGATAATTTCAGAAATAATTTTTGATTTAGTCAGATAGTTTGTTCAGAACGCGGTTTTATAAGATAGTCGCATCTCGGAACCATAAGAAATTTATTGAAATGTGACGGCAGCTCCTATCATGAATAAACCCTGGAAGCTACTGAATGTTTATTCGTACAGTATATACTTTTCTTTTTAATAAAATTCAATTAAATTCTAAGAACTTTTGGTGCAGTTCTAATCTTATTTCCTATACATGTTAATTCATTTCCTCTTTCCATCGTGACATTCCTGTTCCCCCATCTAGAAGAATTAATACAAATTTTCATTTAAAGTTCGAACATTGTTACCATTAGCCCAAGTATATAGCATGTTCTACCGTAAAAAAGCGGTGAGGAAGCATTAAATTCTTGGGCAGCGGAACTTAATGACATCAAGTTTTTAAGATAAATTAGGAAAGTTAGCTTAACGTGACAGCCAAGGTCAGTTTTTACGACAAGACTGTAACAGTGTTTATTTTATGCTACGAAGAGTTAAATTTAAGACGTACCAACTCGTTCGATTTTCTGCTTTCTTCCCATACTTATTGATAAAAATAGAAGATTACACACTACTTCACAGTGAACTTCGTCGATAGTTCCATTGCGCCCTATCACCAACCACAAGTAAAATAACTCAGAGACGAAACTGTATTCCATGAACTGTCTCTTGATAAGATAACTGTAGACAAGAACTATATTCTTTCAGCTTATTAAATTAAACTTAAAGTATTTTGATACCACTTTCGAGTAGATGAGCATATGTAATGCCTTTTAATACTAAAAGTTTTCCTAATTATTTAGTACCTTTAACTGTCAGTATTCAGTGGCGTTTATGTAAACGTTGGTTTCGAATTTTACAAGCATGCTTCAGTTACTGTTTTATATGTCCCTATGCCATGGCCATTCATTTTTGGTTACTCATAATTCCTATTTGTGGTTTAAACATAAATCTGCAAATTTTGATATTATTATTTTGAAATTACTCAACTGGATAACTCGAAAAGCTGGTTTTCAGTAAAGAAGGAAAAAAAAATCAACCATTGTAAGAAAACGAACAAAGCAAAAGAAGGAAAAGTACTTGCAGAGTATAAAGGAAGTATGGGCACAAAGAAGACAATTGGGCAAAAACATAATTGAATTATCGCACGCTTTAAAAGGGTCATTAGAAGAAACAAAGAAAGAAAGAAATTACTAAAGCTAAACCCATCTACAGTGTTGAAGAAATACATGAAGTGTTTTTTAAGCAATTCATGTATTTCTTCAATTATTATTTATAAGATTGGGATTTGTAGAGGTGCTTGAATTTATTTGCCGATACGAGTAGGTACAGTAGGTCCAAGCAAATATGGTGAAATGAGGTTACATTAATGCTTCAGACATTAAGTGCGAATGTGCTTGGAACCAAAACATCAAATACGTGCTCCAGTGCCCTACGTGATCATCATCCTACAACGAAGATGGTGTGTTTCGAACAACACCGAATGCAAATTAGGTTGCGAAGTACTGGGCGAAATGTGATAAGTGGTTATTTTGTAATCTATGTATTTGATGTTTGTTACTCGATAATAATAATAACTTAGCTTCTCAATTTAGTAGTCAAGTAAGATGCTATCTGAGTCTCTCAATCAGATGATTCTTAGTCACGAAATTGTACCATCGAATCTTAAAATCCTAAACAAATATGCACATTACTTTTCATCGACATTATCTCGCCTGTACGACACTGCGCTACTCATCAGAGCACACGGAGCGAATTCCTTAGTATGTATACCGGTGCATCTCAGTGCCCATACAAACGTAGAAAGATGTGACGACGAGTGTAGGGTTTCCAAGGCGTGTTGTGTCGCCCAGACGAGCGCCGAGCAGCCAGTGGGCTGCTCGAATAAGCTGCCCCTGGAAGACTGGGCCTGCAACCCGCGACTCAGCCCGAATAACTCCTTCCGGAGATTTGCATAAGTCGGCGCGCGCCCACCAGACCAATGAATATTTATGGATTCGTATAACGGCGTGGTGCGAGGTGTTTTGAACGAAGCTGACTGGCAGGCCCGGAGTAGTCGCTTAGGGCAGAAGATGGCGCCGTTTTGTGACATCACAGATGAACACTGCTATCGACAGAAAAAGTGGGATCACAGGCACATGTAAAATTATTTTTCGCAAATTTCGTCCTAAACTGATTCTTGAAGATCTCTCACAATCCAATAATCTTTTTGTCCTTTTCTAGTTTTATTTTGTACTGGAGTATTTCTTACTTCACAGTTATTAACGTAGATACGATTCTGCGATAAAGGACTGGAAGTCTTTTCATACCACTGCGTTGGTTCCCAGTTTCACCAGTACAAGGAATCCTGATGATACTGTTCTGATGTCGAAAGATGGCGTACATTGTAGCATTTTTCACTCTGTGCGTTTCTGTAGGGAACAGAAAGGTATTCTTTTGATCAAACCAATCCGGAAGGTCTTTTACACGTAGATCTTCTTTAACCCATTAACTTTCCCTTCATCCCCAGTTGGAATGCTGCGTACTTTCTCCATTCACTAAGTGTTCGAAATACTGAGATTTACATATCGTGATTGAGCAGAGCATGTCTGGAAGAATGACGACGGAAGAGGCAGTAGAGGGGTCTGCTACAGAAATTAGCAAGTCTAGTACAGTTATGTATAAGATAATTGCCAATAGGTTGTGCTTTACTGATACTCGGAACCACCACGAAATTTGGGATTAATTAACGTTTTGAAGAATCACCTTGATCATATCGCTTTGTGTCAAATGGAAGCCAGGTAAGAGCGTGCTGGTAATCGGTATGCGTGGTAGGTGTTCACTAATCTGTTCGGCCAGTTTTCATAGTTCGATAGAATAGAGATTGACATTTGAATATGTATGGGCCATTGGTAACAGTGTTAACTCTGGTGGTATAATTTTAGCGAATAGAGAATAAGTTATTAGGTGAGGGAGAGGGTAAATCTTTATTCCAGGCAGCAAGACAGTGGGATCAGAGACCTGTTTTGTGGCGTTCATTCGGATGTGTGGTTTCTGTGAGTGAGAGGTTTGTGAATATTCGCATATAAGAGTCTGTTATGTGGGAGATGCGTTACTGAGTGGATGAGAGAGCTGTTAATAACGAGAGATTCCACTTAACATATCTGCAATTTGTAATTCCCTCAGTTGTTGGAGGTACGTATTGTATATTACTTGAAGAACACTTTAAATGGATATTACATATATAAAATTCTTATTTCGTTGTTTTTCACAGATGAATTTATTAGTATCCGTATAAATACATAATGCAATATCTGCTCTCAATGCTGCATTCAGTAGAAGCAGAAGACAGACAGAGGGGACCTAACGAACTAAGGTTCCGTTCAATCTTATCTGGGACGCTGATGGCGACGTTATTAGTTGTCATATGAAAAAATTAAGAGCTGCAGATCAGAAGAAAATTTCGGCATGTAATACTGTAGAAGCTCTTTCACAATTATTTTCGATTATATTAGGAATCGCCTTGATGTTTGGTCTATTAGTTTTCAGTTAGTCATGTCAAAATTTGATCAAACGTACGTGGCCAGCATCAATTGTTATTACAGACTAATTTTTCAAAATGAGTTAATTGTTTTGTGACGTTCTACATCTTTCTAAATCACTACTAGCTGAAATTAGCCAGTAGAATTTAATGATCCAGTAAATAAAAGAAAGTATAGGTGACCTGTATGTTAATGATTGAGCGTTTGATTTCAAAATTGTAAGTCTTCGATCTGATTCGTGGTATTTCATAAAGGCTTCTGTTATCACATTTATTTCTGGTAAAGTTCTCTTTGTTCAAGTGAAAGACGCATTAAACGTTAAAGTGTAAGTACCAGAGGAAAGAAACTGGCTATCCTATCTCTGATACCTTAGTTTAGTACTGCTTCTACGGGAGTATCCAGTCAAACTTCGACTTAAGGAGTAAGCCGTATTTAATGAAAGCAACGGTTCATATGACCTAACATAGAAAGGAAATTTGTATTACCTTCATCAGACATTGTTTACATTTCATAGCGTAAGAGATCATATTATGTTATTTATTGAAGCATGGTTAAAGGAATAAATTTACGGAAGATTAGTGTACACAACTTCTTAGCCCAGGCAACCGACTTTCTGAATTTATCCCGTAATCACTTCCAAAGATTTACCTTGATAGAAAACAGATTAATATTGTCATATATGATTGCACTTACTTGATCACGTTTGTTTGTTATAGTTTGTGATTTATAGTTATTTTGATATTTGGTGACTCCCGAGATATTAAACTTCTTTACTTGATCGTTTTCCTTCATTTACTTCTTTTTATTTACCAAACTAATTAAAAAATTAAAAAATCTCCTACTTGCGCAAAATTGATTTGTGTTTCCTCCTTTGAAGTCTTTATCGAAAGGTATCGCGGCAACTCTCTTTCACAGAATTCAAATTTTCTGTTAATGTTGACTTTTTGATCCTTTAAGGTAAGTGTAACATTCGTCAGATCTCGTCAAACGCTGCGACATTAAAAACGTGGACTGCGTGCCTTATCGCAAGTCGTCGCCGTGGTTCCGCATCGGACGTGTGCCGCTAACGCCCTGATATCTGCCTCGGCTCCGCGCCGCTCACGGCTCTATAATCCGAAAGATAAGCTTTCTAATTGTGGCTAATTTACATGCTAATGACGTCACGGGCAGAGGACTGATGCTGCCGTTCCGTTTGTCACGCGCCTCCCTGATGCACAGTCGTAACCTGGCATCGACCCGACGCGTCACAGTCCAATCCCAGCCACTCTCTTTTCAATTTCAGATTCTCGTCCCAAAGCAGCTTTATAGCCAGCTGTAATTTACGTAAGTGAAAATAAAGAAATCGAGGGAACTGCACTTCTTTTCGTTTGTGACGAAATACCTTACCGGGGAATAAAATCCAGCAGCGAGTCTTCGAGGATATGGGTTAATATTCATAAAATTACGATTTTTTTAATTGTATGCTAACAACTCTCAAATCACCAAAAATATCACTCCACCGTTTCATCATACTATTATTGACATTGTGCCCAATTGCGTGAAATGAAGCTCTCTATGCATGACAAATTATCGGGCATAGAGTAGAGTAGCGCTATTTTGCCGCAAGTTGGACTTAAATATAAAACACCGAATTTTTTAAATAAAACCTATGGTATTTACTAAAGTAGTGCTACCACATGTAAGGTATTAATCCAACGTCTGAAACACTGAACGAAAAATAATTAACAGAAGAAACAGCAAAAGAGAAAAGACACGCGTATTGTGATCTGCAACCTGTATTGGAGAGAACTTGGATTCGAAATACAGTTTTACTTTGTGTCGAATGTGTCTGAAAATATAAAGGCAAATTGATTTTTGCAAAGAGGGTTAATAACAACAAAGAAAAAAAACATCCGGAGCCATACCTTAAAATAAACGACGTATTACATCAGGCGCAATGTAACCAATGCCACGCGCTTATTAGTAAGTATCAAAGTAAATTAGCTGCAAATCTGTGTGATCACTTCATTTTAAATTCGCTAAATGGCGAAAGATATAACAGATGTGTTCCCTTGCTATGGTATGTACTTTCGATCAGATGCTGCAAACTTAGCTAACTGAATTCGAGATGGTGAGGATCGAAGGGAATAGGTGCACAAGTTTCAGTGTATAGTTGTGTAGTTACGTTTTTGCTGTGTACCAGCTTTGGTGGCTCATTGATGTCACTCCTGTGATACATTTCTGTTCCAGCAGTAAATGAAATCAATTCCCATCCTACGTAACAAAAGAAACTTCACTACGAAAGTAATTAAAACCGTATCATAATATGGTAACGAACGATAACCTTCATTAAAATGCTCTATCGATAATTTGTGATTAGCCAGACTGGCATTACAGGTCTCCATTAATTTTAATGGAAATAAGAAATTTTTATAACGTTTCAATATCTGACAAGCTTTGTTACTATTTTTACGTCTGGTTTACAGTTATTAACTGAAAAATAAAGGTTCATAAGTACATCTACTTGCAATTTATCTTCTAAATTTGCAACTTACAATCTTAGTATCCAATATATTTTGATCAGTTTAAAAATCGGCGGCAAAGTATGTGATTGTACACTTTCTGATTTAAAATTGGAAAACCACTTGCAAATTTGAAATATCTTAATTTCATAGTTTACTAATAGGTGACCAGGTGGCCCGTCTGAAAATTACGGAAATGATTTATGATGAATAGTGAAGTTGGTGCTTTGTAGTAAGGCGAAAATTACCTGCTCGATTGGATAATTTTTTTTTATTAAATGTAAGAAAGCAATGAATTTTTCGAAATTCAACCCATATATGGAAAAAAAATTAGGAACAATTAAGTTCACGGATATGCGATAATTCAAAGCTCGTAGGTTTCGATAAGGACTGATCGTTCACCGGTAAATAGCAGCAGCATAAATAACAGGGATATTAATAAACTGTGTGTTTTTTCCAGAGTGAGCACTTTTTCGGATTATTTTGTTTCTGTTAGGGAAACATTTCATCATTTCTCATTGTTTCGCATGATGATTTAAGTGTTTTGCTACGTTACTATTTCAATTGACAAATGAAAAATTGATGTGTGAGTTGAGACTATCCCGGGGCACCGATTCAATGTAAGCTTCACGGGTGTCTTCTTCAGGTGCGGAAAGCTCCAGGTGATGTAAGCTAGAAGTCACCGCCTAGACTGGCTTAGTACTAGGCCGTTACTTACAGTTACTGTTACGTAAGTACCCGCTTCTACTGAGCCAGTCTAGACGTTGAATTCTATCTCACATCACCTGAAGTTTTTCGCACCTGATGGTGCCAGCAGAGCCAGCTGTCGAAACGTTGTGTTTTCATGACGCTCTCCGGCTGAAAACCCGTGAAATTTACATTGAATCAGTGCCCCAGGAAAGTCTCCACTAACACATCAATTTTCCATTTGTCAATTGAAATAGTAACGAATCAAAACACTTACATCATCTTGCGAAACAATGAGCAATGATGAAATGTTTCGCTAACAGAAACAAAATAATTCGAAAAAGTGCTTACTCTGGACAAAAACATACAGTTTATTAATATACCCGTTATTTATGCTGCTGCTATTTACTGGTAAACGATCAGTCCTTATCGAAGCCTATAAGCTTTGAATTATCTCATACCCATGAACTTAATTGTTCCTTTTTTTTCCAAATACGGGTTGAATTTCGAAAAATTCATTTCTTAGTTAATTATTTCAAGAATTTAATATTTAAAATCATACCTAATTTACCGATTTTGGTTAAGTATGAAGGGAGAAAGATGGCTCGTCACAAAAAAAAACCCTTTTACAAATAGTAAATATGATTATTAAAAGTTATAAAACGATCTGCGAATTTGATATATATTGGTAGTATATTAAAGTGTTATTTCAATAGTTTCTTGAGCATAGAATTAAGGAGCAATAATCTAAAATTTGTAAATGTCACTTTACGAAGATGAGATGCTATCTTTCTCCAACGACCCTCAGGAATCACGGTGGCATCTGGAACCGCCGCCGGCCCAAATTGAAAGCCAGTAATGTAGAATTAATTGCACGAGCACTCTGGGAGAATCAAGTGTCCGATTACGTTAGGGACGGGCTGGATGTTCATATCTCGGAGGAGCCCCACCGGGAGATATCCCCGCCCACGGCTCCTATTGACTACGGCGGGTGCTGCGAGCTCGATTTGATTTACGAGTTTCCTATAAAGAAGGAGTGAACCCCGGCTCGGCAGACACCTTTTTGCCAGCGGAGGAAACGCTAATGCGCCGATGGCGCCACTGGGCTAGCAGGTGGCCCCCACCTGGCGCTGCACCCGGTGTAATCCTGCGGTTTAACTGTGCACAGTAGCGCGTCGCCATGTTTGCGGATCACAAGTTCAGCCCCGAAATCTCTCCATCTACTGATTACGGTTTCTGAGTGGCATACAGTATCAGGCTTAATGTACATATGCTCTACAGTGTCTGCCTCAAACCCAGCCTGGTAGATGAGGGGTTAACCCACGGTCCTGGAATTCGGGAAGGTGCAGACTCTATATGAGGTGTAAATATCTTGGTATAACGTTTGATAATAAACTCAACTGAGCAGAGCACATTGGGCAGATGGTAGGTTTAAACAAAACAACTTAATTTACTGGAGGGGGTGAGGAGAGGATGTACCAGACAAATTAGGGAACTGGATTACAAAACTTTGGTCGTTTGAATATGTTGATGTAGTTGGGGACCCACATTTCGAGTATCAAATACAGGAGCTGGAGGGCATGCAAAGAAGATCAGCTGGATTTGTTTGTGGAAGTTATCGCAGGACGCAGTCAGTAACTGATTTGATAAAGGAGCTGGATTGGGAGTCGTTGGATGATAGGAGGAGGGAGACGAGAGTGCTGGGAATGTACAAGGGATATGTTGGTAATGGTGCTTGGAAGAATGTTGGTCCTAGAATTAGAAATAGTGCATGGAAGGGAAAAGATGACCATGACTACAAGCTGGCACTCGATTTAAAATATAAGGGAGTGGGGAAATTTTGTTTTGTGAGTAAGGGTGTCACGGATTGGAACAAATTACCAAGTAAAATGATGAATAATTTGTCGAAAACACTGAAGGAATTTAAAATTAAAATTCGTAAACCACAAAAGTAGATGGGGAAGGAACTTAACACTCAAATTTTATAAGGTAATTAAAAACTGAAAAATTATACGACTAAGGTGCCACCGAAGCATGTTCTCAATCCAAATTAAATTAATAAGTCCGGTCATCAAAATTTCAGTTTTCCATGATTTGCCGAAATTACTCATCGTGAATGGTGGTATAGTTCCCTAAGAAGGTTACAGGCTAATTCCTCCCAGTTCCTTTCCCGAAAAGCCATAAAGAAAACCTGTATCATAGATGTAATCGTAGGCTTCCGCGGCCAGAGTCAGTTGATTCTTGGCTGTCCGGGTGGCGCCGCGTCATGTTTCTTGAAACCGACGTTTCGACCCTCATTCTGGGGGAATAAGGGGGGAAGACCCCAGAATGAGGGTCGAAACGTCGGTTTCAAGAAACATGACGCGGCGCCACCCGGACAGCCAAGAATCAACTGTATCAAGACATTTAGACGAAATTAAATTAACTTAAACTTACTCTGCCACTGGTTGTTATACTGTTTCAGGATTTGAATACAACCAGTTTAGAGACTGCTCATAAAATGGCGGAATGTTGAAATTGGTTTAGTCTGTGACGTATAAAATCAAAACGAATAATACAATCAGATATTTCAGCTGTCATCAGTCTCTCGATGTGTTTGATTCAATCCATTATCTATTGCTATCTTGTGCTAACCTCTTCATCTCAACCTACCCATTTCAACCTACGTCTCCAATCATCTACTTCATATTATAATCTCTGTATTTCTTACCTTCGAATGTTTCTTCCACTAACAAACTGACACATTCTTGATTTCTTAAAGTATGACGCGCCATCCTGTCTGTTTTTTTTTTTTTTTGTTTTTTTTTTCTGTAATTCTCTTCCACAAACTTCTTTTCTCACCCAACATTTTCAAGACGCGTTAATTTTCATCATCCTACTACGCACCATATTAAAAATGCTTCAATTGAATCAGCTTAACGTATGATGAAATAACACCTTACACTGGATGTGACTCCATAGGAACGTAGGTATTTAATTCCAGATAACGTTAATTCACTAACATTGTTAAACTCTCGCAGTTTATGCTCTTTGATGTGTCCCAAGAGATCGACATTTTTGCGTGGGAGGAAGCTCGAGAGTATTTTATCAATGCTTAGCGCCGTGAAACTCTTTGAACTTACATTGTTCAGTTATGTTATAATTGTGGTTAAGTTCTGAAGGTGATGACATGAGATGACATTTGTGTATCTGTCACTAGTAAAATTCTCTGAAGAAATATACTCTTCAGTAATTTAAAAACATAATAGATTGAAATTGTAAGTACAAGGCTATGGACACTGCTTTCTTAATTCGATCTTGATTAGTAACTAAACTAACTTTCCTAATAAGTTCGAAGTTGTATGAAAACTAACTATTAAATCTAGTACTACTTTTTGTTGAGTGGTAGTAAGCATTAACAAAACACAAGAATACACAAGAGTTTTATTTTCAGTGGTAATGAATGGACGTGGCACACTGCACCTCAACATATAGCTTCAAATGTAACAAAAGGATTTGAATATTTTACACAACACTATTAGAAATATAAATAAAAATCGTGGTAGTTACATCATATCATGTACTTAAGCCACTAAGTTCGTCTTCCAACCACAGTCGTGAGTGCTAATTTTCTTGTTGTAGAAATTTTCATAGAAGAGTGTTTTACTACAGATTTATCAACCTTGTATTCAGATTTATTTACCTGAGAACTTAATCCGTTTACAGAATACCTGTGTGGTTTACCCTGTTTATTATATGGTGTACTTATGGCGAAGTTATCAATTTACCGGCCACTGTTGTCGCCTATCACGATTTCAGCCAGGTAACGATGCTTTTCATACCATAAAAAACTGGAAAGGAATCAGGAAAAATACGGTATACATATGTACCATTTTTTCATACAGGAAGTAGTCCAGTAGTACATTTCGTATACAGTGCACAAACAAACACTATTATGCTGAGAATATCTCACACTTTCTACGGGGAAACGGAGTAATGTATGTCCGGATGGCGTCGTGAAAACATGACGTTTAGACAGCTGATTCTACTGTCGTTAGAAAAAATGGACAATTTGGAAGACGATGAAGCTATCAAGAAGAGTCGCTGTGTGCTTTGTCGACCATAATACCGCGATTCATTGTTCTTGTGTCTTGCTGTATCGTAATGCTGGTGCACATTAACCGTTTTGTTCAAATCACTTTGATTACACATAATTTACAGAAAATAACTATTTCAACAGTACTAAAATACTCCTCTCCAAATTCCTTTACGTAACTCCGTAACTTCAAACTTTCAGAAAATTTTGTTTTCAGCTTGGTGGTACACACCGATCCACTACAGATTTAAAACTCACTGAAGATTATTTTCAAAAGTATTGGCGACAATGAGACATTGATTGACGCGGCTCGACACAGGAATAATGCTGCTGCATTGTCGAGATTAAAAGGCGGGCGGAACGTTAACGTTTAGAGAGTGACAATAATATATAATTTTAATTCTTGAAATAATGTATAACTTAAATTCTTCACTGGTGAATTCTGACCAATTCAGTGACAATAAGTTTTGTTGTTTCCTCCAATTTATAATAGGAGTACAATATCTTAATTTCTTATCATCTATAACTTCTGGTGAATTCCCGGTAGGCTACTATTAAAAAATTACGAGATTTTTTCCCCAATAATATTACCATAGTAATATGATCAAAAATAGTAAAATGGCCGGAATATGCATTTATATGCTATACAAAATACATCTAAATTTAATTTCATACTTTATATCAGCGTTCAATTCAACATTATAGCTCAAAAAGAAGGCAGGAAAAACATTAGTTGTCATAAAGATACGAACCCTAGTGTTGATCTTTAGTTCCAAAGAAGATATGCAGATAAATGTTTTCTTTACATACCTTTTATAATAAATTTAGAACTTGCGGAAGCCCTAATACGTGGCGCTAGTCGGAAATGAAGGGTCCGAGGCGATGGATTGTGCATTAGAGACGACGGCTGTTGTGGTCTGTGTCTAAAACACCTCAGCTGTCTGTTAATCGGTGCCTAATGAGCCCCGGGCAGGCTGCAGCTGTCCGTGGAATGCGGCCATAGCTCATGCTCGAGCGCTGCGGAGCCGGCATTCCGCGGCTGCAGACGCATAGCTCGCTCCGCCACGCACTGACCACCTGCAGAGCACTGGATGGCTCCTCCGTCTCACATAGCTGCCTACTCGCCCAAGACACTGCTGCCTACTATAAACCCTTCGCTTGGAATTTGACACTATTGTATTATATTTTTATCACTTCATCTTCCTCTCTGTCTAACCAATACCCATTCTTGACATTTCTGCCATTCACTGCGTCGTAGACCAGTGGAGATTAGCTACAATTGGTTCACAGTTGCGACGTTCCTTAGATTTGTAAAAGCTGATAGATGCGTTATGTTCAATATGCCTTGCCCAGATGTTAGACAATTAGGGCACTGTGGAATGCTGATGTGGTGTAGGTATAGACAGGTCAATCATTGTTCTGTTTTCCATCCTAACTTTACGCATTACCGAAGTGGAGATCATTGGTGGCGTGAGAGGATTATGGACGAGAAATTCGGCTACGGTCTTCCTAAGAATCCATGTCTGCATTTGCCCGATTTCGTAAAACCGTTTAAAACCGAAATCTGGATTGCCGATTGGGGATTTGAAACCACGTATTTCCTAATTTTACCGCCCATGACCCTCAAGAACTGCATCGCTTGACATTCAGTATAAATGCCTCGTAGCCGAGGCCGGTAAGGTAAAGTTGCTGTCTCTGCCACTAGAAATGGTATTAGCTGATTCTTGTTGGTGTCTTAAAATGCGGTACGAGATATTATGAGATACAATTCCTGATCTTCGAAGGGATCAGTTAAACCCAAAAAAAATTCCCAACGGAGTGAGGACATCTGGCGATGTTAATAATTTTCTTCCATAGCCCGTCAGGGTGAAGCGTTAAAGGTTGCGTCCTTCCTCGTTGCTTTCAGAAAAGCAGGCATATACCTGTTTCCACCTCTCCCTTCTTTCATCTTCAATACACAATAGTGACAACAAAATTAAACCTTCATCACATTCACCAACTCACTGACTACAGTGGAGAAGGTGATAGAAGAAACCACTCGATCAAAATTTTCTAGGAATTTGTCCTCTCTCGTAACTGCCTAACCCCGAGAATCAGGGCATGATACAGAAACTTGACTTCCAATTTTCAATATTCCACTGTAAATGGATTTCATTAGGCTCCGTACTAACTCACAATTTTAATATCAAATGAAAGTATTGTTACCGCATTCAAGCCATCTTAACGTACAATTAAAGCCCTTCTCCCATTCTCATTTGTCGTTCCCCTCTCCTTTTTCCATCCCCTCCAACTTACTCCTCTCCTTATTCAGATTTTTTCCACCACCCATCAAAATATTCACTATGATAAAAATTTAGTCCAGAATTTTGTATTTTCACTGTCATAATTTATTAGCAGAGTCACATCAACATTCTAAAGCCACAAAAATCCTCACAACAAATTTGCGTTCCGTTTCAAAAAAATATGTAGTTCTAAACTTGTTCTGGATGGGGGATGGGTTTTTGCAGCCCAGAAATACATAACCAGGGAAAGTTACAGTGATATAAAGACGTTAAATGCATAGCCTTCGTGCTTGTTACAAGTTTTCTAGGATGAGCTCACGAGTAAAGATACCAATATTTTCATGTATATAAACTTTGCAACTTGACATAAAATTAAGTTTTACAGTTAAAATCTTATAACATATTCTAACTTGCAGGCTTGCTAAAATCTAAAAGAAAGCAGTTACTTGTTTCAGGTATGTGTCATTAATCATGTAATGGTATGAGACTGTTTAGTGCTAGTGAAAACTAAAGTTTACCCTAAACTAGATAATAATCCTTTCACCATTAAGATATTCGATAAGGAGATATTATTTGACAAACGATACTTCTTTTCTTGTGTTACCTACCGCAGACTACATTGTGGTACACATGTTTATTTCTGAGTTCAGAAGCGGAATTAGATATTGAAATTTCCTTGTATACTATATTTGAAATGGGATATTCCCCAGATAATTATAAGTGATCCCAGAGAAAAACATCACATCAGAAGTCTAACTTGACTGTAATTTTCAAAATGTATAAAGATGTTATTGAGATATGGGATCTCAGCCCTCTAGAATTAATTTGATCACATGTTGATAAACAAAAAGGCTGATATTTCAGAATGAAATATAAAAAAAATTGTTTATTTTTCTAAATGTTTACATTTATTGTTAAACTTATTCTGCATACAACTTCTTCATTTGTCATATTTCCGCTGCAGTGACACAAATCGAGATGGCACCATGATTCTGGAGTGCGAAGAATGTAAACATTTATAGGTGCTTCGTGGATTTACTGTTAAAGTAACAGGGGCGCAGAATGGTGACTGAGTGGCTTTCAGGAGGATCTGGAATCAAATCCCCGTACGACCATCCATAATTTCCCGAAATCACCTCAGACCAAATACGGGTTGGTTCCTTCATATATACCATGGCAGAATTTTTTCCCGTTCCTTATCTCCCCTCCCCCCCCCCTCCCCCGAGTCATTTCATGCCTCTAATGATATCGGCGTGGTGGGTGAGTGGTTAACGTTTTGGCCTCGCATTCGGGAGGACATCGGTTCGAATCCCCGTTTTGGCATCCAAATTTGGGTTTTCCGTAGTTTCCCCAAATGACTCCAGGCGAATACCGGGATGCTTCCTTCAAAAAGGCCATGGAAGAATTCCTTCCAGTTCCTTGTCCCTAGTCCCATCCCGTCTCCAATGACTGCGACGTCGACGAGGCGCAAAGCCATAAGTAAAAAAAAAAATCTACGTCGACGACACATAAATTGGTTGGCATGTTGGGAGGAGTTCACAAGAAACGTAAGCGATCTCGGCAAGATTCAGGCCGCAGTTTTTCAGGTCATTCATCACCATGGCGAGACTTCAATATCTCTTTTGAGTCATTAGATCGGGCTGTGCACAATCGATCGGAGCCGTCTTGCGTCTTTTTCGCTCGACAAACATGAGCGCACATCAGCAGCAGGCGCTGCGTGGGCGGCCGGGAAACAAAGGCCCTTTTGATGTCAATGTGGGCGGAGTGGGGTGAGTGCTCCTTGCTGTCGCCTGGACCCGACAATCATCAATAGAGTGGCCACGGCGAGCCGCCGGTCAAACTTCAGCCGAACCGCTCCCTGGATTGGGCGCGTAAAGTTTCACGCGGCCGTCGTAAACACGATCGGAAACTGGGACCTACACTCGTCCCGAAAAAACACCCTGTTTTTCTCCCCTTACCTTTTTTTACTGTAGAACGGACGCTGGTACGGAGGAGATCGACTTGCAACCTTTCCTTTTCCTTTCGCGTTCAACTAGAGACGTGCGTTACAGTGAATTCAGTTCTGAAACACAATGCTACAGCTTGGGGTAGTAGAGTAGTACTAGAGTAAAATTGATTATCCGTCGAAATAAATAGCAGATACCTAGAGCTCATTACAAAAGCAACACTTTTGCGTCTGACAATCGAGAGATCAGTGCTCTCAATATTTCGGTTTGCATGGCTTTCCAAAATCACTACAAAAAGATTATGGGATAGTTCTATCAAAAGGCGATCATCTAGTTCGTATCCGTTTCGTATTCTCTATCGTCTCCTGTCTCCCGATTCTCATGAAATCAGTGAGTTTTGAAGCATTAATTAACAAAAGGTCTACCATCACGCTAACTACACCGAGAAAGTTGAAACAAACATCTGAAACCAATGCGCTTTACATACATACAGACAAGAACTATTCAGTTTAGTAATTAGGGTATTATAAAACATTTATGTCACCATATTTTTTTTACATATGTGGAGCTACTGTAAGAAGACATTGAGAGCAGATTTTCTTCTTAATATTTTTATAAATTATTGTAACATAAAGTGCACTATTAAAGTAAATGCCGCAATATTGAGCTATGGAGATTATAACCCTTACAACACCCTGCAAACACCATTGTAAATAAGCAACGCTCGAAATAATTTTTATTTGTATAGATGGCCGCTATCGTTTTTCAGGATACCAACTTTTGTAGTACAGCCAAAAAAATCGATGTAATGATATTACGCAAGGTTTTAACAATAAATGTATATCTTCTGTCAAGACTTTTGGGTGGAATGTAGGAATTGACAACTTTTTTAAGCATCTATCATTTAACGCGCACAAGTCTCTATACCCTCAATTAACAGTTATATTTGACTATTATTCTACGTCAGATATGAAGGAATATATCTCTAGATAGTTTTCTATTGGTAACATGTGAAATACTCTCATTTAATCTTTAATTGTAAGCTTAATTTTTTAGTCTCTAAGAATTAATTATCACAGAGAGCTTTTAACGTTCCTATTCCATTGAGAGTATATAAACCCTGTTATATATATATATATATATATATATATATAGGACAGTGATATTATGATTTATCAATAGGGAATTAAGAGCCATTCGTAAATTACTCATTTTGGGAAACCATTTATTTGTCTACTCACATATACAAGCACAACAAATTCGACTGCATTTATGTGGGAACAAACAGTCTCGACTTACAGTCAGTATATTCACTGTATATATATATATAATGAGTAGGAAATGCTTTATGACAATGAAATTAAGGAAGGCTACGTAAATAAACCCATCACTTTCCATAGATGATGGCGACTGGAAACGACGAATACATGTAACGAAACATTTTGCTGTTGAACCTTATTCTTGAAAATAGATGAGACTTTTGACGAGGCCAGATGTGGTCACTCGCTTGGAGGATATATATTACGTATTATCTGTGTAGAAAAACGATTGTGCTCTAATACCAGGAAAAGGCGTGTTAAATAGTCCATGCGTAATTCCACTTGTAGCTTATTGTCCAAAAGCCAGCTTGACAGCCAGACATTTCCATCTGAATAGAAGAGGGCGCTAATATCAACCGTGTTGTGAGAAGTGCTTTGCGTCTGAAAAACTTTCCTCCGACTCCTATATATTTCGGTTTAACTGCCGTGTTTGTTTGGAAAGTGTCCATTCGTCGCTGGTCCAATTAGCGGATGTTGCACTGCGAAGGCGAGAAAAGTTTCTCTTTTAACGGTCGGTGTCCCGCCCAGCGCTCCCCATTTCACCTGCAATGAGACAACGTCCCCCACCGCCACCACCACCTCGTCGTCTTAAAATTTTAACGAGGCGTGCAGAGAGAACCATTATTAATCACTTGCGGTTGATTATTCCTTGTCTCTGGCGAAACACCGTGCTTGTTCAGAGGCGACTCTATTGGAGACAGACCGTTATCTCATTTAATTCCACGAAACATAGCGGCGTTAGAAATCCGTATTCCAAAGCTAAAATGTGGACAAACTTAGACTCTTTCTAACACATTTCGTTCAAAAAACACACCAAAGTATTTCGTTGGGTAATACAGCATGCATCTGTGAAAAACAAAATTTCTCTTGTTTACTTAACTAACTGAATTGACGTGAATGTTATGACATCAATGAACTCTTCTGTAATTCGCCAGAAGTGATCCTGCAAGTCCTAAGTAGGTTTCTAGTTTCCATCAACAGCAACGAACAAGGAAGAAAAACTTCATTCGAGGTGACGTTGATCTTTTTAAAAAAAATTTGGCTGCTTTTGCTTTTCCTGTGAAATATTCATAATTTTCTGACTACATTTTTATGTGATCCCCGACGTATCTCATATAAATAAGTAATACGCAATACAGGCCTGACCGCAAGATACAGGTCAGACCGTGTTGGATAATCTTAACGCTGTGACTCTTGAGGCATCCTGCAGGTATAAGATTAACAGCAATTAAAACGTAATATCTCTCTTCAATTTCTTTAACGCGACAATTGGCGGGAAAATAAGAAAGCCAATTGTATTACCAAAGTACTACATGCTTCGGTCATACAGACGCCATTTAATTAAACAAAAAAAGAGTTACTCGTCTCCTCGAGACTTTCTATAACACAAAGACAAAAAGCGCAATAATGTCAAACTCTGCCATTTAGACAGAAACTAACGTAGAGCATATCCAGACTGTTGGAAGAATCCTGGCAGATAAGACGTTCTGAGTCAGTTACTGTAAGACTACCAGATCCAGGCCATCGCGACGTGTTGTTTAAGATGTAATTAGAACTTAAGAGCGATTACATTATGTTTCACGTACACAAGCCATACTTAGCCACACATACAGCAGAAGCTAAAGGCCTGTAATGGATCCGACAGAAACTGGACACTTTCCGATAAATAATCAGGAGCCTTACCACTGACCCATCAAATCACACTCAACATCGCTAAAGAAGTGTAACATGGAAGTAATGGTCTATTTACCTTGTAGGGCAATCTACCTTCGGGTTCATGCAGTATGAAATATATCTTGCTCAATCGATTATCTGAAAACGCCACGTCAGTTCTATGAGTACTGTGATCAGTTTTTTGTTATTAAAATATCACATTTACTTATTGTGCCATAGATAACAGCTACTTTATATTATTACCATTGATGTTTCGATCATTTCAAAGCTTTTGTGACTGTCAGATTGAGGGACAACTCTGGACACCTACAACATTTAATTACAACCAACTATGCTCTTGGAATCGAACCTGCGATCCTTGATATGAGGATTAATACTGCCATCCGACAGCCAGTCAGGGATTTAGGTGGAATTAGGAGATCGCCCCATAGTTCGTCTAAACATTAACGGGAAACCGCAATATAAACGGCAGATACATCACACGTGAGGTTTTAACTCGTGTCTCATGTACCTCATGGTGAAGTATACGAGCTCTTTAACAATCACAGTTACAATGTGTAATCAGTTACAATAATGAGTCATACATAACTGAATAGTTATCAAACATTCCTCATGGCATACCACCTTCAATTAACACCCGTATGTTTGCTGTTCGTTTAAAACAAGGGATCCTTAAAAAACATAGTTTTGTTTGTCATTATATATATATTAAAAAAAGGGTCCTGCTAGCCTCGTAAAGTGCTGTGTGTTATATGAACGCTTCTTGGGGTGTTGGTGCTGTTGCGAAGTTAGTGGATGAGCTAGTGGCATCAAGTTGTAACCGACCGTCGTGCCGTTTCTCTTAATAATGCGAGGTGCCCCTACTCGGCCGGGTAGGGTTGGTTTGATGCTGGAATATGAGTGGTCGCAACCCCCCCCGGCGCTTCCGCGAGACGCTCCCGCCATGAATCAAGTCGGCGTGTTATTCCTTCTGGCCTTGGCCCTTCTTAACAACACAGAATGGGCAAACTTGTGGCGAGTAAGTCTATGCATTTAGTTGTGGCGGAGTAGATGGGAAAGCAGGCAGTCGAGCTACATTGCCTCCCGGCAGAAACTTTCCGAACGGCCGCTGGTGCCACGACACAGCAAAGTTCATCCTCATATACGGAGGCGGCGACTGTTCCTCAGAAATATCTCGCGAAATATAACACAGGAGTGAATTAAAAAGCGCTATGCATGGATCCTTATTTGTTTTAAATTAATACCATCAATCTCAGCGTGTATAACAAGAGAGAGGACGATATATTAAATATTTCTGGTAAAAAGCGACTTGTTCGGCAGCCAGAGGGATAAAAAGTATTTAATATTTGTATCGTAAGCTGATGAATATAAAGAATTGATAGAAGTACGAAAAAGGAGTTGAAATGATTTTTCTTCAGCATGTAACTGCATGATTTCTTTGTTTTAAAAGAGCTGATGTCGGATTTAGAAAGGTTGAAACCTAGTTGGATAATTTGATTAACCTGTTATGCTTTTTGGTGTCTATTCCGTTATTCAGTGACTAGGAAACTAATTTTCTGTAGTAATAATTTCTTTTCGTTGACAGATCTATTCTAAAATATCAGTGACTGAGAAACAAGTGCTGAAGGATTAGCTAAATATTCTAGATTAATGTTTATGTCATTTGGCTGCATACACGATTTAAGAGCAGAAAATTGTTTTTGAAACCGGCGTTTAAGTGTGGAAATATACTCATCAACTCTAAATTAATATTTAAAAACTCATTTATATAAAATAATTTTATTCGTTTCTGTTTCTAGAAATAACATGATTGTATTGATTTATGTACAAGTTTACATTTGATTTACCAAGTAATAAAGTTTTTATAGCGCAGAAAAGAGCTATTTATATGCTGATTATGGTAAAACCGACAACTTTTTATAGACATCTCAATATTCTAAATATATGCATGATATGTCATAGAAAATTTAAACCTTTTATCATCAAATTAACAAGTACCACAATTTCAATTAAAGAAACAAAAATAAGTCGTACAAAACTCAAACGTCATTAGTTCAAAGAGGAGTTAATTATTTTGGGACACATCCGTTTAGTAAAATTCTTTAAACGTTTTTAGATAGTGAAGATGTATTTAAAGAAAAACTGATAGATTAACTTATTGCGAACTCATCCTACATCATCCAAGAATTTGTACAATATCACCTTTGGTTATAAATTTTCATGATTAATTTTTTTCTTTGTAATATATAATAGTTTTCCTCTATATTATTCATCTTGTGTGTATAGACATTAACCAAGGCATGGTCTACAGTCGAGGTCCTTCCTCGGCAGGGAGATATGGAGGAAGATTGATAAATAAACGCCTTACGTAACATTAGGCTTACTAAGTCTGTTGTTTTCAGTACATTTCGATGCCCAAAAATATTTTTGAACAGGTAGTTATGGAAATTAATTTTATTGTAATGTTTTAAATGACCGGAAAGTTATTAACGATACCTTGCTTATAGATTTTACTTACTACAGACGTTTTACTACAACATCGCAATAAAAACACAGAACTTCACTATACCTTCTCAAAATATTCCTCCAGGTACTTCGGTCTTATGCATCTTCCTCTTTAGCATCAAACCTTCTCATTGCTGTTTGTACACTTTGGAGCCAGGTAAACATGGGTCATCCTTTGTAATAGTCATTTAAATTTACTTATTAAAATTCTTATAGTATTAAATTTTTTTATTGATCGGGATCCAGAAATGAAAGATTTATAGCCAGGTAACAAACTGCATTTAATCTACATATTAAAAGGTGATATGTAAAACAAACAAAGAAATGATTATACAAAAATATATCTCGCTTTCACTTCGGAATTATTTATACTTAATATAAAATTACAAATTTTCATTCATACTGCGGTATAAAATCATTCTCTCCTCTAAATACATATGAAATTAAATATGACTAGGCAGTAACAGTATTATTAATAGCAACACCAAAGCACTGATTGCATTTGCATTATTAAATTATCTTTCCGGGCGTGTTACGGATTCCCCATTCCTCATTGTTCGTAATATTTCAGTTGTGATTTACCGTTTCTTGTAGAATACAGGAAGCGGCCACAGCTCCCTTCGTGTCTCCTAGCCGAAACAGGTGGGCTAATTGATACAGTAAGTATCACTATTAAGCACAGGTAGAAACCAAGCTTAACCCATCAGCTAGTCGTTAGTATGGTTCATGCTGCATGCAAGCAACAAAAAAAACTTTTAACACCCCTACTGGGCAGTCAGTAGAAAATGCGTCTAGCACGTTTAGTGCTCCAGAACAGAATGAATGTTTTCTGCGCAGGTCTCGGCAAATTCCTCCGCGCAGGTAGAGAGCGACCCTTCTCCCGCCAACAAAGGATGCCACTAAGCCGCGAACAACAGCATCGGGCGACCTGCCCGTTCGACCCTTTGGGAAAATCTTCAGCAAACTTCCTCCCAGCCCCCGCTAATAATCAATACATTTATAAAAAATACAAAAATGTAATTTGGACCATTACACCTCTTTTTCTCCTTCCATTGCTGTGTGCGTTTTGGTATCCTTGTATATTCCACCCTTCTTACTTGGCCATACCATTATAATATTAAAAAAAAAAATATTTTCTTCTATTTCCATTAGCCTTATAATTTCAGTACTCCTCACTTTTTCTTTCCATGAAATTATTGCTGCTCTTCTCCAGAAAACCATTTCTAATGCTTTCAGCTTCTTAATATCATTTTGGTTTTGTCCAGACTTCTGATCCATATATATATATATATATATATATATATATATATATATATATATATATATATATATTCACTCTATTCATAACAATCTTGCTTCAAAGAATTGAATTGAGATTCGCGATTACTTTCCGGATGTCAGTAATTCTTTTATTAACTTCCATGTTAGATATTCCTTCTCTTTCTAAAATTAAACACAAATTTAAAATTATTTTTTATCCAAAAGTTGACGATAGTGTTTGCTGAAACTGCTTGCGCGACTGCCATACCAGTGCCGCTCCGAGGGCTGAGCCACGTGTTTCGACTAATGAGCAGCTCTCATCTCAGGTTCCTCCAGCGGCGAATTAACATTCTGCCGGCGAAAGAACGGCGCAATTCCAACCGGCGCCGCATACCTACAGGGGTAGTGTGGTACATCGCCTAAATCTTCCACAGAAGCGCGGCATTCTTCGGTCCTGCGGATTTATACCTCCTCCAGGCCGCATTAACTGTCGAGCTCGTGCGGTATAGATATATCACGGCGATGGCCCCAGGATAATTACACTGGGATGTGTTTTAAATTAATTTAGGGTTTGCGGCTGTCTGGAACTGGCCCACTCCCTCAGTTAGAGCAAGGAGCTGGCGAACAAAGACACTCCCCCGCGACTAATGGGATGTTTTGAAGCAGTTATAAAGGCCCACGAACCCGCGCGCCCTGCCCATACAGAGTAACCCTGCTTTTTTACCTCTCTTTTCCCCCCTCTTCCTTGTTTTGTGTAGGGGGTCCCCCTCTCAACAGGTTCTCAAAATGGTAGCGGCAGTTTTCAGCCCCCAACTCTGTTTTAATGATGCGGTTCAAACCGCCTATAACTTTGCGGTGCAATAGTGTGGCAATATTTGCGGCTCGCCTCGGTCGATGTTGCTGTGGCTATGAAGGCGAGCAAGCGTGACTCATTCAGGCTGTCATATCCTTCGTGCTTGTTTAGCATAACGGCTTCATTCTTCGAAAACGTAGTTACTAAAGTACTAGAAATATTTGGCAACAAATTAAAACCAATCATCTCTCGAAACTAATAATAACTGCATAGTCCATACACTGCGCTTCGAAAAAAAATTAAAAAAAATAATTATTATCTTGGTGAAGTGGAGTGACAGTGGTTACAGACAGACATGATGAAACTTTACTATGGGTCACCCTCATTAAAACTTATATAATTATATATTCCAGTGTCGAATTCAAAAAATCCAATGGCACTAATATTCAGGATAATTACGGTAGCTTATTTATATGAAATAAATATTAGGACAGCAGATACAAGTTAAATCTGCCATCCACTTATACTACAAAATATTGAAAGTATCCTGTTGGCTTACTAGAAGATAATAGATTCGGTATCAAGGCGTAAAGATAGTGCCTAAGTCAGTAAAAAAATGTTCATCGATTTTTTACGTAAATGATTACTGGTGCTATTTCATTTACTGGCACTTTCCTATTCGGAGGAGAGGGGCCGTTAGCAAACGCTATAATTTTAATAACAGTGCTAGAACACAATTACAGTAAATGCTGCTTATAACCAGTGACACCAGTTATTTGACGATTATAAAGGTAGTTCATCGTTGTTCGCGTCTAAAATATGCGTTATAATAAGTAAATTCCCACATAAAGAAACAGAATTCTCTTCCAATTAAGCCAAATTATAAAAATGAATGACAAAAGACTGACTCTTGAGCTCTGGAGATATAGTAAATCCTTCGAGATGTTGACGGAGCCTAACCTCTTATTCAAAATATATAGAACCAATTAGTCACCGTACACAGGATTTATTATAAGAAACATCCAAATACAATGCAACAGAGAGGAAAATTTTAACAAAGTTTATTGTAACATTGCCCATGATGAATGAAAATGGTGTTAGACTATACCCATCATTGTGTTATGAGTTGATAAATGTATAAAAGTAGGCATTAAGCTTCAATTTCGTAGTTTGAGACGACGGAATAAATACGTAATGAACGTACTATGAGAGGGCTACGTGAAGAACGTAAGACACCAATTGTAACAAATGTGTACAGCCAACTTCGATTACTGAATTATTTTCATTTCAATCCATTGAAAGTTAAATGAAAGTCTCGCCGAAAGTGACTGCAATGAACTAGACAGTGTTTCGGTCTTTGTTAACTAGGAACGAATCTGTTTGGAAACCCACATTCCTATAGTAAGAGCAGTCTGGACGGAGGATATTAAGTTTCAAGGCAGTTTCACTGGGAACAGTTTTATCATCCACAAGCACAGAGATGTTTATGGGAATCTTAAGCAATAATTTAAATACAATATGTTGCAACAAGAGGAATAAAGCGAAACGAATTATTTTCTGTTGTAAGGGAAAATATGCATCTTCAACGTATGATTTTTTTTTAAAGTACGCTTCCCACCTACCATTGAGGTATCATTATTAGGGATCAAAATTTCTATTTCATTTTATTTTATGTGGCGCGGCAATTGATTGCATGCGCTACCATTAAGCTGCTCCATTTTTAATTTATTTATAAATAAGCATAAGAGATAGAAAAAATATAAAGTGCAAAAACTACACATATCTGTTGAACGTTAAGGGTAGCTACGACAACTCACAACATAAACCGAAGATACATATATTGATCACTAAGGATATTGCAACGTATTCCTGAGCAAGAATACCATCTATAGTGTATTGGATTGATTTATCTATTATTTAAAAAGACAAAAATGATCTGTAACAAGACACTTTTACATATCTAAGCATTAAGTTTAGACCAATAAGCGAGATACAGAATGATAATGTAATATTGCACAAAGTTAAAACATGTCAAAGTAATCATTCATATAATAATAATAAGCTAAGGATCGAATAAAATTCATTAATCATGTCTGAGCTTTACACCAAATTTTCAATTGCATGTAAGCTGTAAATCAGTTTTTATTTGAGGGAGGTCTGCTTTTAATGCATTGTAAACAGCAAATACGTCTGACTTCAATTCTTTTCAAGTTCAGGTTTATTATTTTTTGTATCACAGGTTTAACTATCTGATGTAATGTTCATTTATACGCATTATAATTCACTAAACATGGTATGCAGTTATTTGGTTCTATTTTTAATCATGAAATTTATCTTTTCTTCGCTTTCTAGACAGTTTCTTAATTTTATTTTCTACTATAACTACTCCTGTTTAGAACTACCTTCCCTTTACACATCAGCTATCTAACTAGGAGAATATAAAATTAATGCAGATTGTGATTTTTTTGTGATTAAAATAAAAAAAAAAAAAAAAAAAAAACCCAATGATTGAATTCAGTAAGGAATCGGTGATCTAACTGAAATTGCACCCCGTTTGTTTTTACACACAGCTAACCTCAGTTGAAACCGGTTGGTGGGATGGAACCAACTCCAGTAAGAATAGATCTCTCTCTCACACACAAAGCAAGAAATAGAGAACAACTTCTGCTTCTCTACATCAATTTCGTACATATTATTGGATTTTTTTGATTTATTGGTTCTGCCTAATGGTGTGTTCGATCATGATGTATACCTAGCAACATTGAATGGCATAAATGCCGTAAACTATTCGTTAGTGATTTGAGAGTTCAGTATTAAAAGGCCCACAGGTGATTTCTATTTTGTTAAAAAGAAATTTGTTTAACTTAATTGCCGTACATCATATTTTCTGCACACCTACGAATCCATTTGCTCTTCTAATCGTAAATTGTATGACAGCAGTTGAGTGCATCCATTGTCTTTTGCTCTTTATGAATTTTAAATTATTTTAGTGTTTACAGTATATTTTTGGCATTTCCCTCGAAAAGATAATTGAATGAATTCGTTACTCCCTTACCTAAAAAAACAAAAGTTTTCCCCTAGCTTAGTCTGAAATCAATTTACTGGTGATAGAAATGGTCACCGCTTCCTTTAAAAATATTACTCCTAATTCTTCTACCGATAATCCGTTCAAGCCTCATGGCCAATATAGGTATTATATACTTATAGCATTTTTCGTCCCTCGTCTCTTGCCTATTGATTGCTAACCTAGCTTCTTTATCATATTTGTTACTGATTATGTTCTCCTATAATTTTCACTGCCCAATCTAGCTGCTCTCCTTTGCCCCACCTAGAACTCCGTATTTTATACCCAAAATGTGCCTCTCATACTAAACAACTAAAATTCTTCGATTAATTATCTCACCACAGATAAAATTGTTTGTTTCTGTCGAGTATAAAAATTAATATTTGTGACTGCGTCATAGAGGCATACTCTTTACAAAGTGCTTTTTTTTATCGGCTGATCGTTGCTTACCTTTATTTGTTGCGTAGTATCAAGCTACACGCGTCTATTAAGATAGTGCATAGTCAGTTCCTCGTAGTTAAACCACGATAATAAAATGTTCAATGCTCGGTGGTTTAACGTGACCAGGTGTGTCAGGGGAGGCCCCTGTACAGCGGCTACCCGCCTCGGGCCGGCGAGTTGCGGGGCGACTCCCTGCGGTTTCGCGGGGGGAAGTACGCGCCCGACCACATGAAACGAAAAAGCAGCGCCAAACTTCTTCACAGACGATGAGTGCAGACAAAATTCTGTTTGCAGTGTCGGGTCGGTGGGGCAGACCCCCGCAAGCTACTTCCCTCAGTCGACCCTTCAGAACAACTTCAAACAGAATCTGATTTTCTTACAGATATTCGCTCTTTACATCCGCCCCTTATTTATTGCCGTATAAATGTAGTGCCGGAGTTTACTGCTATTAGAAAATGTCTGATTCGGCTTCCTGAGATTACTAGTACAATCGCAATAGTGTGTGGTGTCTTTATTCCTCATTTGCATGACAACCTCTTCTACGCTTTGAAAGCAGGCAAAATAAGCAACATAAATTCTGAAGTATATTGAATATTGCGACACTTAGCACACAAAAGCGCGTAAAGTATTAAGCAACTTCGTTGGCCATGAAACTATTATGCCATCAGATAGTTGCAAGTTTGCACGTTCGAGTCGTGGTGAACTTTAATCGTTCGGAACATATTACAAGAGATGGAGGCGCACAATTCTCAATCACCACATGGTATAACAAATTTCATGGTTATATATCAAAGCTCTCCTCAGTAGGTATGGGACCAATCGTCTGTGGGGTGGGTAGATTAGGCTTGATTCCCAAAGGCTTCTTTTGTAAGAGTAGGCATGATTAGATCGGAACCGGTTTGAAATCTATCGCTTTTATTACACTACTCCACACTCAACACCTATACATACATCCAACTGTAGTTAATAATACTGTTCAGAATGGGATAGCCAAAGGAAACCATTACGTTTACATTTCCCAGAGACGTTTTTACTGAGAGGCGTTCACATTGTCAATAGTAACCTCCTACTACCGGACACTGAATATGGCTGGCAGTGTTTATGAATATGGTTGTTTCAACCAAAAAATATGTTTCCACTTTTCGGAATAGCAGCTAGTGATCAATTGAGAACAGGATTCTGTACAGACTCGTGCAATAAGATACCTCGTAAAATCACTCCTGCGGAATGTTTTTATAATAATTAATGCTAGTCGTTATTTGAGTAATGCAACTGCAGGGCAAAGGAAATTGACTCAAAAATCTTCCTAACCTTAACGCTACTATGAAATTTCAATCTGTGGTGAAAGTAATTATAGCTGGCTCAGAGAGAAGGGAGAAAAATTCTTCATGGATATCAACTGAAAACTTGCAACCCACCAATCCTCAAAATGTTTGGATAATCCATTTTATTCCACGATTCCACGATTTTTTTAATCTTTTGCCAAACAAAAATAATACCGTTACCTCCCCTCTTCATTTATAAAACTCCCCAATCGAAAATTCTTTAAAAATTTGGTAATATGCTACTCGATAAAGTATACAAGAAAAGTTTAGGATCTTTATGGTGTATACAAGTGTTTCTCAACCTGTGGTACGCGGAGGATAGGAAATCATTGCTCCTTCATTAGCTTATTCCCTAAATATGATTCCAGTCAGCAACAAATAGAACGCCATTCAATTAAGGGTTATGTTCATGACCGTTTTCTAAAGGTGTTGCAGTAGGCGTGAGGGACCACTGAACTTTTGTAGTGTTGGTAACATAATAGTGGCAATTTAAATAATAATAAAAGTTGCCGGCCAGTCGGTGGTATACTGTAGCATCCATCCTAAATTAACATTACTGTTCATTTGGTTGTTAAGTGTTAAGAGCCTGATCAATATGTAACTAACTTCAAATAGGGCACTTCCATTTTCGTAACTGTGTTTCCGTAAGAATTCAAAATATATTTTTAGATTTATTATGTTATATTGGTGCAATACATATGTGCCAGATGCTAATATGATACAGATAGGTAAAAAAATTAGACCCACGTCAGTTTGTGGCCCACAACATTATTTTTGTCAATTTACTAATCTTCGGATTAAAAAAGGCTGAAAAACGCTAGAGTACACTGTTTTCGCAAAATAACTAAAGGAAAGATTTTGAAGAATCAGATAATTTAACGGAACGTTTATTCGGTAAAAAATCATTCGAGGGTGAATTTCATGAATCAGATAGTTTATATGTAGTGATATTTTTCATTTGAAAATTTTCAAAAAGTTTTCCATCTCTACAATAATTTTTTACAAACATCGTGTTTGATTCATATTTACCTCTTAATGGAAAATCTTGCGAAAAAGTTAATTAATTATACTAAAAAATAGTTTGCTATGATTTGATTAAAACTGTTTAAATGTTAAGTAATATAAATTTAATACACAATATATGTACGGAATTATCATTTTCCAAGACTAACCCTAACTTGGAAATGCTAGCTTTTCTTCTAACATCGAAATTTTCATCAATCATAGCGGATGATGTTTGATGTTGTGACCGCTTTGACAGAACACGGGCTCACAGAGGGACTAAGAAAGCAAGAAAGCGAATAAAAGTTAGTATTCTTTGTTCCCGTTGTAGAAACTCCGCGTAAGCACCGGAGTAAAGAAACGTAATGTTTCTCCGATCGTAAGGCATAATTTTTCACAGCCGGACGCGTGTCCGCCGCGTCGTAACGACAGAGCCCTGTGTTAAACTTACTGCACAATTCCTGCGCTAAATTAATGTCCCGCCATAAATCTGACTTTAATTATGTCATTCCTGACAGGAAGCGTTAGCTCGCGCTTGCAGTAAACAAAGAAGCCGTAAAACGCGAACAATGGAGCCGGTACGCACATCTGACTGGGCCGTAATATTCTCCAATTTATTAAATTTTCTTTCTAAACCCTTGTTTACTGTGTTTTAATAATTTCAAGACGGATCGCTAAGGGTTAAGGTATGATGTAGGTACTATAACATGATTCATGACCGTCCTGTTATGAATATCATGTCACACCGAAATACCGTAAGCTTGCTGCTGTTCAACACAGAAGCAAATAACTAAAATTAATCTTAATTGCAGGATTGTTTTTGGGTCATAAAAAATCTTTATATATGGCAAAATGTTGGGTTAAACTCAATTAATTCGACGCAGTTTAACTAAATAAAATTGTTATTAAATAACGTTGATTTTGCAATGAAGAAATCTTGTAAGTATTTCGGCTCTGTTTCATTCAAGTGCACAATACTCTTCACAATTATTCATAATAGATTCAAACGGAGAACACACCTTTCTTTACGTTTGGTTTCCAATTCATTTTAATAGGGAAAATATATTGAGCCACTGGAATCTTAATTAAGTAACCCTAATTTCTTTGGTTGCTAAAATAGATATGCATGTAGAGATAATATGACGAAAACATGTACATCGTACGAATATAAATAACCAATTTAAAAGAAATATATGTTTTATTTACGATTGGTTTCCAATTTAAAAAATATTGAACCATTAGGAAACAAAAACAAATGTAAAATTTATTCGTAGGTTACTTTAACAGTGGTATCTATTGATGTAGGGTGAAATTATGTCCAGCAGTTATTGGCCAGCCGAAAAAGGCCGAGAGTGTGAGGTTACACTGTTACAGAAATGATGAAACAATGACTAATCTAGACTTTTTTAATACTGATCATTATTTAATTCTGTTTGGTCCAGTAACATACTGAGTACATTTTGATGCGGTTCTAGTAGTTTGAAAGATTAGAGTGAAACTTAGAATTTGCGATATGTCTTATGAAGATAGGTAAAATGCCATCAGAGCAGGAAATTAAAATTTATCTATTATCTCGTATAAATTTAAAACCCTGAATCAATTTGGGTGGGGTTTCACAGTTTAAAACCAGATATTCTGCTTAATTTAGCCCCGGAGGATGAAATAGAAATCTCTTCTGATCATCAAATTCTCATTATATGGCTTAAATTAGAATTTACCAAAAGATTTTTACCTAGGTGACGTCATAAAGTTTTAAAGGTCTAGAATCCAGTTGACTTAGGAGAGGCATCAGAAAATTAATTTGTGAACAAAATTCAGAGAGTACTTAAAACGATGAGAATTGTTGGAAAGAAAATTTTACTTTCGCACAGCATTTTGAAAGGACAGTAGCGAGAGTAAGAAGGCACCACTTACTCTGTTGATTTATCTCATAATTGGTACCAATATAAATTCTTTGTGAGCTGCAAGTTTGGAGATATAAATAAAAAAAGTTTTAATGAACTTTTCGGTCTTCTACGTTGTACATCCTCCCAGGTAAACGTTAGCTGTTCTTAATTTTTCTTTGGTGGCATGTTTGAATTTAGGTAGGGCAGATTAAGTAAGAGGCAATGCTGTTCGATGCAGCGCAATGTCAGTTTTGTGTATTTTTAAACGTCTGTGAGTTAATAATCGCCAATGTTTAAGCAAAAACATGAAAAAATAGTATAACAGAGTGAATTATAATTATTTGCGCCTTAGGTGAACAAATATGAATCAGATACATAACAGTTAACTATATGCTATTCATTTCTGGTTTCGTGCAATCGTATAGGTTTCGCAAAATTTAGTTTAGACGAAGAATGAAACGATTTTCAGCGTTCTGAGAGAGTGTTCTGGTGGCTCAATGGTCAACGGTTCGAATCCCAGTCTCGGTGGGGATTTTCATAGGCCCTTAACCCGACCTTCACCTCTGGCACAGCTTACTGTGTAATGTGAAGTACGCCAGAACGCTTCCGTGGTTCGGATTCCACGTTAAAATGTAGGTCCCGTGTACTCGGTAGGATTGTCCGGTTAGGGTAAGTCTGCGACATGGGCGGAATGCGCAGACAGTAGCAACCGTGTCACCAGGTCATTACGATCACACGGTTTTAGTATTGTTATACCTTTATGAGAGTCATAGTTGTTAAAAAAAATATTTGCATTACCACTTGATTACGTAATGCTCTATAGACATCACTGTGATTTATAAAGTTGTCAGGATGATTGAAGCCTGAAATTAAAATGCATATTTCGTTTTGTGATATTAAGTGTTGTGAATTGAAAACATCATTACACTGGATTAAAGTATTAAATTCTATGCGTATGTAGTATTGTGTTGATTCATAGTTTACATAAAAAAAAAAATGTTTTTATATCGCTTTTGCAATTTATATGAGAGAGTAAAAATTTGACACGGAAATTGGAATAGTTTAACTGATGAAATGCTCTATTTCATACAATATTCTATGCAAAAATCGTTTGACATTTGTGTCATTTAATTAATTCGGCTTCCACTGTGTTTATTATAACTAAAAGAACATTTTGATCAAAAAATTATTTTTTCTCACTCAGATTCTCCCCCCTCATAGATTAAAGAACAGGAGTAATTAACAATGGAAGAGAAGTGTTGGACTGTAGCATTCTCCGACGAATATTTTTATGACCAGTCGAGAATGCATTTTCTCTATGAACTCTGTAGAAGTATAAGAGATACATAAAAATGAAAGAAAAATCTGGGAACTAACGAAAATCGAAAAAGGATATCTTAGGCACTAGAAGAAAGAATGAAAGGAAGTTAGACACAATCATAAGGAGGAGAATAAGTCTTTTAGATCACATAATAAGAACGGATAACAGCAGAGTTACAAAAATACTTTTACAAGAGTAAGAAAGGCAACCAGTGGATCCAAGGAGTGAGGAAAAATAGATAGAAATCGGAGTAAGAGAAGATATAACACACGACAGAGCAGCTTTCAGAAGAATGATACAAAATTTCAAGGGTTCCAGAAGATGATGAAGAAGAAAGGTAATGACATCTGTACTGAAGAAAGGATGTAACAGCACAGTGAAATGATGCTTAGACGGCCAAAATTAAAGAGAAGAAGAATAACAGCAAGTGGATGTTGTTAAAGGTATCAAAGTTCATATACATAAAAGTTACGAGTTCACAATTAACAAAGCACAAGTTTGGACGAAGCTGGCGTTGTTATGTCGGATTTCCTGCCAGTGATGAATTTCGAGCTCTGTCTGCGGGTACTGCATAGCGTGGTGCTTGTCTCTGCCAGTATGGTCGCACGGTGGTAGTTTCGGCCGCTGTGCTGGACTGAATTCTCGGTCGGAGGCAGACGCGGTGGTCGTTAATCCGGTGTGAATGGGCAGCGTCGGTGGTTACAATGGCGCCACGCCCCTGTTTCAGCTCATCACTGGAGGGAAATGAACTGCGATTCATTCCATTCCGTGTGGATCGAACGCTCTCCACAGTGGCGGAGACCGACGTGCTGGTTCTCAGATACTGTCAAATCGCATTCTGCCCAACTACTCAAGGGTAGCAACTTGTGATGCTGTAAGAAATGAGATCACGCTCAACGAGCCTAAATGTAAACAACATAAAGATTTCTACGAATGTTTGTGAATAGTTGTCCAGCAATAAATAAATTTTCCTCGCTTCTCTAACTCAGTTGGTAGTGCCGACCTAAATATAAACAAAAATAAAAGTGGTGGAATCAGGTTGCAAAGTTAAAATATCTTCGTGAGGACGGAGGTTCAATGTCGGGATGGTTCCTTTGAAATGTCATGACCGAGTTGCTGCCGATCCCTCCCCTTTGGTTAAGTTGACTGAAAAGACCTATTTGGCTTCACCAGAGAGGAATGGAATCCATTAAAAAAGAGAGAGTCAAGAAAAGAGAGGATCTTTAAACTTGTCATGTCTACAACTTACGCCACAGGAAGAAAACACCCAGAAAACGTCATCAAACTGCAAAACAAGATGTTCAAAATAAACAATTGAAGTATTAAAAGTGAACCTTAAACTATAGCAAATTGTCATTCAAGTACTTCACCCGCAAATGAACGTTTACTTATTAATATTCGGCGAGCTGATACCTTTGAAGAAATATCACAAGTATCTTGTTGCAATCACAGATAAAACATCCACCTTGCGTAATACAATGTTACTTATCAGATATCTTGGAAAAATTGTCAGAAGTATTTTGTAATGACCATCCGTCGCCATGTAGAAGAAAAGTGGATAAATTTCTAGAAATTCTAATAAATCTCTATATGCATTCAATTAATGAAGCTAATGACAAAATTCCACCTTAGAAAATTAACAATATTACCAAAGATATATGCGGATCAATTTGCAAGACCAGCCTATTGTGGTTTCAGACATTAAAAAGCAGTTTTTCCGATTAATTCTAAATATCAACCGAAGAAACAAAATCAAAAAATGAAGATTAACTGAATTCTTTCACAAAAGATTCAACACTACGTGAAACAGGGGACAGATTACAGAGCAATGGAAGAACCATCCAACACAGTGGCATAGATACAAAACAGCATTATCAATTATCCACACACCACTCAGTTCTAACAGAAAACAGAACAAGCAGAAATGCCCATTATCTCCAAGAGGTGTTTATCAAGATCTCCAAGGAAGACAAATTTTCCCGTTAAAATGGAAAAAACTAGAGAAGGCAATAAAAAGACTGAAACTCTAGCCAGTTCACCAGAGAAGACTGATCCAGCAACACAAGAAAACATTCACTTGCTAGCTCCAGTGGATAAAACATCCACTGTTCATAATTTGATCTCATAATTCACCTGAATGCCTGAGTAAAGCATAAATGATGTAATATTATAAATTACTAGTGTTTTTCAGTTGCTGGTAAATTCCTCTCCTGTTGTCAGAGTTTCACCCGATATCGCGATTTCCGTCACTATAACATCTGGAGCAACACATTAGCATGGAATCCGAAACACAGAGCTTCGTAACGCACTCCAATGACTAAAGCATCCGCATCTGTAGCGGCTGTAACTAAACTTTAACATAGAATCCGAAGCATAAGACATTTATGCCGTACTTCAAATGCACAAACCCAGAGGTTGAATAACATTTAACGACCATAAAAATTCCGGGACAAAGCAGGATTTCACTCAGTTACCTTCAGCGCTTTAACTCTCACTTATAACCAAGATGTTTATTTCAGAATTACAAGAAACCAAAATAAATCATGAAATTTGTTTGTTCATAACTTGCGTAGCTCATATTGCTTCTTTTGTTCCTTGGAGCAACAGCTACAGTTACAGCTTCCTAAGCAATTTGGTGTGCAACAAACAACATCAGAAGATATGGATGTGACGCTAGCTTCTCCCAGGAGATGAAGACCATTTCAGTGTATGGTGTATCCATTAATCCATGGCGTTACCAAACACTACTGACAGATAATTCAAGCAAAGAACGAAGTGTTCATAAGAAATCGTTTTCCTATTTCTCAAAACACTTTTGTGGTTTCCCAGTAATCAAAAGGCTCTCAATACTTTTTGTTTTATGTCTTTCAAGTCGTTCATCCAGCTCTACATTAATGTATTTGCAAGTGATTTTCTGTTTTTACAAGTGGATGACAACAGAGAACAAACACAACAGTAACATTAAACATCCATACCAATTGCCGGATAGGCAGCATTCGAAGCGGCGACCCTCTCAGTGTGTGTTGCAACTGTACACTGTACACTGTAGCCCCTAGTGTACTAAGGCCGGCAGCTCCCTTCCCCAATTCATTTTCTGTATTGCAGTTATTGAATTCTACCCAATGTACGTCTTATCCTTTCACTGCTGCGTCAAGTTTAATAGGTAGCGACCGAAGTTTTTTTTTTAACTGCTTAACGTCTCCTTTGAATATAAAACGTATAATACGAATTGGAAATCGTGTATCGATTGGCAGATATATTTATATTACACGTCTGATTGATTAAAATCTTTAGGGTATATCGAAGTTGAACCAATTCTTTTTTGTTTTGTTTTTTAACTGCTAAATGGCTCTTAACAGCGAGGTCTTTTAGAGACGGGAAGGGATGGGGGGCAAGGAATGGGAAGGAATTCGGCCATGGCCTTTTGAAGGAAGCATCACGGCATTCACCTGGAGTGATTTACGGAAACCATGGAAAACCCAAATCTGGATGCCCGGACGGGGATTCGAACCGCCGTCCTCCCGAATGCGAGGCCAGAACGCTAGCCGATACACCATCACGCTTGGTCGACCGAAGTTGTTGTCTGTTTCCTTCAAATCATTACTTTATGTGTTTTAGTGTTAGACAGTGATAGTAAACTTCAAAATTGTCCTTTTTCCTCCTTGAAACCATGTAGCATGAGTAACTGGCTATAACCGATCGATGGCAATTTCTTTTTGCTTGCTGTATTTGGTGTGGCAGCATTATGCCCTTAAAAGAAAATATGTGTTTTATTGGTTCCTGTGGAAAATGAATACGACATTGTTACGAGGTCATCTGAAAATAAAAAAATATCTATAAGGTAAATAACCTTAAATCCGGTGGTGGTCGACTTTTTGACGGAGCGCCGTATGGCACAGTGGGATCCCGTGACGTGGCGGGTATTCGCGAGCCACGCCCAACGCCGCGTGCGAGCCGCTAATGTAACTACCACACTCGCTAATTGTTTATCTAGCGCCACAATCTCGCGCACACCCACGCCAGCTCACACGGGCCTGCCTCACCGCTGACACCAGACGCTTCAAATCAGTATAACAACTACCAGCACACAATAGTATAGCAGTCCCTTTTTTATTTTTTCTAAAAACACTCACACAGAAGAGTACTCAAGCAAAGTGGCAAGAGTGCAGCGGTTCTGATATAAAGCAATAAGTAAAGAAGTCTTCAATGATGTCTGAGCCCAGAAGGAATCTGGAAACTTTTATCTTCCATACACAACTAAATTTGTTGCTATAAATAACGTGTTGCGATATTTAGATATTAATGGACCCGCCAGTGTGGTTCAGTGCGCTGATGCGTCGTGCACTATACCGGGAGATACAACGGTACCGGGCACGATTCCAGACCCCTGAGTACCGACGAATCTGAATGCGGATTTTAGGCGGTTTTACGTAACCGTCAAGGCAAATGCCAGGTTGGTCCACAATCTCCGCCCCATAAACTACACATTTAACAAACATAGACACATTTATCACACACAGAACATAGGCACACATTTCACAGACGGATGACAGCATTTCACATCGATAAGCTTTTCGGTTAGTGGCTAAATTTTTCTATTCAGTCCAGTGATCAATTAACGAGACTTTCCTTCAGTCATTTCTTCTTCCACAAGTTGCTGTCTTGATCGCCAGGGGATTTTACCTTTCCCAAAAGATTACAGATTATTATCGTTCTTGACTGAATTCAATGGTTCTCCAAATGACAACACACAAATCGCTTTTGAATTAACATTCATTTTCCCGTGATACGTAAGATAATATAAGCACCACACTTCTCTAAAGACACTAAAGTGCACATTTCCAGCGATTAAATTTCAGACAACTAGCTTTCTATTAACTTTTAACTGACTACTAACTCCTCGTCTCTGCCGTCCGCTTATTTAGATGTTACAGAAAAATAGCATAGAGATAGCCGCGAAAATTCAGCCAACAATCAAAATCACATTGAAACAATCAGAATAAACCCAAAATCATTCAAAATCATGATGAAACACGCGGAAGCTATTCACAGGTATTTACAAACAAAATTGTCAACATAAATCAATCCAAACAGTTGAGAATTGTCCTCCAAACAACATGTCTCACCTCAACTATTACAAATACATAATTTTAATCAATGTTTTATACATAATATTATTACACAGTTTCTCTCCATAAAACACTGTTCATTTCCATGACGAATATACACAACTTCACATTTAATCACATGAAAAACATATAAAACCGTAATTAATCAACTCCCAGTTTGCTACACATAATTCTTAAGATAAAATTCACTAAGAAGGGCAGGTTCTGAAGCCTGGTATAACTTCCTCCATTGGTACTAAGTAAGACCTGGCAGCAGGTATGAAGGGCATGTGGCCGTAGAACCAAAAGCTCCAAAAATGACCATACCAATCCATGATTTTGGAAAAATGTGGTAAAGAAGAAGATATTTATATGTTGATGCGAATACTCTTGAATCAAACAATTGTCAAAAGCAATGGTGCTGTTTACAGTTTATGAACAGGTGTCAGAAAATTCAATCGAGTTTACCACTATGCGAATGGAACAACTTCAATAGTTTTTCGGCTCCAGACTTGTAGTTCAGTGTCCAAATAATTAGGATGAAGTCAAGTTTCTTAAGGAACCTGTTCACTGTAGTTTGATATGGAAGTAAACATTCACAAGACAGCGAAAATATATCAGAAATTTTATCCTAGTAATTCTTCGGCAGCGTGGGTCTCAATTCATTTTATCCCAAACAAGCTAATCTTGTATTAAAACTGGTGCATTAACCTCTGGCATCGCACTTCGTTGGAAGCATACTGCAACGTAACAGCGAAACAAAGATGATAGGGTCAGGAAAGAATCAAACAGTTCAGTTCATACTATCTGTGTTAATGTTTTGGTGTAACTAGTTTATACGTTCTGCAGAGGGATGGTGATGTTGTTGTAATGATATAAGGAACTTAATAAACTGAGACACCGTAAGATTGTGATCCACTATTACTATTACTCCACAATTCGCTAAAAGTGTGTGGCGGATGGTGCGTTGCACCTATCCGAAAGGGTAATAGTTTGGAAGCGATATACGAGATATGGCAGGAGGCACCAATAGACTATTGTGAGGAACCATCCCAGCACTCGCGTGGAGTGACCTGGGAAAACCATGGAAAATCCAGATCAGGATGGCCGGAGAGCTTTATCGAAAGCTACTACTGTCGGTTTTTGAGTTTACTCGCCCAGTAAATCCTTTCTATTCCATTCCCTAATCGTTCGTGGAAAAAATGAATACAGAAAATAATCGGTTCTGGCCATGATTTCTCTTATCTTATTTTCACGGTCATTCCGATATACGAATGTTGCTGGTAGCAGTATTTGTTTGTTGTCATTCCGAAATATGTCAGTCGTGAATTTTTCAATTAGCTTCTGTCGAGAGCAACGCCTTCGGTGTTCCAGGTCTTCCCAACCTAACTCCTTCAACATCGCACTTACGCTTTCCCTCCAACTATATATACCTTTCACGAATCGGTCGGCTCTTCTTTTTACCTTCTCTAATGCCTCCATTAACCCCTTTTGATGGGGACCCCAAACAGAACAACAATATTCTAAGTGAGGACGATTTACAAAATTCAGATCAAAATAAACACTTCATATGAACGTAAATAACTTCATACATGTTACAACGACAGGTACAAACTACGTATAGGCAATATCTGAATATGAACGTGCTCGGAAGAAAAACAGCATAAACTCCAGGTTGTGTGATTCACCAAATTAAGGATGGTACACAGAACTCGACCAGACGTGCGAAGATGTGTATAAACCAAGAGAGAAGTAAATTGTGTCCATTCTAAAGATATTCTCGTATTATTGAGGTAAATCGGTCAAATAGTACATCAAAAAACATTTGCATGTTCGTATAATACCATTTTTTTAAAAAATCCACTGTACACTCGTGTTATAGAAGTTCAAAGATCGCGTTTCTTTCTGTCCCATCTCAGTACTGCTTCTTTAGTGGGCTGGCTCTTGACTCCTCAGAATATTCCACTCCGATTCGACACTGTCAGCGTGAACTCTGTGATCTGCCGTCTTCTGCCTCAGACACTTGAGATCCAGTAGGCTAACTTTCCTCGTTAGGTTACTAATTACATTAAGTGATCCCACACCGAAATTTCTCCAGACAATCCAGCCGAATGCCTCGCCGAACTGCGCACAGTGTTTTCGCGAGACATCAAAGAGTGGAGGTGAGGGCGGTAGGCGTGGTGGTGTAGTTTCATTAGCGCAGGCCAGCCGGCTACAGGAAGCCTGCTAATGGGCCAGTATTAGCCGCGCATCAGCCCTACTCTATGCACACCGACCGGCCTGCCGCGAATTAACGAAACTCTAACTCTCGCCCACCGCAAAAAAACACAAGCAATAAATAACGTAGAGTATCTCAGTACCAGACTCAGCTGGAATTTCAAGAGTCTCAGGTTTATTAGTAGCCGCTAATCAGAGAAAATGGTTATGCCACGCCACACCGTTTGAATTTTCTATCAGTCTTTTGCAGCAGGCACAAAGATTCATCAAGATCTCAAGAAGCCACTACGAGAAGCACTATAATTGTGAAACACACGATAAGAATTGTAGTTTAAGCTCAATCCTTTATATGACTAGATCATATGTTGGCAACCTTTCCTGGATTACCACCTCATTTTATATAAAAAAAAATTACTCCCCACTCCCTTCTCGTAAAAATTTTTCAAGTAATTTTTCAGAAAAAAATCACAGGCTTCCATTCTGGTAATAATTAATGCAATCCATTGTGCTCCAACGTTTTTGCTCGTAAGTCACTTTTTGAAACAGTGATTCGATGACGTTCCTTTTTCTTGAAGTTTACAATAACATAAAAAAGGACAGATTTATAAAAGTTACTTCATTAAAAGGTATGAACAGTATTGGTGTATTGTTTACAGTTTTATTAACAAAAAGATATTATGAATAAATATTATTAATTATAGGATTGAGCTTGGTGTAATGACACGAATCATTCAATATTTGGTTGCTTATTTGACGTCAGCAATATTAAATCGTCGCATTCCTGTTGGAAATCTGTTTCTGTGCTCTGGACCAGAAATTTCCGCTATGATCTCTTCGACTTCCACCAGTGGGCCGTACAGTTCTCTTTTGGAACCACTGGTTTAACTCCTTTTGACCTCTTTTTCAATTGTTTCGATCCAATCTGTAATACAATAAATTCTTACGAACAATAATGTAAACGGCAAATAATCTGTTAAAAATGTATATATGTAAACACCTGAAAGACATAATGCTAAGGATTGTGTTTATAGTTCACAGATGGACATAAAGATCTTTGGGAACAAGAATATTCTCCGTAGCTGTCTAGAAGGACATGAAGTATTATAGCACCGAAATATGTCTCTATCTGATTTCATTCTTAATCACAATGTTACTAAGATAACACCTTAGAGTTCTTATCAGATCTTAACTGGTGACATGTTGGTAATTAATTGTATTTTATCTTGGTACTACCGTTAAATTTCATCTAATTATTTTGGCAGTGTGTTGAAAACACTTCGTCATTTCGTAATAGCAAATTAGCTTACAGTAACTTCAATAATTTACAAGACTAATAATCGCAAGTAGAATTTTCAAGGGAAAAAGATACAGTGTACGAATCTCTTCTGCTCTCTCTCCAACAATAAAGTAGTGATGCAAGGTATCTTTATTAAAGATGGAATAATACTGCACGCACAAGACCTAGTTTTGTCTGACAGCCAACATCTACTTTCAATCCTGGCTATGATAAAATACTTCGTTCTTAATGACACAGTTATAAAGTGAATGAAGTAAGTTGTCATACTTATGACAGAGTGCCATTGTGGATTTTAATGCCTAGGTGGGTGGGGTATAATTTTAATGAAAAACACCATCTCTTACCACAGATTTGTGGACAGTTTTATGCAGTCTCTAATTTCAATGAACGCTGCAACTACGATTGCAACGTTTTTGCTCTTCATTGTGACGAGGAAATAGTTTTTTCGCTAGCTGCTGCCCTTGCCAGCGAATGGTAACTTTGATCATTGTTTGTTGTGCGAGCTCGCTAGACTCCTCGGAGATACAGCTGTTCATTACTTTCGCGCCTCCCTTTGTTCAGCTTACGGTGACAAGTACCACTCTTCGAGTCCACTCCTCCTTGCTTTTGAAGTCCTATCACACTGCGCAACAGACACCAGTTTCTTTCACTTGTGTAAAGCTATCCATCACAGCGATGTTCTGTGCACCGTAGCCTCATGACGAAAAATCAGTTTGACACTGATTGTTACTAGATAATGTCATTAATTTCTATTTTCTCGTAAGTCAAGATGTGTATACTTATTTTGGGCACTGTACGAAGATTTAACATTATATCAATCAAAAAGCGATAGTTAAAAGTGATATCCACAGATCAGCACATTAAACTCTATCATTCCGGTGCTTGTTATTCACAATAAAAGGCATTACTCGTGTATACTCTAAATCTCTTACGACCGGTGTTATTTAGATTTACGGATATTTAGTATTTTGCACTATCAAAAAACATTATTTCGATAGTGAAGATTGAAAGCGTTTAACAAATCCATGAGTGGTATGTGTGGTAGTGAGAATTTGAATCTCTGGATTATCAGACCAGACTCCTTGATGAAAGCAGTCTCATCAAATAATAAGTGGCGGGGTTTCTGCAGAAAAGCCGATTACGCTTCTTTAATTTCCAAGAAAGAGTAAACAGCTCCTCTCTCCTTGCTCCACGTTTAATTAAAGTTATTATTCATTATGACTTTTGATTCAGTCTCTTCTGTCGAAGCATTGTAATAGGATTAAAGCTACCAAAATAGATGAAAGAATTGGAAGTGGGGTATAAAAAAGATTTAATTTATTAGCGATTTACAACTTAATTCTACCAATTATGTTGTATAAAACTTAGTATTGTTGGGAATATACACTGACGAATTTCAAATATCCTCTAGGAGTAAAGCATTCTGAAGCACAACCAGTAATTTAATGTTTATAACTGCCTTCAGAATTATGCAAAAGTTGAAAATGAGAGGAAAAAAATGAAAGTTACATTTACCTAATCATGCAAAATTCAATAGAAGCTTAAGCATCTTTTTTTACATACTTGGTATCTGAATACTGATTTTTCAAGGTAATCAGAAGCAGTTTGATTCAAAATTGTCTCTGGTTATGACAATATATTCCTCCTTACGTCATAGAAAATACGGATAGTTTTCCTACTACTTACTGAGTTCACAAAAAAATTTCTATACACAGAATTTTGTTAGCTGCACGAATAAAAATTGACTATGATTGGCTATTAATACGATTGAGAAGTTTGTAACTACTCGCCGACATTATTTACCTGATTTTTCAGACATTTGATTGGAATGAGTTATTAAATGAAATTTCGAGAAAAGTGTTTGCTTTAATCTCTCTGAAACAAGTATAAATTTGTAGCGATAGTCCTTTTATCAATAGAACGTGGAGTAAAGAAAAAGATACTTTCCAAAATCATACTTGTTTGTCGCCAGGAATTGAAGCACAAACTTAAATTATTCTTTGCCTTTTAAGAGCTTTGATCTGTACATTAAGGAATTTGTAGAATCATAACTATCTATGTATACTATTACAAATATATAAGCAGGAAGTGTCTGTCTCTCCCTTAGCGTAGGCATCATGTTAAACGTACCTACAGTAGACAATATAAATGGAGTTATCACAGTTTGAAGGTTCATCATCTAGCTTAAAATCTTTTGACTCTACGTGATCGGGGGAACGGAGCAAGCTAGAACAGATAGGCACCACAGATCAAATTGCATCGTAGATGAACACACCTTTACGAAATATCCACCAAATACAACACAGATAAACACTTCATCCTTTAGATTCTGTTACTATTGTTTTTGACTTTTTAACTACGATTATTTATTTCTTCAGATTTCTGAAATAAATTATGTTAGTATACACAGAAAATCTTAATAAAATCACTACATCAAATATTAATCCCATAATAATTGTGGAACTTAATTTATGGTAAAAGTTAAAAAGAAGCTACATTAAAAAAGTTAAAAATTTGCTAATAAGAGAAAGACAAAAGGCAAAGGCATTTCTATGCACTCCAAAGTCCACGAGCGCGAGGCAGAGGGAAAATTAAGGTTAAGAGTCAAATTCGTGATATGTGAACCACTTACTTTTGAATAATTCAGCCTACAACACGTGAAAGACACTTTTATGACTCTCGATTTGTCGTTGGTGATAAAAGAAAAAATACTTCTCTTTCCTTTCCTTCAGTAATTGCTTTCGCTAAGCGATCGCAAAAACTAGGGAAAAAATCAAATATCTAACCATCTGAAACGAATCATGCTTCCTGGGAGATGCCTGAATCTATTAGTTCTTATATGTAAGTTCACTTATATATAAACTGTAAATGCTTGTCATTCCTAGCAAATACAGAAGCCACCAATTCTAGCTTTATTTTGCATGTACTATTTTTATTCATTATGGCTTCAATCTCTTCTATCAATTCCGCATTGAGTATTTGCGGTAAAAACAATCAAAATACTTTGTAGCAATGAAAGGAGGCGTATGGCTTTGCTTTATACCGTAGTAAGTAACAATAATCGATTGAGCTAATTAATCTGTGACAAATCTTTGCCCCACAAAGTGTGTCTATTTTAGAAACATCAAGAATATTTTTTCGAAGATATCGGTAGTTTTTGAAAAATAGTTTTCGTGGATTTCTATGTATTACAAGTAAAACAAAAAGAAATATTGTAGAAGTATGTTCAGTATCAACTTTGCTAGTTTTTTTTAATATACATATATCTAGACGTTGCTTTCAAAAACTTTTAAATTAGCTGTAATTGCTCTAGGAGAGAACTTGAAAGCAATGTACAAGTTGACGATTCATATTGATGTAACATAATTATTCGCGTGTCTGAAACTTACACATGTAAACTGTTGACACAATTGTCACATGGGAATATTCTTCTAATGAACTTAGCCGCGTGTAGTGCACACCTTGGTAGATTGACGAAATTTGTCTTCCGTGGACGCAGAGGATATTATAGCCTTGCTTTACGTCAGACTCTCTCTGTACTAACACCTCCAATTCACTGGTTTCAGCTGAAGGATGATCCGGATAGGATATCTGGTTTGATAGGTCAGCATGGAATGAAAATAAATGCCAAAAGCGTCAGCTTATAAGGTACACAGAAAAATTATGGATGGGTATGATTTTGAGATTGTGAAGAAATTGCTGGTTGAAGGCATAAAATGTTCATATCTTGTCATATATTCAATAATAAACTCAATTAGGCGGAAGATATTTGAAATTTGTGGTGAAAGGTTTGAAAGTTCTGTATTTACTGGAACGTACTAAGGATTTACTAGGAAAATTAGAGAAAATAGTTATAAAAATTTGGTTAGACGTTTACTTGAGTGTGGTGTAGTAGTGTGAGACTCGTATGAATGGTATCAAATACAAGAGTTGAAGATCGTGCAAAGGACAGCTAAACTTGTTTGTGGATGTTACCATAGAGAACAGACTAAGAACGAATGGTACGGAGCTGGGTTGGGAGTTATTTGCAGATAAAAGGCAGGTGAAGCCAGTGCTGTGAGGGTTAAGGCATATTCCTGGATTGATATTGGTTGGAGAACTGGAAGTGAAAAGGAAAGTGAAAGAAGATCATGAACATGGTTCTTAATTTGAAGCATGAAAAGCTGGTAATATTATGTTGTAGGGACCGGAATAATTTCTCCCAAAAAAGATTCTGAATTATAAATTCAAAAGTATGTGTGTGAGCAATTGACGTATTATACGTAGTTCGAGTTAGGTGGTAACTGTTCTGCCAAAAAGGCTGGAGATTTTTGTTTTTCAGACCAGTAGCCTTTCATTTTAAACTGTTGTTGTTGATCTTGATATGCACGCAAAAGACTGATTGTTGAATTTACTCTCTGCACGTGAGGTTAATACCAAGGTGATGGATTAATCATATAAAGTTCTGCTTTGGTCCTTTACTTGTATGCAGTTACGCTGAGAATCGACCATGAGTCACTTGGGTGAACGCTTTCCCATGTCGCGAGGTGTGTAGTGAATCATGGCTAGACAGACTGCTACGTTGTTAGGTAATCTCCTACTTTCTTTCAATTCTGACCTACTTTGGTCCACGGGGAACCACTGGTTCGCCTTTTCTTCTCCTCCCAGTATTTTTTTCATTCTTTTGCTGAGGTTCTTCCTTCTTCCTTCAGAACAGGTGGTCTTAGCCTTTGCACATTGTTCCAACAACCCCTTTGATTTATCAATTTAAGTTTGAAACATTCGATTCTGTGTTGTATCTGGATGGATCGCAACTTTTTCCATATTTTTTCTCGACTCCTCAAACCATTTTGTTGTACCTCTAATTTAGTGATGTAGCTCTCTTTGTGAACCTAGTCTCATTCATTCTCACAAATTGTCCATAAAATTTCAGCCTTCTCTTACGTTTGTAATCTTCTCTCCATACGTATATAGATTTTCATTTTTTCTCTTCCAGAAAGTACCATCTTTACCCTTTACTGGTGCTAGGATTTTTCCCTACGATTTTCCTCTCTTTTTTCTGTACCACCTCAAACTACATTTTTACATTCAATACCGGGCATTCTGAGCTGAACATTACCTCTGTCTTGAAAACTGATGTTCAATTTCTAATCTTTTCTTTGTAGTAGGTGGCTTTCTTGTTGTATTTTTTGTGTGTTATCCCGTGTGCTAATTCCATCTTCATATCTCTTGCTTTATCCGCTTCCTAATCAAGGCAGTTGTTATCAGATAATATTAAAGAAAATTTGAAATTTATGAAGTTCGCTCCAAAGACTTCACTTTAGAGTAGGGCACCTGTAGTGACACATCTATAAACCCGAGATGCTTCTCTGAGATTTGATAGCCGGCGTACAGCACAGCTCACAGAAGAGATTTTAATTTTAATCGCCCTTGCAGCTGCCCACTCGATGTGGACAGGGTCGGGAAGTGTGCCTGTCTGTAGCCCGTTATTCCAGCACTCGCAATTGGTACTACACGGCGCCATGCACGCACGCATCTGTTGTGCGCAATGAGAGGACTTGCCGATACATCGATCGGATTGCGTGGCGCGGAGGGGAAGTAAATATTAATTTTAATGGACGAGCGAAGTGAACGCTCCCAGCACGAGGAGGAATAAATGCATGCATTGCTCGCGTGTTTCGCTTGTTTTATTGCTAAGTGAAGAGCAGATAAGCACTTGCAAAATTGATGGCCCTGAGCGAATGCCTACTAGAGTTGCAACTTGTGGATTTCGGGTTGCGGAAGCTTTTGCCCGGTCTCGCAGAAGCGAGTGGAAGTATTTCTCTCCTTTGTGTTTGTCGCTAACGCCATTTATTGAGTACAGTCAATTCTACAACACTGGCAGAAGTGCGGTGGCTACGCACAAAAGAACCCAGATAAAATGAATGGGAAACAAACGTTACATTGGGTGGTCGGTGTACAGTATTTAATTCTTTTAAGCTTGAACACATCTTTCGCTTGAAGTTTAAAGTATTTTAAAATCCTAGTACAGCAACGTTAACACCTAGCTCTTTAAAACATTTATACGTGGTGTTGTTGGTATAAAATGAGTGTGATACCAATTTTGTTACAGTACTTAGATGACGGATCTTATTAATGGAATTAAAACTTTCGCAATGATTCTTTTATTGCAGGTTTAGACGTTAAAACGAGGTATAATTCCTTCACCTTATGGGCAGATATGGACAAAAGCAAATGGTTTGCGATACTTGACAAAGTGTTAAACTGATTAAAGTTGCATCATATTATAGAAAAAAATATGTCTGGACTTCAAATTTATTTGTGTGTCTAAAATATGAAAACAGATGTGTACTTTGTCTATTAGAAATCAACATGTATATTACCACAAGGGTAGTATGAATTTAAACAGGCAAATATCAATTTAAAAATTACCAGTCGTTATCAACAACTCTTTCAGTATCCACTGGACCACACGTCACTCCTGAAATATGAACTACAGTACTCCGGAATTTTCTTCCGGGGGCGTTGTAATGTAATATTGTTAAAGTTTGCTCCATGCGGTGTAGGCAATTTTCAACCGAAAACAGCTCAAAGTGCAGCCAGGTTTCACTAATCCGAAATAAAAATAGTAAAGTGAAGTTTGTAATTGTAAGAATATCGAACTTCGGCATCAAATATGAATCCATAGAAGTGCAAAAGTAATGTTCCGGACCAACATGTGAAAGTTAACGGTATGTTACCGCTGACGATGCTCCATTACACAAGGGCGAAACGTGTCTAGTGACTAAACATTATTCAAAACTAAATATTAACAATTGGTGTTTACTTTTAAAACATTTAATTACATTTACTCTGTCGAAGCTTTGATTTATTTTCCCTAAATCATAAAAAAATTCAAAGAAATATCATTCTAAAAACATTATTGTTACTGGTCGCAAATATTAGTAGTAGAAATTAAAGAAAATCATCTGAGATTATTGGTATACTAAAATACTTAACATTTCTTCCTGAAAAGAAAAAAACACATCACACACACACAAATCGAAGTCCGGTCATCATTTGGTTTTTGATGGTTTTCCAAAGTCACTCAAAAGGAATGCCAGGATTGATCTGTCAAAATACCAGCACCAATTTCCTTTCCTTTCCTTGCCCTTAGCTCTCCCTTATTTAGACGTGACGAGGAGTAAAGCCCAAAAATAAATTTTCGAGAAAAAATTAACTTAGGTAGGGAAGAGAATCAAGTATATATTAACATTTGGCAACATGCAGTTTTTAATAATAATAATTAAAAATAATAGTACAGCTACTATTACAGGTGCAACTCACGTGATAGTAGTGATCTGGAGACAGTGTATCTATTGGCTGCACATTCTGCTCCTATCGCAGCCGCCTTAAAGTAACCCGGTATCCTACCAGGTACAGGGAACTTACAGTTTTACCTGGAATCCGAACATCGGAAGCGTTCTGGCGTACTTAACATTACACAGAAAGCTGGGCCAGAAGGTAAGGGCGGGTTAAAGACCTTCAAGAATCTCCGCTGAGACAGGGAATCGAATTGGGGGCCTGTCGATCTCCAGTCAGAAGCCTTAACCACTGAGCCACCAGATCCCTCACATAGATATAGCTGAAACATGTTTGTACAGGAATAAAGCATGTAGGCAAGGTAGGTGGTATTTTTTTCTTACCGAGACCAAGCTGTGTACTCTACAGCCTTGATAAGTCAGTGATTATTCCTTTGTCAACAAAAGAGCCTACTTCGATTGACATCTTTGATGATGCTTCACTACTGGCAGTACAGTTCTAAAGCCCCACGAAATCAGAGAGGCAATTTCCTCGATTTCTGACGATTAAGTCACTTGTTCTCGGCTTTTCTTTCCATCGTCAAAAAATCTGGGCTATTGTCGATACACACGCAAAGCTGTGCAGAGCGTCCCCAAGCGCAGAACTTGGGCCTCGAACTTTAGCGGAAGTTTATCTCAATGGCAGCCTGGGGGAACGAAGGGGAAGGAAAAAAACGAAAAGGGCCAAGGCGTATCGCGTCGACATAAATGCCCCGCTGTCACCACGTATCCGCGCGGTTACTGGTGCCCTCAATTCCTGACAAAGTGGTTTTTGTCACCGAGTAAATCGGATCCGCAGTTGCGGAAATTAGTAATCCTGCTGCGAAAATATTACATCGATGGAGGCAGAAAAACGTCGCTTTAATCATTTCGCTGCACATTTCAAATAATGATGTTCTGATTACTTCCCGTTTGACGCCTGTCTCAAATTCTAGTTTACACCCTCGTATGATGTCCAGGGAAAAAATACAAAAAAAAATATCCTTATAGAACATATTTAATGCTGATTAAAGTACACGACTTAAACTACTATCCTACGTATAGTGCACTATTCTTAAGCACTTTTCATGGAGGCGCAACAGTCATTTGATATCATCACGTAGAAATATAACATATGTGATTTGAAGATCTTATTAATGGCAATTTAGTCACACCACGGTCATGAGATTGTTGTTACCAAGAAAGGAATCAGATCCTGGAGAATAGGAGTGCAAGGTATGAGCTGCGTGGAGAATGATAAAACATGACTCATTGTAGGCTGTGAGCAGATCACCCACTCGCCGCATTGTCATGTATATATCTGGCATCATTCATTAAAAAGTCAAAAAGTCGGAACCATCCTGACACCGTTGAATCACACACTTTGTCTTCTCTAAAAACGTAAATCAGTTTAATATCGATATTTTTTTTTCATTTTTGTCATCTTGTCAGTTGAGATTATTTATAATGGTGGAAACGTGAATCCGGAAATGGTATTTTTTTAAGGAACCATGCCGGAATTGGACTGGAGTGATTTCGAGAAACTATGGAAACCACCGAAATCTGGAGGGTCGGATGGGAATTTCAAACCGCGTCCTCCCGAATGCGAAATCAGAGAGTTTAGCGCATCCTAACAAATTTGGATGAGTCTCTCGCTTTCAAGAAAGAAATCATGTAACTAATTGACTTTTTCTACGACGTTATAAACACTCTCCACAAATATTGGATTAAGTACATTTCCACGTTCGTTTCTCGCCTTGCTAATAAATGAAAGAACTCGCCACTCATGTGAAAAAGTGGAACCTCAACGATACCGATTTTTAAAACGAAACTTCCTAAATATGATAATATTATTCCCCATTAAAGTTTTGTTACAATCTTAAGATTGTTTATTGAGACTTTATATTCCAGATAAACGCTTTTGAAATTTGAAAAATATCAAACAAAGCCTAAATAAGTTTTTATAACGTTCATGCAGTTAATATATATAGAACATGTAGTTTCTTATCTGGTTTAATTATGGTCTTCGTAAATATAAATTCCGAAATCTTTAATGAGATATTTTATAACAAACATGGAAATCATTCAAGTGTGATGAAAATTTGCTAATAACTGTTTTCACAGTTGCGAAAACTGTAGATTAATCACTGATATGCCTGAGTTATTCACAGAAGTAGACTGTGGCGTTCAGATTTCCAAAAACTGTAGAAGAAAATGTGGTCATTTCTGCAAAGAAAAGTTCAAGGACAAAAACTTTTATAGATGGTAATCAAATGTTATTGTTTTTCCGTTTGCTAAGATAAGTCGGAAAAATTCGTCTAAGTTAGAAAGAAACCAAACATTAGTATTATTTTGTGTGATGGTTGTATTATCATTTATTCATTTTTATTTCATTATTTTTCGTGACTCCGTAGTGTATACTGTTAAATAATGCCGGAAGAAGGTCCTGTTCATCCTGTTGCATGTTAAAACTTCATTCTATCAACCATAATGAAATCTAAACTGAATATTCGTATTCCGTTTGCTATTAAAATTTTCATTTATTACATTACAGTCGAAATTAGATCTTACTTAAAAACTAAGAGGTCGCTGCAATCATATAGAATATAGAATATTAATGCATGTTTAAGTAAGTGATGGGTGCCAGAAATTTACTGATATGAATACTATGAAAATCAGAAGTTTGCTAGTGTATTTTAATCTGAATTGATATATACAGTATTACTATATAACAATGAGGTCAGCTCTTTCAGAAAGATTTTTTAGTCATATAAAGAATAATGGTCTTTGCTGGATGTGGATTTGTATATGGTTATTATCAATTTGATATTATACGGATTAAATATAACAGAAACATGTGCTTAAATGACACTGATCACCATATATGATTATTGCATTATGTACAGAATTCACCTCTAATCGTTACAAGTATGGGACAATTTATCAAGTAATATATCCCATAACTTTTTCCCCACTTGAAATATGTCTGCTAACGCAGATGTGACGCTCCTAGGGGAATTAGTTAATATGCTAAATTTATCCCTTTTATGAATGCAATAAAATTCTTGTGTAGTTTTTGTCACTTCTAGTATTGCAGTTTTTTTTAAATTACTTGATCCAAACAAATAAAAATTGATTGGTATTAAGGACGGGATAATACATTAGTTTCGCACATACAACACATTTTAGTTATATGAAGGATTAGATCGTAAGGACTGGGTTCCTCAAATTCAGCATTAATTAAATTATAGGGAATCTAGTAAAGCATACTTAATTTTATTGCAAATTGTTCGATGGCAACTAGGGGTGCTATAAAATTTTTCTTCTAATTAATAATCTCTACTCCAATTTAAATTGGGATCAACGTTTGGTACTTATTATTCACATTTCCTGGAAAAATCAGGTGGATGGACTGAAGGTCTAGGATGTAAAGCGAATTTAATTTACTATGAATTTTCATTTCAAACAGGTAGTATTCTTTAGCCGGAACCTCGAGCGCAGTCTTTCCCTCACCTCCAGTTGTTGACTGGTAGAGGCCAACAGAAGCTCTAATTATTCAACTGAGGAATTTGCATTCGGTAACCCGCGGATCTGCGTTCGATCCCCGACTGCCCTAACGGAGGCTTTTAGCGGTCTGTGGTTTACCCGGTCGCCATCTAATATTCATATATTCAGCTCACATCCTCATTCGCCTCTGTCCGCCTGTACCTGTGTCTATAAATAACACATGTTCCGTCAGCGGGCGCTCCTAAACATTTCACGGAACACTGGCCATGCATCCAGCAGGGTGGTTATAACCTCATACACCACTTGTTCCAACGTGTAACCCGCTCTGATGCGTATTGTCCCTGCGGGAATTGTAAACACTTGTTAGCCTGGATCGTCAAAACACAAATCTGGCAAATTATGTATTCTGAAAATTTACACTACGTTTCCGATTGATAAAGGTTATTACTGAATAACGGATCGCCATAATCTATTTAAAAACTATCAGTTTTTTAAAAACATGTCGGTAAAAATTATAACATTTCAGTCAGTAATAATGCAGTGGAAAGATAATGATAGTGCTTTATCTTCTAGCTGTCAATATTTGAATAAAATACATGCACCGTATTTCATATATTAGCCAAACAGAAAACAGTTATGATTTACCAAACTTAACCCGTAACTAATGACGTAAGACAAATTACTTTGTATTATTAATACATCACATTTATCACATAACAGCATCATCTTAAGATTGAAATAAGAAATAGTTTAAAAAAAAAAAAAAAAAAAAAAAAAAAAAAAAAAAAAAAAAAAAAGAAGGACACGTTACTAAGAACCATAACATTTTTAAATCGTCTCGACAATTAAAAAGTTTGTTTTCAACATTATTGCCAAATTTATCATTTATATATGCGTTTGTGCCACATGTTATTATCTTCGTAACAAGTTATTACATAAAAAAACTTGTCGATCTTAGTTCAATACGATTATTGATTTCTTTCCAACCATTCAAATTAATAAGTGTTTTTTATCTGCCATATTCCTTTTGTTCTTAATTTAAGGATTTTAGAGAAAATAAATTAATAGTTCGCAGTACTCAGCAGTTGCTAAACCGAAATATTTCCCTTTAAGTGTCAACCTGTTTCCCTACAAAAAACATTTTATACAAGATTTGTAGTTTCTTTTTGTACCTGTCGTGAATGCAGTTGTAAAAGCGAAATGCTCTGACGAATTATTTTAGCTTTTAGTGAATTGTGTGGTCGTAGTGCGCTACTGAAACAGCTTTTGTAATTCTGTGAATCACTTTATTATTTAAAGAGAGATAATGTTTATTAGATTAGACAACACGTAAAAAAGGTTATCTCATTGGCTTACTATTCTTAGTAAGATGCTTATTCATGTAATTGCGCCACCAATCACGCTCGTTCCTGTTTGTAAGAATTATCTTCTTTAGTCTTCCGTATGTAAGCATTGATGATTTGTGCCATGTAGACATTCCAGACTTACAAGCCTCGGTTAGTCTGTGGAACCAGTAGCGCTGCAGCAACTTTACTTTTGAATAAAACTAATGTCTTTTTGAATGGAGTTTAAAACGTAGGCAGTGAGAGATCTAAGGCCCCTGGTTCGAAACCCTTTCTCGGTGGGAATTTTCCTAGGCCATTAACCCGACCTTAATCTCCAGCACAACTTGTTGTGTAATGTGAAGTATGCTGGAACGCTCCCGTGGTTTATAGCCACGTTAAACTGTAGGTCCCCTTTAATCGGTATGAGTTACATGTTGAAATAAAGACCCTTCACACACTGCTTACAAGGGCGCACGGATTTGAAGATCAGATACAACTTTTTTTTGCGGAATTTTAAAGCAGAGTGAATTTTTTAAATACATCTTCCGTTTGCCCATCAATAATAAACATATATATATATATATATATATATATTGTGTGCTCCTGCCTTCGGTCAGTATCGTGGAATGTGATGAAAATTGACAAACGAACAAAAAAAAAAACTTATGGAAAGTTGAAATCGAATTAGCACCAAATCCCAAATCTGTAGGAATCACATCGTTACTATGTTTCATTCGAACGCTGAAGGGAGGCGTACGGAAATGAGTCTTGCAGAGGTGTTTCTTTGTACTTAAATACCTCTGAAACCCAAAAAGAATGTTGGTGGTTATTTGATAACTGCATACGTCATCACCCATTGCTTCCATCCACTTTCCAGGTCTGCTTCGCTTAAAAGCTTCTGACTTTCTTCTTACTTTCCCCGAACTTTACGCCATAACCCTAGACTAGACATCTTCTCATTTCTGCAAAACTCCTGTATGTTGGTATATACGGAATTTAAATAGAGAAACTAGTAGCTAAAGTAAGACTTTCTCTGAGTTTTCAGTTTAATGTACATCTTTCTTTTTTTAAAGTCTGAAACAAAGCATCTTAGCTGAAGAGTTTAATGAAGCATATCCTAAGTATCATTATTACCAAACACATTCAGTGAATCACAAATGAAAAACTCCATTTTAAAAGTGTAATTTGTCATCATAATGAAGGAATGAAAATCAACAGGCACCAAAGGGACTCGACCTCCCACGCAAGAACTCGGCAACAGAGTTAGGTCTGGCCATAGCAGATCTGCTTCAGCTCTGTACACATGGGGAATGAGAGATTCACCGAATTGCGACTGTGGTGAGAAGAACAAACCATCCGTCACATGACCTTTGATTGTTCACTTCGAGCCTTCAGTGGATCACCCAAAGTCTAAAAAGAATTACATTAGCTGCGCAATGTCGATTACGAATTTCAACTATAATTTATATACAATTTTACTAGGTTGAAACAATTGTATATCATTGTATTATTGTTCATGTGCTCTGGAAATAAGATAAATAAATAAGGAATGAAAAACAAATGGTGCTAGGTACCGCATATTCGATACAATTAGCAGAGTTTGTATTTTTACGCCGTCTGTGTGCTACTAATTGGGAGAGACAGTAATGTTTGATGCATACTCGTCACTGAGTACCACGCTCGGATTGGTTCTGATTGGCCGATCCTGCGACGGCAAGAGCACTCCGAGGAACGAGGTCCACCCGACTGCTCAACTGTTTTAATAGGCAGCGAATACGCGAACCCGATTCCAATAATGAGCTTCGTTGCCAGGAGAACAATAGGGAGCGGCAATATTGGTCACCGAATCCTGCTCCGGCTATCAGCGGGCCTCATCAGAGGGCGATAATTTCTGCGCCAGCTTTGTGCGCCCGCTAAGCTACTGGCCATTCTGGTCACTATTATTATTGTACTACACAGCCGGCCGTGGCCTCTCTTAGTTTGCGACTTAAGCCCGCGCTCGCTTCGCTTGTTGTTGCGGCGTCGGGGCCGGCACACACAGACTTTAAGGCCGCAGATCCGGAGCCGATTGTAATCGATATCACCGCGTTCAACATTTACGCCGGCTTTTCTGCGGTGGCGGAGGGAAAAAGCTCTCAGGAATTCAAGGCCCACGAGTGAAACGGCGCTCCGGCCGCTAAAGGGGTTTGTGGGTTCCCCGCCAACATTACTTCTTTGGCGCCTCACATGTGCTGAAATGGCTACGGTGCTTGTAGATTTTTATGTCGCTCCCGACCGTTTTGGGCGTGCACGAAGTGACCATTTGCGAGAAACGTGACCGTTTATGTTTTCCATTATGATTAAGTGAGGTGGTACAACAGCTCCATCTCTGTACTCTAAATCTACTACAGCCAAAATTGAATTACACCACAAGGGAATGCCACGATGGTGGCTAGAAACAACATATGGCGAGATTTAATTCAAATTCTTGGTAAAAAAAAATGGATATAACGAAATTTCAAATAAATTACTGAGAAAAACTGCACGCTTATTAACAGAGACTACCGGATATGAAGAAAGATTTTTAGATAATACGTTTATACGCACGTACGTTTGGGATCTATTAAAGATTATCCAATAAAGTAGGGTCAGTTAAATTGAGAGAGAATCGCTTAATTGACATATCATGAAAATGGCTGAAGACGGAGTGATTAATAACGCTGGGAAATGAAAGGTGTTAAGTTGGAGATGGTTTCAAAGTTTAAGAATGATATGAATAAGATAGTAATATCAACAGCGGAGTAACATTCAGTCCACCAGCCATCTGGTTGTTTAAGAAGATCCTGAAATACGAATACGGTTTTTTTTTTTTTTGCTTCGGTCTCTATAGTTCATCAACGTCGAGGTAGTTAGAGCCAAGAGAGGATGGGGACAAGGAACGGGAAGGAATTCGGCTATGACCTTTTGAAGTAGCGAAGGAAAACCATAATCTGGATAGCTGGACGGGGATTTTAACCCCAGGACTAAGCGTCACCATTGACCCACCCGTCTAAGCATACGAGAATAGAAGTGGGCCTGTGTCAAAAGAGAGGAACGAGTCACTGGTCGATGTCAAAATTGGAAGGCGAACGAAATCTAGGCACTAAAAATGAGATTTCTATTTAACAGGTAGTCCATTGTGACTTAATTCGATTGAATAAAATTAAAACAAACTACTGACCACTTGTAACATGGGTTCTTTATTTTGGATGATATCATTGCTTCTTTTAATATTGCAGCTATTTTTAATTTACTCTGCTATTTCATTGACTAATATGTCAGTGAAATTACATTTGATGAAAAAATCTGATTCCTTGTCAAATTTGTTTCTAAACTTGATAAACTGGAGTCATTCCATATTGTTATGTCCCGTGCGGCAGTGAAGCCCCATAAACTTGTTTTTATATCAAGCGGGGCTACCTTTCTTTAAATACGTTTCTCTAATAGCTTGTGACATTAGGATTAAATGAAGCTGAACCACCATTACTCAGCGCTAGTAAAAGTGTTAGAATACAGTAGAATGAAAGGCTTTCGGGATTAAGATTTGTAGAAATATTGGCGCTGTCAAAATATATTAAATGTCGTGAAAATTGGTTGTAGTACTTAATACGTAACGCTGGTTGAGACAATATTTTACTCATAAATCTTCCTTGGTTGGAGTTCCTTCTTAATAAACAAGGGGAATAAAGAGTTGATTACTTCGTCATTGTGTAATAGGTTAAGGCGGCTACGATAGGAGTGGAATGCGCAGCCAGTAAGAATCCTGTCACCAGGTCATGTCAATCACACGAGCCTTTACCGGAGGTTCTCACTTCAGGCGTTAGTTTTAAGATACTTCTTGATGGAAAGGAGCTCCATCCTTTTATCAGTTTCTAAAATAGCTTAAAATGTCAGAAACTTGATATACAGCAAATCTACATTGGCTAACTCGTAGAATCGATTAAAGTCGCTTCTGATAACTACATACTTGAATAATCCGTCTTCATCTGTCATTATTTTATTTGGAAATGAAGCAGTCAATGGAAAATAGACGTTTTGTTGAAAGAAGAAACGTGTATCACATGACGATACAAAGCCAAGGAATCTTCCAAATCCATTACATCTCCAAACGTGCAGTGAATGATTCGAGATGTTACCCTGAGTATATTCGTTTGATGGTGCGTGTAATTCCAGTTACACAAATGGCTGCGCTTGCGGAACAAGGAAATTTATATTCCACATTTCGCGCTAGGTGGTGTTTAATCGTTATTTCACATGTGGAAAATTACCGCAATCAGCTTACTTTCACTTAATTAAGAAACGTGAATATCGCAGCAATGTAGTAGTGGCTTTTCTCTAAACATCTAGTGACGAACTTTAAATTGGTAATAGTAACAATGTAACAGTATTCGTATGTTTCTTTAAATTCATTCGTTTGAAAGACAGCATAACTCGCATAATCCTAATTAAACACTGAAAATCTTAACTAGTGTAATTTACATCCTTGATAATTAAAATCTTAAAAATGTAAGTACAGTCCCTGAATGCACCTACAGGGCGTAAAAATAACAGATCAGTAAACACGAATGAACCAGCTTGTTGCAAGGAGAAGTTCTAATTGAGTACTGTATGTGCGTTCAGCTCACAGCACCCAGTAAAAACAAAACCGAAAAGTAAACAAAAGTAGTAATCACTGCTTCTCGTGGTCAGATTAGTAAACAAACGAATAACACTCCACTCTGAAAAATTGTGTGATCACAATCTTTTTCATCAAGACTTTATTTACATTTCAACATTTGAGGAACGAATGAACAAACGCACTGTTTAAGCTAATTAGACAGGCCGTACTATTGAATTATTACATAGTTGATAATCAATAAAAACTCCGTTCGTTGATTATTCGTTTTGTCTGAGTTCTGAAACTCTCTCTCCGAAAGTCATAATGTTTACCGATGTCTCAGAAAACTGGCGGTAGTGAGAAGAATGGCTCAAACAATGGTAAATAACGACCACGACGCCCGATTATCATTTAAATAAAATTAGATCGCACTGTCGTAACTCCCAGAACCACAAAGATGTTTCCAGTGGGTAACTATGGTGTCCACCAAACATAGTTTTCAAATAATTCTAATTAGAAAATTAATATATGAACATATACTTTAAATTATCTAAAATGTTGTATACCGTACGAATGAAATGTCTGAAATCTGAGGATTTGTTGGAACTTTCTGCTGTTTGTTAAGTACTTGATCTTGACATTAGGTGACATATAAATATCATTTATCAAAAAGTTATCTTAGACTTAAAAAGAAACGAACCATCCAAATTTCTATAAGATAGTATTAAGTTTGAAACTTGCTCAATAAACTATGTTTCCAATACTATGATTCCGTCTCTGGTCTTGAAACGATCACTGTTTACGTTTAAATCAATGTTACGTTCATGGAATTAGACTGCACGTAGTATTTTAGGTGTGACTTGATCTTTCTAATATAAATACGCTGCATCTCCCAATTCCCAGAATATTTGACTCTGGATTTAAATACGTTCAGCGCTGTTTTCCGACTGTAGTTTACACAATGTGATACGTTAGTTCCAGGAACTCTCCACGCCAGGTCTTTTCCTGGAAGTGTTGCTACATGTTCCATGAAAATTTAGGATACTTAACATACCTCAAAGGTGCTGGAGTGTTTGTCGTAATATACAGTGTTGGGGTACACTAATTGCTTCAGTGATCGACTCAACAGAGTCCGTAAACTGTAACTGAATATAATGTTTGACATTAATATACAGCTAACATTGTATAGATCCTTGTGGCAGCTTCCCAGTGATTTATTAGAACAGTTAATACAGTGTCATAGGATTTCTATGGTATAACGACAATTTAAAATTGTCATCGCTTCTATCTAGAATATCTTAGTTAATGTATTGCAAGCATGTTGTAGCTTGGATCTTTTGAGATAGGTTTAAAATAAAAAATAAAGCTGTCTGATTCATGAGAGCACAGTTAAATGCTTGATGGCTGCGAAAATCTCGTGTTTTATTATTTGATGTGACAACTCTTAACTACATTGAATTGAATAGCATGACGCATATCAAAAATATAAGCGAATTATTGAATACTGCAGTTTTCGTACAAGCTAAAATTATGGATCGTGCTAAACGTGAAGGCAAATTATAGAAACTATTCAAGTTGACATATATGATGAACTGTACAAGTTCATTTTTTGAACGAATAAGACGAGAGCCACTGGAAACAACTATCACTAGAACTAAAGAGAATCCTTCAAAAAATTTTTTTGTGTTTTGTTAACTTCCATGTAGTGTGATACATCCGTATTTAACTCAAACATCATTTAAGTACTACGAATTCTTTAATGGTAGTTAAGGACATTTCTGTTTCAGAGAAATAAACTTGAAAGAAGAGGGGAAAATTTAAATTGTATTGAAATCCTCAAAAAAGTTTAGTTTTTAATCACCGTTAATTAACTGCCGCCCAACAAGTTGACTCAGTTGGTTGCAACAGCGCTGTTACGGGTTTGGCTGATTCGAGTCGTGGTGGTCATCAGAACTTGGCCGCAGGGTAGGAGAAATGGTGGTACACAACTCCTAGTCACCAGATTGTGCGCCAAAGTTCTGGGTTAAATCTCAAACCTCTCTGCAGTGCGTATGCAATGAGGGTATACGGCGCTGTTGATGATGATTTGTGCGTTGGAGGGGTAGTTAAGCCTGGCGGCCCCAGGTGTCCTTCGGAAGAGTAGGGCTGATGGGCCGGCCTGGAACCGGATTTCACCCTCACCGTGCTTCATCTCTCATTCAGACTGCACAAATGACACTCTTCACTAAAAACATATCATCGCAGTCACCCACACATGCAATAACACATACGAAAACTGGAGAAGATAATGCGATACCCCTCCAGTTCATTTCCCAAGAACGATCCCAACTACGCCTGGAGTCCAGCATGGTATCATAAGAAGAAAAAATACCTAGCAAAAATGGTTTAAAAAGTAATAATTTACTAACTACATGAATATAAAATTAAAATCTGCATTGCAGTTGAGAATAGATAATTTTTTGGACGTTATTTAAATCCTTATATAGTATTTGTTAAATATATGTACGGAGTCTAATAAGGAGTTGCAGTAATTAAATAAATTTGTGTGGTTTGGTGGTTTGGCGGCCTGGTGACAATGGTTAGATTTGCCGGAAAATCTCCCTCTTTCGTGGCTGTACCTACAGTTTAACGTGGAATCCTGACCTCGGAACGTCCTGGCGTAGCTAATGTGATCAAAAAGAACTCTTAAAAATTCCTGTCCACACTGGGATTTGAACCCGGAACCGGGATCCTGACTATTGAAAGTAAGTGCCTTAATCAGTGACCACCAGATCACTGTTTTGCGATAAAAGTCCTTAGCCCATAATCTAAAAAGATTATGGTTATTTATTTAATTTCTAAATCGTTACAGGGCAGAATCTTCTGTTGGTGCCAGACAGCTTTCCGGTGTGATACGCAACACTATCCGTTTCAATGACGGATGTCTGTCGTAGCAAGGAGATAGTGCGTGGGCGAACAGATCCAGACGCACTGCATCTTATGCCTGGAGGCGGCTCTATCGCAATGACAGACACAGTTGGGACACGCAGCACCACGCCCCTTGCGGCAAACTCGGCAGCTAACTTAGTTCGGCTCAGATTTCATGCATTGTGTAAATTACATGCGGCCGACTGGTGCTACCACCGGCACCGCCTCGACAGTGGAGTCCTAAGCAAACAGGCTTGGCTTCTAATTCAGCCGCGTTGATGCTCGTCTCACTGGTTTTGTCCATCTCCAATCCATTAGCGTGACGACACTGGGCTATTATGCCGCCTGCTTGTTTTCCCACTGCTCTTGATTTATGTCAGCAAGTTGGTGGCTGGGAACGTCACATTGGCCCGGGAGTATATCTAAACGACCCAAACCTGCCGTGGCGTGCGATCTACAGCCTCTATGTTTTGTTTCTTTTTTCGATGTTGACACTTCTTGTACGGTACTAATTTTATGGTGATAGTCTTGACCAAATAACGAATGATGATGTTTTGTTTTAGTATATTTGAGCTGATTTCTTCCATATGGGATCACTGTAATTGAGCTTTTAATGGCTCACTAAACTAGTATTTTAAAATCACAGGTGCCGGGAAACACGTTACCTTTTAACAATTAAGATTTACATCTGCAAAAATTAATGTAAGACGACATCATTTTATGATCCAACAAATTTATTTTCTGAAATAAAAATAAACTTTTCCTATTAGCATTCGATTTCCTATTTAGTTAAGGTGATACAATTCAGCTACTTTTTTTCCCTTTTATGGCTTTATATCTCGTCAACATGGATAACATTAGAAGCGATAAGTCAAACTTAGAATATTGCTAAAAGATTGTGATTTTGCTTTTATTTTTAAGAGCCTTTAGGCTATTCTACGTCGAGGCTATTGAAGAGGAGAGGAGAAGAGATGGAAACATTGAGAGTGAGTTACGGGAAGGAACAATGGCAGTATTAGCCAAAGGTGGGTTTTAGAAAACATAGAGAAAACAAAATTTGGATACGTGGATCTTGAATTAAAACGTGTGAGTTGAGCTTAATGCCACTCTCGAATACAACATGAAAAGGGACTTGCACATAACTTCTCAAGTAGGCAAAGCTAATTCTAAATTACGATTCGTAGGTCGTATTTTGAGAAGTTGTAATGCCCATACAAAGGAAATAGCGTGCAAAACACTAGTGCGTCCGCATTTGGATTATTGTTTCGGAATTTGGGATCCGTATCGCAAGGGATTGATTGACACGTTAGATTTTTTTTACGGCTTAACGTCTCTTAACAGCGAGGTATTTAGAGACGGGACAGGATGAGGGGCAAGGAATGGGAAGGAATTCGGCCATGGCCTTTTTGAAGGAAGCATCCCGGCATTTGCCTGGAGTGATTTGGGAAACCATGGAAAACCCAAATATGGATGTCTGGTCGGGGATTCGAACGACACGTTAGAGAAAGTACAGAAGAGAGCCGCTCGATTCATGACTGCTAGTTACAGTTCTTACAAAAGTGTCTCAGAGCTGATACGTGGGTTGGGCTGGGATTGTTTGGCGGACAGATGACGTCGTTTTCGTTTGAATTTGTTGGAGAACATGCGAAACTCTTTAATTTACGAGTGCAGTGAAATACTTCTTCCGCCAACCCATTGAGTTCGCAATAACAGGAGGGAAAATATTCGAGAAATAAGATGCCGTAATGATACTTTTATGTATTCTTTCTTTCCTCGCTCTGTTCGGGATTGGAATGAACAGAATTAGGATTGGTGCTTAGCATCCTTTGCCACCCGCAATATTTGTGAATTGCAGAGTATAGACGTTGATGTAGAATGTTACAGTTAGCCTACTAGATGGCTCAGCAAATAAATAATTAACTGGAACCTTAATGCTTTTAAAATTATTTTTAGTATATTTTTTTTATTATTATTATTATTTTTTTTTAACAGCAACCATGAGTTCACTTGTCATTTTGATTACGATTGTGATCCAAAACCTTTTTTTGTAGAAAACTATTATTAATTCATGACTTACCAATTTTATACACAAACTGTCTCTCAGTTCGCATTCAAAGATGGCCTTATTCTAAGCGCATAAGCCAAAAAGGAGAAACAAAACACGTTAAACATTTAGTGCAATATTTCATACTTTTTTCTTTTTACAAAGGAAATTTTAGGAGCCTTTCAATTATTGTTAATGTTTCTTTAAATAATTTATTCCATCTCTAGTAGTGCAGCAGCTAGTCTGTTGGCTACACGTATCAGAGATCGTTGGTTCAAGTACGACCTCAGACATGGGTTGTTTTAAATACATTTTGTGTTCGTCTTGTGTTGTCAATACTAAGTACGCCCAAAATAATAGCGATAAAATTATAGATTTTTCAGAAAAATCTTTTAACGTTGATGTATCTGAAAAGGCGAGGTGCCAATTACAAAAATTATAAATAAACAAAGCTGGCTTGAAGAAAATGTTGAAGATAAATGGAAGAGGAAGATATGCAAATAGATTTTGTTAACAGTATCAGATTTCTGGTATGGAGTAGGGATGTGCCGCAAAAGAGTACTTTGTCCCAATTGTGACGTATGACTCAGGAGGGCAGGGACGAAAGGAGAGTACTAGCAATGGAAATCAAATTTCAGAGGAATAGAGTTGGAGTATCGAGAAGGGATAGAATGAAGAATGAGAAAATCGGGGAGCTGATCAAGGAACCGTTAAAGCAAAGAACAGAGAAATTAAGATTACAGTTGTGTGCCCATGTGAAGAGAACGGAGAGGAGAAGATACCAAGGAAAATGTTGGAGCTGAAAGGGACGAGGACCAGAGAAAGACCGGGGAACGGATGGGTGAAAGCTGTTAAAAAGTGTTCTGAAGAAGAGGGAATTGGCGGACAGTAGAAGAAGAGAGATAGTGGATGGATAAGAAGCGTCGCAGAGAGGCTTTTGTTTCCAGAAGACCTGGCCAGTTGTTGGAAGCTGCTCAACGTGATGATAAATAAATAAAGAAGGACGGCTGACTTGCCTGTACTTTAGCGATTTCGATTAAATTTAGTATCATAGGCAGGGTATAATGTTCAAATTGTAGCTAAAAACTGTTAATAATTTCCTTTAACAATGTAAATCACTTTACTATTTTTTTGTAATTTTAATTGCCTAATTCTTGTTGTTCATATCGGAAATGTGAGACTGTTGCCTTAATACTGTACATTTTTAAGTATGATTAAAATTCTTGATGGTTCGATGAAATAATGTAGTTTGATTGGTTGAGGAACTGGTTGCCCTTCGAAAATATTGGAGTATTGACTTTGAATGCAATGCTTAATCTAAGAAAGCTTAACACACTTTGACAGCATCTGACAGTTTTTAGTCTTCAAGATTATTCAGTTCCACTGATTGAATTTTGATGCTGAATATCTGAGGAGGTAATTAAATCACAAAGGACAGCAATGACGTCAAAGAATATCTGAGTTTGATTTACGCAACTGACCTATCGTTACAGCTACACAACATTATTTCGTGAAATTAAATTCACCGTAAAACCGTAAGAAGAGGAAACACATAATGTGACTACATTAATAGCATTTTCATCTAATTCATACTGCCATGACATATAATTGTGTGGTTCGATCGCTTAGTGTCAGAGTTTTCAATGCTAATGTGTTATGTCCTTCACCTCTGCAGTGTTCTAATGGAGGAGCTGTCTGCGAATCTTATAATGTGTACTGTATTTTTAGTGTACACTTTGTTTCTGAAATGAATAATCTTTCAGGTGGGTATAGAGAATCACTGTAGTATTTGTACAGTTGATTACCAAAAAAATATAAAAACCGTTCCGCACGCCAAATTCAGGTTTTGAGCTTGGGATTGTTGTATTTTACTAGTCCATTTTGTTGGCACTTTGACTTTCACAACCAAACTGGTTGGAATACACATTACACATGGCGACTAGTGACAGGAGCATATTCGGATTAAGAATTACTTCACAGAATCCAAACGAAGTGGGAGTGGAGGTAGCTAATCTTTCACCTGGTGAGATGGTGCCCCTGAACACCTGCCCGTGCTGAGTTATGCAGGTGTTGTCTTTGCGCCCTTCGGGCGGGGGTTACTGATGCGGTGACTTGTGGTGCCGGCTGTGTAGCCGAACATCGCGTTGGCGAGCCGCCATCTTCCGCCCACGCCGCCCCCGGTTCGTGGCCAACCCCCGGCGGGAGAGAGCCGCCGACCTATCCAGCTCACGCGCGCATTTGAATAAAAACCCTCGGCGGGCCAGGATAAACAGATCGCCCAGTCGACACTTGGGCCTCCAAGGGCGCTTCAAACTGCGCCGCCACATTGAACCACTTACGAGAGTCGCTGGGGCGGCGCCAAGGCAGACACAAGTTGACATACACACATCAAGCACAGTTGTCTTTTATCCTATATAAAGGAGTGTACGCGATAACTCATGATGATAAAGAATATTTCTAAATCAACGTGGCAGGCATTTAATAAAACCAATTTTTGTAGAGACAAGGAGAATCAAGGGGACTGTTGGCAGTAAAATGGCAGTAAATCGTTCAGTACCTTTATGAAGAAACCATCCCTGCAACAGCTTGAAATGTTTTAATATCTTCTTTCTGCAGTTATTAGGTACCATGGAATTGCTTTTTATTTTAAATATTCAAGATATAAATATTGAAATGAAAATTTTACATGAAAGGGATACTTGTTCTGGAGAGAGCACAAGAAAAGTCTTATTTAATGGAATTACAAATGAAAGCGCAGGGATTTATTTACTTTATTATAAGCAAATCGAATTATCGTTCATTGAGATCAAATAACATTTAGTTCTCGGCAGTCATGGATAGACATTTCGGTAGAGCATGGACTGTCACTTTAGGCATAGTTGCCCGTCGTAGGGAGTGTTACGATCCTGTTGTTTGGAATGAACAGTTTATTTTTCATCGTGTATTGTTGTTGGCTAGCCAGTCGACGTGTCGTTCTGGGAAGCACTGCACCCTGCTGCCCCGAAAGTCGCACGGCGTTGACCGCTCAGCTGATTCTCTCTTGTAACAAAAGCCGCCAGCCCGCTGTGTGTCCCCGAATCCTCCTCTGGCTGCGACGCTCCACCAAGCTGCCACGAATTTTCCGTCTTCCACGGAGAAGGGATTGAGCGAACCAACTGAGGGGTAACTAAGTCGTCAGGCCGATAGGCCGTGGAAACATAAATGCATTCCTTATGAATTTCTTTTTAAGTCAATTAAGGATGTCTATTTCCATGCAGTGTTATCTAGGTCTCATATACTCGTTTATTTATACTCATTGTACAATCTCTAAAACAGTTTCTCGCTATGGATAGGCTGTGCTTTGTCAACCTAAGCCGACCGCTTTTATTACACTCCCTGCCTGGAATTCTTAGTATTTAAGACGTTTATGACTTTCCTTTCAAGCCTGCGTTAAAAGCATTTGTGTTGGGCCAAAACCAATATTCTTGTACCTACAATGCTGATATTACCTCGTAAACCCTTCACTTATATTTAACGGCGCGTATCATCTGGTAAGCGTTTGTAAGTAACAATTTAAAAATAGTCCGCTTTAGCTTCTGATTCATTCCTAAAGGTTTTCATACCTTCGGAAGTATTCACATCTTATTCTTGTCGATGTCACACCATGTCAATCATTTTTAACTTATTATTATTCCTTTAATTAATTATATAAGGTGTTAAAAAGTAAAAAAAAAATTGGAGTTGGTAGTATATGTCAAAATGAAACCAAGATGTCTACCAAGCATTTTGTCGCAGAGTTGATAACATGTCCACAAAGTGACGCCTCTTCACAGCAATGCATTCCTCAGCCCTTCGGCGTAAGGAATTACGCATTCTTTGAAACTGTCTTGGTTGGACCTGTACGACTTCAGTGCGTGCCATCACATCCCAAACTGCGCTCCTCACGTCGCGCCGGTCAAAGACGCTACCTGAAGAAGATGGCACGTTACGCTGTCGAAAATTCGATGAACGATGATCAATTGATACGGCCGCATGCCAGAGAGATCTTCAAGCAGCAGATTTACCAGGAAGACATACGACTACATAATAATTGTATTGATATATGAAAATCAATCTGTGTACGAAAGGATTTGACAATCCACAGTTTTGTAGTCTTTGGGTTACCGATAAGTAGTGTTAAGAATCATTGGCGGTAGCGAGCATAATCAGCAGAGTCGAGAATGTCGCGCGCCAATAATTGTAACTAGGCATGTATGAGTGTCAGAAGCTATAATACGGAGAATTTGAAACTTCAATTTTAATGTTCGCAGTTATGAGCTATAAAGAATATTTGAATGTTAATTTTGTTAACATACTCATTCAAAATAAATCGAATAGTTCTTTTGGAACAGTGATTTTCATTTCGTGCTAGTAGTAGTCCCCATCATTTTGGCGGATCTAAATTAATGAACAGCATTTTCATTTAAAAAATAAATGAGCAGCCTTCTTGTCCATAACACGCTGTATTTCCTGTAGTGTGGAAATGTTGTTAAACCTAATAACTTTTTTGGAGCTGACCGGCCGATTGGCTCAAAAAAATAACAACATTTACTAATGAAAACTCATGCTGTGACACTCTCGTCTGAAATGTTTACGAACAGTGCGAGCAATATCTATGAAGTATGTGTACTTTCGCTAATCTGAGTCAGCTTCGAGAAAGGACCGATCTATATGAAGGCTGTGTTATATTTAAGATATGGACAATATATACTTTTAACTGCAACCGATTAAACAAATCGCGAGGACGTTAGTAAGGAACTTTATTCACTTTTTACTTTAAAAAATATTTATAAACGCTGAAATATGTGGTCAGGTAGTAAGGCAGCTGTTACACACAACAGTGTCTGTGGGGTGGCTTGATCCCTGGAACACACAGACTGTTAACTTGGAAGCTGGCCGTGGTTCCTTTTAACGGATAGATTGCTTAAAGGCCGGACTGGCCCCTGGTAATTTAGAGCCCCATGTGCTATTATTCCCATTACCGTATTTCTTTCTGGCTGCTGACAGCAGTATAAAGCCGACGGAGAAGTAGGTCAGAGCCGGGCGCTGGCTGTGCTTGCAGTTTCTTCCCCCACAGTGACGTTTATTTTCTGGCCTTTGCTAAGTAACATTTTCCAGACACCACTGGCAGAACCGCTCTAGCAGGGGAATCCTGTAAATGAAGAGACATACTTCTCTGGTCCATGCAGGGTATACATTCCCTTTGTAATTTACATAAAACAGTCTTCAGGGAGGTAATTGTGCCGCATTTTCAACATAATCTCAATAACTTATCCAGTTTCTCTTCTAGTTTTCTACTGTAGTGTGTACAGAATGTTCCTTTCAGTACTAGTCTCTCTCGTCGTTTTACGGTACTAAAAAAAAGTGACTTACAGAACAAACAAAAAAAAAAAACAAAAAATTACGTGACCTAGTTCGATATATCTTTCTTTGAGTTCTGCCTGTACCTTGATAGTTGAATCGTTAATATCCAGCAGAGCAATACCTTAGCAAAGATTTAATTTGTTAATAGTGGCCACTCCACATCACGAACGGAAAATTATGTTCTGTTTTTCCCTACATGATTTCTTTTCCTCCTGCAGTTGCAACGTCGAGTCATATATCCCTTACCACATTTATCTTAAGAAGAACGCAAATAAAACTTTAACTCAGTGGAAGGATCCAATGAAGTAACTAAAATAAACTATTATTTTAACACTCTCAGAGATATCTCTCATACATTTTTCCGAACATCAGTACATTAGGCAAAAATTGTCTCAGAAATGGTAATGGTATAACATACAGCAATTATACGTGAATGTTAGAACAAAATTCATTTTACTACTGAGATGTTATCTTTTTATCGATATAGCGTTTTAAAGTAATATAGACACAATGTTCACATTAAAATTAATAAAATTGGTGGTAAACATGTCTTTTTGGATTATTTGCCTAGTTTAAATCGTTGTAATTCAGCTACGTTTCGTTTATGGATAGTATATATATATATATCAAAAGACCATAACCAAATTCACGCAACTCAGTTTCTTGAATCAATGAAAAATAATAATTTGTGATTTGTGTACCATTACATTCAATACGTACGCAGTTTAGATGTCACCTGCCTTTGACATCCTGTGTCTCCTTCACCTCTTCTGGCATTCTTCGTTTTCTGGATTCTAGGCACTTTAATAGTTGGTGACAGCCCACGTAAATTCAACTCTGTTGTTGATTTTATTTCCTGGGACACCAATCTCATTCTGATTTTTAAAACTATCTTGAAACCGCCTCCACTATATCGTCTTCTGTCAAGAGAAGTTCCATATCTTCCTAATCATTCGTTCATCGTCCTTTCTGAAGATATCAAACAACCAGCGTTTATTTCGACTTGTTGATGTTATTGGTACTGTATTTTTTTAAATTGTTGAATAGATCTCATATCATCCTGCCCACAGGGCCGGCGCTAGGAATTTCGGGCCCCTGGTAAAATGGGCGACCTTTTTAGTTAGTGATCGGGACCCCCAACAGCCATCGGGCCCGGGTACTTTTGACCCGCTTACCCCCCCCCCCCTTAATGCCGGCCCTGGTGAGGTGACAGTCGCAGAAGCGTTCGTCAGGTCACAGTAGTGGCTGGTATTTACTTAGTGAGGTGACAGTCGGAGAAGTGTTCTTCAGGTCACCGTAGTTACTGGTATTTACTTAGTGAGGTGGCAGTCGCAGAAGCGTTCGTCAGGTCACAGTAGTGGCTGGTATTTACTTAGTGAGGTGACAGTCGGAGAAGTGTTCTTCAGGTCACCGTAGTAACTGGTATTTACTTAGTGAGGTGGCAGTCGCAGAAGCGTTCGTCAGGTCACCGTAGTGGCCAGGGCCGGCGCTAGGAATTTCGGGCCCGGGGTAAAATGTGTGAGACTTTTTTTTTTTAGTTCTACAAACTGGCCGGCACCAATGGGCAGATTCTTGTCTTCATGGACTGAGGGCCCCTACAGTCGGTGATCGGGTCCCCCCATCAGCCGGCGAGCCCGGGTACTTTTGACCCGCTTACCCCCCCCCCCATAACGCCGGCCCTGCCTGCCCATCAGGCTGTAACAGCTTTCAGATCGAGCCCTTTCATGAAATTTTATGATGAGAATTATGTGTAGCAAGATGGGAATTTATTGATGGGGGATTTGTATATTTTTGTGTGATTAATTGTGAATTTGTGTTTATTCGTCATGTAAATAAACATCGTTTTATGAAGAGAAACAGTGTAAATGATACGCAATACGATAAAGGATAGTATTATGTATGAAACATTAAATAAAGGTTTGTAATTGTAAGTGCTGAAGTGAGCCACGATGTTTGGAGGACAATTCTCAACTGTTTGGACTAGTTTATGTTGATAATTTTGTCTGCTCTGTAAAGTACTATTTTGATTGTCAGTGGGATTGTTGGCACTCTAAAAACGTCTGTCAGAACTCTTTGTGGTGTTCTGGATGTTTCTATGGCACTTATTAAAATACGCGGAGGTGGCGAGCACAGTCAGTTGTCAGAAGTTTTGTTTTTGAACCGTCAAGCAGTTGCTTATGCTTTAGTATCCGCGTGTAATGTTACTATGGGGCTCATAAAGAAATAAGTCTGAAGTGAAAAGTGATTCGTCGGTGTTGTCATTTCATAGAATTATTTAATCCATCGAAAATAGTAGTTATTTAACCTTTGGGGAAAGTTAAAAACCCCTGACGACCAGCCACAGCAACCTGTGCATTGGAGTTTGAAGTAAATAAAGGTATTAATCACTAATTGACGACGGGACCAATTAGTAGCAAGATCGTCTGATGCCTGCATAGGAAGAACTTCCTGGCGCGGAAAATGGGAAACATCGCAAGATTCGCGTAGATTATTGGGGATAACTGGCTCAAAACACCTCTTTTGTACGGTGATGCTTTAACTACCAGGTCTTCACATGCTGAAAAAGAGAAGAAAAGTGGACTAAGAACTACTGCCTGAAATAATTCTATTGTATTGTTGGCATATAATATTCTGCGTATTGTTACATTTCTGACTACCGATGTTATAGTTGCTGGCGCTACTGTGCCGTCTTCCCTTCGGCCTCCTTGACCTTGCGGCCCTCGGGCTTGACTCCGTTCGGCTCGGTTCGCCTCCACTCGGCTGCCGCCGAGCCAACGCACCTCGCTAATCCCACCAGATTACCCGGAAATTGAGTGAACCACGCTTGCTTGTTCCCGCGATTAAGCTGCACCGCCGGATTACCACGACTTTGCCTGTAATTCCTGTTGAAATCCATCGTCGATTGTGTGTTTTATACACGGGGATATCGGCGAACGAGGCTGGAATTTGGTCTCCTATTGGACGACTGTGAATACCTCAATCCTAAAAAAACCACTGTTTTTCAAACACTGTGTGGTTGATAGAGTCGGTAGAAATCGTGAAGGTAACGATTAACAAGAAATCATTACCGACAAGGTTTATTACATAACTCAAATAAATACCGCTGTAATGGGCCAAATATGCAAATACAAGATTTTGTTTCATATTTATTATTTGTATGTATGGTGTGTGAGATTTAATTATCATATCATAATGGCAAAATGATAGTCTTGCTTTGTCTGTACTGGTGTACTTATCTAATCAGAAGAAACAATCTTTAAAACGCTGAAAGTAAGTATTCTTCTTCTACTTTTTTGTGGATAAGTCCAGTAGAACTTCGCAAAGTAGGTCTACTTGTTTGCTTTCCTGTGTGCCCACATGTCCTTCATACTGTTCCTGCGAACTTCTTTTCTCCCATCAGACTATGTTGTTCCAGTTCTCTTCTTCAGTCATTACTCCCTGTCAACTTGCACTTGTTTATTTTGGATCTAAACGTCTCTCTGTATTCGATGTCCTTGTCAGTGATTCCTGTTAATTCGAGGTCTTTCTTGGTTCTGCCAATCTATTTGATTGTATCTGATACTTATTTAATTCGGTTTTCATAGAGTTGTCTTGTGAGTCTGACAGAATTCATTCTTTTGATGCGTCAGTAGAATTTTAGTCTGCGTTTTCTAATATCAGTGTGGATGACTGTATTTTCCTTACAACTTTGAGTTCTCTTTTATCAGTGTTTTCTATATCGAGTCTTTTCGATCCGTGCCTTTTTATTGTAGATATTTTGTGTTAAGCGATAAATTTTTTCCCATTTCATGGCATCTAATTTGGCATCTTTTGTTTCAATTCCACTCTCCCGAATTGTTTCTTTATGATATTTGGAGTGTGGGACTCGTTTAATTTACAGTGTTTCTTTTATTATCTATTTTTTAAAAGTATGATTTTTTTGGGGTTATTACGAAATCAAGGGTTTAGATAGCTAAGTCCCATGCAAATATAAGGCAATATCTTTAATTTTTCTATGTTAAATTTGATTAGTTGTTTAATTTTAATGATTTATTTCTGTTGCCGCCTTTCCTGAATTACATTTTCTAGGATAAGTATTATTCATAATACAGAATTTTGCCCAATGATATTGCCGAGGATGAAACAGCATGTTATCATTTGTTAGAGAAAAGTGTCAAATATTGAAGCCCCCAATCTGATCAATTACAAAAGTGGATATTAATCCAAGAATAATTCCAAGGGGAACTTCGGTCATTACTCCCGGTCAACTTGCAATTGTTTATTTTTGGAGAACGTTGGAGTTCTTCTCCGTTATGGCAGTAAAAGAACATAAGCAATCACCTTTTCATTGACGAAATATATTTAGTTTTTGAGTTGCTAAAACTGTTGTCAAAAAATCCCCCAAAAAATATTAACAAAAATTATTAGTATCCTGCATCCGTCCAAGCGATCATAAATCATGCAGATAGACACCGTCCATTTGTCTTGCATTTTCAATGAAAATAAAGCAATATTCTCAACTCAGTGTTGCTCTTATTTTTATTTTCACTTCTAAACGTTATTTTATATTCATTAACCGCTGTTTACTCCAACAGTTGGTCTTTGTTCCATTGCACGATTGTTATATAATGGAGATGTAACTAGTGAAATCATAATGCATTCAAGCTGCTGGCGTCGATACCAGACAGGGTCGATAGTTTTCTTTCTTTTTCTGATTGCAGGAAAAGTTCTAGCACGTAGCTCAACAAATAGCTACTAGCGCTGTGGAATTTTAATCCCCGCCTTAGGAAGTATTCGTGATCCGAAAACAAAAAGGATCCTTGTTATCCTCAAAGCACATCAGAGGCGTTGTAGTAAGCCTTTTAGAAACCTTTATGTATTGGCGGGAAAGTTATGCAGCATCAAGAAAATTTGTTCCAACAAAAGCCTGTAGCATTGTACATCTGCACAGTACGTGTTTATCTTTTAAGGTATAGCAAAGAAATATTCTTATTGCAATTTTTTAATGAGTAATTGTCATGCCAATTTAATTGAATTTGTTTTTTATTTTCCAAACGCGTTTCACTTCATTCTCTGAAGCATCTTCAGCGGTTCATCAACAAGATATTTGTATATTAAAAAAGGTTCATATTATAGTATTATCAACAAGTGTTTTGAGTATTCAATACATCTGGGTAAATGTCACAGACATACAAGTGACGGTAATAAGTATCATGAGAAATAAAACCAGAATCCTATATTATACTTTGGACAGTCATTATGTCCTAGTTTCTTGTTATAATAGTAAAGCATTAAATATAAATTACTTTAACCAACTTATCAGATCTTTGTTCTCACCTGAATCTTCTAGTTAATGGATAGTCGGGAAAGTGTATTTGCCACAATATTATCTCAGGCCTTTGGATTATTTGATTTGACATTCAACTTATTGCAGAAATAATGACCTCCTTGTTAGGCGGCTGTATAACAGTTTACACTCCTGGCTAAAGGTTAGGACCTTTTGGTCGATATACGCTATTGTTTTTTGCCACGATTAGAATAACTTAAACTTGTTGGATCTCTCACCATAGTAAGGCAATCGTTCTCAGATATTCCGTAATTTATTCAAAGAACGACCAGCAAAAGCAATGGATCGATTCTCCTTAATCAATACGACACAGCTCGACGCCAGTCTTAAAGAAAGATAGTAAACTATTGTTGAATTAACGCTATTACATCTTTTGTTAAAATTATGTTGCTGCGTGTGCGAAGAGATAGTTAGATTTACTTTTCTTTTAACGTTTATGTAGTCATTGTTCTCTCGTATAATTCCGGTGGTTATTCACCTCTAGTTCACTGTGCAATTCTGTTCAGACCATGATCATAGTTGATAATTAACTTTCAAAGATACGCACATTTTAAAACTAAGAAAGAGAAGCAGAAATTGTTCAGTCCCACTTTCCTCGAAGTGTCTTCAAACTTGTATTTTCCCCGCCTCATTTACAGGAGCTAGAAGTTCCTCCGATACTACGCAGATCTGCACTTAATTTTTTATACCTTGAGAAGTAAAGAAAACTGGTAAAGCTATCTTGAATACATGAGCCATTTTGAAATATTCAAAAAGGTAATAAGACGATTAACAGCCTACCGTCTCTTTTTCTTCTTTTTTTTCATAGAATCGAAGAATTACACACACACATATTTATATATATATTCTAAGCTGTATCAACAAATATTATTATTTCACTGTATGGATTAATAACTCCCTGCAAACAGATGATTTTAGGGACGAAAACATGGCTGTAGAAAAATTAAATATTTTTAATTGAATACATTTGATTTCTTCGCCGATGTCGTGTAAACGTAAAGGGTTTTAAAAATAATATATTTCATCAATGAATAACTATTTTCTGATTCTATAATTTATCAGTGAATAATCTTGGTAACGTTTCGGAAGAACGATTTTTATATTAAGCGTTTAATAGGTTCACACGGTTCAGTCATTTAATATCTTCTGTATAGATTGAATTTTGTAGTAAATTAAAGACCATAACGATGTGCGAAAATTCTCATCAGTAATTGCGTAATCACTTACACAGAACGTCTCATGACAACAGCTCACATTTTTTATTTAATACTAGTTACGAACAAGAACGATAACGTGGTTAGAGCTGGGGTGTCCTCAAAACTTTTACACCTCACTCGTAATATAGTGGTCTGGCTGTTCGCCCGAGACAATTTTTATGCAAATCAGAGCCATAAATTACCGCAACATACTGAAATTGACCCATTTTTCGTCTCTTCCATAGGAATGGGATCATTCTTTTTATAATTAAGTTCTCATTTAGTCAGGTTATTTTGGCCCAAAGACGATCTGCAGACGATAGAAGACGTAACTGCACCAGTAACTCCACAAGGATCCACAAAGTGGACAATCCATTCCCTAAATGCAATACTGCTTTTGTCGCTTGTCACATGTCTTATGTGGTTAAGGGCGACGGTACTTACGAACGTAATTGTTCTCAGTAACGCAGGCATGAAGTTTCCGTCGGTGCTACGAGGGCTACTTCGTAGAGCGGATCAAAGCGGTCTGGATATACTTACTCAACATCAACAATGCTCACTGGCTATGCAATAATGACTTTTTCTCTTTGCTTATGCTTCAACCAAACGTGGCAAGAGAACTCTGTGAATTTATAAATGAACGCAATACTAGGCAGGAACACCGTTTCAAATGCTACGAATCTCACTTGTAATCTCACTTCTACTTCAGCAATAAATAATATGATTCTGTTCAATCAATATTACTGTGTGAATTTATAGTCTCTAGATGTGTTTTATGTTACCATTTATCTGGTTTTTGAGTAAAACGTAATCATTTATTTCAGTTCTCCCTAATGAAAAAAACTTTTCTGTTTACCGTTTGTGTTCAAAGTAACAAAAACGAAAAAATAGAACGGTTCAAGTCTGTTTCTGGTGGATATTATGAGTTCGTTGTTGTACTCCGACTTAAAGAAACAAGTTGCTAATTTAAGCGATACTTGACTTAATAAAGGAAGTTTGTTTTTAACAGCGTAACTACTGCGTCTTTAGAAGCCGACTTCAATGTCTGTTGTAGTTGTGAGGCGATGAAGGAACTTGTGAGCCCAGCGGGGAACAAGTTGTCTTTGAGTGTCACACCACAGAGCGCAACAGGCCCAAGCTGATAATGTAGTTCCGCAAGCAATTTCCTGATTACAGCCATGTGGTCAGGATGAAGCTTTCCACATTCCAGAAACCCGCTTTGTATCTCTTTGTCGTTATATCCATTCTACCGCGGCTCACGAAGCTCGTGTAAACTACTTAAAGTAATTCGGAGTGAAAAATTGACTGCTAATGCACTGCCATGGTTTATCACCAATTGAAATTTTTAGCCATAAATTTATAATGTAATTTGAACAGCCTGAACATCTATATTAATGTGTATGGGTATTTTTTTTTGTTAGAGTTTTACGTTTCGTTACCAGTGAGGTCATTACAGATCGGAGAGTACTTGCAGAAAGAACTGGAGGGAACTTTGTCACGGCATTTGCTCCAAATGATTTTTAAAAACTGTGGAAATTCGAAATCTGGATGGACAGATCGGGATCAACCCTTAGCCATTCAGAATACCGAGCTTAAACCGTTATCCACTTAGGTTCTGTGTTTGTATGGTGCAGCAAATTTCAGCAGCCTGTATTTTTCTTTACCACCTTTTCCCAACATTTTGGGTTAGGCAGCCTTCGATGAGTTGTACTCATGGTTGCCCTATTACGTAAGCCGAACAAATTGCTCACTTCAAATTTGTTCACGTTATGTGTTTGGTTGAGTCAAAAACGAATGTTGTAGTCCAGATTTTGTTGAATCATACTGAAGTTGGGCCGCAAATTAAGGGGACTGATTTTTTTTTCTACGTCACCCTGTAAAGCAGTGGACGGTACCGCATACCGGTGAGTGTTGGAGAGTTTTTGGGGGACGTGTCTGATACAAGACAAATTCAGGGGGTGTTGAGCATCAACCGCCACCCCCTCTGCTTTCCAGTATTATATCCAGCTTCATGGGCTGAATCAACGAAGTTTTTAATTCCGTTCCCAAGGTCATATTTACCCAAAAGAGGATTTAGCGTAGTCAGAAATTTTTTAGCTAAGAAAAGAAACAGTAGATGCGACAATTTAAGTTTTCTGATTACAAATAAGGCGCTAAATATCGAAAATTTGGCATCATTACACTGAGACAAGCCCACTAATTAATATTCCTGTTTCATGAAATGTATTTCTTAATCAAACTGTGATCAATACAACAATATTTCTGATACCTATTAAGAAAGTAATTTTTTAAATGTGTCATTGTTGTTCTATGTATGATATTGTATATTTAATCAAATCAATGATTGAGAAAGTGGGTAACAAGGCAAAAATTTGGAGCATTTTGCGTTGCACAATTTATTACAAGAAGGGAGTCAGTATGTTTCTTTTTTGAGAAAGGGAGCTGTGAGTGATTGTTTCTTTGAACAGGGGAGTGATGAACAATTTTTTTTCGAAAAGGGGACGGTAGGCCAAAAAAGGTTGTGAACCTACGCTGTAAAGTAACGTTGTTTGGAGCGGCGTGTTATGTTGAATCCTAAAATCCTAGTCAGTAACTTTTGGCTCTGGAAAATAAAACGTTAGCAGTCGCCAAAAACATTCATTGTATACGACTTCTTTTCTTTTAGCTACCTATGAAACGTTATTATTTGGAAACTTGAGATTTATCTCATACATCGCGCATATCCGACATTTAAAGAACTAATTAAAAATACAACTTATATTGTTTGTATCGATCAAAACAATTAAACCTTACTATTTTACGATTAATCTGCCCGATAGTTGAACCATTTTATTCAGAGTGCATTGAATCTTAATGGATTGAATGAGTGCTGCCCACAATACAGATAACTGTAACTGGTCGACTGCCCTAGCAGAGCGAATGACAACATGGCACGGCTTTACGGGAGGCGTGGAGGGGTGAGCTCGGGCATGGGTGGTTTTAATCGAGTGCTGTGATACCCACTGAACTACCTAACAACTGCATCAGTAAAGCCTGGTACTTAGCTAAATGATGGCAGCGGCAGAAGGCTGTATTAAAGAAAAAAAGTCAAGCAGTTATTTTTGTGACCACATCCATATCTGTGAAGGTCACTGGAGGACGGAAAACTTTGACGGTTTTATCAGATTTTCCGCTTCTGTTCGCCGATCTCTGCCAACACAGAAAGACGACGGAGAGTAAAGTAAACACAGAGCTAACCCAACCATAATTGGACGAGATGTTGTGCGACGTGTGAATGCAGATGAGTTGCACACAGTAAGCCACTCGGCGGCTGATCCTATCCTCTCGGCCGGCTGGTTCCGGTAAGAAGGAGGGCTTTCAGCGCGGGGGCCGCCATTTCCTGCCCAGCATCGCTCTATATCACATCTGGCGACACTCCATTTCCATGCGACGCGCTCTCTGCTGCGCTCCAAGACGCCGCCCCCAAACAAGCCTAACACCGAGGCTCACTAGCTTCATCCTGCGAAATCCATGTTGCCGCTACGTGCGGAAGACGTGTGCTTATAAGGAGAGCTAACGCAACTGTACGTGCTGACAATGTCAGTTTGCTACTGGTTCGGGCGCGACATACACAATTTTCAGAGGCGACAAATCTTTTGTTTGTAAATCATTGTATATTTTACATTCATGCATTCTAGTTCATTTTTATAGTGTAACAGATCTTCTAAAATTTTATCCTTAATTCAAATTTTGCACTCTCACTGACTGCGCCACTTCTAGGAGCGGTTTTCCAGCATATACCAACGAACATATTCACGTTTATTCAAAGAGACTAATCAGATTTTGCATTTTGAATTCTCACAAACCATAAAAGATACAAAGACACATATCACTGGATAAAGGAAGATTCATAGTTTTACTGTATATCCGAATGTTTACAAGTTCTTTGTTAGCAGCAACTTTTCAAATTCAAAGCGAACACACAAACTTTCTTACCACTCTCGTCCGATCTTATATCTATCCTCTCTTTTTATAAACGTTACCCTAGCTACCAATTTATTTCACAGAGTAATTATCATTGCTACTCTTTTCTTAGGTAACCTGTTGTTAAGGTTCTTTGGTGGTTTAATTACTGCATTAATTAAAAGTCCACCAAAAAACAAGGTTATGTGAAGATGTTCGTTTATTTTGATCCAATCAACAAGTCAGCGATATTCACAAGCATAGTTGTTACAATCCAAAGATGCAATACTGACTTACTAACTGAAGACTTGAAAACTGAATGAAAACTTAATGAATGTCTCTGTAACACTGAATTAATACTAACTACTCTGTCCAGGCGATCTGTTTATATAGAGTCTATCGAATTTACGAGAATTCTTCAAAGGCATCCGCCCGATATTTCTCGATCATTAACAATCACTCAAACAATCAAACATATTAAAAACAATCGGAATTGATACAAAATTAATTAATAACATTACAAAATGATTAGAAATGGTAATTAGAGATACTTGAATACAAAATTATTTACAGAAATCCTTTCAAACGGTAGAAAATCGTCCTGTAGACATCGTAAATTACAGTAATACATGGAATTACAAACTTTTAATAAATTCTCTTGCACCATTCGGTTCTTAAACATATTAAATGGTCTTTACATAATTTTCTTACCTAAAACAAAGTCTATATACACTTATTTACAAGAATTTACAAAATAAACATATCAAATCACTTTCAAGCAAACTTTGGCTCACTACAAATACTTCATGCAGTATAATGCTATTCAAAATTCAGGTATTAGGGCTGTTACAACCCCTCCCCAGGATTCACTTAATTTTACACAGATAAAATTGATTGAATCCGTCACGAATCTAAGCAGGTTGAATGTACACATAATGCAGACACGAACAGATTACAATCAATCAACCCTAATGACTTTTACAATGAACAAGTACAATTCTTCATACAACATCTGCACATAGTCCATGACACTGATTTTACAATAATTGTCTTTTCTCAGATCCAATCATTTTATCATTTACTGTTTTTACACAACAAACGTTCAATGCCATCACCTTAAGTTACAATTATTTCACTCCAAATTACACACTTGATGTCTGCTTGTTTATGACAACAGTCTATTTACATTTTACAGCTGATAATTTGTCACCACAATGTAGAAAGTGACAACATCATGAAAATACCAAAAGTCTCTACACAAAACTGTCACAAATTATACATTGAAATGCTTACATCTGCATCTGAACTTAAGTACTCACACAAACTATTTACATACATCAATTGATAAACTTATTTACAAAATTAGATATTTACACATATAGTGGCACATTTCATAAGTGACCACTTATTCATAAAAGGGTTTTAGGGCTTCAACATTATACACCCCTTACATTTACCACTCTCAGGGTCAATTAGCTCATAAGAGTTTTTCCTTGGTATAGACTCTATCCTGAAAGGGCCTTCAAACAAACGGTTAAACTTACGAGTCTCTTGTCGCAAAGCTGATGACTTACTATGAACTTCAACTAACACCAAATCACCCACTTTATATTCTATACACTTCTGACCTTCATCATGCCTTTTCTTTCTCCTTGTTGCCTTTTCCTTTAAATTTTTAAGAGCTAAAGCTACCTTTTCCTCATAGTTGAAACTCTTTCTATTTGGAAAACTAACACATTCTCGAATTAATCTGTTAGCCGGTTTCTTAAACATCAGCTCAATGGGTGGTATTTCAGTTGTATCACTAGGTATAGAGTTAATTACATTTTCAAAATTTTCTACTTCACATGCCCACTTACTGTGTTGGTCTGTACAATATGTCCTAAACCAACGTCCTATTTCCCTCATTAGGCGTTCTACGGGATTTCCTGCTGGATGATAAGCAGAAGTATGTATAACCTCTATCCCTTCTTGTTCAAGTTTTTCTGTCCACACTTTACTAGTGAATTGCGGGGCATTGTCCGAAAGCACCCTCTTAGGTTTACCTACCTTCTGACAATATTCATCAATCACTTTTCTAACCAAAATTTTAGCCGTAGACTTCTTTACAGGGTAAAGTTTAACGAATTTGGAAAAAACATCAAATAAAACTAAAACTTGGGTCACCCCTCCCCGAGACATGGGTAGCGGGCCAAGAACATCAGCAGAAACTAATTCCAATACACTACTTGGGATGATATTTTGCATTTTCCCCACTCGTTTAACACTATCTATTTTAGATCTTTGACACACTTGACAAGATTTTAATAGCTTCGAAATCTTCCTTCTCATATTATAGAAATATGTATCTTCCCTTAACACTCGGTAACACTTGGATGGCCCATAATGCCCATAACTATAGTGGTGATGCCAAACAATTTTTTCAACCAAACTTTCTGGAAGCCATAACTTCCAATCATCCTCATCTTCACTAGTCCTTCTAAACAATACTTCCCCATGCAAAGTATAATATTTCTGAAGCTTATCTCTGTGTTCTGGGCTATCAAGATTAGTTTTTACTTCTGCTATAGCTACATCTTTGTCCTGTTCCTCTTTGATTTGTCTCAAGGAATACTTAACCTCAGTTTCATACGGTACTCCTTTTAGATAAGCAATTCTAACCTCAGTCTGTGGTCCTAGACATCGCTTTTCAGGAATCTAGACCTAACGGTAGACGTGACAAAGCATCTGCAACTTGATTTTTACTAGCAGGTCTATACCGAATCTCTAAATTATATTCCTGCAGAACCAATGCCCAACGGGTTAACCGACTGTGGACTAACTTACATTCTAATAAAAATGAAAGAGCCTTATGGTCTGTATATACAATAATTTTTCTACCTAACAGTAGGTACCTAAACTTAGTCAAACCCCACAAAATAGATAAGGCCTCCCGTTCAGTAATTGTGTATCTAGTTTCAGCTGGTTGTAGTTTTCTACTGGCAAAGGCAATAGTCCTAAAATCCGGTTCTCCATTGATTTCCACTTCCTGGAAGACATGAACTCCTAAACCGTAGTCAGAACTATCTGCGGCAAGGCAAAAATCTAGATCCCAATCTGGATAATAGAGGATATTGGAATTACATAAGTCATCTTTGATTTTTTGAAAATCTCTTTCACATTCTGAGGACCACACCCACCTGACACTTTTTTTAACCAAATCTCTTAAGGCTGGACTATTTAAAGCTTGTCCCTGAAGAAATCTCCTATAGTATTCACACAATCCAAAGAAACTCTGTAGTTGTTTCTTATCTCTAGGTCGGGGAAAATTCTTAATGGCATTTATTTTATCATTACTAGGCAAGATCCCCTGTGGTGTAATACGATGGCCCAAAAATTCAACCTCTTTTTGCAAAAATGTACATTTCTTTAACTTAATCGTCATACCCCCCTTTCTCAATGCTTCTAAAACTTTTCTAAGTAGCACCCAATGTTCCTCAAGTGTTTCTGACATTATAAGAATATCGTCTACGTATATCTCTACTTGTTCAAGCAATTCCTTTCCTAACACACTATCCAAAGCACGAATAAAGGTAGCCACAGAAATATTTAACCCAAATGGTAACACTCGAAAGTTATAACAACGGCCATCAAATAGAAAGGCAGTGTATTTCCGGGATTCTTCTGAAAGAGGGACTTGCCAATAGGACGCAGTCAGATCGATAGACGAAATATATCTTTTACCTTTAAACCTGTGCAACAACTCACTGATAGGTGGAGGATGATCCCGTTCTGTTACTAAATGCTTGTTTAATGTGCGAGCATCCAGCACTAGTCGCACAGAATTGTCCGGTTTTATTACCACAACCAAGGGATTATTGTAAGGACTCCTTGACCTCTCTATTACCCCCCACTCTAGCATTCGATTTATCTCCTTATTCACTTCATCTCTTTTGGTCAAAGGGATTGGATATGGCTTAATAAAGAAAGGCTCTTCAGACTTTACAGTAAGCTTGCACTCATAATTTTTTATCAGACCTGGTTTGTCAGAAAATACGTCCCTATATTCTTCAATTAGACATTTCAGCGTTTCTTGTTGGTCTGATGGTAATAGTTTCATACTGTTTGGGTAATTAATAACGTTTCCTTCGCTTATCTCCTGACCTTCAATCAGACTATTAATCTCACTACTCTGCCTTAACACATTTACACAAATCTGCGGTAATAGTTTGTCACAAACTCTAGCTACACCAGCATCCTTATATTTAACTCTCACATGATCTACTTCTTGTATGCCTTTCCAAACAGTCTTCTCAAAATCAACCCAGTATTCCCCACTGTCTAATTTAATCCGTAAGTTACCTTCTCCACAGTCTACCAAAGCCTTTACTTTTGTAAGCCAATCCATGCCTAAAATGCAATTTACATTCAACTTAGGGACTACATACATGGGTATTTCTACATTTACAGTCCCCATACAACCTTCCATCAACATTTCCTGCTTAATTCTCTTACTACGAGAACCAGTAGCAGTAATAACTGTCATACTACTAACGGGTAACACTTCAATTTGATTGGTGCTTTCAATTTCATTAAATAATCCCTCAGCAAGGCAAGAAACCTGTGACCCAGTGTCAATAAGAGCATCTATTTGTTTATTAAAAGCATTAATTTGCACTATGGGAACTTTATCTAAAACTTCATTCTTATCCTCCACCTCTTCCAATAAATCTTCTCGGGGATTATTCATAAAAATGGTATTAACTCCATAGCAGTTGGTACCTGGACCCACCTTCTTGTCCACCACTGCGGGGCCCATAACAGGGGTGGTCTTTAGTTTGCCTGCCCCCCATGCTGCCTTTCCCTTTCAGATTGAGGGTTCTGTTCTCTCACTTCCCCATTATCATTCCTCCTTGTGTAATTATCACGAATCCCATCCCCTAGATCTACCATCCCTTGACCCATTACCCCTTCTAGGGGGACTCCTGCTGCCCCTCCTATGGTGTTGATGGTGGTAATGTTGTTCATTGAATGACTCCTGGGCATCCAAGCGTCTCAACAATTCAGAAACTCTATCCACATTTACTACATCCAAAGTGGCAATTAAATTTCTTGTTTGCTGAGGTAGCCTAGCTCCTATCAAATCAATGAATTCCTCCTCTCCATAAGGATGGTCTAAGTACTTACAACGGATCCAACATTTATGAAAAAAATCATGTTGAGTTTCCCGACCAGGTTTATAGGGCCTTCCAGTCATCAACTCTCTCTTTTCTTGAATCTGCCTGCTTGTCGACCAAAAATGTTTCAAAAAGTTTTCTTTAAACAGCTTGTAGTCAGTCACTTCCCTAGCTTGTCTATCACCCCATGCCCTAGCATAAGACTTTAGATGTTTACCCACAAGTGCAATTTTCTTACTATCGGGTAACAAATTAAAATAGTCTGATCTTTCAAAATTATCTATAAATTCAATAGGGTGAAGCCTCCCACTATCATCATAGAATTCAAATTCTTCTTTTACATCGACACTGAAATTTGGATTACCTGTTAAGGGAACCTGACTTAACTGAATCTGCAACCCAGTAACCCTTTTCTCTAACTGATTAACGTTAGATTGGGTTGTCTCCAATCCCTGGGTAAGTTGTTCCTGATGATTTGCCAATGCATTAACATTTTTCCCTATACCAACCACTTCCTGTCTCAACTCATTGACCCTTTGAGCAGCTTTACTATCATTGGCTTGGAATAAAGTGACATATTCCTCCCTTCATCTTATCACAATTTTCACTGACTTCTTTATAAATCAAATTTACACATTCAGTCTTATTCTGTTCACAAATTTCTGTAACCTTTTCAAATTTTCTCCTGACATTCTGTTACTACCTTCCCCAATTTAGAATCTAAATTGTTAATATCTTCCTTGAATTGAGAGCTAAAACCCTGAAATTGCTCTGCGATTTTAATATCAAAACATTTAGTCAAATCAGAGAATGTTTTGTCATTGTTTTGTTGCAGTTGAGAAAACTGATCATTGATTACAGCAAACTGAGAATTAATTTCAGAAAATTTGCTGTCAAGATTTAACTCAGTTTTAAATTCTGAAAATTTGTTGTCAAATTTGGAGAACTTACTGTCAGTATCACTTTTTAATTCACTTCTGAATCCCAAAAACTTGCTGTCAAGTTTACCATCAAGTTCAGAAAATTTTGCATTAAAATTGGCTACAAAAGACTCTAGAAAAGCTTGCAGGTTCTGACTATCAGCCATTTTTAGTAATTAGCAAAATCAACATAAAAAACAAAATTAAGGAAAATTAAAATCTTTCCAATCTGCCACACAATAACATGCAAAATAAATCACTTGAATATTCAATGCAGTACTTACAGCTTATTCCTCAATTTTGTATCACATTAAATTTCACTTAGAAGCACTTATTTAACCATTAAACACCACACTGACTTCAAACACTTAACCACACTTTTCACAATTCACTGTAGGAAGACGATTTTGAGGCCGAAGAAAATCCACTCGTCGTCGGAAGATTACAGCCGATTCCCGATGAAAATTCTCCGCCTTAGGCCGAAGAAGGTCCGCTGGGCTTCAAATCCGTGTCGTAGCCGGTCGAAATTTCCTCGCAGGTTATGTTCGCTTATCGCCGATAATCCGTCGCAATTTTCTGCAGATTCTTTTTAGAAGATAAACATCCCACAGATGTTTAAGAACTTCTCGTCATGTCAACGGTCGCCATGTTAAGGTTCTTTGGTGGTTTAATTACTGCATTAATTAAAAGTCCACCAAAAAACAAGGTTATGTGAAGATGTTCGTTTATTTTGATCAATCAAACAAGTCAGCGATATTCACAAGCATAGTTGTTACAATCCAAAGATGCAATACTGACTTACTAACTGAAGACTTGAAAACTGAATGAAAACTTAATGAATGTCTCTGTAACACTGAATTAATACTAACTACTCTGTCCAGGCGATCTGTTTATATAGAGTCTATCGAATTTACGAGAATTCTTCAAAGGCATCCGCCCGATATTTCTCGATCATTAACAATCACTCAAACAATCAAACATATTAAAAACAATCGGAATTGATACAAAATTAATTAATAACATTACAAAATGATTAGAAATGGTAATTAGAGATACTTGAATACAAAATTATTTACAGAAATCCTTTCAAACGGTAGAAAATCGTCCTGTAGACATCGTAAATTACAGTAATACATGGAATTACAAACTTTTAATAAATTCTCTTGCACCATTCGGTTCTTAAACATATTAAATGGTCTTTAAATAATTTTCTTACCTAAAACAAAGTCTATATACACTTATTTACAAGAATTTACAAAATAAACATATCAAATCACTTTCAAGCAAACTTTGGCTCACTACAAATACTTCATGCAGTATAATGCTATTCAAAATTCAGGTATTAGGGCTGTTACACTGTTATACCATAGCTCAACTCAGGTTTACCATATATATTTGTTGTAAAGAAAGTATTATGGTAAACTTTTACATATACTTATTTTACAACAATCACAATGACATGAGGCCCATTTCTCTGTCCTTTCACGGTCGCCATATCGTATTTTATATAATATATGCATGTCGTATTTTATTAGGATTATCGTCGTCGTATTTTCTATACGATACATATTTAAGTATTTTCTAAGACGTTGATAAAAGGGAACTAAGTCATGTAAGTTTTAATATTTGTTTGAAATATAAAAGAAGAACCTATAAAAATACAGTATTAAGAAATAGTGCAATCATAGAAAATACGATATACGAATCGTATAGAAAATGCGACGACGATAATCCTAATAAAATACGACATGCATGTATTATATAAAATACAATATCCGTTTGAAAAACCTTCGGATAGGCTCAACATCTTCATTTCACGTTTTAGGACGACCAATGTTTTTTTCCTTTGGATATACACCTAGCTTCTACGAATTTCGTACGGCAATCGTAAATCTGTTTATGATGAGATGGCACTTTATGAACTTACGACGGAATGCATGATGCACATCAACAATCGGTTCACGTTTTCATTCATGTCGCACACAAAACGGCTTTTCATGTGGAGTCGCCATTTCCAGATAAACAGACGGCACGCCGTTGATGGCAGCTAATGGAACTAATAGGAGGGGGTTACAAACTTTGAACATTAATCTATCCAGTGATGTGTGGCAAGTATTTGTATCTTTTATGTAGTCTGTGAGAAATAAAACTGCAAAATTTGCTTCTTATTTTTTAATTGCCCTGTATAACATGTCAATAATACGTATAAAAACGTATAGTTTTAATTCAATTCCAAAGATAAATATTCTTAAAGATTCACTAACAACTATACATTTTCTTCACCTAACGCTCATCTAAATCACGCCATAAAGTGTTGTTTCAGGACGTTGCAAATGTTTTGCGACAACCGAAAAATACTCCAAGAATCGGTATAATACACGAATGCTGATAAAATCACAATATAATAACCAGTAATACCAGTTGTAGTGTCAAAGATTTGTTCAAATAAGTGATAACATAGACAGATCTCACCCGTGTCATACATAATTAAAAACAAAGAAAACGATAAGCTAACCATCCTTCCCGTAATAATGACCTCTCGTTGCTAGACGATGTCTGCAGATCCGTGGTATTGAAACGCCGTTCATTCAGTAATTCCATCTTTACGCAATGAAGTGGATTTGGAGATTATTATTCAAGTGTTATGCGTTTTAAAGGACTAAGAGATCACTTCACAACAGCTTTAGTAAACTAGCCGTTAATTTCATTTATACTTTCGTTACAAGCAACCATCCATGAGCTTCAGAACCGTCATTAGGGGTATAGCACAACTTAGTTTAAATCACACATAATTCAAACGAATACTATTCTTTCAGACCATTGTTTCGTTCAGTAGATTGTCTACTGATTCATATTGGATGTGAAAACGACGATTTGATTCCAGTTGTTTTTGTCAAAGAGCAAATCGTTTGTAACTGCATTTTCATCTCCGAAAACTCTGCTCCCCAAACTCCGTAACATAATCACATTACCAACTAACCTCCTCATCTAACAAAGCAACGTATATCCTGATGTTTTGTTCTGTTTTTCGTCGTTTTCATCATACTGAAGAAACAGTAAAGAAACTTGAATTTTTTTAAAAAAGATCTTAATTGCTTTATTTTTATCGTCTAACGAATATATCTGCAATTGGGGAAGAATACTTTTAGTGAAATTTCGTAGTAACAATACCATAATTTCTACAAGATTTTAACTGTTTCTGTTATGCGTTTTCAAAGACTTGAATTGGAAAAGAATCTTAAATTAATACATTTTACTATTTTAAGGCAGAATTGCGTTATGATTTTAGTATGGTTCCGAGTGAAAACAATTTATTATCGGAAGATATATTAATTTGCAGTTGCCATGGACATAGGCTTTTACTTGTTGTAGCATTTTTATCGTGCCTTTCTTGTATCTGTTCTCACCTTATAGGTATGCATAGTTAAACAGAGTCATTAATCATTTCGGTCACCAAAGATCACAACTGTATTTTGTTTAGTTTTATTCTATAATGTTTCTAAGTATAAAGAAAATAAATGTTTGAAATGCTTTCACAACCAAACCAATTTTAAAGTAGTCTCTTGACCAACAGCAGAAAATCTAACTTCTTATTCGAAGAATGCAAGTTCTCCTTAAAATATTCTTAGAGAAGGAATATACTTTTATAATCCGTTCATATTTTTCTTCAAATATTCCTTCAAATACCACGAAGAAATTCCCATGAATATCATTATTTAATTATTTCAGTGAATATTTCTTCCAACCAAACCTAATAAGCTAGCCAATGGCATTAGTAGCCCAACTTGTAGCAATAGAAACTCAACACTCTCTAAGAGCAAACAAAATTAATCTAGAGTTTTGCTGGAGAATACATGTAATATTGCGAAATTAACAATTAGTATCGGAATTAATAAGTCTGAAATAGTAACTTTAGGAGACCTTATTGGTTATTCCACATTGTGTTTGAACTATTGATCACCAAAATGGTTATTAACTGTTTTTCGGTGAAACGTGCGTTTGAGGTAACATAAGGCCAGCAGGCGTCGTTATCCTCAATCACGAAAGTGAAAGGCTCCCCCGGTGACGTCACTGCACGAAGACCTATCCTGTTGCGCTGCCACCAGAAACGAAGACCTGGAGAGGCGAGTGGCTTCATAAGGCTGTGGGATCGGGTGTTGATCCCGGCGAAGTTGGGCCCGATACCCCTGGAGCCACTCTTCCGAAATATTGCACCCCGAGGAGCTTGGGAGATTTTGGCTAACGTGATAGGCGGCAAAATGATCCCGGGCCGGGCTGGCTAGAGATGACTTCACGCCTTGAGCCTTGTCAGCTGCGAAACTGAGTCTAGAGCCTTCGTCGGCACCATCTCAGGTATATATATAGGCTATACTGTATCGGCGTTTTATAATTGCAGAAATGTCAACGAATGAAAGGAGTATAACCGAAATAAAATCGTCATCCAAGATTTATCACTCTCGGTTTCCTTGTACTGTCAGATATTTGAGAACAACGTTCTATAACAATACCTACACTTATATTATAAATACGAAAGTAACTCTGTCTGTTTCGTTTTCACGAATAAATGGCTAAACCGATTTGAAGAAATGCTTATATCATTAGAAAGGACACAGGATATTCCTTTCGGGATAAATAACATAGGATATTCCTTTCGGGATAAATAACATACGTAGTTTATCACAAAATTTTGAAAACCAATCCAATGGTGACAGACAGGTGGATAACATGAGAGAAGTCTCTATAATATTATATGGATCTGTCAGCACTTTGTTTCTCTCGCAGTTCTTTTTGTACACTATGTTTATAAATTTACTATGTACATATTTAAACTTCCCTTATTTGAATCGATTGTAATCTTATTCAAAGTGTGCGAATTCACCGGTAACAGTTATTAAATTTATAAGAGTGGTATGTCACAGTTTCACGGAGAATGTAGTCTACTGTAGAATTGTATATTTTGTTCCGATCATTATGTTATTGTTGGACAGCCTATTTTATACATATTTATACGAAGTAAATTTGAAACTCTTTGTAAATGATTGTTGAAAAATAAAAATATTTAAAATTTATGAGAACCATTTAATTGTATATTACAGTTGAGGAGCGATTCGATCTTCAAAATTTAAATTTAACATGGTTTCACGAGATCACTTCAGGAACGCTGGATTGCTTTTCTTCTCGTGGTCAGTTCTCTCCAAGCTGTATGGATCTAACTTTGCAAAGTGTATCTGTAGGTTTTGTCAGTAAAAAATTGCTTTGAGGAAAATCATTTGCCTTTGCTGTTCCGAATCTATGATGTAAACAGTGTTTAAAATTAGCTGTATTGAAAACAATCTACTTCACCTAAATGACTCGTCTAACAATTTCCACTATCTAAAATTTATATCAAAGATTGCATGAACCATTTACTGAATCATTTCTTTTGCTTTACGAACTAAATTAAAACATTCTTCAGTTCTCAGACTCAGTGTTGTTTTTACGCTATTACAACCATATAATTTTCTTTGCTAATATCGTCAATATCCATCACATTAGAATATAGCTAACAGGCTAGTTAAATTTATTATCTATAGTCTTACGCTGAATCCGTCAATTTTTTTTTTCTTTCTTCAGTCTCTCGACAGGTTTGATGCAATCCTCCATCTATAACCTACGCCTTCAATTATCTGCTTCACAAGTTACAATCTTTGTCTACTTCCGCAGTCCCCTTCGACTGTTCCCTCCACTAATGAATTAACCAATCCCAAATGTCTTGAAAAGTGGCCGACCATCCTGTCTGTTCTTTCTGTAAGACTCTTCCACAACCTTCTCTCATCACTCACCGTTTCCAAAACACGTCCGTTCAATTTACAGCATGCTTCTATAGCACCACATTTCAAGTGCTTCTGTTTTCCTTCTTTCTGATAATCCTAAGTTCATGCTTCACTACCATAAAGTGCTTTGCTCCACTCATAGAGTTTTAAAAAATTCTTTTTCAGTCCTACATCAGTATTTAAAACTAAATGCTTTCTGTTTTTCAAGAATGCTCTTTTCGCTAGTGCTATTCTATTTTTAACACCATTCTTATTTCGGTCACAAGTTGGCAATTTTACTTCCTACGTAACAGAATTCACTTACTTCTCTTGTTGCACCCGATCTTATTTTCATATTTAGTATAGTATTATCGTTATTATTTCTGCTACATTTCACCAGTTTTATCTAGTTTTGGTTTACATATTATTATATACATTATGTTAATGTATTATTTCTCTGATAGATGCCTTACAGCATGTGACGGAACCCTGCTAAGAAACTGTCTGTGTTTGATTTAATGATGTAACCTATGTCAGAATTGTTTTAGAAACAGGGTACATAAATAGGTACAAACCGTTGACTATTTCAATCTAACTGAAACCTACAGCATAAATCCGGAACTTTTCTAACACTTGACGGTATGCTGCACATTTTTCTTAATTCATCAGGAATTTAAATAATTTAATCAACTAAAATACTGTGTATTGACATCGCCCTAATGTCACACGGTCCTAGTAAACCAAGAATGCAGGAACCATCAACGTTAATGGTCAGTAAGCTGCATTATGCCGTACCAGACGTCGGTCTCCCCTGCTCATTAGAAGGAATCAATATTTAGAAATGCTTGTGCAAATGTTCCCCTTCCTTGTCTTCCCCCTTCTGGACGCCCGCTTTCTTTGGTTGTATAATCTAGTGGGGTGAGCCAATCGATCGGACTTTGTGAATGAGATTAAAGTTTCACGAACCAGGAGGAAGACCCACCTCCATCTCAGAGCTCGCCGTGAAGGAACGTGAGGGCTATCGCCAAGCAGCTAATCCTTGTATTCCGAGAAGGTACGACTCGTCACTGCCCATCTCCTTACTTCCTCGCTTCATCTTCTGTCCTTCCCTCTTTTTCTACCTGTTAGAGCAACGCCTTTACTCTGGTTCCGTTAACAAGGCACGTGCGGGAGAAGAACGAAGGATGCTTGATTTAGCCGGGGTTCATCGGTAGCGATACAGTGGCTTCGGTAATTGTGTCCAAAGAAAACTGTTTACTTAAATTGCTTAGTGGACGTGACACAAGCGCTATGCTATTATATACTTCACAAATAGAAAATTCTCGATTGACTTACTAGGAATACAACTATAGTAGCTAATCTGCTCACTTCTGTTTTATTTGAATATTAAACTAAAATACTGCCTAAATCTCTCAAACAACTACAGGCGACGCATGAAGCTTCAGGTTAAGACTTTTTTGAGGAGTCTCATATTCGGATAATGTTTAATACTGCGTCCTAATTGATTATTTAAAAAATAATTTAAACATAAATCTTATTTCATGTGTTTTGATACAAATAATGCGTGTTATTTCCATTTATCAGAGAATACAGTGGCTTATTGTTCAACTCCGTTAATGGTTTTCGCCTGGGTATCTCAAACAACTGTAGGCTACTCATGAAGTTTCAGACCAGGTTAAGACCTCTTTAATGAAAGTCTCATATTTAGATGAAGTTTCAGACCAGGTTAAGACCTCTTTAATGAGAGTCTCATATTTATATGATGTTTAAGACTGCGTCCTAATTGTTTATTCATATAAAAAAAATCAAAATGAAGCTTATTTCATGTGTTTTGATATTAACAGTTGTAGCTATTTCAAATTATAAGAGAATACAGTGGATTCGTGTTCAACGGTCCTAATTGTATCTCAATGAGTGGAAAATTAAATTTTTCACAATGGCAATCATAAATCTTCCGCTTTTAATGCTCAAATTATTTTTTACAAATCCCGTAAAATTACTTATAAAAAATGGAAAGTTTTAAAAATTATTATTATTATTTCATTGCAATGGAGCACAGGCTCCGGTGGCAATTTCCCTACACACCCATCTTCCCCCTATCCTGCACCCACCTTCATTTGCCCTCTACAAATTTTATCTTTAAATTCTTTCAAAGTTTTCGGTAAATTATTCATCATTTCTCTTGGTAACTCATTCCAATCCCTGACACTCTTACCTAAAAAAGAGAATCTTCCCACACCCTTGTGCCTGAAATCGAGTGCCATCTTGTGGTTATGGTCATCTAGTCCCTTCCATGCACTACTTTTCATACCTATTGCAATATCTTTCCATGCCTCATCGCCAGTATATGCCCTGTACACTCCCATGATCCTCCTCATCCTCCTCCTGTCTTGCAATGAATCCCATTCCAGCTCCTTTATCATATCCGTCACTGATTGCATTCTGCGATAATTTCCAGAAAAAAATATAGCAGCCCTTTTTTGCACCCTCTCAAACTCCTGTATTTTATACGTAAAATGAGGGTCCTATACTACACTACCATATTCGAGCAATGGTCTGACCAAAGTTTTGTAACCAAATTCCTTTACTTCTCTCGTACATCCCCTCATCACTCTCTCCAACAAGTGCATAATTCTGAAACCATTTCCTACCACCTGTCCAATGTGTCCTGCCCAGTTAAGCTTGTTATCAAAAGTAATGCCAAGATATTTACATTTCAAGTCTTCAGCAAGCAATTCTTTCCCCACCTTATATTCATAATTAACCTTTTGTTTTTTATTTGTGTATCAAATAAGCTGACTTTTCTTTGCATTTATCTTCATTCCGTGTTTACCAACCCAACTAGATATCCTGTCCAGATCACCCTGCAAATTTTTACAATCCTCTATCGTTTTGATTCTTTTATAAAGCATTATGTCATCTGCAAACAACCTAATTTCAGATAGTAAACAATCAACACAATTATTCATTAGAAAAATGAATAGCAATGGTCCCAATACGCTACCCTGTGGCACACCCATTTTTAGTTCCACTTCTTTTGATACTACATTTCCTACCCTAACTTTTTGTTTTGTACCGTTTAAAAATTCTTCTACCCAGCAAATGACTTTCTCATCCACTCCAATGGATTTTATCTCATTTACTACCATTTTATGGCTTACTCTGTCAACGCCTTTGACAGATCTAGTGCTACACTATCAATTTGGCCTCCCTTGTCCATTTCATCTGAAATAAATGCTCAGATATGTGATCGAAATACAATATTTTCGTGAACCAATTAAATTTTAAAGACAGTTCATTTTAATTAATAGCCCAATCTCACGTCAACTTTCTTATTACAAATGAATTTAAAAAATAATTTTTTATGCTTATGGCTTTACGTCTCATCGACGACGAGATCATTAGGAGTGTGGAAAAACTTTATACTTACAAATATATTATTTTGCATGCTCATAATTGACAGCACATGCGTGTTTATTACAGGCCTTGGTGTATATTGTTAGGGCCATTTAACATCAAAAATAGTTTAGATTTAGAAGAATATTTAATTTTCTTGTTTATTATCTTCTGCAGCAATTGAAGCATTCTTTCTTAAATCACCGACAGCCTATCTGTCGAGAGGAATTATGTTTTCCCTTTTAATTCTGCATAGGTCAAAAAAATGTCAGATAGCAGCGGTAACGTCCTAAAAATTATTCATTTATACTGATTTCCTCATTCTAGTCTTTCTTTCTGCTAAACTAATTTATCTTGTTCTTATCATGCGATAGATAAACTCTACATTAAATTTCTGATAGTTCCTTAATTTTAATTCAAAAGGATATTTCAAAGAAATTTAATTTTTGATGCTAGTTTCCAACGGTTAACGGATGTTTCCCCTTGCTTGGTGGATTTTCAGCTTAAATTACTTTTACGCCTCAAAATGCATTTACAAATTGCACCGTAAGTTACAATTTATAAAGTTGAAGCCCATTACAAACACCCATAAAACTCCTGGCAAGCGAGTTTGTTTATGGGCCACTGTCACGACGTAACCTCATTTTGTAATCACACTTCTCTCAACAACGATTACTAAATTGTTGTATTATATCAGAACAATGTAAAACACTCATAATCGTGAAAGCATCAGAATGACGTAGTTGAGAACAAAGCTGGATATACACTTTCGTTGAAAATTGTATTATTATATTTAAATAAACTCTGAAATTATTTTTCTATTTATATTCCCATTTGATACAATTCTTTTAAAATATTTGCAGAAAAATACGCAAAACGAAAGGAATTCTGTATCAGTTTACTGGCTAAATTATCTTCAGTCACATGAAATTTAAACTAAAATAAACACTGTGTATTAAATACGGTGCAATTAATATCATTGTATTATTTAACCATAACAAATTCGAAGCTTAAGCATACATTTTCGTCACCTACCATCCATCTAATAACTTAAATGCACTATTTCTCCGATGCTGTGTTTGAAGTTTTAAATGTGTCTAATAATTAATGATCTTTTATAACATAATGTGTTTCCCATAACTCATATTAGAATGATTAGCAAATAATTCTACAATCGACATTGTAGATGCAGACAGAATAATAACCTATAACCAAAGTAGACTGTAATCCCGTAATAAGAGACACCTGTATACAGTTATCTATATCTTATTATATTGAGCTGCCTCTTTAAGCTTCAGATAGTAGTAAGCGAATTCTAAGGTGAGTAATTAATTACCATGTTATAAATTACGATAAACAATTAATGATGGTTTACAGAGAAATAAGATCGAATTGTCAAACAAAGCCATAACGGTCAAAATAATATAAATTTTCAATGTAATCCAAACACAAAGTTTAGAGATTCTCATTTATTTCAGCCACTTCATATGGGTTAACGCGAAATCTTAAATAACAAAAAGGCCATCATTAACTTTAGAAAATTGACCACTTCAGTGCTCATTGAAACAGGAATGCTCTTGCGTATACTTTTAAAGAATGCATTAAAAACTTTTTACCTTAATTTATTCCAAGGATATTGCTCCCATTCCTACTAGGAGAGTTGTAATTTCTGCATTCTTTATGATACTCTGACTCCTCCTTCTTTGTGTATATTTACAGGAAATATAAGATAGTGAGAAGGCTAGGAGGTTTATAAATAAAGATAATTGCTGAAATTCTACTCTTCCTCCTCTTAAGTCCACGAGGAATATCAGCCATCAACAACACCGACAAACAACAAAAATCATAACCATGTGTCAAGATGATACCTAGCTACAATCAAGATTTTGCATAGAAATTCTTAAAAAAACACTTGTTCCGTGGTTTACCAAGTAATTTTTATCTCTCAGAAGTTACACCGTTGTTATATACCACACAGGAGATTATTAACGCAACGGAAGGAAGGAAAAAATACGTCCAGGAAGAAGAACACAGCTGTGCCGATGTCCGATAAGAGTGAAGTAGTATGCGAAAGGTGGGGGAGGGGTGGGGAGAGGGCGTGACCAAGGTGGCTGCCGGGAAATAAGGCGCGATCCGGCCCCCAGGTGGCCCCGGGGCAACCCCCAGCCTGGTTAATTTAATACTGGGAGCATTTCCGTGAGCGGCCGTAGTAAACGTGAATTACGGAAAGACACACAGCAGCAAATCAAACTGCTGCTTGCTACTGCGGCGCACTGCCGCACACATAAAAGCGTCGTAAAGCTGTCGGCGCACCTGGGCGCCGCGCCACGCTGCTCAGCACTGCACACCACGCTGCCTACCCAACAGGGGCACAATACTGTCCAGTCGGGGATCGGAAGTTATAAGAAAGCGCTGGTCACTGACGTTCACTATTTACAATAGAATTAATACTGATTGCATGGAACACAAAACTTTTTTAAAAAAGTAGCTGCATTAAAAATCTGAAAATAAAGTTTCCTATTGATAGGGTTAATACCAGAAACGATGATACAGAATCCAAATTCAAATTTGTGACAATGTTTTAATGGTCGTCTCCATTACTGGACTCAGACGCCTTTAAATTGGGACTGACGGATATAGGACTTCGCATTCCCTTTTAGCATCTCGTTACTGGTGTGAAAGTTACCACTGAATATTTTAAAACCAGTATTAAATCTTTACCAAATATTTTCTTTCCTGCAAACATGTGCGACTTTATAATTTAGCAGTAAATTTAAATTTCGACAGCGATATTAAATCTGAAATAAGTAATAGTAAATTGTATATTAGTTCATTCACAAAAATTCAGATATAAAGACAGTGAAGAATAATCTCCATTTGCGTGCACAATTCTACAGAAAATAAATAAAAAATAAACAAACACTGTCTGCGAAATTTTATGCAGGATCACTTAAAAACGTAACTAAGGGCGTGCGTTTAACTCAACCTCCATAGCTTTAATATATTTATTCAGTCGTTATAGACAGAGAATTTAGTAATATTTATTAAATTTAGATGGCATTACAAATATTTATTTTTATTGTTAGCCGTTGTTTGGCATTTTTTTTATTGAGATATTAATTAATGCTTCTAGCAACGTAAGGCTTATATTGTCACCCTTTGCTCCCAAATTCTCTTAATATGTCCTTTCTCTCTCTATCTTTCATTTCGAAGCACCAAACTGTAATCCATTTAAAGCAAATATTCACATTCTTTTATAATATTGAAGCAAGGAGTTCCAGATAATTAGCAAAACCAACTTACTTTGCTTACAAGCAATCATGCACTTACATTAACCCGGAAGTATAGTTTTACATTCTCACTGACAGTATAATTGCGTATGAATTCCCGGCTTGCTGGTAAGCTTAGTCATGAACTGTGACTGAAACCGAATACTTATTGCTATGGATGGTAAAGTCACACCTTGTTCACAGGGGATAAACGATTAAGGTAAAATATTGCCATTCATGAAGGTTATTGTTCACTTACCAGGATCCGTATTCCAGTCCCTTACGTGCTGGTACCCACGACTTCGTTCGTGTTTGTCAAGAATATTGAACGTTTTTTTTGTTTTTAAACGAAACCTTAAATATTTCCAGGATAAAAATTAGCCTATGGTACTTTCTGCCTAATCAGCAAGTCCCGTCAAAATCGGTTCACACACTAAATATGTTCCATATAAATTATTTATATTTGTTAATAGTTGAAAATGTGTCTTATTCTAGAACATTCTAGTTCATTCAAGCACACTATAGAATATTTTAACACATTAAAAATATTCTAGAATATTTCGAAGATTTTTTTTAGAACACTATGGTCGAAACATGGAAATGCCCTAGCTAGACCACTTTCAACCACCATATCTCCCACACACCCACAGTTACCGACATACAACTACAATAATGCACGATGGGAGACGCGAGGCAACTACCGCACACAAGCACCAGTGGTCTGCTCTAAATAGTTGTGACTGCAAAGTGAAATATAGGGATACTTTTATATTAGGTCGACGTCCACTCTCAACCACCATATCTGCCACACCTCCACAGCTACCGACAACACCTCTGGGCGTAATTACAGGCAAGTAGTGTTTGCGAGGGAGGTGACGAGTGGACGCGTGATGGGGGCCCACACCTCCATCCTTTCATCAAACTAAGTGAGAAGTGGAGCGAAAGCAGTCCGCTGCAAAGCGTTAATCCAGATCCCAGCCATTTGTTATGCATTTGATCAGCTCTACGTCTATGCTCAATTAAATTAGAAAAGAGAAGGGAAGGGAGTGGCAGGGCGGCTGTTAATGGAAACGATGCTTCTCAAAAGAATTCCTTCCTCGTCCGACGGGGTTTACACTCGCAGGAGTCCAATTACTTTGAGGCGCGTACCCCACGGCGGCGCCCCATTGTTCCGGCGCGTTTGCGGTTCTAAGCAGCTTTGGCGAATTAGAAAATAATGCTCGCAACGCAGTCGATTACTTCGTCGTGATTAAAAATTAGGCAAGCGAAATTTAACCTAAAAACCTGCAGTCGACGCCTCAGAAAAGAAGCAACAATGCGTTCAATAAGAAACAGGACCTTTTGTTTTGGATCGTTTTTCCCCCTTTCAAAGAGAAGCTGTGCTTCTGAAATACCGACTTGAAAGCTTTCATAACCGCAACTTCCGTATTTCCTTTCTACACATTCCTAATTCTACCGGTAAACACAAAAAAATTTGGCCTTCATGCTATTAAACCAACCAGTATATCTGAATAGAGAACACTACATTAACACATAACTTACGGAATTTTCTCCCTTCATTTAAATCTTTGTGGCATAGATGACAAATGTACTGATATTTTAGCTTGGAAGTTACAGAAGTGTTAACTTTTCGTTATAATATTTAAGTCACATTCAATCATCGTCTTTTCACAAAGTACACACTAATTTTTGATTCCATGGTTTGCGTGAACATGAATCATGCTCAGTACGCCGGGAAAGTCTCCACGCTCACATGAATCATGCTGGTGTGCTTGTAAGGCAATAAGGGGAAAAATGCTGCGTAAATATTATAATGATAATCAGTACCTTGTTATGGACGCAAACATACTGTGTATTTTCCTGAATCCTCCTCATATCATATTAAATCTGCAATGATTATGATCTATGAAATTATATGGCTGTACAGAGACTTTTTGTACTGAAGACAGATGAATGTGTATTACTAAGTGTATCCAAAATAATGGTTTTTGAAAGTGTTAAAAGAGAATAAATAATCAGACCTTCACAGTTAACAATAGAAATCTTGGAAGAGGAAAGATGACCATTTCAGGCATAAGTGTATGGGAAGATTTTCTACATAGATAAGGGGTTAGGAATTGGAATAAATTATCAAGAGAGATAATGAATATGTTGAAAGAATTTAAAGTTGAAATTTTTAGAGGGCAAAAGTATACGGGTACAGGAATGGAGGTAAATTGCCGCTGGAACTACGTACAGTGCGTTTATATTACACATTAATTGATCTTTTTGTAAGTATTGGTCGTTCCTGTCGTCGATAACCAACTTGAATGCGGGCTAGTGACAAAAAAATTAGTAAGTAGCTTAATCAGTACAGGTGGTTAAGCTCATCACAACAACTACAAATCTCATAACATACCATCAACCTTGCAAGTTGTCCGATCTATTTGACTAATTAATGTCCGGGCATATTGAATATCTGTTCCTCGTAAATTCTTAGTGTTCCAATTTAAAAAAACTGTGATTATTTTATTTTTAAGAATCTCTTATAAAATGAGCGCGGTATCTGTTTTTAAATACGATAGTTCCCATACAACTAAGCAGAACATCTTCAAATTTTACATAGTGAATACTATGTGTAAAATACAGGTTAAGTTATTAAATCAGCCAAATCTAATCAATGTGTCAAGACTTGTGATCCGTTTCTAATGTATAATATTAGATACGCTGACGTCACCGAACGCTGAGGTCAACGAACGCAGACGTCACGCGCCGGCCTTCGTTGACCGATTAGCAGAGGCCAGAGTTGTACAACGAAGTCGAGTTTATGACGAAATCAACTGTCAGAGTACTTTCATTATGTTTGATTTTCGTGGCATTTTAAATTCAATACGTCCAATTAGTTTAAAACATAAATTTACAACAAAATAAACGTGAAACAAAATTGTACTGCACGATTTGACAATGTCCTTCCCATTGCTGCAATTTTTCAATTACTACTTTCACTCTGCTAGGACGTCTTTCGGAATTTTCATTGGGCATCATATTGAAGGTTAAGAGTATTGAAAGTAATTCTTTTATCACACTGGTCAATATGTGATGACCTCTTGACGTGTAATTGTTCTAGGACCGTGGCCATATGCAAAAAACTTCCACTTAGTTCATAAATACTTTATCAGAAATGTTTATGCACAAACAAGCGTTTGTTTTTTACCCCTGAGGTAGTTGTTAGCCGCAGCTGCTGACTGGTTTAAAATATCAGCATCTCTCTACGTACGCTATCAGCTTTCATAAAATTTCAATAGATAGTTATTAAATATTTCAGGTTAATATGTTGCTTTATATGAAAACACGTTCCCAACCGTATTTTAAACAATACCAGTGCTTCAACTATGTTATTTGTTTCATTCTTGCAGCTGTAAGTAATGTAACTAGTTTCAGGCAGGAGTAGTCATTCAGCCCTTCAGTAAACGTGGTGGAAAATGTCACTTTAATTTTTAATCATTCACTCGAAGTTTATCCGTTTTGTAGGTCACCTTAAATATTCTGGTTATGCTTGTTTTAAGCTCACTTTTATGCTAAGTAAGGAAATCATATTGTTAAAATAAAACGCTCGCCTAAAACAGAAATTTTAAGTTTGGCAAACGTTAGGTGAAATGGCATAAAAACACATGTAGTCACTGGGCTCCTACGGTTTCCCTTATAATAGAAGGTGGTTCAAGTTTTGTTTATGCACATCTTCTACTACTAGGAATAACTTTTGTCTAACGAACGTAGACATATTTCATGAAGCATCGTTGAATTATTGAAAGACTTCCATTGAAATTAGGAGTTGGGTTAATTTATAATAGTGGATCCAGCCAGTTCAAACCAACTGTTTGAATAGAAATTCGAAAAGATGATTTTTCCTCCCCTTCTGACTATACCAAGTAAATTTTGATAAAGAATAAGCGAAGTGCCCTAGAGCCCTACTCTCTATCAGATAAGTCCTACCAAAGTGTTAATTGAAATTTTGCTAGTGTGTGTGTGGAGACTTTCCTATTGTACTGATGCAATAAAATCCTCTCGGATGTCGATCCCGATGGTGTTGTATAAACACGACGTTTACGAGAGATAGCTACACCTGATGAAGGACAGCAGAGCTAGCTGTCGAAACGTCGTGTTTATACAACATTATCCGGCTAGACACCATGAGAGGATTGTATTGAGATTTTGCTAGTGAAATGTAAAGTTTTTAGGCGTCCAGCTGAGTAAAAATTCTGTGACAACCACGAAGATTAAATTTCAACAATCATTCATTTTCTGCAAACACAAATAGCAAGAAATTGTATCACAGCTATCAAGAGGGTAGTAACTAGTTCCTACGTTTTGAATCAGAAAGTGTCACTGGAACATCTTAATGCTGCGTCGAGTGGTTCACTATTTTCTAAGTGTTCGTTTATCAGAAATGGAGACCTCAGGGTTATATATTGGAGCCACTACTTTTTTTAAAAATGTATAAATGGTCTAACCTGTGATATATCTGAAAGCTCAAAATTGTCCTATTTGTAGATGTCACAAGCAAAGGAATTAAAAATACACCAGATTTCTCTAAGGAACATATTTCAGATTTGATGTTTGCTTTGTAAATAATTGGTTTATTTCTAATAGCTTGTCTATAAAGTTTAATAAAACACAATACAATTATGAAAATTCAGTACAAAACATAGATTAACACCAGACATAGATATAAAATTTGAAGGTCAGTCCATGCAAGAGGAAGAAAGTGTGAAATTTATAGATTTTCCTATTGATCATAATTTAAATTTGAGGGTGCAAGCCTTTGACTCATCCAAGCGAATGTGTAAAGCCAAATTTGAAATTCTTACAATTTCATAAATCTCGGTATGAGGAAACTAGTTTTTTTTTTTTTTTTTTTTTTTTTTTTTTTTTTTTTTTACTTATTTCCACCTCTCAATGTCATATGCAATAAAATTCTGGGGCAATTCTATACATAGAAACGACGTATTCTGAACCCAAAAGCGAACAATAATAATTATGTGTGGGATTAGCAGTAGAGCTTCATGCAGAGAGCTGTTTAAGAAGTTAGTGATTTTAACATTGGTGGCAGAGTGTAAATATACATTAATGTTATTTATAGTCACCAATTCTACTCCGTTTAAAACAAACAGTAAAGTATACAATTATAGCACTAGAAGTAAAAATTATCTTTACAAGGATTACATGTCGTAGTCATTTGTTCAAAAAGGGGCCCGGTATTTAGAGATACATATCTGCAACACATATGAAATGTCTAGCAGGTGATAAGATTAAATTCAGATTTTTTTAAAAAAAATTCACAACTCCTTTTTTTTTTTTTTTTTTTTTTTTTTTTTTTAATGGCATTCGGCAACGGAGGCCATACAGCCAGCTCAATGTGTATTTTTTCCAATGCATGGACGCCACAGGACGGACAAGACCATTCACACAGACACACAACACTTAACATCCATGCCCGCGGCCGGATTCGAACCGGCGGCCTTCGGCACGTGGAGCTAGCACTCTAGCCCCTACGCTACCGAGGCCGGCACAACTCCTTCTACTTCATTGAAGAATTAATGTACGTGTTGTGACAGTACACCTTGTGGGGTATTCATCGGTTTGGTTATGAAATTGTTTATCTGCAAATTGACGACACTCCACGTCCCACAGAGCCAGTCTTTTGTATTGCGATCTAAGGAAAATGAATGTATTGTGTTGTTATTGTATTGATTCGAACTTGGCGCAACACTAAATAGATTATTTTCAGCCCTGCTCTCGCTTCTAATGAAGAACAATAAGTTTGGCCTCAGTTTCCCTGCTGTGTGGGCACTTCTCGACCACAGCCTGGGCTAATAATAGCCCCGACACCGCCGCGGCCAATTATACAGGCATTGACTGGAAGTTATAGTTGCCCAACACGGAAACTCTTTTCGAGTCGGAGCTACCGTGCCTGCTGCAAAGCCCCCAGAAATATACATCACATCCGGAGTGAGGTGTCGACCACTATCAGCCGGCCATCTCGAGTTTCTTCCCGGCCACACTACCAGTTATCTCCAAAGTACTCCGCCTGCCTCGATATTTCGGTGGGTGCGGGGACCCTTCTGTTGGTTAAACAGCCATTTATAAAACTGCCTCGTATTCATAGCCAGAAGTAAAATATTGACTCTGTGATAGCGGCGAATTTTCCGGCAGCAGCTGCTCGCAACTGCGCGTTTAGATGATCAACAGTTCCACGATCATTCGACTATAGTACCTACGAGAATAAAATACAGGAACAACCGTACTTACAGTTAGATACGCTAAGATCTATTCAACTTTCTAAATTGAAGAATACTTAGTCAAGAACCTCTTTATTCTTCCCCATACGTTGTTGCAGCAGCTCACTTCAGGTATTGATTGGAGCACACTTTATGGCAGTATTCATATTCTGATAAAACCATCCAGATTCTAGCATTTAAAGACTTTCAAAATTATTGAATCAGTAGCTGTTACCCGCGACTACGTACGCGTTTATTTCAAATTTTAATGCTAGAATTGGATATAGAAGGCTGTAAGGTACGTAAAAGGCACAAGCTATACATCAGTCTGTTATCGTTCGATTAGTTTTCAAAATTTAATGACAAAATATGTTATTGATCCCGAAAAATGATCCTATGTACTTCCTAACGATACATGTTACATTCTCATCAAATTTCATCAAAATCGGTTTAGCCATTTAAAAAAAAAAAAAAAAAAAAAAAAAAAAAAAAAAAAAAGGAGTTACTTTCGCATTTTTAATATTACTAGTGGAGATTGTAACCTCTAACATACGTCATTGAAATTCCGGACCAGGAATCATAATATCAGCGAATACAATCTGAACGGTCAGTATTACGTAGTTATACTATCCACACACAAATTATTTGTCATGCTACATACATATCTTTATTGCTGTAAGATTCAAGCCTTCAGTCATTTAACTCATCACTTCTTTTTGCAGCGAGTAAGTTTGATCATAACAAAACGGAAACCAGTAGAGAATATCGGTTTCTAGGCTACACGCAAGGCAATGCGTCATGCTACGACGTTACGACCAGCACCTATTGCTTTGTTCTAGGGCAGCTCTGACCTGCAAGAAAGCAACGTGTCTAAGGAAACGAAGGCTTGTGACTCCATGACACGGCAACACTCGTATAGCGTATAAAACCAACAATCATCATAAAGAACACATTGTCTATTAAATATTTCGGTCTGTGCATTGGTGTTGAGCCATGTACATCCAGCACAATCATTACCACCCTAACAATAGCCGCTGCGAATTCGAAAGTACTTACACATATTCACATACAGCGTCTTTTCAACCTACTACGAGATCGAATCTCTCAGAAAGTTGCATAGCGATAAGTTGTTCAATAGTGGTGTGTGATAAAGTTTTTCTAACGATATATAAAAATTAGTTTAGCGGCTAAATTTATAATTAGTGACATTTGAATACAAAGAGCAACGAAGTACCATTCGCTAATCCTTGAAACTAGTTTTAATCTTTGTATGTTCATCATTATAGGTCATTGTAAACTAGTAAATTCATGTGTCATTACTGCTTTTGAAGAAGATAAAAGACGAAGGAACCATTCGGCGTGACAAATCTGGCAACATTCAAGCCTCTGAGTATTATTTTTGATAGTTATTTAAAATATCAAATGTGCCTCGAATTGAGATCACGGTATGTAAACTTGCGTGCATCTTCAACCTGTATCCTTTATGCAGGATAAAATAGTTAATACTATTTATTTAGTGTCTAACTTTCTGACCTGTAGAATTCCCTAGGTCAGTCATGAATTGGTCATGAATGAAACGATACTGCAGTTTCGGTGAACGAGTTTCATCGTACTTCTTGACTATCAAAACACCGTACCTGTCCATCGTCAATCGTGTTTACGATTACTGAGCACATCTGTAGTCACTTACATGACTTTTTACCTCCAAACTACATCTTGTATAAATAGCACAGAACTCAAAACATGTCAGTACCCACGAGCCAAGCTTTAGCCTTATACTCATCATGAACATCTCCATTTAATTCATACAGTAATGCATTTCTTCGCCCTGAACTAATATTTCATCTCAACATACCTAATACGTACAATCAACATTCAGAATTGTCAGCTTCACATCCTTAACCTGCACTTCACCCTAGGATTACACCCCTCACTTTATAGAGTAATGACTACTATGGAGTTTGGTTAATTTTAACTTATTGATATTTCTGTACTGGGCGCCATATTGCTAAGACTTTTTCACTGATTATAATTATATATGATCTCAACTCCCATGATACATCATTTAGGAACATTAAAGGAAAATTAAAAACGTGTTCACAATATTTATTTGACAAAAGGATCGCTATAATGTACATTTATTGTTCCATTAAATTTGTCTTGCAGTAACAACTACAGTTTAAAAGTTAAGTTAATTGATTGGTCCGGCTAAAGTCTCAGTGGGAAGCATTTTGTGAGTCAGGGCGCTATGCAAGGGTGGAAAATTACTGCAAATAGTCTTTCACTGGTGTATGAATTTCCGGCGTCGTCAGAAATTCCTATCACCTCAGCTGTTCAATCTCCCTAGTCTCGCAGTCAAAACCGTTATCCATGCTTGCTGCTCATCCACCAACCAAGAAACATCTCTTCGACCCTCAGAGGTCGTCCTTCAAAGTTCGCTCAGCAATCGGTCCCTTCGGCAAACAATCTTCTTCTCTCTCATTCGCTGTGCTTCTGTTAATATTTATAATCAACAACAGTTTCTCGAAATAAAATTATCGTATGGGCGTTCCAAACATCCCCTGTTTTTGAAATGCACTGAAGTACTTGGAACTTTAGTTGGCATGTTGGCAGCTGGAGGTCGGAATATATCAGACAACCTCGGTATGGGTATCCATTTATCAGTTTTAGGCTTAAAAAGCTTTCTCAGGCAAGATCGCAGTTTTTTTCGTCACCGCTCCTCTGCAAAAACATCGCACAACACAATATACAGCGTCACTACTAATCCTTAATCAAGCTAATATGTCACGCTCTCAGTAAGCCACATCGCTATGCCGTGCATTACAATAGAACATATTTTAATTTCTTTGATTAATATTTCCTTAATGACCCATGACACGTCAACAGAAATTTAAACCAAGAATGAAGTCAGTTAATCTTAATTCATGTGTGCCTAGACGGATTAGGCAAACAATCAAAAGAATTTTTTTTAAAGTCATTTACTGTATAGGATATCAAGTGTCCATCATGTGATAGACACAGATTTGACATAAAGTATTTTACATATGGATTGGGTTCTAAAACCAATACAGGTATAAAATGTAGTACAAGGTACAAAGTTTACTTAGAATAACTACTGATAGCATATAACTATAACGCTTGAAGACACTCATGTACAACAATTGATGAAGTTACTGGTACAACAACCTAGGAGACGTAGTCCTTGGAGTTATGTCGTCCTCATTGTCTTGTGACTGACGTGGTGTTGCTATCTAGCGGAAATGTCATCAATCCCTGTCGAAGCCGGCGAAGCCTAGTAGTTTGACTCTGAACTATCGCATACTCGTGACTTCATAAGTTTGGCATTTACGGATAGAATTAAGAAAAATTTCTTTCTTAATTAATGAAATTATCAAAGCGGAGAACTTAATCATTAAAATGAGATCTCATTTATCGATTTTGGTTAAGTATGAAGGGAGAAAGTTGACTCATCGCCAAAAAACCATTTAGAAATGATGATACTTTATCCGTTTGTCTATCAAATTCCGAAAAAACTCCATTCACAATTTATGATGTTACCAAAGCGGAGATATCGATATTTATCGATTTAGGTTAGGTATGAAGAAAGGTAAGCGACTTGTCGCGAAACTAAAAAAAAAAAAAAAAAAAAATTAAGTAATTTATGTGATGTATGAGGTAAAGCTAGTTTTGTTATGATAATAACTATTTACTGCTGCCAAGTCTTTCCAACCCAACTACATTTCCTGAGTAGAGCAGTTAAGTTCTCCGCAACTCACCGCCACGCAGAGCAGGTAGACAAGAACAGATACCAGCACCGAAGGAAAGACGGTATTCGAGGAGCCAGACACCATTGTAAAATATTCAGCACTGCTCGGTTTCGGGATGGATAGGCCAGAGAGAAAGAGGGAAAGGGATAGAGGGGTGCTTCAGTTTTGTCATGCGTCGGTCGTGCGATTTACGACCGCCATATTGCACGCCACAGCGCGTTCGTTCAGACGTATAAAATATTGATATCTGCTGTTCGGCGGTGAGTGGGAGGGCTGGTAGAGGCGCGTCGGCGAACATCATAGCAATAAAGGCGACAGATGTGTCTTGTCTTATGGAAACGACTAGCCGTCGACTCTCATATTAATGCAAGCGAGAGGCGCTCAACGACCTACTGTGGGCAGTGACGCAATGGAGAAGTCAAAAGTAGCAATACATCTCACAAAGCCCTCCGCTTTTTCCACAATGGAACAAACGGTCGGATCAGTATAAGAATTCCTCTTAGATTAGCGGGTTTTTGCGACACTGTCGACTTCTCTGCTTGACTGTCAGTGAATGTTGGTACTATACTTTAGGTTCACGTGATCAACAATTTCCTGTGCAAAAATCAGCGGCTTGTTACGATTATGGTAGCGGAAAGAACGAAATTGGAGAATGTCGAAATTCCATGGTAAATGTCAATACTCGCATAGTCGCATATGTGCGAAATATTTTCTCAATATCCTTTTTTCTGACTCACACCGGAAATGTCGACATTCACCACCCACTGAAAGTTTGTGTTGAATAAAAATATTTCCTGTGGTCTGTTCGCACTGTGGTCCAGGGTGCATTTCACTTAAAATCTTTGTACTTAGCTGTTAGGTTGAATGCTGTATGGACCACGTTGAGAATCACGGTTCAGTATTCATTCAATATAAATTAGAGTACCGGATATTAAATAAATAAAATTCAGAAACGTTACATGCACCAGAAAACCTTGCCTGAGACTGACAGACAACAGAGTATAACAAATAAGATACCACTTGATCTCAATCGTGGCAGAACAAAAAATTTCGAAACATAAACTGGTGATGGTCCGAACGTATAAACATATACCCAAATATTTTGGACGTATACCAAGCGACTATGTGAATCTTGACATGCAACAGCAAATCTCGACGTTCTCCAGTTTCAATCATACACGGTAACAAATGCACAGTAACACAGATATATATAGTCGACCAACCCAGGTAAGGGTTAAAAAAATACACAATTTCAGAGTTTTTACTGATAGAATACTGTAATGAATGATGAAGCTTAAAACAGCAAACTTTAATGAAAAAATAATTATAATAAGTAACGATGACATTTTCGGCTGGAAGACTGTGAGGGCAGTTCTTTTGCCAATATGACAAAGTTTCAATTCATTGCGCAATCTGCATCTGCTGTGACAATCCTAACTTACGCCCGTAATCTCCATCGGTGAAGGATTTCCACAGTTTGTTAGAATCTACATTAACAAACGAATGAACAGTGCACCAAACAATTCTTACTGCTGATATAAAATTTCGTAATAGCTCAGACGAGCTAAAAACTCTGCTCCAATATTCTGCCAGATTAAGTTCTGCTATGCTCGGTGTTTCGACAGACACCTTCGATGTCTTCATCACGTGAAATGGTAGGTCAAAGTGGTTACTGAGTTAGCACGTCACCTACTGTGATTACCTCGCGATTCTGGCTCATATAAGTACTAATGACGACTACTGGATGATATCAGGCCCGCTTCGGAGACTAGTCTCCAATTGATTGCCGCCTGAAAGGGACAGCGAAGGTAGCTGTCGAAACGCAGAACACCTGACAAGACTTTTAGCAGCTGTAAGCTGGGAAAAAACTCAAACCTCACATCACATACGAGTTTATGTCTTTTAAACTTCTTCACTTTTCCTTCATGTTCATATTTTCCAAACACCTCGCCGTCCATTAACAAGAAAGCTTCCCAAATAAAACTCTACATCGAATATTATGGTACATAAATTTTTGAATGATTACTCTGTTTCTATTAATTTGTTTTCTTTTTGTTCTGTTTGCTATTTTACTTCAGAATATCGGCAAAAGGAAAGAAGGAGACAATTCCTGTGCAGTGCTCGACTGTATTTAGTGACACGTGAACCAAAGTTCAGCAACTGTTGTGTGCATGAAAAATGATAAGGGCGGCCCGCATCCAAATTGTTGATCGCTGGAGGATGTGTTCGCAATGGAAGGGGTGAGAGGGGGTGAGTGGTGGGGGAGGTTGGTAGGCAGAGAATTAAATTCCAGCCAGACGCGAATCTGTGTGTGCATTATTATTTGTCACAGCAATGCTGCACATTTCATACGATTATAAAATACTAATTGTGCTCTTGTCAGCGTAGGGAATTTATCGGCACATGTGCAGATAATTGAATCTGGGCTGGCTGAAATAAAATATTACTGTGGTCGAATACTTGGAGATTTTATTTGCTCACACTGCCGGTTTTTGTGACAAGTGTGAAAGTTCAACAGCTGCGGCTGCTCGCTGTGGGGGAAATCAGAGTTGCCTGGTATACAATTAGTAACACCCTTTGATTTTATAAAGAAAACTCTTATTAATGGTATTAAATTTCTAATCGACACAGAATGTCTGCTAATCGAATAAAGCAATTTGTTAAAAAAATAGAGTAATACATGACATTACCAGAGTACGCTGAAAGCGAAAATCAGTGATAATAATTGCTCCATTGAAATACAACTCACATGTTTTTTTTATAGACGGGTTGTGGAGTTAGTTATACCAGCTCATTCTGGGAGAGCTGGAATTACAATTTTATGCATGTCATAAAAATACTTTATGACAGTTTTACTCTTTGTTCCCATATAAATATAAGTTTATATTTCTCAATTCAAATAAAACTAACCCATAAATAAATTCCAAACGAAGTGTTTTTGATGCATCTTTTACAAACCTGTCCGCTTTACGGAATTGAATGCTTATGGTTTCAGGCTCATACAAATTCACGGAACACAAACTCCGTTTACTTCTTTTTAACACCCGTCACTATCACCGAGGTCTCTGAACCTTCATGATGGAGTCCGGTGCGCAACATAGTTGTTCAGTCTGCCAGTAAAGGCCCCTGCCAGGCAGACCTCACACACAACGCGCCTGCACGCCGGGATACATATACGACTCCAAACAGGCGAGAGACATCAAAACAATCCAGGAAATCAAATAGAATCATCTAGAAGCTAAGTGGGACTATTTCTTACAGAGGTCGCCGTACTACCACACAACGGAATTCCTGCGCCAGGCCGCCTATATAAGCGTAGCCGGCCGCTCCACCGCCAGTTCCGGCCTGACCACGGAACCAGCTTCAACTACAGAAGACCACCGGAAGTTCGCGAGAAGTAGAAGCCGTCTCTCTCTACCCCGGATCAGGACCAGGCTAAATTTCTCGACGGTCATCCGCTAACTGTACCACATTTGTTATTGTTTATCAGTGTTTTGTGTACATAGTAATAAACCTCAAGGAACCATTAAGTGTAGTTCACTTCAGTGGCGACAAGGTTGGGATAAGAACTCTCGACCATCATGGCTACGCCAGCAGCACCTACGGAATGGCAACAGTTCCTCCAAGGACTTCTACATCAGTTCTTCGAATCTCAGAGACAACTGATTGCGGAAGTCAGGAATCTCCGCCAACCCACGGCCCCGCCTCCGTTCCCAGCATTCAACGACGACGTCGAAGAATGGGAGACCTACGAGAAGCGCATAAAACAACACTTCGCAATTCATCACATATCCAAAGAAGAAGACCAGCGTGCATATTTCCTTTCCTGGAACCAATCGAAGATGTATGTCTTGCTCACCAAACTTCAGCCACAAGACCCCGACACCCTCACCTTCACGACCATCTGTACGACACTGAATGCATACTACAGACGCCGGTACCATGTCGTCGCGGCCCGCGTCGAATTCTATCAATGCCGGAAGAAGCCCGATCAGACGTATCGCCAGTGGGCGGCCGAACTCCAAGGCCTTAGCAGAAAATGTAAGTTTCAAACTCGTTGTTCCCACGAATCCTACGCCGACGACATGGTGCGTGATCACATCATACAGGCTGCACCAGATGCCGCACTCCGGCATGACGCCCTCAAGTTAGAGGACCCATCCCTGGAGCAGGTCATCGAACTTGCCTACAAATTCGAAATATCTACGGCCGCAGATCGCCGCCTGGAGTCCTGGGCGGATGTGGCCGCAATCCGAACCGACGTAGAGGACACACAGGACGTCGCCGCCATCCAGAGCTCCCAGTCGCGCTCCTCCCGACACCACAACCGGGGGACCGCTTCCTCAGAAGGACATCGAACCGGCCCGTTCCGGCAGGGGCACCAAGTCTCGGCAGCAGCAGCGGATCCCGCAGCGCCGACGCCGCAGCCCGCTCCGCCTACCCTCCTGCCCCGCCTGTTATTCAGCACATGAGAGGGAAAATTGTCCGGATCGTTGGGCTGAATGCTCACGTTGCGGCAAGGAAGGACACCTGGCGTCCGTCTGCCGCACCAACACCACCAATGCCAATCCCGGCTCTCGCCGCCCAGGGTCTTACCAAGACAGGTTGAGCGGCGCACCTATGGATATCAATCAGGTAGACACTTCCACAGCATCCAAACTTTTTATTGACGTTACGGTCAATGGCAAGCCCCTGCGCCTACAAGTCGACACAGGAGCAGCAGTCTCATTACTTAATTATACTACTTATGTGCAAATTGGCTCGCCCCCCCTCTCGCCGGCCCCCAAGCGCCTCCTGACATACAACAAACAGGAAATAGCACTCCTGGGACAATTCACAGCAAACGTCATGTATAAGTCTGTACATCGTTCAGTCCCCTTTTTAGTAGTTAACAGTTCTCTCACAGCAGACTTATTTGGACTGGACGCTTTCCGCTTATTCGGATTTTCAATTGAGGATAACATACACCTCGTATCTCAGCATGTTCCTTTTCCTGAAGTGGACGCCCTTTGCACCGAGTTTCAGGACCTGTTCTCACCAGGCGTCGGCTGTGCAAAGGACTTCGAAGCATCACTCCAACTCCGGCCGGACGTACGGCCTCGATACTTCCGGGCACGCCAGGTACCCGTAGCGCTTCAACAACCACTTCAGGAAGAACTTCAACGTCTCCAAGACTGAAGGGATCCTCCAGCCGGTGCGGTTCAGCCCCTGGGCCACGCCGTTGGTCATAGTTCAGAAGCCAGGACGCCGCTTACGTCTCTGTGGTGACTTTAAGACCACCGTCAACCCGCATCTGCTGGTAGACGACTATCCACTTCCGAGACCGGACGACCTCTTCCGTAAACTAGCAGGAGGTACCTACTTTACAAAAATTGACCTGGCAGAAGCATACCTTCAAATCCCTTTGGATATCCAGTCCCGACAATACACAGTCATCAACACTCCCTCTGGCCTCTTCCAACTCAACCGGCTCATGTTCGGCTTGGCCAGTGCTCCAGCGATTTTTCAACGTTATCTCGAACAACTGCTCCAGGATATTCCGGGATGCATCAACTATCTCGACGACATAGTCGTCACGGGACCCTCCGCTGCCGAACACATGACCAACCTCCGCCTACTCTTCCTCCGCCTCCGGGCAGCAGGATTGAAATGCAACCTTTCCAAGTGTCAATTTTTTCAACAATCCATTTCCTACCTGGGTCACATCATCGCTCAGGAAGGCATTTCCCCAGCATTTTCCTATGTGGACGCTATTTCCAACTTACCTCGGCCTCAGGATCTACATCAGTTGAAATCTTTTTTAGGCAAGATTTCATACTACAGAAAATTTATACCCTCAGCAGCACAAGTGGCAGCACCCCTGTACCACCTCTGTCGCAAGAATGTCCCGTTCCGTTGGACCCCAGCTTGCGAGACCGCATTCCACACCCTTAAACAGCAGCTCAAGTCCGCAGCATGCCTCATGCCATACACTCCAAACCTCCCCTTGATACTTGCCACAGATGCATCCGATTACGGTGTGGGGGCAGTTCTGTCTCATAAATTACCAGATGGCACGGAACGCCCCGTAGCTTACATCTCCAAAGCCCTATCGGCTGCTCAGCTTAAATATTCTCAAATCGAGAAAGAGGCGCTAGCTATTGTTTTTGCCTGCTCCAAATTCTATTCCCTTTTATATGGGATTTCTTTTCATCTCATTACCGACCACAAGCCACTCCTATCACTATTTGATCCGTCCACACGTCTGCCTACCAAAACATCCCACCGCATCCAGCGTTGGGCACTATTCCTGTCCCAGTTCAGATATACCATGCATTTCCGTACCACCTCCAGGCATGCCAATGCAGACGCCTTATCCAGACTACCGCAGGGACCAGACCTTGCCTTCGACAAGTCGGAACTTCTGGTGTTCCAGATCGACGATGACATACAAGAAGCACTGAAGACATTTCCAGTCACGGCCTCAAAAGTCGCGGCAGCCACAGGGGAGGACCCCCTCCTCCGTGTCATCCGACACCACATCCAACACGGGTGGCAAACACGTTCCCCTCCACGCCATCATCAAGACCTCAAGTTCTACTACTCCATCCGCCACCAGCTCTCAGTAGTAGAGGGAGTGCTCCTCCGCACAGAACCAAATTCCACCCCGAGGGTCGTCGTTCCGAGATCCCTACAACCGACAATCCTCCAAACTCTCCACCAAGGACACTGGGGAATTGCCCGCACCAAATCCCTTGCCAGACGCCATGTATTCTGGATCGGCCTTACCACGGATGTCACGAAGATGGTGCGGCGCTGTACCATCTGTGCCCAACAACTGCCCCGCCCCCCTCAAAAGTTCCTTTCCTGGCCGGCACCGTCCGGACCCTGGGAACGCATTCACCTCGACTTCGCTGGCCCATTCCTAGGCCACCAGTGGCTCCTAGTGACGGATGCCTTTTCCCACTTCCCATATGTCGTCCGTTGCTCCACAATCACCACAGAGGTCACCATTTCAGCCCTCACGAAGATCTTTTCCATCGAAGGATTACCATACGCTATCGTCACAGATAACGGACCGCAATTTCGAAGTCGGGAATTCCTATCCTTCTGTACCGCCAACAATATCCAACACCTCCTCACCCCGCCCTTCCACCCCCAATCTAACGGGGAGGCGGAACGGCTAGTCAGAACATTCAAAACCCAAATGACCAAATACACCACAAGTCACAAACTCGAAGAGGCATTGACACTCTTCCTCAGTTCCTATCGAACCACTCCAGTGGGGGCCAAAAGCCCGGCGGAATTGCTACATGGCCGCCAACCTCGCACTCTCCTCCATCTCCTCTTACCCCCGCCCAAAGTACAGGTACCTTCGGGCCCATTCCGTTTCACCCCGGGCTCCCTAGTCTGGGCCCGCGGGTTTGGCTCCCGGGCCGGTTGGCTTCCGGGGGTCATCCAGCGGCCCCGGGGCCGCCAACTGTTCGACGTCAGCCTGGATGGCCGGATAGTGCGACGCCATCGAAACCAACTACGTCCCCGCTACCCCACGGCACCGTCCTCTTCCACCACGGCACGGCCATCCACTTCTTCCTCTCCTTCCCTGCCATCCTCCACCACTCCTGCCGTCTAACCGTTGCTCAGGGACAGTTACAGCGCCACCAACGACGCCACAACCTGTCGGTCGCTCCGACACCCTTCAGCCGCAGCCTCTCGACCACCTGCGGGGACCATCTTCAGCGCCCCCCGTACAGCCCCCGGCCATCGACGCCGACGAACCGATGCCGTTAGCTCCACAAGTACCTCCACCACAACCTGCACCACGACGCAGGTCGGCTACGCATCGCCAGGGGAACAGCTCCGTACTCCCCTGGAGGTAGCCTTCATAGTCTGCTCCAGGGCGCCGCGGCAGACGACCTCGCAGACGTCGCAGACATCGCTTCCCCCCCTCCCCCCCCGGGAGGGAGGTATGTTCAGTCTGCCAGTAAAGGCCCCTGCCAGGCAGACCTCACACACAACGCGCCTGCACGCCGGGATACATATACGACTCCAAACAGGCGCAGAGACATCAAAACAATCCAGGAAATCAAATAGAATCATCTAGAAGCTAAGTGGGACTATTTCTTACAGAGGTCGCCGTACTACCACACAACGGAATTCCTGCGCCAGGCCGCCTATATAAGCGTAGCCGGCCGCTCCACCGCCAGTTCCGGCCTGACCACGGAACCAGCTTCAACTACAGAAGACCACCGGAAGTTCGCGAGAAGTAGAAGCCGTCTCTCTCTACCCCGGATCAGGACCAGGCTAAATTTCTCGACGGTCATCCGCTAACTGTACCACATTTGTTATTGTTTATCAGTGTTTTGTGTACATAGTAATAAACCTCAAGGAACCATTAAGTGTAGTTCACTTCAATAGTGTTATCTGGTTCGAATACCGTTGAAGAAAGAAATTTTTACAGTTTTGTACTTGGCCAAAGTAGGTTGAACACAATTCCTGTTAACCAGATTGCCGCTGGGTAGGAAACAATGCCTTCTTATGTGAACAATTACCTGACTTCAGTTGGGGAAGGTATAAATAAACCAGAAAAATTAGAGAGGGACAGCAGTATTGAACAGTTATCATGTGGAAGAAGCAATTCAAGTTCTTGAGGTAGGTACCAATATTTCACGCAATGAGCCACATTTCGAACAGAAGTGAGAAGTTTTAGTGTAGGGAATTGAGAGAAGACTGATGGAAAGGTAAGTTGAAGAAGTGTTAACATAAGGAGCTGACTGAAGATGGTTAGCAAGCTGAAGATGTGTAGATACCTGAGGGCAAACAGTTAGGAAACTGGAGAAATATTACTAGAGGAAGCTAAAAGAATACATTTAGTAAGCTGAAAAAGTGTGTGAGTGGAGACTTTTCCGTCGTACTGATTCAATGTAAGCTTCGCGGCTGTTCAGCCGGATAGCGTCATAAAAACACAACGTTTCGACAGCTGGCACTGCTGTCTTCATCACCTGAAGCTTTCCGCACCTGAAGCTTTCCGCACCTGATGAAGACAGCAGCGCCAGCTGTCGAAACGTTTTGTTTTTATGACGCTATCCGGCTTAACAACCTTGAAGCCTACATTGAAGCTGAAAAATTGTTTTGTATTGGAATCTGAAAGCTTACAGTTAGCAAAATGTGTAAGCCTGTGTGGGAAGCTTAAAAAAGAGGATTAGCAGGCCGTAGGAAGATGGTGGAAGAATCTGCAGGGCTCTGTTTAGAGCTCAGGTTGCACGCCCTTTTTTATGAGCGAAGCTCACCTGATAATTTACAGAGGCTGCATTGGAATAACGAAGAGTAATAAATTTGTTCTTTCTGACCTCCGAATCCTGTTGCTGTTTTATGCGTGACAATAATGACAACAAACCAAATTTGTTGATCCAAATGCTACTATTTTAAGTACATAATAAGTTAATTGAGTCACTTAGTAATTGCTTAACATGTTTGGATTCGAACCATAGAATCTGAAGATTTGCCACAAGGTATCATTAAAAGATAGTGATAATCAACCGATATTTATCTGAACTAATTATTTCTATGAGTAACAGAAACTAAAAATTAAACATCAGCTGAGAGAAAAAAAAATCTTTATTACAAACTGACCACCGAATATCTGTAACAGGTCCTAGTACGCCTCCTGCTGGAGTATACCAACTTATGCATTGACTTACCTGCTTCTATCGCCACTTTAGCGTGCATGAAATTTCAACGTAACTACAACGTACAGGGTCAGTCGAAAATTACTTTACAATAATATCGAAATTTATCGAAATAACGTAGAGAATAGGTAGATGTGTCATTTTGTAGCAAACAACCTCAAGTTTCACATAAAAGTGTCAAGCGTCATTTTGGTTCGATCTGACTACCATTGTCATGTGGCAAACATTCCGCAAATCAATTTCTTTCCACACTCGTTGCAGCAAATCTGGCGTAACTTGTGCAACGGCAGCGTAAATTCGATTTTTGAGGTAGGTAAAAATTTTTCGTAGGGAGGAACATACAATATTCAGTGAAACCCCAGAGAAAGATAGCCAGTGGTATTAAGTCTGGGGAGCGAGGTTGCCATGCGATTTGCCCTTCACGGCCAATCCACCGACGTGGGAAGCGATTATCGAGGAAACCTCGAACTTCCGTGAGTAAATGTGGTGGTACACCCTCTTGCTAGTAGTAAACCGTCCCATCTCGGTCATCTTCATAGATCTGTGGAATTAAAAAGTTTTCAAGCGTATCCAGATAGACAGCGAGCACGCACGCACCAGTGAAAGTAACCATTTTGACTGTGCACTACGCTGGCGCTCCTGGTGGCGGAATGGTGTACTGATGCACTACGTACATCAAACTTGAGGTTGTTTGTTACAAAATGACACATATTCTGATTCACTAAGTTATCTCAACAAATTTCTATATCATTCCAAAGTTGTAAAGTCCTTTTTGACTCATCCTGTGTATAAGTACACTTCTTGGTTGTAAAGAAAAGGGGAAGAAATTAAGCTGACAGTAACAATTATTTTAACTGAAAATATTAATGATAATTGAAAGTACGGCACGTCAAATCCCGCTTTTATATACTACTCGCATGAGGTGATGAGAAAGTTAGGAATTAGGAGGTACCTCAACGACATGAAATAAGATTTTGTCTGCGTCTGGCGGTGTGTTTTCTTTCTTCGCTCGTCCTCGCGGCTATACTCGGAAAGCTACGTCAAAGCGGCCGTCTGCTTCTCTTGTCTCAAAGGCGGGTCCGCAGGGAAGCCGACTGCTTCGTTGTTAGTGGAGCGCCGTCCGAGCCGGCAAGGTGAGACTCGAGTCCAAGTCAAAGGGCCACTTACTGCAAGATCTGCCAGGAAGCTGCTCGACCTCCAGGACAGTAGCCATAACGTAACACTAAGCAACAGCCTCAAATCCTTAATGTGTGTAGTTCCATTGGTTTATCTGGATGAATACATCTGTTTTGTGAAAGTCTTACGATGGCTTTGAATTCGATATTATCTGCAAAAAATACAAAATTACAAAAGTGATGTTAAGAATTATGTAAGACTTTACTGCAATATACCTTCTGTCAATATTTCCTCTCACTTATTTTTTCATTTTTTATTATCTGTAGAATCCTTCAGAAAAGACTTAAAAGAATTGATGGGCAATAGAAAAATAAGATAGTCTGAAGTCCAATCAGGATAAGATTAGTAGTAATTTTGCATGATATTTATGACCTGGTGACAGTCACTTACCGGTTGTGCAATCCGCTCCTATCGTAGCCGAGTATGATAAACCGGTAATTCTACCACGTTTAAAATACCCACAATTTAACGCGGAAACCGAACCACGGTTTCTTTCTAGTGTACTTTATATATCAGAAGTGAAAGAAGTGTTATCGGCCTTTGGAAAATCCTAATCGAGACTAGCATTCGAACCGAGAGCCATTCGCTCCTCTGTCAGATTCATAACCACCGCTCTAGGAAATTTCTGAGATGATGGTTATTCAGAGAAATGTGCAGTAAAATTGAAGGGATAACAACCAAATATAAACGGCAAACATATTATTAGTAAAACGTTGAATTAAATATAATCTTACAAAGACATACGAGCAAGCGGAAGGTTTTATAAAGTAATAAGATATGTCGCCTTATATCGAACAGCAAAATTACCCTGAACTATCTTCTGAGTTTCAACATACCAATTTTGACCGGTGGTTGTGAAATATGGACCAGGCGTGAGAAAGATGAGAAGAGGATGCAAGCAATTGAGATGAATGAAACACGGCGAAATGATTTGGTGAAACACTCAACAGAGGACAAAACTGGCACAGCAATCAGAATAATGAGAGAAATTGATGGACGGACAACTGGTAGAGTAATTAGAACTGCGTTGGACATTGCTGCAGATGCTATAGTCGTCCGAGACGACGTGTTGAGCACCGTACTTAACTCTTCGGCTGAATCGTTTGATAAATTTTGGATGACTAGCGATTTTGTATGCAGAAATAGTTATTTTCAAAGTCATAGTCTCTACTATCCACTACATCGAGATCGAAGAGAGCAGCCTTAAATATAGGATATTTAAAGTAAGTATTACGTGGCTCTTCAGTGTAAGGATAATATTAAATGAAATTATAATTTGCAATATAGCTACGGATGTTTTGAATAGTAATTTATTCACTGAACATGGGCAAAAAAATAAGAAATGTGATTATCTATATGAGTCTGTGTCAGCTGTTTTATTGACTGTTTTTTGTTTCAAGTATACTTGCAAATTATGTCGCATACTGAAAAATTAGTGATGAAAGTTCACTAAAAGCCAGCTTTTCCGGATATAGTATGGCCCAGGATAGTATATGATCTTTTATAAGTGTTGTACGCTTCCTGTTATGTATGTGAAACAAATAGAGCTTATGTTTAAAAAAAATAAAATGTAAGAGTGTTCCCTGGACTTTAGTTTCTCTTTGTCAAAAAAAAAACGTAAGTGTATAACACCAATCTGCATTCTAGGAATGGAGCTGGTCGACAAAGCGTAGAAAGAATTATAAATCGCATGTTAACCGTCTGAGTGTTTATTGAGACACCGAAGTAAAGAAGATCTTGATGCCTTAATTTTTGCTTGTCTGATTAAACTAGTTAAATTCCCCCCCCCTCCCCTATCCTAATTTGCATTGAGGTTGTCGAAATTACAATTTTTTCCTTAAGTGGCTGTTTCTGCTGTACATTCTATCTTCACTCACGATAGTTGCAGGAACCATTTGTCGTTTTCTTTCCGTCCCGCGTTGCGCCGAAAGCCGTCTTTCTTCGTTCCCCAAGCAAGGTGTTTCGACTCTACCTGTCCCGCTGTCCGCGACAAGGGATACCTACAGCGCTGCGGCATGTTGGAGAGTACTGCAAGAACAGCGGCAGCAGCAACTATCGTAAATCAATTGGCCGCTGGTCGAGCCTACCTGTTGATCTGTACAGAGCACCCATCCTTGTCTGCGTCGCTCGGCCAAACCACGAAAGAACCTCTGAAAATATATTATACATATTCCGATTTTGTTGGCATGCAAACCTAACCCACGCCACGTTGCTGCGCACACTGTTAATGCTTCGTATACGTACGCTCAAATTTATCATGGAAACTTCAGAATGCAACTAACTCTGGTTCAAAAACACTTTTAAAAATTTTCTAAATTAGTGTCAAAATAAAAAGATTTCCTATTGTAGGTACTTTCTTTTACGGTTGAATAAGAAAATTGAGCATAATTATTTATTGTGAAATTTAATTATTGATTATTTCTGATGCTCTTTGACTCTATTCGAGATATCATAAGCGATTGGATCACTGTCGATATCTCGACGAGAGGCGAAACGCGTCCACAATAAACAAAAATGCCAACGACTGTTGCATCGGCGTTTTTCACTAAATAATAATTTATTCCTTGCCTATTTTCTTCACAACGTACGTAGTTATTTTTCTCATACATCAAATATTTGTCATTCTTATGGTTTATTGATCTACTAATGTAAATCCTTAAACGAAAAAATAACTTTTCATTTCAAGCGTAGTTACAGCTGTAGTTGTTTTTATTATGTGCCTCCAGAAATTAAAATCATATCCGTCATTAGACCTCTAAAAACATATTGCATTTTCACGAAAGAATTCTTTTTTTTTACTGTTTTTACCTTTTCCTTTTTCCATGGATTTAAATTTTTTTTTTATAGAGATTTATATAACAATATGGTTATCTTCCAATGGTTCGTTTGATTTTTTATATTAATAAAAATTTACGCCGTGTCATCACTATTCCATTTATACTGCTATAGGAATAACTAATAATGTTCGAAATTTATCTTGAATGCTGTAATAATTGAAAAGTTTCTGTTGACAATACTTCACTGTTTTTACGTCAAACCGTTAACTACGCTCGTATTATCATTTCAAATATAGATCAGTAACAACCATTATTGATACAAATAACATTCATTTTATCTTCCAAATTTTTCGAGCTAGTATACTTTAGAAATAGTAGGAGGAAGTAATAGGTGGAACGATAACGGTGTCATCCCAATATTAATTACGCTCAGAGTAATTCCGAGAAATACAGTCCCCTACTCCGTTCTACGTATTTAAAATGCTCTTTGAACGCTGAGTAATATTGCTCTCTACGAACACGTTTCACAGTTCAAGTGCCAACACTAGTTGTACCAGTAGCCTATACTCTCTGCAAGCTATGCCGTAATTTATTATCACAGAGAACTGTTCTCAACTGAAGGTCTTGGTAATTCTGATAGTACCTAGTGGCCAATGGGAGGATCTTGGTCGAGATTATAGGTCATCTATCGTTCGAGTTGCTGACCGTAAAGCTGTCCCCCAACTGCGACTTCATCGAACTCCTAAGTTCGATCACATGGAGATAATTGAATGGGCTCTTCGGAGGAGAAATATTAGACCCTTTGGTTGTTACTTCTACGGCCAATTTATACGTAGGATAACGTGCTGGAAAAAGTTTCTAGAAGACCTAAATTCCGATGTGCACTCTCAAAAAAACTATTCTGATGATAGTGTTATTTACATTAATTAATACATTTTCCTACATAATATATGGAGCAGATACCATTTGTTGAAGTTACTCATAATATAACTCTTAATCAACGCACCGACGTTAAACATTGTTTCAAAATTGCTGCATGTTTAAAGATTTTGTTTAAAAAAAATTCTTATTCACATACTAACAATTTTTCATAAATTTTGTCTTTGTGCATGATATTTATCATTACTTGAAATCTTTAAACTTATAATGTTTCTATTCGTGTTTTACGCCTATAATTTGTTTTCATTGTATGGCTTCTTTATTGTGTTAAGTAGTTTAAAATTTTCCTCCTCTTTGCATATATGTTTCCAGTTGAAGGACTATGTGGTATTCTTTTCAACTTAACAAAAAAGTATTAAAAAATTTAAACACACTCCTATTAGAGTTATTGTTTGGATATAGTGAGAGGAAAGGCCTTTAGATATTATGAATATAGTAAAACAAATAGACATAGTTCTCATCGCTTTATTTTTTTGGTACTTCCATCGATATAAATTTTAGGGAGATACTTAGCTCCTGGTCTCATTTTCATTTGCTAATCATTATATTAAATCATTAGTTATAAAAAGTTTTATTTTAAGAAAAGTTATTTGCTGGACTTAAAGGAGGTAACCCAAAACCAAACTAAAGTCCATTCAATACTGGCCAGGAAACTCTTAAAAACTTGTTATGTGTCGTTTTCCATGTACCAGGCTTAGGTTGAGATTTGCAATTCCTGTCTCACGTCTGCAGTTTTTACATTCAAATCTTCTTGTTGGATTACTATAACGGGTTGTCCACAGTAATGTTTTAAATTTTTGTTTTATGCTGTTTCTATCATATGTTAGTTGAAAGTTGTTGAGCTGTTTTATATACGAGATTAGTAGTTTAAGAGATTTTATTTATAATAAAATATAGTATATTACATACACGTTTTAAAAATAATCATACCTCCAAAATTACATACAGAAAAAAGAACTTACACAAAAATGGAAGTTGTAAAGGTTTCGAAATCCTTTCAGAAAATTAATATTTAAAATCGCAGGATAAATTTTGGGGAATTATTTGTAGCCTTATCATGATTCTTACAAGTTTTGTTGGAAGTATGTTATTACGTAACCTTACAAACCTCAGTGTTCCGCTTTGTGAGGGTAGAGATCGGCGTTTAATTCAAAGGTATCGGCGTTTCCTTTAACGATAGTGGTGTTAGAATGTAGATTTGCGGCTTCACTGAAGTTGATCCTCACCTACTCAATACCTTGTTCTGAATATATTGCACGCAGGTCATGAATGAATAAGATATTTCTGAAAGCTTTCAGTTTCATCCTATTTCTATAATGTTATGCTTTACAACTTTGATGCAGAAATATTCCTTGGCATGAAGCAAATGATATGCTGATATCATCAGTAACTTCTCTGATAGCAACTATGCGATTTTTCGTAGTAATTTTCTGTACTTTTTTGAAGTTATCTTTAGTTACGAAGGTGCTGGGACATTAAGGGTGCTCCTAATCTTCAACATTTTCACAGCCCTTTTGAAAACGCTTGCTTTATTGATAGTAGACTTTCTAATCGAATCTGTAACGTTTTTACTCTTTAAAAAAAATTAATGCAATTTATTTGTTCCATTTTTTTCACTGGTAAAAAGCAGCAAACTCAGGTGTAACCTTGAGGACAGCCAACAATAAAGTTCCCATATTGCTATCTATTATTGTCAGTACACTCAAGGACTAGAGTAACATCACAATAACCACAACTACGCTGTAAAGTAGTAATATATAACCCGCAAAAATAAAAATATAAATAAAAAATGATGTATTCCTTATTACTTTTTAAATTGACGCTCTTTTTTTGAAATTGGTAATCGGCTACAGGACCATACAGCCAGTACAAAATTTCCATGAATATTTTAAATGATTTTTTACACTGAATGCCACACAACACAGGGTTATTTCAGATTATTTTTTACACTTAATATCACGCTACACTTCCTTTCAAATCAAAGAATGGAATTTGTGGTTATATCAAAATTATAGACACATCTAGAAATAAAAAAATCTATTTTAAAATGCACATATCAGATTATCGTAAAATACTATATTTCAGTCGATAAAACTTACAACATGCACTCTACGTTTCGAAAATATCATATTGATAACAAGACTTACATTTTTATCACACTTAAAGTTCCGGTTGGCTCCGTAGCTAAAAGGTATTTTGTTCCAAAAGCGTATGTAAAAATCATTCGAACTTCTTTATCGGATTCTTGAGACTGAAACGACCGATTGGAAATTTTCTACGCTTTTAATTTGTTCTTCCACAATATTAATCATTATTTCAGTGAAGTAAGAAATTACGAAGATAACTTGTTTTCGAAACACCGTTACTTTAGAGAGCTATGAAGTTGGGGGTATTAGCCAGCAGGTTCGTACAGTTGTTTGCCCTCTGACAGGTAGCAGCTGCCCTGATGTGTGGTTTGCTAAGTGCCATCGGCACCTGCACAACTTGGCAGCCGGCCGCTAGCCGCCCGCCCGCCGTTGTTTATTCATGGCAGCGTGGCTGAGGGACCTGTGTTCGCCTCCCCCCGACGCCCATGTATTATTTATGGCGGACGGGACCTCCCTGCTTCGGTATGCGTCTGGTGCGCGACTTCCGGCCGACTTCGGCTTTCAAAGCAGCCACCGCCAATGCCGGTCCGAGCGATAGCTCGTCGATGGAGCACCAACCCGATTGGAAACATTGACCGAGTGTCAAACCTCTCTGCCATAACGTAGAGACACAGTTAGTGGGACAGCAGAAACTTTGTTCACCATTGTTCACGTCACTTGCTGTATAGCTATACATTGTCTTTTTTTTTTTTTTTTTTTTGTTCTTTGCTGCCTCTTCTAAAAGAACTCTTTTATGTTCCACAAAAATTTTATTTATGTTATAAAAAAGTGCCAGAAGCAAGAATATACTCGTTTTTGAAGCGATTTAAAATATTAACTAATGATGTTAGTACATAAAACTCCCTATTATTTCCACGTGAAATGTCTTGACACCATTCCAGAATATTTTGTGAATTAATTAATTACTTTCATCATATAACATTAAGCAATTTCTGCATAAATCTTCTTGCTTTTGAATTGATTCATACAACTAATAGTTTAGAGAAAGATTTCTTTGTAACTCAGTACTAGATTTTTAATTGGTTAATATGCCTTAGGAAAGGTTGTGCAATCGTTTAAGAATTACAATTTTGGGATTTGGTTGAATTTTTAGAATTAGTGATTGATAAAGTAGTTTTTACCTTGTAAATGTGTATAACTCTGTGAATATGTTTATACATACGTATGATAATTAAAATAGAAACTGGCATTTTCTGTGAGATTTATTCCAGTATATTAATTTTGCTGCAATGCTTTCAATTCATCCCCATTTCATCCGAAATATCTACACGAATTTGAAGAAAATTCGCGAAAATTTTGAATTGCCTACGCTTATGACAATAGAAGATTTCATCTATAAAAGCCTTGTTTGAAATTACTGCTTATGACTGTAAGTAATGGTAATCTGTCTGAGTACACTATAGGTCAGTTACTTTTATACTGTCATAAAATTCTACGTTCCACACTTTTTGACCATATTTTATGGTTTGAAAGTCGTTTTGACTTTTTGATTCTTATCACTGTAATTCATGATTACGAATGTCAACGTTACACATACTGTACTTGTTGTAGGGATATACGGTTAGAAAAAAAACCTGCTGTCCCGTATGCTTCATTCGGTTAGTATTATGTTACGCATTTCTCACGTATAGGTCTGCAAGAAAGGAAAACGTATCGTATTTTCAGTTCTTAGATAGATCTAATAATACTCGTACGTTTGCACAATATTTCGTATTTGATTATATTGTTTCAATAAGACAGAGCGGTTAGAGTTTCGTTGTTCCTAATATATCTCAAAATACTGTATTAATGATGTATTGTTCCTAACATTTTTTTTTACCTAAACAGCCGAATTAAGACAGTCATATCAACCCGAATTTCAAAGAAGAGTAACAGTTTTTCATTTCACAGCAATCAGTTATAACGCCATGTTGATCAGTGAAAATTGCGGCGGCGTTAGTGTTTTTTAAGACTATACCTACAGATGATGTTGTTAAATATACTGAACAAAGGATCTGGAGTACCTAGATTCAGTGTGCGTACTGTGTTTATTCTTATCGCTTCAATTAGATAGATACACAAGTAGTTATTAGACTGTTCTATCGGCGTATACTATTTATTTGCCGTCACTTATTAAAAACGCGTTATCTGACGACCGTATTATTGATAAATACTCCAAAAGCTTCACCCATAATTGAACAATCAGAAAAATAAAATAATAACTAATCCAAGAACTACTGAAGGGTCAGCAGTTAGTAGATGTATTCCAATGATATTCGCTTTCACCAGGATTCTCAGCTCGACGGAATGACATTACGTGCTTTTTATTTTTGAAATAGCTGCGTCTCAGGTAACATCACACTATAACCAAAGACCCAGACAGTCAACAATACTAGGGGTACATCTACCACAGCGGCGGCAAAGCTCAGAGATTTTTTTTTTTAATAACCACGTTGTAATACTGAAGGTTGTTTCGGTGTTGAATATGAATAAAATCCTCTGGGGTAACTAGCTGAGCGAGTCCATCAATAAAACACGACTTTTGGGCGGTCGTAATCAATGCTGCCATTGCCAAGTGAGTCACTTGACAATGGCGGCAGAGTATGACCGCCGAAATGACGTATTTTTCGATGGGCCCACTCGGATAGTTACGCGAGAGTATTTTATTCAAATATCCACGTTGTGTTATAGCCTCATCCTCTATGGTGTCATAAAATTATTATATCTCTTCCATTGCTGAATGAGGTAATTCTAACTGGGAGCGTTAACGAAAATGCTATAGAACTATTAGGGCACGTTTCCCTAAAAGCTGTAAGTGACTCGACTTTGGAGTAATCAGTAAACAAAATGAAGGAACTTTTCTACTTGCTGCCCTGACACTCCAAGAAACTGAAAGAGTTGATACAGAGCAGTCAATATTTTTACGAAGTGATTCAGAAGAGCAAATTCTGCCAGTCTTGTGACGCGTAAAATGAACATTGATTTCAAGGAGACATAAAATCGTCAGTGAAAGCAAGACAAACAGCAGACGACACGCAGAATGCTCAACGAGATGTCTGGCTATACTCCGTAGGCTGCAGAGAAATAGTAGGTGTAGTCGGCTGATCACAACTAATTTTAGCAGTTATCTGATAGACAGCTTGATTGTTGACTTAAGCACTGTCACATTGACTGAGGACGAAGCCGTTTACAATCCATCTCAAAGTACTACAAGAACCGATAAAATACTTTAATTCCAGTTGGTTACTCTGAAGGAACTATAACCATTTTCCACAGTCGGAAGCCAGACACCAATATTTTGTTTCATCAGTGGGGTAACATTTACATGGACGCAAAAAATGCAATTTTGAAAGTTACGAAATCTGAATTCGGTTTTGACAGGCAGATTTTCACTTCTCAGCTCCTGGTAATGAATGTATAAATCTATCATTCAGTAAAAGTGTTTCGATACAGACATTCTCTCAGATATGATCCGTTTTTATCTTGTCCTGTAATTCCTAGCCTGATTTTATGAAACCAACTATAAATCAAATCTTCCAAGTTCGAAATTCTTTTTTATCGTCCTTCAAAGAGTAATTGCATAAAACCTAACCGCTACACCCTAATACTTGTTACGCTCTTTTTTAAATTACTTCTTAGGTATCAAATTTGATAATTTATTCACCTTATAACCACCTTTCATTTAACTGCTTCAAGCACTAGATCGCCTAATATAATCTACTAATCAACTTTGGCTCCAAATTACTGGCGACTTTTTACTACAGGTCTTTGGGCGGATTGGATCTTAATACCGTCTATCGACACGCGCGTGTAGCATGGGGGTTAGTTTAATTTATGCTATAAATAATCGTCACTTCTAGCACAAGGTTAGGTTGCTATGATAAATGCACTAATTGAAATCCATTATGATTACCTTTAATATCAAACTAATCAATTAAACACTTGTTACAACTCGTTTTACAATACATCTGCTACCCATGTACTTCATGTAATTCATGCCGCAGCAAGCAACGTATATCGCCCGTTCCTTCTGTACGGACACCGACTATCTCTTACTTCTAGCACAACGCAACTTCAACTCTCTCCACTTTCTGCGGTAGCAGACCAAAGACCTTATTATTACTTCTTACAGATCAAACTAAAGATACCAGTGACATTAAAATTATAGCCTGTGGATCTCAAGAGCAGTAATACATTATTACATTTTCATAAATATATACAAATTAATTATACTAGCAGTATCTTTAAAAAATAATTACAAAATTATTAATTGAATAATAATTGGTGTGGTAGCATATGCCACAACCTTTGATTTAGTTATTCCTTTTATATCGTGCTATTTTTACATGTATGAAGTACTCCTTTCTAATTTATAGATGACTAACTTTGTGTAAAATTAGCTGGTACAATATATAACAGTCTTCCTCAATCGCCAATAACTTTAATTAAGTACTAAGGCCAAGTTTGTTCAGGATATATATTCGGCCTACAAAGGCTGTTAAGTTCCTCGAAATACGATCTGAAATTCCATCCAACGAAATCCAAAAACGAAAAAGCGATGCTGAAGCCGTACAGTACATTTCCTTGCTTGACGAAGTTTCCGCCAGTAAAACTGGTTGCGCCAGATAATAAAGATAATAGTGAGCAAATCACCACAGACGACCTCTGTTTAATATTCTTAAACTCACCGGGTGCACCTGTGTGATAAAACAACACTGCCACAACGCTAGTCTATGGGCAGTTTGCAGAAATTCGTGCGCTAGTTTTATGGATGGTAATTAAATATTTGTTTTCGGTTTGTAAACACTGCATCCAGTGGCGGCGTTTATTTAGGAGTAGGTGGGAAATGAAATGTGTGGTGAGCTTTATTTAAATATCGAATAATATTTCTGGGCTCGTTTTCTTCGGGTCGGTTGTCGGCGACAGTTTACTCAAGCCATAACGGGTTTAATTCGCGTGACGACCGACCGACTACCTGCAACGCCGCAGTCAGAACAAACACTGTACGTGGACGGAGACTCGCTCGTTGGAGCGGCCGTTGCTTCTTGACGCTCATGCGTTAAAACAAGCAGCCAGAACCTTGTTATGCAAATAACGCTTAGCCACCGCCACGCGCCGCGGCCAAAGTAAATAAGCCCCTCACGGGTAACAGTGGGAACGTATATAGGTACGTACGTACGTATGTATGTATCTGAGGAGCGGAAACTCCCCCGTGGCTGCGGAAGCTCTGTGTTTGGTGTGGGCTGCCGGTGTTTCCAGAACAGCGAGCATGAGAGTGCTAAAGAGCCACGAGCTCTTCTGTGAGGACTCTGAACAGACCAGGACGGAATGCAAACGGTGCTCTCTTTTACGGTATAGCCACGTTAGAAATATCCAGCTATTTGTCAGCAACTTTGGTAAACTATCTCGGAGATAACGTGAATAGCTGTTCGAGACTGACATCTATAGAAATGTAAGCAATTGCTTAGATGTTCAGTGTAATCTAGATATTATTTCGGCATGATATGACGAATTGTAGCTTACACTAAATTATAAAAAAAAAGAGCAAGACAATGTACTCAACTAACAAACGGAATCCATTTGTTCAGAAGTACCAAGTAAACAGTTCATTTAATAGTATGGTCGATTTCCGAAAATATATGGGCGTAACATGACAGAGCAACATATAATAAGACCTTCACGTTAATTCGTTCGTAGGTAAAGCTAATTCTAGGCTGCGTATCATAGGTCAAATCTTGAAAAGTTGTAATTCACAAACAAAGGAGATTTGCATACAAAACTCCTGTGCGTCGACATTTTGACTACTGCTGTACTCTCTGGGATAAGTTTCGTAGGGGGTTGTTTGATAGTATAGAAAAACTACAGAGAAGAGCCGCTCGATTCGTGACTGTTCGTCACAGACTTTAGGAAAGCGTCACAGAATTAATTCGTAGATGGGCACGGATTCGATGGTAGACAGATGACGTAGATTTCGTTTGAACATACTGGTAAAAAAATCGTGCACCTACTTTAATTTACGAGTGTGGTGAAATACTTCGTCCACCAACCTATTTGGATAAAAATGACAGGAGAGATAATATTAGAGAAATAGGATTCTGCACTGATGCTCATATGAATTCTTTCTTCACTTCTGATATTCGGGACTGGGATGCGTAGAATAAGACTAGTTTTGGTGCAAAACACCCTCTTCCAGCCACAAATTAGTGAAATTCAGCGTATATACATGGAAAGAATACAACAGGTACAATCAATTTCGTAGCAAACAATAAAGAAAATGATACAGGTCTTCATATAATTACATTATCTATTATAAATGGTTAGGTTCTCACTTTCGACTGGTCACAAACGATGCAAAGCATAAAATAAGACGTAGCCATAGCACAATCAATCTTCCAAACCCACCATACAAAAAATTATTCACTCTGTTGTTTTATTTGTTGAAATTAAATACTTACAAAATAGTAAAAAGTGTTTAATAACGTGAACGTGTTTGATGTGCATGGTGTATTTGATGTCAGAGTGCTATCATCTTGAATTTTTGTTTGTTTGTAATTTTCGATAACTGATGAAAAAAAAAGTGTTTGAAAAGGATGGACAGATTTGTCCATCAACAAATGCATCATTTGGCAGGTATAGTCCAGTCCTCACTGCAAAAGCAACTTTCAGTGGGAATGCCTATTAATCCCCTCAAGCTGTTGCTGCCACAGTGACTGTTGTGTGAGACTGGTTGCGTCTCTTTCACTCAGGCCCTGCGGAGAGGTAAATAGTGTCCCTGCCACCCGCGGAACCATTTTCAACTCAAATTTTAAACAAGCAATGTGTTTCAACGTAAACAGAGTATTCTGTGTCAAAAGCCGATAACATATCTCAACCACTGAAACCTTACTCATCGTTGTAGATTTTTTATTAGGCGAGAAAAAGCTATATCGACAAAGGAAATAGTATACAGGGTTATTTCTTTTTTTTTACACATATAGTATATTCATATCATATTTTGTTAATAAAATTTATTATATAAATCTCGGGAGCCGTGTAGATGCTTATGATTCTGGCAGGGTTCTTTCCTCGATAAAGCCGAATGTTTAACTTCAAAGCCGAAGATTCGGAACGGTTCAAAAGGCCCACTCAGCCTGCCATCCAATGAGTACTGAGACGTTTCAGCCTAGAGAAGTTTAAGAATGGCTGGAGCGTGTAAATGATCGCGTCATCTCCTAACCAGCGCCGAAGGTTTTTATTCACAATTCGAAGCTCTGCTTTCGCGAAAATAAAATAATGCTTCGATCCAGGAAGCAACTTATTTTGCTACGTATCTTAAAGTATTAAGAGTTATCGGGCAATTAATATATAGTTTTAATTTCTTTTATAATCAGTAAAACAGTATTTACTTGGCTGGACATTACATATTTATGTTAGAACACACTAAGAAATTAAATTAAAAGCATAAAATAAATTGTGTGTACTGAATAAGGCCGAGTAAGGCTATAGTTATTGAATCGTGGTTTTATTTGCTGTACAGACCTACTGAAGTATCAAAAACCAGCCCTTGTTTTAATCAAAGTGTTTAATTTTTTAAACTAAATGCTCATAATATGGAAATATCAATATCGTTTGAGCTTGTCAAACAGGAAGATCATTTTCCTCTCAGCCGTGAAAGCAGATAAAAATTTAAACGCCTCTATTTCAAAATTCGTTAGCTATGACACAAATCCATGTATATTTAACGATAGCTTCTGAATATCCATACTTAATGCCACAAAGGGATATTTTTGTATTGCTTGCTACTTTGGAAAGTTAATGTCAGTGAAAATATAGTTTTCACAACAGTGATGGATAAGTTATTATTTTATGGAAATTGTGTTTTTTTTATCTTTTTTAAATTTTCATTTTAAATATTAAGAGAAATGTTACGTGTTCTGACAAATTTGGTTTACGGCTGCAGCTTCAAGTTTCATCCGTTAATTCTGAATGATGATCCCAGCAGTGTAGTGGGTGGATCGTAAACCACGTGACAAGCATTTCGGTTTACCAGTCAGTAGTCGTTAGATATGTTACTGCTTGTAACAAAGTTAATCACTGTAATTTGCCCGATTTTCAAAAGTACGGATTAATCCATTCCATCGGCACAAACAATTCGGTCAGCCGACCGCAACATTAAACCTGTTAATCCCTGATTTTTATTGGATCCCGAAACGTAATTGCGTCGTCCATGGCAGTTAATTTCCCGTTCGAATTTAAAGTCTCACTGTAGCTGAACCTTGTCCCAACAAATTCGCTTAAACAAGGTACTGGACTCAAGATTAACCTCAAAGTGCTATGTTCATTTTCGGCCACAATCTTTTCCTACTGCCTACGGTGTGATCCAGCTTCCGGTTCTACACCATTACATTTTGATATTAAACATGATATTGCTTTTCTGATGGAGTTAGTGCCATATTCACTTTTAACGTATGCCGTTTATAAACGAGACTTCCATAAAAATAAATAAACACTTGTTATTGATGAATCTGCTCAGTCAACTGCTTTCCTCTGCTTCTACTAAATATTTTTAGTATTTATTAAGTGTATTATTTGAAGTATTAAAGCAACGAAGGATAGTACCCAAACATTAAAATACAATGTATAAATTTTTAGAATGCAGCTTATCAGGGTCATCTGTGGTTTAATTACAGTAGTAATTAAATAAATAGTCCACCATAAGACTCAGTTTATGATTTTTGTTTATTTTCAAAATAACGTCAGCGATATTGTTTACATGCAAATATACAATCCACACATACTACTGACGCATTTCCAAAGTGAATCTGTATCAACTAACTGTAAACTAAATCTAAAACTAAACTCTGTCCTTCTGCCGATTTCTTTATATAGGGTCTATCGAAATTTCTGGAATTATTCAAAAGCGTCCGCCCGATATTTCTCGAACATTGACAATTACTCAAACAACTAAACACATTAAAAATAATCAGAATTAATACATAAACACTTAACATCATTACAATATGGTCAGAAATTGAAGTTAAAGATACTCAAACACAAAATTATTTACAGAAATAATTTTAAACTGTAGAAAATTGTGCTGTAGACATCGTAACTTGCATTAAAACTTGGAATTACAAGCATTTAAGCAATTCTCTTGCACAATTCGGTTCTTAAACATATTAAATGGCCTTTAAACAATTTCGTTTCATAAAACAAAGTCAACATACACTGATTTACAAGAAATTGCAAAACAATCATACCAGATCATATTCAAGCAAACATTAGCTCACTACAAATAGTTCATTAAATACAATTTTACTTAAAGTTCAGGTATGAGGGCTGTTACAAGTTGTCGTATGAAACAGTAGTTCTGAAGAACGGTAGGCATTACCAATTATTGGATGGTATACTTTATTCCTAAAAGGTATTTTTAGTAACTCTTTCTACCTTCATACTTAACCACAATGTATAAATGACGTATTAATTTAATGATTAAGTTTTCTACAATTTGGTAACATTATTAACTAAGACAGGAACTTTTGGTAATAGCAAAATTATGAATAGTATGGTCACGGGCTTGCGATAGTTCAGAGTCTAGCTGCTAGACTTGGCTGGTGTCGATAACGAGTGATCGCATTACCACTACATAGTGACAGCACATATCACAGAAATATTGATACACTGTGTGTTTTCTAGAGTAAGGAGCTTTTCGGATATTTTTGCTTCTGTTAGGGAAACATTTCATCATTTCTACTTATTTCGTAAGATGTTGTAAGAGTATTGCAACGAACCAAATGCAGTTAACAAATAAATAATATCTATAAATGAGCCGGCTCGCCTTTCATCCTACTACAAATCATCAACCTAACTGTTCATCCTACATTATACGTGAAATTTTCACACGACTCACCCAGTATCAGCTAATTTCGGAAAATTGTGATAAAAATTTTACGACTACAAATTACTGCGTCGAAATAATAACTGCCCCAACGTTACTTTCAAGGTAGCTCTTCTTCTTAAATAAAAATTTTAATTTCGTTCGCGTACTCAGTTCCGGAAGTGACGTTTCCGGTGGCTGGGCGCGGCGCCTGGGCGACGGCCACAGGCTGTCTAACTGGTGCGGACAAATCAATGGGCTGCGATAACGTAATTTGAACGTAACTGGTCCGGACCGGACCTGGCGGAGGACCAGCGACAGTTGCCGGCCTGACTGCCCTAATTTACACTCGGCCACACTGGGCACGGTAGATCATGGCTTTACGCGTCATCGAGGTGGGAAAAAACTGGGGCCAGGAACGGGAAGGAATTTAGCAATTGTCTTTCAAAGACACCATCCAGGCAATCGCCTAGAGTGATTTGGGGAAAGCACGGAAAACCCAAATCTGGATGACCTGATGGGAATTCGAACCCGCATCATTCAGAATACTAGGTATTAAAGCATAAATCAGCGTATCCACAAAAACCTGCGGGTTTTCTGTTTTTCTCATCGAAAACGTTAGATTTATATGCTGAAGCGTTGTGCAATTATGATTTGGTATTCTAAAGTCGGACGGTAGTTGCCTGAAACAGATATATTGTAGACTTATTACAAACAATGCACTCTGAATTTAAAAACACTTTAAATAAAATCATATCTGTAGATCAACCTGCCAGTATGGCTCAATGCGCAGGGTCGGGGAGGTGCAACTAGACTGGGCGCCGTCTTGATTGCGGTTTTCAGGCATTTCCCGTAATAATATAGGCCGAAGCTGGGACGATCCCAATCGCCGTCTCATAAACTACACATTTCACAAAGAAAAATTACATTTATCAAATAGTATACACAAAGTTATAATTTTCTCAGACAGATGACTGGGCTTAAAAATATCAACAACGTGACCAGTAACGACAGGAGTCCCGCGTTATTCAACCTATACATGTCTTATAGAACAAGTCATCCAAATGTCTCGTCTGCAATGTATGCTGAAGACACAATCATATATACTTCACACAAGGATATCCATACCGCACGTAACTACCTTTCGCAAGCAATAACGCAATTAACCGAATGGCTCATTCACTGGCGTAAATCTGTAAACCCCGGAAGATGTGAACAAAAATATTACACTAAGACTGCCATAAAACCCTCCAGAGATAAACATCATGGGAAATAACACAGCATATAATCCACATGATCAATCAATTAAATACCTTGGAGTTGACCTTGACAGGCGGTTAACGCTATGCCAGATTACAAAAATTGTACCCAGTGTTAAATTTACAATCATAATTAAAAACAGAGTGCTGCTTGTTAATGTAAAAGACGATATTACGACCGCTAATCACATACGCACATCCATATGGGGATGTGCTAGTTATAGCAAGTTACACAGACTACAAATATTTTAAAACAAAGTACTCGGATTATTAGTGTACGCACCATCGTATGTACGCAATAGTCACAGAATTAAATGTTGCTCACTGTAATGATTTCACAAAACAACAAACCTAAAATTTCATCAAACGAACCAATATCATACCTGGTGCGCAATTTTTTGAATTAGGAAGAGAATGGGTAAAACTATGTTAAAAAAACGCCTCGGTGCAGATATTTATCAATCAAATAGTAACTCTGAAGAAGAAGTGAACCAGTAAATAAATTAAAAACACGGTGTGTCACATATGGTCACCCACATGCTATCTGCTATTTCGCTTGTTAACTAAATATCCAATATATGCTGCGAAATCAGATTCTCCTCGCAGTTCAAAACTAAATGAATTCCATGAACAAAAAACTATTTTAAAACCAATCTCATTTTATCTTTTTTCACTACTGTTTTAAAACTGATCACTGTTTTATAACTTTTTAATACTGATAACATTGCTTTTTATTATTGTCATAAAATATTTATTGTAGCACAGTTTTTTTAGCAACTGAGGGGCCCTAGTGGGCTGACCTCAATCATATGTACCATGTACGTTAAGTTTTTTAAAGTGTCGTAATTGTCCTGTAAAGCTAAATTTTCTGAACGGATAGTAAATATATATATATATGTATATATAAAAAGGCAGATGACAACACAAAACTTTCCTTCAATATATTAGCTACTCCGGGCATAACAGGCCCTTATAGACTTCGAGTTGACACTCAGTCCCTCCACTTGTCCCCCCCCCCCTCCGCCACATCCCCCATCAATCCCTCTTATGATACGTGGCCAGAATCCACGTGTTTCGGAGAGCAAAACAGTGTCGGTAATGTTATCCGTTATAAATGGCAGCATACGGTCGATGTTGGGATACTTCACGCGCTAAAACAAAAAAAAGTAATCTTCTATCCTCTTTTCTTGTTTGGCACACCACTAGAATATAATTTTACAAAAGTTTGAATTCGATATTCTGTTTTGGATGAATGAAATGCATAACACGTGAAAATTTGAATTCTGACACTTATTTAATTAATAAGCCAAGTCTATGATAAACAGATAGAGGAGCTTCAGTAATGGAACTCCGTTTCCATTTACGTACGGATCTCTGAAATTACTGTATAATACAAATAATTCTTCTAAAACATGATCTATTGTCATGGTTTGCTTGAGAGTTTTAAAAGGAAAAATATTTGGCAGGGCTGTATTGCTAAAGCCAGCGGTACGAGTTATACATATCCTTTGTTGTTTTCCCACGACAGCGATCTGGATTGCGTGTCACGCATTTTCTCCCACCGAAATCTGTACAAGACCTCTGTCTACTACTGACATGCATCATTTGGTTCGGTACAAGTTTATCTATCGAACGTTCCAGTCACATTTATTTTGACTATACACCTAAATCATCAGAACATCTTCACTAACGTTTTTTTTTCCCAGACTTTCCATCCATATACGGTTTCTATATATAGACTTAGCCATTTAATGATTATTGGTTGATATTTTGTTTAATTTTAATTTCAGATCGCTTACAACTTCAGTATAGTCTGTCAGCAACAATTTATACACGTGAAATCGATATGCATTAACAAATTCACGAGAGCTGACCAGAAAAAGCCAATATTTCCACATCGCATATCAAATTCTTCAGTCGTTTGGCTACTGATCAGTATAACTACATTTCCGATATAGATAACAGATTTGGAGATGCGATGGGAAGAGTACAACAGACTATCGCACAGACCTAATTATGCTGGAGTGTAGAGCGTCTTTGTTCACAAGGCAATGATGATACTCGGAAGCGAATGGAAGCTGATACTTAAAGATTCGTATCAGACGACGTAATTATGGTGAAGTTTTCGCAGGTGTCCCTTTACGACCATGGTACGAAGGCAACAATCTCTCTAGAGACTTTACTTGGTTAAGATCCAATGTTAGGTGCTACTGGAAAAACCTGTAAATCCAAATTTGATCATCTCCTAGCGACCTAGAAGATACACACCATCTCTTTTTCCTATACCTAACACTGTAATCCACCCAAACTACATACATGGCTGCGTCCTACTAACACAAACAGCAATGATATTGGAAGACCTCGGGTATCGGAATATGTGATTTGCTGTACGTATTCCTATGCAATTGTCGTATCGCAATATAACTAGGTACAGTTAAATGTATGAATAATTTATAATTGTTAGTTGTGTCTTCTAAACATTTTAACATATTGTAACTTCCTATACATCCACGATATTATACTTTCATTGTACTCTGTTGTGTATGTCCCTACCTGGCTGTTTACATTCTTTCCAGATGCCAAACAATTAATAAATTCCGAACTTCATCTCCTTAATTTTTCTGTCGCATTTTCTTGAGTATCGTCCAATGTGGAAATAAATTTACCGACGTATTCAGGATAAAGAAGATGGGTCACATTGTTTTGTATTTGCAGTTAGTTATACCAGCAATACAAATATTTTTGTTAAAACTCGAGAAAATGTAAGACACAAAACATGCAGTTTGTTGGCAATCACGGTGTACAAAATTGACGGTAGGGATACTTAATAACAAATGCAATCATGTCAATAAGGAACGCACTATAATCCACACAACAATAAAAATGTTAATTTATATTGAATAATACTAGTATAAAATTTTGCAGTAAATTTAATTAATCTTTGTTATTAGTATGTGTGCTTCAGTTTTCATACTGAATCTGCAGCGAAAATGGAGACACAGCTTCCAATTGCAATGTTGTTATCAACTTAGAACTGTGGATCGAATATAAGAAATGACTTATTACACACTCTTCCATTTTTACGTAAGTTAGTGAAATTAAAATTGCAAATATCTCTCACCAGTTAATACGTACACAAGGTACACCTCCACAGGCGCCGCCGTATTACTTGCTTAAGGAGATCTAGCGTCTTTTAATTTGTCTGTTTAGAGATTGAGAAATAGCTTTTCATTTTTAGACTACTTTCCTGTAGCTTTTATTCCAGATTGGAATGTGCATAAAAATAAAATGACAATAATCTTTAATTACATCCACAGAAGTGTGTTGGAAAAAGGTAATTCCAAAAGTAGTTCTGCTTAGGTTGCAAAGGCTTTAAATATTTTGTACGACTACAAACAAAATAATTTATCACAGAGGCAATTATTATAGCAACGGAAGAAGTTAGATCACTTTTTCTCCAGAATTTCTCTCAAGAGTTTACTGTTCGAAATCTGTATTGATACGGATTTGAGAAAGTTGTATGACAAACCTGCTTTGATTGCGGAATTAACACTACTCCCAAAATATATGTAAGTTCCAAGCAACACTTGGAACAGAAGATGATTAATATTGCTGCTGAATATTACTGAAGAGTATCCTCGCGGGTTCTGGATAAAATAAATTCGGATGGAACATCCCATTTCACACTCATCTGGAACTAACTGAGTTCCAAACCGGCAAGGTAGTATTTAGCATTGAAGACTAGGGAATAGAATAGAAAGGATTTACCTAGCAAGTAAAGTTAAAATCCGACAGGAGTAGCTCTCAATAAATCACTCCGACTATCCTGATCTGGGTTTTCCTTGGTTTTCCCGGATCATACCAGGCGAATGCCGTGATAGTTCCTCACAATAGCCCACGGGCGCCACCTGCCATATCCCATATATCCCTTCTAAATTATTACCCTTTCGGATAGGTGCAATGCACCCTCCACCACACACTTTTAGAGAATCGCGGAGTAATAATAATAATAACAGAAGACTGTACTATTTTATGTTTGAATGCATTCCGTTTACTTTTCAAAAATAAAATGAACATAGTAGGAGCCCAGGTCGAGTTAAAAGGAAAATTTCATGCCTGAGTAAAATTTACATTGTATCCTGATAACTCATTACTCGCATTCTGGTTAATTCTTTCGAGGGTTTTTGACACGAATAGGTGTGAACAGCCGAACGCAATAAATTACGGAAGGTGGTGACGCTGAAAGAAGCAGATAAATGGACTCCCACCGGGCGGTCTATTTATTGCCTCTGGGCCGCCAGCCACCGCCAGAAAATGGAGAACGCAGTTGTATAAAACCAATTTCTATGCTATCACGTAGGTTTAATAATTTAACAGCTTCCGCATACAATAGACAGCCGCATTCTGTGTCGAATCTCTCCATCTGAGCTTTTAAACTTCGGATTCAACTGGGACGCTACCCCTTTAACGTTGATACTGCTCATTCTTCACCATGAAATTGTTTCTGCCAACGCCTCTGTGTTCAATACTGTTAAGCTCTACGATTATATTCACTGCTAATTTTTAGATTAGATTAAAGTTTATATTATTCTGTAAATAAAAATTAAGTATTTTTCTGTAATATAACATTCACATACGCTATTTTTATAACCTTTCCGGAATATAACGAAGCGTAAACGACTTATGTTCATTGCTGTATGGTTTAACACGTTACGAGACTACTGAACAAAATTAATGGTAGAAACTCTGCCTTGCAAAGTTACTTTCAGTTACCTTAAACCAGTGGTTCCCAATTATTATTCGCTGAGTATCATTCAAGAAAGCGCTCAGCCTCGCATACCCTTATAATCTAATGCTTCGCACAATCACAGCATTGCAGAAATAAAATTCACACAAACACAGCTTGTCTTAAAATCTATTTTGTCAATAGTAACGTTTGGGCTTTTTTTTATCTCAGTGATTGCCTTACCCAAGAGATTACCGCGTGTACCCCTTCAAACAACCTTATGCACCCCTGGGTACGACCAATTGGAAACCACTGCCTTAAAAAATTAATGACAATGAACGAACAGTAACATACGAAAGAGGATGAATTTCTTTTTGCAATATAATTAATAACAGACCACAACTTCGATGCTACAAACGAAGAAAGCTTTTATCAACTATATACGCTTTATTCTTTCAGCGCGTAACTTCAATCTGGCCTCGTGATCAGGAGGAAACATGTTCGAAACCCAGTCCGGACGTCTTGATTTCTGTTTTCCATGCTCACTTCATGCGAATACCGGAATGTTTCCTTCAGAAGGCCATGTCCGAATTCCTCCCCGTTCCTCGCCCACAGTCTTTTAACGCCTCTAAAAGCCTCTACGTCGATGGGGCGTAGAGCCATACGCAATAATGAAGAATTAAATAAACACAAGGTAAAATTATATTTTTACACTAACAGTGATTTTCCACATGATAACTGGTTAATTTGGAGCTTAAAATTTGAATCATATTTAGAAAAAACTCCGACCAAATGCCAATAGATCTTTCACATTTCGTTTTAAAGTCGTTTCCGTAAAATTTATACACTAATTCTATTGGAGATATACTTTCCGGATCTGATAACACTATCGTGGATGATCCGTAAAAATTATAAACAGAGGATGTGAAAAAGTGTGTACACTTCTGTCTCATATTATCGTTTCTCTCTCATACACGATCTCTGATTGTTTGGGGAGGGGATAGAGGGAAGATAGGGCCATAGAGAGGGACACAGAGACAAAATTGTCTCAACGATGTAATTTTAAATTCTAATTTATTTGGTACACTGGTGGTTTCATCTCTACTTCCACGAATGTATATTCAAAATTTAGTTTAACTGATTTACTAGAGCAAAGCTAGATCAATATCTTTCTTCTCCAAGTCAGACATTATTTTCTCCTCATCTAGACGACTCACTAATGCCATGTGACAAATTTTTCATAAAACTGAAATAGTGGTACATTCGTCCTGTCGACTTACTGCCTTAAATAAAATTTGCAGAAAAATATGGAATTAGGGGGTAAATTTCGGAAAAATTTCGTTCAAGTCACAATGTGCGTAGTGTTGGTATTGGAAAACCGCGTCATAATGCTAATCAAAATGGTAATTACGTCACTGGGTGGAACGCAACACGATATACTCGCACCTCCTCAAGCACAGCGTATTGATTGGCCAACGTAATGAACCATACTGATGGACTCATGATTTATTGCGTATGTATAACGACCAGGATCAGTAATGTCACTGGTGCTTTACTTTGGCTTCATTTTCGAACGGATGTAGTAACGGGGCAATTTATTTATAATGACATAACGCTTATAGGGTACCGATTTAAAAAATATTGGATGATTGCAAAAGAATGCTGAAACTCTGAAAGGCTACAAAACTGCGTCATTCTAAAATTAATTTTTACACAGACGTTCTGAAGCTTCATTTTTTTTAGCTAGTACCAACGTTCATCGCTCTATGAGTTTGTTGCTTTTTGATGGCAGAGCAATCACTACAGGGTATTCATCACTAGCCCGCAATAAGCCAGTTCTAATCCTATGCAGTTTTTTTTCTATGGAAAAGGTAAATCATTTGATGTTTCTTTTTATCGCTACTAGCAAACATTGAAGTACAGACTACTAGAAAGTCTGCAGGCATACTAACCAAAACACTGGACGTGTTTGAAAGATAGTGGAATGAATTTGAATACCGAGTAAGTATCGCTTGATTTTACTCGTAAGCATTAATGTATGCGTGGATTTAAAACTCTAAAATGTTATGTTTTGAAAGGATTGGTCAACCAAAATTTAGGGGGTGTTTTAAAGAGAATGTACTTATGTAAGAACGGAGCTTTCCCGGCGTATGATTTCAATGAAGTTTTCACGGGTGTACCACCGGACTGTGCTGTGAAAACACGATATTTCAACTGCTAGCCCTGCCATCTTATTCAGCTGCGAAAACATGTGTCGTGTTTTACTGATCAACAAATGTTTTCGAACCTGTGGAAGACGATGGAGCTAGCCGTCGAAATATCGTGTTTTTACAAAATAATTCGGCGTACACCCTCAAAGACTTCTTTGCAGGATGAAATAAGTTTGAATACCGAGTATGTATCTATTGGGTTTACTGGTTAGCATTAATGAATACCTTGTTATTATTTTTAAAACGATTGGCCTACCAAGGTTATAAAGTTTTCCAGTTTGTTAATATAGTCTTGAAAAGGTGATGCCTTATTCAGTATTAACCTTACTAAAATGCTTTCGTTTTCTGTGTTTTGCAACATTTTCCAAGCATTTTCTACAACAGGGTGATATTGGATGGCCTCAGTGATCTCATTTAGGAAAAACACTTGCTGTGATGTATTTCTGAACGAATTTCCCCGTTACGTTTGGGAGTTTGCTGTCAGGAAAATTATGGTGCACTAGGTATCTTTTGTAATGTTGGTGTTGCGGTATCTGATGTGTGTCTGGGCTAGCATGTTACAGTATGTGTGTGTGTGTGTGTGTGTGTGTGTGTGTGTATGTGGTGGCGTGAGGACAGTGGTCGCGGCGTGTGGTGAGGTAATTCCCAGCAGATAAACACCACGTTGTGGGCTACCCCGTTTAATTAGCTCGCAGATCCAATAATAGATGACTACGCGCGTAGCTTAATTTTTCATGTGATACCGCCAAATCCTCTACCCCTTCCCCCATACAGACACGCCCGCACACACACGCAGCGGCTGCGCTGACCAAACCTTTGTCACCCACTTTAACAATGAGCCTTTTGTTCGATTTTATATACGGGGTTAATTCTGTTCTCTGGCGCCGCGCCCCGTCTATACAGGCGAATAGATAAGGTCAAGTGGGCATTAATGTTTTAAAAACGGTCGACGTCTGCGCGATATATGGCCGTTATGCGACGGCGGGCTGGCGCCGCTATCGATAAGCTGCCGAGCCACTCCCTGGCGAGTTCGATTTACAATTGACGTCATTGTATCGGCGGTGCGCGATAGAGCGCGTCTCTTGTGTCGGTGTAATAGCGCTGTCAAGGTCCCCGTGAAATACTGTCGCGCGGGTAGCGGCCCCATCGCCTATTAGGCGCGGCCGCATCAAACCTCCTCCATTTGTAATCCGATGCTAACTTCCAGGTCCAGAGCTAGGTCATTCTACTGCGGTGGTGGTGTTCCTTCAGTAATTACTGCCAAATTCAGCGATGTATTATTATTCCTTACTGCTAATGGGAATAGGGATTGTGATGACTGAACACAAGATAACGTTGAAACTTATTTCATCAGTAACTTCAACTCCTAATAGTAATAGTACGAAATTCTCAATAATCAATGCATCAAAACTATCCAAGGTTCACTAAAACATTTGTTAATATAGAGCTATACAATAAAAAAATAAAAGATGGCATTTGGTGTGAGCTTAGCGTTCTTTTTCCAGTTATCTAGAACCGGATGTTAAGAAGAAAATTAGAGTGAAATTAATCATGATTAGTTTTAAAAAACCTTCCCAACAATAACTTTGAACAATTTCACAATTTTGAAATGGAAATATAAATAGTTTGAACGGATTTTCAAACAAATATATTTTGTTATATAATTTTCCACAGTGAGATTGTTTTCGTGTAGCATGGTACAATAAGCAACAATGATAATGATACTGTAATAAAAAAAAAGGACTCAAACAAGCTGAAGATAAAGAGGCTAACATTAATTTTAGGTATCTAATCGTAGGACAGTGTGTACAGCGTTGATTTAATGGCAGCCGATTTTACTAAAAATAAAGTCAAGGAATTGTAACTTACGTATAAATGAGTCATTCTGTATATTCATGCCAGGATACTGTTAGTGAAAGAGAATGTCTTGAAGTTGCTGTACATATCTAATGATATAAAAGTAGTAACGCCACAGAAAGTGATTTTTTGTCTTTCCTAAAACGTTTCATGTGGCCTCGTTTTTTACAAGTTTCAGATATCCATTAATTTTCGAAACTAATCTGAGAAATTTTATTGAATATTAACGCAAACTCATTATGGTTTGCTAAAAACGTATAGTGTATGTTTCTTTTAAACCATATGTTTCTATCAACGTAATTTTTTAAGTAAGTAAGTAAGTAAGTGAGGCTAATGGCTTTCCAAATAAGCTAGAAATCATCTTGGCATAAATAATCGAAGCATTAGTAACCGTAATATCGCATTCTTGTGAGACCTGTAGAGTCTCTCAACTGCATAGTAGGAGTGAGCTAGACAAGTGATTAGTTTTGTCTCCAAAACAACTTCTAGTAACAGCCGCATAGGAATAGAACTGACCGAAGGTACAGGTTTATCTCTTTCACCGTCGGAGATCTATAATGTTCAAGCTAAGAAAACCTTGATGCTTTTACTATTACAGAAGTCCTGTAGTTTCTTTCATTCTTCGTCCATTGACGATAATTCCCTCCTCATAATTTTTTACCTCTTTGTTGATATAATTCCTAAATGTATTATCATTTACGTTCTTGGAAAATATACTTTTCAGTCACAATGATATGTTCTGTTTTGAAGAAAATTATCTTTGGCAGACTTTCTTAATGAACTTATCCTCTTCCCATATTCAAAAATTTATTATCCTACAATAGTCTACGTAATTAATTTTAAGTATTCAAGAGACGAGTTTTTTCATTATTTTTTGTTTTGATGACTCCTATCAGCATTTTAAATATTTTTGTCTTCTGCTTTATTGCAATAAAAGGCTTCTCCTTTTATACTTCAGACTTACTGTTAATTGAAGTGTCAGTAACAGAAATTTTAACATTCATTTTCTATAGCTTAATATTATGTTTATAATTCTTCTTAAACTTGTAATTTATATAGCCTGTTATTGTTGTATTATTATTAATTATTGAAAAATAATTTACTATAAAAAGGGAAAACGTTCATGGACGGAACTTTATCATTTTTTAAAAAGATGATTATTTCCCCAATCTCTTCCTCGTTTACTGATGCATTCGGGTACTTTAATTTCATTTTTGATTAATAAATTATGAATTCTAGGTTCTTTAATTATTCTTTATTAACTTAAATTTATATTATAAGTGTACTTAACAGGCTGCCTGGATTGTAATCATTCAGTGTTTTTCCATCAATTCTAAAAACTGAGCTGCATCCCTCACGCCATTCCCTATCATAATCGAAACACATGGTTAAAGATAGACACAAAGAAATACACAAAATAGTCAAATTTATTTAATGACGCCTCAAATTAGAAGATACCCTATAACTCAGATCGAATTGGCGCAGGATTTACCTAATAAAATCCTTTAAGGGAAAAGTGAAAAAATGAGGTAATATATTTGCTGTGAACCCTCTTTAATCTCAGATTTAGGAGATTGTACATATGCACTGGCTGCTAACGATCCAGTGTGAAAGCACTAAGTAAAGACATTGTGGGTTTGCCGCAGCAGTCGGAAATTCAAATGCCATGCAAATGTGGTGTCGATAATTCGTATCCGTTATCGCTACGGAACGGCAGACAGTACGCCATACATATGTATTGAAACATTAGCTAATGTTTAGAACACTCTCTGGCAACGAGCGTGCTGTTATAATGGAACCGCTACACGCATCGTACCGTCTAGTCCAATGGTTTAATCGCAAAGACGTCTTCAGGCAGTTCACAAACTGCTCCCTTCTGATAGTTCCTCATTCGAGATCTCTGCTCTCAGGAGAGAAGCTTTACGTCAAGTTCTGACATTGCGGTTTTCAATCTGATTACTGCAACGCTGTAAACCTTAACCTCGAACTCTCCCCTCCCCCCTCCCCCTTACCCTCCACGCCAGTAAGAGTTTCCGTACCGGGCCAATAAATTCCACAGGGTGCAGCGTTATGTAGGTTTCAAAATATTGCGAATACCGTAGTAGGGGATGAAACATCCCTTTGCTGAAAATATTCCAACTTCCTGTGGCTACCGAATCGAATGCTTGAGTAGAATTTTAAGGTCCTTCTGTGGTTAATTAAAATATCTGGAATAAATTCCACTTCTCCGCTGAAGTGGATCCGCTTATTCACAGTCAAATCTTCCTTGCAGTCAAGAGTGGAGCAAGGTGGTAATACCAGTGACCTTTCAGGGGCTCTGCAACTAAGCGTTAAAATATTCAGAACCTATAGATTCGAGTTTACGTTTACATACTTGAAATTGATTCTATTTGGGATTGGAGAGTTTAAACATACAGAATAATGTAAATAACTCACGTTTTAAAATACGAATTTATACTAAAGTTAGAGTTACAAACTTGAACCAAAATTTGAAGTATTTGTATCCAAGTTCATCCATCTAAGTTCTGATAAAATAACTGTGTTGAAGAATGTGGTGCCTAGTTAATGTTTGCAGTTGCATTTAAATGTGTAAAGATATAAAATTTACTAAGACAGCTTTCAATCTGAAGACATAATACGACAAACACTCATTGAAGTTTATTACTTTCTGCAGTTCTGTACGTTTTTCTAAACGTTTCAGTTATCTTTACTTTGTTGTACATTACATAGAATTGCGACATGCTTACAAATTTCCTAGTACGAAATCTTTAATTTGGTAAAATTTGGTTTCGTAATTAAAACTGGGACATATTTTGTTATTGAAATGTAAAGTTTGCTACCGTAAAAACAATATCATCACTTGAAGACTAAAAGAGGATTATTTCGCGATTAATTTCTCTCACTGTGATACCTACGTTGCAGACGTTATGAACAGTAATCTTCCTTAGTTCAAATATACTGGGGTCCAAGTTATTGTTTATATGTACGAATTTGTATTTACGTCGTTCTTAATGCTATATACTACTTATACAAGGACTTTATTGTGCTGCTGGCGAAGAGGAAGGAAATGGTGATGGTAGCACTACGATAGATTACAAATATTATGCAAAAAAACCTCTAAACACACGTTTTTTTGATTTTTTTTTTTTTCCTTCTACATTTTCTGCAGTCTCGTCTTTACGTTCTTATATTGAGAACGATTTCGTTCTGTATATAAAATTAGTTTACGACCACATAAACACCTTCAGAGCCTATTTTCCAGGGGAAAAATAATTGTGATTAAAGGGCCACTGGTGTGGAAAACCTGATTACTTTTTTTTAGTGATGATGAATGTAAAATTTTTATTTATCACTTTGATTTTTAACCGATGTCAAAATATATCGAATTTTTGTAAATAGAATGAGGTTGTTTCGATGAGACTTACAATTTGATCTTTTCCACAGTGAAATCCTACAGTACAGGCAACCTGGTATAGATTTACTCTCGCTGCCAATTCTAGTTTACGATAGCAGACGGCCAGTCACTAACTCATTGGCCTGGGAACTCTAAATGTCACGATTTTATGTGATGTTTCGGGGCACGGGAGTGATTCGGCGACGCTTTATGGTCGTTCGACAGGACATTATGCCTTCCTGTCCTCCACTCTGCGCGGTCCCTTCATACGTCCGTTCGTCTGTTGCTTTATTAAGCACCGTACGTCATCAGCGGCCTAACGGTTCAACTTAACGGCGTCCCACCATTTGTTTCACATTAAGGGACCTGGACGCGCGTTTGATTGCGCTAGGGCCACAAATGGTACTATAAATTAACTCGGTGTTCTTTCAGCAACCACATTAAACGAAAAGACAGCTCCCTTCTGTTTAATAACGAGTGAGAAATGTATTTTTATACATCAAGCTAATCATTAATCTAATTTCTATACTGGTCGGTGAGAAGAAACATTGGTGCCTGATATTCGGGAGGACATAGGTTCGAATCCCCGTCCAGCCATCGACATTTCTGTTTTCTATGGTTTCCTGAAATCACTTCAGGTTAATGTCGGAGTGGTTCCTTCGAATTACCATGGCCGAATTCCTTCTAGTTTCTGCTCGCAGTCTTTTCCACGTCAAAGAACCTCGACGTCGATGAGGTGTAAATTCATTAAAAACTAATATGACATGTTGCCCAAGCTGATATAAATGACGTTAGTGGTCGTTGAACCTTTATCTGGGCTGGGTCACACTAAGCGAAGATCTAACTGAGATAGTGATCCCAAAGAAATATAACACAATAATCACAAGCTATCTCTGCTGATTAGTCTCATCGGAGTAGCTAGGTTTATGACTTAAATAGCTTTCAAAGAAAATTTTTGATTTCGTAATTGGAAAATTTAAGAGAAATTAAAAGAAAGATTGTAAGAAAATTGCGTTATTAAAAAGTGTTTCGATTCTATTAAATTATTAACATTACGTCCACTACAACTTCAAGTATAGACTCATCTGTTTCAATACGTCTCAAAATACTTCAATTTCTGTTAAAATGGCGTAACTACACTACTAAAAAATATTCCACTCGAGTAAAAATTTAGGACATGATATAGTCAAGCAATGTATTTTATGGAATATATTTCACGAAAAATTGGTGGGATTTATTTTAGAATTCTTCATCTGTAAGTATTCTGATACAAGTAATGGAACATAAGGAAAATAAATTGAAGTAAATAAAAAAATAAGTCAGCTGTGGTTTATACCGTGATCGAATCAGTAAACTGCAGAATAATTGAAAACACTGATTTTTCATTAATAACAATAAAAGCTCACTATTTCTAATTTCCACTCCATTGCAGGATGTCCTTTTATTGAGACAACGTAAACTGGAGCGTATTAACAATATATGGAGTATGTATCCTATATTCCCTGTAAAGATATCTTCAACCTCATTTCTACACCCTAAAAATGTATGCCGTAAGAAGTATATAATTAAAGTACGTTTACAAGCCGTCACTTTTTCACTTAACAACAGCTCATGATGATATTACATTTTACTAAACTATTTTTTATTTTACCATTTTCTAAATAAACGGAGATTAACAACGATATTTATACCTCAAGAAGGATATAATTAAAAAATGTTTACAAGCAGTTCCTTTTTCCGTTAACAACAGCTCATAATGATACTGTATTAAAATACAGTATCATCAGTCATAACTAAACATCATTTAAAAGAAATAAAGCAGTAATTACGCGCACAAGAGGTCGAGGTATGGCAACACAATAAATTTTCGTTTTGTTAAAGGACAGAAAAAATCAGAAAATGTTTTTCCCCCGTAATACTTGAGAAGCACCTGTTGCAGCATAAAGACTTCACTAACTTGCGCCCTCTAAGGAAATACCGCCCAATCAATAACGCTACATAGTCTCCAGCATGAAAGTTTTATGTGGATTAATAGTCAATACGTCTTATTATCACAGCCTAAGAAGAAACACAATTTTCCCCTTTTAACTATGACTGAAAACAATAAATTTTACGTTAACGAATGTTCTTCGCCTTTCGACTTAAAGAAATTACTTCTTACGTGTTGATCTAAATCATGATTTTTTTTATTTTTATTTATTTTTTATTTTTTTTTTTTTTGATTTTTTTGAACCACCGAAAGCTTAATTTAAATTCCTCCTATACTACAGAGATACAGATCCAAGTTTTGTGCACGGTGTTACTAATAACACATTAAAAACAGAATAAATATCACTCATCTTAAAAAGAATTAAGTTACGCTGTGATAAATATCAATATTTACAAAAATAGCGTATCATTCAAAACTCAAATGCTCAGCTACTTATAATTTGCGGTACGAGAGATTGCGTTTTCCATTCCCTTTGCCGGGTTTGGTGTATACCCGTCGTTTGATATACGATAGAGCTGTGCTGATCTGATAGTGTAGCTTATATGTAGGTTACAAAATGAGGGAGAAGCAAACATACATTCAAAATGGAACACTTCTTTTATTTCGTTGCACTTATTAACAATTTACATCACTGATCGTACAATTCATTAAATTGAATTCTATTTACAAACAAAAATAATGTATTAATCTTAAAAAAAAGAATCTTTCAATATGTTTCTTAATCTGCTTGTCTTGCATTCTCCCCTTTTCTCATTTCAATATTTTGTAATTCCTTTTGCGATATCAACCAAAGATTGTCCTTCACCAACGCCAAAACTGTGAAACTTATTAGGTTCTCACAGATATCATAAAACAGCTCTCTACTCAAACATAAATTCGTTACAAAAAGTTTATAAACATTTAATAAAAAAAAAGCTGATTTTCCTTACACCAACTATTAACAACGCTAATACCTTACAACAGCTATAAAGTTTTCTGTGTTCTTTACAAAGTTAAATAGACACCAGCAGCTAGAGTTGCTTGGTTTTTTTATTTTATTTTTATTTAATAACAAAAAAAATTTCGATGTGCCGAATAATTTTAGGCAAATGACGTGCACATGCTACCGCAACAGCTTTTCAATAGAGAATTCAAGTAAAGGAATCTATTCAGTAGGTGGAGCCCAGGTTTTATTTACAATAAGACCATCTGTATTCTTCGTGAAAGTATCAAGTAATTAGTGAACGTATCAAGTAATGTAGCGACACAGGAAGCGTTTGTTTCTCGTGCCATAATAGTGTTAACTACTTATGGAAGACAATTAGGGATAGTATCCATCCAAAAGCTGTGACGAAACTGCAATTGTTCCATTAACTCCTTATTTCATACCTTCATTAAATATTTTATTCAGTTTTTTCAATGTTTCTTATAAAAGATTTTTATTTTGCCTAAAATTTTTTGAGTATATAATACAGCTTCTTATAGATGAAAAATCCACTTCGTCTTATTTATTTTCAATCCTCTCTGTTTTATGTATCTAATGCACATAAACTTTATCTTCATCATTATTCTTCCGACCAGAGCATCCTGCGGTTGGTTACTAGCAACTGAAATCATTGAGGCTGAGTAGGAAAAATCTAAGTTGCCTGTTTCTCTCGCACGCTGAAGGATCAATACACAGAATGTCTTAATAATAAAAAAAAAAAAGTGTAAAAAGTTTTAAAAATCAATAACAAGTTATTTTTAAATATTTCTCATTAACAGCTTACCCAGTCACATTTAAAAGCATCTATAAAAATATAAAAATAAAATTTAGTGTGTGTGAACATTTTTTTTAAAAAAAATAGGATATAATTAATGAGATTTTTATCCATAATATTATCATATTTCATCAAAATAAATTATTTCTTGAACTGTAACATTTGTTAGGCATTTAGTTACTTTGTGAAAGGCATGGATTCCAGAAAGATCTGTCTTTTTGTATATGTCGATTAACTCCTATTCTAAAATATTTCGTTTGGACATGTTACAAGTGACATGTTACATGCATAGCGTCATAATACTACAAGCAGAAATTCAGCAGGGTTGTAAGCATTGCCGCTGTAGATTTCGACAACTTGAAATAGTTAACCCGCTCTCCGTTTGTATCTCTAGAGGCGTATCAGGACTTGTACGCCGCCAAATGTAATGAACGGCGAGCAAGGCTGCTTGTGATTATTCCCCGTGCCTCCCCTCCCTCGCGGCTGAACCTCTGCTCTGCTGAATAATTTGTAGCTCATTACCGGAGCCGAAGCATGCAACTTTAATGTCATTGCATTGACGAAGGCCGAGATCCGGTCTTCTGCTTTCTTGTTAGCGACTGCTGGTGAGCCATGTACTGGGAGTTAGGCAATCCGGAACACATCTCAATGTGAGCCACACTCAAGTAGTGAACACACAGCAGAGAGTAGATGTGTGCTCTACAAAAAGCAGTGTTACATGTTGGAAAGTCTTCGGGTTAAGATGAAAGTCTTCTCTACACCACTGATCTTCACCGAAACTGTGAGGGAACAGAATGGAGGACGGTAATAACAAAGCTGCATTAGATGTTTCTTACATATGACAATTGTTGAGCATTAAATCTGTAACAAGCGAATCTCCTGAAGTGGATTTGCCAATAATTGTGGATATTTTTAAATAATTACAGTTGTGACAGAAGAGTACAAAGACGCTGAAATCATAGCTCTGCTTTTAATTAAAACTTGCCGCATTTGGGTAGCGCTGCTGTGAAGAGATTCCAAGAAAACAATTTTCCTTAGGTGTAACCAAAGATATAATAAATTACATAATCAGCTACCCCAATTTAAAACATGATATTACTTTAAAATATCCACACATAGTGTATTATGGATAAAACATAAAACTCAGTATTTTTTAAAGCAAAATTTTGTTTATGGAATATTCAGTACCACGGAGATGATATATTTTATATATTTTTTTTTTTTGTAGACATCACACCGAACTTTTCACGGTGTAATGGAGATATTAGAAACGTTTTTTAAATCTCTGATGATTTTAAATTTTTGTCATTAGCTTAAATATTTAGTAAAAAAATTTTTAATCGTTTCTCAGCTAAAGATTCGTACCTTGCTGCATTGGATTGATTAATTACGGCGACTTTTAAGCCAAAGGCTTTGGGCATCTTCTAGGTTGAATTTGGTTTCATTGTTGACTGAATATTATCTAATTGTCGACAAAAAAAACTAATCGTGTTCCAGAGACATAATGGATGGTGGATGTTGTTATTCCTCTATGTTTTCATTTTCAGCGCAGCTTTTTCCACAATTATATAAAAAGCATTTCCAAGCTTCACTCTCTGTAACTTCCGTCTCTGTTCATATTTAATGGATGTTTAAAAATCACTGCCGCTTCCCGAATTACCAACGGCCATAGCCGTCTGCTTTTCCCAATAATTTTGTATCCGTCCATGACAACGGAGACTGTCGATTTTGTAGATCGACCTCAAGGCTGAGTGAAGGGTAAAAGTGTGTTTTATATGACCAAGGAAAGCAACACATAGGAAAATCACAACATCACTGGTCCAAATCACAAACGTAATAATATCTGTAGAACGTCTCTAGTTTGTTTTGTTCAATTTTTATTGAAAATCAGATACCATTAAGTGAAAAGTGAATTTAAATTCTGGTTAGATGCTTTGGAGCTTTGGACAAAACGTCGCCATAGTTAATGTCCGAACTATCTAGTTCAGGTATTTAGATTTCAATACCTCTATTAGATTAATGACAAAAATAATTATGATTTTTGAAGGAAAAAACCTGTATACTTTTTATAAAAAACACTTTAAAAACACTTTAAAAGCCATATATTATTCTTGGAATATTGTTTCTAATTATACTGTAAGGCTAAGAGTGATGCTGTTGTTCAGTAATACAGCTTGTACTGCGACAGTGTAAGTCTATGATGTTGGATATTGATCACCATATTCTGCAATATATCGACACTAAAGTGTGAAGACATGCCTAAGAGTAACAAGCATAAGATCATTTTCGTTGCAATACCGCAAACGAAGCACATCTCCATAGTTGCAACCGGTTCCATGTTGACGCATGGCTTAATATCAGTCATTACCATAACCTTGTTTGCTCTCGTGATGACATGCAAGCTAATCTGCGTATGTGATGATTTATCAACCTAACAGTTGGTGGAAAGCATTTGAGCTCGTCATTCCCTGAGTCTGCTAGTTGCCGATGTGTAATTTTACAAATATTCACAAGTTTAATTGCCAGCAGCTCAGTCCATAATATTCAATTCAGTCCTTTCTGTACATTAACCAATGCTTAGGGTATTTGTTAACGAGAATAAAACAAAAGCTCTCGAGTTTGTGTAAATTTTGCAGAAGTGTCAAAAATATTAACGTACATTAAAAAATCATTTTCTGCTACTAAATTATAAAATGTCCGAAGTTACTTGTATTCATTTAAGCGATTTTGTAATGATAAAAATTCTTTGAAAATTAATTCTGTATGTTTTTAAAAATTACGAATTCTCTCTATTTTCACATTTTCTCTACGGCGTGTAATTAACGTGAGAAGTTGTAAAACGTGCATAAGTGATATCGGTTTTTTTTCCCTGCTTAAAATATCATCCATGTAATGGTAGATAAATTGGTATCACAATAATTTTTAAAATAGATCATCTCTTTCCTAGCAACGCGTTACTTGAAATAGCTGAGGCATAGCAACATGCAATGTCATGACTGAATTTACGAACGTCTTAAGAATCAAGTACTGGAAATTTGGGATTTTCTAAGAAAGAAGAAACAGCAGCAATAAATACGTAAGTTACATGTTTAGGAAAAATATATTACAGACAGCTAGACAATAGAGAGGGGGCGATTTATTAGTTTCGCAGTAACAGCGTTTTACAGTCGTTTAATTTAGTTTTATCTTTTTGGTAATATTCATTATTTGTAGGGGCATAGAAAGAATGATAACACAACTAGACTGTTGAGTACAAATCATTCACTATGTTACGTAACTGCGTTGATTTTCATTCATACGTAGGTATTTTATTACTCAAAGATGTTAACAAGTCTGTTTTTGTTACCTCTATTCATTTTGTGATGTGTGTCAAATTTAAGAACATGTTTAAATCGTTTATTATAGCTACACATGAACAACGTTTCTCGCATAAGCCACTGCAATGACCCCACACTTAATCACATACGCCTATGCCAAGGTTGGAAGTGAAATAAAGAACACCCATATGCTTAACCCACAATGCAACTGCTAATCAGTTGGCAGAATATGTGTTCCTGTACTCCTCAACCCTACAACTAGTTCAACATGGGTCACGGATGTAATTAATGGGTTAACTCTTGCTTAATAGACTGCATAAAGCATTCTCGTAATATTGTGCACTCTGTCTCTAGCGCAATTCGGGAGGACGTGGGTTCGAGTCCCCGTCCGGCACTCCATATATGGATTTCCCATGTTTTCCCCAAATCTCTCCGAGTGAATTCTGGGATGGTTTCCTAAAAAAACCAGGGTCAAATTCCTTACCGTTCCTTGCCATCAGTCCTCTCTTGCCTCTAATGACATCGACGTCGGCGAGGCGTAAAGATAAAGGATAACAAAGGATTCACCGAAACATTTTATGCAATAATGTCAGTTCATGACTTGAATGTTATCCTTTAAATGTGAAGGCTGACTGCGGACTACGTACCTCGTGGCAAACTTGTGTTAGTCGAAGAGTCTTCAACGGGAGAGCCATGCGGCTAACGAGAGTAGAAAGCGTGAGGAGGACAGCATGGCAGCGATCAGTAGCACGAAGGGCTGCGAAATGGGACTCTATTAGGGGCTGACGGCCCCCATAACTCGGCGGCCTACATTAAAATGAATATTCTCCGGCAGAGAGAGCCAGATAACGGGCCGGCCACAACTCTTCATGTAATGGAGCCTGCGAGGTAGCGCTATCTCTTTGTAGCAATGTCAATAAGACTGATTACGCCGGGGTCTCCACTCTCTTTCGAGTCCACACGCAGAGACTGACATCTGACGATGTTCCGCCACCTGCCTCGAAAGTGGTACGAACTGTACAAATAAGTACTGCTTGAATGCTGGAAGTTGTTATTAGTATCCCGAAGTGGAGATCTATGAATTTCAAGGCAACATATGTTTATCGAAGATATGCTAAATGATGTTATTATTTCCAAATAATACCGTCACCACAAATAATTATTATATTTTCGATTCGATGAAGCACAGTTAATTTGTGCATATAAATTGATTTGTTTTGGCTTTTTTTTAACACAACAGTAGTAAACTTTGGCATTACTTTTAATATTAATGTCATAGTTGGTAATATTTGTGGCATTGTTACATTTATTTAGTCTGTGTAAGTGAAAGGTTTCCTTTAAAGATTAAAATTGCTCAGACAAGGTGAATCTGTTGATATATCTATTTTATGCTTCGCTGACCTTCAAATTGTTGAAATATATGGTGCAGGTTATATGATAGCAAAAAATTAGAAAATTAGACGTCAGAAAATTTATTGTTTATTTAATGTCGCTTTGTTTTCTGGTAAAGTTTGAACAGTTCACCGAAACTTCTGTGTAAATAAAATGTACCTTCACTAATAATGTTTTCACTTTGCTATTAAAAATACTGTAAATATACTGTACATCACTAATACATATTTTCTTTATTTTCTTCAGGGATTGTAGAGTAGTGAGGGATCCACAGACACTGAAATCCAAAGGATATGGCTTCGTTTCCTTTGTGAAGAAAACGGTAAGTGCTCATATTAAAGAAAATTACAGCCAAAGTATATATATCTGTTTATGCACATGATTTTTACACACAGTTTCTTTATAATGTTCTTTCCGCAAATTTTGTATATAGAAATTCTACTGATTTGCAAAAATTCTCGGTAGATATCACAAACGTTGATTTTAATGATTGATTATTTCTAATTCGTAGATAATTAATTTTATACGTACTCAATGACATCGTTTTTCTATTACAATGACGCATTAGTTAAATAAGCAATTTACGACATTTGAACATTTTACTGAGCTTCAAGCTCGAACGAAATGAACTTAAAAATAAAAAAATCTCAAATCTAACGTAAAACGTAGATATCTGATATAAATTGACTTAAGGTTCCATTTCCTAAATATATTGTCTTCAAAGTATTTGTCTAAGAATTGAGCATCATGTACCGGCAAGTATTAATTGTGTAGAAGCAATAACACCCCGCAGTAAATTACAACAAGCGACTGTTGTGTGTAAACTGCATGTACCATTTAGAACGTCATTGACGTTATTACACTAATGTCAATAAGCCTTCCTTTAATGATTTTGAAATTAATTGTGTACTATTGCTATTAGCCAAAACAATAAAAATTGTGAATGTTAGTGAACGACTTCATGTAATTTTAAATTTTACATTTCAAGCAAGTCAAAACATGAATACAAATTGCTGTACGTGAATTTTCATGACACTATAGTAGTTATTAAACATATTTGCTATTAACTGTAACGGAGTGTAGTAGCAATTATTTATCATATTCGTCCAGTTAATTCTTAACTTAGATGTGTTAAAGTTTCTGAGAACCTTTTTAGAACCATTAAATTATGCTCAACATGAAGAAGAGATTAACAACAACACCATAATTCTTTAGTTATTTCCTAGAATTAATGGAATGATTGGTGTACTACAGTATGCAAACTTAAGTATGTATGATTCTCTCGGTGAAGCTCTTTAATACATTTCAATTTACTGCGCATAATTAAGCTAATCCTTTTCATACAGTGTAATCGTTTCGTATTAACTTGAGCCAAAATTTATTATTGCACTGACCGCAATAACAATGCGTATGTGACTTGTGTTATTTCGACTTTTTTATGAATGTCTACGTTACTGACAACTTTTCTCTGCTCACAGCCGCTCTGTCATTTGGATCACAAACTAATGAAGCTTGACACAACAAATAGCATCACTCTGCTGATAGATAAATATTATCGCAGTTACATTGCTGATACAGTCCCCATTATAGTATTGATTCGTACATAATTTTGTCATTATTTCTTAAACGGTTACACTTCCGATACGTCTTTTCCTGTTATTAACCAATATTTTGATTTTTATAAATATTTTACTGACACAGTATTAGCAAGACAAGTCTATATAAAATAGCAATTCTGCCTATCTCTGTGAAAAGATTTTATGTTTTTTTGCTGGAGAAATTCGTGCTTCCAATTTTGATAAAAGGTGTAGGCAAAAGTTTCGTATATTCCCATTAAATATTTCCGTAGAAGATTTCACGCGTGTACGCTTTAATTTAATGAGTAATGAAAGGTTATGTTTGATGTCACATATCGTTTAAAAGATCTTACACGCTCAGTAACAAAATGAAGAAAATGTGGTTTTTATCACGACAAAATTAAACGTTCTTCAATAAACATTTAAATCGGTTAAAATTGAAATGGACCTTTTGAAACTATTTAATCGATAGGAAGATAATACTTTTCATTGTAAGCAACAATTTAAATATTGTATAGAAAGAATTTTTTATACAGTAGATAAACCGAGAAAATTTCTGTTCTTTATATTCAAATATCGTTATTTTTCTTAAAAATTATTTCAGGTAATATTATTGCAAGTAATTTTAGTATTTCGGTAGATAAGGACATTTTTTAAAATCTATTTAATGAAAGTAAGAGAGCTATGTTTAAAAACTGGATTCTTCCGCCGCCAAATAATCCCACAGTGTTGTTCAAGTTTGAGAGGTTGGGAAAGCCTTATCAAAGCTAAAGATTCCCTACGAAAAACTAATGCCTGTGCTCTAACCAAGGTAAATGAAAACAGTATTCCGTTTCTCTGCAGCCAATAATTATCCTGGAGACTTTCAGAAAGGTTTCGACGTTAGTTAATGAATGATGCTGACGATAACATGCCAGTACTCTGTTTTAAATAGCAGGCGTATACTGCTCCCAGGGGTGTCCACTTATTATGGTTTGGGTCTCTAAATAAGCCGAGCCTCTGATAGAAGGCCAGCGCCGGTGTGGTGGCAGATAGAAACAATTTGTCAGGCGACAATGGTGGGCTGAAGGCCATTGATTGTGTTCCAAGTGTCACCGCCAGGGTACATCAGGCGCGCACAAAACGCTTAATGGAGCTCGCCACGCCCACGTAATGGCAGGTGAGAGAGAATTGATCAAATTAATTGACCAATATGTTGTCGGTGGCGGCATTGTTGCCATTATTTTGCGGCAATCTGGCAACGGGTGTCCACCGTCCAGCGGCACTGCACCCCGTGATGGCCGTCCATTAGGAGAAGCGGGCTTCTATAACCACCAGGGGTAACTAGCCAGCGCAGAGACAGGCTGTGAACACTCAATCATTTGGCGAGAAAATCTCCACCGAACAAAAGCTGTACTGCAACTTCAGGATGAAAAGAATTTTTAATATTATTTTTAAACTGATATTCTGTTATTGAAGGCTCACAGCTACAGGTGTAAATTTTTTTATACATTTTTTCAATTCATTTAATTTTAACTTTCGTTAATTTATTCGATTTTGTTGAGACTGCAACTGTATATAAACGATGTAGTTACAACATATAACGGACACAAAATTTAATTATAAACCCGCTTACCCGGGCTGACATTCTGATATTCAGTATGTCAGTGTAGTTTAATTGAGCTGCTGGATGGGCTGTAATTGCAATTGAGAATTAAAAACACGTTGAACACTTGTTCCATTTCTTCCTTTAAACTCCGTAATAAATATCGTTATGTGGACTGCAAGTGACCTTCGTTAACAGGGCACTAACAAGCAGTGTGTATGTGTCGAAAGGCTCATTTACTCTCTCGATTTATGAAAGTCATTACTCAAATTGTATTTAAAAAACAAATTTACAAATAAATTAAGTGAGATGATATAAAAGATTCGAATTTCTATCTATTTTTATTTTACTTTATGGAATTTTTAAAATTTTAACAATTGCATGTATTAGTATTTTCGCAAGCTCGTGGCTTATTAAAAAGAATAACTGTGGAATTCAAACACATAGTTCGGCATAACATTCGCAACTATATACACGACCAGGTTTTGATTTCTTAGCCATAGAAATAAAATTATGCCCTATTTGTAAGATTTTGGAATTATTCTCGTAAATGCAAACATTTATAACAATCGTATATAGTAAGCTGCATTTTTCTGTAAAGACTAATGGTTGACAATAATAATTTAATGGAAACATAATTTCTAAGTCGTAACAAGTTTGTATTAAAAAACTCGGGCAATCAATAGTTGTTTTGAAGGTATTTAGTCCTAAACAAATAAAATGTGAAGCACATAAATAACCTGCCAAATAATAACATAACTGATATTGTAGTGTATATAGTAACAAGAATTGCCAGCCAAATGCGTCAGATATCTGACACGTTTTCCGTTTGATTGGTATCTAGAAACTTATTGATACTATACATCTTTTATGCAAGTGTTCTAATCATACTTTGTTACAACTTTAAAACTTTTGTAGCCGAAACGAAAACAATAAGCGGGAAAGTTATGTGGTATGCAGTCTTGCTAGTTTATTCATTAGCCTCGTAAAATGTTGAATTCAAATATTTGCCACACTACGTCCACGTGACTCCGTTTTTTATTGTTTGATGGCTTTAAGTTTTTTTCTTAATATGACCAATAAATTCACAACAGTAACAGGAAATATAAATATTCCAATTCTTCTTTTTGTTTCTGAAATAAAATTTTTAAGTTGTATGGTAAAACATGGTAAAAACAGAATAATGGTTATAGTTAGTCATAAACCTCCCGTTAACCGAATTTTCTGGTATACCACGACGTAGTGTGGAATTTGAGACGCCGTCATGTAGTCAACGCATAGATATAAGTAGGAATTTCCATCATTGAATAAGGTTTGAAAAATGAAATGAATACTGTTGGTACATCTTTATTTTATTGTGTATGTACTCCTCAAGTAGTTAATAACCTGTCACTCTCATCCTCCCAATATTCCAACAATATAACTGAAAAATAAGATGACAGCCCTTCTTTAGGACTTTAAACAAAATTATTTTGGATTATATACGTTAACAATATTTATTATATTTTTGCTTTTTCCTATTTCAAACAAACAGGCTCGTAACATAACAGCCTACTGAACCGTTTGTGATGACATTCGACAGTAGTATGTGTTTTATCGATCCTCAGACATGAACTCAAAACACGATTTTTCTATTAAGTCAAGTATTGGAAGGACGAGAAACTACGACTGGCTCTTTTCTGATTTGAAGTAGTTTCTCCTTGTTGCACACGTATGACATTAGCACGGGCGTGATGTTGGGACCTGTAGAGAGGGCCGTAATGGATGTGGGTGGGGCCACTGCTGAATTGTAATTACAACAACAGCCCACCAGGGGTCCACAGGAAGGTGTCTGCCAGGGTGTGGCTAATTTGCTTGTTGCTCATCAGCACTGAAAAATAACACGCCACGACATCACGTGACAGCCGGAGAGTCGGACGCCGTCCGTTGGGTCCATGGTAAAAACGAAAATATAGTGTTACATGTATTCATCGCTATAGCTGGACTGCTTTTATCACAGTTGTTAAGACCTTCCACTGAACCCATAATTTTTGCTTCACAAACATCAATCTCCATTACCAATCGATACATCATGTATATTTCTACACAGTAGTAAACCATGAAGATTATTAGTATTATGAAACTTGTATTATAGTCACCAGATTCAACAAGGCCAAGCGTTTTCTCTAAATGTTTATAAACTACTATATTTGACCATCATAAGAAATAATATTCCTAACAATTCCATTTAATTTACGACTGATTCACACGTAACATGCGACATTTTGTTATTCGAATACAATACATAGCGACGGATTTTAATTGTGGTTTAGAGAGTTTTCCGGGTGAAACTGTTGATCAGCGGCACTGGGATGAAGACTTGGCTGGAACAGCATCGTACTGTGACTTTGGTAGTTTGAGCATAACCTAGCCTGAGAATTCCTAACTGTTACCGAAATCTAAATTGCTTGCATAGCATTCAAATAATGTTGTGTGTATATCACGCTTCTGACATGTGCCAAACGTTAATCAAAGAAGATACGAGACAAACATTATGATCTTTCTCCAATATCTGACAGTTATTTACTTGATAAAATTTCTTTCCGGATATTTAGCACACTATAGACGTCGACAATGACAAAACAACGAAAATTGTAGATAGTAGGACAAAATAGTATCGTTGTTCAACTATTATCAGTCAATATATTGTCTAAAAATAGATTTCTCCCTTTCCTGTCTGTATGTTAACAGAGACTGAACCATTCATACGCAGACTGCAATACATTTACATAGTACGCTTCTATTAGTCTTCTGTGCCATTATTTTTTAATTAATTGTAATGATCATCGGTTAACTATGTCGAAACCTTGGTTTGCGATAATCGGTATGTACTCGATACTAGTGAATCTCTACCAAATAAACAAATAACACTTAAAATATGAATATGTAATTAACATAAAAAAATTTGAGAAATGTATGTGAATTACAACAGTGATTTCACTACTAAATATAAGCTTCTTTGTAACAGTTTGTTTGTAGAACTTATCAATATTAATCACATTTTCCATAAATTGCACTGATATATGTAAAACGGTTCAGAAAGTATAATCATGTCAAGACAGCTTCTATCATCCCGGTTATTATCGACCTGCATCAGTAGAATTGACAATACTAGGTGCGTACTTTATCTAGTATTACCAAACATACCTTAACATCTTTAGGATAATTCACTTACACTTTCAAAAGAAACCAGTATCCTATTTGAATCAGGGATTCTCGAGCTTAAATACATTAACAATGAGAAATTTAAGTTGGATTTTATAATATGTAAAAGCTAAATCTAGTTTTCTAACTTTTCCATGTGATTTACATACTCCGTATGTCATAATAATTGTTTTTTCTAAATGCCAGAGGAACAAACAAAAATCCAAAAACATTTAAAATGACTTATTCAATGAATGTTATATACGTATTCTATGTGAGGAAGTTGCTGTTAGAGTTTCAAAACACGTCAGAGTTATGACCTGTGACTAACAGCAGTCGATGAAAGTATAAGATGAACATTTTGATCATACTTTAACATTCTTTAATTTACTTACAAATATTTCTTAAAACCACACGTAGTACATTTTCGAAATTAGTCGTTAAAAAGCAAAATAATTTTTGTTCTTAAAATGAGGCGTATAAATACATTTACCAGCAGTATCTGTTGATGTTAGTTAAGGCGCGGAGGACCTTCTTTAAAACCAGGACATGGGTTTTACTCGTCTGGCTAAGTCGTATCCGACGCCAGTTGGAATTTTTATACGGCGAAAGCGCTCGTAACGTCAACACATTAACGCAAGGCTGATATTTTTGGCAGTTTATGGCCTACCTGTCATAAAACTGAAAGACAGATAAAATCAACGCCAGTGGTGATAATTAAAAGCAAGTTTAGAAGCCATATACGAGCGCTGTCGTAAATACCAGACGAGATTTGCCTGGGGTCATTAAAAGTAAAGCATATTTTTTTTTAAAAAAACGTACTAGATTCCAATTTTGAAACTCCAAGTAGTTTTAAGTATTATTGTAAATAATAGGACTAGTAAATGAAATCATCTTGAATTAAATAATCTGCAATATAATATTTAATGTGTATGTGGAAGCGAAGGGGCATATCAGGTTATAAATTAATTGAAAATTGTGTCAAACCAGTTGCGGAACTTTTTTTTCTTTACTTATGGCTGTACGCCTCATCGACGTCGAGGTCATTGGAGGTGGGATGGGACTAGGGTCAAGGAACCGGAAGGAATTCGGCCATGGCCTTTCGAAGGAAGAATTTCGGCATTCACCTGGAGAGATTTGGGGAAACCATGGAAAACCCAAATCTGGATGCCCGGACGGGGATTCAAACTGGCGTCCTCCCGAATGCGAGGCCAGAGCGCTAACCGTTCGGTAGTTGCGGAACTGCTAAGGAAGTAAAATGTGAATGAATTGGACATACCACCTTTCGGAATAAGTATGACAAAAATTTCCAAAATAATTAATCGAAGGTTTCTTTCACTATATGAGTCGCCAGCATAGTGTCTTTTAAGGTTGCCTTATTAACGTTGCTTTGTATTTTTTTTTAAAACTGTAACAAAAGAGTAAACCAATCACATATCTCCTTGTGATTACTAAAGTGAATGTTTTTTTTTTTTTTTTTTTTTTTTTTTTTTTTGAAGTGTTACATTTTTTTTTAGATTTCCATCCGGCGAATCTGCTAACCTAGATTTCGAAATTAGAGTTGAATGATGTAATGTTAAATGAAAAATACTTTTTTTGAAAAATTTCTGCTAGCTTAATGACCTGATATAAGCTATGCAACATCCTAAATCATGTAACGTGAACTTAATATGTTTTTCATGGGAACTGGTGACACTGTATTAACGTAAAGACACAGTTTTCTAATTAAGAAGAGATTATTTAATGTAATTCATATTCTGAACTGCCTTCTTTTTATGAATGATTATTTTCATATATCTGAATATGTGTAACTCACTAAAGGTGCAACTCAATGTTGCACTCCACTTTTAAATGTCATGCCAGCTATCGACAGCAGTATATTTTGGAAATATAATGTAGCTACACGGTTTTCACAGCATTTATAAACAACAGGTTCTAGTAGGTACAGTCTATAAAGTTATCCCCATTACCATATATATATCTGTGTGTGAATATGTGTATACACAAAATTTGTTTGTATACAGTGGTCATATGCAGCCCACTGATTAAACATTGTAAGTAAGCAGTAGTTCGGAGAAATTGTAGACTTCAGCTTTTAACTAGAGATTGCACAATCGCTGAGTATCGTCAAAAGTGGAGCTACATGTTTTAATTGTTTTACAATTTTTCTTTATGTATGGTGTGGTTTAACTAACATTCGTTTTGCTTGTATTTTATGTGCTGCATTGTTTCGTGTCAAACTAGCTACAATGCTGATTTTAAGTAAAGTTTTTCAATAAATTAACAAATCTCACGACACGTAAATACGATATATATATAAAATATTTTAATACCTGTGAATGAGTTGGACGTATCAATTTTCGAATTAATTAAGCCAATAGTTTCCAAAATAATAAACTCATGCTTCCTTTGTTATACAGCATTGGTTGTTGGCATAGAGTCACCTAGGCCGAGGTTGGCTTATTACAATCTAAATTATCCTGACTAAGGAATCTACCAGGAATCACTGGGATAATTTTCAAGAAACCACGGCAATATTTCACTCCATTATGATATTTATCAGAAATGTATTCGATCTGATTCAACAGTCTTAGAACGAACAGCCTTATAGAAGTTGACAGAAAAGTTTTTAATTTTGTTTTGTTCATAATTCTTTAGACCATTCCGAGCAAATGATAACTCAGTTAAATACTACCATTATCGTCCAGTATGAAACGTCGGAGCAGTTGGTCTTCTGCCACCCCTACAATGCCTTCCAAGTGATAGGGAAGAGTGGGGGTTGATGGGAAAAGAAAATGGCCAATCGACGATACGCTGACGCCGGAGAGGGGAATCGCCACTTGCGATTAGATAAAAGGAGTGGAAGACGCCTTCTGAACACTACCCTCATAATCATCCGAGCAGGGAGCGAGGGTCACCAAACTATTACACGGATCATATAATTTTATCGCGGGCAGGATTCTTTCTGCAGCGCCGATTCGCGGCGGAGAAGTGTCTGAAGATACGGGCTGTGGTAATAAGATAATGGTACCGATTCAAATGGTTACCTCGCACGCAGTTGACTTTTTCGCCTCTTTTCTTTTCTTCCCCGTCTCTCTCGTTCCGAACCTCCACCGGCACGCCCTGATTTAAAAGCTGCTGCAGCATCCGTTTCGGACCGCACGAGCAGTTTTCATCCCGCGTGGTGTGGGACTTCTTGCTTCCGGAGCTCCCATACGAATTAGGCTGTTAAAACAGTGCCGGCTTTCCATTTTCTAGGTAGCCAGCAGCGGGGCCAGCTCTGGCGAATTCCAATTTCATCGTCGCGCAGTTTACAATGCTCTAAGCCGTTATATTGGCTCACCGGCATGTGCTTCAGTCTTTATGGAGGCATAAATACAACGCCGAGAATCCGCCCCGTCAGGCAAGCGTGTGGGGTCATTTTATAAGTTGTTTCAGCGCGCATTACTGTGCAGTTAAGGCGCACCAGCCAAAGTAGCATTCCCGGCGGAAGCTTCGCGGCTCTGGAAGGAACGGATTCCGGTAATGGAACTCACATAAACGCCGCCAAATGATCAAATCAAGGTACAGCGTGAGTTATTCGTTTCCGATAACCGTCAAGTGCCGATCCTTCCCCCACTCCAACCTCTCCCCTCCCCCTTCCCCGTAATGCCACGTGATTTCTCTTCTTCGTTTTAGAGGGACGAATGAATGTGTTTCACCTACGAGCGGTGCTGTGGGGAATATACGGCACTGCGCGTAATTCATTATTAGGGGCTAGACACCCGCGCAAACACATATATCCTAAAAAGCTTATTAAACGATACTGTCCATTCATAAATAGCGAGATTTAAGGTTTCATTGCATGGGTTGGCACACGTTTCGGATGTATTTCGCCCGATTCAGCGACCAGTCGCAGGGCACGTGCGTATAAATACAGATTTCGACGTCGTTAAACGTGGTAAGCCTAATTAATCATCGTGCTTACGGGAGGGCCCCGTATTGACTTTGCCTCAATGGGGAGTACCTATTAATCTTAGACGGCCAGTTGGTTACTAGACCATTACCGCTTTTGTGCATTGCGTGTCGGGTAACAAAAACGTAGAGTACCCAGAAAATTGCAGCTCATTAAACGAAAAATTATTCACGGCCTTGCCACAAAGAGATGATCTAATTTCCAGCCCATACTGGTGAGTTTTTGAGTTGCTGAGCAGTGGCATCATTGACCTTATTCTGTTCTTGATACTAAACAGCTGAAAGCGTGACTTTTTCTTTTAGTTATCTATTTGTACATTCCTGATTCGTACTATTTATTTGGCATGGATATTTTCGTATTTAATATGATCTTTACTTCTGGCAATGCTTTATGCTAATGTGAAGTACCCCCTCTTGATTTTGACTATTAAACTGTAGGTCCAGTAACGACAGAGGTAGAATGCACGAATTTTGTAACTCTTTGAGCTGGTCATGTGAATTCTGAAATAAAACCACCTCCTCTGTACTGGTGTAGAAAAGTTAATCTACGAGTTTTTTAATTTACGATTTTTCCGTCGTGATGATGTATGTTTTAATCGGCTTCTGTTCCTAAATGTCATTTATGCAATCGTTTGTTTAGATAAGAAAATTGATGGTAGATGCGGTAATGTCGAGACTTTACATGCTAATTGTTATGGATTTTATTGGAATCTAGGTTTACAAAGACAGAATGTTTAGTGAATTTTATGAAGTATAGGAAGTGACCTAGCCGTGACCTATATTAATAAATAGTCGAGGTAATTCCCTCGGCTTATTTCGGATGACATTGATAAGCCAATTATAAAGAGGTGTAATTGGATTTGAGGTCACTCTTTAAATTACAATTTGAAATTCTTACGTTTACGTGTCGTAAATTTTGTACAGAGATAAAATATTTGTTTCGAAAAATCTTAAGTGCAACAATGAGGAAGAGTAAGAGCGTTTCACATGATTTATGGATCATCAAAACTTTATTACAAGCAATAAAATATAGATGGCGACGCGTCCGCTTTACACTGTCGTGAGATAAAAAACTCTAAAATATTCGAAAAGCTTGGAATATGAAATCGATAAATAGTCTATAACGTTAAACGTGGTGCAAGAAAAGTACCTGAAATTAGACATTCCTTTTGTTTTACCAAAAGTACACATTATATCCACCGTTTCTACCAATAAATTCGTCCAGTGTCTCTTAATTATGAGTATTTTCAATGAAGAGTATATGAATACCTATAGGTGAGTTTTCTACCTTTGATTTAAAAGGATCTAACACAGTCAGTGACCCCGGAAAATCATTGTTTCTTATCCTAAAATCATTTACCATTTGCGTGCTGCTTTTTACGCAGTTAATTTAACTGCTTACATAACAATTTACTACTGATTTTCATTGAATATTCTAGAAGTCAATATCACCATGTTGTAGGCAAAACGAGTAACTCCTTCTTAATTTCATTTGTTGGTTTCACTGCGCTAATCGTCATAGAACTGTTTACAGTTTGATGTTCTTATCTTGCCTTTCTATTTTACAAATTTTTTCATCATTTATAGACTAAACCCTTTCGCTGCCTGAAACATCTGCTTTTGAAACGAGACGTTAAACCTGACTGAAATTACATGTCTTATAAAATTCTGTAGTTCGTTGCTTGTAAACATTACCGAACTGGAAAGGTAGTGCTGGCAGTGAGAAATAATTAATGATCTTCGTCGACTGTCCTTATTCCCTCATACAAATTTGTTAAATAATACGTCCATTCAAAACACTGAGAAATTTTTCAGCATCCCAGAAAGATGTTTTATGATATGAAATAAAAGGTTAATTAGTATGTAAATTAGCAGACGGTCTGAACTTAAGATAGAGCACTTGACTTTATGCATACGAGAGCTGAAAGAAAGAAATAAAGTTTTCTGTTACGTATAAACCAAAGCAGCACAAAATCATGAACTGTAGCAGAAATGAGGATTTTAACGATACATCAAATATTAACATTGAATCAGATCTGGTAGAAGAAGTAACAGAATTCTATTATTTACGAACCTAGAACGATATCCAAAGCAAAATTGCTCTAGCGAGAGAAGTCTTCTTGAAAAAGTTTCAAACATTAACTAAGTTCTCAGAAGTTTCTGAAGCCATATTTACAGAGTACAGCACTTTATGAAAGTAGTCCTTAGACGAATAAGCTACGAAACAAACGTTTTCTTGAAACGATGGTCGTGAAAGAAGTTTGTGGATGAATCTGACAAAAATAAGAGACAGGGTGGTCGGCCAAATCTTAAGACATGCTGAATTGGTTAACAGCTTGAGAGAAGGAATTGTAGAGGGTGACAAAGATGAAAATATAAGAAATAATACAAAGCTCCTGTCTAAAATCTTAAAAGAAAGCACTAAAATACAGTGGTGAAACCAGAATGCGTCTTAATGTATAGTGTTAAATTACAGTACAGACTTGTTAAACGTTAAGTATTGGAAAAGAAAACTATACGAAAAATTTTTGGTCCATAGAAAAATATAGTGCTATGGAAGTTAAGAACTAATCTATATAAATAAAGATGTATGTATGTATGTATGTATGTAAGTATGTATGTATGTATGTATGTTTGTTTGTTTGTTCTTCATACAAATCCACATTTTTCATCCGATACCTATGAAACTTTATACACTTATTCTTTGAAACAAGGGGAAAAATACTGTCTACATTTGGTTGAAAAATTATCTGTATTAATAATATATGTTGTCTTATAATTTCGAAAAATTACTGAACGGCGATAGACAAACCCGTTGGATGTGGAGGTATCTGTACTTTTTTTACATGTAGCGGTCTGGTAGCGCAGTGGTTAAAACGCTTGCTTACTGATGTTTGGGTCGTGATCTCCGGTTCAAATCTCCGTGGAGGCTAAGATTTTTTAAAATTGTTTTTAATAGTAAGAGTCACGCCTGGGCCGTTGGTTATTCGGATTGAATGTTAAACTGTAGATATCACAAAGTTAGGGGTGCAATGCGAGGCAAATCGTAGGTAGTCTTGCAATGCTGTAGGTGTATACTTTTTTACGTTATCTTGATCCCCCAGGGGTGATTTGCAGTCAGTGTGTGTGTGATCTGCAGTAGTAATACTATAAATGCGGATCCAAGACTCTGAATTTAGTTACGATTTGACGGCTATACCGATATTGATGGAATTTGACAAGAAAATCTGTAGGTAGGGCGCAGGACATATTTTTCGGTGTAATTAACAGTTCTAGTCACGAAATTTTGAGAACTTATTGAATGGTGACAGAAAGACGGATATGTGTGTTAGTCTGTAATGTTACGTCTCTTGCTCAAGCTATGCTTCTCCCGCATTATGTTAGTGTATAATTTGTTAATAAATTTCGTTTAGAGAAAAAACGTATTATTTATTACAGATGTCGATTTTATCTCTCCTATTACTTTGTGTCTGCTTGAATGTTTCTGGCACCAGTTTATTTTGCCTTATTTTTTGACATGCCTTGGGGCCATAAACTGGCCTAAGTTGTAGCTCTAGCAGAGCACGATCAGGTAAAGTTATTAGAACTCAAGAATCGGATGCTCATGGTGAAGAAAGAAGAAAAGACCAAGCTGAAATAAAGCTGCCCTTAGTTAATACCCCTCCCCACTCCCCACATCCCTTCACCATTGTTTGTTTTTCTGTTTTTAAATATGTTTGAAATTTATTGTCTTCAAGAGACAGGTTCGGTGGCAGAATGATATAGTTATGGCTTTCCTGTCATCCCGTCTCGGTGTTGTTTGGGACCAATCCTTCGTTGCCAACAAATTTCTATATTCAATTCTGGCAATGAAATCCTTAATCCACGCGTATGAAGTCGCGGGTATCAGCTAGTGAGGAAATATAACAGAACATTGAAAAAATAACAGAAACAATCAGAAAAAATATAAAAATAATTATTGGATATTTGATAAAAAATATATTCAAATATTTGGCGAAAAAAAAAAATCAACTGTAAGCTGAATTCAAAAGCTCGAATCTAAGTTACTTCAGCGAGAAAAATTCTATGCAGATTGAAACTTTTCGAAAGCGGATACTGAACATGGTGGGATTCCAAGGCGGAGAGAGGAATAAAACTGATGCGAAGGATCTGAAGAGAGAATGAGAAAACACCATGCAATAATGAAGTGTTAGTGTAAAGGAAAAACAACAAGATAAAACAACAAAAGAGAAATTGAAATTGGCACGTCGTCCAAGAAGGCCATAACGAAAGGAAGAAGAATTAAGGAGAAGATAATTTCGGACGTATGTTGGGAGAATTATGTTCAAGTGAAGAGATTAGTTGAAGATAGAAAAAAGCAGAGGATTGCATCAATCCAGTGGAGAGACTGATGACCAAAAAACTCATTATTATTTTATTTGTCCGCTGGTTACGTTTCAATCCCACGTTCCCATTACTCTAATTGCAAAATACTATAATAGTTACCGATATTTTTGTGCTCACCCTTTATTGTACTGATTCTAATAATGTAGTATTGGGACAGGTGCAGGAGGCGTCCAAACATCTCGCTACTGGTGGTTCTACAAGAGAGAGAGAGTAGCACGAGTGTGTGAGAGTGGAGAGACAGGGGTGGTCGGGCGTCTAGCGTGCCATTTCATCATCCATATCGTAAACCGAGTCATTTCACACTACAGACTCCACCTTCCGTGAAATTGGGTAGCGTGTGAGGGCGGGGTGGGGGCGCAATGACCCTCAGGCCTCTCTCCCCCTCTCTCTTTACGGCCTGCCTCCGGGCCTTCCTAATCTAGGGACGGGCAGAGATGGGGCAATTTACTGACCTCCGTCCAGACCAGAACACGCCGCACCGCCCTCGCATCGAAGCGTCGGCTTAGCACGTGAGGCGCGACGCTGTCGTCTTCATCGGCGCTTTAGAAGCCCAGTCACTGTCGCAAGCGCGGATGGCTTAGACAAAATATTCAGTGGAGTAATAAGCAGTGGGTGGCAGCATACAGTCGTAGGCGATAAAGTTCACATTGCGTCAAACATAAACTCTGCACACTTTGGATTCTGTTTACACTGATGTTAAATACGTAACCTTTTTGTTTTTTTTCTTCAGTTTTCTCAAACGTAGTACGTAAAAATACACGGAAAATGAAAATAAAACCTCTCAGAGGAGCTGGGACTTTGGAAACTTCTCACATGATGTTTAGGTTTTCTAACGTGGGTAAAGCTGGAGGAGTAGTAATCATTGACTCACTTGTCAGAGTAACATCACACTTGATATAAATGAAAATCTGCCGTAGAGCTACACATTGCTAACGAAAAATTTCAATAACCACTGAATTCATCGTAAAACCTCAGAATTCCGAACCAGCAAGGTGAATATAACTCCTAATCTGCGTGGTAATGTTTTCGAAGAGAACTTCAAGTCATACGAGATGGTGCCAGCGACGACCGTATAAAATAATAAATTCACCCTACGCATTTTGGACCAGGAATAGAATAAAATATTCAACATTATAAAAAGAAGAAATACAATGGTAACAATTCAGATAAATAGAGAAAGGTTACTCGTGTAAGGATTATATTATTGTAAGGAAGATATATATATCCCAAACTGTATTTCTTTTCTGTTGTGGATTATCGGTGGAGTAACAGATGGGATTATTATTGCTCAGACATCCTTAGTCCATAATGGTAACTTTGTGGATTAATTAGGTATTAATACTAAGTCATCAGCCACAATTTCTTTGCGTTTTAAGCTTTTTTGACACCTTTGCTGGTAGATCTACCGTTTCAGACTGTAGCCACAGAATATAATTATTATTATAAAATATTTTAATGGTTTTTGATTAAGATTGTAGTTACTGGATTTTTATTGCTTCTGTGGGATTGTTGTGTACTAAGCTCGTGTATAGCTAAAATGCCCGTTGGTCTATGAAATGCAAAATTGTGATTGGCAGACGTATTCGTATGGAGAGTGTTGACTTCACGCATGCCACGCATTGCGAATTCAGATTCCTAGGCCCTCTAAGTTTCATCACAGTATTATGTAATTACGTATTTTCAGTTTAGTAAAGTTTCGGAAGCTGTGCTCCTTTGACGGGCTGTGGTGATATATTTCGAGTAATAGTTATTGTAACATGAAGTTTCAATAAACGTGAATTAAAGGATAAGGTCGAGTTTAATTTAAAAGTAATCCAAAGTTTTACACAAAATAACCATTCCATTAGGATGATATCAGTAAAAACAATATACTGTGATTTAAATTCATTATCTGAATTTGGCAGGACTCATTGGGGAAGTTGTAAGGACATATCCCCCTTTTACTGGGAAAGGTGGTAACGAGATGTACAGGGGTATTGGGCGAATTTAAATATAAAAACTTGTTGGGAATACTGATTGAGTGCGGTGTTGCATTAAGGAACCTACATTATGGGTTTCAAATGTAAGATCTGAAAGTAGTTGAAATAAGGCCAGCTGGATTTGTTTATGGAAGTTATTGCAGAGCACAATCACTTACTGATATGATAAAAAAATGTCTGGCTAGTAAAGGGAGTGTTGGGGATGTAAGAGACTTATATTGGCGATGGAAGGGAAGAGATAACCATGACAAAATTAAAAGCACAAGGAAATGTAAAAAGTTTCATTTGCAAGTAAGGGGGTTGGAGACTGGAATACATTATCATGAGAAATACTAAACCATTTACCCGAACATTGAGTGTTGGGTTATGATGTGATTAAAGGAAATGTTAGGGGTGTAAGAGACCTGTACGCGTATTTGGACTGAACTACATGTAAATAAATAAGTGCCTATGACAGAAATTAGAGGCACAAGGAAATGAAAAAATCTTTAATGAAGAGGATGAGGGGGGATGGAGGGGTTAATGACAGGAATAAATTATCAGGGGAAATAATGAAAAATTTATTTGAACAGTGAAGTGATTTAAAATAAACATTTTTTCAAATGCAAAAGTAGATGCCTGGGAAAATTTCCACGGGGGTATATCCTCCATTGAAATTAAATTAAATTAAAAATTATTCTTGATAGCAAACAGTGAGACACGTTAATGTTTTACAAATGTGACTTGCATTCATGATGTTATACCAGGAACACGGCTTCGGGGAGGCAGATGGTAAGTGAATGCGTGCGTATTGTTTCGCTGTGGGGCGAGTGCGGCCGACTTCCATGCTGATCACACTTGGCTCGAGTAATAACAAAAGTAGCACTGGGCTCGGAATAAGTCGGCGGGCACGTAACGACTGCCGCCGAAACTTGCTATAATTGTGCAGCTAAATCAGCCGTAATGGCGGGGGACCGGGTCGCCGCTTTATTCGCACGAACGTTTCGGGAGACATGCAAATGCCACTCCGTCCAAATGGCGAGCGGAGATCGCGTCGGAGACACTGGCGACCCACTTGAGGCTGGCGGCGAGATGACGTCAGCAACACTGTGCACTGCAGCTGATACTCCTTTTATGTCGATTCTCTCGTACCATTACTGCAAAATCTTAAAATTTCTTACTATGAAAAGCTGAAATGACCTAAAAGCGGAGTCCGCTGGATGAGCGGTCTGCAGTTCGATACGACGTGGGTTCGAATCCCGATCTAGCCATCCTGAATTAGGTATACCATGGTTTCCGGAAATTACTCCATGCGAAAGTCGGGATTGTTTCTTCAAAAACCGAGGGCTGAATTCCTTCCTGCATCGTGTCTCCAATTCTTTTCGTTCAATATGTCAACTCACCATAATGCCTTATTAGAGAGAAATAGAATAAAAATGTAAAGCTTTATTCATTACTGACTTACAAGCTCGTTTTCAGTGCTACTAATTATTAATTGTGATACTATTTTCGCTACAGATCTACGTTTAGGGAACACGAATAGTGACTATGAGCGTTACTCTTATAGAAAATAACAAATGGTTCATTGTTGCACCATTTCTAGGGTGAGTAAGTCCTTATGAAGATAAAACCATTTTTGTCATATGTAAACAACTGTTCGAGCGACCTGGTGGCTCAGTTGTTAAGGAGTACGTCCGGGCATTGAAAGGTTCCATGTTCGATTTACTGTCTTGGCGCAGTTTTCGTAATTCCTTAGCTCGCCCTTCAACTGTGGCACAGCTTGCTGTGTAATCTGAAGTTGAATAGAACGCTTCAGTAGTTCGGATTCCGCGTTAAATTGTAGGTCCCCTCCAGAAATAACAACTCTAGTTGTAACACGAATGTCTAGGCCTACACTTCAAAATCAAGTTCAAGCCAAACAAAGGCTGAACGGAATCCTATTTGGCCCAAACAAACATACAAATAATTCATGATTAATTGACTTTCGGGTTATGCCGCGTTGTTTATTTCATTACTTGAGCTTTCGGCTGGTATCCTCCACCCTTCGTCAGAGATACTCTGAATAATCATACAAATAATTGTTGTTTTTCTGGTAGTCCATTTTATATTATTTCAATGCTATTAGAAGTGTATTACACCACTTTTAATACTGAATACTATCTAAACTTATTCCTAGTTTATGTTAGCTTCTGCTAACATTTCAAGTAAGAGAACGTATGTGGGTAAATTGCGTTGCCTTCCGATGCAATTAACTCTGGTTTCGACAGCGTGTGGTGCAGCGTATAAGTATCAAGTTTGAAGGGTCCTAAGTTTAATTCCGTCCTTGTGCATCAGTATTTTTAATTAAACATGGGGTTATCGTGTCATATATTGTATACAAAAATTGGAGGGTCAAATACAATTTTGTCAGTTATACAGAGATGATAATTAAATAAAAACGATGGCGCTGGCTTTATCGCTTTCCTGACAAATACCTTTTTTTAATGAATGAAACCGCACTTCTTATAGTAACTAGACATTAGCAGCAAGGATTAAGTCACATAAAGTAATGAGTATTAAAATTTTGTCTAAAAATATCGTTTTTCTAGTTATGAATTAACCAATGTTTCATTACCTATTAACCCAACCATATCATCTATGGAATTATTTCCTTGTCACTTAGTTGCAACTTCGGTGGGTATTAGTCTGCAGTAATTTCAATCCACATTGGAAACATAATAATTCGGAAATTGTATTGTATCAAAATCGGAAAATGCACCAACACAAAGTTTACATGATTTTAGAAAGACTGAAAATTCGAACAGTTCAGGATTTATCACCATCCCAGCCTTCCATCATCAACCTGTTTTGACTGCAACATGGTAGTGTCAAACATGGAAAAAAATAAAAAATTGATTATGACAGTCACCAATATATTTTGAATTTGCACGTTAGATCTCCTATACACCGTACGCTTCATCTTGCCACATTGGGAGCTGGTCTTAACGTGTCGGAAGGACTTCAAGAAGTAGAGGTTCACGTGTGACAGTGAGTTGGGTATGCTTATTTTCACTTCAAACCCAGGTCGTTTCTTGAAAACCGTTTTGCATCAAACATTTGTTCCTCGAAAATGTTAGCAGAGATTCTCAGTAGATTTTTCTGCATAATCAAAATTCGTTCTTATGCTACATCCCTTTACAATCTAGGGCATTTGGTTTATCCATTAACCGTGCAGTGTCCTACTATACTGTCTGATGGCTGCATCGCCTGCTATCTACTGCGACCCTCTTATCGAGCTTGACTGGTAACTTGCAGGCTATGGCAACCCGATAGTGATACTTGGTTGCGAGCTACGGCTTCACAGCTATCGGATTATCCTAGCTGGGCCATCGCCTTGAAAAATGATCTAGCCGCATTTTAAAGACCTCCAGGAGCCACAAACTTCTCAGCTTCTGGTCGTTGGACTTCATTTCCAACCTCCTCTCATGTTATTAAAGTATATCTCACGTTCTAATTTGGCTTTGCGTTACAAGCATTGACCTATAAACAATATCCAAGGAACAAAATCGAAACTAAGGCTAGTAGCACTTATTTTAAGCCCATCGACAAAATGAGTGACTAAGGATTCCGTAACCAAAATGGCTTAAACGGAACCGTTATAATTTCGACATATGTTACCGTCATAGCTTCATCAGTTCATCGGTTGTAAAATGATGGTGGAATATTATAGGGAGACGTATTATCTTGAACGCAAGAGATAATTTAGTAAAGAATTTAAAAATGTTTGCTCAATCCCCTACCCCAGAAAGAGAACCCACAACCCAAAAAAGAGAAACGAGAAACTTTTTTGCCTACCTTGCATTTTTTTCCTTGTAATATTGATGTATAAGTGTTGGAAAATGCAGTTAATCTAGTTTTGAGTTTGTTATATAATTCACTAAATTTGTTCTCTTTCGCTTCCCTCACTCCACAAGTATCATATTTCCACCATATGACTGAAAATAATTAATAATAAAAAATCTATATGCTTGAAATTAACAATGACTTTCAGATCAGGTATCTTTGTAATATTTCAAAGTTTTGGATTTTTCTGTTATTAACAAATGGTTTAGTAATTCATATACGTTTGCATCGTTTGTGATGAAATTTTATGTACTTTGTTAACTGCAAAACGCATGGGAAAATACCCATCGACTGTGCTGCTATCGAACGGGTACTGAAAAATACAACCAATCTATATCGGTGCGGGCTGTAAGTCAACCTGTAGCTGCAATGATGACGGATGCATAATGATTGGAAAGAAAATGCATAAATAGTTCTTTTATTTATTTAAATAAGGTACCAAGTTAACAGTTGCGAACCAGTTATTAAATCTAATCATTAAAGAGAAGACAACTGATAGTAGTTGCGGAACTCAATTTTTCACTTGCCCATTCGTATTTTGCAGATATTCTTCGCAAATAGCAGAGAAATATTAACAAATGATTAAGATAATCAAAACCTGTATCTAAATTGGTTACATTTTGCAAACAATTTTTCACAAAGTTAGTTTATTATTATGAATGACTCTTTCTTTTTGTAGACTTTTGTTCCTTTCTCGACACGCGTAAGAAACTTGAATCCAATGTTCTGTTTTCTGGAAACGTAAATGATGCAATTTGTGACTTCGTTTGTATATCAAATTCACAAAATAAAATTTAGTTGCTTAGGAACAGAAACAGCGGTAGTTATCATGAATTTATATCCATCAGTTATAACAATGGACTTTCAGGATAAGTGAAAAGGTTAAAGATTTTACAGAAAAATAAACAAAACTGCAACTAACCCCTCATTCAGAAACGAAAGGTTGTAAATTTTAATATGAAATACTACCTCAACTTTGTATCTATCCATTCAGATCTGCGTTGTTGACATTGTGTAGTACAGAGAAACATTTAAATTCAAGTATTTTCGTAAATTATGATTGTTATTCAACAGATACTAAAAAAGATGAAATCTGTTATAACGTCCATCAATTCACACACCTTCCATAAAGTAAGGCTAAGTAATACAACAGATTAATGCTCTTAAATCTGGCGCAAGATCATCTTAATTAAATTCTGTTTCCTGATTGAGTAATATGAATTAAATCATTATTTTTATCCGTACATTTACAAACAGTAGGCACAAGGTCCAGGATTATTCAAAAGGAAGGAGCGCATTTTGCATTTTTATTTCCATGAACAATACGAGATACAAATGCATCCCACACATCGCCGGATAGAGGGGTTGCAATATTAGCATTATTTTTGAAAGAATGCGTTCAGTATTTTCATTTAACTTCGAGGGCTTTTCTTAATGCATATGCACCCATCTTCAACGAATTTCTTATGCCAGTTGTAAATCTGTTTATGACAAGGTGTACATGAACAGTGGATTCGCCTTTTGCATCGTGTAGCACAAAAAACGACCTCTCCTGTAGAGTCGCCATTTCTACATAAAACAGACAGCAGTGCCGTTTGAGGCAGCGAATGGAACTAATATGGGGGGGGGGGGGGAGTTACAAACTTTGAATCTTCCTATAGCCAGTCATGTGGGTCACGTATATATATAGTTTGCGAAAAATAAAAATGCAATAGCTGATCCTTCTTTTTGTATAACCCTGTACATTTTCGATTACTTCCTACGGAATACACTCTCACAGTATTCTGAAAACACCGAATATCGAATGTTATAAAACGTTGGAAAACTCGGTGCAACCTCAACAACATACAACTAACAAACGTTAGTGTTGGTCTGCAGGGGGGGAAGGGGGAGGTTGCGTAGTGGTGAGGGTAAGCATGGGAAGGACGTATCACTTGATTAAATTCCTCAGCAATTTACTCCGCCGTGACTACAAGAAAGTAGCCAATAACCGGTGCTTTGGGCGGGCAGCCGGACAAAGCGTTGGGAGAGCAGCAGTTCAAAGTAAATACCGGCGCCTCGCCAGCCCCCTCCCGTGGAATTTTCATAAACCCACCGCAGGGAGGCGTGCGGTACGCCCAGGGGTGCCCGCCCCGCGCCCATTTCTCGCCAAATATTGGCGCCGCCTGCCACCTATCAGATTGCGTCCTCTGTAAACACCGGAGCTGCTTTCCTTACACTGTCAGTCAAAATCTGAATCCCGATTCGAAAGCGATCCCTTCAACTTTTGTTGCATTTCGTCAACATATCTGACACTACACCAATTTTAACGAGAGACTGTGGAGTCTTGATGCTGCTGGTTTATCTTATACAGTGTTTGGCAGTAACTACTGAAATCTTTTCCTGATGAGACTTTTATTTTTCTTTTCTTTTTAAACGGAATTCGGTTATGCCTCCTCCGCAGGTAGTGCTATTATGTTGTTATTAATTCCACGAGGACTATAATATCATCTTTGGTAGTATGTATTTTACAGCATTAACAACAGAAGATAAACTCAACAGTGTATTAAAACTACCCATGACCTATGCCGGATTCAGACCAGCGACTCTCAGTACGCGAAACTAGACTGGAGCCTCCTAGCCCCTGCGCTATCGGTTCTTTATGATTCCAACCCATCATCAGCTGTTTACTACTGTGTAGCATCACAGAATATGAGAATAGATGGACAGGAAAACATTAGTTGAAGCAATGTAATCCAAATAGTACTGTCAAAAGTACTGGACAGTCCAGTAACTGGGTTCAGATTTATTGGGATTTAACTAATCAGTCTTAGTCTTCCACATAAGGTGACTTATTTCCAGTTTACTTATGACTGAATAGCAGAAGCTTCTTTATTGGTGGAGATATTTACCAAGAATAGGAAAAATAAGTTGCGCATTTCAACACTTCGAGCAATAAAACAGTGGATATGCCAATTCTTCCAAGCACTTAAGTTCAAACACCACAACAGTTACTTTGCATGTTGGAGATTTTAGACTATCTTCCTTCGTTGCTGTGACATCTGCTTTTTGTTATAGGTCATCAGTCTTGCAACTAAACATAATGCTTTTTATGACACATGCGTTTCAGCTTCATCTAAGTCATCTGCAGTAGCCATATTTACAGATTCGAAGTTCATATTATTATTATTTTACTTTGTCCATGATATATGGACTTTGTGAAAGTCTGTAACTGTTTTAATATAATAAGGTATGCGAATAATTTTCTGCGACACAGTTACTTTACTTAAAGTAACTGTGTCGCAGAAAATTATTTGCATACCTTATCTTATCATTATTGTTCTCAAATGCTTTCGTATTATGAAAATACATATTCAGATTACAGTTGATTTCACTTTTGCTAATCAACGTTTAGGGGAACGCATAAATTGTAGGTTGCCTTCAGTTATGTAAGAATATAATTTGTTAATACCGGAGCTCAGATTTGCAGGCGGAAATAAAACAACCTCCCTCAACTATAACGAAAACAATACAAAAAAAAATTCGTAATTCACACACATAGGGTACTTGTTTATTAAATTGAAGAAAAATATTAAAATTACTGTAGAGCTTACTTCGTCGAACTATGAGCGAACTTGACTCAAGTAATTAATTTATGAAAATAAATAAAGAAGTGCAACAGAAACTATTATTATAGGTTATCCTTGCCACTAAAACTCTAGTTATTTTATATCTTGACTGTTGGATAGGACAGAGAAATGTATCAGAACTTAGACGAAGAGTTATCTTAAAAACTTTCAAACATTATACGATTGTTATTCAGGCTTACATTAGTGTGAAATTTTAACTTATTTTTCAATATTCATTGATATTTCAGAGTGTGCAAAATTTAAGATGACGAACGTTTAAAACATTTAAGGAAACATCTTCAGTATCAAATGTTATTAATACATCAATATTAACAGCTTGTTAAATGTACATAAGCAAAGAATTGTTGAAACAGAAATCACGGCACCAAAACACAGAAATAAAAGATCTGCTCTTAGTAGTCAGGACATTGGTATTGAATTTACGACTCCTGTTAGTGAACATGGTGAGCGAAGGTAGAAAACCTGGTGGAGAATTTTTCAACTCAAACTTTCTGATTAATATGCGATCCCCACTTTCAATTCTATCTTCAGTAAAATACTTCTTCCGCTAACTGTGCTGGATGGAACATGTAAATGAGACACAATTAAATAACTAACATTCTGTGCAGAAGCCTTTAAATATTATTTTCTACCTTGGTCCACCAGTGGCTTTAATGTATGTGCACAGCATTGTCTGCACACACGATGGTACTGACTGCGGAGTAGTGATGCTGATGAAGTACAGAAGTCTTGAATGGGATGAAAGTATGGACAGGGTATTTTTCTCTTGTGATAACTGACATGAGCTATTTAAGAGATTAGTAGATTTTTCATCAGAACTTTTCAACCAAAATTAATTAAATTTTCAACTACACTTTCTAGTATGTCGAAATCTTACCTTACACGACACCGATGTAATCATATTTCTTACAAGATGAATGACTGGCTTTTCCGTAGGTACGAACTTTTAGCCAAATCTGAATAGAATTCGAAGGACAAAGTAGTTTTCTGGACGTGGTTCGCTATCTCTATTTTTGTTGACTGTGTCTTCGTTTATAAGATAAGTGATCACCAATTGATGGTAAAGCTTGAATTGAATGTTCATAGCGTCTGCGCAGATGGATCATAACAGTGTCTTTAAGCTGCTGTTGATGATTTTGCTTACAACTTCAAAGAAAAATGGAATTACCAAAGTGAAGTATCTGCATTCTAGTTCTGTGAAACACCGTTTCAAAAGCGAGCACTAGCCGTATTCCACGTAAAAAGCGATCGTTTTAAGAAGCAATCAAGGTAAAAGAACAGCTACATCCTGTACTCGGATTGTGTTGTGTTCTTTGATGTTTTAATGTCAAAATATCTTAACAGTATTACATCTGAACGCGATCAGGTAAAAGAACACAATAATCTGAAGATTAGTTTCGTATTTGTAATACCCCACTCCGTTTTAAGGTTTATGGTGATTGTTTGAATATCGTAAAATTAGTGACACCCTCCTGTTTCTCAACAAGTTGATCTCATTATTCTGAATAGTTGAAGTAATGCCAAACAATTTTGTGAATTACTCGTTATTCACAAACAGAAGTTCTATAATATGAGTTGAAAGTATTCCACATCGGGCATGATGATAAGTGCATTTGTGAGACCGTAAGCAAGTTTAATTAATTAATATTCTGATAAATATTTCCGCATTCTTGTTTTTGTTCTCTTACAACCAGGAGAGAATTAGACGTAAGGAGATGGAAGGAATTCGGTAATGTACTTTCAAATGAATCACCCCAACTTTCGTTTGAAGTGTCAGACCATACCGATTTCGTGTTTTCATTGCTTCCAGAATTCACTCTTTCCTAGATCTGAAAGGCGATTTAGATCAGTCCCTTATCAAAATCCTTAACCCTGCTGTACTTACCTGACTCTATATAAGGAAAAAAACATCGATTAAATAATAAAGCTATGTAAAGGATAAAATCACTGATTAAAGAAGATAATGCTTCCGACTTGTTCCGTTCCATTTGTTTCAAATGCGATCTGAGTTTAGAAACGATCTGTGTTTCTTAACCGGCGCTTCAGTAAATACTAACTTGGCAAAGCGAGTTTAATTGCAATTTAAACATCAGCCTGCCATATTCCGTGCGTGGTGGTGTCCTGTGTTGACATCCCAAAGTATACAGGGATTCATCCCTGGCAGTTGCACTAGAAGGCTCCACTGATTTTGTATAGCAATGTGCTAGTCTGCTCATCTGGAACCTGGGGACTAGTTCTCTAACAGAAATATTCCACCTCTTGGAAATAACCAATACAGGATGAACTGTTTCCCAACAAGGAGTTGGTGGGTGCTAACTAATATCCGGTGGAGCCGTTGTGTTTTGCCGGAAGTCTTTGCGGCGGATGGCGGTGGCCGCCTTTAAGTCGTCTTGCCGCCACCCCATCGATTCGACCAAACGCCCCCGCCTTCCCGCCCGAAGACTCGTTCGGCTCGCTGCCGCAAGAAACGATGAGGGGAAAAAGCGAATGGCTGCGGTGCCGCCGCCCGGTGCCATAATCGTTTGGCGTTAGCGACCTGCGCGCGCCCTGGCGGGTCGCCGCAGCAACAGCCGTTCTAAGCCACAGCTCTTATTAAACCCCGGCCACAGATAGCCCCAGTGACAGGCTCGCCCCATAATACAACTTCTGCTGTCATGATACAACGCAGAAATGGTCCAAAATACAAAAATCACGAATCATGAATTAGAAAGATTCGTTTCAAACTATGATGTATTAGAATTAATCTCCAAATGAATATCTATATTATAATTTCGTAAACTCACTCACTCGGCTAGATAGTTATTGGCTATAGAAAAGTGACGTCACGCACCAACCTTCGCTCGCAAATTAACAGCGGCCACATATTTACCATACATTCGAGGTTTAGTGCACAATTTAGTAGCTAAGCAACTGCGATGAAATAAATTACCAGAATACATTAATAAAGTTTGCTTTTCATTGCATTTCGTTTTTAATATATGTATAGTAAAACTTTACACCTGAAAAAATATAGATGAAATGGATAAATTAGTGGATTATAACGTTCTAATTTTACTAATGTATCTATAAATAATTATAAGTAACAGATACAAGTATCCCAGACAATACCGTATTCTCATTCACCCACCGTTGTTTCTGTACAGTGTGGAAATTAATTCTGTCGGAGCTGATATAAGAGATTACTGCCATATAGAACTGTCAAAAATACATACCTAAACGACATTGTTTCTTGAGAAAGTTACACCACCGAGAGAACGATACCATATCATGACGTTATATTTATATATTGATGAGCATCTGCTCAACGGAATCTATTTACAAACTTTATGTATCATAACAGTACTATTTGTAATTATTTCACTTCTTTATTAAGGTTAAAAACTTGACAGAAAACTCCTTACTGCTAACAACAGTAAACTTTACATCACGTAATACTATCAAATCTAATTTCCATATGAGGACACACAACTAGTTAGTGCAAGTATTATTAGGGTAGTCAGAAAGCTATTAGAAACTCTGACATTGATAGATTTCTTTTTAAACGTAAATCTTAATTTTTTTAAAGCAGTGAAAAATATAAATGATAAATTAATGTTGTTTAGAAATTTTATTCACAATTATTAGTAATTAAAGTTGAAAAATATTAAACTTGTGGTATATTATGCCTAAAATATGACCACATCAAATTTAACAAGTTTTCCTGGATATCATTAAATCAAAAAATTGATTTATCTTGTAATGTGGACTTAAAATTTAATAATCTTTGTTATATTTCTGAGATATTTTTGTTATTTTGGACAAGTTTTTATTTACACATAATATTAATTGAACAAACTACCTGACTTGTAAGTACGGAGACTTTCGCGGCGTATGCTTGAAATGAAGTCCTCACGGGTGTACCTCCGGATAGTGATTTGAAAACACGATATTTCGACGACTAGCTCCGTCGTCTTCATCAGGTGTCGAGACATCTGCACAGGTCGGCTGACCGTCGGATCCTGATACAGCCCAGGTGCCGCACCCCCTTATATAGGCCGACCTGTGCAGATGTCTCGACACCTGATGAAGACGACGGAGCTAGTCGTCGAAATATCGTGTTTTCAAATCACTATCCGGCGGTACACCCGTGAGGACTTCATTTCAAACTACCTGACTGTTTTCAACAAATTTAAATTATTGTTGCAAGGATATTATATTTATGTTTCCTAAAGGTACGAGTTACCAAACTAGCGCCATTAAATTATAGAGCTTTTTTAAAAAAAAAAAAATTGTAATTTAAAGTATCCAAATATATTATTGAACTTTTTAAAGCAATCAACGTTGTTTCTAATTGTGAATGGTGCTCAAATTTCGGTACGAATTGTGCAGAATCTTTTATGATGAATGCGTACGTAACAAATAAATTTTCACTTGAAATATTTTTACAATCTTAAATACATAAACTGTATAGAACCTTCAGTTTTTTTTAGAAAATATTTTTACTCTGGTTTCACTTAAAACTGTTATCCATCCGATTACAAATATACTATACTACAAGGATTATACACTCACAGCCGTCGACAGTCACACTGAAACTACACGCTACAGAGTCAATCAACTGTGATGAAACTGTCTCTGGCTATACATAGTTGCTTGTCAGCTCTCGCATTGTTAACCAAACATATCTACTTAACAACCCACGAAACCAATTCTGCTGCTTGTGGAAAACCACCAAAACTCCCTGATCAACAATGCTGGTATTACAGTTTCAAATATGACACACTATAGTCATATATTCTTATGTGCAGCGGGGTGCCATTTAAAGTCTTAACTTTGAACCATTGATTCCTACATTGCATTAAACAAACATTTGGAAATCTGAATGACTTCATGTAAATGCTTTAGAACATGCTTTACCAAAATGCTGAAAACATAGTTCTTAGACTACACAGTATCATTTATTTGTCAGTATGATCAAAAATATTACATTTCTTTTATGGAGAGGGAGTACATCAAGGCAACAACCTCTCGCTTGTATGGAAATATATTGCATTTTCTTGTAAAGGGTGGAGATTTCGGAAATTTTCCGAAGGCATAATTTTTCAGCTTTCTTGGTGACGCTACAAGAAAAACACCAACACATATAGAAAGGCTTTGTAGGTACTGGAAAATTCATATACTGAACATGCTCTCCATTTGTCTAAGTTGTGACTTTGGGATTTGTGAAACATCTAAATGAAAGGGAAATAAATAAAATTACTATGTTAACGCCGTTATTATTAGTGCCATATCTAATAGTTCCATACCTTCAGTTGAAGATGAAACATATACAATTGTTTCCAGAAATCTGTAAACAATGCTTTGGAATAATTTTACGCCACTCGGTTATTTGGAGAGGCATATACTATTCCAGTACTAACTTTCGCGTAACTTCTACATCTTAACGGTGATGAGCAGGGAAGATAATTACACACAAATGTAATAAGAACGCACAGCGGGACTGGAAGTAGTGCATTACTGGTGGTCATTACACGTGGTGCTCCTCTTGGAGAACTTCCTGCAGCAACGAGCCCCCGGGGTAATAACTGTGACATACACAGCAGCACTCTCGTCTGGTGATGCGAGGGGCATGTTGGGGCAATTAGCTTAGCCCATTAGCAGCGCGCAAGCCAGATCACGCTGTTTAGAAACGCGTTACCCGCGCAGTGGACTCGGCCCACGGAGATTTTCAAAGAGGAAACAGTCACTTAATCCACCAGACAACCTCCTGCGGTCGGAACACTTTAGAAGGGCTTCGGTATGGGAGCTGTGGAGGGAAAATGGAAAACCGTACGGCCGTTTGCAAAGTGGATGGGGCGAAGCCGTTGCCGCGTTAGGTAAACGGGACAAGGAAACCGTGCATTGTTTTGTACAAATGAAACGGCGGTAGTGGTTCCCCATGAGAGAGATGGCATCTCTTTGGAGTACCGCCTATATGGTCTCGTTAAAAGTAATTAAAAATATGCCGAGAAATTTTGGAGACCGCGGCTGACCGTTTACGGTTGCTCGTTAGTGTCTTCCTCTTCTGCAGCTTCCCATTTCGCCGTTCTTAGAACTGTTATTGGTCCCGGTGGAGAGACTCCGGTTTTCGTGATTAACACGGTGGCAGATACGGTGCCAACTGGAAATCACTTAGTGCTCCTATCCGGACGCGGTAGTCTCCTCGCTGAACAATAACTTCTGGATTAAACGCAACCTGTATGTTTAACTTCACGAGTCGGGCGCATCGCCGGAAGTTGCTGCGGTTCGCCAACTCAAGTCTTATTTAAATCCACTTCCCAGTCTCTCAGGATGAGAATTCTTATTTAATATCAGTTAATTGCTAAAGGACCAGAAAATACTACTAAAATCTCAACATCATTGAGTAGATTTAAATTTATCGGCTTTAAATTGCGTTTTATTTTTTAAAAAAAAAATATAAATTCGATGATAGCCTGAAAACATATGTATATTCAAGTACACTGAAACAGATCTGAATGTGGTATGAGGACAAGTTGGTGGCAGAGTCCTTAATATATAGTGATGATGCTTTCACCAACAGAAATTTAATGGTTATTACCATGAATACAATGTTACCATTAGTTAATTTAAATAAATGGCATTAAAATTCATGAAAGTTATTGTTGAGATCAGACAAGTAAAGAAGAAAATTTTGCGAATAAGATTAGTTGTCTATTACCTATTTCATTAAAAATATTTGATTAATTTCACTGACTGAACTTTATATGCAAATACATAACTAATATAACCTATTTTCTACAGTTGCTTGTTAAAATAATAAATCATTAAGAAACACCAAGGTGATAGTTGTTATTGAGTTTTTCTTTTTTAGTCGATAGAATTTTTACTGCAAAATGTTTACAGGATTAAAACTTTTTATGCACTTTTTGACATGTTTTTGTAGATTCGTTTATAACTGTAACAATCTACGCCGTGCAGAAACTACATTTCGTATCAGAAATATAAATAGGTATTACATACATGAAACATGTAATTTCAACGTACACATAATCCATTCATACAAATTCCAACCATTTCTCAGTAAAATAGTTATTATAATTGATGGAATAAAATAAACTCAGAGGAGAGTAAACTCAGCTTGGACGAAAATTGAATTAGCATTTATTATTAAATAATAATTTAATTGCATTTGTGGTAAGGATGTCCTCTAGCGTAAGTCATTGTAGTGTGAGTTTTAATCACGGAGACAGGGAAATCGCATTGCTTTGTTTATTGTATGCAGAACATTAAACTGTTTATCCAAATAAAGAAGCCAACGTAGAATTAACTAGCTTATAAATGAAGAGCTATTTCCCCTTCTAATCATAATTCGAATTCCTGAATGCATTTTAAATTGATATAGTGAAATACCTCTGCCATATGTATAAATGATGTTAAACATAGTCAAATACATCTTTTATGTTAAATTGAATGAGCAAAAAGGAGGCACTTAGTTTAGGCGCCTCTTTTAGTAAAATATTAAGTATTACTTAATTCAAATATTCCAAAGCTCGCTTTAGAAACATAACCACCTCATCCGATTTAATTTTTCTTTGTCCTTCATTCACTAATGACCTACGGCATAATCCTTTTATAGTGTAGATACTGACTGAGTACCAGTATATTAACTCTATTCTCGTGATAGCACTTATAACGTTCAAAATACAAAAAATCCCGTTCTGAAAATAGATAAATTATAAAAGTAGAGAAAAGAAAGTAAAAAAAGAATACATATTGAGTTGTCTTGTTAGTTCCTGTCATCAACGGTAAAGATAATTTGACTTTTTCAATTAACTGATTGCGAAGTACAGAATGAGAGTATTTATCCAAATTATTATTTTTTTATTATATGATATAGTAGGTCTATACAATGTAGGTTAGTAAAATGTAACAAAGGAAAAATCATTAAAACGTTTTGAATAAAAGTACTGCCTAGTTATAGTAAGCCGCGTAAAGAATTCAAATCATTTTCGATGTAAAGTAACATCTTTAAGCTTGAGGTTGGTTCCTTTATCGTGATCGAGACTCAACTTTCGTTAACACACATAATAAGACTTCCAAGGCCTCAAAAAGTACAACTAACTTCTCAAGTTGTGAACTAAGAATTCCAGTGCAATTACACTGATATGTAAATTTAGACGGAAAATGGGTAAAAGGCTTATATGAAATTGCTCAACTTATCTGAGCTAGCCAAGAAATAGCTTCGCGAGAGATCTAGTTCGTTGATGCGCTCTAATATATTCATAAGAACAGGCCACACCATATAGCGGCCACTCGGCGGAACGAAGCTGTAGAGATTAAATTCTTACACGCCTCATGAAGACGCTTTACATACTGTTAATCGAAGTTTATTCTTCATTGTTTTCTCAGAACAAACAACGATAGTTTTTAATAGAACTTAAGCTATCGTAAATAACGCGATATAATCTCTCTGTATGACAATATGGATTCCAATATTTTGGATATAAAGAATCTTTTGTTTCGTCGCATTTTAGCAATGCTTAAGTTACATAATTACTGGAGGAATATAATTATTTCAGTTACGAATGTTGTTAGCCGTTTAACTTGTAGCTTCTGCACAAGGTTTCAGTATCAGCCAATTGTTTTAAGACATATTTTATATTTAACTTTTTCTTATAGCTAGTTCTTATAGCTTGTTCACGAAATGTTTGTTGTTATTAACTGAATATATAATTTCTTGATAAATTACTTAATCCCTATATACCTTCATAGAGTGTATGCTAATCTTACATCTGTATTCTTCATTATATTAAATTTCTCCTTGGCAGTCAACTGACTTTTTTGTTGTTATAATTGTCCCTTCGTCAATTTCTAACTAGGGACGTTTCTTCTGTGACGATAAAAATGCAAGTTATTAATTATAAGTAGCTTAAATCGAAGGCAAAATTTATATGGTTTTAAGTTTTTTGCTTTTTTCCAAATAACATGAACTTAAGATATACGTTTACAACTACAAGCTGAAAATCAAGCGTGAAATAGCTTGTAATTATTTTACCAGTAGCTGTTACATAAATCAAATATTCTACTGAATAACAACTAGTAATTAGTTTTTAAAGAAACTATGTTTTGAGTGCTACATTGCTTAAATTAATTTTTATCCCGCATCAGCGGAATTAGAGATATTTTTTTAATATATGTATATACAGGGTGTTAAAAAATTTAAAATATTTTAGGATGTGAGAGTATGTATCAAAATAAGGTAAAAGTGTCTAACAAACACTGGGTCGGAACTAATAACATGTTCGTAATGTAACGCCCGCCCACGGGGTTGCATGCCTCAGCCCTTCGGCGTAAGTGACCACGCACTCTTTGACAGTTTCAAACAGTGCGTGATTCCTTACCCCTAAGGGCTTAGGCATGTATTGTCGCGGACGCACGTTACGTTGCGGATTTATTATTATCTTCGAAAGTATGCGTTTGTTATCCAATGTTTACTAGACATTTTTGTATTATTTTGATGCATACTATCACCTCCTAAAATATTTTACGCTTTTATTTTAACACCCTGTATAAAATTAAAGTCTCCTTCACCTCAGGCAGAGATTGATTTCGTTTTACGTTCAATGATTTAAAACTCAAGTCAATTAATTAGTATAAACCATACTATAGGAGAGGCCACGAATACAAAATTTAAATTTCAAATATAGGGTTTATCCCAAATGGTTAAATAAAAATAATTTTGAAAGAATAAGAAATATGACATAAACAAGTGTCTTATGGTATACCTAAACAATTAAAGAAGTAAAAGAGTTGTGATGTAAACTCGAAAAGTTTATGTATTAATGCTTTAGATATTCAAGCAATATTCTTGAAGGTTTCTGAAAGCAAATTCAGGATCTAGATGAAGCATCGTGGTTTACACATAGCCTGCTGCTAGTACCTACTCCGTTTCGTGGCCTCTTAACGGTATCAAGCACGCTGATTGATGATTAATTATAGTTTTTCGCTTGTCTCTTTTATCATGGTCGCAGAACACTAATCCAACAATAAATCAAACAGGTATGACAATGGCAAGTCTTATGATGCCTAAACGTCATCTTCTTCTCTCCATTAAGATATCTGTTTCTCTACTTTTCCACTCTCTATGTCACAATAACCCCTGTACCTTAATCACTTTACTATAAGCTGCAATAATTTTTTAACTAACTTCTTCTTCTGATGATCACCTTGCCGTGCCCATACATGACAACGTCGTGGAAGATGGACAGGGTTCGCTTCCCGGGGTCTTGCACAGTGTTACAGGGTTCGTGTAGCTGTGATTGACTGTGATAGAGAGCTACTTGTGTTGTGGATGAGAGATGAAAGTAGGGGAGAGTAAAACCTGGTGCCGGTCCATCAGGCCTACTCTTCAAAGACACCTTCGGAGCCATCGGGCTTAACGTCTCCATGCGACGGACGATTCGCCATCAACAGTTTCTGAAGGCCTCACTACATGCTCACTGAGGAGAGGTTTGGAATTCAACCCAGGGCCTTGGTGATCAGTAATTGTGCACCACATCTCTCCTACCCTGCCGGTAAGGTCCCGATGTAGAAAAATTCTTCTATTACCGTAGATCCAACCAGCTAACTCCGTGTAAGCGCCGAACACCATAATGGTGCCGCAATGAATTGAGTCAACTGGGCTGGCTTTAATTAACCAGCTACGAAAAATTTAAAAAGTAAATTTCACCACCTGAACATAATCTTAAAAGGAATGTCTGTGGATTATTCCCGTATGGCCTCTTAGTGACAAGAAACGTCTTCTTCTAATGTACTCCTGGGATTCTTGCTAGCTACTCCAGTTCTGTAGCCAAGGCTCTCATAATGGACAACAGACTAGAGGCGCTCGCCCAAAAGACAGTGTTTATTGTAGATTACACCCCCGCGTTCTCGCCTCACTTCCGCCATAGGCCGACGCATAATCAGAGTTTACCGGCGCAATCTTGGCCACGACTTGGTAGTGACCAGGAGCGCAGGCGGTAATAACAATAACTCAGTTAGCAGGCGTGGCAGAGCCGGGCCGGGCGGGGCGTGATTAGAGCGTGCCATTAGACAGAGGCCGAGGCCGCCCACCGAGCCGCCGTCTCAATCCAAAGTTTCCTCCGGCGTCGGTGGCACCAACATCTGCTTCAGACCGGCCATAACCCAACTCCTGGCGGCCGCTCATTAATCAAAGTCCCTCTCCTTGTGGAGGTGACCGCCGCGCGGCACCGCGACGCCCCGTACCACTGTGCGCTCAGCTGCGGTGCTATCTGCCTAATTGCCAGGCGCACCTCGGGCCTCGCCACTTTAGCCGCCGCCTCCAGCCAACTTGTGAGTGCTTCGCTCGGTGAGCACGGACTGACCACGTCGCAGTCCTGGACGACACCCACCTTCCCCGTAAGAGGTTCCACTAATTGGCAGCGTTTCCGCTGCTCACGTTACCGTTCACTTGCTGCTTATCGGAGGAGAACGCATACAATTTATATCCCACAAACGCTTGGCAATATATTTCAGCTTATTTTTATCCCATCGAAGAACTATACCTAATAAAATCGGCTTACTGTAAATAACTATTGACAAAAACATTATGTGATTTTAATACCACGTCACAACGCAGGTTTCTTGTACTTGGCATGATTATACTCTGCGCGATAACACGTAATTATGTCTACGGGTCACTAACATCATCAGAGGGTATAATTATCGATATCACATCTGTTTTCTTAATGATCTAACAGATTTTTTTAAACTGCTTAACGTCTCTTAACAGCGAGGTCTTAAGAGACGGGAAAGGATGAAGAGGCAATGAATGGGAAGGAATTCGGCCATGGCCTTTTGAAGGAAGCATCCGCAATCTGGATGCCCGGACGGGTATTCGAACCGCCGTCCTCCCGATACGAAGCCAGAACGTTAACCGTTACACCACCATTCTCGGTATCTAACAGATATTGTATCATATAGAATGTTTTCTATTTCATTGGGTACTACCGTGCTCTCTGGTTATTCAACCATTTATGCACAGCTAAAAAGTAAAACGGCACTCCTATGCGCTGCAGGAGTATCATTCGTTTGGTGACCCGCTGATACGGTCGGAGGATCAAAAACATTGTAATTCTAGTCTGAGAATTTGGTAGCATATGAAAGTAATGTTCACACATGATAAAATTTTCTTTTTTTAAGTGAATATTTCCAGGAACAGTATGTGTTTTTTATTGCACGTCAATTTATGCTCCATAAGCTGGTACGATTAACATGTTAGAATTAGACACATCAGAGACAAAATCCTTGGTAAATGGAATGTGTTACTGTTTATATCACGAATGTCTCCTGTTATCGTTCTGACACGTAATATCCAATTTCGAATATTAGACGCCTCGGTAGGGAAATGGTGTAAATAATTCATCATTAGCAAACGGCATTGTCTTTTAAGTTACACCATTTGTTTACTTTTCGCCTACTACAACATATGAATAAAAAAGAAATAATTTCATCAAATAGCAACTTTTTGGAAGTATATTAATCTATGGCATTGTTACTGGTTAAAGAGATCTAAAGTATCTTAAATACTGTTCAGTGTTATATAGTTTACCAGAAGTTTTCAGAAGTTAAATTCTAGTGTACTTATTTCAATATTTATTATATCTCATGCCACAATGAGAGATTGTAATTCCTGTCCAGAAATGTGTACTGCTATTGCTTGGTTGGAATATTTAACATTTTTCTTGTGGCTTCACGTCTCATGATATCGATGTCACATACTCTAGCGGTCAGGCTGATAAACAAATATCATCTGTTACTCGGCTAAAGGAAGATTCATTTTCGTAATACAAAAGTGAAATAAATTTAGTTACAAATTATTTTATTTTAAAAGCTCTACTGCCTCATTACAAAGGAATTCATGTATCTACATCATGCATTCCTATCCAAAAATTCAACATATAATGTCAGCTATTTAGAGTATTAATAAACTGTTGTTTTAATACTGCCTCTTTCTAGTGGTTTCTGTTAACAACCATAATCAACATTCGTCTCAGAGAATATCTTGTTTCCATGCACATGTAACTGAAACTTAGACTTTCTAGCGGCAATATTAATGGAGATTGTGGTAAGGCTGAAGTGCAGCCTGGACCAGGATGACAAATTAAACTTTTTGTTAGAGCGTAAGGCAATAGGAATTGTATTAAACGTTTGTATTTAGTAAATTACGATGTTATTTTGCAGGAAGCAGAGAACGCCATCACCTCGATGAACGGCCAATGGCTGGGCAGTCGCAGCATCCGAACCAACTGGGCGACCAGGAACCGCCGGCCCCTAAGAACGAAGGTAAGCAGGCAACCACGCTACACAAACTGGTAGCCTCCTCGCTCAAAATAGAACGCGATTGTTGTTTCGTCAATATCCCCCCCCCCCTAATTCTGGAAATAAATGATCATACAAAAATAAATTATAAAGTAACTTTTTTCCGTATAAAGAATTTAACTATGCGGTATATGTCTATAAAATCTTTATTTCTTTCGTGATCCGTATTATTTTTACTTCCTTTTGTACTTGAATAATTTACGCTAAAATAATATAGGCATATATACAATGAGGGTACCTGTGAAACTATGAACATTTAAGTCTAACACTGCCGCGTTTGAGAATAAATTTTTTTCTTACTTTATGTCTATGGTGATTTATATAACTAATCCTCAAGTTCAGTCAGTTACACGTACCTGAAGAATTTTTTTAATAAACTGAAACAGTTCTACGTAAATCACCTGCAAATTTTTCTATAATACTCCCCCCTCCCCCCCCCCGTTTCTCAAAAGATTCATAACCATATTTTGTCGCCAATTACTGATACATACATTTTTATAATCAATCCTGTAAACGGTACTATGAACCTGTAAGCGTATTTTGATGATACTAGGATGCAAAATATAAATTCTACCGAGGCCTGTCCACCAAGTGATGCATTAATGCAGTGAAATTGCAGAATGTAAATTTTATAAGTCTTTGTGCAGCCCAAGATAATCCTAACATAAGATTAAATTGAAACTTCAACGAGTGGATCTAGAATCTAATCTTTCATCAAAAGCGTTTACAATGTAGGGAGTTTATCATGCCCTAATGTTATATATCAAAAAGTGTGAACTACTAATACTCATGGATGCATTACCCATGTAAATGAAGAACGGCAAGCGATCACCTATTTTTTCCAAACGCGTGTATCAGTAAAATTGATTTTCAAAAGTAATCAAAATAAGTTTTAATCATCTCAACATATTAATCGGAGACTTGCTGAAAAATACAGTTTGAACAAACTCGTTTTGTTAAATAAATGTTACATGCGTACTCTCACTTTCATTCACGATTGCGATGAAGTACTTTGTGCCCTAACCTACCTGTGTAGCAATGACAGGAGTCATACGATTAAAGATATAATGTGCCGCATTGATGCTTATATGAATTATTTCTTCCCTCTTGCATATCAGCATTGGATTGGGCCTTGCAAAGCATTCTCTGCCATCCACAATTTTGTGATCTACTGAGTATATATGTTGACGTATATTCAGTTTCTGAACAATCTCCAATAATTTCTCTATTCAACCTCATATAAAATCTATAGACGTTGCAGAGGGGATTTAATGGGTTACCTGTACTATCCTAACGCCTTCAATAAACGCGTGGGCGTCTGGGTTTAGCGATGCCTGCCCACGGGTGCACGACACGTCCTTGACCAGGTGCTAAGACTAAAGACAAAAAGCCTGGACTACAGACCGGTATGGGTGGAGGAACAGGAGAAAGAGGAAGAAGTGGAGGAAGAAAGAAGAACAAGAAGAAGCTATTTCGGAGGAACACTGTCGGCATGATGCCGCGAGCGGCCGGCTCAGGCTTGCAGATCTCCTCTGCAATTCCGTGTGTAGTCGGCCATTAAACATTTAGCCGGTGCCGCGAGCAACACGATGCTGGGTAGCCGCTCACGTGGACCCTGGCGCGCTACTTAAAGGGGAGAAATTGCAGCTGTTGAGGGGTTTCTTTGTGGTTAACCATCGTTAACCTTTACTGTTCTACACCTCGTGGGCCAAATCAATTCAACAATATCACCGATGTACGAATGTAGACCATACGTTTCAACGTTTCCTTGTGATAGACTAATACCAGCATGAATCTGATTTAAATGATATGATACTGATTACCTCTTTCATTTTACATTTCATTCTATTCACAATTATAGACACGTTTCATATAGTATGATACACAGATTCTCGAACACACTACATGTGTGCGTTTCTCACTCTCAATCGCCGGTCAACTGCTGTTCACTAACGCGTAATCGAGAATCCCCCCTTGCTCTCGACCCAGCTGACCAGAATTCAAGGATATATGTGTTTTCTTGCTGCGCCACACACAGCCGACTTGTTCTCGCAATAACAACGTTTATTGTTACGTCAACTAAACAAAATACTCCGCTCGTGAAACCTCAGGTACAAAATTATACATAGTTTTACATATATCTTATTGTAAACCTACGTAACAAGGCGTTGCTTTTACAACCATGTTTTATTTACATCTGATTAACAAACAACAAGTGTATTTCACTCGTACATTTTTACTCTGGCAATACAGATTGTTGACATCGAGGTCATTAGAGCCGATTTGCGAGATGTAAAGGAAAGGAGTTGGACAATGATCTTTTGAAGTAACACTCCCGGCATTTACGTGGAGTGATTTCCTGAAAAACGAAATCTGAATTTCTGCATCGGGATCGAAGCCACATACTTCCGAATGCGAGGCGCGAACGTAACCACTCATACACTAAGCTCGTAGATGGTATTCAGGTAAACAGTTTTGGCTCTACTTGCTTCGTGCCAGCAACAGGACACATAACCATTCACTTTTAAAGTGTCACTAGTCACTATCATAAGCCATTAAACCAAAATTATGTCATTTAACCTTTATTTGAAATTTTTAATTGAATACAAATAATTAATGCAGAAGAGTAGAGATTGCTTTAATTTATAGTATTATTTGAAGATCAAGGGACAACCTTACTTAGCTTAATCTGAAGTTCGATGTAATTTACGATACTATAAGGGACAATCACTTTCTTAGTTCATAATTTCACTAATTATAACGAGTTAACAGGTAAAATTATCATGAGGCCTATGTAATGAGACTTTCAATAGTAATTTGGCTTTTCTGTTCCGAAAATTGTCGCAAGCTCTACGGCACTTGAAGTTCTCAACCGAGGTTCTTCTTCTTGGTCGAGTCCATTTGATTTTAAACCGCGAGTTGGTTCAGCTGTGTCGCTTGCCTCTTCATTTTCTGATAGCAATTACAACTGGTATCTTCCATCAGTTATTGCATGTACTTGGGTCAGTATCTTCGTCGATATTTTCCCATTCTGCCATATATTCTAATATCGTTTTCATCAAGCTCTTATCGAATAGAACATTTCCAGTTATCTTTTTCTCAGAACGTTTATAAATATGAAAGTGGGATTACTTTCTCTTACTTTCTGACAGTATAATTTATTGATTATTTCGTTTTCTAATTAATCGTCAACGTCTTCCCGTAACATCATTTTTTCAAACGAGATTAATGCTATTTTCGCATTGGTCTCTATCGCAAAAGTTGTTTACTCATACCGAGCAATACTGCAAACAAACATCTGTTCAATTCTTTTTATGTCATCCACATGACGTTATCTGATATCAGGACAAATTTCTCATTATTAAATGAGCTCTTTGTTTGGCAGATACTACTTATTCCCCTGGATATAATCCATTAACGTTCCTGAAAATGATAAGCAATAACTGAAATAATGAATCCCAAGTACAGATTATATATACAGATTATTGGCAACTAAATTATAAGCGACACTGCTACAGTACTTTAATAACGACATTATGATGAGAAAGCATTGAAATTAACAACCTTTATCAGTCATAAAGTGTGTAGGAAGCTCTTCAAGGATATGTTGAACATACTTCCTTGGTTTGGTTGTGATGGCTCTAAATATACCATGACGAAATACCAAAACCCATGCTAGTGGGCATAATGTTATGATACTAATTATACCAGTGAAGAATTTCAGCGAAATATGTAGCTTTCTTAATTCCCCTGTTTTAAATTCCTCATTTAATTCAGAGTAGATGTGTATCAGAAATAGCAGAATGATTCTAAAACAAGCTATCCAAGAAAAAGTATTTCTCTGTAAAATTTCGTTCAGAATGACGATTCATGCACTTGCCAGTGACATTGCACACAGTTAAACCGAATTTACGAAGCATGTTGCACACTTTCACCGACAATCCGGAAATTCAGAAACTAAAACTCTCTCCTAGAAGAGTGACCTAACTAATGATTAATAATGCCAACTTGTAAGACTATCATCACAGTTTTTCGAATGTAACATCTGATGGAGAAGTCTTCTAAGTATTATATTTCCATTTCTTTTAATGTTTGTTTCAAGGCACTGATCAATAAAAAATGCAGTCAAAAAAGGATATGATTATAAGCAAGTACCTTAAAGTCAGCGGTAAACAGTGACACTTTGTGTTCGTGACCGTTTATTTTACAGTGCCTCCTCGGTGGTGGTAGGTAGTTGTCGGCGGGAAAGTGATTTATGCGGCGACTGTCGCACTGTGGAAGAAACATTTGCGGGGCTTTTAATCACCAGAACGCCGTGCGTGTGGCTGCGAGGTGTCAAGGGCGGGTCCGTCGCTTGTTAAGGCGGTGATTGCCGCCTGCCGTGTACCGATTGGCCAGCAACCACACCCAGCCTGCAGCGCCACTTGCGGCTACTGTAGCCGACAGCTCGCAGGCCACAGTAGCTGCGGGGGGCGGCGAACAGTTGATTGGGCTGGCGCCTGCCTAGGCCACCCTGCTGCAGTCACCTGAAACACTGTCGCCGCAGCGTCCGAAAGTTCTTGGATGGAGAAAAATCTCCGCACTAGGTACTCAGAAAAAAAAAAGATCAATGTTCAGTGCCAGGTCACCAAGTTAATTAGACATAATAAATTTTTACCAGCCTACTCTATAGAATTACAACGCACTTACAGATGAGACAGCGTGAAAAACTTTTGTGTATCCACATCTGGACTACTGGTGTGCCATTTCGGATCCGCATCAAAAAGGACCGATTGGCAGTATAGAGAAAGCAGGGAGAGCAGCCTCAAGACTCGTGACTGCTTGTCACAGTCCTTGCGAACTGGAATTGGGCTGGAATTGTCTGGCTGACAGACGACGTTGGTTTCTTTTGTATTTTATTCAAATAACTCCTTTCATTATGAGAGCGATGGAATACTTAATCCAATAAATTATTTGGGTCATAATGACAGAAAAGATAGGATTATAGAAATTAGGTGTTGTACTGATGTTTATCTGAATTCATTCTTCCCTCGTGCTTTTCGCGACTGGAAAGTACAGATTTAGTTTCGGTACAATACACCCTCTGTCTCTGTGAATTGCACAGTATAGATGTGGATAGGAAATAAAGTTGTAGAGTACAAGGTGTTTGTAGAGCATATTATCAACTATTATAGAGAGTCTAGGAAATGCAAAATAGAAGGAAACTTTTTGACGCTCACCTTATCGTAGTTGAGAGATGCTCATGCTCGCGCGGCTAATGAACGTAGAGGCAAGGTGTCTTGCAAGTTCAAGAAGACTACAAATGCCACGTGTAAGCCAAACCGCATAATGCTTGATTACATAAAATGAGGAAGATAGTTGATAACCACCACTTACTATATCCACACAGTTATTCGTGGTATCGGCAATCAAATGAGAGTGATTACTGCAATATGAAGCTTGGTATTCAACATGAAGATTGATCATACCCTCCAAAAGGAGTTATACTTGGCCTTGTGTTGGAAGTTAGATAGCCAGTTTTTTTCCGCCTTACTTAACCTAACCCAGTAATCCTGCCGGACAATGGGAACCTACGGTTTAACATGGAATCCTAACTAACTCCGGAAGCATTCTGGCGTACTTCATATTACACATCAAGCTATGCCAGAAGTGAAGAACGGGTTAAAGGACTATGAAAATCCACACCGGGGCGTAGATTCAAACAGGAGTCCTTAACCATTGAGCTTCCAGGCCGCTAATGAGAGAAAAACTGATGACATAATAAGAAGAGATTCCCAAAAATTGCCTCCAATGTTCGAAAGAGATCTGCTACATAATTTTCCAACACATAATTTTAAAATACTGTGTTGAATTATGGATTGTTAGAACACGCAGCATAGACTCCGTGGACGTATGTAATCTTCCTTCATAACACGTTATGCTAATATATTAGTAAAATTCACTCATATTGTAATATTTGCAATTCATATTCCACATTAAACTAATTATCTTTAAGGACAATTTCAGATCGCATGGTATACTTTTAATATGATGATTCATACACCTGTAATTAAAGCTGCTGAAAATTATCAGCGTCAGTTGAGAAGAATTCGTTAGATTATAATGTTAATTCATCTTAACTGGGTACGACATATGTTTTCAATCTTTTAAAGTAAATACATATAGATATTAGAAGCAGATTTTGTTTTTAATGAGAAGATGAAATCCCATAACCGCTTTTAGATTTGATAGTCTAAGCAATCATTTATAGTACTCTAACAAATTAACATATTTCCCCTTATTTCGAATAGCAATATTAACAATAAGTGATAAGTTATAAATTTATGTTTTATATGATTTTAACCCAGAACGAAATAAAGGAAATCATTTCGCTTCATTTCTATGTAAAGAAGTATTGAAATTACGCACAAACATAAGGTCTTAAAATAAAATTGTCTTCTAGATTTATAAATTGAACATGCAATGAATCGTACACTTTTCCACGTACCAAATCTTGTGACAAATAGTCATACCTCATTCAGAGCTGTTATTGATCATTTAAAAAGAAAACTAATATCTATATCAGTACAAGTATGTACACACGCAAGTATTTTTCTGTAAAATTTTCCAATGAATTTACTTATTCTTAATGTTTCCTTCGCACGCGAGTGTACGAACGATACTATATTACACATCTACAGTATATAGCAACTTTTTCCATGTCTTTCTTTTAAATAAATGAAAATTATTAAATAGTTAAAGCACACTTCGCTAGATTATAGTGTATATAAAAAGTAATTCAAAAATACTGGTGCATGAATCAGTGTATAACAATTTCGCAACAGCATTAGTACATTCACCACATCACGATATAAACAGGATTCCATATTTCTCTTTTTACTATAACAATGCTCAGTTAATACAAGTATAATGAAACCATCTACAACAAAAAAATGTAAATAAACCGAAAGCAAGTAATAAACAAAACAAAGAAGATACTAGAAATACTGAGGCATGTATCAGTGTATAATAACGGCGACTCCTCCGGATGTAAATAAGTCGTCTGACAACGTCACATGATTTTCAGTGCGTATTAAAGCATTTTAAGTGCGCATGCGCAGAACTTTGGGGTGGGTAACTCGTAACTCGTAACGCGTAACACTAACAAATATCACCTTACCACGCCCATAGAAGTTTCGCTTCAACAAATGAGACTCTTAAAATTCTTAAAACGATCTCAGTACTTAATCCTATAAGTCGACTACTCCGCGATCACGCCAACAGATGGGTACAGTTTGTCTATCTGAAATTCAACAACCCCCAACTGTCCAAAAATGGTCCAATTTTGGGTTAATTATAACAGAGGCCCTGCAGTCGTTCTGGTTTGCATTCCGATGAGCCCTAATTCGACGGATGCCCAAATTACAGACCACTTCTCTAATCGCGTCCGCTTAACCCCGTAAAGATAGAGTGACGTCACCGCCATGCCGTGTCGATATGGCGGGGCGGCGGTCGTTTGCGAGATTATTGCCGCCGTCGATTAGTGGGACAGGCGCCTATTCGCCCACAAATTTCAAATATGCTCCATCGCTTTTTTATGTTCCCCTCGAACGGCTACTCTGATCCCGGCTAAATACCAAGCCCGGCCGCAGTAACATTAGTGTTCCATTATGATTTCCCCCGAGGAGAAGCAAGAGGGCCGAAATGGCGGTGTTTGTCCGAGGTTACGGCCGCGGTGGAAGTGGCGTGACAATCCAACCTCGTAAAAACTGTAATTGGCCGAAAGCCTCTCAGAGACCATTACACAGTAAACCATTTTACCGCCCCGCAATTGATTATGGAAAATATTCACAGCTCCGGCTTTGGAGGTTTCCTTTTTTTTCAGACAGCTTACGTGAAATATTATGGTTTTGTTAGAACAGTTTTTGAAGTCAACAGTTTGTAACACTTTATTCAACAGTCTATGAGGGGTGAACGAATCCAGAGTATATACTACAACATGTTTGTGTGATAATCTGATTTAAAGGATATGGTACTGATAGTAATTCTCACTGATTAGAATTTTCACTTTATATTCCCTTTCACATTTATATGCAACCACTCAGATTTATACACTACTTCTCAGCCACGGTAGATGTGTGCGTCTCCCACTCCATTGCCATTCCAACTGCTAATGCGTACTGTATAGTCGAGCGGAGGGCGGCCACCGATCCAGCTGTCCACAATTCACACCTGTAAGTGACTTTCTGCGACCACTATACGCTACCGAATGATAATATTTATTCTAAACAAAATACTCCACTCAGATACAAAATTATACATAATCTTACATAGACCTTACATACACATCTGTCACCAGCCATAGTTCTGAAAGTTCATACTATGGTGGTAGAGTAACAAAGTGTGTGTAGTATGGAAACAAGTAGAGGTCAAAGCAGACATTGTCTACGTACCGCAGTAAGAATGTAAAGATTTTTTTCCTTAATCACGAATAAAACTTTATGCTCATATTACAAACTTTGCACGATTTTTCCATCGTTCTTCGTAAGCGGGAAATAAAATAAAGTATTTGTAGGCATTAACTGCTGTTCTTACCCAGTACAAATAAAATGAAAATGAAACCTATTAATTTTTTCGTGCTTTCTTAAGATAAAATATCAGCCCATTTCACATTCCTCTTTTGGAACAGATGTACCAATGTTTCTAAATGTACATTGTAAATTACGTAGTCTGTATAGATAGTAGCAAGAAACTAAATCAAAGAAATAAAAAGGAATTTTTGAAAACCTAAAATAAATAAATTATTTTCTTTCAAAAATGCGCAAGGTTTCAAATACCTGAGAAATGCATTTCTGAGGCTTGGATTTGCAGCAGAGTACTTATTTTGAGAGTTGTGAGCCAATCTCAGAAACAGAGTAAATGAAAACTTTATCTACGTAGATACCTACAGGAGAAGAGTGCCGTGTTTAATGATGTGTTACGACCAGAGTTGGCCGCTGAGGAAGGCCGCGGGGCATTTATCGGAGGTTCTCAAGTTGTCGGCCCCGTTTCCAGATGACCGGCCGTGCTACCAGCTCCAGTACTCGTATTAGCCTGGGAGGGTCGCGGCGAACATTAATCGCGGCTCGGCCAAAGGTCAGAGGCTAGCTACCGAGTGTTATCGCCAGGCACACACTGGCTGCGACAAACCAGCACCTGTTGGAGGCCACCGAGCTATTGATTCTGAAGCAATCGCAAGAAAATTTATTAGGATACGAATCAAGTACATATATTTGTCGTGTGATCGCTGAAATAAACCTCGTATTACAGGGTTCAAGAAAAGCCAGTCAATGTAAGATATTAAATACAGAATGATTTGATTTTGGGATGAGAAGTTAGTGAAAGAAATGTTGTTAATCTCACAATTTCGGGCCGGAATCGTAATTCTAATAGGTGATCTATTTTCCTTCAGCCTGTGATGCGTTTGTTTGTTGTTTACCGTCATTCCTCTCGGTATTCTGCACGTTGTGGGCCAAATCAGTTCAGCTATATGGCCACGAATGATTTTGGAATATAGATTTCATCATTCTTTGTGATAGTACCCTGACTTGAACCTGGCATAAAGGAGATGGTACTGATGATAATGCTCACTGATTACGGCTTTCACTTTATATTCCGTTTTATTCACTTCGCGTAACAGAAATTAACATTTATATACAACCACTCAACTTTTTACAGTACGATACATTATTTCTTGACCACCCAACATGTGTGCGTCTGGCACTCTTAATGTGAGTCCAACTGCTACTGACTATTCGTGAGCGAAAATCCCTTCCTGTTTTCGAGCCAGCCTGTGTTCACGACTCTATGCAATTTCCTACTGCCGCCATACACAGTGCTGTGGCTCTAGACTCGACAATAGTCATATTTAGATCAAGTAGACAAAATACTCCTCATGTGAAACTTCAAATACAAAGTTATACATAATTTTACAATGATTTCGTATATTCTACATATACATAGACGTCACAAGCCACATAGCCATCTGACCGCTGAGACTACGAGTAAATTTGAAATTTGGCACTGGATTTTTACTTTTAAAAAATTTACAGTCACACACTTCAATTCATTCTTCATTCTGAGTTAGATATTTTCTAAACTAACAAAACGAAGAAACATTTCTTACCTTTGTACAGAAGCTTAAAAACGAAACTTGTTTGATCTGTTTTATGCAGATCGAAACACTAACTGAAACATATGCCAAAAATTAATATTTCGTAATATACCTCATCACTTAAACAGACTTCATGAGGGCATGTGGCAATACAATAATTTTGGCCCTTAGAATATGTAGATTACTGTATTTGATGTCTTTCTATGTTTCTTGTATTTTAGATGAATGGTGAAGAACTTCAGTTATTATAATTCTTTTACCTTATAGGAATGATAACACCACAACTTTCTGTGGCCGTGTAAATCGGCCACAACTTACATTGTAAGTGTACTACCGCGAATTCAAGCCTCAGAAGTGAAATTCTCAACTATTTGAAGCTTTTCCTTGATGATTGGGCTCTCACACGTAGGGCGCGGCGATCGAGGGGTCTAATTAGTGTTTAACTGGTTTCCCAACATGTTATAGGACCTATACAAATTTCAGGCAGAAAGAAGCTCAGTTCTGAAGGACGGTAGTGGTGTTCTGAAGACCAGCCAGTTATACGACTGTGATTATATAGATATGTGAGAGGCAGGAAAACCGTTTCTTAAAACCGTACTGTGTGGTGATTTAAACTTGTGTCTTTGTTTCTACTTACGTGATGTGCAATCTTCGGATATTATATGAAACACAGAATAGTTTTATTCGGTTGGTAACCAATTGCAATGTGTTCAAGTGAATAATAAAAAAACCTTGAAAATAATAACTGCCGTATGGTGGCATTATTCCTGACAGAGAATTATTATTATTAAACTAAAGAATTTATTTCTCTTTCAACACCCCACAAGAAATTAATTCAAATGTTGCGATAGATCAGCAGTTGAGTAACTAAAGACAACGTATGCAACTTAATTTTTTCTAAATATGATTAGGTAGCAGGTAGTTATTTTAGTGTCGTTAGACGAACAATGTTTGTAGGAATCTTCGATACAACAATCCTCTTTATTCTCATTTTCTGGTCTCTTGATATTTTCTTATTCTTATTGGCCTTACGAGAAAAATGCTATGTGTTCGATCGTAGTATTTTCTTGCACGTGTTATCTTGTACGATTTTCTACAAATTAAGATTCGAAGCTACGTTTCCCTTTCATCAGATTTTTTGCTTATTAGGTCTCATATTGATTCTATTTCTTTATTTAACACATACTCCGAAATACTGACAAAGCAGCCCAATGAGAACAATTAAAACTAAAATTTTGCAAAAAGGGAAATGAGATCTTGTTTCGTCTTACTAAGTGAGGAAGTAACACTGTATAAATTTTATTGCTAAAGAAGAAGCATTTCACTATCTCAGAATTTATGGTATTGAAGCTTATGAGTGGTAAGGTTCAGGCCTATATTTTAGAAGTACACGAGTTCGAGCCACGGTTCATGTGATTTTCTACCCGTTCCTTGCCATATTCATCTACCGGCACTAATAACTACGTCGTAGACGAGGCGTAAAACTGAAGTTAAAAATTATATAATTCTAAGTGAGACAACTGTCTGTATTTGGATTACACGATAAGACCTGCTACGTAGGTTGAGCGGCGAGGCATTCGCCACAGATCTCGTGTGGTGACGTCCACTTTAAAGAACATGGCTACTTGCCGCCAACTCGACCCGAGTGGAAGTGCGGTGGTGTCGAGCGGGTTGCCGGCTTGTTCGCCGCAGGCGGCGGCTTAACGACGCGCGAACCGCACTCCAGACACTGATTAAGCATACTTTGTGAAAGAGCGCATCTATCTTGAAGATTCTTTCTAGGCGGGCAGGAAATTACTCACCGGGCTGGTGCGGCAGCCTCGTACGTCTTCCGCAGCCGGAGAGAAACCGTATCCCGCGCACTTAGCACTGCCTGCGTCGGAATGCTTCCCGCTCCATTCTCCACTTAATGCAAACATTTTTATCCCGAAGCTCATCCTTCAACCCACGCGCCCACTCAGGTTATGTTTATTTAAGAAATTATAGAAACACTTGATGCTGGAATAGAAAATTATAAGTGATTTATTACAAGGACCAATAGACGCTACCAAAAAGAAGATAAGAACTGATGTGACATTCTGCTAGAAAATTACGCGTAATGGAGGAAAAATTTAATTCACCTAAATGATCTGGTTAGTGATCCAATGGACAATGCTACTACTGTAAACATAGGATTGGTAAAGTACGATAAAAAGTCTATTCATTCTCGGCAAACCATAACGAACAATTAACGTTTGTATGACCAAACTGAGTGAAGTGTTAAAAGCATTTCTCAATTACATGGTTAACTGTAAGATATTTAAATTGAATCCATTCTCGGCAAACCATAACGAACAATTAATGTTTGTATGACCAAACTGAGTTCCATGGAAACTACACAAACAGCAGACAACAATCATGCATTAGTGGAGACCAAAGCATTGCAACGAAGTTCGGGCTGGCATGATCTTCCCGAGGATGTCGTGGGAAGGAGATTGTTACTTATAGGTAAAGAAATTAACGGAAATTCAAATTTTCAGCTTAATTCTATGTCACTTCACGAACCATACATTGTATTTGGATGATTTATTTACAGGTTCACCCCTCAAAATATTATCAAACTAACACGCTGGGCAATTACTATAATTTTCACAAATATGATCTCTTTCTAAAATATCACTCACGTTCCATAACCCTATTAAGAATATAGAGACATATTTAAATATTTTTTAATAATTATGACGCAACTAATTGAAAGAAAATTAATATAGTGCATATTCGCATCACTATTAAGAACGATCAACAAATGATGCCATAAAGACCAAACACGTTCAGATCAGTGTTATTCTTGCAAGGATGACACTCCAAAAAGACGCGTATTGAAACAGGTGTTGGTGATGTTTAATATAATTTCTATCGATTCACTTCGCATATTTTTTTCTCTGTTATTTTGCTAAATGTGCCAGCTCAACTAGTAGTAACCCATACTGTCTCCGGTTTTGAAGTATGAGCGAAATATTTGAACAAGCATCTCTAGAAGAAATGGCCTACAATAATTACATACATATAGTATTGACTTGTATTCCTAGTAATATTGTAAAAGCCCAATAGTAAAAATAACTTTTCAAAAGTCCTTAAAGTGGATATACTGGTAGTAAGAGCGTTTTTATGTTGTTATGATTACTTCACGTGATGCTAAAATGACACTAACAAAATGGAAACTATTTAAATTGCTTGTTTCAGAGTTTACAGTCAAACGGTGGGTTAGTGAGCCCGTTCAACCAGCAATTCGAGAGTCCACTCACGGAATCTGTCATCAGACTCCCTATTTCTTGTGCTTGGGAAGTCAACCACAAATGAAATACAAATGAAAAATTAATATTTACCATCCGTTTTAAGAAATTTCATGTCGAATATTATGTATTATTTTTTTCGAAAAAAGTAATCTGTTTAAGAATAAAATATTTTAAATTATTCATTTAGCTATTTTTGAAAATCATAATCTTCAGAAAAGTCACTGTGGATTATCCGTAATTTTTAGGAGGCTAAATATGTTTGCCGATTTCTAAAGAATTGTATGATCAGTACTTTCGGAAATAAGGGAGATATTATACTTTTTATGGTTTTTGGCCAAAATATGATATAAATTGTAGAATAAAATTAGAAATCAAACATTGTGAAATTATCTACAATACCATTCTTCAAACCTACACTAATTTCCCTATAATTAGCTTTCCCAAAATTATTATTATTATTATTATTATGTAACAGTTTGGGAATAATAAGATCTAAAAGCGTGTCCAGTTACAAATTTATAAATGTAAGGATTTAGAAACCATGAAACTATGGCACACGTAAAGACATATTGACAAATTAGTGATTCCTCAAGGTCCCTTCTTTTATTCGGACCGAAACAAACCCTAAGAATAAAAATAAAAAATATATTCAGCCTAACTGTGCGGCAAGATATCAGTCAGAAGAAGTTGCCTATAAAGAACCATTCACACGATCCAATTATTACTTGTGATTCTTATCTCAAGAGCAGTGAGTGTGAGCCGTGACTGAAGACCTGCCGTGTTCGTTACGGCCTACCTGTTTCCGTCAACCATTTAGAGTAGCAGCTTCCGTAACTGCTGCCGTCGCGCTGTCAGTCGATAATTGCCAACACGTCGTCGGTGCCACTGGACTAACGAGCAGGCGGAAAGAAGCAGTTTAGCCACAGCATCACGCAGCTGTGACATTAGCGGCCATACGACAAAATGCCGCGCCATTTTGCCCGCAGCCTCATCAATGAGACATCCCGCGGCGCCCTATAAAAAAAATGTCACGACTCGTGGCGCATTATCTGAACGGCGCCACCCAGCCGGCTCTTGTTTTCCGCCGGAGTCGTTAGCGGCGGTGACACGAACTTAGATCACGGGAACACTGAAACATCCACCACCCAGACCGGACGTGGGCCCAATCCACAGACCCAGCGAACCACCGCCAAACGTCTCATGAGATAGTAGCCAGTCCTCAGGGTAACCTAACACAAAATATTCACACAATTTTAACGATTATTTAGGAGCGGTTACGTTATAATACAAATAATCCAGGACATTTACCGTTTAATTAGGTTATTATCACTTTGATAATAAGCAAATGTTTAGGTTGTTATTACAGATTAATTATTTGACTATTAACTATTAATTGTAATCCACAATTACGAAATGGGTTGGCTATTAAAATGAGAGCAAAATTAAAATTGTATGGCAGCATTCCTTAAGACACGAAAGGTATTAATTCAGATTTATTTCAATTAATTAAAATCGAAAACTAAACAGCTTTACAACTCACTCAGAAATTTTTTTAATTTTACATTTACATGTGATTCAACTTGGAGCACTCGAAACATATTTCGTCTCCTGGGCCTCTGACTAAAATCAACAGGACACTACTCAGGCGTGACTTGATTTAACTGTCCGTCAAACCATCTTTTTCCATTCTATAACAAATTTATATAAGTTTAGGACGTATGAAAATACGAAAGGTTCAGCAAAAGATGAAAACCTGCGGGAATATCGCTTCAAATTCAATTTTTGCCTTAACGTTCCGCGGACTGCCTTCAGTAACTTAAACGACATTTAAAGAAATACGAGTAGTTCCACGTAAATTTGATTCACCACTGTTTTATTTCACCCCATTGTACAGCGGTTCCGGCTAGCGAGGGGAAACAGCTTTCCCATTTACTAATAATCAATCGTCTAAACTCACTGACAGTCTTCCTACCTTCAATGAATGTCTTTCATCTTGTTTGGAAGGAAACCACAATGCAAAAGCTTATAAAATAGCTTATATTACAAAAAGGGAGTCATAAAATGAGGAACTAGAAGGTTGCTTCATTAATATTGATATAACTCGCCTACCTAGTACTGCGTACAGTTGGTTATAATTCACGTACTAGTCGTATTCTGTGTCGCTTACATCAAAGCAAAGTTGATAATCAATTTTAAATTCTAAGAACATGCCTGGTCATAACAGCAACTTTGGGAATGATATTTGCAAAAAAATTGATGAAAAACAGTCAAAACCAATATTTAATTTTAACCATTGTTTCTTAAACAACGAAGTGAAAACGTGTACACCAATACCAGAAACAGTTACTTTTGAGTGAGATAATGATAATATTTTAAATCCTCTGTTTCTAGAGAATACTGAAAATAATTTTCGGTATAATTACCACATCGTTTTAGTCATTTTCCATATGCTGCACATATAAGCATTTGGCACTAAATGTTTCACAGATGTGAAAAAAGTTAATTAGTTATAATATAGCATCATCATACTTACTTAACAGCTGTATTCTTGGTTTCTCCTTATTATTCTCATAATTGTGTTGTCTTGGTTTTCTATACTCACAAATGAGATTTAGTGTATCGTTAATATTTTTAAGTTAAATAAACGTCATATTATTGTGCATTTACGAGCTAAAATTATTGCTTCTCAAACATTTCTTTGGATCAATTCCTTAATTCTTTTTATTGTCTTATAGCCATTTTTTACTATTTTATTTCATAAACAGTAAATAATAGTTTTTTCCTTCCCTTTCAAAGATTTCATTTTAAAAAGTTTTTACATAATTTTTTCATCATAATTGCAGTCAAATATTAACGTCACAGGTAAACTATATGTTAATCGTTAAAGTACGTCAGTAACATTGATAAGTATACACTACAGTACACACGTTCAAAGCCCCGCTTGGAATTTAAATTGTAAGCTTTTTCGGATGTTATCTTAGTTACCTCACTTACAGCCCGTGACCATTTTCTTTCGTATGGTCACGTGTCTAGAATTGTCCCCGTTTTTAGGGCCGAAGGTAGTGACAGATTGACCTGATCTGGCCAAATACGAACTTGGCCTGTGTTTCGTCATAAATATGAATAAAATATCTTCACTTTGACGAACTTAAATCATCAACAGACGTATTAAACACAGACAGAGATTATCGCGACATCGTATAATTGTTTTAAAGGTTGTGGTTGCTAGACTTGAACTGGCTGAAATACAAACCTGACTTGTATTTGATCCTAAACGTTAATTCTGAAAAAATTGAAGAATTTCTATTTAGTTGAAAGGGGGTGCGCAATTGCTTCGAAAGCATCTCGTTGATCTTGATTGCGGCTGTCTAAACATTCATAATGTAATCTTTGATCATAGATTCTGTACGTGTCAGAGAAATTATTTAAACAACTCTGAACAAATGAATTGCCAGAATAATCGTTTCGGTAACATATATGAAAACTGATGTCCACTATAAATAAACAAATAACTCACATCCAGTAAACACATCATTAATGAAAGTGGTCAGTAAAATACTTAAAAGGCAAATAAACCGGAATGTATAAACTTTGGTCAAGCAGCAACATTAGCAGAAGTTTTAACTAAATAGAAATTTAGCCTAGGTCAGAATGACATTTGACATTCGTTGTTACAACAGAGACCATGAGTAATTTAAGTTTCTTTATGTTGCTTTCATTAGCGGCATGTTACTCAAAAGTAGGTTTTTTTCAGCAATAAAGTTTTACTATTTTTTTTAAAATAAATGCAACGAAACAAAATTTAATAAATCTTTTCTCGTAGTTAATTTCATAGCAGTTGCTTAGGTATTAAATTGTGCATATAACTTCAAATTTCTGATATCTCTGGTAGCTGTTAATTTGCGAACTAAGGTCGGAGCATAACGTTATCGTTCTTCAGCCAATAGCTATCGACGTGAATGAGTAAGTCAGCTAGAGATATTAATAGTATATTACCTTTATATTTCGTGTAAAATGATAAATTCCGAATTATATTTATATATATATAGTTTCCAATAAATATGTTTCAGAGATAAAAGGGTTGTATTTATATGACGTCACGGTGCGTGATTTTTACATAATATCAACCATCCACCATGAACCTAATAACAATTTCGAATAATTTCGAACAATTTAGAATCAACGGACCTTGCAAAATGAAACAGGGAACAACTTACGGGGTCTGCAAATTGACAAGACTTCGTCAACAATCATTTAGCTGTGTACGTTTTAAATTATAGACCTGTCATATTCAAGTTCAAACACCTGCAGCATTGTAGAGGTAATCCCTCTGTAACAGCTAAGAGCGTTATCCCATCACATCGCATTGAAAGAGCCCTTGCCATCTGATAACATCACTTCCAATCCTTAAAGACGTATCTTTAGTACCGAAGTTGAACACGTTTTTCCAGTAATGAAATTCGAATAGTTGCGGAGGCGAACGAAACCATTGCCGATGCCATCACGATAGTTTTCCACTTTGCAGGATGAGCGTGGCTTCTCGGCTAGGCAGGCGCGGGGGCCGATGTTTGTGCTAATGATCTCCAAACAGCAGCCCCGCAGGGGTTGGGGCGGCCGCCTTCAATTCGTTAGAGAGCTCCGCCCGCCAACGTCGGTCCAGACTAAATTAAAAGAAACCTCCTCTTCGGCTGAGCTCGACTCCATTCGACAACGCTCGGTTCGTGGCTGTTTGCTCGCCGGCGGCGACTTAGACCACCGCTTCTTAATTGACAATCTCTTTCCACTAATACGGTTACCATGAAGGCCCACTGCCTGTGAATTTTCACGTAATACTTTAAACAAGTCTATATACCAAGCTAACTATGCGAATGTTTTGAATACACTTTTGTGTAGTGCTTTCTTTATAAAAGCTTAACATAAACAAATTTTAGTTATTCACAGCATTATCAGTCACATTTTGCAATTGATATTTATCCATAATTTTCTTTATTTCCTAAAAACAATTTATTCACAGTTTTTTAAAGACTATTTTTAAGTGTTGGGCCTCTAAGCAAACTTAATTTATTTATAGTTTTTTGAAGTGGAAACTTCTTTAGGTGCGCTGGGTGATTTTTGGATGGGTAAATCTTACAAGTTCGCGTCATCAAAATGCTAATTTTAACAGTGTAGCGGTTTGGTGGCTCAGTGGTTAAGGTGTCTGACTGGGGATCGAAAGGTCCCCGGTTCGAATCCCTGTCTCGGCGGGGATTCACATAGGCCCTTTACCCGACCTTCACCTCTGACACAGCTTGCGGTGTAATGCGAAGTACGACAGAACGCTCCCGCGGTTGGCATTTCACGTTAATCTGTAGGTCTCCTGTACCTGGTAGCACTACCGGATTAAGGGGGAAGACAGGTGTGAAATGCGGAGCCAATAGAAACAGTATCTCCAGGTCATTGCTAATAGAACAGCTACTCTCAGAAAACATGCAGCTAAATGTTAAATTTAGATAATCAGTTATTGTTTCACAGTGCTCACAATGATGCTTAATAAACTACCCTTATACTGATTGTTTATGTTAAGCTTTTATGTAGTGGACATAACCAATAGGAACATTAAATTTTGCTTGACTTCTACACAATCGTGTACGGAGCCTTTAGTTTGGCTATATATATATCACGGATTTCTTCTAATCGCTTTTACAATCACAGACTCTACGATAACCATAAAACAAAATGCGTCTAACACGCAGTTCCCACTCTCATAATGTGATGAAAAATGATATCAAATAAACGGGAAAAAATAATTGGCTGCACCACTTCTGAATGATTTGCGTAGTACGCCTCACATACAAGTAAACAAATCAAACTTGCGTCACATGTTTTAGAAGTTGTGGCGATTCTGGCATTGTTCTGCCGAGCGCACCGACCCGGCAGGTGTTTGGCAACGTCCAGCCGTCTAGCGATCGCGTGAGGCCGCGCTCCGCCTCATGTTTACGAGCGCCTAATCGACAGCTCAAGTGCAATCAGACTAATGCCCCTTCCGAGCTCGGGTCCGCCGGCCCGCGATACATCAGCACTGCACTCCACGGCCGCGCTGCCCGATAAGTCCCCATTTAAATTAGAAGTGGCATTACTGCGTGATGAATTGTTCCCCACGGCAGGTTGCATCGCACACCTGTCTTAACGCCTATGATTGCACAGGTGTCGTAGCATGTGTCTTCCTAATATGTAGCTCCAGTCATACGAGTGATGTTGAAGCGGAATAAAAGGCGTGAGAGGAACTACAGGTATAATAATGAAACGTGTTAATAAAATATGGTAACGCCGTTTTTAAGAGATGTCTTTCATGTAGGATGTATATATTCATCTGATTTTGTACAATTTAGTGAGTGATAAGAATAGTTTCGGGAAAAGCTTACTTCATGAGTGTCCTTTCAATCAGCAATTAAACAGAAGAGGGATGTGTGTTTTTTAAAGTGCCTTAACCGCTACTACGCCATACCGCCAGCTCCAGTCTCATTGAGATTCTCCCAGTAATGTTGCATAATTTAAAATAAATACAAGCAACACAGAACAGAAACAACATTTAATTAAAATCCCGCATGCCCGAGGCAAGATTCTAATCGACAACCTTAGCAACTCGAGGTCTTACACATCCAGAACCGGCAAAATAGAATAGTTATTCACATACCTCAGAAATATTTGCTGTTTGAAGTTGTTCTTTCAGTTGTATTTTGTTCTTCCAGCAGCTCATATAAAATTGAGTGGTTAACGTTCTGGGCTCATTTTCGAGTTGAAGCGATTTCAAACATCTGGTCCAGTTGTGCAGCTTTCGACTTCCCAATTCTTGCCGAAATTTGTTTCTTTCCTTTTCCATGCCTCTAATCACCTCTCGGTTCTAACAAAAACCTCCTTGACAGCTACAAAGAAGAAAAACTGAAGCATTTGAAATGTGATGCTGTAGAAGGATAATGAAAATTAAGTGGACAGGTAAAGTACGAAATGAATGTATTTTTGAAATGTGGGTGGGAAAAGACGTTTGTGGAACAGTCTAACAGAAAGATGGGGCATATTTTGAGACACGCGGGTTTGGTTCATTTGTTAGTGGATGAAACAATCGAAGGAAAGAATTGTAGATGAAGACAGAGATTAAAATATAAGCGGACAATTGAGGACGTAGGTTGCAAGGGTCATGTTGAGAAGCATAAGATAGGAGGGGATGGAGGACTGCTTCAAACATTCAAGAGACTGGAGACAGCAGAAAAAAAACAAGAAGTGTTGTGGAAGCTAAATTTCAGAACAGCCATATATATAAAAACAACATTTTAATCAACATACACTTGTACCGTTTCATCTTCGAAGAAACATTAAAGGAAACTTTACAGCTGTTTTAAGAAGATAAGAGTTTTTTAAATTGCAAATAGGTAGTTAATTTTTTTAGTATTCGGAGGACGTTTCAAGAACAATATTTCTGAAATATTAAAATGAACATTTGAAACTTCCTTCAGTCAGTTTATGCACATGGCAGCCAAAACTTTAACCTCTCTGGCATATTATATCAACCGTCTTCTCTCTTGACGATTCAACAGCAAATACCTTTGAATTCCCAAAATGACGGCTACGTATCTCATTATCGCAATAAAAATCTACTTAATATAACATGACATCATAAATTATCCATGAATTGTCCTGTACAAAGCTATATTTAGTTAGTGGCTATTCTGCAGGTTGATCATTATCTTTAACGACGATCTTTAGTGGAATATTGGGATTAAAGCTCAGGTACTTCACGTGTGTCGTCGGATATCACCGGAAAACCACTCTGATGTTCCTCCGAATTATTTTCTATTAAGTGCAGGAATTCTGTCTTAAGTCAAGAAGATTGTGTAATTTAATCGTTGTGTCATACGATGTCTCCATTTTAGGTGCATAGTAACTAGCTAAAATGCTCAGAGTGGTTCTCCGCCCGAAGGTCGGTTGGACTCTCCGAAGGAGGCATACTAATCCTGGGATCAAAGGTAGGAAGTAATTCCTTTCCTCCTTATCTAACCTAACCCAGTAATCCTACCGGTTAAAGGGGACCCAAAGTTTAAAATGGACTTCAAACCACAGAAGTACTTTAGAGTATACAGCAAGTTGATGAAGAACGGTTTAAGGTCTATTCAAAAATCCCACTGGGGGATTGGAATCGGAGTCCTTCCGCTCTCCAGCCATACTCATTAACCATTGAGGCACCAATTTTTTTATACTCGTGTAGTTATTATCGAATACTTAAGGAAAGGTTCGTTTTGGAAATTTAGTAGTCGAATGAATGTATTACGTCGTATTACATGATAATTTACCATCCATCTCGACGAGCTAGTCTACACCATTCTCAGAAAGAAATCATTTGTTCGGTTTCCGAAAAAATAATATAATGGAAATACCGGCTGTTCCACGTTACTATACATTATTGTTGTAGTGGTTTACAACAGAAATTCTCTAACGTTTTTACAGAGCATCCAGGTATGCCGAATATGAATTGATTCAAATAGTTACTTCGGATCTCTGGAATATATCTCATATCTGGTAACTTTAAAATAAAATATCCGTTGACCACAAACCAAATATACAAAAAATAATATTCACTGTAATTCTGGGGTGTTGTAATAAGTCGCGTTTCCAAGGCGACGCAGTGTGCACAGATAAAGAAAGGGCTATTTTTCGGCGAGCGGAAGCCGCGAATCCGTTCGTGAAGCCACCCGCTGCGCTGTTGACAATAACAGCAGGGACAGCCAACCTACAGACAATAGTGACCCGCCACTCGGATATTCTTGTATCCTGTTGCATGGAATGCTGCTCGGAGGTGGAGTGGAGACGAGACACTTCTGGACTGTATGTCGAGGTGAGAAGAGGGACTGCGAGACCACCGCCATTCTCTGTGGGCCTGAGGTTCATTTCCCGTCCCCGGCAGTGAACAGTGCGCGGACACGGTAATGTGCCTATAAAAGTGAGACTTATTGCAACATATCAAGAGCCCGGAAAATGCCCCTGAGAAGCTACCCTGATTAGCTGGATACATGTTTAAAATATTCAACTGAGCTAACCATCCGTAAAACTTCACATGTCAGATTTGTGTCTTTAGTTTGGTCAATAAAGTCATGTCTTTTGTGAACCCATTTTCTTTATGGTCTTGTAACCCCTGAGACGTGTCATGTGCGGGGCTTAATATTAACATGTTGATAAAGAAAGGTTTTAATTGCTGACGCTATACAGGGTGTCTAACAAGTTTCAAAAATAGAGCCACTCCCACCAAAAGAGATTACTACAGTGTCTAAATATATCCTTCTTTTCTCGTAATTTTAGTTAGAACAAGGAATGAGACGTAAAATTGCCTGCAGTCTTTGTAATAAATCATTTTGCAATTTCCATTAAGTGATTTAGAGAAAGCATGGTAAACCAAAATCTGTATGGCCCGAGCATGTATTAAACCAACATATTCTTGTCTGCCAGACAAAAACTTTACTGTTCACCCGCTCAATTAAATGCCTAAAAACTAGCAGTTGAAGTAAAACTCTAAAATGTGGAGACCACGTTGGTAAATAGGTTTGTGCAATAATAATATAATTTCGCAGAGAAAGTAGGGCTATAAATCTAATTTGAAAAAACTGATTTCCTGTGTTCAAAGACAGAAATTGCAAATTTGAAAACAAAATACGGCAAAGTCAACATGGTCCCATACTTTAAATACCTCGGAGAATTCATCGAACCTACAGGCCTTGATAAAAATCGTCTCCAAAAAGTAAAAAAAGCGTTATGGCTAGTCAAGCAGTTCTCTGTGCAAGCGAGTCGTTGAGACTTCACAGAAAACACGATCTTGAAGAAATCAAAAAAGAAGAGAGAAAAATCAATAGGATAATTCTAGGAGAAAAACACACTAAAGATGGTTACACACCACAATCAATCAAAACAACAGAAACGTTTTCAAACATCGAAACTAACATCAAGAAAAGGCGAATTAAATTCTTTGGTCACTTAACGGGTTGCCAGAAAATCGATTGACAAAAAAGATAATAGATTATGTAACATAAAATAACTTAAAAATTCAACACCTTGGATGAACGAAATTCGAAAGAATCTCGAAAACGCAAACATAAGATCAACAAACATTTTAGAAAGAGACACCTTCAGACACGACTTAGAAAAATGGGAAGTTACAAATGAGTAGCCAAAAAAAAAAAAAAAAAAAAAAAAAAACACACAGACCAAAGTGGTCGGGAGAACGCAAACAAGCTTTCTAAGAAGTAATGAAAGCCTACTGGAACAACAAGAAGAACCCAGACAAAGCTTGATTGGGTCATTTGCTTAAAATCTTCCATTTATTTGGAGAATTCGCCAGTAATACTAATACTTTTTCGAACGTTTCTTACGGAGTCAGACCGACAGTGCATCAAAAAATCGCCTCCCCGGGAATAACGTGGCACAGGGTTCTCCTGCGAGGCATGCTGTTATTATTTTGTGCACGCGTATTTGCGCCCAGGAAGGGGTGGGGGAGGCAGCAGTCATCAGGTTCACGCATCACGGGGCGCGAGCCGCCGCGCACAAAGAACAAAATTAGAGCCTCACACGCACGTGCGCGCACCACACACACACACACACACACGCACGCAGGCCGGATCAGGTGGGTGCGCTCCATCAGTATTTTATTCAGGCGGCGAGGGTGTCGGACCAGTGTGACTTCCAATTAGCGGCGAGCGGCCGCGCGAGGGACCGACAGGTGGATCGAGCCAGATGGTGCGCCGCGACTGGAGCCGGTCAACCGAGCAAATGCCAGTCCTACATCTGCGAGCCGCGCCGCACCACTGGAGCGACTGACTGGTGAAAGGTGGGCGGCAGTGTGTGAATACCGGCTCAGCTGCGCGTCAGTTCACCTGCGATATTTTATTAACTTTCGTTTGGAGGAGCTGACCTACTCTGTATTATTTCAAGCTGTAAAAAAAACACTATCCCTTCCTAACCCTCCTAGTTACAATCCCCGAAATAATGCACCTAGTGGATCCTAGATGCCCCTTCGTTTATGCCAAGAAAAGGTTATGTGTTTCCTAAAAACTATAAGCGGGTTTTACAAGAACTTTCGGCGCTGCCTACAGTGCATTCGATACCGATGAATCAAACTTCCATGAACATTCTGATTAAGAAACTGACTCAGAAATTGACGTAGATATTCTTGAACCTCCTTAAGCATCCTCCTCACCTCGTGATTTTCCAACACACGGAGATTCTAACGATGTTGAAGTTGTCAACGATTCAAGTGATGACGATGTTTTTGTAAATAATAGATGTGAGAGGGAAGGTTTTGATCAAAGTAAGTGAAATTCATATATGGAAGAAAAGTCCCACCATGAAAAAATTCACATGAACGCCTTGTAAAAATCGGTTGAAAACCATTCTTCCGGTTCCCAAAACCAGTGATGTAAATTACAAACTTTCTAGTTCCTAATAGATTATAAACAGTAACAAGACTGATGCTCTCATAGAGTATACAGACATTTCCCTTCAACGGAACATAACTGCTCATGTTCCCCAAATAAATCTCTAAAAGAAACAAATATAACACCAGCACAGCAGACATCTTGATATTTTAGGTAGTTTATACATACTAATGTCAACAATCAACCTTAATGAAGCGTGGGCAAAGGAGGCATCGAAATTGAATTTTTAAGGTGGTGATGGATCTCAAACGGTTCAGAAACCTCTGCCTTGTCATCAGATTTAATGAAAAAATATAAGGGACACAGCCGATCAGATAAAAGATCACGAGTACAAATCACGTAAAATAAGGGATTCCACCAGATAGTGGTCACTGATCTGGTCTAAAGGGGGCGAGTTCAACATCCCGATCTGAACTTCAAATTTCGATTTTTAGTTTTCTCACTTAACCCGCCACAGCAAGGTCAGATTTTTCATAATGCGACGTGTAGGGTTTGTCCGGGTTGTCTGCGAAACGTCTATGTTCAGAGTGTGATATGTGTATTTTGGAAGTGAAACTTCTTTGGGCACCATATGGAATAATATGCTAGCGTTGCGCGTTAAGTTTCTTCAGTTGCGCACTTTACGTTATGCACTTGCGCAATTAACGAGACTTTGATACGATAGTGCCCACTGTCACTTAATCTCATCTAAAACAGAAAGTAAACACTACATCGTTTTCAGTTAGTTCGCCTTACGCTTTCTATGCATAAGTGACGATATTTGTGTTTTATAAATTGCTTTAATAATCATTGAGAATCGCGTGCCGACGTCAGATGGTATATTTACATTCAGAGGTATCACACACTGACACAAACAACAGTACGCTTAGTTGCTTTTTTTTTTAGTTGTTTTTATTTCATTTGTTTGCGATAGTGATTTGGACAAAGTTCCTATTTACGGTACAAATGCAATAAAGATATTATCGTTAATCCTCTCGAGTGCGAAAGAAACATCAGAAACATACCCAGGAAAAAGGCATAGAAGTTTAACTTCTTGAGCGTGTGCAACACTAATATATGTACCAGTTTTATTATGTCTGAGAAGTGTAGTTCCAGTATATTAGTTGACAAACAAACGTAATAATTTTTTCTTAGAGATGAAGTACTCTTTTGGAACGATAATTTGTTACCATCAAATAACAACAATATAAATAAAGGACCTATATCTACACTTACTTTTGTGATGTTGCTTGCAATAAAACCTGCGATGTCATTATGTTTTCTCAGCGGTTCAAGCGTATTTATAAAAACATCTACCGAAGAAAAATCAACAACAGAATATATAAAAGCAATATGCCGTCCCATGAATATTATTTTTCCTTTCTTCTGTTATTGAAACTTTTCGTAATTTTTCCTTGTCTTTCATGTTACATCAACGACTGTTTCCCTTTCCCATGGATTGGAATTAACTATCTCAAAAATTTATAATAAATTAATATAGGTCTCACTAGGGCTTGACCTACTTTTTTTAGAAATGGTCTTCTTCTTCTTCTTCCTATCCAGTGTTAGGCCTGGTGGCCTGTTACGGTCTAAGTCCATCTTCTTGGTGGTCTTCCTACATCTTTCCTGCCTCTGGAATGGTGATTGAGAATTTTTCGTGGGATCCGGTCCGTCTTAATCCTTAGTACATGGTCTGCTCATGATGTTCTGTAGGTTTGCACAGTTTGGAGAATTTTTTTGACTTTGAGTTCTTTAAGGATTTCATCAGATCTCTTTCTGTCTCGTAATGTGTAGTCAGCTGTTCTCCTCGTGAATTGCATCTCAGCCGTAGTGTCCAGGCTTCGCTGCGTTCAATAGTGTAGGTTTAGCCAGAGATGGTCTAAAGGTGTTATTTATTATTCCTGTAACTTTCGTAAAATTTGTGATTTTTTTGTTGCATATCGATTTCTAGGGTGTATCTGAGGTTGTAACATGGTTATTTAAATTCTGCTACTTGTTCTATGGTCGTGTTGTCCACTGAGATTTTGGTTCTTTTGTGTTTTTTTTTCGACAAAGGCAATAACAATGGTTTTATTGAGGGCAAACTCCATGCTGTACTCTTTTGCTGTCTTATGGAGGTTATAAAGCGATCTCTGCAGGTCATCTTCTGATTCAGCAAAAGCACTTGGTCATCTGCAAACAGAAATGTATCCAGGTTGGTCTGTCTGTCTATTTTGATTCTGCCATGGAGTTTTTGTCGCCAGTCATTAATGATTTTGTTTATATATATATATGCTGAATAAAAGTGGCGATATGCAACATCTGTCTCACTCCTCGATTAATGGGTTTCGATTCCGACAGCTGTTGTCCGGTTCTGACTGCGATTACATTGTGGCTGTAAATGTTTTGAATTGCTTTTATGATCTGTGGTGGAGTGTTATTCTCCGCCAGAATTTGCCAAAGTTTTCTTCTGTAGATTGTATCGAAAGCTTTTTGGAATCAATAAATTCCAGGTGGGTGTTTTTGCAGAAAACTGGTTTTATGTCTGTTCGCCCTCACTGTTTAAACTCGACGAAGCAAGTATCGGAGAGTCACAAACTAGCACGATTCCAACTAGATGTTTTCACGTATAGCGTATTACGGCACAAAAGTAAAACGAAATAAGTAAGATTTTACTCCACATTATCTTTAGCTGACTTAGATCAATCTTAAATGCGTGTTCCAACGGTATAACGTCGAGGCTGAAAGTACTAGAAAACTAGATTATTACCACTCGAACATGTCTCTTTAAAAGTTCCCAATTTGTATGGAAGTAGAGGGTACGTTTCATCTTTTCTGTAGACAAGTATAATGGTTGTCTTAAATTATTTTAAATCATATAAAGAATAATTTTTGTACTTTTGTAGAAACTGCTTTAATGCAAAAAAAAATCAACATAACTCTTAATTTCTGTTGGTTTAAATGGCGAGTTCTGGTTTTGCTAATTTCTTACCATTGTCATATGCTGTCATGAAGATAAAGATAAAACAGAAAGAGTTGTAAAAAAAAAAACCAAAAAAAAAAAAAAAAGCTTTATCAATTTTCAGAACATCAAAGTAGCCATCATAGTAGATATTGGAAAGAATCGACATACGAATGGGAAAAATAAACAGTTTAATGTAATTGCACTAGTTGGAGTAATCCGGAAAAAAATAATCTGTAAGTTAACTAAGAAAGAAGAGACTCAACGAGCGAGGATAGAAATTCAAAAGAATTTTTGAGCGTGTATTTCCACTGTTTCTTCGGGATCACAAAAATCTAGACATAAAGCTTGATAAATGCTGAGTTAGCAGGGGTGGAAAGCACCGTATGTCAGTCTTTCGACGGAAATGAATCCGAAAAAAGCCTTCTGAGCCCATTTTCATTTTGAAGGCTGATTACGCAGTTTCCTCCTCCACGCTGATAGATTGGAAGCGGATGAGATCAAAGAAGCCGGCGGCGAGCAGGCGAGTGGCGGAGGGCTGGCTGGATGCAGGGACCAGTCCATCAGCGCCTGATGGCCCGAAATGGACGGCGCGCACCTTCCGGTGCATGCAGATGCGCCGCCAAGAGAGCAGCGGCACAGCCTAATGGAATAGCCAGGGTCCACGCTTAATCCCCCGGGCAGCGAGCGCTAATGCGAGACCGACTCTGCCCGGAAGCGATTGTTGCGGAAATGGAAGAAGCCATTTCAGTCGCGGTTGAGCCTCAGTTGAAGGTGGCCGACAAATTGAGCCGGAGTTATAATACGAGGCGAGCCTGTATGCTTTAACACAGGGTAAATCCCAAAATTAATGATACTGGTTCGATTTCAATCGATTTTTTCAATATTTTTGCAAACATACTAAATAGTCTTCAAACTAGGCCTCTTGAGCATCCACACATTGCTTCCAGTGGTTTTATCACTGTGCGAATAATTTTTAATGTCCATTAAGACTCGCGCCACAATCACTTCAATACCGTCAACAAACTGAAAACGTTGATATTTCAGGACATTCTTCATCTCTGGAAACAAAAAGAAGTCCGGTGGTGACCTGAACAGGGCTGTACGAGGGCTGCGGCAGCATTGTCACATTTATTATCGTCAGAAAGTCCCTCCCTCACCAACTGCATCGTGTGAGCTGGAGCATTGTCTTGATGAAGTCGCCAACGATCGACAATGTCCGCACGGGCCTCGGCAACCGACGGCACGTCAATTTTTGGAAGTCCTATCTCATCAGCAATTACTTTCACACTTATCCGTCGGTCACAGTCCAAACCAGACTTCACATGCATCAGATTTTTTATCAGATTTCGACGTTGATGGCGTTCAGGAGAATCCATCAACTCCAATCTTTTCCCGCCCATCTTTTAAAGCCTTGTGTCACCTAAAAACTTGATTGCGGGCATATTATTAACTGTGTAAGCATCTGTCGACATTTTGAAATCGTATGTAGCAGATAAGTCGAGTTTGGTGCAAAACGTGATGGCCTAATGCTGCTCAAGACTTCCGTTCATCTTGAATCGTAACACGTTACAAAAACAATCTTCGGTTTGCGCGCAGTCCTGACGTTCCTAGAACTCGGTCAAGGTGACTTCTCAACAAGAACTTCAGTGCGTTTAGGCACCTACAAAAAACCCGTTTTATTACTTTTGGGACGTACCGTGTGTGATAAATCACTCCTCAGTAACCACCAAAACTAAGGTAGCAGCAACATATTTCTTTGGTAAAACTGGAGACAGGTAGAAATATGCTTGCGTAGATGTGTGAACGGAATGTCTGACTGCCGTTCGGATGACCGAGGTTTGTTCTCTGAAGAAGCTAAATAGATGTTTCTGAATCGCCGATTGATGTAGTTCCTTCAAAACGCCATGGCTGGACTTCTTTCCCTGCTGGTCTGTAGTTCGTACATGCCCTAATGGCCTCAGAGTAGACAAAGCCCTAAGAAAAAAAATTAATAGACGGAACGACCTTCCTGGCCTACTGTATCGAAGATGAAATCCTCTGGGAGGCGAAGAAGGGCACTAACTATGTCATTTCCTATCTATTGTAGAAGGTCGTGAAAGTAAATGCTAAGCACTACATATCCAGCCGACCTACTTGTACTGAAAGTGACCCGCATTCAAACATGGCAGTGCTGTGTTTTATTACAATAAGTACTTTTATTTATTTCCGTCGCAGAAACATACATTTCCACATAATTACAAACATTAAATTGTACCGGACAAAAACTTGGCCGCTTCCATTTCGTTTTTCATGGCCTCATATGAATCTTATTCCGTGCAGGAAGATGGACGCAGTCGATCTTGGATCATGTGTTGAATAGTCTGAATAGACACAGAACAAATAATTTAAACGTAGAATCCTAATGGTGGCCATGTAAGTAAAAGATAAAATTAAGAAAAGTGGCAATTTTCTCTAAGGACACACAAAATAAAAGTGAAGAGAGGACGGAATTTGTTCTGACGAAGTATAGAACGTAAGAGGGCGGACAGCTACCATGATGGCAGTTGCCGCTGTGACAATGCATTGTCTCTTAAGCGGAAATATATTAGGAAATTATTTTATCCACAGTAAAAACAAGAATTGGTGTGTTTGTCGTGAAGACGTCTATTAATATCTACGAGTATTCGTTTGGTCTTTCTGTCTATTACTACTTCTATTATTTTTTTACCGTATGGCTAAGAACGTAAAATATACTAATGTATGCAGCATACACAAGAACAAGAACATTGGCAGCATTCAAAATTCGATGTCGAGTTGTTGCAGCCAGTCTAAGAAACAAGGTGTGACACTGACATCTTACAATGGTTCATCGAACTTCCTTAGAGGGCACTCCCTAAAGATCTGCTCCATACTTCTGTTTGTTACTTTTTATTATTGTTTGGCACACCCATCACGAGAACAGAAAGCAAAACTCAATTCAAAGTTCCCCAACACAACCACCCGCTGAATCGGAGTCTGAATGCCACAGGCAGCTAAATCACGGATCTGTATTGTGAATGGAATGATGACTTACGAAATTGTTGGTAATGATGAGTCCGATAAATAGTAATGTCAGAATGGACGCCACATCGGTGTTGTTTTGAAGAGTAGGCCTGAATAGGTCGCCACCTGATTACAGTGTCTGCTTTCCTACGTGCACCATCATAGCCATCTACACATACGACAGCACTCGCAGCCACTATTTACCTTAGGAGAGGTGAGGGGAAACAATCTACAGAGTTCATATTTTCCTAGGTATTATCTGCGTTGTGGCAAAACACTACATAACAACCTCTTACGCCCGAGCACTGGATATGGCACGCTATTTATGCTCTGAGAAGACAGTACAAAAAAAAATCACTTCTCATGTTAAGCGATAAATTAAAACATCTTAATTCCCAACGCCGAAAAAACTTTGTTATTCACCCACGAACATTACATTAATTAAATCTTGTTTGGTTTGAAACACTTGCCGCGTGTATAATTTACATGATTTAAGGTAATGAAGTTGTTGGAATACTGATATTCACATTCCTCAGATGACGCATACAATTTTCATTTCAAATGCACTGACTCCTATACTTGTCAGTATGATCGAGTCGCTTTACGTCTTGCAGAGGTAGGACGCAGTCGCAGGAGTTGCCATGACCCGACCCACTTGTGCGAGGACTAGTCTGCCGAGGCACTGCCGGAATTTAAACACCCCTCTTTACCGACGGAAATTACTGCTAATTACAATCGTAAGAGGGCTCTAAATTCGCTATCCGATGGGTCTCGCCCTCCTACCGCCAGCGGGAAGTCCAGCCGGCGATTAGCAAACGAACTTGTTGCAATGCGTCTCATGTTCTCCGTAACCAAAGGTTAAAATGTTGGAATTGATAATTACAAACTTGTATTGTGCGGATAAATTATTGCGAGAAATCTACAGCAATATTTATCGGAAGATATTGTGTTTTCTGAGAACGTAATTCCCTTTTCTCGTTCAATCAATTGATCTAAACTGCTGAAGCAAGTTAAGGAAAGGCAGTAGATGTTAACAACGAATTTTCAGTAATCCAGTATCATTGGTCCTAATGCTGTAAACTAGACTTCTATTCACTCTTTACGATATAATAAATTAGCCATTAGTCTATATTTTACTTCAAAATTATCATGTATTACCAGTGATAGAGAAACAACGGAACAGAAGTTCTAAAATGTTTGCAGGACAAAGTACAACAGTCTACAGATGTGTAGATAGGACCAGGTATTCCAGAACGTAATGTGCTTGTCTTGTTCACCGAAATGAGCTAAACCGCTGTAGCAAATTAAGGAAATATAAAAGATGTTAACAACGAATTCTCAGTAATCCCATTATGAAGGTCATGATGCTCTGAACTAGACTTCCATTCAAACTCATTCTCTTCGGGCACTATAAATTAGCCATTAATATACATATTACTTTAGAATTATGAGAGACCAATCGAAGAACAACTACGGAAGTTCTGAAATCCTTGCAGGACAAGTTATAACAACCCTGTGAGCAGTAAATCCAGGACTTTTTTTTTTTTTTTCAGTGTCGCTAGCGACAACAAGAGTTGTTTTTTTTTATATAGCTTTACGCCTCATCAACGTTGAAGGCGGAGAACGGCTGGGAATTTGGACATAGCATTTTGAAGGAACCATCCTAGCATTCACCTACAATGATTTCTGAAAACCATGGAAAATCGGAATCTGGATGGCCGGACGGGGATTCGAGTCCGCGTACTTCGGAAAGCGAAGACTCAGCGTTGCACTCATCCACCACGCTCGATATGACTGCAGGCGACGTCACATCTGATTTTTGATTCGACAACCTTTCTGAGTAGGTTCTAGGGCAAAACCGCGACGGACAAAACCGCGACGGACAAAACCGCGACGGACAAAACCGCGACGGACAAAACCGCGACGGACAAACAGCGAACGGACAAAACCGCGAATACAGAAAAACCAGGAATACATAAAACCACAAGAGTTCGTAGATTCTTAGCGTTACCCAGGGTGCACCACGAAGAGTTGATCTACATAACACGCCATTACTTTTTTTATTTAAAAAAATTACACAAAAGCATGAACATTATGGAAAATAAAAATACAATATAGATGGATTATACGAAATATACATCAATAAACCATTAATAAGTTAATATAAATTGTAACAAAATACACAAGCACACTATCTAATAATCGTAATTATGAACTATACCAGAAAGAAATTTCTGTGCATCGCTACAATCATATTCACTAACTAAATTTAAAATCGACTTGGTGACTCTCGCATATGTCATTTTCTGTATTTTTCTATCTCCCCTTCCATATTGCACCAATTTAACCTCCGTCAGATTTTGCTGCTTCTTGAAAGCTTCTATGAGTTTCCAAATTGTAGGATGGCTTGATCCAAGTAATAACCGAAAAGCATTGTGCCAACCTTCGACGGAGTTGTTGGTTCTCTCTAACGAATTTTTAACATTCTGGTTTTGGTTCCAAATTTCTATTGGAAATAGTGGGTTCTCGTCGTCGATTTCCTAGAAGAATACGTCCAATCCATGTATCATCAATGTAATCCAAAAGTGGAGAGAATTCCTCGTCTGCAAACTCCCTATCACAGAGTTCTTCATAAACAGAGATGACTTCTGAAACAAGATGGAAGGCAATTGCTGCAAGTTTCTTTATCTTTGTTTAAAATGCGAAGTGATGACGCTTGTAATAACTTAACCCTAGCTGCGATCCCCAAATCGTTTAAAAACTGTGTTAGGATAATATTTTGGAGCAAAAGAGATCAAACAGTAAACTGCGTTAGGATAATATTTTGGAGCATAAGAGATCCAACAGTGAGGGGATAACTCGTAGATTTGTCCGTTTCGCGGTTTTGCCCGTTTCGCTGTTTTGTCCGTTCGCGGTTTTGTCCGTTCGCGGTTCTGTCTGCGCGGTTTTGTCCTCGCGGTTTTGTCACTTCGCGGTTTTGTCCGGACACGTTCTGAGTATCTATAAACGATGTACAGGGGATTCGTGATAAATAATTCCATCGTAGTCTATATTCTATGCCACTTGAGATATAACTGTCAGGGGTGGCTAGGAATTAGGGATATGGCCATAAATGAGATCTAATAAAAAATTTTACGAACAATTGGGAGAAGAATAGCAATCACTCATCTATCTCGAAACATCTAGATACAAGCGAAGAATTTTTCTTAAACCTAAATTATATTACACATTAAATTTTTAAAAAAACACCTTAAAACATTTTGTTAGCTAAACACAAGCTGAATTTTTGTAGAAGCTTCAACCAATTAAGTTTTTCTTTCCTCCGAATGTCAATCCTTTTTTTTTTTTAAATTTGGTATGAAAAATTTGAACTGGAATATTAATTTATTCCTGCGAGTGAGAAGAAGTTACAAGAAATATTCAACAAAAACATGGGAATAACTGCTCACAGTTAAATACTTATGTAGTAATACCTAACTACTGTTGATTTTTATATCGTCTGGTGTGCTGTAAAGCTGCTAAAATAGTTTTTTCTTGTTCTTTTTAGTGGGAGATTATATTGTGAAACTGATAAAATTGTATTTTATTATTGATGTGTGACTTTTGTTAGCGTGTAACAGTCTGCAACAAGGCGCATCGTGAATCATCCATGCTCTCCAGTGTTTCCTCTAAATCAGCCAATAGCTGGAAACGATAAAATTTGAGCACACTTAATACATACAAAAATGCCATTCACTTCTTCTATTCGCAGTTTAAAAGTAAACTTCTTCTAATTTTTATTTGATTTCATTCAAAAACTTTTATTAGCACCATCTGAGCAGGAGCAGACGAATGTAAATTATTGATGTGACCTTTATATTTTTGTTACGTTCGTAACTTCTGGTTACCAACTCTTAAAGCCAAGCGCAGATCATAGATCCACTCGAATATCAACTTTCCCACATATTTGCATAAGTTTCATTTTAAAATCCTTCACTGCTTACTCCAAAGCTATTTCACAGTTCAGTTACCATGCATACTTTACAAATATCAATTTCAGGTTGTACGAACTTCACATCCTCCTTCTCTCTCTTTGATGTTCCACTTTCCACAGTTTAAATTCCCTTTCTTTTTTCCTAGGATTCAAAACATAGACATCTCCAAAATTTCTTATTGCTCACAGAATACTGTGGGCTAACCGATATAGTATATACAAATGTTCGGAACATATTTGAAGTGCTTTAAATAAAAATAACTACATTCTTGACATTGGAAAGAAATGCTGCTGATTTCCTCCTTCCTTAATCTTTGGTTATAAGAACATGATCAATGAATAGACTCTGTGGCTTATTTTTTTCGCTCAATTTGTAGGCAAGGTACATAAAAAAAAGTTACCTGTTACTTCGGAAATCGACAGAAACATTTGTTGCAAGGACGCATATCAAGTTTCAAACCTTTTAGTCGCTCTTGCAGACGTAAAACAATTTGTGTATATTTACACGTAGGTGCGGTCGTTAAGCTGACGTTGGCAAGGTTGGTTTTCTTTTGGCAGATGTTTATTTGTGGCCTCGCCCTTCTGGTTAATATCCTGGTCCCGTCAAGGTACCACGCCCAGTCCAAATCAACGACGCCCCATACGCATTACGTCATCGATGACTGCTCATTTCGCAGAACTCTATCGCGTGTAGAAGCCAGGTCGCCTGTTTGCTAGAAGCCTTCCTCAACAGTAATATGTTGTCCTGATTTATCACGCGCTAAATGCGTTATTAATGCTACTTAAAGACATATCTCATTGTGTAATTTAAATATTCAGGCATGCACAAAAACTAATCATTCACACCGTTTCTTTTTTGACAACTGGTACATAAAATATTATTACCGATTGCAAAGAGGATCCACTAGAGTAGCAACTTCCCCACATATTTGCTTAAGCTTCATTTTAAAATCCTTCATTGTTTAATGGTTACTTATGCAAATGACTAATTCTCTTAAATTTTAAGTCAAAACTACTCCCTAATCCCTAAAATTACGTGAAAATTTATGCTCAATGTAATTTTTTCTCCATAAAATACTACTACCTAATTCTTCGTCCATCATCCATCCAGGCGTGAAAGCCAAAGAATACCTAATATAATATATACACTCTGTCTCCCCGTTACTCGTCTTCTGAACTCTCAATCCAGCCATTATCGGTTATTTGATGTATTCTACAGCAGTTCTCATACACAAATCTAGTTGCGATCGTTAACAACTCCTTCAACTTCTTCGGCTAATAACAAGGGTGTAAAACTCAAACGATTCAATACATAGAATTCAATGAAATTCTCACTATACTTCCTGTAATTTTTAAAACATTGTAACAGTCTCTTGTTATCGTAAATTCCCCGTTATTCACAGGCCAATACTCCTATTTATAATTATTAACAACTAAAATGATCTTTATTAACTAAAACATAATTACAATTTTTGATTTACGATGAGCCACCTAAAAACTCAGTTGTTGTACGTTATACGGACTAAATTTGTCTGGATTCCATCTGTAGTAAAGAATTACCAAATCTGATTCCGAATTCGGATATATCGTATAATTTGATATGATGACGTTGAGAGTCCTCCCTTGGACTCTTATCGATGTTGTCACATCAGTGGAGTAGCTTTCCGTAAAACTAAGTAGGTTGTTTACTCACAGAAATATCGGTATTATCTCCTCGTTAAGGAGGAGTTCGAAAAGTTAGTTCGGTTTTTTTGCGACACAGTGTGTCGCTTGTAGAGAAATAATTTTTGTGTGTTACAAGTAAACTAAAAGTATAAATAGAGTCAGTGGAGATCTTGGTCGTCTCTTTACCAAACAGCTTGAACCGATAAAGTTCATTTGTGTTAATTCAAAACGCTAATCCTCTCTAACCACGAATTTAGTTGCTAATGAGGAATGGATGTATGCATAATTCCTGCTTCACATTTGTCACTCACGTACTTAGATTTATTATCATTTTTGGTGCTATAGTAAGTTTTATTTCTCGTTTAAAAAAACTTCTTTTACATAAAATTTAAACAGTTTCACAGACAAATTTTGATTTTCATGTTTTTTCATAACACGATCTTGGTACACTGACATTTAAATCTAGATACAAGCATCCGAGTTCCGTGTATAATTATAATTTGCTGAACAATATTGAAATGCATTTTCGAACCATTGCGCATTAGCTGCTAATCGGTAAATGAAAGGATGATTTAATTAGTCAGTACGCTTCCATTAACGTTTGTCCGCCTACCGTAAAGAATTTATGTAGGAACCTGTATCTGACGCGCGTATGCATAATTCTTCCTCAATAATTGCAAAAAGCACCTGTAATTACGCGTACAGTCGGCTACAGAAAATTGTTACAAGTACGTCGGTAGTTTTCCAGTTATGTGTTGCCGCCCCGCGTCATTTCTGCACGCTGAGTCCACTGCATTTTCTCAGCTTCTCCCTCGTTGCGACTACTGCCGAGCGCCTTTCTCTTCATTGACGAGGTAACTGTTATTTACTGTGACGTCACTCAGGCCCTATTGCCTTCCTCCGCAACCACCTCGGTAACAGTCTGGCCCACAGGGGCTTCCTCCTAGAGCCCGTTTTCTTCTCCAAGTCCACATGTCTTCACTACAGTTACAATTTTTCTTCTTCTGACATTGGTCTTCTCGATATGCTTAAATTTCTACTATATTTTATAAATTTCTTTTAATGTCGAGAAAATGAAAAGCCGGAAGAAGATAGGAGTAAATAATGTAAAAAGGTGATACAATATAAGCTATACATGCTGCAATATAACTGATAAATGTAAGATATTAAGAGGATAGGCCCATAAGTTAATGGCTTATGAATATGAGTTACAAGCTGTGGTCAATTTTTTTAACATAGTCACCTCTGGAATCCACATACCTCCTCAGAATAACGTTACAAATTTTATGCCATCCAAAAAGGAATTTCGAAGAATGTCAAGAAATAAGGAAACAGCACATATCGTCTGACTTGAGATGAGTGTCATGCATAAACCCATTAAGGTTTAGAATATGGAAGTCTGAAGCCATGTGGTTGGTTGAACAGGTTGTTTACAGTACGAACCGAAACACACACTGATGAGATATATTATCAGTTCTTAGTATTATCACAACAAAGCGCATAATCTTGGTAAATGAATCTAACTTCAAATTAAGCTACTTAAACTAATGCAAGAAGATAAAATTGAATTACTCTAAATAGCTCGATAAAGTTATCCTGCTGGAAGAATTTTTTTCCCTATAAAATAACAGTCTACTTTTTTAAGTTATTCAGTTACTAATAAATCCACCTTATCAGGAAGGCTCAGGTTGTAATTGATTCCAAATGTAATTTACGTTTAATTACGTCAAAATAAAAGTGATAATTCATAATCACTTTCTTCAGAGGACATATAATTAAATATAAAACGAAAGTCGAATGAATTTGAGAGTAATTTCAAGGCGTAGGTTATGTTAATTATATTAAAAATCAGATACCATTACCATTTTTTCAAGTTAATTATTAAATTACACCGTTATAAACTATTCAGGAAGTGTAATTTTAATCTATCAATATCGAGCTTATCATCGATTTATATACTTTGTAGATGAGTTTAAAAAATACTTACATGATATCAGTCATCATAGCGTATTACCTCATGCATTTTATTTATGCTAAAGAAGGCAGTCATAAATGGTATGTAACCCCTAAAAAGTGGGATTGTGTTGATCGATGATTCGTATCTCGGTTACTTTGTAGAATTTGTCTTCTATTCATGTAATCAGCCTTTTAGATCTAGAGAAAAATTTAAATGGGACTTGAGGTAGATTCCGTGAGCTGTTCATTCAGTTCCCTTTGTGCTGTGCTTGCACACCTTACCCTCTACTTTCGACAGAATGGAGCGAGTATTCAGTGGCATCCTCACTCAAACGAAGACTGCCACTTATTACCCAGACCCCTCTAACCCGCTTAAAACGTTTCGTCGCTACCCACTCGTACGATCTCACGCTGGAACAGATATGACATTTTATTCGGATGGCCCACACTCGTCTCTAGTTGAAAACGCCAGCTTGGACCTCGGAATCAATTCGGCCGAGTGCAGTCTAACTGATGTGACGTCTGCTAAGTACTGCCTTGGCGGCAGTGTTCCGCGAACCGAATTACATCTCTGAAAATTTGTGTTGTGGTTAACTCTGACAGACAAATTTCTTTCAAAGCATTGTGTTTGGTGATTAAATTTTCATCAAATTCAAACAAATTTTTGTTTAGCTGCCTTTTTTTATCTCGAACGTAGTTTAATGATATGAACCCAACACCCACGGTTTGTTATAATTACTGTTACGCATATTGGTAAAGCAAATCAGAAGGTTCATTTAAAACCATGGACAATGACTAATGGTTGTTATTTTTAACCCATATACATTTTATAAACATAATAATGAACAAAATTCATCTGAAACCTATCTGAGGCAAAAATGACCCATATTATGAGACAGATATTGCTTGCCCATGGAATGATGTAACGTAGACAATATGTGACAAGTAACTCTGTAATGTAAATTTCGTCGCTCAATTTTTATAACCTACTGGTGGTAGTACAGCGTAAGAGCTGAAAAAAAGTTACAATTATTGGCCCATAAATAGGGCATTCAACAGTGATAACTTGTAATCACTGTATGAATATATCTGCTTCAAGTAATCTGCATTGCATGTAACTTAACAAATGGAGTAAGACTGAAGGAAGGAACCATTAGCATCCTAGTAGTTTAATCTTCAGAGATAGCAATTGGCAATTCAATATTAATAAATTTTGTACCAGGCACTACGATATTAAAGAATTATTATGGAAACATATTAGTCCTTGTTTACTACAAAGTTTAAAAATAGTAGTTGAAAATTATATACAATCATGAGCTGTGGGAAGCATGACGCTGAACATATTTACCAGCCTTAACTTAAGATAGTTACAAATTTGGAAGTTTTTTTCTGTCATCAGCCTCTTGGATAGCTTTATGCAATTCTCCATCTCTTCATATCTTACGCTAACCTCCTTATCTGAACAGACACTCTAAAACCCACGTCCTCAATTATCTGCTTCATATATTTTAATCTCTGTCTTCCTCTATAGTTGTTAACTTCGACTGTTCCTTTCACTAAAAAATTAACCAATCCCGCATACCTTATAATGTGACGCACCATCCACACTCTTCTATCTGTAAGGCTCTACTACAAACTTCTTTCCTCACCTATCATTTCGATAACACGTTAATGCACTTTACATGTCCAATTATTTTTCAGCTTCTTCTGTAGCACATTTCAAATTCTTCCATTTTCATTCCTTTTTAGTATTCATAAAGTCAATGCTTCGCTATCACAAAATGCAAAATTTTAAAAAAAGTTCTTTCTCAGTCCTATATCAATATTTGAAACTAAAATATTTCTCTTTTTCATAAAAACTCTTTTCGCTAGTGCTATTTTGTTTTTAACATAATTCCTGTTTCGGTCATCAATTATAATTTTACTTCATAAATAACAAAAATCATTTCTCCTACTGCATCCGACAATATTTTTATATTTAATTTACCAGAAATTACGTGCGTTACCATTTTTAATACGACACATGGCATTAGTGGTTCTTGTTGTACTGAAAATCAGTGATAATCGTTCTGCAGTTTTTCTAACTGGAAAACGTTATTACATAAACATTACCAATAAGTTGACAGTGAATACCAGCATCCATATCAAATAGCTTCTCAATTGCTTTAAAATCGCGCATCTCACATTGCATGTAAAATAAATCAATAGTGTTCTCGAAGCTTTTCAGATTCATAGCCACATCCCTATTATACCGCCACTGTTCTTTGGGGAACCAAGATGCTTTCATTGATAAACGGATCTCTTGTCTAAATCGACCAATATAATCCTGAGCCATGGGCAATCATAGCTTCGTATCAATAGCTGCTCTGTGTTCTGATCCCTTTCAGAATGCAGCGGAGATAGACGGAACAGGATAATCTGGATATCTTAGTTCGCAAGAAGGGATGGTATAAATGGAGGATGAGAAATAATACAATGTGCTTCACAAAGGGAACTGTTGTGCAGTGTTGGTGACAGAATACACTGGGACGGCGACGGGGGATCGATGTCGCCCGAGTAGGCTCGCCCACCACACACTGCCGGTCCGATAATGGCCAGAGATAATGCTAACAAATATTTTGCCGTCAGGCGGAGCAGCCGCCACGCCAGGTATCGTGTGTTGGCGGCAAGCCGCCCTATCGTCCATTTCCCACACGCGCTCAGCCGGCGACTTCGATCGTGGCCCGGTCCGTTCTCCCCCCGCACCGTGAAGAAACGGGAGCGGTGCCCGGGACTGATGACCTGCTAATGCCCTGCAGGGGCGCGGCGCGGCGGCGAGTAATGAAATTTTGGCGGCACTGCTCCTCCCAGCTGTCGTCGCGGCCGGGTGAATGGAATAACCCAGCTCGCAGAGACGGGGCGCCGCGTGTGCCAGCTAAATAGTCCGCTACCAAGTGGCCAGTCTAGATTTGTAACTTGTCGCAAGAGGGGAAGAAAGGAATCAGATTTTAATGCGTTCGCTAAAATTGAACATTTTATCCACTTTTGGCTTTCACCATCCCTCTTCTAACTAAGTTTCGACCTTGAGGATTATGTTTAATAGCTCGTACTAATCATTAGGTGGAGTGAACGCTTTTCAGAATTCATTTATCGATTA